>CM054177.1:39243563-40603563 GCA_028829895.1 Sinotaia quadrata | reverse complement strand
TGAAGGTAAATAAGTGACTGGTGAATGTGAGTAGATTTTTAAATTATAGATTTTTATTGTATTGATGTAATATTCAAATGATAGTCAGAGATCGGTATGTTTAAATATGATAAATATATCTAGTCTTGAAGAAAGGACTGGTTAACTGTATAATTTCAGGGACCTAGTGAGCAAGTAGACTTCTTATGCAAGTACGACTTGAACAAGTGCAATTTGCTTTGAAGCTTGGAGGACAGTGTGCGCGCAATCTGGGCGTGGCCAAAGCTTCATTGAACGAACACTAAGTTGAGTTTAAACAAACGAGGAATTGTGGTATTGTCTTCCAAAAGTCTTCCTTGGTTTTCCTAGATCTTCCTAGATCAAAGAAACAATGAATTTTGAACAGTTTACTAGAGATGATTTGGACAAATCCGATCAATGAAGAAAGACTGTAGCTATCCTTAAGAAAAACACGCGCTGATAATTTTTATGCCTTATAATTACTTCTTTTCTTTAATTAAAGTTTATTGTTAAATTGTTTACACTTCTTACGTGTCATTTAATGTTAAATGTAGCTGTTGATGTAATGTTAAATGTAGCTGTTGATGTAATGTTAAATGTAGCTGTTGATGTAATGTTAAATGTAGCTGTTGATGTAATGTTAAATGTAGCTGTTGATGTAATGTAAATTCGCGTCATAATTGTAGTGCAGTATCCCATATAAGTTAGCGTCATTGTTGTATATCATTATTAAATTATTTTATATATGCAGTTATTCTGCTGGGGGCTGGCGAGTCAATTAAATAGATCAGACCGTCGCCCCATAATAAGTCTTGTTGTTTGTATCGGCATTCGTAGATGGGTTAGTGTGCCAGCTGAAATAGATTTGAACTAATCAGCATTAATACGAGTCACCCCAAGCAGCATACGACAAGATGAAATCACGAATATAAAGAATTCTCACACAATATATCTTTAGTATGACTGCTATAAACCAAACATTTATTATCAGTTGTAAAAACTCTGCACATTCAAATAAACCTCACATGAAATGTCTTCAGTATTGCCCCCATATCAAATAAGGCGTGCAAAAAAGAATTAAAAGTGTCACGAGACAAGGTCATTGAACTACTACAATTAAACGGCAAATATAATTTGCACAAAACTGTCAACGTAAAGCTAACAATGTTAAACAACGAGCAAAGCAAAACAGAAAACAAAACACTACTTTCATATACATAGACTGTATATCGCAAAGATATTTACTTCAATGTTTTCTCCAGTACATTGTTCAGTCTCTTTAACCGCTTAAGTAAGGTCACTGACTTTAGTTTAATGTCTGGCCTACTTCAATGTTTATTCTAGTTTACTTAGTAATGTTCACTGTACGTCATATTTTATTGTGTTTGTCTGGCGTTTTAATTGCAGTTCTGCCAGACAAGGAATATCAAGGATGTCATAACTTTCCTTAATGGCATACCACTTACAAAACAGCAGTCTCTCCAAAATTGATACTCTTACATATGAGAAATAAAACAACGAGGAAGACCGGGTCAGAGAAAAAAGTGAGAATTATTTTACCATGTAAAATGAATTTACCTAGCTCATAAGTGCAGCCACCTATGGATGTATTTTATCGTTATACATTACCATAGCAACAAGGTTATTTATGCGTTCATCCAGTCACAAGCAGTATAAGTCGCGTGTCTGTCACACAGTACACGTCAACTGGATTTATGAGTATTACAAAGATGCGTGCATTAAAAGAACATCTAAGTACGCACGACTCCTCCCCCCCCCCCAACTCCGCCACCTCCCAACACATTCAAATTTAAGTTGCACGAGGATGTATTGTTTGCTTCGTTCGCACTTGACTATAACTTGAATAAATTAAAAGATTGTGACTAATGCGTCACGCAAAGTAACATCAGTATATTCATGGCAAAAGAAAGGCGACAGGCTTAGGACAATCGACAACGTTAGTGCATTGAGGATCATTTTATATTCTCTTTAGTCGTCCCATTCCACAAGGTTTGCAGTGTACTTTATGCATTGAGGATCATTTTATATTCTCTTTAGTCGTCCAATTCCACAAGGTTTGCAGTGTAATTTAAATTCCTAATCTCAGCTGGAAAACAAAACATCAAATAGCAGTTAAGAATAAATTGTCGTAAATGTCGTCAATATTTTATTTTAATTTTATGTTAATGTATTCTTTATGTCTCTGGCTACATAATAACAACTTTACAATAAACGACCCGTCATTTCACCTCGACTTGCACGTCTGAATTTCTGCTAAATAGTTTGAAAATACAAGCCTCTCCAAACCCGATCGAATTTATATGTAATGGTGTATATTAACAAATGGTTTCTAAAAATAGCTTTAGTTTCTCGTTTTCTCTTCTTTTCTGTATTCCTCCAGAATGTGTGATGTTCTATTCTTATTTATAACTAGATTGTATTCCTCCAAATTTCCGGTGTCTTAATTGTATCTAGCACTAGATTGTCTGGTTTAATTTAGTATTAGAATCTGTTATACTTGAAGTCAGTTTATTTGTAGTTTGTAAGATTGGGTTTTTATTTAGTATTAGAATGTGTTATACTTGAAGTCAGTTTATTTGTAATTTGTAAAATTGCCTGGTTTAATTTAGTATTAGAATCTGTGACACTTGAAGTCAGTTTATTTGTAGTTTGTAAGATTGTATTGCTGCAGACATGGTCTGAGTTCTAAAGTTACATTAGAGGGCTTGAAATCAACATTCAAGAAGTAGATTCATACTTATCGCGCCTGTTAAACAGGAAGAAGTGCTCTTACATTTTGAGGATTATATTACTTTTTAGCTATAGTATGATGCACCCCTATAATGCAGACATGGATCGGAAGAGCAGTCTTACTATGTATTAGCACTAACCTGACATAAATCCCAGAGTTAGACTTCCTATTATAGATACATACTATGTGTTAGTACTGACCTGACATAAATCCCAGAGTTAGACTTCCTATTATAGATACACACTATGTGTTAGTACTGACCTGACATATATCCCAGAGTTAGACTTCCTATTATAGGCACGTACTATGTGTTAGCACTGACCTTATATAAATCCCAGTGTTAGACTTTGTTTTACAGGCTAATACTATGTATTAGCACTGACATGATATAAATCCCAGTGTTAGACTTTGTTTTATAGGCAAATACTATGGGTTATCACTGACCAGATATAAATCCTGAAATTCGTGATCGACAACCACATTCAAAGGCCACTTCATGTCCGACTTATTAATTATTACATAAAACCACCACCAGAATGAAAAAGTGCCTTTTATCTCCAAATATATTTCTCAGAAATAGTGGATGCTAAAGAAATAGAAATTTATATATATATGGCTCAAAGTTTGGTGATAACCTTACTGGTTGTTCTTCTGGTTATGAGTCAGAGCTTGGTACTTTTACAGCCCGATATTTACTCTTCATTACAGTGTCTCATCATTCAACTCACTTCTCTCATAATGGTCCTGAAATATTCACTGTTCATTGACATGTATAAAACACACAACAATGTTCAAAACATCATGTGAGAAGACAGAAAACGATAGATGATTTTGTAAATGTTGACGACTTCATTTGTGGAAATGTGTGTCTCCTGTCTTTTGGGATACAGACCAAAGATGTCAAAGGCAAGTGTTTGCTCATTCACCTCAGCAGATCACTCAAGGTCAAATGTTAGTTTTAACCTAAACTATTCATTCGATCAGCAATTCTATTCATTAATTGCTTAAACAGATGATTGAAGAAATGATATGATTGTTTACGTGTCATACATTATTTTTTAAGGGGCAGTTTGACGTCAACCTGTCAGGGTGCCTCAAGCATATTTATTACTTTCGCCTACTAAAACAGTGCACGATAACACTGTAATAATGTACGCAGCCAAAATGTCAATAAAAGTAAACGCAGTGTAAGTGATACTATTATTTTATTATATAGTGTCATTATTTATGCTGATTCAGATTGTTTGGTTTGTTAATCTGTAGGTTTCTTACGTTTCTTTGTAGATTTTTGTTTAATACGTAAATAGTTTAACGCCTTCAGAGATTTTATAAGGTTACACTCCCATTTAACTCTTATTTCATTGTTAATACAGTCAGTAGTAGCAGTAATATTTCTAGTTCTCAGCATTTAAACTTTCATTAGGTAACGGCCTGACATGGACATACAAACATCCTAAGACATGTTTGACTGTATTATAACTAAAATAAAGCAATAAAGTAAACATATTTGTGTCAATTAAAACAAAATGAAAACAACGAGAAGTTAATTATAATGATAAAAATAAACTGGTCACAAAACCAGTTCATGCTAATAGAAAGGATGTTTTGTGGTGTTAGCTTGAGTCGAACTGTGGCTGGTGTGAGATAGCTGGATCTCCGGCAAGGCAATAGATCGCTGTACAATTTTTTTTTTGTTTGTTTGTATCTTCCTCGTATTTAATATCGTGTTTCAATAACATCAAATTATTATTGGATTTTTTCTTCACATGAGCATACACGTGAGCGTGATGATACACTTATATTTAGGCCTGAGTAATCAATAATGCATACCAAAGATAATTATAAGAGAATCTGTTTGCTCGCACGGTCAGCAGGTAGTCGCTAAATGTTTGAGAAAGTGCAGTTATTAATATATGTTGTGATACAGATTGAATGACCCAAAGCAGGGGGAATGTAGGTGACCTTTTGAGACGTCATAACAAATGTAGTGGCAAGCCTAAAAGAAAAGACACTTTGAAGGTGACATTGAAAGTACCAACGTGCACCTACAAGCAGACGACTGCACGTTAGTCTGTTTCGTTTGACTTCTTGGAATACTTCCTTGCAAGTACTTAAGCTCAAAGAGCGGTTAGACAGTTTTCAAATGTGGTCACCAGATAAATATCTACATGATACAGAAACATTTAATGAACACAAACGTCACAGGTATTATTTGTTTGCAGTTATAGATAACATTTAGCACTATAATGAAGTTACAAATTACTGCAAAATTATATACACACACAAACATGCACATACATGTATGCAATATAAAATCATATACGTTCGCATAAACAATTAAGTATTTATTAAATAAAAATGTTTATTCTAACTAAGATTCTGTTTATATTACCAACTTGTAAATATATTTATTAAATAAACATGTTTATTTAACTAAGATTATGTGTATATTACCAACTTGTAAATATATTTATTAAATAAAAATGTTTATTTAACTAAGATTCTGTGTATATTACCAGCTTGTAAATATATTTATATTTTAAGGTTTATTTAACTAAGATAATGTGTATATTACCAACTTGTAAATATATTTACAGAAAAAGTAATGACAATAACATTTTGTGTCAACTCGATAACACTTTCCCTTCCTGGAAACAGAGATTGTATCATTTGTGCTGCAGTAAAGATTCAATCACATTATAAAAACACTAAAACTCTGCTTACCTTTTAGTCACAGACTACAGTTTAACGGCGTAATTATAGTTTTTGCCACCAAGGATCGAGACAACGACCCATTATATATAATTACAACGCAAAAGATAATACAAGACCAACTATAACAAATCTCACAATAGAACAATATCCAGTATTAGACCGAACTCCACAAGACTCACACACAAATTAAACCAATCATGCACTCAGTTCAGAACATACAACACTATTCAACATTTTCTCCTTCAACCTACACATTATGAAAGAAAAGCACTTCAGGAGGTAACATCGCTTCTACAATTCCCATTCACAACTAACACTTTACTGTCTCCACAACAAACACAAGCAAAATATTATCCATTCAGCACCAATCACATTCCTCAACTGAACAAATACCATACATCTCTTATAACACCCAGGGAAAAGGCAAATTAAAAAAATAATAAAAGAGAGAGGAGTGTCTAAAAAGTGATTCAAATGTCATAAAACATGAAGAAATACATAAGAAAAGGGTAGAGGAACCTTTCCGTTTTCAACATTGTACTTAATTTACGAATTCAACACTATAGCGACAATTGGCATACATGTTTCGTGCAAAGCTCTGAAGAGGTAAAAGAGTAATTCATTAATGAATCAAGTCTGTAATTTCTCAATTTAGTCTGAAACTGATTAATATATGACTTTAAATGACGTCAGATGATCACATGCAACATTATTTATCAAAGTTGAGATACATTTTAAATGCAACATTAATGCAACATTATATCTCATTGAAAAATGGTGTACTTATTTTTAAAGGAAATTAACAATGTATCTTGTTTTCTTGACTTGTGAATTATTCAGTCAGCTTAGCCTTGTACCAAGACTCCAGATCGGAAAGAGTTTGAGGGAGTTCACGCCCCTGGCTCTCTGGCAGAAGACGCAACAACGCCAAAGCAAGGAAACTAGTCACACCGAAAATTATCCCAGGAGCCCAAAGTGCATATTTTGTCTGTAATTAATGAAAACAAAAATAAAGGCTTGAGGCAAAAGGCATCATTGTCCCAATTAAATGTAATATTACTTAGTATTAAAATGAATTGAAAACTATTGTTGATGTTCTTGTTAGAGGTAACTGGGAACTATTGTCGTAGAGCTGTTTAAGAGAAATACAAAATATATAAACTAATGTGAACTTAATTACAGTGCTTTATGATAACCGCGATATTTATTAAAACAAAGATGACCGTTTTTGCTAGAGATAATAGTGAAACTTATGTAAGATGTATGCAATAGTCAGAGGAAAGCGAATAATGGTTTGGATTTTTTTTAGAAACATATAAGCATTTTGCCCTTAAAGGACTGATATGTTTTAAACATATGGCTTATTGTTTGTCATTAATTACTTATTCTGGACATAAAAATGAAATGATTTAGAATTTTGTTATATAGATATAATTTATAATGCTATAAACTACTTCAGTTACAGTCTAAAGGAACAGTTAAAAATATTTTTGTACACCATTATTTATCACTATCTGATGATAACTTGCAATAGTGTAAAAGAGGGATACAGGAAAATATTGAAACTAACTTTTGACTAATAGTGTGATAATTATCAAATTAATCTTGAATGTTTCTGTGGCGGTTATCTCTATCTCAATAACTCCATTTATCTGATTGACACACGTGGACTGACGTAATTGACTGAACTATAAATTGTGACATTATAGCAAAATGTGCAAAGGACTGTTAAGACCACAATGAATCAGGCCATGTAATTATTATTATTATTTATCACTAATATCTCCATTTCTGTCCTCTGATATCCTTGTGATTTGCAATGATTTATTGTTGAATTGTATTTATGATAGATTGTGTAATTATAAAATTAGCCGAATGTGGGTTCATAGAAACACTGATGTCAACTAATCTATTTATTTTTATTTGTCATACATATATTTGATAGTTGATTTAATACATTTATTGTCCTTCGTATGCATATTGATAATCTTATGTTGGAGGATAAAATGGGTGGAGGGGGTCTCGCTAAATATAGATTAAAGTCGAATTTGTCTTCTCCTTTAGTAAGAGGATTTTCACCTATGGAAAGATTGTGTGACCGTAAATGTTGGGGATTTTTTGTTGTGAAAGAGAGAAAACGTTTACAACACCCATATATCCGCCATTGTCGAGGTTGGAAAGGTACTTAGAGTTAGAAAAATACATTTTGAGCCCCCCATACATCTGTTTGATGTTAATGCAATGAACTTAATAAAGCCTTACCAGTATACTTGAGAAAGAAGCCAGCATGCCTCCCATAGTATGGAATGCAATGGTGATACCAAGTGCCCGATTTCTGAAAATAAGTGATGGCATTTATGAAGCTAAGAATTACAAATTCTCATTTAGAATTATTTGGAATGAATACTGAAATACTTATCTAATATGTATTTTCTGTGAATGCCTATTCAGTACAAATCAATTGATCATTTATTTTATAATATGATTTGGTAATTAAGACACTTTTAACAGAGTTTGTGAATTAAAGAAAGTAATGTTTTAAATACCATTTGGTAATTAAAAAAAAAACAAAATACAAAAATAAGTAATTAAAAAAAACAATATTCCACAGTAAGCAAGCTACATATTTATCCAAGTTAAATTTCATGCCGATATGTCATAACTGAATATCCCCTGAAAATAGGCAAAATGGGACCTAGAAAGAGTGAGAGATAGAAATTTGTGAAGGAAACATTTTGTAGAGCCTAGAAATACGTTTACACACTCCTAGACAATAATTAAGAAATGTTTTGATATGTTTCATGATTGCTCTTTCTGATATGCTTTTATGATTTATTTAATTGATATGCTTTCATGACTTGCTTGTTTTGATTTACTTAATTGAAACGTGAATTGATTTGAGTCTAAGTAAAAGAGTGTACATTTTTCAGGTTGTGATGCGATGTCTTAGTGTATCGTTTTGTTACGTACTGACGGAATAGTATATAAATTGTTTGGGTATTCTAAGAGGAGATATAATAGACTAATGTTTATACTGTTAGAAGGAAATAGAGTATATATAACATTAGCCCAGTGTAATGTGGCACTGTAAAAACTAACAAGTGGTTTAGTGGAATTATAGGCACTTTAAGAATACCGTTCAGCCTTACAGAGAGAAGAGTATTGGATCTATTGTGTACGCTGCTAGTGACGTAGCGTATATTGCATCACATCCTACAGGGAAACTTGCGCTGGAAGAAACAAAACTTTTTTTTCTGAAAATGTTTACATCTGTACGTGAGAGAGTGCTAAAGTTTCGTAAAGGCAACTCATACCTATCGTTCCGCATAGAAAAAGGTTCTTTAACGTGAAATGCATGACGATAGAGGGAATGACGCTCAGAGAATGGACAAAGGAATGGAGGAGGGAGGCTGAAGAAGATTATCTTATAAGAAGGGTGATGCAAATAAATATGTAGATAAAAACGAAGCCGAGTGGCGAGAAAAGGAAAAGGAGTGGCAAGATAGGGTAGAGAGAAAGGAGTGGCAAGATAGGGTAGAGAGAAGGGAGGAAAACGATAAGCTAGAGGGAAAGGAAAAGGAGAAAGAGAGGAAAGGGTCAGACTGGCTGAAATTAATGCAAGGAACAAGAGTGGGACAGTTAGAACGATTTCAGAAGGGGCAGATCTTACTGATTTATATGGGAGTCACTTTGTAGCTAGACGTGACAGAGTATAACAAACCTTAACTTTCAAACTTTTGATGCCAAAGAGGAGAATTTGGAGGAATACTTAACCCAGTTTGAACGTTTGGCAGAGGCACACCAAATCCCCAGAGAGCAATGGGCGAAAAAATTGCTGTGTTCTCTCATCGGTCAATCGCGTGATGTGTACCACACTTTACCTGAAAACGAAGTACACGATTACGTAGCCCACCCGATCACTGTCAGGCGGAAACCAAAAGGTCTCGTGACGACGAACGGGTTGCGTCTTAGATTCATAATTTACGCAGACCGATATAGAAAACCTTTTCGGAACACGCAAAAGAGAAGTTGCGACACTAACCACCAGTACCATGCTAAGTTACATAGCCTGTTCGATAAATGGGTGACTATGGCCGAAATAGAAAGGAGTTTACGAAGGACTTAGAGAACTGTGCAGGAAAAAGTAATGCAAAGCTATAGGCCGGAGTTAGTCACGTTTCTAGCCGAAAGAGAGAGTAGTGATTTAGACAGCATAGCTAAATTGGCCGACTGCTATTACACGGCTCATAGCAACCATAAAACGGGAAATCCCGCAAAACACAGAATCGAAAATAGCAGGACAGCATATGACACGAACGAGCATAGAGGGACATTTAAGAGTAATAGTAACAGGGGAGAAGAGAAAAAGTTTCAAAGAAGAGTCTAAACTTTGACCCTGAATTAAGCTGCACGACAGCAGAGACCAAACTCAGGCTAGGGTATGTTACAAAAGAAATAGACTTTTTGTTAGACACAGGATGTAGTTTACTCCAACCCAGAAATATCATCATAAGCAATGCCAAAGGTCGATTCACTTTGATATTTAATAATGTATATAACAATTAAGTTTAGAAATAAGGATAGGAAAATTTACTCCGCCACATTACGGCTGCAGGAATGAGTGCCTGTTTGCATATTCCTATTAGAATGCACGCATTTCTTTCCTCGTAATACCTCAAGTTTGTCGGAAATATTTCTGGTGTGTACAGGAAATAGCTGTTTGTATTGCCCGTGATTCCTACTATTCCAGCCAGAGAAAATATGGTGCCAAGAATCTTCAGACTGTCAGAATCTTAAAATAAAAACAGAAGAGAAATGATTAATTACTAGTAACTTAATTAGATGCAAAGAACACAGAAGAAGCAATACAATAGAAAACAAAAAACATCTAGAGTTATATGAGATCAGATTAGACCTATCAACAAGTCACTAAGACATATCAAGATTGATTAATGAGATCAGATTAGACCTATCAACAAGTCACTAAGACATATCAAGATTAGATTAATGAGATCGGAAATAATAAGAGCTTGGTCATCTGAGTTGAATGGACCGAAGAGAAGAGAAGAGAAGAATAATACAGAATATGAAAAAAAAACTTAAAGTAAAATATAACAAATATTATATAAGACGAGATAAAATGACATGTAGCCACAAGCCTGAAGACAATAATATGCAAGCATACACGATGTATGCAAGATGATATAAAAATAAATGTATTAAACTTGTATATGCATATGATAACTTATGCAGGAGTAAGTAGAGAGAATAACTCATTTACAATTTGACTGTAATAATGACATCATGTCTTAAGTTAAAGCAGTGTGGAATTTCTTCCGGAACAGTTATGGCAACAAAATTCCAAATTGCCCCATTATTCGGTATTTTAGTATATAAGCCTCTGAAAATATATAAAAACTATTTTTGCAAGAAAAATGTGTGTGAACCTGTACATATTATATTTTGGGTCAACGATTATGGATAAATGGGTGTGCAGTCATATCACACCATTTTAAACACACACACACACACACACACACACACAGAACTAAAATTGAATGTATTTTGAACTTTAATTATCTCCCTTACCTTGAAACCTGAAACATACACTGCTCGCTATGAGACAAATTCCAGCAATCACATGAAATACTGCGAGCATATGTTTGCGCTGCAATCTGCAGATGATTCACCACCATTTTTACATAGCATGGGAAATTACTTTTGCAATCATATAAATGTCATTACAAAAAGATCAAATTCCTTACTCTTTATTATTGCTGCTGTAAAACATGTTTTAAAAAATCCATAAATAATAAGGCAGCTTTTACGGAAACATTGCAATGATGAAAAGTTATATCAGCAGAAGAAAAGTATTAACTTATATTATATTAAAATATAAAGTCAGAAATATTTACACAGATTGCATTACCCCTGACTAGTAGTAGAGCATCACTTAATCCGTCGAGTTACATTTTTGTAACCCTTAACGAAACGTGGATATTACAGCTAATGTATACCTCAAATGTGTGACGTTTTGCTGGGAAATTGGCAAGATGTCAATTTTACACCATCTCCGACCACCTGTAACCTTAGGCTAATCCCCAAAATACACCTTTTGGCTGGCCACGCGTGTTAGAAAGATAAATGATAGATAATGTAGAATAGAAGAGTGATAGTTCTAGAAGACAGGTCGACACCCCACCCCACCCCGATACACACAGCCAGGATAATAAGTAAATGCAGCTGACAGACTCAGTATATAACATGTGAGTCACGTTAACATGAATGGTCTAAGTATCAACAAGAAATGTATTCAACAAGAAATAATAAAATGACAGCAAGGTACATATAGCGACCGATTCAATTAGAATTAGAGTTTATAAATGGATATCGTTCACAATCACTACCATATGATGTAGTAAGAGAATGCTTACTTTGAGTCCTATGGCACTATAGTCAATATTTGGTTTATTCGTATGAGTGAACTATACATGAATTTATAAACGACTGAATGTTTCTGAGTGAACTATAAAAGTACTTTAAATAAGTTTGATTTAATTTAATTGAATCTTAGATGAAGCTGTGCAGTTGTTGACATTGTAATTACATGACTTAGGATCACCTGACATGTTGTCTAGGGTCCAGGGGAACGTCATAGCAGATGTGCACGTGGTCCATTGAAGTGGTCTTTTGCCAATGGGTCATTCTGCACTGGTGCTGCTTTAAGGTTCAATACTCATTAAAGTCAAAATGTATGCTCTAACAGAACACTCTTACTTACATGGTCATCATACATTTTAATATCATAAGTGAAATATAACTATATAAAATATATAAATGTCAAGAGATAGATATGAATATAATATAAGGCAAGTAAAACCACATACCTTTGGCACTAATGTATACAGGGGATGGTTTCATGCTGCATTGATAACTGGCAATAAGGGTTAGTAATATATTTCTAACTTTTTAATGCTGGGAGCCAAAATATGTGGTGCCTCAATGGTCAACTGTACTCAACTAACGAATATTAGGTGAGTTTCTAGTACATTCATTTCATGTGGATGAGCTGCGCTTTGATTGGTTAGTTTAGAGTGAGTGTCTGGAACATTCAGGTATGTTTAAAGCCCAGGGATAAGGATCTGCATATCTTGAAGGTAGGTTTGTGTGTAGTTTATTTTAAGAAGAGGGTGGGTGGTGGTTATATAAGTCGTTTTGTGACAGTATACATAATAAAGGTGTATATAGTGATGCTACTGTTAACATCCATAAACAAGAATTTGGGAATGTCTTATGTCCGTTCAAACTATTCTATTAGAAACTGAATGGGATTCCAAATACAGTTGAAAAATTAAAGAAAATAATAATCTCTAATATTACATTTATAACGCATTGTAACATGTAATTTTCTGCTAAATACTCTAATTAGTAATTATATCCATCATTTAGACTCTACTCCACTCAGGAATGAAATCTCTATAGTTGAGTCATTACAAGAATGTACATACAAATTCTTCACATTATTTTAGAATATGTCCTCACTGACTATTTCTATTTTACCTATAAGTACACTTCATAAATAGATATATAGACAGTCGTTATCACACACACAAAGGATTTACTAAAACGCAACTGCTCTAAAGATTACGCCTAAAAGTTTGTCGACAAAGTATAACAGAGTTGTCTTGACAAAAAGCTATCAGTAAGTAACTCACGTATTGTATAACAAACATGTTTTTTTCTGTTCGTAACATGTCTACCATTTGTCAATAAATAAACTGAATGTAGTCAGTGAATAGAAGTATGTGTGGCTTAAGTGTAATGGGGAGGGAATGTACGTGTGCGTGCGTGCGTGCGTGCGTGCGTGCGTGTGTGTGTGTGTGTGTGTGTGTGTGTGTGTGTGTGTGTGTGTGTGTTTTGATTGCCTTTACCTTTTCAGCATGATAAAAATCAGAAGACTAGAAGAACCTTCTGAGAGAGCAACTAGGAAGAAATTCAAGTATACATTTCCAGCAAGCACCGATGACGTCAGATAGCTTGCAAAGTAGGCCATACTGTTAATAAACCTGAACGTGTGCAAACAAGAAAACGTCATGAAAAAGTAATAAAACAAGAGAGTGAGACAGAAAAATGACATTTGACGCATTGTGCTGAGAAGATGTAATTTTTACTAATCTTAAGTAAACTTGATTGCTAGTAAAAAAAATATTATATTTCTTCATAATAAATCAGTCTTAAGTTTAATAATATTCAGACTAAAATTCCATTTCTTAAATATATCGCTGTGAAAACAGTGTGGTAAATATTTTTTTTACCATTCTTCTTTATTTATCTTTTTTTAACTTTCGAACATAGTCAATTACCTACATTTGTAAAGATATTCCACATCTTTCATATCATTCTGAACTTTCATGGTATGTAATTTTTAAATACTCTACAACGAATCATTTGAAATTGACTATTCAATGTCTCCTACACTAAAATAAAAAGGCAAACATCATTTTTTCAAATGGAACCGCTACATACGCCTCCTTACGTAAGACCTGTAGAATTTCGCTCACCAAATACAACAGCTGACTAGAAGGTTCGTCCTCAAGTGCCGATTTTTTAGGAAGTCTTTATATGATAACGTTTCTTCTGCCACTTTAGTGACTTTAGAGGACTCTTGTTCTGTATTGGGTTTACAGTCTTCTTGAATCACCTGGGGCTGTTCTTCCGGAAAATAAACGATGACGGACGCAAACTCTTTCCGGTTCCATTTTGCGGCAGTTCTAATCAGCGTCAAAATCTCTTTTGATTTCTTATTGGCCGCTAACCAGTGTAGTGGTTCTGAAAGGAGCCTTTAACGAAGGTACGACAATGGCAACAGTTAAGAAACTAGAATTATTCATTTAAATGTTTTATCCTGCCATAAATAACTGGTTACTGAATTTGTTTCACGTGTATGTTAAGAGTTAAAATATTTAAAGACGTGAGTAAATTTGATCTATTTTGCATTCTTCCATGAATCATAATATTAAAATACTATAATTAATATATCCAGCTAGCTATCTAATGCGTCAGATAAATTAGTCAGTCTATGGTAGACCGTTTGCTCGAAGGAAATGGTCTATCAATGCACTAAGGATATAAAGTTGTATACTTTCATCGGGACACAAATTACATAATTGATAAATTTACAAAGTCGACTTAATAAAAAGAGCTGACCTACACAGACAGAAATCACATTAAAATACAACTTCCGTTTCACACAGAAAGCGAGACCTTGCAACTTTCACATAAAACTTACACAACTTGAATTATCACAACAAGAGTTGTACATGCATACGTCAGTTCCTGCACTCGCCAGGATGCAAACCGCATCAGGAAAGCGACCGGAGCCAGACTCATGATGGAAATTGCCCACAACAGGGTGCTAATGAAGCCACCCGACATGCCGCGGTATCTCGAAGGAAACAATTCCAGACTTGCAGTCACAGTTGAAAGGGAACATCCCTGTTTTGTAAGTTAAGTTCGATATTACGTAAATACTTCAACAAACTGACGATTTGCCTGTACATTACAACTGCATCACTCTTCGTTGCATTGCTTGTACTACATATATATACACACTGAGATCCATCCTATATATATATATATATATAGCATGTGTTTGTATATATATATTATTATTATTATTTAATATTCAACTGCTCAGAAATATTAATGCTAATCATTTGTGTGTGGAGATAGGCCATGGTGAAAAAACAATATCTCATTATTCCAACACACCTTCGCCCGCTCAGCAATCCTGTAGTGAAATAGAACATGTATGGCACATGAACCATTACCAAACACCAGCATCTCACCATCACCTCCATCACACACCCAAAACGTTCCCCTCTCCAGCATATAATTGTATAATGAAATGAGCGTTTTACAAATTATGAGATCAATGTTTAGTTATCTTTAACGTATATTGTAGTTTGAATTTTAATAACATTCAGAACTCCAATAGGTTGGTCAAATTCTTAAAACATGTGAATACATATATTATATAGGTTAGGTTAACTTTCTTATGATCGCCTCGTATAATGGATGATAAAGGTAACTAAGAAATGATGATGACATTGAAAAGTGTCTTTAAATTAATAACCTACCGACTGAAAAATGCCGACGATGAACTTAGCAGCGATGAAGATGGCGTAATGCGGAGCCAGGGCAAAGGTGATGACCCCGATCAACAACATAACTTCTGAGATGATGATTACTCGCTTGCGTCCATACAGATCAGAAAAGGGCGGACAGACAATCGATCCAACACCAATTCCCAAAGTAAGAAACATCATCGGGAACCCAGCAAGAGCTTCATTTCCACACACTAAATCAAACTGGAAAATAATACAGAATTGCTGTAGGCAACAAAGAGGGAGCTCCATTTTCACACATGTCAGACTGGAAAATAATATAGAGTTGCTGTAATGTAAGAAAAATGCCACGCATTATGAATGTGCAAAATTTTCAAACGATAATATTTCGTAATTTACATATGTATTTTACCTAGACGGCATAATTATAGAATGCTAGTAGGTCCGACATTTCTCAGAGCACACAGATAGATGGACAGACAGAACCCACGGGCACAAGGAGTGGTAAGTCTCAAAACCTGCTGCTGTAGTGTCCGTGGTACAAGCAACAAAACACACAAGGATACTCTAAAACGACCTGGAATTTCAAATTCACACGCCATACACCAATCCAACACATTACACCAATCCGACATTTTACACCAACCTGACATTTTACACCAACCCGACACATTACACGAAAAGTGATAAAACAAAAATATCAGCAACAGTCACCAGCACCAAGCTAGCACCAACCAGCCTGCAACTCCAACACCACCATCAGTGCTCCTCAGATACAACTGAGTGGAGCCGGTCCATTGGAGCAGTACAGAACAGAGAACGCCTTATGATGAAATGATCCACGAAAGCTCCAGTGGCGACATTAAATTGTTAGCGTAACTACCACCACCACCGAAAACAGCGTTATTGCCCACTTTCAGAGAGGGCCTATCTAAGCAGCAGGCACAGGAACAAAAGAGGAAAGATAACCTGCAAGAAATACATGATGACGACCGGACAGAATGTGACTACGGAATAATTTGGATAGAAGAAGAAAGAGAAAAAGAGTCCATACGGTAAATGTTGACACCGTACAACTTTTCACGTACAACAGAAAATTAAGTGCTCAACATCGCTTTCATACATCTACTATGGATCCTCTTTCATCGAAAAAATAGAGGTGAAGAGGAAAATGAGGAATTAATTGAGAAAGCTATTGTTAGCTCCTTTAGCCTCCTTAAGATCCTTTGAAATCACATCTCATCGCGGAACTAAGAAACTGTAAAACTCAAACCAACATAATCCGGACAATTCCGCCAAAAAAGAAAACTAACATTACTCAGACTCCAAAAGAAGAAAAGAAAAGTTTTCACACAAACCCCGACTACCATCAAGGAGGAAGAAAAGAAACAGGTTTTCACACAAACCCCGACTACCATCAGGGAGGAAGAAAAGAACCAGGTTTTCACACAAACCACGACTACCATCAAGGAGGAAGAAAAGAACCAGACAAGAAATACCCCCACAGAGGAAAAGAAAGTTCAAACAATACCCGCAACCAACAAAGACGACAACAGGAAGAAAATCTTCAAAATCACCAACACAGACTACAACTACATACTGGTATCCTGATGGCGGATTTTCTCCTCTACACTCCATTCCATTGGCGCCAAAGTCGGTGCAATCTGAAACAGCTTGTCAAACGGCTGGGGTGAAAACAGGAATTTAAAACACATCCTTCCAACTCAGCATGTAGAAGACCGCCATAACGGCATCCTGAGGGCGGGAGAAATCTACAACATTCTTCAATCAAGCCTGCACCAGTTACAGAACATAACGCTCAACACTACAAGCTATAGAAACTATACATTTTCAATAATATAGACGCAAGAAATAGGGCGTACACTTTTAATGAAATAAAAATTAATGAATAAAACCTCGTGTAATCTGTAAGCAAGGTGTTGCGTGACCATCTCTGGCTGTGGCTGTCGTGAAACGTGTGACATATCGTTCTCCATCATCATAGTTTTTTTTCATCTTGACAGGCATGCCACTTAATTAATGAAAATGATGATTATTATTAATTAATCTTTCATAACTATTTGCTAGTGAAGAGAATATTCATTTTATTCTTAATGATCCTCCAACAGACACCACTTGTCTATCAGTTAGCAGATATGCGGGTGCTGTAAACATTTTCTCTCTTCCACAACATAAAACAACATTTAAGGGGTAACATAATATTTCTGCGAGTGGAAAACACACATCTGATTTCTTCTCCAACAGAAGATTATCAATAAGCATAAGAAGGTCAATACAATTAACGATAAATTTATTAAATGAACATTCAAATATACATATGAAAATTAGAATGAAATAGATTACTTGACATTAATATTCCATGAACATACATTCAGATAATTTTATGTTACACAGTCTCTATATATAAAGAAATAAAATTACAGTTCAACAATAGAGTCAATACAAATCACAGGTTAGTCCTATCAGAGAATAGAAATGGAGTTATTAGAGGATTACTGTAATCTTTTACATAACCTGGTTGAGCACTGCTTTGACAGTCTTTCACTGGCCTTGCAACAATGTCACAATGTCAAAATGTCTGAGTGTTACCATGTGTCTCCCACTACACTGTGGAAAACATTGATCTTTACTTTCCTCTCTCAGCTCACAATGTCCTTTCTTTCAAGCTGAATATGATCACAATAATTCTGGTACCTTCAATTGTACTAGAATTCTCCAGAATGTACCCAGCATAATTTGCTCTGATACATCAAAGTGTGTAGCATACTACCTTATGCCTACACATGCCATAACAGACATTTCATGTGTTTCCTTGGTCACTCAGGTTTATAACTGGTGAACATGTGGATTTGAAACTTGTAGCTGGAAACTCAGCACACAAGAATCAAAAGGTAAAACTTGACACTGAAAGACCACTTGTTTACGTAACCTATAATTAAGGAGCAAACCTAAGTTTTCTGTTCATAGCAATAAAACAACACTCCCCCTCACACTCCATTCTCAACTTACAATTTCCTGCAAAAGTATTTCTTAACCAGATACATGCACAAGGTAAAATAAACATAGCATATCAAACAATGACAATTTTCTTAGCAAACTACATGTGAACAGCCTAGTTCAACACCTCTAGTAATAAAAATGAACGCACGTCGTACCTCTCTACATAAACAAGTATAACATATCAATAGCAAACTACATGTGAACAGCCTAGTAATAAAAATGAACGCACGTCGTACCTCTCTACATAAACAAGTATAACATATCAATAGCAAACTACATGTGAACAGCCTAGTAATAAAAATGAACGCACGTCGTACCTCTCTACATAAACAAGTATAACATATCAATAGCAAAATGCATGAAATGATTCTAAGTTCGTTCTCTCTCAATCAGTCAGTTAACTCACCATTAAGCTAAAGGCTGTCTTTCATGACCAGACATCTTGCCACACAAAATTCAAGTGATTAGATAATATAATTCTCTACAGTATGTAAACTTTTGATCTAAGCCCATTGGCTGGTCTCGTTCTCGTAAATCTTAGCAATAGCATATTAAAAACTATTCATCCAGTTTGAACTGGTTTGCATTGCATCAGCAATTTCGAGCATGTTTTTTAACTCGAGTGCTTACTCCAAGTGTGATACTTACTAAAATACCATCAGAAGGAGTGCCCAAGGTGGGGTCACTTCGACAATTTAACAATCTATATATAGTTAAGTTTAGAAATAGGGATAGGAAAATTTACTCTGTTATACGTCCATTATACTCACCTCTGAAATAACAATTTTATAAAAATAGGCCACATAAATATATACTAGCATTTGATATAGCAGACAGGTCTTCAGAGCAAATAACAATATTTATATCCAACTCT
The DNA here is from genome assembly GCA_028829895.1 of Sinotaia quadrata. Lineage (NCBI taxonomy): Eukaryota > Metazoa > Mollusca > Gastropoda > Architaenioglossa > Viviparidae > Sinotaia > Sinotaia quadrata. The sequence continues at coordinate 40,584,074 of CM054177.1, read as the reverse complement.
GCTATAATAGTCATGTCTTGTATATATTAACATATTGGTTATACTTATCTCTGAAATAACATATCAGTTTATAGTTTATTCCTACTCATGTATACTATGCTCTTTCTGTAATAAATATGTACCTAGTGCATGCACGAGCTAACTCAACTCATATACAGCATAGTTACGTCTCTTAAACACTGACATGCTGTTTATACTCGCTTGTGATATAATATTTTTTCTTTCACACATTAACATGTCAATTATACTCGCTTGTGATATAATAGATTTTCTTTCACACATTAACATGTCAATTATACTCACCTCTGATATAATAGACATGTCTTTCCCTCCTTCGTACTCAAAGCCAAAAAGGCAAGGATGGGATTCCTCTGTGACGTCATTGCTGATGTTTCTGCTCACGATGATGTTACATTGTCCGTAAGTGACATTCATGTCATTTGACATGTTGCCATACATCTCCGCTATAAAGTCAACACTTACATTATCTGGGCGTGCACACCTGTGAACAACCTGTTGGCCTGTAAAGAACCGATTATAGTAAATAATAATAAATGATTTTAATTTTTATAAATATAACCGCAAATGAGCTGAACAGTAAAAGAACTTTCGGTGTGAAAGACGTGCACAGTGCACAGTTGGTACTTTTATCCGTAGCTATGACGGTGAAGAGTGAACTTTACCTTAGGAAGGAAAATTAGAAGTACACTAAGAGATGTATGATAAGTTATGCTTACCTGTAAATATGAAGCTGAACAGCTGAAATGCATCAGGTAGGTAGGTCAGAAAATAAACGAAACACTGCACAATGGAGAATAGTCCCAGAGGTCCAAGAGCTTCAAGAACCGGGTCAACGTTCTTAAGTTCATTATGCATGACTTTAGGAGGTTTACAATCGTGTGTGATTATTTCAAAATCTCACTGTAAAGAAACCTGTTATTATTTGATTTACGAAAATTGTTATTCTTCTAATATTAGTTTTTTTTTTAATTTCTTGGCTTTTCTTTCTTACAAAGCGCTAGAATATTACTCGCGTCTAGCTGATCAGTTAATTACGAGAGTGCTTATCAAAGCTGGTGTTCTGTTAAGATAATTATATTAAAAGAGTGTTAATCAAAGCTGGTGTTCTGTTAAGATAATTATATTAAAAGAGTGTTAATCAAAGCTGGTGTTCTGTTAAGATAATTATATTAAAAGAGTGCTAATCAAAGCTGGTGTTCTGTTAAGATAATTATATTAAAAGAGTGCCAGTCAAAGTTATTCATATGTTAAGATATATTAAAAGAGTGCTAGTCAAAGTTAATGATCTGTTAAGATATATTAAAAGAGTGTTAGTAAAAGTTAGTGATCTGCATAATACCTACTGCAAGAGTGATAATAAAAAATAGTGGTCTGTTAAGATCTATTACAAGAGTGTTAGTCAATGCCTGTTTATCTGTTAAAAATTGTTACAAGAATATAAGTCACAGCTAACTAATCTGCGTAAGACCTATTACAAGAATATAAGTCACAGCTAACTAATCTGTGTAAGACCTATTACAAGAATGCAAGTCAGAGCTAGCTAATCTGTGTAAGACCTATTACAAGAATACAAGTCAAAGCTAGGTAATCTGTGTAAGACCTATTACAAGAATACAAGTCAGAGCTAACTAATCTGTGTAAGACCTATTACAAGAATATAAGTCAAAGCTAGGTAATCTGTGTAAGACCTATTACAAGAATACAAGTCAGAGCTAACTAATCTGTGTAAGACCTATTACAAGAATATAAGTCAAAGCTAGGTAATCTGTGTAAGACCTATTACAAGAATACAAGTCAGAGCTAACTAATCTGTGTAAGACCTATTACAAGATTACCAGTGATGGCTAGATTTTCTATTAACGGCATTTCTGCGAAATGGTGTTGGATTTCTCTATGAAACAGGTCACCAGAATGTTGGTGATGTTTATAGTATTTTCTACAAGATTTATCATAAGAATACAAGGGAATGTAAATGTACTGAGGAAGATGTAGTGAAGATACTGTAGGTTAATATTTTAAATTTATGGGTATTGGTCAGTTACTATTATATAACTGTAGAACTGTTTTTGTGGGAAAGGGTCAGATGGTAAATTTATTTTGATTCACTTACGGTACTGAATAATAAATAAAGGTTATAAATATTCTTCCGTCAGTTTATCTCTTTGAAATGTGCAATATAGGCTATAGAGAAAGTTGGAAGTATTGAATGTGAATGTAGATGAGAAGTATTTTTGAGTGCGCATTTGTGTACATCAGATAAAGATTTATCAACTAAATCAGTCACTTTATTTGCATCTTGATAGAGCGAACTTAAACAAACTCAAAACGCGCGACAGTGCTGTTGAGTATAATAAGCATGGTACTTTAATATACATATATGTACAATTACACATCCATATTGATACTAAATATAGCTCGGGAAATATAAACTCCCCCATTTTCTTATCCATCATTATAAACTGTAATCTTTTAATCTTAAAACAAGCAAGCTCATTGAAAAGTCTAGCTTTCATATTTTATTTAATTGCTTACTTTTGCCAAAGAAAAGTTTCTTTATGCATTTTTTCAACGTTAACTCTTGTGATGCTATCGTTCGGTTATGAGAAATCCCAGTCTAGCCATATCGTCAACAACGTTTTGGGATGATTACACCGACAATGGGAGTTTAAAATCGAACAGAAAAATATAAGATTATATTGCTGTATTTTCTATGATTTTTGGAATTAAAAGTTACACAAAATATAAACAATAAAACCACTTAAATTCAAGTAATAATTTTCGAAAAGTAAATAATACAACAGATCATTTAATTAAGTGTTTCATACGTTGCATGCTGCATTATTAACTTTCAACATGACCGTGTTCTCAAGAACATCACTGAACTCAGAAATACGTCAGAATGTTATGCTATCTCAAACTCTTTAAGGACTTCCTACTCAAAATCTGCTAGTATATATCTTTTCGTGATATTGGCAAGTATGGAAACCAGTCCCTAATGATACCTACCTGTTCAATATGACGGTGACGAAATCAAGCATATATGAACAATTGCAAACAGTAACAGCAGCCCAACATGATTCGTTTTTAGCATACTGCTATAAACCCCATTACGTAAGATCACTTGTAAGCATTAAAAGCAGTCTTCAAATATAACATTCTTTAGTGCCGGGCTAGGTCGATCATTAGTTATGACCAATTGATAGCATTTGCAGGAGTCCAAATGATACGTTCGAGATAGGGACTTCAGTGCAAAAAAAAAAAAGTAAATTATGTATGACGAATTGTAAGCATTGAAAACTGCCCATAACGACGTCACGTAAATACGTCAGGTACAGTATCCTATATTTATAATGGAATTATAACGCCCTCTCGTGACTGCAACGTGTGAGACAAAATCAGAGGGTGGGGGGATAGAAAGGGGAAGTAAGCAGATAATTCTTATCACTTTTTTGAATTTGTTTTTAATGGGGGATAAACTGTAAAGATCGGATTATAACAAATCAAGTCACCTGTATGACTGGAATTGTCAAGGTGACCATTGCATACATAGTTCTCGAGCAAGTTTGCACATTTGTCAAGAATAGATGTAATTTAATTGCAATTTTAAAAATTACTTATTGTAATTAAATACTGATGTTCATAGACTGTGAATAATGAGCACTTTTTATAATGCTTATCTGCACTTAGCTTTTCTCACTTTTATTTCTTACATTTACGTTAGGTAATTAGATGCATGGCGTTTATACATTGTGATTGATGGAGTCATTTGTATAATGTTTAATTTTACTTATCATTATTTACTATTGTTTTAAAAAATCTTTTCGTACTTAAATTCGCGATTTTGATACATTGTGAATGATGTACTCTGTGTAATAATTACCTCTATTTATATCCACTGACGTTTTTAACAAAATATGTTTCGTAACTAAATGATGGCATTGAGACTTTGTAAATAATGACTTACATGACATACTGCTTGGGTTCACGTACTTTGTAAATAATGACTTACATGACATACTGTTTAGGTTCACGTCCTTTGTACTTTGTAAATAATGACTTACATGACATACTGCTTAGGTTCACGTCCTTTGTAAATAATGACTTACATGGCATACTGCTTAGGTTCACGTACTTTTGAAAATGTACGTTCCTTAATTAAATGCATGGCGTTGACTCAGTTGATATAAGTTTTCTCTAATATGGTTTTCATTCTCTTAGTCACGTATCCAGCCACTTTTGACGTCATAAATTACCTATCAACACTAGATATTGCAAGTTTCGATACACCACCAACTCCGAACCCCTTCTTTTTATGTATGGCAAATATATTTCTTTTCTAAACCCTTCCGTGCAGTTCTCTTGCCTTAAATCACCAGCGCCCACCACCGAAAACATGAAATAAATTCGAAATAATTATTTTGTTAAAAGTTTATATATATATATACACTACGTGAATAAGCAAATTGAAGCATGAACAGTTTTAGTAAATTACCATCTAATGGACATCATGATTCTCTTAGGAGGGGCCAGAAAGCTTTAAAAAAATACATATGTGTGCATTCTTTGAAGATGTAATGTATTATAATAAATGTTACACTCTTAAGAAACGATAAATCGGTTGACTCTTTAAGTATTTCTCAGAAGTCACGATAAAAGGAAGAGCAAGCCTGTAAAGGAAAAAGAAAAGAAACTCACCGATCTCACTTTAAATTAGAATAAAGCTTTCAAATCATAACTTTTGAGAAAATGTTGTCAATCCTGCTTCTTCCAAATGGCTAATAAGGGAGAAGAGAATCCTACTGACATAGAAATGCTGCTTAAAGATTGCAAATAATGAGTGTGTCTGTCTGTGTGTGTGTTAAGCAGTGTCCACGCAGAATGAGACAATAAGGTACTACTGACAAGTTATTTAAGATATATTGGGCATGTAGGCAAACAAGAGTCACGTGAAAATGTCAACGAACTGCTACACCTACGCGGCAGATATCACTCGCACAAAAATGATTTGTCAACGGATACTAATGCTGACGAAATTCAAAGCAAAACAGAAAAAAAGCAAAATATATAAACAAATACGCAAAGCACTACATTCTTATCACCATGAATTCATATTGCAAAAATATTTAGTTCAATGTATCGTCCAGTGTCTATTGCTTTTCATTTTCACTATTTAGTTAAGTTCAATGTTTAGTCTAGTTCATTGCCTCAGATAGTGTATGGTATAGTCTAGTTCATTGCCTCAGATAGTGTATGGTATAGTCTAGTTCATTGCCTCAGATAGTGTATGGTATAGTCTAGTCCATTGCCTCAGATAGTGTATGCACTGTATGGTATAGTCTAGTTCAGTATACGGGATACTTTATTGGTTAGTCTAGTTCAGTGTACGGGATACTGTATTGTTTAGTCTAGTTCAGCATACGGGATACTTTAATTGTTTAGTCTAGTTCAATGTACGAGATACTTTATTTAGTCTAGTTCAGTGTGCGGGATACTTTATTTAGTCTATTTCAGTGTACGGGGTACTTTATTTAGTCTAGTTCAGTGTACGGGATATTTTATTTAGTCTAGTTCAGTGTATGGGATATTTTTTATTTAGTCTAGTTCAGTGTACGGGATACTTTATTGTTTAATCTAGTTCAGTGTACGGGATACTTTATTGTTTAATCTAGTTCAGTGTACGGGATACTTTATTGTTTAGTCTAGTTCAATGTGTAGCTTTTATGAGTGCGTTTCTGACAATCTGGATGCTTCGACAGAATCCAATGTGTTCTCTAATTAACGCCAAATTTAGAACATAATTTTAATACTGAAATTAAACAGTTATATCTTGTATCTGTTGGAATTCGTTGATACATTTCTCGGTGAATGACCATACACTGTACAATCATATATCTTTAGTGGATAAAAGTATGGGGTCAACATTCTCCATTCTAATTTTAGACGTGCAAGTTACTTTGCTTGTACTGCCGATGTCAGAAATTTGAAATGGCATCCTAGAACGTTCTGCTTTTCTGATATAGATAGATAGATAGATAGATAGATAGATAGATAGATAGATAGATAGATAGATAGATAGATAGATAGATAGATAGTCTGTGTCTGTGTGGCTGGATGGCTCTGTGTGGCTGGATGGCTCTATATGGCTGGATGGCTCTGTGTGGCTGGATGGCTCTATGTGGCTGGATGGCTCTATGTGGCTGTATGGCTCTATGTGGCTGGATGGCTCTGTGTGGCTCTATGTGGCTGGATGGCTCTGTGTGGCTAGGCGAGTGATGACTGGTTATAAACAAACATACAAGGGATCGAATGCTAGTGCTCTCTGACATGTGCCGTTTACTCTTAAGAGCAAAGGATGCCAGACCTGTCATCACTTAGGGAGCAAAAGAAAGCATCAAAAATAATTTCTTGCTTTCAATTGCAATCTTTGTAAGTGTATTTTTTTTTAAAATAAACATTGTATTTGTGGCAGAGTAAATATGCCTATGGCTATTATTTCTAAACGTAATTATTATATAAATTGTTAAATGTCCAAGTGACCCGACTTTGGGCATTGCTTTTGCTGATATTTTTAAGTGTCAGAGTTGAAATAAACAACTCGGGTAAGAATATGCTAGAATTTGCTGATGTAATCTAAACCTGTTCCACCTGAATGGTAGTTTTTTCTGACTACTAGTCTCACATGTTCATAACAAATTCATCCAATCTTGATGGACAGAAAGTTACTTTGTTGAGGAAAGTCTATTTTCTATTCACTTTGAATTTGGTGTGGCAGACGTCCAGTAATGAAAGGTTGCCATTAGCTTAATATCGATTAAGTGATTTATTGAGATAGAATGGACTTAGACATATTTCGTGCATTTTGCTATGATATATTATACGTGCGTTTTATGTAGAGAGGTATTATGTGAGTTGTGAGTAGGCTATTACTTCTACAGTTGTAAATTATGATGCTTGCATGTTATATGTTACACACTTGACATTGTTTCTAGTGAATACGTTCATAAGTACTATGTTGTATTTATTATGCTGTATGCATGTATCTTGCTAATAAATGTTGTTACAGGAAACTGTTAGTTGAGATTTGAATGCAAGAAACAATGGAATAAGAAAGAGATAAAAATGGATAATTTAGCATTTGTTCCCTAAATATATTTTACAGGGAAAAATCAGCCTTTTTTCTTTATTCTAGAATCACTGGAGTTTATTGAATTTCACGGTTTATTTATTTAAAACCTCTACGACGATGTATATTCGAGAAATCTATACACCAGTGTATAAGTGAATGTATACACAACACTTTATTAATGTACGAAGACAAAGAATGCTCGATTGCATCATAGAATTTCTGGTATAAAGAAGTTACTGGAAGTTGCTACATTGTTGTTCTACTTGAGGAACTAATACAGCAAATGAGCACCCGGATTAGTCTCGAAAGAACAATGTCCCATGGAACATTCTACAAAGTGCTAAGAAAACATGTTGAAGATCAATAATTCTATTCTTAACAATAAACTTGTGAAATTGTTATGAAAGCGCACAAAGGATTAGTGTTGCATCATCTAGACAATGTTATGTACAAACTGTTATCACTTATTTCTACAACTCCATTTCTGTTCTCTGATAAGAAATATCTTGTGATTTATATTGACACTAATCTATTGAATTATGTGTTAGGATATAAGACTGTATAAGCATTGAAACTATTCAAACGTGGTTTCGTAGAAATATTGTTGTCAAATAATCTTCTCATTGTATTTGTTATATGTATATTTTTGAATGTTGATTTAATAAATTTATTATTATTTTTATTGACCTTACACATATTGATATCTTCATGTTGGAGAGATAGAGGGTGGACGATAAATATAGATTAAAGACAGATAAATTCTCCTTTGGTAAGACGTTTTCTACCTACATAAATATTGTGTAATAGTAAATGCTTGTTTATATTGTTGTGGAAGAGAGAAAACGTTTACAGCACCCGCATATCCGCTAGGTGAGAGAGTGGTGTCTTTTGGAGAATTGTTAATAAAATAAATTAAGATTCTCATAACTTTTAATTAGTTATTGATGATTTCTAGTAATACTAATTATAAGCAACAACTAGGGTGGAGTTAATGCCACAGTACTCTTTGAAGGTGTACCGTGTGACTGTCAAGCTTTTCTAAGACGTCATCACTTAAAATGAGATCGAGTCGAAAAAGGAAAAGCAAAAACATAACTTCTCCCAATTTAAATCAAGATCAAACTTTGCATTGGAATCTTTGAAAAAAATAAAGATGCTAACGCAGCTTTATCTGTCTGATAAGAGTCGAGAGAGATCGTTGTGACGTAGAAATGACGTTTACAGATTAGGAGTAAACGGTACAATGTGCATTATAAAATGTCCGTGTCCAATGAGATAGTGACCTACTTATTTCAGCTACGTCAATATAGTGAAATATGTCAAGGTCACCGAACTGCTGCGGTCAGATCATTTAGGATAGTTGATTGTTTAATCTAGTTTAGAATGCAGGATACTTTATTGCTCAGTCTAGTTCAGTGTTTAGCTAAGATTACTGCACTGCTGTAAAAGACGTTGTAATTGCATGCCGGAGAGTCATGGATCATCAAGGACGCAAATCTTTCGCAAAGGGCATGTTACTTACAAAGTTGCAATCTCTCCAATTTATTACTTTCTCACTTGAAGGGGGGAAAAGGCGGACTCAGATAAAGAAACTGTGAACATTATTTATTTGGGGCAGGTACTTACCAAGTTCGTGACCCGACCACTTCACGTCACCAGGGGACTATAAATATTTTATCATTAAAAGAGCAAAAAGGGATTCATGAGTCTATCCAGTCACAAGTAGTACACGTCATATCATTAAAATGGATTCCTGAATATTTAAAAAGTCTATGCGTTAAAAGAAAAGGGAGTGCGGTCTACCTCCTCTCCTAACTCATTCAAAGCAGACATTCTATTTAAAATATAACTTGATTAAATAAGAAACATGAAAGTGACTACAGCGACTGGCAGAGATACATTAAGATTGCCATGGTCAAAGAACGGTGCCATCCTTGCCACAATCAACGACGATAGTGCATTGAGGATGTTTTTTTTTTATATTTTCGTTATTTAACGCATCAGTTCTAAAAGTTTTGCATTGCAGTTGTTTTTGATTGCCTAATGTCAACAGAAAGTCCAGTAGTAATAATAATTAAAAGTCGTAAAAATCATTTTTTGTTTTAATTTAAGGGAACGTATTTGTTGTCTCTGGCTATACACTACCTCCGTTACAATAAACGTCCGGGGATTGGTCACTTCGCCATTGCACGCCCGAACTTTCGCATGTAACTGGTGAACATGAGCACGAATTGCTTTTGTTTGATTTTCTCTTCATTTCTCTACAATGTCTCACTCTTTAGTCTTATTTATAACTATTCTATCTGGTTTACTTTAGCATTAGGATCTGTGGTACCTGACAAGTTCTTTAAAGGAGCTTTAAGTATTTGTGATTTATGTCACAATATACGGTTTCGTTCTCTTTCACAACAGATGTGATAGGTTTGTATGTTTAGCCAATAAATATTTCAGAACGTAGAATTATGTAATATATGTTTTAATGCCGATTGACTAATCCCATACGTGAGCCTTTGAGACGTCAGCGAAAAAATAATTTAGCAAGCCAGAAAGACACACGAGGAAGCCATTGAAAGTATCAGGGTATGCGTGTCTTCTGGCAGAAGACTGCAAATCAACGTCTTTTCCGGAGCGGACTTCCTGGAATGCTTCCTTACACATGCTGTAATATACGCTGCGCATTCAGATTCTCTTTATTCGATAATTATATCACATTTCAAATATTTACAGAATCATAATAGTCATACAATATTTCTTGTTCATTTCGTTCTTCAGAGAACTCTCGTAAATAATACATTAGCTATTTTACACGAATGATTATATTTATTTCACACAAATGTATGTAAAAAAAAGTGTGTACGTATGTTTTTATATATAATTGTGTACACTAAAATTACAATAGAGACAATTAAATAAATAAATATAGATAGATAGATAGATAGATAGATAGATAGATAGATAGATAGATAGATAGATAGATAGATAGATAGATAGATAGATAGATAGATAGATAGATAGATAGATAGATAGATAGATAGATAGATAGATAGATAGATAGATAGATAGATAGATAGATTGCATTTCACAACTGGTATATACTTTGGATTGCCTTGTGTGTTTAAGAATCACGACTAATTTCACTGCTATAACAAGTAATGCAAGTTTAATAAAACGCCCTGAGTATACTTACTCAAGAAAAAGGAACATAGGTCTTTCCGTTTTAAACATCTATATATAATATGAGTTTGCTCAAGATTCTAGAATATTGTGACAATTGACATAGTTCACTTGTAGCTGTGGATCGCAGTACTCACACAAATGCGGGAGTGATTCATTAATCAAATTTGTGATTTGTCAAAACTGTCTGAAACCGTAATATCTCTGAATTTAAGTGATGTGAGATGATCAATTACTATAGTGGCCGATTCACTTTTAAAATTAGGGATACAGTTCAAATGCACATTTTAGATATTGCAATATTCTTTGTGCAACACACTTTTAATTATTTTTTTTAAATTAACACTTTTCGTTTTCCACTTGGCTTGGGGATGATTCTGTCGGCTTTGTTTTGTTGTTCCAAGCCTCTAATTCGAGGAGTGTCTGTGGGAGTTCTCGCCCTTTGCTTTCTGGCAGAAGACGCAACAAGGCCACTGACAAGAAACTAGTCACACCGAAAACTGTCCCAGGAGCCCAAAGTGCATATTTCGTCTGTAATTCATAGAAACACAAATAAAAGCTTAAAGCTAAATTTATCATTATCCCAATTCTGTTTATCAATGTAACCTATTAGAAAATGTATTTTCTTAATAAAATATAATTACTTTTACATGTATGACACTTATGACAAATGTTCAATAAAAAAGAAAATACATTTATTTAATTAGTCATAAATCTTAAACTGACGATTAGTAAATTTCTTCATAAATCTCGTCTGAATTAGGTTTGATTGTGAAATACCTTCTAGAGAGAAATGTGAAACCTCTGTTAGAGCTTTATAACAGATATAACATGTATTTGAAAAGAACTAATGTGAAACTAATTATAGTGATTTCTGCTAACCTCTGTTAGTGCTCTATAACAGATATTTGAAAAGAACTAATGTGAAACTAATTATAGTGATTTCTGCTAACCTCTGTTAGTGCTCTATAACAGATATTTGAAAAGAACTAATGTGAAACTAATTATAGTGATTTCTGCTAACCTCTGTTAGTGCTCTATAACAGATATTTGAAAAGAACTAATGTGAAACTAGTTATAGTGATTTCTAATAACAGCGATTTTTATTAAAACTAAAATGACTTTTTTTAGCTGAGATAATAATGGAACTTACGTCCTTTATATGCAATAGAGCAAACCAAATTTATTTTTATTTATTTTAGAAGTACAGGGCATTTTCCCCTTAAATGACCGATATGTTTTAAGCATGTGACATATTGTTTGATGATTAATTCGTTAATTTGGAAACGTATTGATATAGTATACAATTATGTTAGATATATACAAAGAAATATACTAGAAACTACCTGTAGAGGTATAGAGGTAAAGCTATGAATATTTGGAGTATACCAATATATATCATTACCAGATTATATTCGTGTAAATAAAGGTGATAGTTTATGACAAGGATCCTGGGAAGGATGGGAACAAATTCTTTTATTCATATCGAAATAATTGCGAATGTTTTCTTCAGTTTAGAGAGACCGTATGTATTAACCTCCATTGTTTTGTATTTCTTATAAATTGAATAGTAATGTGTTCTTCAGTTTAGAGAGACCGTATATATTAACCTCCATTACTTTGTATTTCTTATAAATTGTATAGTAATTCGGTGTTCTCTACGCAGTAACGCACAATAATATTCATAATATTTAGTATTAAATAAGATTGGTGAGATAATTATAATAATTAAATCATTTTATTTTTAGAGAACATTACGTTTTCTAACTCTCTATTCTAAGTGTCTAGTAGTGAAATGTGATTATAATTATGTATATATTAAAATAATTGCAACATTATTGTAGAAGTTATATGAACTTTAAAATTAATCGCAATATATATTGTTTTTAAACTGTCTGTACAATTGACAGATATCCTGATAACTAATGGGATACTTTTGTTGATACATTTATCTTAATAATAATGTTGTGAAACGTACATATATCCTGGTATCATATTGCACTATTTTCAGTAGAACAACATACATTTTCAAATTACACGTAACACTTTATATTGGGACTGACAGGTTTGAAACTAATCTAATATATTAGTGGTTCATTAAACAAGGTTTCAAACTAACGTAATATATTAGTGATACATTCAGACAGGTTTCAAACTGTGGTAGTGTAAATTTGCCTCTCCATATTTTAAAATTAAATGTTAAATTATCAGAGATGGTATTTTTATGATGGTATTTTTTAAAGTTTTTGAGTTGAGTTAAGCGCTCGAGTCAAGAATATTCTAGATTTTCTGAAGTAATGCAAACTAGTGAGTAGTTTTTATTTATCCAATGGTTATGATTTACGAGAACAAGACCAGCCAATAGGCTGAGATTAAAATGTTTACTTGCTGTATAGAAATCTACTGTCTAATCACTTTGAATTTGAAGTGGCAAAGAAGAAATCCGGTTTTGGTAGGCGGTTGCTAGCATAGTGGTGATTTAAAACTGACTGATAGAGAATGGACTTCATGAATTTTCGCTATTGATATGTTATACTCGAGTTTTATGCAGAAATGTACAGGAAGCGGTTCTTTCATCGCCTGAAGATGGAACATATTCAAGAAGTCTACTAGAAAGGAAATCTCTCTTTACTGAAGGAGAGAATCGAATATATTCTCTAATTAAATTCGAACAAGACATCATTGTGTGGTAATCAGTAACGATATTCAATTCTGTAAGACGTGTGGTACTGAAACTAAGTAGACATCCCCGTAGGACATCTTTGAATTTCAACAGTCATTTCAATCCAATCTGGTTTCTTGTACATCATCTCAATCATCCAGTATTTCTCACCTCAAAACGCCTGTAAACGAGCAGCTGTGTGTAAAAAACAAAAGTCTATGTTCTCACTTAAAATACAAATCAAGTTTAAATACAAACGTTGTAGCTGATAAAATCACTCAGTGCGATGTCGGTGTCACAGGAAATGAGGGACCGAAATTATATTTTATTTCATTTTAAAAAACCGCTAACAAAACTAATTGAAGTAATCCGAGTTTTGTTATTTTCCGTATGTAGCATGTAACTTCCAGTAACGGTCACCTAAGATCTCTTTAGTAGACAGACGTTCGTGACGCAGTGTGTGTCAATTATCATATTGAATATATATATTAGTTTATGAAGAATATGTATATTAAATAAATTGGGACAACTGCGCACTACAGTCACATGTTGTTGACGAGAGAAATGACCAGTGCGCATTAGAATTGACCACAGAAAAGCGTGCATCACGATTACCACTATATATCCAAGGCAAAATCATGTCACACGGCATAGCTTCTGGAAGTTTTGGAAACCTTCAGTGAAAGCTATATAAGAGACAAAATGAAGATTTTACTCTCAATGTTGAAAACGTCGATTCGTCTGAAGCCAGTCTAACTTCACGTATGAATTATCTCATGTACAGAGATTTCATAAAGGAAAGCTGCAATAATCTCTTTCCATCCGTTTTCCATCCGTCTGATGCCATATATTGAGTAACGAGGCAAAATTACTCTGTATAAATTTTGGCAAAGTGGAAAGTTCACTGTCCAGAAAAACCCGATGCATGCGACGCTGGTTGTATGCAATTAACGACACGAGGGACCAACTTGTTCTTCCCCCTGTCTGAGAGTTCGTTTGGCAGTCTATCCCGCAAATTGAGAGGCTAGCACCGAGATTTTCTTACAGATATCCGGATTTCTACACTCAATGTAATGCGACGACACATCCCACTGGACGACTCCACCCGATAATGCTAAACGTCGTTGGGGTGTCCGTTTCCACGACAACCGGTACAACGATAATTATCGAGGCTGACAACAGTCAGCTAAATTTCAGATTTCTCCCCAGTGATAATCTGAAAGTGGTGCCTAGATTCTGCAGAATCTTCACCTGTAATGCGACGCCTCAATTGCGTCCTATCTTCACTTTGAAGTGCCGCTTATAAGTGACGTGTGAGCTTACGTCATCTCCTTGGAACTCTGACATTAATAGTGAGTAATCATTAGCACGGCTAACGCGCACATACTTAACTCTAGAACTCGAAGAAAATGAACACTATTATATCGTTTGCAAAATAAGAACTTTAATGTTAAAAGTAATGCTTATTTTACATGTCAACTATTGTTAAAGCGGCCCCATTTGCCGCATAAGAATTGTGTAATTAATCTTTATTTTATATTTTGAATTTCATCATTTTCATCTCCCCTTATTTCCCACAGAGTGTATGACATTGGAAAGTTGAATGAATGATTAATCACTGTGCGAAAGAGTAGTGCCCCCTTTTAAATCGGGAATAAATAACCTGATTTAAACATCTTTCAACTCTCTTGTTATTCATAGTTTTTGAGAGGGACGAAAGAATTTGTACTATTGTTTTGCACCGTTCGTCTGTTCGTCCATTTATTCACATTTATGATACACACTCACAACACACACCGCCAATAAAACGTTCCTTGGCATGACACTAATAAATTGGGCCCCACCCAAACATCAATGGTGTGTGTCATGTGTGTCTATGTAACAACTTGACGCGACGTAGTACTGGCACACGTCACGGGCTTTTCTTGGAGGTGCACCGGAGCAGGCCAAAAATAGACTTCACCCCTTGCATCTCTAACTTCAGCTCGGGTCGGCTTGTAACGAGCCGCCCGTTTTGTAAACATCTGGTGACCACTGACCGTGATCTGACAAGGTAAATTGTGTTGTTGTAAGAAAGTGTCATCTCTTTCCTGCTTTTCTATCTCATCACCATTATGCATTGTTTATTGCATGTTAGGGCTTTGCTATTGAGACTTAGGTGAACTGGATTTTGATAAGACTTATTATTGTGTTGAAATAAGTTTTATAATCTTTACGCTATTATCGTTAACGCGTACTGACTCGTGTTTAGACGTACATAGATCGATATTTTGTACGCTACATTAGCAACTGTTGTTTTGCTAATTTTGCTAACTTTGCAAATTTCCGATTAGGATTTCTTTTACTCGTGTTTGTAAAAATCCTAATCACGTGGTGGCTGGTGTTCATACGCACACCATTGCACCACTTGTGACCGACAGAGGTCAAAATCCCGCGAATATTCTAAGTCACTTTATCCATACTCGTGATAACTAGCAATTTTAAAAATGGCCGAGCTAGTAAACATAAAGAAAGAACTCATGGCTATGGGTAGAGAATTCGGGTATGAGAAAGCCGAGTTAAAGAAATACGTGGATGAGGAGATAGCTAAATGGTATGTTGCGAAAGAAAATGAGGCGAAAGAGGCGAGAGAGCTAGAGGATAAGAAAAATGAGCTAGAAGAAAAGAGACAGGTAGCTAAGGATTTAGAGATGCAAACTTTGAGAGAGCTAGAGGAAAAAAGATCGAAAGAGGCGAGAGAGCTAGAGGAAAAAAGATCGAAAGAGGCTAAAGAGCTAGAGGAAAAAAGATCGAAAGAGGCTATAGAGCTAGAAGATAAGAGACAGTTAGCTAAACAGCTAGAGATGCAAACTTTGAGAGAGTTAGAGGAAAAAAGAGCGAAAGAGGCGAGAGATTTTAAAGAGAAAGAAATCCAAGATATGAGAGAAATAGAGTTATTAAAGATTCAGTCAGCTAGGGATTTAGAAGATAAAAGGCAAGAAGTAGAAGAGAGAAAGCTTAAGTTAAAAGCTAGAGCACATCAGGAACAGCTTGAATTAGCTAAGCAAGAGGTAACGGCTAGAGAGAAGTTGTTAGATGGGACTGCTAAGCAACAGGCCGAATTAAATAAACCCCGTACACGGCTAGCTTTCTTTAACCCTGAAGTCGAGACGATTGACGAGTTTTTGACACGCTTTGACAGTTTCATTGCCAACTTTAATTACACTGACATTGAAAAGAAACAACAACTCGGTCAAATACTCCAAGGTGAAAGCTCGCGCGCATTTACTGATCTAACGCGCGATCCCGCTATTACTTATGCAGATCTCAAAACGGGTTTGATGCGTACTTTTCAATGTACAGCAGAAGGCTTTCGAAAAATGTTTAGGAGAGCCATACCTAAAGCAAATGACACCATGCAAGCCTTCGGTACCCGGTTACGCCATTATCTTGATAGATGGATTGATTTGACAGATATCCAGAAGACATATGAGGGCCTATTTGATTTGATATTAAGAGATCAATTTCTCCATATTGCTCCGCCTGCAATGACGACATATTTGCAGCGAAACCCCCCGGCTAACTTCAGTGATATGTTGAGGTTAGCAGACACGTATAATGATTACCCTGATCCGGTAATTACGAGGAGTGCACCACGCCCCCCTCCTACAAATCGGCAGAAGTATACACCGAAACTGAACCGACCAATGACGAAATCGGAAAAACCCGAACCGGTACAACGGACATACACTAAGTCACAAGACGTACGACGTCACACACGTGACTCCCCGCCTATGACATGTTACACTTGCAAAGGGAAGGGGCATAGTTCTCAGAACTGTCCCAGTCCACGTGATGTAAAAGTATGCACTGAAACAGGTGCAACTCTAAAGACCCAACAAGCTACAGTAAACGGACAAAGAGTCAAAATACTGGTCGATACAGGTGCGTCCATAAGCTGCATAAATGCTAAACTTGTACGCCCTGAACAGTATCTTAGAGGTAGCGTCCGCATTCGATGTGTTATGGGACACCTTAGTACATGTCCAAGAGCCACTGTACATGTTACGTCACCCGTATTTTCCGGTACAGTCACCGCCGCAGTGATAAGAGACATGCAGTTCGGATTCATACTATCGCCCGGGCAGTGTGACACACACACTGATGACATCTATCCTGTTCTCCCCGTAACCACTAGAGCACAACGGGAACGTAGTAAACAAGGACCCCCAGCTCTAAAGATAGTCGAGAACACATTTCCGCAGTTGACCCCAAGTCAACTCAGTCACCTGCAGCAGGAGGACAAAAGCTTGTCCTCAATGCTAAAGCTGGCACGGAAAAACACTATTACGTCCAGCAAGTACGCGACAATTACGTATTTCCTGAAGGACGGACTAGCGTTTCGGCGCACCGACTTTAAGGAAAATGATACTAGAAGCACCACGTGTTTATTTACCCCTACACCACTCAGACAGCTGATTCTTAGCTTTGCTCACGACTCAATCATGTCCGGACATCAGGGCGCGCGGCGCACTGAGCAGCGAGTTCGCGAGGACTTTTTTTGGCCAGGCCTGAGTAGGGATGTTCGCTCGTACGTTCGTACATGTACGCAGTGTCAACAACATATTGACCGAGGGCGTGTCAGTCGAGTTCCCCTCGAGATAGTACCAACAGTAGAGGAACCATTCCAAAAAGTCGCAGTAGACATTATTGGCCCAATCATTCCCGCGGCCGAAGGAGGATATCGCTATATCCTAACAATCGTGGATTTTGCAACACGATATCCAGAAGCAGTCGCATTAAAGGGCATCACAACGATCGAAGTCGCAGACGCTTTAATAGACGTATTTTCTCGCACGGGCGTTCCCCGAGAGATATTGAGTGACCAGGGCACTCAATTCACCTCAGCAATGATGGCTGAAACAATGCGTCTACTGGCGTGTAAACAGTTGTTCTCATCACCATATCACGCTCAGTCTAATGGTGCCGTTGAACGTTTCAACGGTACGATAAAGAAAATGTTAATTAAAATGGCTTCGGAACAACCCGACCAGTGGCCACGTTTTCTAGCACCATTACTCTTCGCGTATCGCGAACTCCCACAAGAGAGTACGGGCTACTCACCGTTCCAACTACTATACGGCAGACAACCTCATGGTCCCCTTAAGCTAATAAAAGAAACATGGGTCAAGGGAGACACTGTGACCGATGGTAAAGATGTTCACACGTACGTAGCCGAACTACGTCAACGTCTGACCGAGACATGTCACTTAGCACAGGAAAACATTCGCGAAAAACAACCCCGATACAAGCGAAATTTTGACCGTACTGCTGTGGAACGTGACCTCGAACCAGGTCAGCTCGTGTTACTCTTGCGGCCCACGCATAACAACCGCATGCAAATGCACTGGCGTGGACCCTACCGCGTTATTAAGCGTGTGAAGCAGAACGACTACAGCATACAGATAGGAAATAAGCAGAAAACCTATCACATAAATATGCTCAAGCGTTACTATGAACGCAGCGACGAACAGATACAAAACGTGAATGTCGCACTGATACAATTGGAAGACTCCAATTTCAGAACAGACATGATGTCCGCCGAAACCCAGCCTAACTCCGCAGTTACAGTCGATCAAGTCGAGATTGACTCAAACTTAACTGTCGAACAGCGCGACGCAATGTCAAAGCTCTTACACAGACACGCGCGCATATTCACCGACCAACCGGGCCACTCAGATTTGGTTGAACACCGCATCAAACTTTTAAGTGACAAACCGATACGCTTAAAACAGTACCCACAGAAATATGAGAGCACAAAGTACATAGCAGAACAGGTGCGTGAAATGCAAAAACAGGGCGTGATTGAACAGTCAATCTCCCCATATTCATCACCGGTCGTCTTAGTTAAAAAGAAAGACGGTACGCTTCGTTTTTGTGTGGACTACAGACAGTTAAATGAGATAACTGAATTCGATGCGGAACCCATTCCAAATCAGGACGAATTATTCGCAAAACTAACCAAGGCACATTACTTTTCGAAGTTTGACATGTGCAAAGGGTACTGGCAACTGTCAGTTGCTATTGACGACAGACCAAAAACAGCCTTTCCAACCCCGCTAGGCTTATTTCAGTTTTGCCGACTACCGTTCGGACTAGCGAACGCACCCGCAACATTCGCGCGCTTCATGCGAAAATTACCGTTAGAGAGCGTTGACGCATTGAATTTCTTTGATGACATACTGGTAGCAACAGGAACATGGGACCAATATTTATCCTCAGTGGGTGGTCTACTTGACATTCTAGAGCGCCATAGATTGACCGTGAAACCTTCCAAAGTACGCGCGGGCTTTCGGGAGATTGAGTTTCTTGGCCATATCATAAGTGACGGACAAATAGGCCCAAATCTAGACTTAACTGCAGCCATTCGTGACATGACCTTACCGACTACAAAGAAACAGGTCAGGGCAGTTTTGGGGCTAGTAGGATACTACCGAAAATTTGTCCCAAACTTCAGTACGCTTCTTAAACCACTGACGGACTTAACTGGAAACAAACAACCCACGAAAATACGATGGACGGCAGAGTGTAGCACCGCCCTCGAAAAAGTGAAGGACATCTTGACCAGTAAACCCGTCCTACAGTTACCAGACTTTGACAAAAGATTTATTGTCAGGACCGACGCATCAGACGAAGGCCTCGGTGCCATACTTCTCCAAGAGACAGATGACGAATACCTACCGGTAGCATACGCGTCTAAGAAACTGTTAGATCGTGAGACACGGTACTCTACGATTGAAAAAGAGTGCTTAGCAATCGTATGGGCACTCAAGAAATTTAGTGCTTATCTGTACTCTAAACCATTCATCCTGCAGTGCGATCATAAGCCGCTTACATATCTGCGCACTAGCATGTATGATAACGCTAGGCTAACTAGATGGACACTCTTGCTACAGGAGTATAGCTTCGTTGTCGAACACATCGCGGGCAGAGAAAATTCGGGTGCCGATGCATTATCCCGGCATGCCATAACCGCGATATAAACAAGAGAGAGGATAGTCTCTCCACAGATGCGCATATAATTCCTGTGGGGACTATCGTGTGAAATAAAATTTTTTTTGTTCCTATTTGATTTCCACTCTGTGAGCTCCAATCAATTTTAAGAAGGGGGTTGTCACAGGAAATGAGGGACCGAAATTATATTTTATTTCATTTTAAAAAACCGCTAACAAAACTAATTGAAGTAATCCGAGTTTTGTTATTTTTCGTATGTAGCATGTAACTTCCAGTAACGGTCACCTAAGATCTCTTTAGTAGACAGACGTTCGTGACGCAGTGTGTGTCAATTATCATATTGAATATATATATTAGTTTATGAAGAATATGTATATTAAATAAATTGGGACAACTGCGCACTACAGTCACATGTTGTTGACGAGAGAAATGACCAGTGCGCATTAGAATTGACCACAGAAAAGCGTGCATCACGATTACCACTATATATCCAAGGCAAAAATCATGTCACACGGCATAGCTTCTGGAAGTTTTGGAAACCTTCAGTGAAAGCTATATAAGAGACAAAATGAAGATTTTACTCTCAATGTTGAAAACGTCGATTCGTCTGAAGCCAGTCTAACTTCACGTATGAATTATCTCATGTACAGAGATTTCATAAAGGAAAGCTGCAATAATCTCTTTCCATCCGTTTTCCATCCGTCTGATGCCATATATTGAGTAACGAGGCAAAATTACTCTGTATAAATTTTGGCAAAGTGGAAAGTTCACTGTCCAGAAAAACCCGATGCATGCGACGCTGGTTGTATGCAATTAACGACACGAGGGACCAACTTGTTCTTCCCCCTGTCTGAGAGTTCGTTTGGCAGTCTATCCCGCAAATTGAGAGGCTAGCACCGAGATTTTCTTACAGATATCCGGATTTCTACACTCAATGTAATGCGACGACACATCCCACTGGACGACTCCACCCGATAATGCTAAACGTCGTTGGGGTGTCCGTTTCCACGACAACCGGTACAACGATAATTATCGAGGCTGACAACAGTCAGCTAAATTTCAGATTTCTCCCCAGTGATAATCTGAAAGTGGTGCCT
This sequence comes from Sinotaia quadrata, assembly GCA_028829895.1. Taxonomy (NCBI): domain Eukaryota; kingdom Metazoa; phylum Mollusca; class Gastropoda; order Architaenioglossa; family Viviparidae; genus Sinotaia; species Sinotaia quadrata. Next base: position 40,563,001 of record CM054177.1, on the reverse strand, counting down.
AGATTCTGCAGAATCTTCACCTGTAATGCGACGCCTCAATTGCGTCCTATCTTCACTTTGAAGTGCCGCTTATAAGTGACGTGTGAGCTTACGTCATCTCCTTGGAACTCTGACATTAATAGTGAGTAATCATTAGCACGGCTAACGCGCACATACTTAACTCTAGAACTCGAAGAAAATGAACACTATTATATCGTTTGCAAAATAAGAACTTTAATGTTAAAAGTAATGCTTATTTTACATGTCAACTATTGTTAAAGCGGCCCCATTTGCCGCATAAGAATTGTGTAATTAATCTTTATTTTATATTTTGAATTTCATCATTTTCATCTCCCCTTATTTCCCACAGAGTGTATGACATTGGAAAGTTGAATGAATGATTAATCACTGTGCGAAAGAGTAGTGCCCCCTTTTAAATCGGGAATAAATAACCTGATTTAAACATCTTTCAACTCTCTTGTTATTCATAGTTTTTGAGAGGGACGAAAGAATTTGTACTATTGTTTTGCACCGTTCGTCTGTTCGTCCATTTATTCACATTTATGATACACACTCACAACACACACCGCCAATAAAACGTTCCTTGGCATGACACTAATAAATTGGGCCCCACCCAAACATCAATGGTGTGTGTCATGTGTGTCTATGTAACAACTTGACGCGACGTAGTACTGGCACACGTCACGGGCTTTTCTTGGAGGTGCACCGGAGCAGGCCAAAAATAGACTTCACCCCTTGCATCTCTAACTTCAGCTCGGGTCGGCTTGTAACGAGCCGCCCGTTTTGTGACAGTCGGCTTATCTATTTTTGCTCCACTCCTCCAGATCGAGGAGAGTCTGAGGGAGTTCTTTCCCTTTGCTTTCCGGCAGAAAACGCAACAGTAATATCGACAGAAAATTAGTCACGCCGAAAATTGTCCCTGGAGCCCAAAGTGCATATTTTGTCTGTAATTAATAGAAACAAAACAAAGGCTTATAATTAAATGCTTCATTGTCCCAATGTCATTTATCAAATTAAACTATGTAGAAATTGGATTTTCTTTGAAACGTTAATTATGTGAAAGTTTTGGTTTCATCAAATGTAATTCCTATGAATTTATGGGAATTTTCGTCTAAATAAGGCTTTGTTGCGGTGAGATTTTCAGATGCGAAATAATGACAAAATATTTGCAAAAAATAGCAGTAATCTCAAAAATAATGGCAATGTGTACTGCACTGAGAAATAATTAAATAATTAAATTAGGAATTTATGTAATATCTCGTGGTATTCAAATAAATTAGAAATTATTATAGATGTTCTTTGTATGTGAGATAAATTTGAAACTACTTTAATAATGTTATGTAAGAGATTTACAAAATATATTTTAAACAACGTAATCTGAAACTAATTACAGTGAATTATGATAACAGCGCTATTTGTTAAAATTAGCGTGACTGTTTTTGTTAGAGATAATATTGAAACTTGTGTCACTGGTTTGTAATAGTCAAAACAAAACGAGAATTTTTTATAATTATGGCATTTCTCACTAAGAGGACCGATAGTCTACCAAACATGTGTTTTCTGATTAAACAGTTATTTTGGAAACCAAATGCAATAGTTTAGGGTTTTTTTAGATATATATTACACTTAGGCATACTGGAAACATTTGGTACATACCTGAGGTAGGGCTATAAATAAGTGAAGTATACCGTTATATATAAATATTAGCTAAGGACAACATTGAAAGGCATGAGTGATGGAGAGAATGAGAACTAACTTTCAATAATTGTGTGTTAATAATCGAAATGATTGCGAATATTTTCTTCAATTTAGAGATTACTTGCATACTAATTTTCTGATATATTTAATATACTTTGGATACTAATTCATTGTTCTGTCCGAAAACATAATATCAGTAATGTGTGGACATATCGGATATTTGGCATCTGTACGAATATATGAGTTAATCCTTATTTCGCAATAAGGACACGTAGCATTTACTGTTGTGGTATATTTTATGACAATTGCATATATTTTCACAGTTACAAGTGAACTCTTATGCCGACTAGAGCGTTATTATAATAACCTAATCGGGATATTTTAGGTACTATAGACAGGTGTCAAGAAAACATAATATATATGTGGCTCATTCAGACAGCTTTCAAACTAACGTAAAATATTAGTGGTGCATTCAGAAAGGTTTCAAACTAACATAATGTATTAGTGGTACATTCAGAGAGGTGGAAAACTACAGTAATATATTTTGGTGCATTAAGACAGACTGGAAACTTACACAATATATATGTGGTACATTATGATCTCAGAGAAGATATCTTTGGTATTTATATCTGTTAAATTTGTTTCACTGTAATCTACTGGCGTTATGAAATTGTTCACTTATATATCTCTTGAAATACCAATGAGAAGACGTTATTCGATTTGTGTTTAGGAATAAGCATTCACGTGTGTTGCTGGATGTAATTATTTAAATACAAAAGAAAAGCCAACAAGAAAATGGACCTAGCTTATTGCATGTCTTAAATTCGCGAAACACATTTCGAGTTCCGTACATAAATAACTGGGTGTGGCCTTACCAGCATACTTGAGAAAGACGCCAGCATGCCTCCCAGTGTGGCAGATGCTAATGCGATTCCAATTGCCCGATTTCTGAAAATTAATAATGGTATTTATGACATTCCAAAAACCTCAAATTTGAATTTAGTTGCATTGCTGAGAAAATAATGTAGTCATTATTTAATATTTGTATTCCAGGTAGGTTTGTTCGGTGTTAAGTAAATTGAATGTGATAGTTTAGACAGGAACGCTTAACAGCTATGGACCGACCGTTATAGCAGGAAGAGTAGCACGTAAGCATGGTGTTTGCCGCCCACCTCAGTATAGCCTTATTCACTTGCCTTTGTCAGTGTTATGGTAGCAGGCAGATATCGTCTGCATGGAGCTCCTTGATTTGTAGGGTCAAGTGGTGCTCGCTTTGTTTCTATCACGCGGTCCATTGGCTTGTAAACAATGTCAGTCCTATGTATGTGCGCGGTTGTGGGATTCTTGAAGGAATGCAGGTTTAAAGAAGTAACATCTTTGTGGGATTCTTGAAGGAATTCAGGTTTAAAGAAGTAACATCTTTGTGGGATTCTTGAAGGAATTCAGGTTTAAAGAAGTAACATCTTTGTGGGATTCTTGAAGGAATGCAGATTTAAAGAAGTAACATCTTTGTGGGATTCTTGAAGGAATGCAGATTTAAAGAAGTAACATCTTTGTGGGATTCTTGAAGGAATTCAGGTTTAAAGAAGTAACATCTTTGTGGGATTCTTGAAGGAATGCAGATTTAAAGAAGTAACATCTATGTGGGATTCTTGAAGGAATTCAGGTTTAAAGAAGTAACATCTTTGTGGGATTCTTGAAGGAATGCAGGTTTAAAGAAGTAACATCTTTGTGGGATTCTTGAAGGAATGTAGGTTTAAAGAAGTAACATCTTTGTGGGAGACAACCGTCAGAGGAGTTCATGTGCAGCTTCGGTCATCACGTGGCATTGAACGAGTAGCAGGTCGTGATCCAATATGGGTACCATCTGGTTCAGCAGTCTGCATTTGAGTGACTGGCCCTTATGCTACACAAACAACTTTAATAGCTGAGCCACTTATGCAAACACTGACAGGTGGACTGCAGCTGGTATCAATACTCACAGCCTCCAACCGTGACTCTCGCCATGTCAGGCTTGTGAATCTCACACAAGAGGGTATTGTATTGCAATGAGGCTGACCATATCGCTCCTACATGCTATAAGTGGAGTCAGGTCTCATGAGGGTTTTAAATTCACAACTTTTAACTGTACACATAGACGTTGGAGAAACCCAGTCCTTCAAATCATAAATTCGCAAATCCGCAAATCTGCAGAGTGTGCCACCTTTCCAAGTCCTATATTTGATGGTACATCAGAAAAGAAGCAGAAACTGCAGGGACTGCTCTAAAATACAAGCATGTTTTCGCCTCTTCCAGTGATGATTTAGATACACAGATGCAGTACATCACCGCATCATAATCACGGATGAAGTCCCGGTCTCAAGGCCGCATCGCTGTATCCCAATCACCCAATATAAAGAGGTCAAAGAGCACATCAAGAGCCTTTTAGATAAAAACATTATCAGGGAAATCCACAGTCAATACGCTGCTCATGTAGTGCTTAGATAAGAAAGAAAGATGGAACCCTTCACTTATGTATTGACTACAAGTAGTTGAATGCAAAGATGGTTGCAGATGCTTTCCCTTTGCAAAGAGCTTTGTTCGTTTGTTGGTTTATTTAGATTATCTGCTCACCCACTCACGTACCTTTAATAAACACCTTCACCATCCAGTAAAAGACTGCTCTCGTGCTTCTCTGAAACTGGGTAAAACTAAAGTTGGAGACATATCGACTGTTGCGAAGTGAAGTTACTTATCAAGGTCACACAATTTTTGCAGATGGTGTGGGTTGCCCAAAAGAAAACAAACTGAAGCATACAGTAACTGACCACTTCCAGGACTGTTAAAGAACTGCGATCATTTTTAGGTTTTGCTAGTCACTACATATTGCAGGCCCACTACACAACCTATTTAATAAATAAGTGTGGCAAACGTGACTCTATAACCAAACACTTGACAAAGATTCACCACATGTGTGATTAATCCCATCAAAATGCATTTGACATCTCAGAGATAGCTATCAACATCGCCCACGTTTTTCGATTTGCAGACTTCTCTCTTCCATTCTTTGTAGAGACATATGCTAGCTATGAAAGTCTTAGTGCCATTTTGACACAAAGAAGAGCCGGATGGGTGAGTGACGGTCATTGCATTTGCTAGTTGATGAATACAGCCCAATGAATATAAAAGGGAAAATTACAGTAGCATGAAACTGGAGATGCTGGCTTTAAAAATGGCTGTAGCAGACAAATTTCGCCACTACTTGATAGATGGACAGTTTACTGTTGCAAACCCCAAGGGCACAAAGACTGGTAGATCTCAAACCTGCTGCCCTAGGGCCCTTGTTACAAGGAACAAAACACACAAGGTGGCCCTTCAACGACCCGGAATTTCAATTGTACACGCCAAACACCAAACCGACGCATTACGCATTATAGGAAAATAACTGAAAAAATATATACTAAAAGACCCTCAAGCGGACCCACAACAGTCGCAGCAAAGCAAGCACAAGAAAAAAAGAAACGCAATGCCAACCACCCTCTTCACAATAACGTGGGAAGAGGAAGGCTCCACAGTAATCCACCCCAAAATACGAACATCTGAAGAAGATGAAAATTTCAATGCAATTGCTGTGGAGCAAAGGTAGTTAAGGATACAACAACAACGACAAAAACAATGTGTTTGAGTTGTTGAGGGGTCCAGACTGGAAGGCACTACTACTCAGCCAATTGAGTGATACGTGTTTATGCCCTGTTCCACATCTATGCTACTGCCACACCTAAGCCATTTTTATCGCAGGCTAGTAAAACAGATCTAATGCCCACTCTTAAGTCAACACAAATGCGGCGCAAGAAAAAATAATGTAAACAGAAACTGACAGGACAGAGACAGAAGTCGACACCTCACTAAAAGAGTTCACCAGGGTGTTTAGGGCTCTCACCCTTGACAAACCCGCCACCACGAGCAGCATCAAGGGAGACAACTATATTAAAAACAACAGAACTCCAGGCTACAACGCCATCATCAACAGAAAAGGGCCCAAAAAACAAAAGACAACGCCCATTACAGCATATCAGGAAACGACAGCAACAATAATGAAGTCAATAACAGCACCTGCAACAACAACGGCAACAGCAATGCCAACGGAACCAAAACCGACAACATCAATAGCGGCACAGTGGGAAGCAGTACACAGAGTTGATATATTTTAATCACTCCACGGTGGATGTGATCTAACTGCAGCTCAACCACCTGTAGTGGCCGATAACGCCCGTCTTCATGCTTCCCAACGGACATCAAGGACATCCGCGACATCAGCGCCAGTAACAAGGACGACATCACTAGTGAAGAGAACAGGGGTTGAACATCTTGGGCGCACGTATGCACTAGGTACAGACTTGGTGTGCTGCTATCCGGGTCTCTGTAAAACACCCACCCACTCAATCATCGGGAATGACAGCAACAACATTAGCCTAGGGGATTACTGGACTGATGTCCGCCTTTGCCGACCAAACATGTTTTGCAACGGACGAGCGAACAACAACACTACACACATAATCTTCACCAATTTTCGCAAATTATACCAGCCTCCGATACCACAACATTCAAAACTACAGTCACAATATACAAGAAATAAAAGCTACAAACTTACGCAGGAACAAAGATATAGCTTCAACACCCCATCACATTTATTTTATAGGTACATATTGTAAATAAAGAATCAGTTGGTTTTTTTAAAGTAAACGGGCTGCTCGTCTAAATCTTAACTTTTACACCTCTATATTGTACCAGAATATCTAGCTAGTAAAGTGAATTGTTGCCTGAATGTGCTGCAGTAGGATCTGCTTGTGTAAGAGTATCGATACAGGAATGCACACATTTCTTTCCTCGTAATACCTCAAGTTTGTCGGAAATATTTCTGGTGTGTACAGGTAATAGCTGTTTGTATTGCCTGTGATTCCTACTATTCCAGCCACAGAAAACAAGGTGCCAAGAATCTTCAGACTGTCAGAATCTTTAAAAGTACAGAAACAAGAATAATTCCTTTTAATTAATTAGATGCAAACTATTAAATTAAGAGGAAACTACGTAGGTAAAAACAAGATCAAATTACACCTAATCGACATATCAAGACACTAAGGCACAATGAGATCAAAAACAATAAGACTTGCTGAGTTGAGTTGAACTAAATTGAGACGAGACGATATGAGATGAGATCATGTCATTTGATAAGATAAAACAAGATGAGATGAGAGTGGGTGGTTAAGATGATGAGCAGATGACAACGAGACAGAAGTGTCTATTGGATAGCAATCGCTTATTTTATTATATATTATAAATTTCATTTATAAGCATAGGAAATCAAGGCAACAACATAAAACAGCAGGTCCAGATATTTAAAATAAAGGCATAGTACACAGCATATCAAATACACATTTCAATATCCATCACACCTTAAGAAAGCACACAATAATATTTCATACAACCAACCTATAGCTTATCTCAGTCATGTACTCTACACACTTCAGTTTTCCTAATATGAATTATAATTAAAAACCGCATCTTTGCATTAAAAATAGTTTCTAGATCAATACTGTCGCGGCGCCATTGTTGTTGCTGGTTTGTTACTGGCCCCTCTCTCCTCCTCGGTGGGTAGGGGGGTTCAGACCCAGTCGCCGCGATTTGCCGGGATCACATTGAATGGTCAGATGTTGATAACCACTCTCACACTCAGACACCACAGATAATCTTGTGTGGGATAGGATAACTTTATTCCGAGATGTGAAAAGCCGGCGTGAGTGTGTGTGAGCAGGCATGTGAATGTCGTGTGAGGGACGTACGGGACGAACAAACAAACAACCGCACCAACACACACTTTCAAAAACCGAGAAAGGGAGCCCAACTCTTGAAAAAGAGTTAACAAAGAATTTTATTTTAAAAAGAAAAATGGGCTTAACTTTCACACCGTGTTAGTCATTCATTCCGAGACGTCCATACCCGACATTCATGGGACGGGGAAAAGAGCAATGAAAAAAATGAAAGAGATATGATGAATAAACTAAAATAAACAATAAAATAAAATAAAGCAATAAACGGTGATGACCGTTTCCACTATTGCCAAAATCAAGTGGCACAATACTTTGGGCGTAACCCCAATACAATACACAACTAGCGGTAATGACCGCAAAAATATATCTAACTCTAAGAGAATAAATGTCTCATAAATAGTAATGTCAATAAATGCTAATTTAGAACTGAGTTGATAACCGCAAAAATTATCCAATAAGTAATTAATTATTAAAGTCAAAATTAAATGTTTGTTAAAAGTAATTCAATAATGATAATGTTTATATTATAACTATCCTACCTAAGTAATGCACCTCTAAAAAGCTTTCCTACTTACAAGTTTGAAATAAACGTTGAATTGTCGACGCACTGGCGAACACAAAAAGTTACAGTCAGTGACATCTATGAATAAACACACTTGATGACGAAAACATGGCAATACTTGTCCCACGTTGCCTAACGCTGGAACACTTGGTTCTATGTTGAAGAACATGGGTGGCTGTCTTTGATGACAGTACAAATTGTAGCTCATGGACACCTGTCTTCTGTGACGGTTCCAAAATCCAAAATCTATCATGGAGGGCTGTCTACGGCAACAGTTCCGAAAATGTGAGTGGCATGGAATATTCTCGTCTCGACACAGTCCTGTTTCCCCCCAGTACCTGTGGTCCCTGGTGGACAGCTACGGCTCAAGTTTTGAACCCATGTAGAGTAATAAGGACAAGCTTTATAATAAAGGTTGCCATGAACGAATTGAGTGTGACAAAACACACGTCCAACTCTATACTGTATGTAGAGAATATTCAATTCTTTCCTCCCCGGTCATAACGAAGATGGAAAAATTGTCCATACTCAGTGTAGACACTAAGAGACCATTACACCTCTCTGTAGTCCAGACCAGACGCCCACTACCTAAAATAGTTCTCATCGGTCCTTTTATACACAATCAGTTCTCATTCTCTCACAGATAAAATTTGTGCGTGTATCACTACTCTACTGACGCTAAGAAGGTGCATTACTCTGAGGTGCAAAACTCCTAAAATATAATCCCTAATAAAATTTGTAATAAAAAAATACTAATAAAAACTAAGCACATTTTCCATATATTATAAACATAATTATTAAACATCTAACACTAATAATTAATCCAGTGTATTTTTATTAAGATGTTAAAAACATGAACTTAGCAAACTTGCTGGCAGTGTATCTACACAAAATAAACAAACGCCCTGACAGTAATTGGAAATGACTCACTGTCAGTGTTCTTAATTGACCCGCCAACCTGCTCGCAGATGAACGTGGAAGAAAAGAAGATATTTTTAACTTTAATTCCCTCCCTTACCTTGAAAACTGAAACATACACTGCTCGCTATGAGACCAACTCCAGCTATCACATGAAATACTGCGAGCATATGTTTGCGCTGCAATCTGCAAATGATTCAACACTGTTTTTAGAAGAGTAAATTACTTTTGCAATTAAAAAAAATAGCAGCAGAAAAAAAGAGTCCTTAATAACACCCGTTTATCAGGTCAACCTTAAGAACTCATCAGCGGGAGTAATCATTTAATTTATTGAGTTACACTTGTAATATGGACATTACAACTAATGATTCTGCTATTCACATCCATATATAGCATTATGAATTTCATGTGTCCGTTTAGATTGTTCTGTTACAAGCTGAACCAAACTTCAAATACAGCTTAGAAATTGTTGAATATAATAATCTATAATATTTTGGTATGGTAAATGAATATCCACTAAACATGCTTGTTTCTGTTGTGGAGTAAATTTGCCTATACCTATTTCTAGACCTAATTGTTATATAAATTGTCAAAGTAACCCAACCTTAGGTATTCCTTATGATGGTATTTTTGTAAATGTCAGAGTTGGAGTAAGCACTCAAGTTAAGAATATGTTAGAAATTGCTGGTGCAATGCAAACCAGATCGAACTGGATGATCAGATTTTATTATCCAATGCTTTCAAGCCATACTTCTCTATTCATCATTCAGATTCAAAATAAATAAAGGTTAGAATTCTCTATAGTAACTGAATTCTTTAATCTCAGCCCATTGGCTGGTCTCGTTCTCATAAATAAAACTCATTGGATAATAGAAAACTGCTCACTCACTTTCCAATATGTCAGCTAATCTAGAATATTCTTGCCTCATGCTGTTTACTCAGACACTTTCAAACTAATGCCATAAGGAGTACCCAAGGTCGGGTCACTCTGACAATTTAGCAACTTATATAACAATTTAAATTTAAAAATTCTCGACTGTCGTCTAAAGTTACATAACAAGGGATGAACTTTCTGGAGAGAGAAATTTACTCTGTCATAATTTGATTGATGATTTAATACATTTTGTTAAATTTATTGACCGTCTTACGCATATTGTTAAACTTATGTTGGAGATGGGGGCTCGCTAAATACAGATTAAAGACGGATTTGTCTTCTCCTTTAGTAAGAATTTTTCCACAATCGGAAATATTATGTGTCAGTAAATGCTCGTCTTTAATATTGTGAATACGCACTCATACCTGCCAAGTGAGAGATACAAGTGGCTGTATGCTGGAGATTATTAATAACGTAAATTAAGATTCTCATCAATTGCAATTAGGTATGGGTGATTAATTAATTTTTAATGTATCATAATCATTAACTAGGTGGCGTTGGCGTCACGGTTTCTAATTTGTAATTGTACATCATTTCAACTCAAGAATGAAACATAACGTACTTGAGTCATTACAAAATTATAAATACTAGATTATTGAAATTATTATGAAATATATCTTTATTTTTGAATACTTTTATTTTGCAAATCGGTTTTGATTACCTTTACCTTTTGACCATGACAAAAATCAGAATGCTGGACGAACCTTCTGAGAGAGCAACAAGGAAGAAATTCAAGTATAAGTTTCCAGCAAGTGCCGATGACGTCAGATAGCTTGTAATATAGGCCAAACTGTTAATAAACCTGAACGTGTGCAAACAAGAAAAAAATATTTATGAAAAATATAAACAATGTAATGGACAAGAAATGAATGTGCTACGTTATTCTTAGGATATATAAAATATTACAAAACTTAAACGATTTTTTTAAAGTTAAATTACATTATATTTATTTATAATAAGTCTTTCATGAACTTAATAATATTCAATTTTTAATACAACTCTGTAAATATCACTCTGCAAACAATTTGATGACGAGCAGCTTTACAGCACTTTATTAATTTCATTAATTTTGTTTGCTGCAATATAAAATATTTCATATCAGTTTTAGCAATGTGAACTTTATGGTGAGTTTAATTTTTAAAAATCTGTTTAAAACATATTATTTGAAATGATTATTTAATATCTCTTTAATTAAAAGCAAATTGTTAACACCATTTTATCATCAGAAATCGTTGCATACATCTCTGTTGACGCCAACGCAACATAATTAATTGATATTATTATTATTTATTTATTAATCATCCAAAACTAATTCCAAGTGATGAGAATCATAATTTATTTTTTTAATGATCTCCCAGCAGACACCACTAGACAGCATAAGGTTACCAATATGCGTAAGAAGGTCAATATATTTAACAATAAATTTATTAAATCAACAATCAAACATACATATTATATGTACAGTGAAATAGATTACTTCACATCAAATATTTCCATGAAACTATGTTCGAATAATCTGTATATTACACAATCTTTAATCCAAAAAAAGTACAATTCAACAATTCAGTTTCAAATTACAGGATAGTTCTTATCAGAGAAATGGAGTTAATAGAGATAAGTGATAATGTTTTAACACATAGCCTATATTAACTGCTGTCTCAACATTCTTAATGTCACAAGTTTATTGTCCATGTTATCACACCACATGCTTTTCTCCATACACGTCAAAAACATGATACGCTGCTATTCTCTTGAAGTCAACCTAGGCGATATATCCCGGCCATAAGCTCCCTCGAGCAGAATAAATTTCAGCAATTCTAGTACTTCTTTATACCCCAAAATTGTTCATGTAGTCAGCATATATTGCCATGATACTACAAAGGAGTGTAGAGTATTCTTTTATACACACATTATTCCCACATCACCCTGGTCTTATCAGTTTACATTCCGTGAACCCAAATAACATGAGAAAGTAGAAAATAGAAAAGGCTGATTGCCTGAAAAATATAATCAGGGAGCAATGCTATGTTTCCAGTTTCACACTTTATAACTCCACTCTTTCTTACATTCCTGTCTCAACTTTATATTTCCTGCAATGGTATTTATTTGCGTGATACAAGCACACAGCATAATAAATACAACATATCAAAACAATGTCAAGTGATTAGTACACAATATACGAGGAACTTAGTTCAAACATTTGTAGAAATAATAGTTTACTCACCTAATACATCTTATTAAAACACAAGTATAAATATTTCAAGTCCATTCTCTCTCAACCAGTCAGTTAACTCACTAACACGCTAACGGCCATCTTTCTAGACCGGACTTCTTTGCCACTTCATATTCAAGTGATCGGACAATAGATTTCTCTACAGCATTTAACGTTTAGATCTCAGCCCATTGGCTGGACTCATTCTCATAAATCATAATCATTGGATTATAATACTACTCACCCATTTAGGATGGTTTGCATTACAAGAGCAATTTCTAGCACATTCTCAACTCGGGATGTTTATTTCCAACTCTGACACTTTCAAAAGTTATTCTGAAAATTTAACAATTTATATAACCATTAAATTTAAATATAGAGATATGCAAATTTAGTCCACCACACCCTCATTAATTAATACATTCGAATCTCGCTTACCATATAAAACAGCTGACCAGAAGGTTCGTTCTCAAATGCTGATTTCTGAGCAGATCTTTATATGACAACGTTTCTTCGGCCACATCTGTATCTTTAGAAATGTCTATTAGCTCTGAACTGGGTTTACAGTCTTCTTCAGCCACATCTGTATCTTTAGAAATGTCTATTAGCTCTGAACTGGGTTTACAGTCTTCTTCAGCCACCTGGGATTGTGCTTCGTTAAAAACACTGATGATTGACGCGAGATCTTTTCGGTTCCATCTGGCGGCTTTTGTTATCAGCGTCATAATTTCTTTCATTTTCTTGTTGGCAGCTAGCCAGTGCAATGGCTCTGAGAGGATCCTTTTGTGCAAATAACAAAATGGCAATTGTAGAAAGCTAAACTCAATTAAATCATTTATTTCCAGATAAAACCAAAAGACAAGTCATATTGTTTCATGTATGTGTTTAGATGTAACTAAGATATAAAGGAGTAATAAACAGTAATACATTATCCATTCAGTTATATAGTGAAAATATCAGTAATAATAGCGCTAAATTAAAAAATATGATTCTATGAATAATTATATAAAAATACAATAATATATTAATAATTTATGACCACTTATTCCTACGTACTTACCAACCCAAATATATATCTACGTATCGATTTATTTATCTGTCTACCCATCTATCTAAAACTGTAAAAGGTATGTCTGGTTATTTAGGATAGACTGTGCATATCTCCTTTCTCCTGTCCTTCTGTAATCACTTTATTCTTTCTCTCACCCTCCCATTCGCTTATCGGTCTTAGTGTCACATAGACGTTCAATGTAAACTACCAACGATGTAAATCACAAACGTGATTAACTTACAAATACAACCTTACAAACGTAGCTAACCTTCAAATGATGCGTCACCTGAAAAGAGAACTTTCGTTTCACACAAAACGCGATAATGTACAAAGTTGTCATAAAACTTACACAGCTTGGATTATCACAATAAGTGATGCACCTGCATACGTCAGTTCCTGCACTCGCCAGGATGCAAACCGCATCAGGAAAGCGACCGGTGCCAGACTCATGACGTAAATTGCCCAGAACAGGGTGCTAATGAATCCACCCGACAAGCCGCGGTATGTCAAAGGAAACAATTCCAGACCGGCAGTCACACTTGAAAGGGCACTTCCCTGTTTTGTAAGTTAAATTATTTCATGCATGAGTGAATCTATAAAGTGACGAGTGTTTGTACGTTACAAGTGCATCACGCGTCATTGTCACTCAGACTTGCTCCATTGCTTGGACTGCTTACACACCCCCTTGCTCTTTCTTTCTCTCTTCCTCTCTTTCTCACTTCAATTCTTACTTTTAATTTATATATCGATTTGTATTTATTTGTACATTTTGAAACAAAATCATTTGTTCATGTTCTGAGTGCAAGATGGTTTTTTTTCTCTCTCTCACAAATGAATTTAGAAGAAAATTCGTTTACACTGCATTGGATGGTACCTGTCCTTTATGTATAGCGGAAGTGTTTTATTGCAGTATTATGAGATGCTAAGATGGTCTGTCATATCGAGAAATTGAGTCTATAGTTAAAGAAAAGCAAACGATACAAACTGTTATTTAGAGACCGCTAACCAAATCTTAAAGTGTTCTGATTATTTGCCGGTACTTTTCTCAGTACAGTCCACGTTCAAACACGCAGACAAAGCGCATTATTGCATTTCACCAAAATCTGTTTGGCCTCTATTTAAACCAAAATCACTAGCATCGCTAAATAATCAAACAGAACTAGATATCGCACCTTTAGTACACGTAACAAAACCACATGCTGTATCTCTGCATTGATTATGTGACAAAATTAAATAATATGTCGTTGCACTCTGTACCGAGGAAGAAGCCTAGTGCCAAAATATATTTTTTTATTATATAAGAGTCACCTGTATTTCATTAGCAAAGACTGACAGCCTTTGTTGACATTAGGTCATAGAATATATTTCATAAAGTGTTTCTGTGTAATTACAGATTTATGTATTTTATATATGAGACAGGTTTTATCCATTGGGTGAGTGCGACCTATTCACTATTGTGTATGAAAGATTTTATTAAGGAATAATTAATATATATTTCGAAGTTAAGAATAATTTAAACAATATGTTATATATTTCTCGCGTTTTGGTCTTGAATGATCAACTCGTGCAGGACGCATGCTAAGCGGGGGTCATGAACTTTCGTTGACACATGCCCCCAAAGTGGTGACTACCACTGACCAGCAAATTTTATGGAAAAGTATAAACAAGGGATAAAAGGTGGGAAATAGAATAATTGGCAGAGAGATACCAAACTTTGCAGCTAGAAGGGAGACGTAAAATTCCTTCTTTTTCTCTCCTCGTCGTATCGTGTGTTCAGGATGTGAAGGCAAGCATTCTGTACATTTTTTCCCTTGACGAAAGTGAAAATTTCATTGACTTGGATTAAATTTACCTTGTACTTGGTGATTCGAAGGATTAACCATTCACAGTGATACATAGAGGAGTGAGTAGAGCTCTCTATCTGGTATTGTTTGTCCAGTCAACCATTCACAGTGATAGATAGAGGAGTGAGTAGAGCTCTCTATCTGGGATTATTTGTCCAGTCAACCATTCACAGTGATAGATAGACGAGTGAGTAGAGCTCTCTATCTGGGATTATTTGTCCAGTCAAATCTATTCCGCGAGTATCGAGTATCGTTCCCGTCCCCGGGGTTTGGGTGGAAGACGACCGTTCACGTCAGGAGGACCCATTCACTTACAAGCGACGACAGCGACAACAAATTGTAGTTACAAGAAACGGTATGGGAAGCCATTAGATTCTACCTATACATAGGGAGGGGCCGATACTTGCAGGAGGCAACAATCAAATTGCCGTTTACGTCAGCGGTAGTAGTGCCGCAAGGATCCTATCAAAAAAACCCAAACAAATCATGACTGATATGTGAGTACAGAAAAAACAACCTATAATAACATTGAGACATCAGCGCACTTAGAACATTTAAAAAAACTTAGATTTGCATAGATTATTTAAGATTGTCTATATCTATTTGATATTTCGAAAAGTGATTTTTGTGAGGGAAACTCTTAACGAAAGTGGTTGTGTGTGACTGGAGGGTCGGGTTAAGTTTTCCAGCAAACAAATGATTAATTAAAACAATATTTCGTCTTTTCTCGTCTTTCTCTCCTTCAGCATGTCACATGCACATGCCACAGTGGCATAATTCTTGGACACTAGACTGGTGCGTGTGGTGCTCATGCACGCGTTATCATTTTAGAATTAATCGTGTGTAGAAACCTGTAATGTATTCTCTAAAAGGTTATTTATTTCTTTAACGGTCTGTTGTATTATTTCTTTTAGTACTGATTATCATTAGTCGCTACTATATTTTCACGAATGAGATTGGGGGTTCCAATTACAAATGAATAGCCAACTACTAATTCTTAAATATACCTCAATTGATTGAAAACAGAATGCAGAGTGTAAATTAATAATTTTAATAACTATAACCTACCCTATATGCGCCACCCCACTCCACCCCCAACCACCCCAAATACATTACAATATAGGTTTGGAGCGCTAACCGTATATTACTTTCTTAGTACTTTAGACAACTTTGTGCGTTCAGTTAAACTGTAAGTATGTAACATTCATCTGCAAAGAAATATTAATGTCAATGCATTGCACGTAGTGCAAACTAGCCATTGGTAAGTAGAATATCTTAGTTTTGCAGAATAAATTAATAAATTTTAAAAGTAAAATTCAGCAGCACCCAACTGTGCACGTATCAATATCAGACATCAGCATCACACGACCACTACGACCACTTCTTTAAACATCCACTCACCATTATATAATTATGTAGTTATAACGCTTAAATATGTTCTGAAAATAAAGCCACCTTTCATTTATATTAAACGTATATTGTAGTTTTATATTTTTCACATCATAAATTCCAATATGTTTGTCAAAATCTTTAAACATGTTAAGGCATAGATCAGATCAATTAAGTTAACTTTCATATCATTGCTTTAGTCCACTGTTGAACAGAGCAGATGATATAATAAAGAATATGACGATAACAATGATGATGAGATGACTATAACGAAATATGTATTTGAAGTTATAACCCACCGCCTGAAAGATGCCGACAATGAATTTAGCAGCGATGAAGATGGCGTAATGTGGAGCCAGGGCAAAGGTGATGACCCCAATCAGCAACATAACGTCTGACACGATGACCATTCGTTTGCGTCCATACAGATCAGAAAATGGCGGACAAACAAACGATCCAACGCCAATTCCCAAATTAAGGAACATCATTGGGAATCCAGCGAGAGCTTCATTTTCACACACCAAATCAAACTGGAAAATAATATAGAAATATAATAGACAACCTAGCGAGAGCTTCATTTTCACACACCAAATCAAACTGGAAAATAATATAGAATTATAATAGACAACCTAGCGAGAGCTTCATTTTCACACACCAAATCAAACTGGAAAATAATATAGAATTATAATAGACAACCTAGCGAGAGCTTCATTTTCACACACCAAATCAAACTGGAAAATAATATAGAATTATAATAGACAACCTAGCGAGAGCTTCATTTTCACACACCAAATCAATCTGGAAAATAATATAGAATTATAATAGACAACCTAGCGAGAGCTTCATTTTCACACACCAAATCAAACTGGAAAATAATATAGAATTATAATAGACAACCTAGCGAGAGCTTCATTTTCACACACCAAATCAAACTGGAAAATAATATAGAATTATATATATATATATATATATATATAGTGAGAGCTTCATTTTCACACACCAAATCAAACTGGAAAATAATATAGAATTATAAAAGACAACCTAGCGAGAGCTTCATATTCACACACCAAATCAAACTGGAAAATAATATAGAATTATAAAAGACAACCTAGCGAGAGCTTCATATTCACACACTAAATCAAACTGGAAAATAATATAGAATTATAAAAGACAACCTAGCGAGAGCTTCATATTCACACACTAAATCAAACTGGAAAATAATATAGAATTATAATAGACAACATAGCGAGAGCTTCATATTCACACTCTAAATTGAAGTGGAAAATAATGGATAATAAGTTTAGCACGCATTATGAAATAATATCAAAACTATATATTTTCGCTCAAGATTTATTCCATTCGCGCCTTATAATTATAAAATTATTTTCAAGTACCAAAGTGTCAATGTTTACATGCACTCATGCACTTACAACACCACCGATATGTGTGTGTGTGTGTGTGCGTGCGTGTGTGTGTGTGTGCGTGTGTCTGTGTGAAAAAAATGTTTACAGTTTATTAATGCATATGTATATTAACCTTTTATTACAATAAATATGTCCATAATGTATACAACACTCCAACTCTAACACAACATATATTAGATAAGTCTTTTACTTAACTGACGCGTTGTTTATACTCACCTCTGATATAATAGACATGTCTTTCGCTCCTTCGTACTCGAAGCCAAAAAGGCATGGATGGATTTTCTCTATGACGTCATTGCTGATGTTTCTGCTCACGACGATGTTGCATTGTCCATAAGTGACCTTCGCGTCATCTGACAAGTTTCCATACACCTTTGCTATAAGATCAACGCTCACGTTATTTGGGCGTGCACAGCGATGAGCAACCTGTTGGCCTGACAAGAATCAATATTAATAATAATAATGATCACAATAAACGATAATGATGACGATGTTGATGATGATGTTGTTGCTACTGTTGTTCTTGTTCACGATGCTATGCTGTTGTTGTTGATAATGAATGATGATGGAGGTGTAGTGATGGTGGTGGTGGTGGTGGTGGTTGTGGTTGTGATGATGATGATGTTGCTGCTGATGATGATTATTCATGATTCTAATGAAATGCGCTTTATGATGATATTTCCAGCGGTGATGGCAATAATGACATTTGTACTTGGCATATCAAAGTTCCATTGCTCATTGCAAGCACGATGACATTAATAGAAGCAATGTTGATATCACTGTGACACATTCAGTGATTGGTGTTTCGTGGGTTTCAATAAAAAATTGGAAGAGGAATAATTGACCCTACGATTCTTAGAATGTTATATTTTAGCCAGTCTAATTCAGATAAGAACAAAAAGGCAACACTACTGAATACATTTGCTGTATGTGTAGTGACTTCTGAGCTTTACCCAGATATTTTTCTTGTAGCTGTTATAATATTTTCACCAAAGGAGAAGTTTCCATGCAAAACGTAACCCTACACAACAAATTACTCTTTTGTTCGAATGGGGTACAAAGGGGAAAATATAATTTATGATAGCTTCAGTATATGAAACCTTCATCTGTTCAAAGAAAGCGATAGCGTATTTTGTTACAATTACATTATACATTTCCTTTCCTTACAACCAAAGTAACAATTTATTTTCATTCTCGTAAAATTATGTAATTATCTTTCTTTACAGGCCACCCTTAATATTAGTTTTACCGATGTAATAGACGCATGATAAAGAGCACTCCATTTACAAAGAAATAATTTAAAATGTGCGTTGCAATATAAATACTCAGTGTCTAACTTACAAGAAATGTAACAATGCAGATGAAAATGCAAATTTAGTCTGAAGTACCTTAATTCACATTAGGCAACCAAAAATAAACTGTTAACAAATCTGTGTCTGCAATATATTAACGTGAATAAATCCTTTCAAGACTCAGTTTACAACCGAAAATAAACATTAAACAAATCTGTGTCTACAACATATTAATGTGAATAGACCCTTTCAAGAGTCAGTTTACAACTGAAATAGTTTTGCTTGGAACACACATAATCATGTAGGTAATGCAAGTTTTCAGACATTGACACATAACTTCCACACATAATATGTTAAACGAAGGAGTCTACATATGGTACTATCACCAGCAAATATGAAGCTCAACGGTGTATGACTGAAAGATGGAAAGTATAAGAAGAAATGTAGGTGTACAAAATTATGATATTTTTACCCATAAATATGAAGGAGAGCAATGCATCAGGTAGGCATGATTAAAACTATATGAAGAGATGCATAAATGATATGCTTACCTGTAAATATGAAGAGATGTATAAATGATGCTCTTACCTGTAAATATGAAGAGATGTATAAATGATGTTCTTACCTGTAAATATGAAGCTGAACAGCTGATATGCACTAGGTAGATAGGTCAGAAAATAAACGAAGCATTGGACAATTGAGAAAAGTCCCAGTGGTCCAAGAGCTTCAAGAATTGGGTCAACGTTCTTAAGTTCCTTGTGCATGGCTGTCGTCAAGGAAGTTCCCATACGTGTGTGACCTTCAAAATCTCACTGTAGAGGACTTTGCATTATCTGATTCACGAAGATTATTGCTTTTCTACAATTTAATCTGCGTGTTTTGTTTGTGTCACAAAGCCCCAAAATATTACGTCGTCAGCTGAATTTTGTAAGATCTGTAACATGAACACAAGTGATGACTTGATGTTGTGTTAAAGGATATCTCCAGAATAATGCTGTTGATTGATGTTTACTTTGTATAAGACATATAAGAATGTTAATGATGTTTAAATATGTGTACAAGATATAAGTCTAATAATAATGTTTGAAAGCCTTGAACAAGACCTATCATAAGAATGTTAATGATGTTTAAATATGTGTACAAGATATAAGTCTAATAATAATGTTTGAAAGCCTTGAACAAGACCTATCACAAGAATGTTAATGATGTTTAAATATGTGTACAAGATATAAGTCTAATAATAATGTTTGAAAGCCTTGAACAAGACCTATCATAAGAATGTTAATGATGTTTAAATATGTGTACAAGATATAAGTCTAATAATAATGTTTGAAAGCCTTGAACAAGACCTATCACAAGAATGTTAATGATGTTTAAATATGTGTACAAGATATAAGTCTAATAATAATGTTTGAAAGCCTTGAACAAGACCTATCATAAGAATGTTAATGATGTTTAAATATGTGTACAAGATATAAGTCTAATAATAATGTTTGAAAGCCTTGAACAAGACCTATCACAAGAATGTTAATGATGTTTAAATATGTGTACAAGATATAAGTCTAATAATAATGTTTGAAAGCCTTAAACAAGACCTATCATAAGAATGTTAATGATGTTTAAATATGTGTACAAGATATAAGTCTAATAATAATGTTTGAAAGCCTTGAACAAGACCTATCATAAGAATGTTAATGATGTTTAAATATGTGTACAAGATATAAGTCTAATAATAATGTTTGAAAGCCTTGAACAAGACCTATCATAAGAATGTTAATGATGTTTAAATATGTGTACAAGATATAAGTCTAATAATAATGTTTGAAAGCCTTGAACAAGACCTATCATAAGAATGTTAATGATGTTTAAATATGTGTACAAGATATAAGTCTAATAATAATGTTTGAAAGCCTTGAACAAGACCTATCATAAGAATGTTAATGATGTTTAAATATGTGTACAAGATATAAGTCTAATAATAATGTTTGAAAGCCTTGAACAAGACCTATCATAAGAATGTTAATGATGTTTAAATATGTGTACAAGATATAAGTCTAATAATAATGTTTGAAAGCCTTGAACAAGACCTATCATAAGAATGTTAATGATGTTTAAATATGTGTACAAGATATAAGTCTAATAATAATGTTTGAAAGCCTTGAACAAGACCTATCATAAGAATGTTAATGATGTTTAAATATGTGTACAAGATATAAGTCTAATAATAATGTTTGAAAGCCTTGAACAAGACCTATCACAAGAATGTTAATGATGCCTACGAGCTTTGTACAAGACCTATCACAAGCATTCTTTAGCGGGAGGGTAGGGGTGGGGGGGGGGATGAACGTGCAGTGAATAAGATGTAGCAAGATGAATACTGCATGTTCAAAATGTTCCTCATCTTGACACAAAATGAATAAATTTTATCAGGACTTAAGATAAGATTATTTTAATTCATTTACGGTACTTATATAGTAAATAAAAATAGAAACGTATGAGACTTTGGAAATATTATGCATTTATAGTTAAATAAAAACACCAAATATCCACAAGTGTGGAAATACCTTGATTTATTTTTAAAGATATGCATGAAAGTGATAACAACACAGGAAATATTCAGATAAATTTCTGGCACATTCGTTGCGTGCGGTTGAGCTGCACTTTGAATGGTTAATTTAGTGAGTGTCTGGAACATTCAAGTATGTATCCAGCCCGAGCATAAGCGTCAGCTTTCTAGACAGTAGGTTTTCGTGTAGCCTATTTTTAGAGGATGGTGGTTGTGGACTACATAAGCCATTATGAGACAATAGTGATGCCATCTATGGCTCGCTTTCCAGACATTTAAGTTCCATCATGTCCTATTCATCATTATCTATGGTATAGTTTTCTACATTAAAAATTTAAAGATTTATTTTAATTTTAAAAGCAAACAGGGAAAATCACCCATGCGGCATTTCATTTCCTTGCTTGAATTTTGCCAAGAAAAGATTCAATATGCATTTGTTCAAACTAAATTGAATATTTCATCGTTTATGATGCTATCATTCTGTTCTGAGAAATTCCCGATTATACATATTCTTGACAGTCTGTTAGGTTGATAAAATCGTCAATGAGGTTTCCAAGACTGACAAAGAAATACAGATTATGTTGATATATTAGTGTATGATATTTCGATTTCAAAACTTACGTTTATCATGAACAATTTAAAATATAATTTGAAATAATCGTTTCCGAAAGACAAAATTAGGCATTAACTATACTGTTTCAAATGTCACTAAATTTATTATGACCGTGTTCTAAGGCACTCACTGAAATCAGCTGTGTATCACAATTCATCATTTCCGGACCTCAGACTCTTCAATAACTAAAGCCTAGGCAGGCAAACACGTTTTACATCCTCCCGAGTAGGTTCAACTGTCTTAAATCACCAACACCCACCCTCCTTCCAGAAATAAAATAAAACAATAAATTCGAAATAATTATTTCATTAAAATTTGTTAATTTACAAATTAGAATTCCGCGCATCAGCAGATAGAAGTATTGACAACCTAGTAAGTTAACATCCAAACGTAACACCTGGTAATGACTGCACGCACACATAAAGAGACTAAAAAGTCTCTGTATCACCTTTCTAAATATAGAAACAAGTACTCGTTCAACTGCACAGAACCCAAATTGCTAGGCTTTAGTTAGCTTTAAACGCTTTGGATTACGTGACAGACAATTTGCCCATTACTACAAAATATTAAAATGGTTTTGTTTCTCTCAGACAGGCCGCAGGAAATCTAATGTCACCATCTTATCCTAGTCAGAAATGTCTCTTATTATGTCATTAAATTAAATTGTGACTGGTGGCCATCTGTACTGGCGTTATCGGATATGTTAATTTTAGTGCTGAATTAACCATTTATTCAAGTCATGCAACAAATTAATGCATGACTTACGGTGAATGTATTGCGATCCATGGTCTTAATGCGTTGTTGTTGATTGAAGTCATGCAGCAAATTAGTGTCATCCTTATGTGAATGTGATGTTAAGTCTGAGTGTGGTTGCCATGTCAACATTAAACCTTGTCTATATCTTTGTTCTTTTGTACTTTTAGATTTGACATTTATTTTCCATTTAAATAATCACAATTAAAAAAGTAATGTTTTTGAATGTTAGAAATATTGATTGAAAATGATAAATTATATTGTTCTCTCAGGGATTTCGGGTCACATGTCAGCCTATGACTGATGACACACACACTCACGCATACACACCTACAGTCGAAGACTGCCAGACACACATACTACGTATACAACCCAGAAACGTTCAAAAGGTAAATTACTTAACTAGTGTTTGGTTGATCGGTAGGTGTGTTTGGTGGGTTGAAGATTTAGCAGTGGTTAGCATAACAGATATTTTACGCTGTCTGTTGAGTAGTTCGTCCATTTCTTATAAATTTATTGACTATACTAGGAAGTTCGAATTGTGATTACGTTTGTTAATTATATTTCGAAATTCTTAAGTGGCAATGTATATAACTTCATAAATATAGCGTAATGTAAACAGCATTCTTACGTAATGTGAATAATAATTGTACTCAGTATATTATGTTCTATTAATGGCATCATCCTCCCTTTGCTAACCTGTTTGTTCACTCATTCTTTGAAAGTAATTATAGATACATAGATTGATAGGTAGAATGATATGTGGAAAGACTGGTGAATGGTTGAAGGTATAAATGGACAGAAACTAAATAGGAGAGAGGTTGATAAATGCATGGATGGGGGTATTTGGTGGATGGAAGTATGGAAGTATACATTGATAGACAGATGGAGTGATTGATGGGTAGATGGACGATCGATGGGTAGATGGACGATCTCCTTGTTCTGTCAGTTAGTCTTTCAATATCTGTTAATGCTGTTATTGTTTCTACATTTAGTTTGAACGATCTCCTACTTATACACAACTCACTTCAGTACGTGAACGCTAAAAATGTAGAACCTTCAGCTCTATACGGTGTACGTAGTAATTGTTCTATGGTCAAATAAAGCACATTTTAAGTCTATGGTTTGAACACTGATTCATTTACTTATTTAACTTATTACGTGAGCCACTAATGAGTATCTAACGAATAATTACGTGAGCCACTAATGAGTATCTAACGAATAATTACGTGAGCCACTAATGAGTATCTAACGAATAATTACGTGAGCCACTAACAAGTATCTAATGAAGAATTGCGTGAGCCACTAACAAGTATCTAATGAAGAATTACGTGAGGCACTAACAAGTATCTAATGAAGAATTACGTGAGGCACTAACAAGTATCTAATGAAGAATTACGTGAGGCACTAACAAGTATCTAATGAAGAATTACGTGAGCCACTAACAAATATCTAACGAAGAATTAAGTACTGCCACTAATAAGTGTTTAATATGTAATCTGAAAATTAAAATTCGTGTGATAGGCTTCGCATGTTTCCATGTTAGATTCACACGTACCTGTTTATTTAATAGTTTTATTAAAATAATTCAATAATTAATAATTATTAATTATTTAATAATTATTAATCAATATTCATTAATTATTTGGCGGGGGGTTGCACTTATTAAAATAGTGAATGCATAGGCCGTAAAATGTTGTTTTCTTGAAGGGTGCTTCCTAAGCTGGAGATAGCATTTTTGAATTCATTCACTTCTGAATCTGGTTGTAGTTTGGGATACAGTAGATTTTGCTGTACAGCTTTTCTCTTTTCGTCCTCACTCTGCTGATCAAGAGGGAAGAGACGGGTAGCACGGTAGCCAGCTTATACATGGAGTGATTTGGGGGTTAACTATCTTGGGCCAGAACAAGGGTATTTCTAGCCCTACATGAACCATCGTCTTCCGCCCCCCCCCCCCCCCCGCCCTTTTTTGGCACCCATTGAGGGCACCTCATATTTTAAACTTTCACAAATGACAGCTGTATACCTGATATTTGTGCACAGATGCACTTAAAAGCCAAATAAATTTAATATTTTAGTCTGCATATTTCAGATAAATATTTATTTCTTAATGTCATGCATTACTGTGTATTGCTGTGTGTGAGGCTGGGTGAGTGATAACTGTCATGCATAACTGTGTATTGCTTGGTGAGTGATAAATGTCATGCTAGCAAATGTACATTCGAGGGAATATCAGTACTCTTTGACATGCATCGCTTAATGTTTAGGCCGGAGGTTACCAGACCTGCCATCTCTGAAGGAGCGCCAAAACCTCCATTCAACAAAAAATATAATACATTCTTTCAAGAAACATCATTTGATTCCCTTCCATGCGTATCTAATAAGTCACCACTTAAAAGAGTAAGTCTAAAAAAGGAAAAGAAAAGAAACTTACCCAGTTTAAATTAGGAACAGGTTTTTTAAGTCGTATCTTTGAGAAAATGTCAATCCAATTGTATACGTTTGTCTGATAAGAGAGGAGAGAGATCGAACTGACGTAGAAATGCCGTCTACATCTTACAAGAAGTACAATGTGTATGTAATATAGTATACGGGAAGAGCGAGACAGTGATTTACTACTGACAGTTTGTTTAATTTACAACACATCATGTAGGACATGTAGCAAAAAGTTCACGAGATAAGACCACCGAATTGCTACAGTTACGTGGCAGATATCGCACAGTATGCTTTATCAACATTGTTGAAACTCAAATCAACATAGAATAGTGAACAAAGCAGATCAAAGCAAAAGAAACAAAAAAAATAAACGATACTACTACTTTCATACCACACTTTCTTCATAACATACGGACATTTAGTTTAATATTTCGTCAAGTTCGTTGTTTAATGTATTTCACTGTTGAGCTAATTACACTGAATTGTTCAGTGTATAGTTCGTTGTTTAGGCTAGGTTTTATATGTAATCTAGGTCAATGTGTAGGCTAGCTTTTTGTGTAGCATAGTTCAGTGTATAGACTACATTATTGCTTAGTCTAGTTCAGTGTTTAGTCGCTACAGAATCCGACAATCAGGTTGCAATTGCATTCGGCAAGACAAAGGGTTATCCCGGATGTCCAAATTTATCAAATGCATATACCTCACAACTGCATAATATGTCCATGTGTGGCAGAGTAAATTTGCCTGTCCCTATTTCTAAACTTAATTGTTATATAAGTTTTAAATGTCAAAGTGACCCAAACTTGGGCACTGCTAATTTTAAGTGTGAAAGTTAGAAGTCAACAGTTTAGGTAAAGAAGGTGCTAGATTTACTGGTGTAATATAAACTGGGTTTAGGTGTGTCACATGTCCAGTCTACGTTTAACGACCCTGTCCTATTTTATATTCCAGTTATCAATATTGGTTTATTGAATAATTCCTAACAATAGCGACAACCGGACGGCTTGACTTATCTTCCACAAAATGCCACAATATTCGAACAGTTATTTATGACACCTCGCCAGATAAATCAATTGACTTGCCTCGATTGACAATGTTATCTCCCCTTATTTATAAATTAATATTTATATTTCTTTATCCCTATATTATGGCTCGGTCTCCAGTCAATCTAGTGGTCAATTATGTAAAAACGGGTAAGATAGCAATAAATTTAATAACAATTCAATTAAAAGAAAGAAAAATGAACAATTATGATTCGCTACTAACAACAGAGTGATATCGCGCAGCCCAGTATATTAATTGATTAACCACATTGTCTCAGAGTTTTGTCCTTGTTGGACCAGTAACTTAATTTAATGTCTATGTGATTGTTGAACACATAGTTGTCAAGATTATTCAATGCGACACTGACGTCATATGGCTGTCTTCTAGTGCCTCTCGCAGTTTCGAGTGTAGACTGCAGACAGTAGAAGATCATGCACACTGTCGGGTTGCCTCTGGGTCCTCGTTTGTGAGACTGTACATCCTGGGCACTGAGTCCGACATTAGCTGGTAGCTCTAGAGTTGAGAGTTAAGACTCAAGACCGGCACTATGTGAATTTAGGTGTGGTCATAAGGCTGGACGCAACTCTTTTTACCCCTGGTATGCGGGCACACTGTATCTCGGTCGGTGCATCTAACAAAACCAATTCATTCAGGCAGTTATATGAATGAAATGGGTGTCAGCTAGCGGTTTAGTGCTACGTCACTACGCGGAAAGCAAACGACCATGTATGGGTATTTAGTATCCGATTCTTGCCTCGTCCTTCACCTCTGGCTAGCTCTATATTCCCTGAACACGTAAACAAGTGGTTGCATCAGCCAACCTTAATCCCCTAACGGAAACCTTCTCAATAATTATATAAGCAGTGGAAACCGTTAATACAATGAACAATTAAGAATAATAAAAATGTGTATTAAAATGAATAATTTGTTTAATATACTCTGACAAGGTGGATGAATAGATTTTATTATCCAATGGTTAAGATTTACAAGAACGAGACCAGCAAATGGGCTAGGATCAAATGTTTACTAGCTGTAAAGAATGATATTGTCTAATCAGTTTCACTTTGGTGTGGCAAGAAGTCCAGTCATGAAAGGTGGATGTTAGCTTAATGGTGAGTTAATTGACTGATTGAGAGAGAGTGGTCTTATTATGGACTTAGAGATAATATTTCGTGCATTTTGCTATTGATATATTTCGCTTGTGTGTTATGTAAAAATGTTTATCGTTTATAAGTATATTTCTCATTTGTACAATCAATTGTTTATCATTTTTATGCATATTTCTCATTTGTACGTACAGGTGTTTGTCTTTTTGGCTATATAGTAACACTTGGCATGTAGTTTAACTGGTTGCCGTTTTATTTCGTGCCCATGTTGTTTGTATTTAATACGTAAATATCTTCAATCGCTAAAAGTTTTCATCAAGTGAAGTGGCTATTTACGTCTTCTTCCATTATTCGTGCTGACGTAATAGTACAAGGCAGTGGTAATAGTAATAGTAGGAGTGTGAAGACGTAATAGTACAAGCAGTGGTAATAGTAATAGTAGGAGTGTGCAGAGGAGTAGAAGGAGTACAAGTAATAGAAGGATGAGGAAGACAGTAGTAGGAGATGGAGGAGATGGAGAAAGAGGAGAGGGAAGAGTTGAAGCAATATGAGGAGGAGGAGGAGGTGGAGGAGCGGACTTAGTAATAGTAGCAGTAAAAGTTGAAGAGTAGGTGGAGGACTTAGTAATAGTAGCAGTAAAAGTTGAAGAGTAGGTGGAGGAGCGGACGTAGTAATAGTAGCAAATAAAATGCAGTGAAAAGAGACACACGTTGATTGAGCCATTGAAAGTATCATGGTGGAAGTGCAGAAAACTGCAAATCAGTCGGCTTTGATTGACTTCTTGGAATACTTCCTTGCACACTCAGCGGTCAGAGAGTTATAATTTATCACATCCATAAAATTATCGAAATGATACAGAAGAGTTTACTGAATACAAACATCACTGGCATTGGTCGTTTACGTCATAGATCAGTTAGGATTGTAATGAAAACTATTGCAAATTAGACACACATGCACACGCAGTCACATTGTAGACATGCTAACATTTTGCTTTCCTAGCCATACAGGGTTAATGGAGGAACGAAATTCCTTACAGTATGTTGTGTGATGGTAGGACATGCACGACATACATCCGGTGCAGATCTTCAATACTAATTGTTCGGCATGAAAGGTTACGTTTATTATAAAATAATATACATATAAAAAAAAGGTATTTGAATGTAAATATAAGTGTGTGTGTGTGTGTGTGTGTGTGTGTGTGTGTGTGTGTGTGTGTGTGTGTGTGTGTGTATTCGATGAAATATATAAATGTATTTTTTAAAGTGATTTAAACATTTAAAAAAAAACTTGGATTTCCAGTAAGACACAACGTTTTTGTGTTACATGAGATATATGGTTATGTTTTGAACAGTGGCATTAATAACCCCAACATAATAAACAGTTTTGAACTACAGATAGACACTTGCTCAGCTAATTTAATAATAATTATAATTATTACATTAACCTTTTAATTTTATAATTTCAGAGATGACCCATCCGTAACTTGTAAAGTTGTAGAAAAGGACACACTTGACAGGAACTAAACAAAAACACCCACACAAATCACTACATGTGTGTAAAGTTATAATAAAAAACATAACATTTTCTATAGAAAACGTGCACATGTTTGAATGAAAGTGAAACAGATGAAGCTTGCTCAACATTGCGACATTATCATTCCGAGTAGCACAAAACCGTCAACCATTTATTTTCATTTCTTTTATGATGACCAGAATAAAAGCTTTACAACAGATCGTTACTTCCGTTGGCTTGCACATGTCTGTAAACACTTTCAATCGATTAAAATGAATGCTCTCCTAAGAGGGTGATCTCCTGTGGACTGTGATAGGAAAGTGATGGCGTACATTGTTGAAGCAGGTGAAGAACTGACAGAAAATAGGCGAAACATTGATTGAGAAGCAATGCGAAGACACGTTTTCTCATGTCGTCTACATGGCAGCTGATTATCGTTTTCATTTGAAGTCACTGGCAGCAACAGCAAAATTAGAGTCGTTATGCCCGATACAAACTCGCTCACAATGAGAGAGTTATCGGTACTTTCTTCTAGTACTTTCCTGTAATAACGAATGGAGAGTTTTCAGTCTATACGTTCGCAATTTTCTGGAAAAAATAAAATCATCATTATTTTTCCCGTAATTTCAGGGTGTTATTTTCTTTTTTACAAGTTGTGACAAATATTTCCACCCCTCATTTATTCTTAGAATAGGGAAAACGTGCAATGGTTGACATTAGAATTACTTGTGGAAAAACATTTATTAAATATTTATCCAGCAGCACTGTTTCAGTATACAGTTAATTTCACGGGTTCACCCGAGATAATTTCCCTCCACCGCTAGTAATATTATTAAGATAGCGGTAACTACGTATAATCACACTCTCTCTCTCTCACACACACACACACACTCTCACAAACACACACACACACATACACTCACAAACACACACACACACACACACACACACACACATTCTTTTAAGTTTTTAAATAGAAAATAATATATGATGGATGTGGACTATAGTAGTTATATATAATATAGTTGTATTTTAGGTCTCTGATTACAATAATATTTTATTAAAATTATCGAAAGGATTCGTTGTAAACTTGTACCAAGCTGTTAAAAATATATTTTATGCTGTCACACATCACTAAGTTGAACTGACTCGTTTGTGTGTTTCAAATGTTGATTTAAAATAAATCCCTTTCTAATTTATTTATTACACTACAAATATTTTTCTGGAGCTTTTGACCCATTTACTGATTTTAACAAAAACATATTTATTTATTTTGTATTTATCTCTGAGCAATGTGACAATAATGACCCTTAAACTCGAAATATTTATAGAAAGTAAAACTGGCTATTGAATGGTTCTCTAAAGAGCTGAATCTTTTATTCTTTAATTAAGAAATTCGCTAAGAGTAAGACTGTTTAAATACCTTTTTGTTTCACATGCTCTTCGACCCAATGTTTAAATTGCTGAACAAAACTTGGTTGGATGCGTTTTAACAATCTTTCAAATTCAACTACAGCGTCACTGAGATTCATATTAGGTAAAGTAATATATCCCAATGGAACAAACTTCTAGATGTCGATTACATATATTTTTAAAACACAACGCATTATCATAATTGACTCTTGATACCAAAACTGCACAGTTTCTTTGTCAATGCATTACAGCTTTCAGAGAAATTAATTTAATGCGACTTATATGATAAGATCATCTAATATTTAACTAGTTTAAATCTCTATTCCTGATAAATCTATATTTTAATAAATGGATCACTCTATGTTAATTTGTCTTTATTTTTAGCAGACGACGATAGATTTCGATGTGGTTTTCTTACTTCAAAATTATCCAATCCTACTGATGATATGTCATGGCGAGATAACTTACATAGAACTTTAGAAGTTGTTTTGGAGTTTGTTATTTTTTTGTCGTGGTGAGGTAGTAGTAAACATACTCGGAATAATTGCTTTGGTGTTGTTTTTTTTAAAAGATTATAGGAAAGGTTCGTTTTCAACATTTTTAAATTGTAATTTTGTCTTTAATGGTTTTTATGTATTAAAATGTTACTAAATGTCTGCTATTAGCACTAAAAAAAAACATATCGTTTCATTGGCTTATGCCTTTTCATTCATACTAAATGATGTAAATCATGCTTTGGAAATCTAAGAACAATTATCCAAACATTTGTGTGTGCTAAAACTGCTATATTATTGTAATCATAGAAAAATTGGCATAGCAGTTACTAAATACTGTGCACATGTAAATACACTCTACTTTCTTTTCTATTTCCTTTTTTTTTTTCCTTTTTATTTCTTTTTTTTTTTTTTAGGAAAAGAAAGTAGTAGGCCCTACTAAAAGTACTATCTAGCTAAATACAGTAAATACTAAACTAAAATTAAACTTTAAAGTTAAATGTGAAAAACGCTACAACCGTTTACCTCGTTGGTGATCGCCACAACTCCAGCAAAAACGTTATTCAGTTTCAGTGAAACTGAAGAAATAATTCGTGTTGTTTCTTTGGGTTTTTTATTTTGTTGTTTGTGCATTTGTGTGTGTGTTTATGAGAGAGAGAGAGAACATGACTTAATGTGTCAGAGAAGAATAAATCATGAATATTGGGGTGGGGTGGGTTGTATACTTATTTTTTGGTTTTTTGCTTTATACTTTGGTCATAGTTTTCCAATAAATTTTCACTAATAATTTCTTTTTTATGCTTTTAATGTTTTATTTTTTTAATCTTACTGCACAATTTAAACAAGTCAAAGTAGTATATAGTAACTTACACCCGTTTTAATGTAAACACAAACACACAACGATATATATATACACAAAACATGCAAACACAGTTGTGTGAAAAAAGATCACATAAACCAGCTAGCAGTGATTGTTAACTTACTATCATTTAAATAATTTCCTCAGACTTTAAGTAGTCACCTAAAAGCAGGATTCGAAATACATTTAATTACCTAGTACATATAATATATATATATATACCTGGCTTTTGTTTTTGTTCAGAATGGATTATCATGCTGCATTTTTAGCATCACAAGCTCCACTCCATCCTATACTACAACAGTTACAAACCTTGGATCAACATTTACCAGATTTGTACCAGTCAGCTGTCATTGCAGATAATGAATTGATTACAAACACACCTGATGTTTCTCTTGATTATGTTGATATTGCACAAGAAGGATTGCAAGAGTCAACAAGGTAAATTTTATTTCATTCATTTTTTGAATGTGGGGAACGCTTCCGGCTTCCGCCGCTTTCATTCATTCACTTTGCAGTGACTTTTATTTCACTTGTGGTTTATGGGGGGGGGAGGAGAGATATCAAATCCTTATATAATTACAATCTTTTCTGATATTAATAAAACTTTAGAAAAATTGAAACAAAATAATGTTTGAAAAATGTTCCTTTGTTTTGTTTTATTTTGCATTATACTCTAGGTTAAAATAAAATAATTGATTATTTAAATAGCAGTTTAGAATAAAACAGAGTTCTTGCATTAAAATATTTCAGCTACGATTTAATATTTTTAAAGTTCAATTTCCCACTTACACATTGCCAGATAACTTACCAAAAGTACTGGCCTTATTGTGACATTTTAAGCATGGAGTTATCAGTTTTACAGTTGCTCAAAAACAACACTGTAGGAATATTTAAATATCTGTCCATGACTTGTCTAACACTAAATCAAGCTCATCAACTGTTTTATTATAATAGAGCTGTTATCATTATTGGATAAGCTGGTGAGATTGCCCATTGTAGTATTCAACATAAAATGGCCTCAAATTATGCATCCATTCTTACACTTGTGTTACAGTTTGTTGATAATAAACTAATATCCTACAGAAAGTGAGAAACACCTTGCTATAACTATAAGTGTGATTAAGCCATTTAGCAATTAATATATGTTAAGTTCTGAATCTATGAAGGTCATTGACATGACCAAATATGCTTCACATTCACAACCTCAGAACCTGTTAGTATTATAAATGAATATATACATTATATTTTTTTTTAAATAATTATAAAGATATATGTAGTTAAGTTAGAATTTTGACTTAAAAATTAGAAGAAAATTTAAAATTAAAATTGAAAATTAAAAACTTTTTAATAGAAAAATATCCTGTTCTTCAGATTTTAATTGAGATCCAGTTAACAGACTTGTTTAATAGAACATGTAATCTGTTTATAATCTACAGTAACTGACTTCTGGTTAAAAAATGCATCACCCTGCTTTAGCTTCTTGTTTTATTTTAAACAGATTAATTGTGCACTATGCTAATTAATTATTTGTTGAAAGAAAATAGGAAGAAAGAAACACTAAGAAACACTGTGTGTGTGTATTATGAACTGGACTTTTATTATCTTGTGAAAAACAAAATATATTTAAATTGTTTAATTTTCGATTGTTTGTGGGGTTTTTGTTGTTTTTTCAATTATAGTGAAGAAGTGTTTTCATCATATCAGCACAGAAATGTGATTCCTGGCTGTAAGCCGCATCCCGGAGACATTGTTGAGGCAGCACCACTAGCTGTAAGCCATATACAGTATTTTTATAAACATAGATAAAATCTTAATCAGAATCTCATTGTCCTTATAAACACTAGTAGCTATTACAAATATTGTCATTGGTACTTCTGGTCATCCAGAAGATTTGGATATAACTGATCAGTAGTCTTTTATTTGACTCTATCAGGTATAATATAATCTTTAAATAAATGAACTTGCAAGTGTAAAAATCTAAAATAAACTTTTAGTACATGTATATGAACAGTTTTGCTAATGCCTTTGATATTATATTATATAACTGCTGATAATTTTAACAAATACTTCATTGCGCCTAGTCAGAAAAGAAATTATGAATAGCTGGTATCGAAGTTGTGATGTAAAAAAACAAAACTACTGTATAGAACAAAAAATAAATATATGTGTGAAAAACATGATTTATCATATAAGGAAGTACATACAACAAATATTTAAATTGATTGTAAAATTAATTGACTGAAAGAAACTTTTTACAGCAAATATTCAAATCCTGGTTTGAACAGATATACAGCAAGTAAATTGTATATAAATATCATGTAATTTTTCAGGAAAAAAGTATGTAACACATCTTGAACTTGTCAGAAATAATGTACAACATATCTTTAGGTTATGATGTAGAAATGGTTTTATTTGTCAGAATAAAATACATTTAGATTATATGGCCATATTGTGATAGAAAAATCATGTAATATCATAAATAAAAATATATTTGTGAAGTCCCCATTATTTATTCCCTGTTAAAAGTGTTATTAAAGTTTTACAATTACATCAACTCAAAAAAAATTCTGTACTTTTGTCCTGATCACTAAGACTACTTAATTAATTTTGAAGAAACATTTCTGCTTCATGTTTTTATTGTCTGGACTTTATGGTCCCTAATTAAATAGATGACCTCCTAGGTAGGAAGTTTTCAGCTTGGAATGTCAGAATAATGTTAACTTGTAAGAAGTAAAATACAATATAGGTGATGTAAAATCATATGCTTAGTCGGTCATGTGATATTTTGTTAGATTTCAAAATATAATGTAATTGTAAAACCTTATCCCAAAAAATTTAATTAGCATTTCAATTTTTGGTATGAAAGTCATGTAATTTTTCAAAACGGAATTCACATAGAAAGTATTAAGATATTATGTATTGTAAAAATCATATGACTTTCCATGGCTTTTATTGATTCATTCTTAATGGTTCTAGTGATAGTATTTAGTCTTTCAAATTATTCATTATCTTCTATAAAAAATAAAATACATTTTGAAGGACCAAATGTGGCAAAGATAATTTTTAAAAAGACTGAAGAGGCCTAAAGTTTTTTTTTTCTAGTCTGCACTGGTACATGCTTTAGTAGTAGTAATAGAAACAAAGTTTGGTAAAACTGACTTGCTAAAGAAGTGTAGAACTTCATGCGACCAATTCTCAATGTTTGAACAATATACAAAATCATACATTTATATTCTTCATTATGTACATGAGAACCATAATTTGTCTTAATAATTGATATCAGAACTGAATGTTGCCTTCAGTGCTTGTGTCACATTAATAAGAAATACTTGAAGTCTGTGTTTTCTTAATTTCCAATGTTTAATAGTTGAGTTACATTTAAAATACCAACAAAGAGACATTTTAGCAGCACCTTACATGTACCTACTGTAATGTGCTCATTTTTTATTGCACTAGTTTATAATGCAACTGATCACAAGACACAGCAGAACACTCATTAATGAATAGCTGGAAGTATTATTTTCAAGAGTGAAATTTGTTTGACCATTTTTTTCTTATTTGTTCCATGTATGTATGATAGGAACTTAAAAGAAGTTTTGTAATGCAGCTAATCATTTCATTGTGGATTAAAGTAATAAATATGTATAATGGATATATTCTAAATTGCACTAGCATGTAATTTTAATTAATTTGATACCTTTATATTAAAAAACATAGATGTACAAGCTGACTTAAGCATGTAGATGTATCAAAGGCCTAGGTAAAAAGTTTCAACCGTTATTCTTCTGAAACAAACATCACATCACTTATACTCTAAAAATAAAATATGATTGGTTTTGTGTATAAATATGATTACCATTTTCAAAATCTGTGAAATAAGATTTTTTTATGGTAATAATTGCTACCTTACCTTTAACATTATGAATAAAATTCATGTATTATATAATGTACAAATACAAAAAAAAATAATTCATATTATTTCTGTATAAATACTTTATTTTGGTATTATAATAATGTTGATGATGTTGATGGTGCAGCTAGGTTAGATATTAAGTAACTAATACTGCAATTATTTTAAAAAAATTATCATAATTTAGGCAATTGAGCTTCCCAAGGAGTACTATCCCATTACAGAGACTTTGCCAGCAGAAGCAGTTAAAGACTGCAAACTCAGCAGCTTGCAATTGGAAGGCATTATTCATGCAGTAAGTTTTCTTTTCCTGAACATCTGTCTTTTTAATAGTATTAAAAAATTCATTTCTTTAGAACTTTGCTATCTTTCTATAGGAAATCCCAGTGCCACCAATTACACAATTATAGGTAAAATGCACCAGTGCATGCAAATTTGCTAAAATTTATTATTCAGTTTTCTTCATATTTAATGTGAACTAACCATAATTATATGAAAATAAAAATTGATATTTCTTCTTTTAAAAGTGTGATGTTGATTTTTTTTCTGAATTTTGTTATTGTATCCATTAACTTTTGATGACAATACTTAAGGGTTGTTTCAAAAACTGAGAATTGAGAATATCGTGGTCAAACAAGTCCAGTACCATTTTTTAGAATTAAGATCGACTTGCATGAGTTTATAAACTAAAATTTGATTGGTTCATTAAAAATGGGACAGATAACTCTCTACAGTGTTTTGTGTTATGAGTAATTAAATATTTTTTTAAAATAAAAGTTCAAGACAATTTTGTAAAATCAAATATTTATCATAAAATTGTGGAAATACAAGGTTATAAATCCATTTGATCTAAATTAAATTCCTAGCACCCTTTCAACTTAACTCCAAAATCAAGTCTTTCAAAAGTTTCATTTCTGAGACATTGTACTGACACTAATGCTGATTTTTCTGCCATGTACAATCTGCTGATACCCCAAATTGAAAAGATCTATTTGTAAGCATTTATTACTGTTCTAATTTTATTTACAATCATTTTTCTGTAAACATATATTTATTTTTTTAAGTAAAATTACTGATTTTTCTCCATATTACTACTTTTTTAGTTTGAATTAAGCATGGACTAGTCTTTGAATCTTTCATGAAAGTTGGAAGTGTACTATTTTCTTGAAATAATTGGGATTTTTCAAAAAGATTGTATTTGTAGATATTATTTTGTTTACTGTTTCAATTTTAGTCATAGATGATATTGATAATTTTATTACTTAGAAAGAATAGCTTTAAGACAATGATAATTTAAACAAGAAAAGATAACTATAGATGTTAAAAATGTAAAAATCATTTGAAAAATTAAAGCCAGTGAAATGTTTAATTTCTTTTAAGCATTAAATTATTAGAACACAAACATATTTGTTCATTATTTATGTTCTTGCATACACGTCTTTTTAAATGATTTTTATTGTTGTCAGGCTTTCTTTATTAAACTTTTTTTTTTAATTTTTAATTTTTATTTTTAGCTTCGACTTTTCTGTTGTTGCTGTCTTTTTATTTATTACACAAATGAAAAATAAGCTAATTTAATGGTATTATTTATTTCTTTTATTATCAAGGTAGAAGGTTATTAAAGTTATTCTTATTGGACATATTGTGCAAACTTCAAGATGTTTAACTCTTTTTAAAGAGTGAAAATTGCAAGGGTTAAATATTATTGGTCCTTTTAACTCTTGAGCAGTTATGTACTTTTGTCTTCACATTATTTATTTACTATTTGCAACAAGTTAATTAAAGTGTACAATTATTCTACTGAATATCTTGAGCAAGCTTAATATTTCTGACATTTTTTTAATAAAAATTTTATGGGTTGGATATTGTGTGGCATGCCTTTTTTATCTGATGAGCAGTAATGCTCTTTCTTTTATCGTACAGAAATAAATAATACTTTTACATGGATGATAGCATGGATTGACATGATGTAGATGCAAGTTTGTTTTTAAATAAGACAAAGCAAAGCATCCAGTGGAAGCACTTTGGACAGTTGTGAACTATAGAGTGTTACAAGAAGAATTTTTTTATTGATGAAAATATGTACTGCAAGGTTCTGAAAAAAGTCTGAAATTCTGGCAAAAGGCTAGAATTTGATGTTAGCTTTTCCAGGCCCGAATAAAGTCATGAAATCAGTAATATATCAGAAGAGTGTGGAAAAGGTCTTAAATTGGGGGGGGGGGGACAGAGGGGGTGGTTCATTTTACTGTTTTAATTTTAGGTCCACTGTAAAGACCCCAATTAATGGTCTCATTTAATCATATTTTATGCAAAACATGTATAAGGCTTGATTTGATTGGTTGAAAAGTCAGTTACTAAGTACACTTAAACAAGCGGGTTCTTTTTGAGCACTTCTAGAATTATTTTTCTCTGTCGGTAGTGACTGTAGTTAACAAAACACAATTTCAGTTGTGAATTAAACATTTTCTCTGTACATTTATTTATGGTTAGGAATCAAAGTTCAGTGGGTAGGCACAGTTCGGCACAGAACGTTTTTTACTGTAATGTTCGGCTAACAGACAAAGTTCATATTTTCAAAATGATGTCTAGTAGCAATAATTTTATACAATAGACAATATCAATTTGACAATTGCAATATATTTATTTTAATAAATCATATCCTGCTCACATATAAATCAAAACATGCAATAATCTCCAAATATTATCGGCTGAAAGTGTTTGGATTTTTACTTTTTCTTTTTTTTTAACGAATTATACTGAAGTGCTAAGAAAAAAACACCCTCTTAAAACAAGAGTATGCTTGAGAATGCATATAGCAATTCCAATAATATTATTCAACAACCCATCATGTTTTAAAAAGTATTTGCCTTGAGTTTTAAAACAAAATTCTTTATGAAAATGATCCTGCATCAAACAGTTTTTGATTGTCATTATGGCATTGTCATCATTTTGCATGAATTTTTTCAGTTTTAACCATTTCTACTGCAAATCTTTAGAAAATTTGTAAAATAAACATTTTTGTTGTTGAAAATGAACAGTCACTTTATTTGGGAATTTTAAACAGTGCACATTTCTGATTAAGGAAAGTCTTTTTATTAAAGAAGTATTCATGTGAAATACAATAAGAGAAGACATAACAAAATAATTAATATACATAACTGAAGAGAAAGGAAAGCACAAATATTAAATCATTAAATCATAATGTTATCTGATTCTTAATTATTAAAGCATGCTTACTGAAGAATAATATCTTTTTAGTGAAAACATTTAATTTTTACAGTAAAATTTTCTCAAAAAGTATTACAGCAATTTTTTTAAAAACAACCTTATTTTATCAGGACACGTTTTGAGCATCAAAGATATGCACAGTATTAAGTAGAAATAGATGAGGGATAATACTTACTTCATTTCTTCATTTTACTTTTACTTTATATTACTCACATAAAGTAAATACACTTGCATTTCAAGTGATTCACAAATCAAAGTTATTCATTGTAAGGATTTCAAGGAATAAATATTCATGTTTAATTAATGCTAAACCTTCCTGTTAATTATAATTTTTTCAAATATTTACTAGCTCATTTAACTGTTTCAACCCATTCTTTGTAATCTCTTCACCATGATCATGAAGGATAATTTTAAATCATGATTAAAGGACCAATGTCATTTCATTATTTGAGTATTGTATTACAAATTAAAAATACACACACACACATTCATACACAGTACACACAAACTACACACACACACACATACACACACAAAATGACAATGTTTAATTTATTTCTTTTGTAACTTTCAGTAGTTATGAGCTTCCATGATGGTCCATCATTTTCATACCACTATTAAAATAAAATGACTGATTGAATAAGGATAATATACAGTTATTTATATTATTCCATTTATTGCTGTAAACTGGATGATAGTTCTGATGTGCACCATCAGTTTTGGTCACATTAAAAATAAGATTTGTATGTTCATTAATATATATCTGAGCACCAATAGCACTTTAGATTTTGGGTCTATTAAGTATT
This sequence comes from Sinotaia quadrata, assembly GCA_028829895.1. NCBI lineage: Eukaryota > Metazoa > Mollusca > Gastropoda > Architaenioglossa > Viviparidae > Sinotaia > Sinotaia quadrata. The sequence goes on along the minus strand of CM054177.1, from coordinate 40,523,127 downwards.
AAAGCATTTATTTAATGAAAATGGCAGTATATTGTTTATTTTTGCAATAGTCTTTTGTGTAATCAGTAATAGTTTTCATACATTTTCTTATTTATAACTTTTGAATCTGGCAGTAAATAAATAAATTCATAGCAAGTATGAATATCTGCATTTTTCACATTTCTTCCTCTCCCTAATCTGAACCCAGTGAGTGCATTGCCCGAGCCATCCACTCTATTATCTTTCCCATCAGACCAAAGATCCTCATGTATCTCATTCAATGAAGAGAAAAATTACATTAAAAAATGACCAAATCTAGTACATTTTGGACTTCTTAATATTTACAAGGAGTTTTCTTCCTGTCTTCCCTGAGGATTTCATAGAACACCAAAGATGAGCATTAAGCTTGAATGTTGGTACATAAGAAGTAGCTCTTAAGATTTGAGACATGATTGTTTGAGAGAAAAATAAAAATTAGATATAATTTTTAAGTATATGTTAAAACACATCAAAACCATTATTGATAAAAGAAATGTCAATGGATATCAGGCAAATGGACATTTTTACTATTAAACTGAAAGAAAAAAGAAAAGTAAGATTTCATTTTTCAGCTAAACCTATCAAAAGAATTTTACAGTAATTTTTTATGTTTTTTTATATAGTATTAAAATAATTAGATTGACTAACATTGTTTATATATCACTACCATTACAGTAGTCTATAGTACTGGATAATTTTAGTCAGTATGTCAGCAATATTATATGGTCTTCTAAACTACAGGACATGAGCATTATTTTCACAAAACTTCTCTTCTCTGTTATGGCTTCATTTCTAAATTGAATATATTTTAATTTTGAATCGAAGTCTTCATTTTTTTCTTCATCTTTGACTTTTATCCTGTCTTCATCTGATCTCATTTATTCTTTTACACAGCTCATTACAACCCAGTCTCACTTTGTCTTTGAATCTCATGCTAAAAATCTAGAGCAGCCTTCTCAATGGAATCAAAACTTTTGACCTGACCATACTAATTGATATGGCAGACTATGTAAACACTTTACAATGTCAGTATAAAAGAATTAGGACAAAATGCTTATAAACAAATGAACTATGCAGTTTTAAAGCATATGAGAACCTGGAATTTAATAAATAGTTCATCTTTAGAAAGAGTAAATTAAATTAAAAAAAGCACTACAAATGTAAAAAGTTAATATACAGTGTACAGGTATTTGTTTTTCAATAAAGCATACAGTTAAAGGGAATGCATTTGTACTAGATTCAGCTTTGGGATTCATGATTCAGTCAGTTTTATCATCTTTTATCCACTAGTTACTTATAGTAATGTAACATTATATTGAATAGTGTTTTTATGGGAAAGTATGATACAAAAAATAAATATTGACAGTAAAAATCTTGTAGAACAGGAGTAAGATGTGGTCTAATTTGCTATTGTTACTTGTGTAACATAGATTTCACAAGGAAAAGTGATTAACTGTTTATAATGTCTGCATGTAATAGCATATCTGTCAGCAATAAACATTTTGAGATAGCAAAACATAGATAATTTCCTACATAGATAGTTAATTTACAAATGATTTCCTTAAAGCAGACACATACAAAACAAACATGATTATGATAGGTGGATTCAAGTTAACTCTCTTCATAATTAGAAAACTCTGTAGATATTTTTATATTTTGGTAATTTAATATTCTTTAATTTTTGCAGTGTCAGCGACATCAGATAATTCTTGCAAATGGTCAACGAGCAGGATTCTTTATTGGAGATGGTGCTGGTGTTGGCAAGGGGAGACAAGTAAGTTTTATTTAGTGCATTGCATCAGGTCAGTTTTATATGTATTTGTGCTGTCCATAAATAAGTAAGTATAAAACTGCTTCATTGTTATCAGCCATCTTTATTAATAAAATGCAGAATTTACTAGAGGTTTCTTTAATGATTATCAGTAACTTTACTTGGTAGAAGCTCAACCCCTATTAGAACTTGAACTCAAAGACTCTTACTCAGAAGCAAATGAGAAGGTAGAACTTTGCTAAATTATATTACTTATATCAGGGGTGCACAAACTTTTCAGGCCAGAGGGCCAAATTTCCAATTGATAGTGTGTGGAAGGCCACCACATGGATGGCTCAGTAGAAAAAACAACACAAATAATGAAATAATGAAATAATGTGCTTTACATTCATAATAATAGAAATATCCAAAAGTCCTCCGGGGACTGCATAGAACCTATCTTGGGCTGCAGTTTTGTGCACCCCTGATTTATAGCGGTACTGTTTCCTTCTGAGTATTTCTGGTTTTATAAAGGTATTAATGATAATGATTTGTTTGGATACTACTGTATTTGTATATGCTTTCTTTATCTGCTTGGTTTAGATGATTAGACTTTTCTCACTGTCATCTTATATGATGCACATGATGCTTGATAGCTTCCGCCCAAGTCCTGACAGGAACACTATAAAACTAGCTAGATAAGATGTACTGACTCTAGACCCTAATTGCTTGCATCATGCTGCCTAGTTCAATGCTAGTTGTGCAATTATTACATAAGGTACTAAAGTAAAAGAGTGTTAATTTGGAAAAATAGAATGTCCACAGTAAAATATTATGAATGTATTTTTTGTTAATTAAAACTATTTCTTAGTAGACATTTACTATGCAGGCACCAACTTCACTGCTTCACTTACAATTATCATTTAAAGGACCAAAAGCCAAAGATGTTCAAAGCAAAATACTAACCCTAGTGACTTCATTAGTCAACACCTATCATTTAATAGGCCAAAAGTAGAAGATTGTATATATATAGAATCTAACATCCACACAAAATACTAATTTTGTGACTTCATTTGTCACACCTAGCTTTCCTATTCATAGTTGTAGGCATTCATATTCACTGCTATATGTACACTGCAGGCAGACACTGATTAACAAACATCTAAACTCTGGCATTTTAGAGATACGAACCAAATTCTTAAGTCCAAGGTTTGTTGTAACACATAGAAACACTATTGTATGTACTACAATGGAATAAAATAATTGTATATTTGATAATACTATTGGTATAATATAAAATATACAATGATGCATTTAATTTAATAAAAAATTGTAAAAATACAATATTTTAATTTTGGTCTTAACTGGCCAGGAATAACAGTGCTGCCATTTTAAGTCAGATCTTGTATTTGTGTAGATTTGTTTTTGTATATATTGTATAAATTCTTATTTAGTTCCCAAGAATGTGCAAATCCTTATCCTGATTTCTAAACAAAAATGTAATGTCAATGCTAGTGATGCATCTAAAAAGAGAAAATAAACCGATTAAAGTCTGCCTTCTTCAATAGTAATGCCCTTTCAAAGATTTCTTTTATGGTGCCTGTCATCCAATATCCTGAATTATGTTGTTTGGGGGAGCAGGGGACAGAAGATTAAAAGAATGTATGAGTAAACATAACAATCCCAGAAATTAGTTTCTGTGAATTAAATATAAATTAAAGTGCTTGGAGCTACAGGAGATTGTTCACCATGGTTATGAAAATCAGTTTTCAAGGATATCCAAGAATTGCATTCATGTTCTGTGTTATGATTCAATCTTAATGTTGACATTTTTAAAGATAAGAATACTTGAAGTAATAAAAAGATTTAGTTTTGAAACATGTTTATTTAAATCTTTATTATTTTGATTAATTATCTTGGGTTGCTCTGAATCAGTCATCAGAACTTGCTTTGAGTGCTTCATATGAACTTTATGATTGATATACATCTGAGATAACATATTGTATGTATGTCTGGTAAGTTTTTAATTATTGATACACAGTATACATTGTTGTTTACTGTGCCTTTTTTGCATGACAGATTGCAGGAATTATTATGGACAACATTGCTCGAGGTCGCCCTAGACATGTCTGGTTTTCAATGAGTGGTGATCTCATTGTAGATGCTAAAAGGTAAGACATTAAAGGCTCTCTCTCCAGTAAAATAGGACACATATTTAAATATATAGTCAAATACCACAAATGTCTGCAATTCAGATTTCACTTATTATTATTTATAATTATCATTATTTATCAAAATTAGCATTCAATTGCAGAGATTCAGATTTCTAATTGAATCCTCAGCAGTTTTCTAAATCTGTAAATTGATATGTAATCGAGACTTTAAAGGCAATTCTAAACATCCTTACCTTTTTGATCTGCATTTTTGCATATCCTTGGCACCATTCTGGTAAATATAGATGTGATTATCCATATTATCTATATTCTGCCACAAAAATGGTCATTAACAGAAATTGATGACTACAAAAAAGGTTTCAATCAAAATATTCTTGAAAAACCAGTTTTCTTCTGACTATGAGCATGCTATCTAAACTTCTTTTGTGCATATGGTCATTTAGAATTCATTCTCCATATATAATGAGAATTACCTCTCATTATTATCACATTTTGTTCTTTCATTGTCTGTTGCCAGCGAACCTTGAAAAATTATGAAAAAATAAAAATTAAAATATTATTTCACTCTAAGTTTAGTTTATAAGTATAAATTATTTTATAATGCTAAAATCTTAAATTTTTTATTCATATAACTAGTAAAGAACAGAAGCTGTTTCGACTAGACACTTCACTACAGAAATGAAGCCACCTGCAGTTAAACACATTCAGTTATTACATGTATGTTGTGTTTATTTGCTTTGTGGTTTAATCTGATGGGTTTTGAGACACTTCAGGTGCTATGAGTTTATAATGTAATGATTTAACTTTGGTTTTTCATTCATATATATTTATATTACAACTTAAAGTGATAAAATACACTTTATTTTCCAAGGATAAGCAGAACACAATTTTTAAAAATTGATTAGTGTGAAGCTATTATTTTTATAAGTTTTAACCTCAGATTAGTTTGTTGAGACTAGTAATGATTGTGCACACAAAATATTTTAATGTCTTTCTGAATTTAGAGATTTGACAGACATTGGATGTTATGCTAGAGTAATTGATGGTTGCCAGGAACTTGATCGTGAAACCAGGTATGATTATATTTTTTAAAATCTTTAAATTTTACTTTGAAAGTTTGAAACATTAAAGTAAATTAATGTACACATTGACTCATAAATCATGCCTATTTAAGTATAGTTACTAAAAACATGCTTAAAATCTCTTTAAATGAATTCAATTTTAAGATAAATTATCACATTTCAAGTGCTTGTTAAATCTTAAAACAAATATATAGAATTCTTTTAGTAAGATTCAGCCTGAGGCTCAAATGAGTGGGATAACAAAAAGCATGGATTTAAAACAATATCTGTGATGGATGCACACATTCAGGGAATTATAGAAATCGTGCAGATATGGTAGAAAAAGATTCAGTAATAGTTTCAGATACATTGGCTAAAAAAGTAAAAGGCTTTCTCATTGTTGAAGCAGAAGTGACAGTCATAGGCAGGCTGCACCTCAAGTGGTGCATGCTATTAGTTGTAGAGACTCTGGCAGAGGAAATTTGCCTATTCCTATTTCTAAACTTAATTGTTATATAAATTGTTAAATGTCAAAGTGACCTGACCTTGGGCACTACTTATGATGATATTTTTGAAAATGCCAAGAGTTGGAGTAAACAACTCAGGTGGAGAATGTGCTAGAATTGCTGATGTATAATCTAAACTGGTGTTAGGTAGATGAGCAGTTTTATTAGCCAATGGTTAAGATTTACAAGAACAAGACCAGCCAATGGACTGTGAGATCAAAGTTTACCTGTTGAAAAGATTTTATTTTCTAATCACTTTGAATTTGGTGTGAAAGAAGTCCAGTCATGAAAGGCAGCCATTAGCTTAATGGTGAGTTAACTGACTGATTGAGAGAGAATGGACTTAGAAATATTTCATGCATTTTGCTATTGATATGTTATACTTGCATTTTATGTAGAGAGTGATACCTTTCTACTGTGTTTCATTAGAAATAATAAGCTTAGCATGACCCAAATTTTAAACATTTAATCTCTCTCTTTTTCTCTCTCTTTTTCTCTCTCTTTTTCTCTCTTTCTCTCTCTCTATCCCTATAATAAATTTATGTATACAGTTGTTTGTTTAGAAATATTGTTTTTAATTCTTTAGGTTAAAATCTTATTCTTAAGCTAACAATTAATTTTTAAAAGTCTGATGAATTATAATAGATTATTTGAAACACAGATTAGTTTTGGGGAAATGTTTGCTTTTAGTCATAAGTCTGTAAATGTAGAATATATATGCTGAATGTTTGATATATATAGCAGTAATTAAAATAAAATATTATTAAATGGATATAATATATAGCAGTCATAATATGAACTTAATAAATATTCACTTGTTTAAAAGTTATATTTCTCTGTCAGTATATATTTAGTGTATATTTAAGTAGCAAGCATTGTCAGTCCAATATATTCTACAGTAGCAATAATTTTGTAGTTTTGCAACTCTTTCATGTGTGTGTGTTTTTGTGCATGCATGTGTGAAGCAATTGTTTATGGTTTTCAGAGCATTTGGTCTCCCTCTTGGCCTGAAAGAAGGTGTTGTTTTCAGTACCTATTCAACACTGGTGTCTTCAGTACAACATGGAGGTCTTTAAATTTCCTTCTTTAATTTTAAAATTAAAAAAATTGTCATTACATATACTCATAAATCCATTTGCTTTGATGTATAACTTTTTCCTGATATTGACACTGTTTTTATTTCTGATAAAATTTGTCCTAATACCAATAGCTTTACTGCTTTTGCTTGTAGCCCTGTTTTAGTGATATTAAATTCACTAATAACCATGTTAAGATTATGACTTTTTAATTTTACATTAATGATTTTATTTTGTCAGTTTCTTTATTTATTTTTGAGCATTAAAAACTGCCATCAAAATAATTTCTTCTTTAATATTTATTTATTTTTTTAAAAAAAGGTTTAATTGCTTTGAAAGATAATTGTTGCTGGTTTTAATGCTGATTGCAATATTTTCTGGTAAAAGTTATGATGGTCTAAATAAATTTCTAAGTAGAAAGGTAGTTTCATTAAGTTGCTGATGATTGCTGTTAACAGTTTTGGGAAATTTCATGAAAACGAATTAGTAACTTTAAAAATGGATAGGCCCAGTAGCTATAAATAAAATCAACTGAATTGTGGACATTGCATTTTGAAAATTTAATTTGTTTTTATTTTATTTTTTTACAATTTATCTCTAATACATGCATTAAAGTGTTATTGTGATAAAAAAAACAAAAAAACAACATAATTATTTATCTGGAAAGTCAGGGAAAAGTCACAAAATTTATTAAGACTTAAATCAGCAAGAATCCTGTATCTAAGATAATGCTGATTGCTCATAATTAACAACTATTCTTTAAAAACTGCTGACATTTGCACCATTTAAACCGAACAATGTATATTATTTTTATAATTTTAATGTTCACTCTTTACATTATTTTAATGTTCTTTCTATTTATTTAAGAATGTTAGAATGTTATAAGTAATTGAGATTTAAATTGCTACATATATTTAACTTTTGAATATTGTTTGGAAATTTTTTTTTATTAAGTGAAATCTAATTATAAAACTCTAAATTTGTTAAAAAATATATTTGTTATTTTATGAATGAATGGATAAATAATGTGCAGGAAAATTTAGCACAGCACGCAAAAGTCGCCTACAGCAGTTGGTTGATTGGTGTGGGGGAGCTGATTTTGATGGCTGTTTAATTTTTGATGAGTGTCATAAAGCCAAGAATTTTGTAGTGGTAAGTATGCTCAGTATTATTATTCTCTAAAAGATTTAAAATTAAAAAATTATGTTTTTTTTATATTTCCAACCTTCAAAATACTCTCATACATCTGTGTATATTACGAATTATAATTGGCCATGATATTTTCAAGGTCAAAGACAGTAAACCACAGAAGAAGTCAACAAAAGAAAGCTAAAGCAAAGTACATCCTACAGAAAGCAATAATTACCAATCTTGGAGAAGTATACACCTTTTAAAAAAATTACAAATTGTACAGCCTAACTTGCAAATTGTTCTCATAGTGCTGAAGCAAACAAAAATTACTGAGGCAACCACTCTACCATAGGGCAAAATATTTGGCCAGAGCTTTTATTTTTCCTATTTGGCTTTTGGCTTGTATATTGGTGACACTGTTGATACTCCTAATGTTAACATCTGGTTGTACAATGGAAAATTTTATCCTGCTAATGCATAAGTAAGTCAGACCATGTGTATCTACTTAATAGTACTTAAAATAAATAAACAACATAAAAGGGCTAGCCTTTTTTAAATATCTATCACAGCATTTCCTACATTATTTCTATTGGGTGAGTATTCTATTCTATTCTATTCTATTGATTTCTTCTCCTTAGTATTTATAAATTGCCTAGGCTAGCTATTTGTCTGGACATACATACTGTGGACACATACTAAAAGAAAGAAAGAAAAACTTATTATTAAAAAACGTTTGTCTTTATTTTAAATTCTGGTTGCAGAACAAGGAACAAGCAAGCTCAAAGGTTGCTTTGGCAGTTACTGAAATTCAGAGGTATTATTGCCTAATACTTTTCGTTACATAGTCTAATAATGGTTTTATAATTTACATAGAAATAATTGTTATTCTCAATTGTTCCTTTTTATTAGTAATAATAGAAATATGCACATATCCAAAAGGACTGACTTTAAATAAGCCTATTCTTTATTATTATTTTTTTTTAAATGGTGAATTAATTGACAGTGGCATACATTTATTATGTCAATTGTAATAATATTTGTATGTAGCTTAATGACTTGCCATTGTCCCATATGTAGTTTTCAGAAATAGTCTACTCATAACAGGGTACAATTGAACATGTGGAGTGCTGCCGTCTGTGCTAGGTAGTTTACTTTTTGTTTATAGTCTAATGACAATTCATCTCACAATGAGATTTTTTAGGTGGAAAAGTCTGCTCTTAGTTTAGGTATATTTTACTTGTCTAGATGGTATTCCATTTTCCTATTTAGGGCTCTCATGGTGGAGTTAACTGCTTATTCAAAAGATTGTATTTCTATTTATGGCAATCTTAATGACAAAAGTATATTCTATTTATTCTGCGTATTGCTCTTGTTGAAATGCTTTACTCAGAAGTCATTATCAGTCGGACACTATTTAGCTAATTAGCTAGATTTAGTTTGAATTTGGAAGGATTATTTTCTTTCAGTAATAGTTTAGGAAGGTTCATTTATTTATCTTTCTTATAGTATTCTTGTCTGTTTAGAAATTAAAAACATTGTTCTATGATTTAGCAATTTTTTAAATTCTAATTCTTATTTTTGCAGGCTTCTACCGAAAGCCAGAGTTGTTTATTGCAGTGCAACTGGTGTGACTAATGTTAAAAACATGGTAGGGATTTATAAACTTGTAAATATTTTTTGACAGTTCAGCTTATTGAATACGTGCATTTATTTCCTGCTTCTAAAAAGAGACAAAGAATCACAGCACTATCATCATTTTTATAATTTATTTCTCTTGTGAAGAACTTTATACCTGTTGTCTGTGGGCATTTATGTTGCTGTTATGTAATTAATTAATGGAGGGCATCGAAAAGAGTTTTTACTTAGTTATCAGTATTTTGATAACATAGAATGATGATATATATCTTGTTGTCCAAAATGTTTCAGGTTTATTTAGGGGTACATTCAAGTTGTTGTAGTGTAAATTGGCTGCTTTAGATTTCATTTTGAAAGTTTTCTAACTTTAGATATGCAGTTCACTTGATTTGGTGCTTTAGTCAGAATTTATAAATAAATGAATGTATTTACAAAAATGATGCATATTACTTTTAGTGTACATTCAAAATAGTCTTGACTAAAAAGCATTACAAAGCATATTCTTGTGGTTCTAATTGAAAAAATATCATTCATATTCTTGCAGTTGAACTTTGTTCTTCTTGTAATTGAAATAGCAATACATTATATATTCTTGCAGTTGAAAGTAAAAAAGTTTCATTTAATCTTGCAAATGAAATAGAAATGTGTATTCTTTCAGTTGTCTTTAGAAAAATATAATCTAATCTTGAAGTTAAATATTAAGTTAATGCATTCATTAGAATATAGCAGGAGAAGTGGTTGCATTTTTGCACTATCAGATTGATTCAGCAATTTTATTTTGAATATTTTGTCTTAAGATACTAAATATTTACTCATGAAAGAGTTATTTGAAATATATCTTTCAATTATAGTACACAAATCAGAATATCAGCTTAATAAGCCATTTCCTGAGTAATTTTAAGTTTTTTTCCTGTAGAGCATTAATGTGAATTTAAGATTCTATGCTGGGCATGTTTCTTGCAGCATTGATGGGATATCAGATTATCTGTTATCCTTGTCCCCAAAATAACCTGCCAGAGCTCTTGCTTTACAGTCTTATGAGACAACTTCTATTGTTCTGTTGTACTGAGATTCATATGCAATTAGCTTTTGTCATTACATTGTATTTTTTTTTTAAATGCCAAACAACTTGGCCTCACATGCTGTGAGGTAGGGGTCAGTGTCAGTAAACAAGCTAAATTTTTATATAATTATATCCATGCTAGAAAACTTACCTACACCTCAAGAATACATATTGTGTTTTTAGCATTTCGATCTAGCACTTGTTTCATTGCTTGAAAATAAGAAATATAATTTGTACTAGATGGAATACCATGATAGTGTAAAAGTGGACCTGAGTATAAATCAAAACATAATATTTTAAGAACTTTAAAAGCTTCCAAAATATTGATCCAAATTTAAGTCAGGTTTAAAATAAGGCTATTTGTAAAGCATTAAACATGAAGAATGAAATTCAATAACATTTAATGGTAAAATTTTATCATAAATAAAGATAACAAAGATGTAAATATAAATCTAATACAGAAAATATTTATAAGTTATACTAATCACTGTTAGTATAACTTATAAATATTTTACAACTTCAAAAAGTTAAAACATTTAGGATACTTTGAATACTATGATTATGAAGCAGTAGTTTATATTTGAAAGATATTAGCATATCCTATCTGCTATGGCTACAGGCATTGGCATATGCAGTCTTTCATGCTATATCAGAATTTCTTTTAGTTTTGACATGAGTAGGGCAGGGGTATGTTTCAAAAGTAGGAATAAATTCCTCAACTTAGACTTCAGTATGTATGGTACTTCTTAAGTGATGGCATTTTGAAAAATGTATTGAAGCTAAGTATAAAAGAAAGTTGATTGCTTTATATTTTACAGTACTGCAGAGGGAGAATTTCAATAACATCTATCTAGATTAGTGAAAATATTGTGCCTCATTTCAAAAATAGCTTTTATATTATTTTAATGAATGTAATAATACTAATACTATAATAATTTTATACCTTTTATTTGGTTGCTATTCCCACACACAAAATTGTTGTATTTGTGAATCAGAATACATGAATTTCTTTACAGGCATTCATGGAGAGGTTAGGCTTGTGGGGAAATGGAGCACCTTTTAAAAACTTTAATGAATTTTTAGATATTATACACAGCAAAGGTTTAGGTAAGTAAAATTTGTACAATCTCATTGAATGGTAAAAATATTACCTTTGGTACTGCTTGAATAAAGTTAAATGGTTGTAGGAAATTAATCATTTATATATTCAAATTGTTAAAATAAAATTTTATCATGATACTTATCAGGACCCTTACTAACAGAAGGTTACTTTCCTTACCCCGCATCATATTGTTTTAATTACTTGTTTAATTTGTACTGACATACTGGTGATTTTTTTTAAATATTTCACTTGAAAGTTATATTCCATCTGAAGGTCTCAGTAACTATGCCACGTTCTAAATCTTCTCTTGAAGTGTCATCATTTACAGATTTAGAGTTTTGGCATTGTTCACTTATCTATAGTAAACTGAACACAAAAATAGTTTACTGAGTAAACTTTCTGAGTTGCTTTACTGTATGCTAAAAACTTCATTACATTTTGTGATCCCATTGGAAGCAGTACTTATTTAAAGTTTAAAATTTCTTGCAGGTGCCCTGTCCTGTTATAACTAACTTGAAAATAAAATCATCTGTAGCTGTATTTTGTGTCAGTGTAATATTAAGATTACAGAATGTTAATTACATCGTATCACCACTGGCATTTGTTCAGATGATAAAGAACTGGTAGCATATTACAGCATTACCATGCACATGCACAGACAACAATAAGACAGAAATGCTTTTAAAGGAATTTTATTTATTTCTCTGGCCTCATTATGCAGAGTGAGATTCTGCTTTGTCTGGAGATTCTGATTGATTTTTTTCAAGCAGATTGGATGAGTTAAATTGACAGTGGATTTTTTTTGGGTTTTTTTGAGCATATGAGGGAATAAAGAATAGATGACCTTCTCAGATCTGAACAATCCCCTTATTACTATCTTGTTATGACAAATGTTTTAATTCAAAACACAGTTATAGTCATAAAATATACTTCTAGAAGTCTAGACCCTTAAACATAATAAGTCTATATGATTGTACTTATTTTCTCTCAAATCATGATATATATAACTAAAGCTACTGCCAGCATCCAGAATCACTGAAAATCCTGCCTTTGTATAGTTATGTGACAGTTTAAAACATTCTCATTTCATTAGGATGGGAATCTTTCGCCTTTGTTAGATATTGCCTAATAGTCTATCCTTCTGACTCTTCGTTAAAAGTTACTCACAATAGCTGAGTTGCTTCTGGATTTAACTAAATCTTTAGCATTCACTGTTTAATTCTTTCCTCTTGCTGCCCTTCCAATTCTTCATTAGGATTTATTGTAATAGCTTAATTTGCTTTTGGATTTAACTAAATCTTTAGATTTTACACATCAACTATTTACTCTTGTGTCTGTTTTGTATATACATTCTTGGTTGGAAGGAGATTACTCTCTTCCTATTTGCTATTCTTCAGTAGTTGTAGATATCTGGTTGTATGATGAACAAAAACATTTTGTGTGTAAAATGGTAAGTTTTACTTGATTACTTATCAGATGTCTTCAGCCTTATAACCTTCACAACTTTCTCACTCATTTCATATTGTCATATATATGATTATCAGCTCACCCAGTATCAAGTAAAGACCACTTCAGCCTTATAACCTTCACAACTTTCTCACTAATTTCATATTGTCATATATGATTATCAGCTCACCCAGTATCAAGTAAAGACCACTCACATTACACTATGTAACACAATTTTTGTTCCTGGCTTCTAAGTGTTATATTTCAATTGCTTATGTCTAAAGTACGTGAAAAAATGACTTCATTAAGCACAAACTTTGCTTATACGACAACAGCACGAAGAAAACTCGTTTTTTTGTGAAAATAGAACGATTTAAAAAAAAATTTCGTCATTATGATCAGGTAAAAACAAAAATTGCACAAGGAATAGACAAACACAGTCGGAAACCACTCAACAAGGTTCAGAAATGTGTAGATTTTCTAGATTTACGATTGTACTGTGAATCACTTTCTCGAAGTAGCCCCCAAATGTAGTCCCCCATCATGTTTTCGTTATACTGTCCTTGGTAACGACGTTCAAAGTTCAATATATCTTGATGAAAGCGCTCGCCTTGCTCCTCCGAGTAAGCGCCCATGTTCTCCTTGAATTTGTCGAGATGTGAATCAAGGATATGGACTTTCAGAGACATTCTGCATCCCATTGTGGCGTAATTCTTTATGAGAGTCTGCACCAACTCCACACAGTTTTCAGCTTTGTGATTACCTAGGAAGCCCTGAACAACTGCAACGAAACTGCTCCAAGCCGCTCTTTCCGTCCTGTTCAACAGCTTTGCGAAATCCTCACATTCTATGATCTTCTTGATCTGTGGTCCGACGAATATACCAGCCCTGACCTTAGCCTCAGACAGCTTTGGAAAAAGATCTTGGAGGTATTGAAATGCTGCTGACTCCTTGTCAAGAGCAGTGACAAATTGCTTAATGAGGCCTAACTTGATGTGCAGTGGTGGCATAAGCACTTTATGAGGTTCTATCAGCGGCGCCCACTTCACATTGCTCTTCCCAACAGAAAACTCGGTCCGTTGTGGCCAGTCCTTTGTGCAATAATGCGCCTTAGTGTCACGGCTGTCCCAGAGACAGAGGAAACAAGGAAATTTCGTGAAACCTCCTTGAAGACCCATGAGGAATGATACCATTTTAAAGTCACCGATGACCTCCCATCCGTAGTCGTCATACTTTAATGCATTCAGCAACATTTTGACACTGGTGTCTTTGAGATGCACAGAGTGGGCCATCGGGAGAGATGGGTAGTTGTTTCCATTGTGAAGCAACACGGTTTTGAGGCTCCGGGATGAACTGTCTATGAATAGGCGCCATTCAATAGGATTACATGCGATACCTATAGCCTGGAATAGACCGGCAGCATCGTTGCAGAAGCACAGCCCATCACGCTGACTGAAGAAGTTGGAGAATCTTTGATGCCGCTTCCTCTGATCCGTGACTTGTACGCTATCATCAACCAAGTTCCACTGTTTGAGCCTGGATATCAGAAGCTCAGCATTCGACTTCGTAAGCCCGAGGTCCCTAATTAAATCGTTCACGTCTTTCTGGTTAGGGAAGTACGGCTTTCTATCCCCAACTTCATCTGCGGAATCGTTGTCCATCGTTGGCCAGTATCTGCCTCGCTATCTGACTTGCTGCTGTCTCCTGAAGATGGCCGATGCCATCTTATGAATTGTCCGCACATGTAGCAGAATGAATCAGCTGGATGCAAATAATCTCTTGATGCCATATCAAATAAATAACTTCTCTTCAACTACGAATCGTTATCCTTTCAGTCTGCAATAACACGAATTGGAATCTTGGTTCGAGACACCTGTGCTTTTATACTTGTACAGCTACTTTTGGAACGTTCAAGAACGTTCTAGAAAGTTATGAGAGTTTCTCGAAAGTTCTGGAAGTTTCTTGAACGTTCTAGAGTGTTCAGGAGAATTGTAGAAACATGTGGACAACTCTAGCAGTTCGGGGAGGAAGCTCGGCATTGAAAGCAAATCGAGAATTTTCTCGAACACACGCGATTTTCAAAATTTCAATGTCCCGGTCACAGAAGCAAAGTTTTTCTGGAATAACAGCGATTTCCTTTCTGTTCTAGACCTAACGGAATAGGAAAACACACTTTCAACCCAGGAACAGAACAAAAGTGAAAATTTGTTACATAGTGTTATCTGTTTATCTTTTCATTTATGGCTAGTTAAAGTGAAGAAACTTTGGTGAGTATTGCATGTAGTTGTCCTCCAGAACTTGTACACATCTTTTAATTATTTATGAAAAACATTTATCTTCATAAATAATTTTTCTGTCATAAAAACTACTCTCATATTCACATCTAACAAGCTCAGTATATAGGAAGTTAATAATAACTGCTAGTTACAATATATTAAAAATAATGTCTAATTGTATTGATTAATGTAATTTACTCATAGAGCCAGTGTTGAATTTGTTGAAAATGCTTTCAGCTGTATATTATTTCTTTAAAGAATTGTAAATCTGTCATTTTCTCTTCTTTTGAAATAAACTGTTCTAGGTGTTGCTGAGATGCTTGCAATGGAAATGAAGAGTACTGGGATGTATGTATCAAGGGGGCTCAGTTTTAAACAGGCTGAAGTAAGATTTTAATTAGAACAATTGATATTACAAAACTTACTTTTAAAAGTGCTGAAGTAAGATTTTAATTAGAACAATTGATATTACAAAGCTTACTTTTTAAAAGTGCTGAAGTAAGATTTTAATTAGAAGAATTGATATTACAAAACTTACTTTTAAAAGTGCTGCAGAAAGATTTTAATTAGAACAATTAATGTTATAAAGGCCATTGGAAAAACGATTTTAATTACAAGAATTAATGTTATAAAAAGAGTTCAATGTGAAGCAAGATGAAGTAAGATTTAATTAAAGAATAACTATTGACATGGATTCATTTTAAACAGATATATTAAAGTAAGATTTAATTTTAAAAAAGGCTTTGTTTAAAATGGGCTGAAAATTTAAATTACAGGAATTAATCTTGAAAACCAATTGAGTTTGAAACAAGATGAAGTAAGGCTTTAATTAAGAAACAATTTGAAATGTCAGACTGATGCAAAGCTGTAATTAGTATAAGAGTTGGTGTGTGAAAAGGCTTCATTTAAAGTTGAAATAAAATGTTAGAGAAAAATAATTACTAGATGTAACAAGAAAAACTTGTTGGTTAATGTAGGATTTTAATTAGAAGAATTAGCATGTGGAGTGTTTACTTTCAATTAGGTTGAAGCAAGAAGTATTCTTTTTAAACAGGCTGAAACAAGACTCTAATTACAGGAATTAATATTAAAAAGGGCAGTTTTAAACCAACTAATGCATAACATTTAATGGAATTAGTGCTTCCGAGGGTTCCAAAGCTGAAGAGCTTGCTGACGCCTTCAGACATTTTAATGTATTACAAATATTCTCCTACTAATAAAGATATATCAGAAAGACCCAAATCTGCCTCATATTTCCAAGCATAAGATTTGCAAATAGTTAGGGATTATTTAAATTTTGTCATTTTGAACTTCTGGTTTGTCCTTTAAAATCTTTTTCATTCCAGCCTTAGACTCATCATGCAGAATTAGTTAAATTCATGCTTTGCATGGAGATCCTACATCCCTTAGCAATGATTTGCTTAAGTTTTTCAGCAACAGATCACTTTTTGCCTGGGAAAAAATAGATTTCTTAAGACTTAGTTATTATCTCTAATTTGGCAGTCAAGAAAAAGGATAATACCTCAGTTATGAAGGATCCATTTAGTGCGGGGGTCTCAAACTTGCGGCCCATGGACCAATTGCGGCCTGCGTGATGTTATTTTGTGGCCCCCACTTGATATCAAAGTTTAGTGATAGTGTGGCCTGCACGTTTTTCTCACGCACCCTGGGAGTTTTATAGTTTTATAGTTTTTGTCACCTGTGGGCACCATACCTCAGAATCGTGACAGCAATGCATATTAACAACCAGCGCGTTGTGTAGATGTTTGGCAGAAGTCTGGCCTGATCAGCCAGGAAATGACTTTGGCCTGTTATGTATTGCCACTGGTTAGCAAAGTTCAAAAGCATCCTGCTCTAGCAAGTTGATTCTATATAGATTATAGACCCTAAAGGCCTACACACAAAAAACATCAAAGTCATTAATTTATTCTCATTGGAACTATGAATAAATGAATTTTTTTATGTTATGGGGAAAAACAATATATATTGAACTAATAGATGGATATTTTGGAACTTAATTTGTGCAGTAAAATAGTAAAATTTATCATTAGAACTGTGTTGTTTTTCTTATGGGGAGCAGTTTTGATAAACAAACTGAGAAATAGGCGTAAAATGGTGGATTGCCAGAAATAGAACTTCTTGTGCAATTTCTTATTTCTCTTCATGCACACAATGCCTTTCACCAAAAAATTTCTCTGATTGCCCTTATAAATAATAATTTCTAGTAGCCTGTCAAAATTAAATATTTTGACAAAATAATAATAATCATAGCTTAGTATTCCCAGTCACTTAGGGCTTGAAAATAGAAAAGTGGTCAATCCTAAAAAATAAAAAGCAACTAAACATTAATAGTGATTACACTCAACAGTCTTATATACAACTAAAGTGTAAGTTACTATACTTTAAGCATTTTCAGTCTAAAAATATATACATGCTGTACATATTAAAACAGCTATTTGGGCATTGAATATAATGGAGTAATGCAAAGTGAGCAGAATGATTTAGAATTGCTGCCTGTGGTGAATAAAATGAGCACAATACTATAGTATAATTCTATAAAACAAAATTACCAAACAGTAAAATTTATAATTATGTTAACAAAAAATGTGTGGTGTCATAATTTCTGGATGTCCACTCCTTTCCATACTCTTTACCTATCTTTCTTTTATGACACATCTATAGAGAGACCCAGAAAAAACTATCACAAGTAATTAGACTTGTAGACAGCAAACATGTTGAAGTTAACAGAATTATGTAGTTTTTAATTGTCATTCAGCACTTGTATAACTATCATCTACAGTTGTGTTAAATGGCTGTGCAACCTTTGACTTAAACATAAATATTTCCACACTATCAGGAGCCTGCATTTATAATTAACTGGTATGCACAATTTATCAACCTTACATAGAAAGGCAATTTATCATTTATCATCACCTCCTAAAGAAAGTAGGCCTGCCACCATTCAGCCTAAAGCCAAACATTTTACAATCTTTAAATCACTTTATTAATTCATCTTTTGTCTGTGAAGGCTTTGATTTTTATCCTTTAAAAATTTTATTAATCAAAGAACAGTCCAAGCCTGTATTTTAATATTTCAATATCAGCATATATATCAGTGTCAGACATTCTTTTTGACAACATGAATAAATTCTTTCACCGAAAGCACTTTAAACAATAACTGTATTTTTTCAGGGACCAGGCATATTGGTTAAGATATACTGGTGAAAATAATGACTATTTACGGGCAGGTCCATAGCCCCCAAATTATTCTTTTATAATAAACATTGAAGTAACAATTTTTAACTATTTAGAATATTTTAGACTCAAAAATTACCCAATGATATGTACCAATGGGGTACATAAGTTCTACACACAATGATCAATGTTTATTTCATTAATACTAGAACAATGGTGATTACATTTAATAAAATATGCATTTTACTTTTGTTAAAATTTAAAGACATTTAGAATGAGTGCATTTTTTCCAAGGGTCAAGTGATTGTCTGACCAACTAAATTCATTTCTTCTAATTCAAGCATCTGCATAAAAACTTTTCATTAAAATGTTTTAGTTATAATTTCACAAGATATGTTATATTTTTCTAAAATCATATCTTGTGAAATTATAACTAAAACACTTATAATTACACTTTTAAAACACTTTTTCCATGGTATTTTATCTAATTTTGTTATAGAAGAACATACAACACAACCTGAGGTTCAAAGACACTCTTTCCAGTGTGAGAATGATTGTAAAATAAATCATTTTTCCTGTTTTTAAAAGCAAGTGTTAACAATTGTTTTTTTGTGGATGTTTTTCAGTTTATCACTGTAGAGATTCCTCTTACTGTCCAGCAGAGGAAAGTGTATGATACTGCAGTACATGTGTGGTGAGTCAGATAATGACACTAATCAAAATCCCATTGATATAATTTATTCATAAACATTTACAAAATATTGTGTATTTTTTAAAATAAAATTCATTGGTATGAATCTGCACATTTTTATTAATTTGAAATTAGACAAACATACATGGAAATATGTTAGATACAAACAATTGTTCACTGACACATAAACAGGTGAGATTCAAACAATTATTCACTTTAACACATGGAAACAATTGAGTTACAAGTAGCTATTCACTTTAACACATCGAAATACAAACTAAATACAAAATGAATACAAATTATTCACTTTGACACATGGAAACAAGGGAGATCAGGTATTTATTCACTTTAACACATGGAAGCAGATGAGACACAAGCAGTAATTCATTTAAACATATGGAGTCAGGTAGAACATAATTATTCACTATGAATGGTATGCAATACTGCACAATATCGGCACGATACAAGAAATAATTCACATTGATCATAAAAGCAGGTGTGATATAAGTAATGATTAACTTTGACACAAATATCAAACAAGAATCGCATGTGCTAAAAGAACCTAAATGTTGAAATAAATTAACTAGAGAGTTAAATTTGTATAAAAAATATCAACCTTAACTCCTTGTTTTAAATACAGGGGTGAGATGAGAAAAGCCTTGGAGCATGCTGCCATGCGGACAGTTAGCAGCAGTCGTATTTGGACAGAATACTGGTCTGCACACCAGCGTTTCTTCAAGCAACTCTGGTCTCTTATTGTCTCATCTTTTTAAACTGTTATCATTTATTATTTCAACAGTCTTTTATATATATATATTGTTTATAAATACATTTTAAAAATTGGTAACATCCTTTTTCCCATTTTTTGATTATTGTTCCATGATTTTATTTTGAGTCATGTCACTTTTGAATTGCTCCCCATTTCTCCAGATTAAAGTGCTATGTTCTTATTTTGAATCATGCCATTCATGAATCACTTCCTTATTCTCCTAACTGAGGTTCTTATTAGAAGTCCATTCAATTATTGAATCCTTGTTGACCACAGCATGGGTTAGTGTCTAGTAGTTAACTCATATACATGTTTAAACTTTTCCTGGAATTTTGGTCTTTTAAAAATAAATGCATTTGAGATTGTATTGTTTGGTCTTTAAAAGTATATGCATTTGAGATTGTAGTGTTTGTACACTATTACTTTCATTTTAATTATGCTGGAAAAAGAAACATGCTCTTCATGATACATCTATTCCTGACAAAAAGATTTTTTCCATTAAAAGTGAAATGTGATGTGCGGAAAAGGAGCATTGAATCAAAGTAATTGTTTAATATACTCTCAGTCTCCCATAATTAACTGTTCTTTCAATTTTGAAAGTGGGAAAAATTAGCTTTGAACATCTTAGGGTGTGATTTTCATGAATTGCACTATTTTAATGAGGCAGCTTAGTCCATTTTGTGACAAGAGATCTGCAACCCATATAATTTGTCACTGAGTAATTGAGAGTTTTAATTAGTCACAAATGATGAAGTGAGAAATTAGTCAAGTCATTGGGCCCTATGAAGAGCTATTGGCCATTGTGAAAAAACACAAAATGAAATGGTATGGGAATGTCACACAATCAACAGGGCTTGTCAAGACAATCATGCAAGGTACTGTGCAAGGAGGGAAAGGAGAGGAAGACAGAGTAGATGGGACAAAAACATCTCAGAGTGGACAGGACTAAAGCTGAGCGATACAGTAAGATTATCAGAGAACAGAATGAAATGGAGGAAGCTGGATGTCAGGTCACTATTGGTGCCCCAACGATCGGCAAAACTAAGGGATAGACAGATAGATAGATGGATGGATAGATAGAAGATAGATTTGAGAGTTTCTATACTGTATAGCATGGGATTTAAAGTGCCAGTAAATAGTAGCTGTGAAACTGAGCTTAATACCAGGGACATTGCAAATAGTGTGTAACTGTGCTTAATAGCATGGGACTTAAAGTTCCAGCAGATGGTTGTTGTGTAACTCAAATAATAGTTGTACAACTGTGCTTATTAGTAGGGACTTAGAATGCAGCAAGAAATAGTAGCTGTGTAATTGTACTTAATAGCAGGGATTTCAAGTGCCAGCAAATAGTAGCTGTGTAATTGTGCTTAATAGCAGGGATTTCAAGTGCCAGCAAATAGTAGCTGTGTAATTGTACTTAATAGCAATCAACTTAGAATGCCAGTAGATAGTTGTTATGTAACTCAAATAGTAGCTGTTTAACTAAGCTGACAAGCATGGAACTTAAAAGTGCCAGCAAATAGTTGCTTTATAACCTTACTTAATAACATGGGACTTAATGGCACTGCCACATAAACTGAACTTGTGAATATAGCACTTGTTGTGAACTTATAAATGATAAGTAAAGCATACTTTCTTTGCATTTTAAAAATTATTTGTCAGTCAAACTTGCTATGGAAAGTTTCATAGCTGCTTATTCCACTTGCTGAGATACCTAATGAAGTGTTATGTGACATAGCAAAACCTACTTCTGTCTGGAACATTAATGTTAATATTGTGATTGATTAGGATACACAATTCTTGATCATGTTATTGATGCAAGATCTTTAATATTCAAGTTTTAATATTCATTCTGATAGAAAAAAGATGGTATACACTTGAAATTTATTGTTTAATAAGCATTTGATATAAATATATACTCACAAGAGTGACCTGTATTGGTGTGTATTTTACATTCAACATGTAAGTCAATAGTTATGACTATACTTTGTAGTCAGGGGGTTTAAAGTGCTAGTAAATATTACCTGTGCACCTGTAATTGTAATATGGGGTAAAAAGTACTAATAAATAGTAGTTATTTGTCTCTCCTTTGTAGCATGAAATTTAAAGTACTAGTAAATAATAGTTGTAATTTGTAGAACACAGTGTATTATGGGATTGAAAGTGATAGTAAATGGTAGAAGTAAGTCTTTTAGGATTTAACCCCATCGCTGCCCATGACATACAGAATGTATCTTTAAAAATGCAACTCATTCTCCATAGGACATTTAATGCCTATCTCCTCAATAAACAGAAATTAATATAATATGGGAACTCTGATTTGACTTATTTAATAAATATGCTAGTTAATATACCTTCTTCCAATTTCATATTTGTTTCCTTGGTAAACTATATTGTTTAGACTTAGATATATTTTAAGACCTAACATAGAAGAGTTTTAACTGCTATATAAATAGTAATTTGTATCTTTACTGTATAACATATTGTTTTAAAGAACTCATAAATAGAGTAGCATTATATAGAAATATTAGTAAATAGCAATCGTTTGTATTTTGTAACAGGGGGTTTAAAGTGCTAATACATAATAGCAATTTATAAATATATGCTTGTAGCATATTAGAGTGCTAGTAAATATATATCTCTACTTGTAGCTTGGGGCTTAAGTGTTAGTAAAAAGTATATATATATCTTGTAGCATGGGACTTAAAGTGCCTGCCATTGTAGCTGAGGCTCAAGCTGCTCTGGAATCTGGTTTTGCTGTTATCATTGGACTGCAAAGCACGGGAGAGGTGAATTATGCATTTGCTGATTTCTGTGTGTAGTATTGTTTTGATCAGAGAAATGAACTTAATTAAATTTGATTAATGACTGGAGTGATATACAACTAAACATAAGCAAATGGGTGTAATCCATATAGTTACTGAATAATTTATATGAGACAAAGATTAAGGTCTTTATATCGATGCCCCTCATTAAAAAAAAATTATGTGCAGGTTTAAATTTGTATGGTCTTACTCTTGTCTTAGACTGCCTTATGATTGGAAAGTGAAAAAGTCAAGAAGCATAATATAACCAGTTTTTTATTAATTTTATTTTCAGGCTTCTCTGCATTCTGTTCTGAACACTTGCGATGGAAAACTGAAAAAGTTTGTGTCAGTTTGCCGAGAAATTCTTATTCACTTTTTAAAAGTTAACTTTCCTACTACAAAGGAAAAAAAGGTATTTTCTATAGAGTTTTTGACTGGTATTAGTACATCTCAATGCATGATTGAAAATTAATTTATTGCAAATGTATTATTTTAAAACATCATATTCACTTGATTTTCATTTAGGAGTGTGTTTTGGGTAATAATTGTATCATGCCTGTATTTACAGTAGATCTGTGCTAAGTAATTTGTTAGCAAAGTCAGCTGCCTTTCCATTAAATAAAGGAAGAAATGTTTATTTTTAAGAATAATTTTAATTAGAAAAATGTGAAAAACATTTACCATGCTACTTTAGAGTCAATAAAATCTTTGAATTTTCATTTAAAATGTGCATATTTATTTGTTTACTATTTAAAAACAGTTAAACTGTATAATGATCCATAGCTTGTCTAATGTTGTTCAACAGTACTCATCATTTCAATCATCATAATGTCACCCACTTAGCAACACAGTCCAAAATGGTTTGAAATTTTCATCTGAAATTTAGCATATTAGCTTGTCAGTTTCATATTGTACTTTGAGACTATATATTCCACTGTTAAACAACAAAAATATTGCTATAATCACATTAATATACCTTTCAGATAATGTAGTTAGAATTTTGATAAATGTATTTCAAATATTTTGTCATTTTAAAATAGTTTTAATGTGAAAAAGATAGGAAAGAAGGAGAGAGAAAGGTGAGAAACAAAATGTGATGCTAGGAAGGAAGAAGTGTCCATGTTTGAATGGTGCAGGCACAAAATAAATCAGTACAAGAAGATAAGTGTAAGAAAGAAACATGGAGAAAAGTAAGAATGAAATAGGAAGAAGTGTCCATGTTTGAATGGTGCAGGCACAAAATAAATCAGTACAAGAAGATAAGTGTAAGAAAGAAACATGGAGAAAAGTAAGAATGAAATAGGAAGAAGTGTCCATGTTTGAATGGTGCAGGCACAAAATAAATCAGTACAAGAAGATAAGTGTAAGAAAGAAACATGGAGAAAAGTAAGAATGAAAGAGGAAGAAAGGTTAGAAATAAAGAGAAAGAGAGGTAAGAAAGAAAGGTAAGCAGGAATGAAAAAAAAAGTAAGAATGAAAGATAAAGAAAGATAACAAATATAAACAAAAGAAAGAAAAGAAAGGTAAAAAAAATAAGAAAGAAATATAAGAAATACAAGAGAAAGAAAGGTAGGAAAGAATGTGGGAGAAAAGTCTGAAAGGCAGGAAGGAAAGATTGGAAAGGAGGACAAAGAAAGGTATACCAGTATGAAATAGAGAAGGAAGAATGGGGAGAAGGAGTGAGAAAATTGGAAAGAAAGGCAAGAACAAATAGGGGGAAAGAAAAGAGGACAAAGGAAGGTGTACTGGTAATAATTAGATAAAAGAAGGTGGTGAAAAAACATTGGAAAGAAAGGTAAGAATAAAGAGGGAGAAAGGCTGGAAAAATAAGAGAGGCGTGTAAAAAAAGGAGGGAGAAAAATAAGAAAGAAATGATTGTTAGAAGATAGGAAAAGTGTTTATGCATGAATACTTTGTGTGAACGGTGTAGGCAGATGATTCAGCATCACAAGATGAGTGGAGCGTTCAAGCTAAGCACAAGTTGCTGGAATATGCTGAAGCCATAGAGCTGCCTGATTGGTGAGCCATGCACTACTTCACTATTGTTTAATTTCTTTCTCTTTACTTTATTTTATATTTAAGCTTTTCATTCCTTTAATAGATGAGGGACTAATCAATTATTCTTCTGCTATGAGTTCTGTTAGTGGACTTTCCTCAAAGTTGAGTATGCACTTTATGCAAATAATTACAAAGCAAGCTTGGCACTAATTTTTGTACTTTTATTTAACACACTTTAGTACAAGTAAACTACAACAAAATCCCACTCACATAGTACACTTTTTTACTCCAATTAATTAAAAATTAATGGGTTACAATACACACTTAATATACTTCAACAAAATACTTAATGACAATTCTAATAATACCAAGAATGTTATTAAGCAATTAACTAGTGTGGCCTCTCATTCACAGCAAAGATTCTAATAAATAGTGATTAGTGTTCCTTGTGATTTTGTACTCAAAACAATTTTCAATGATTAATTAATTAGTGTGGCTTTTTCTTACACACACATCTCATCTACATGGTAGTTTAGAATATCAAATAACTATATTAGCACTAATGAATTACAATTAACTAATTTCTTCTATCATTACCTTCTCGATAGTAATAACAATGAGACTATTGGAATTCTAACTTCTACATTCTGACTTCTTTGTACTTAAGTAAACACAACTCTTGTAGTTTGAACAGTCCATATAGTGTGTTTTAGTCTTGAATATAGTGCAATCAAAATAAACATATTTATGTCCACAAAATAATAATAGAAGAATTTTCTAGTATGTTTTTAGTATTCAAGATATACCATTATAAATTGCCATCATCATCATTATTATTATTTATAATATTGTTAATCTTTAGAAATTGTCCTTTGCATATTACCTTTCCTGTTAGTTAAACCATTATTTTGTAGTATAAATACGTTTGGCCTTGAAATAATTAAATAGAAAATCTCACTCTCATAAAAAAAAATAATTAAATAGAAAAACTCACTCTCATAGAAAATATATGTTGAATTGTACAGATGCACATATAATTGAGAAAAGGCCTTGATTACAGGAAGTAGAATTGAATGGCAGAGCTCTTTTCCATGTTAGGGTTTCAAAATAGTGGACACATAACAGGAAATAGCGAGACTGCCAGTTTTCATAGGCGAATATATTGATGTTTTGCTGGTGTTCTTGGTTGTATTGATTCTGTTGAACACATGGTAGATTCTTGTAGTTCACAGCTCATTTCATGCATAAACAAATGTCCAGACATAAACAGATATGGAAGAATCAGCAATGCTATAAATCAGTGTATGTTTGAAGAAAAGATGTAGTTTATCTGCATAAATTCAGTCACTTTGGTTGCTGTCAAATGAGACTTTTAGACAGGAAGAAAGTGTAGGTTTCACAACACACACACAAAAAAAATCCAGCAGTTTTTTCCCCTTGCACTGAGAAAAACAAACTTATGAGATTTTATTTTGTACTTTTAATATGAAATCTATGTTTGACCTTAGTTCCTGTGACAGTCAAAACATCAAGTTATATATTGCAAGCAATTTTAGATAATTTATTTCACAAAGTATGATTTTTGTATAGTTTGCTTTTAGGGAAAAATGCATCCTTGAATGATGGAGTCTCTATCACAGTTATTCCTCAGTTTTGGGTATTAGATAGATTAAACAAAGGACTTGATTGGTTGCATACTGTATAAATAGTTAGATGACTTGCCTCAAGTCAAAATCAGTCATGCCTAGAATGGGATGGGTGTGGATGTATTTTTGAAGGACCCACATTTTCTTCCCTTGAAACCCATGGGCAGATGAGGATGCCACCTAGAACTTCTGGCTGTCAAGTTCACTGAATTCTATAAAATATCTGATTCTGCTATCTAGGTCACTTGATACCTTGTGCATCTTTAGCCTGCCTACATACCCCTAAACTATAGAGACAATGCTGCCATTTCATTATTCAATAAATTATATATTATTGATATGTATAATTATGTATTTTGCATAAATAATATAAAGTCAAACTTTCTCCTCCACTGACAAAATGACTCCTGTATGGGAGACTTGTGCATTTTGAGAACAAAGTCAGCAAAGCCAGAAAGTTACTGTTTATAGTGATTTATCTGTGAAAATATGAAAATGATTGTAATTAGCAAGTAAAATCACTTTGTTTTTAAATACGTTTATTGCCATTTTGCTCCTAGAATCATCATTTTGTTTTGATATATTATCGTTAGTTATCTTATGTCTATTTAAGTAGTTTATATAAAGACAATGTAATTATATAATTGTTGCAAAGCGCTTAGAACTTTATAAGGACTTTACTAAGTCCTCATCCTCTTTATCATCATATATTATTTACTGTATGTGATTATTATTTTGTGCTACTATTGTTTCTTTAATACAGATTTATTTTGTGTAGTGTGTATTTATTTTGTATTCAAGAAATACCATTATAAATTGCCATCATCATCATTATTATTATTTGTAATATTATTAATCTTTAGAAATTGTCCTTTGCATATTACCTTTCCTGTAAGTTAAACTATTATTTTGAATTATATTTTTTTCTGCAGTCCATTGGATATATTAATTGATCAATTGGGAGGTCCAGACAAGGTTGCAGAAATGACAGGACGATATGGACGTATAGTTCGAGAGCTTCCAAAAAGTATTTTAAAGTATGAAGATCGTTCTTCTGGCAAACAAGATAGTGCAGTGGAAAAATTAAATGTCCATGAGGTATTTAAAAATTTAACTCTATTTGATTACATAGCTTCAGACTTTGGATTCATTTCACCTTATTACAGTTCAAGTATACAGAGGTACTTCATTATATGTGTATATCTTTAATAATTTTATCTTGTTGTTTTGACTTCATTTACAAGCATCTTAATGATCTTATATTTGCTGCTTTGAAATTTATGTTTTAAAGCTAACCCTATTGTGGCATTTAAATTGTGAAATTTGCAAATATTTTGGGCATAATTTGTGCTGTTTATAAAAAACAAACAAAACAGTAAAATAAAGAATTAATATTTGTACTGATTTCTTGTTAATTTTCTTTCACAGAGAAACATGTTTATGGCTGGAAAGAAATTGGTTGCCATAATATCAGATGCTGCCAGTACAGGTATAATTTTGCAATAATATGAATATAAATTTGAATATAAATGGTGATGATGTGTGTGTGTTTGCATATATGTGTGCATGTGTGATATATATATGTGTGTGTGTGTATATATATATATATTAAATATATATATTAAATGCTAGTATGAATCCTTTACATTATATTTCATTTTCAGCTGCTGATATCCTGATTTACTCTTCTGGCAATAAAATACTTTCGTACACTTATTACACTTATTTGCTAAGCCATTGTGTAATGAAGAATATTTTTCTATAAGTCATCATTTGGATTTTAAGTAATCCTTTTAGTTGTCAGAAATGTAACATGTCCATGGTAGATAAAATTTTGTAAAATCATTTTAGTATCCTTTCTGTTGTAATAACAGCTTAATTTCTAATATGTTCGATTCTTTTGTTAATACTTCTGTAGGATTTTATATTTTGCAGAGAGGCTAAATAACTATGAATGTGTGAATGGATGGGTTTAAACGATTAGCTCCTTAATCCCTAATCTATCCAATCTCCACCCATGGCAGGCCTTTGTCAGTTGCAGTCAGGGAAAACTTGGTCAAACCTCAGAGACAATACTCAATAAATACTTTACTTTATCAGTCCCTGAATGTTACCAGTTCAGAATTCCAAACACTTCTTGCAAGTACAAACACTTCTAGACATCGAATGGTTTTCTAGCCTTCACACATTCTCATCCACTTAAGGGGACACTTCCCAAGATATGCTATCGACTGACTTAGTTACAAAATAAAATGTAGCCTCACCCCTTAAGCATACATATCTCCTTCCTTAATTAAAACATGGAAGTGTAAACAATAATAACACATTTACATTTATTCAATGCAATGAATAAGAAAGATAATAAGTGCAAACAATAAAAAATATAGTAATCAAAAGTCAACAATAAAAAAAAATAATAGCTTTTCAATCTTGATTTTGAAGATCTGCTATCAGAACTCTCATAACAAATAGTCATGAGTTCTTAGATTGTCAATATTAATATTGAGTTCAATATATAGTCTTAGAGTCATTGCTCTTCAAGAAATATCCCCCTTGGAGTGTTGCAGTGTGGAAATCAAGACAGTTTCTGTGCGCTTGATGCGTGACGGTCATGGCAGAAATTTACTGTCACAAGCTGGCAGTGAAATAGCGAAACTTTACAGTCTTTAATGAAGTTTTTAACACCGCTGCTTGTTGGAGCATCCAGACTGCAAAATGTTCATTTTCAGTCTGTGACACAAATGCAGACAAATGGACAAGCTACCATTGATTTAAAGTTGAGGTAGCTGGAAGCAAAGATGATAAGCTTTAGTCTGTAAATCTTCAAAAGAACCAGGCTGGTTAGCAATCAAGCTTGAACACTGTAGAATTAATTAATGCATGTGTCATTTCATGTGTAGGGAATAGTTTAATTTCACCTTTTCACCTCTCTCTCATATACATCCACATATGCATAGTATTCATAAACCAACATAATTTTCGGTCCCAACAATGGGCAGAAATATATCATTGCTATGTTACAAAAGACGACAAAAATCATATCATAACAATACATTTTCTTCAACCACAACAAATAGGCAGAAATATACAATTGCTACATTACATAAAAATGAGAAAAAATCATTTTAAAATCTTCATATGGCAGAAATGAAAATGATTATACAAGTTAAATACAAAATTTTTGTCAGGGTAAATTTTTCTGAACTGAAGATACAGTTATTTGACTTAACAACACTACATTAAGATCTTTATGGCATTTTAGTTTTACAATTTCTAAGTTTACAAAATAATAACTATTCCAAACATACCTCAAACTGTGCATTGACTAAATCAAAGCACAAATTCAGGGCATGTAATTTATATACATGCTTATGAAAAAACCAATTAATCAGATTTACTGTCCGACCTAAGGGCTTCAGGCTGTTTCTGTTCTTTTGAATCTGTGAGTCATTAGATAAAAGAATAAAGCTTTTCATGTTAGCCATCTTCTCAAAAAGGTCAGTTGGCACTGGCCTGTGTTCTAAAAGTAAGTTAGTGTGAGAGTTTTATTTTTAGTTATGAAGCTATGATATGACTGCAGGCGATTTATGTGTGTGCTCATATTTGACTAAGACGTTCATCTGTAGCTTGCTAAACTATACGATTACGCAATCTCTAGATGCCATAGCTAGATGGTACATTCTTTGATCAGCCTTAGCGGGTATTTACCACACTTACACAAAAAGTTGTATGCAAGAATACTGAACATTTAATAAAATTAAAGAAATTAAATAAATTCAAGAAACAAATTAATTATCTCTGTTATTTGCATTTCAGGTGTTATAAAATGTAAAAGTCTAGTCCATTTTCTAGTTGGGTCTTTAATTATCCAGTAAAAATTCACTTATTTGATAGTGAATTATTACAGAATTTGGAAGGAAGGAAATTTTCTTGAGGCCTGTTTCTTTATATATATTTGTAATTGCATTGCTTGTTTGTTCTTTTTCTCCTCTTTAGTGTGAAAGATCATCTAGTAATCAAAAGATGGAAGGGTTTGTTTTTAATAGTTTTTTGGTTTTTTAGGAATCTCCCTTCATGCAGATTTACGAGGCTTGAACACCAGACGACGTCTGCATATCACTATGGAGTTGCCCTGGAGTGCTGATAAGGCTGTACAACAACTTGGTCGATCACATCGTTCAAACCAAAGCAGGTCATATCATGAACTTTGACTTGCTGATGTAAAATTTTTGAGTAAAGATCAAGAACTGAATTTCAAATTTGCATTAAGTATATAAACGGCATTACGGATAACTCACATTATACATAGGAGATGCATTCCTGAGAATTGCTGGTGATTTCAGATCCATGAAAACAAGATTGTTTAAGCTCATAATAATAAGGATTCTGTTCCCAATTATACAGTAGTAGATATTTGTCTATGGCTTCACTCATGTAAATATTGGTTTTCAGAATAT
Source organism: Sinotaia quadrata (assembly GCA_028829895.1). Taxonomy (NCBI): domain Eukaryota; kingdom Metazoa; phylum Mollusca; class Gastropoda; order Architaenioglossa; family Viviparidae; genus Sinotaia; species Sinotaia quadrata. Next base: position 40,492,326 of record CM054177.1, on the reverse strand, counting down.
GTTGCTGAGAGTAAAATTATTTTATATGATTTTTGTTGTTGGTTTTTGTTTTGCCAGGTAAGAACCATAATACAATATGCCAAAAGCATGTTTTTTAATATCCTAAGGCCTTCACACTTAGTAAGTCAACTGTCTAATAAAATATATATAATACCTTGCCCTATTCACACACAGTAAAACACGGTCACATAACACTTCCAAGTCACATCTATTTAGCTCTGCTTTCTTAACATTTATAGCTTTTGAATTTGATGTTTTGGATGACCCCTGCTGGTTTCCATTGTAGTCTGGTACAATAGCTTTTATTAAAAGCATAGCAATAATGCCAGCAGACCTACCTCCCTTTGTGCCCATGGGAGCTGACATATTTGATGTAGAGAGAGAAAAAGATGTAGAAAAGAAAAGAAAGAGATAAGGAAAGAAAGAGAATGGGAGGGGGGGGGGCAAGGAGAGAGAAAAAGATGTAGAAAAGAGATACAAAAAGAAAGAGAATGGGAGAGAAGGTGGGGGGTGTGGTCAAGGAGAGAGAAAAGATGTAGAAAAGAAAGAGAATAAGAGAAGGTGGGAGGGGTCGAGAGAGAAATAGAAAAAGATAAAATGAGAGAGAAAGGGGAGGAAAAGAGAGAAAAAACAGAGAAAGAGATAAAAAGAAAGGGAGAACAAGTAGAGTAAAAAAAGTGAAAGAGATGGAGTAAATAGAAGAGATATAGAAGCAAATGGAAGGAGAGAAGGAAAGTGAAATAAAATTAAAATTTAAAGAGATAGATAGGAATTATGAAAAGAAGAGTGAAGGGAGATTGAAAAAGTTGACAAGGAGAGAAAAAAATGAATGAAAGAAGGAAACAGAAGAAGTGATGGATTGAGAATAAGGGAAAAGACTGATGTTTATAGGGGCTGTATTGTTATTCACTTGAAAATTAGTGCTGGAATATTATTAAATTTACGTCTGATGTTTACATGGACTAGATTGTTATTTCTATTGTTTTAGAGAGAGAGAGAGAGAGGCTGGGTTGTTATTAAATTAAAGACTAACATTCAGAGTGGCTGGTTTGTTGCTAATAAATCGAAGACTGACATTACAGGGGCTCTTTAGAGAGAATAGTTTGTTTTTACTCACATGAAGACATGCATAGAGGAGCTGAATTGTTTCTACACCTTTTCTCATTTTTTTCCGGTACCTCTCTTACTGCTAAAATATTAAATTTTAAGTATAACTGTTGCTCAGAAGTCAGAATGAAATTTCATGTCTTACTTTTTTTATTTAGAATAAGGATAACTGTTGAATAAAAAAAAAAATTATTAAATTTGCAAATTATGATAATGAATTAAACTATGCTGGATATATGTTACATTTAAACTAACACGTGTGTTTATTGTTGTAAACTTGCACAGTAAAATTTGTTGTTATAAGGAACAAGTACTCCTTTATTCATCTTAATTCCAATACATGGTCTGACACACTTCATGATCATGTTTGATAGATTATAGAAGTTCAAGTGTAGTGACTTTTTTCAATATAATAATCAGCTGAACTCTGCTTTTAAAGATTGAATTTAAATTATTCATTTTGATTTATTACACTTGAATTTGTATGGATTTTGATGTACTATATGTGAGTATATTGACTTTATTGGTGAGCATTTTGAGCATTTGTTGCTTGTGGTAAAAAAACAAAATATAACATTTTTTACTATAATCAGTGGACCCTTGTACAAGCTGATGACAACAGACCTGGGTGGAGAGAGACGTTTTGCTGCATCTGTGGCTCGCAGACTTCAGTCATTAGGTAAGGAATTTAGATTGCTCCACTTTCATACAAATGCTTAGTGTAGTATTTATTTTATTTAAATTTATTTTCATTTCAACTCGTCTTATTTGTAAACAATTTATTTTGTTATTGAATTCTGAAGTCATTTTAATCCACTTGTGCTATCAGGATCATGTTTACTTACATCCCTTTCAGTTATTTGGGATAGATAATTAATACTTTTTCCTGACTTAGAGATCTCAGAAATTGGATTATTACAGATGATCAGAATGTAGATAATCAGGCCTGACTAGTTAATCTTCACTATTTTAGTCAGGATTATAAATATATGCTATGAATATTATCTTTTATCAAACCAAATTTGTAGAAACAATATGCCGTTGATAGGTTCCTTAGTCAAATCCAACTTAGCTAAAATAGTATGCTTTTCATATAGTATAGTTTAGCATGGCCTAACCTTTTTCTGAATTAATATATTCATCATTTTGATAACTTTTAATGTCTTGTTCCCAATACCCACTAGCTTCAGAATCTATACTGCTATTGCTTGTTTACAGAATGGTTCCCAGTCAAGAGGTTAAACACATATTGATAATTGATACATATGTGATGAGAGCTAACTTAATTGACAGCCTTTTATATATATTCACAATATAGTTCACTAACAATTTTTTTTCTTTTTTATTAGTTGTTCTGATTTTATTTTTTTTTCAGATGAGCTAGTTGAAGCTTAAATATTTTTTATTTCATTTGAATTGAATTCCATCAGGCAGCTATTCAGTATGGAATACTTTGCCTGATGGTGACAGTGTGTTTGTTTTATTTCTAATAATTAAGATAAAATACAAGTCTTTCTCAAAGTTACAGGATTTAGTTTTGACTTCTGTAAATAAGTACTTAATATTTTGATAATGATTTTTATTTTTAAGTAAAATAAAACTTTTATCTTAATACACTTGCTTATCAGTATTATCAGTACAAACAGTTTTTTTAATTTTTTCCATCCCATAATATACATAAAATTTAAGAAAAGATTTTTTTTTTAACATAATATTCAGTACAATTTTTAAAAATCTAAAATAACTTACTAGTTTATATACATCAAGAAACCAATAAATAAAATGTTTATTATCAAAATAATACAAATGATGGCCTTTACAATTTTGTTGTGAGATATTGGAATTCATGTATAGATGTTTAGCAGTTTTTTAATACAAGAATAAAGCCTTTACAAATTATATAACTGGTCCTCTTCATTAATAAGAGGTCAACTGACAATGCTAGGACCCAATATATATCAATGCTTAGAAATATGTGAAAATTCTATGAGTTGGGATTGACTTTTTTAAAAAAAACAACTTGGATTGGACATAATAATATTTAAACCTAAATCAGAATGAAGTGATGGGGACCTAGAGTTGGAGGTTGGGTCATAAACATGAGGAGAATGATGACAGACGGCAGTCATGGCAACAGAAATGACAACACAAGTGATAGTAATTTCATATTCTTTATTGCATTGGTAGAAACCATACACAGCAGAGCTCAAGTAGACATGGATGTACATAGTTCATGCGGATACAGACATAGCGATAAAAGTGAGTGATTACCTCATCAAGTCATTTAAGAGACACACAATTCATTCAGGTGGTAGTGGTGGTTACGATCGCTTTTACAGCCACACACACTCATTATATTCTATGAGGGCAGTCTTCCCTGAAGCCCAATTAGGCCGAAAATAAAAAAATAATGTGAAAGGTTTCTAAAAATAACATCTGTGTTTTCTTACTTTAGTTTTAATATAAATTATTTTCAAACTACTAAGAGTTATATTAGAATCATATATATAATGATACTATCATAATTATAATTTAATACATAACTCTTTCCTAATATATAATCTAAAGATTTAGACCTATAATAAAATAAAATCTGTGTTGGTGGGCTGTAAGAAAAGCATTCACCCACACACACACACACACGCACGCGCACGCACACACACACACACACACACACACATGAATTACAAAACATACAAATGCAATAACATATTCATCATATTAAAATACATCAATAAAAATATAAACCATTTCCTTTCTGAATATATAAATGTCAACTTTAGTTACTAACTACATGTACCTAAAATAGTACACGACAGTAAAAGCATGACTTCTAACACAGCACTGATACATTTATGTTCCAATATGCTGCATGATTTAAAACAAAAGGAGCAATCATAACCTAATTTGCAGACAACCATGGTCTTACTTGTAAAACAAAACAATAAGCGCTGACAACACACATACACATGTATATGTGGCTGTACACAAGCACACACAATTGCATCATCATGCACTATGATACGCAGAAATACCTGCATACAAAAAATAAATAACAGGGGCTATAAGAAGCACATATAATTTAAAATTTAGTTGAAACAAGTTGAGATATTTTTTCAAACTCTATTTTGTATTGAATGTAATACTTATAAATTTAACTGATTACATTAAAAGAATAAGAATAGATTTAATAACTAATCAAAGTTGGTTTATTGTTTGAAATTTTAGCTTTTACTATCAAAGGGGGACTCTAAAATTGCTGATAGAAAAGAGTATTGTTATTAACAGCAGTTTTTGAACCTAGGCAGAACTTTAATCTTATACAAAGATCTATTTTAAATTTGTAATGAATGAATTTTGAAGTTCATCTTATTTTTTTTTTTTATGCAGGAGCTCTCACAAAAGGTGACAGACGAGCTGCAACAGGTGTTGATCTGACTGAATTCAACTTTGATACACCTTATGGCCGCAGTGCTTTGAAAATGCTGTATCACTCCATTTGCCAGGTCAGATTTTGTAAATGTTTCCTCTTACTACTCCATTTGCCAGGTCAGATTTTTGTAAATGTTTCCTCTTACTACTCCATTTGCCAGGTCAGATTTTTGTAAATATTTCCTCTTACTACTCCATTTGCCAGGTCAGATTTATTTAAATATTTCCTCCTATTACTCCATTTGCCAGGTCAGATTTATTTAAATATTTCCTCCTATTACTCCATTTGCCAGGTCAGATTTATTTAAATATTTTCTCCTATTACTCCATTTGCCAGGTCAGATTTATTTAAATATTTCCTCCTATTACTCCATTTGCCAGGTCAGATTTATGTAAATGTTTCCTCTTACTACTCCATTTGCCAGGTCAGAAGGTCAGATTAATGGAAATGTTTTCTCTTTACTACTCATTTGTCTGGACAGATTTATTTAAATGTTTCTCATTATTGCTCCATTTGTTATGTCATTTAAATATATTTATATGTTTTCCCATTACTACTTCAATTGCCAGGTCAGATTCTCCATTTGCCCAGTAGTACATGTAATTAGATTCATTAAATGCTTTCCCATTTCTGCTTTTTTACTTAGCCCTTTTGTTTTGCAAAACTATTTGCAAAGAGAGACAAAATTCAGATTAGTGCTTTTGAACAACTTTGATATTAATTATAATAATTGATAATAATTGTGTGTGTGTGTGTGTGTGTGTGTGTGTGTGTGTGTGCGCACGCATGCGCCTTTGCATGCAGTACATTTTCTTTTTGAATTTGCATAATAAGGGAGATTATTTTATTTGATAAAGGATAAGTTTAGAAACTTTTCAGTATTCTGTATAATAATCATTTTGGAGTTGGTTATATTAGTATGTAGGTAATGATTTTGCTTGATTTCTCTTTTGAACATTTCTCAGAATAGTGTAAATTTAGATCTTATTTTCTACAGTTTATCAAAGCCAGTATTTTGGCAATGATGTGTTATCATGGAATCCATCTTACAGACAAAATGCAATTTGGGCCATAGTTGCCAGATGATAATAAATACACATATAAAAGCATTTACAACCAGGACCCAGTTTCGGATAAAATAAATTGATAGCTGTTACATATCTGTGTAAGTTCTCATTCTATTATTGTATGTCTCATTTACATCTGCCCATTGTTCATCTTCATCTTTACTAATAGTACCATTACTTGGCACTTAAAACAAAATCCATAATAAACATTCATACTCTTTGTGTGGGCCAGCCATCTTGTTTTTGTTTTTCACAACCAGTGTAGTGTCAATAATGTAAAATCATCACATTTTAAAATGCCTGCAGCATACATGGGTCCTGTCATTTTTCTCTTCAACAGTTAAGGACAGAAAATGTCTGCTTGTTTTAATGGAAAGCTGACTTTTTTTTTTTTATCTGAGTTGTCAAAGAGACTGTCTGAGATCACTTCCACACACCCTTGTAAACAATAGGGTTGAGTGTTTTCCCTTTATTTTACTACTGTATTTTCTTAATCAGTCATTTAAAAAAATATTTAAATGGTTTTATTACTTCTCCATTTGTTAAGTGAGGTAAAATGGCTTAAATCTTTTCCTAGAAATATTTTTTTACTTACTGTTTTACAAGTCAGATATGTGACACATCATAAATATTATATTTTCAAACAGATTACCCAAGCATATGACATAATTAGCTCTATGAGTACCATAATTCAGGCACTAAGTCACATCTCTATATAAGTAAATGAAAATTGCGGGAAAAGTAAATAAAACTAAGAAATATCTTTACCAAAATTTGTTAATTAAAATTTAACATTCAGTATAAATATAGAAAACCCTAAACATTTAAAATTAGCAATGTATGACATCATAATTGTAAATTAAAGAAGTAAATTGTGAGCTTTTAGAAAATTTTGTATGGAGTATAAAAAGGTGTAACTATAAATGCTGGGGGTTGAAGTTGGTTGGGGATTGTTTTTATGTTGTTTAATTTTGCTCATCATTATCATTGGAGTGCATTTGTTATTATCTCTAATGCTTTAAACAGTTTTCAGTTTTTTAAAATTAACTTTTTGAAATGCATGCCTTGAAAAAACATTTCCTACTGTAATTTCCTAACAGAAACAACTGGCACCAGGCGTCCAACTTTCACAGCTGACATCTGCAAATTTTGATGATTTTATCAACATGATGCAGGTGAGAACATTGTACATATGCATTTATTACTTCATATGTCTTTTCATTGTACAACCAGATATGAACTTTATAGGAGGGCATTGTATTCACGTGAACATACAAGCTAAGGCCCAAAGGATCCACTAAACTCACAAACTCACAAATGAGATAAAAGATTAAAGTAAACACCAGATATCATACTCCTAGACAAGAGTGATCTCCATTGGGTACCTTTTTACTTAGGTTTTGTTTTAGTTTTGTTGCAAACCAGGGCTATGCAGTTTGCTAATTCTTTTTTCAGTGTCAGTTTCTTTCTATATTTTGTTGTTGCTGTTGGTTTTTTTTGTTCCTGTCATCTTTTTGTCTTGTCTCAAAGATAAGTTCAGCCCCCCCCCCCCACACACACACACACACACACACTACAATTATTGTTATTAAATTTTACTTGTTATCTTCACCTATGTTACATAATTTGTTGTAATTGTCAATTAAGGAAGCTGGGGGCATGAGCCGAAGGAATAATATTATAATCATAACTAATAAATAAAGGGGGAGATAATGTTACCAGCTTGGGCACCTCAGCTGATTTATCTTTCGGTGTGTCATTGAATAACAGCCTGAATCTTTGGCATATTCATGAAAGATAGGTCAGGCCATCTGGCTGTCACTAGTATTAGAAGAGAATCAATAACCAATATTGATATTTGGGGAATCTAATATAGTGACAGGGTCATTAAACATAACCGGACAGGTGACAGACTACATGATTCTTCACAGTTTGTATGAAATATGTATGTTTCTAGGAATGCCTGGTGCAGATGGGGCTTGTTGAAGAAAATATATTGAGAAGTTTTATGCAAGTTCCTGAAAAACATGCATCTGATGTCAGCAGATTTCTCAATCGCATCCTTGGCCTAACTACTGATCGACAGAATCTGGTGAGAACACTGTGTTTCATATTTTTGTTGATAAATAGTTTCATTCAGTAATCCATTTATGAAATCACTTCATTTAGTCATAATTATTTTTTAAATAATTAATTAAATATTGTAGGTAATAGGTACATACAGTGAGAACTCTATCGACAATCCTAGTACTGATAGGATTGTGTACTTGTACAGTCACCTCATGATTAATTAAATTATTATTTTTCTAAAGTTCTGATATAAAAAAATCCAAAATAGTAGATGATCAATTTTACACAATTTTAAAATAGAAATATTATATTATTTGATAGAATTATGTCATGTGGCAGAGAATAAACAGTTCACTGCAGAATACTTTTTCTCAGGACAGCAGTTTACCCTATGGTTGTCTCTAATTATTGAGAAATATAAAATACTAGTCTTTCACTAAATAAACTGAGGAGCTGTTTCATTCTACATGGGATTAAGTCCAAACAAATTTCTCTTGACTTGCCTTGTTGCTAGCATGTTTCATTCTGCAAGGGATTTAGTCCAAAACTCATCTCTTTTGACTTGCCTCATTGCTAGTATGTTTCATTTAGCATGGGATTTATCTTGTAGCTAGTATGTTTCGTTTTTCATGGAATATAGTCCAGACACGTTTCTCTTGACTTGTCTTGTTGCTAGCATATTTCATTCTGTGTGGGATTTAGTCCATACTCATCACTCTTAACTTGCCTTGTTGCTAGCATGTTTCATTCTGCATAGGATTTAGTCCAAACTCTCTTTTAACTTGTCTTATTGCTAACTTATTTAATTATTCATGGCATTTAGTCCAAACTCATCTCTCTTGATTTGCCATTCTGCTAGCATTTTTTATTCTTCATGGGATTTAGTCCAAATAAATTTTTCTTGCCTTGCTGCTAGCATGTTTCTCATTCTGTGTGGGATTTAATCCAAACTCATCTCTCTTGATTTGCCATTCTGATAGAATGTTTCATTCTTCATGGGATTTAGTCCATATAAATTTCTCTTGATTTGCCTTGTTGCTAGCTTGTTTCATTCCACATGGGATTTAGTGCAAACTCATTTAACTCCACTTGCCTTTTTGATAACGTGATATTTTTTATCTTGAACAAATATTTACCTACTTGAAGAACTTGTTTTTCTCATAGGCTTTGCTCCCTGCTATGCCATTTACCACATAAAATAAGGCTGGCATCTGAGACATTGACAGCCAAGAGATACTAATTGGAGGGGGGGGGGCTAAGAAGGATTGATGAATAGTGTAGGAAGGTCAACACTAGTAGTTGCTGTCATCTCCTTTATGAACTCATTAAAGTCAGGGTTTTGCATCTTGTTGGGTTAGCCAAGAATCCTCAGGGAAAAGGTCACTATCCTGAACAAAAATTGATAGTGGAACACAACCTGGCCTTGTCACGTATCTCATACATCTTCTGCCTTTGGGGGGGGGGGGATTTATTATTGGACATATGCTTGTAAATATTTGACTGCAAGTAGGCATATTTAGGGTGTAGTGCCATAATAAAATTCAGTGCCTACCAGGTTTCTTACACAAAATAATGCAGACAACAATCAAAACCAGTTTTACTCAAGTACCATTTGATGTCAAAACAGACCAACATGCAGAAGAAACAACAGTAAAATAATTTGCTTGCTTCTTTGTTCCAAGAAGAACAGATTATGGTATATTTATTATGTGGGAAATTTAAAATACTATGTTGCTTTTTAAAAAAAAAGACACAACAAAACTCAATTAAAAGGTGATTTTAAGATAGCATTGAAATATAGCTTATGTTATAAAAAAAAAAAAAAGACACAACAAAACTCTATTAAAAGGTGATTTTAAAATAGCATTGAAATATGTCATTAAAAAAAAAGACACAACAAAACTCAATTAAAAGGTGATTTTAAGATAGCATTGAAATATAGCTTATGTTATAAAAAAAAAAAAAAGACACAACAAAACTCTATTAAAAGGTGATTTTAAAATAGCATTGAAATATAGCTTATGTTATAAAAATAACATTGAAATATAGCTTATGCTATTTTGAACATTCACTCTAAGGAGATTGAATCCATCCATACATACATAAGTTAATCACATATTATTGCCCACATATTTATGCACACACACACACACACACACACATACACACACACACACACACACACACACACACACACACACACACACACACACACACACACACACACCTATAATCATATTAGTATTTTGAACACCAACAAGACAATTCAAAGATAGTACAAACAAAGAAGCAGAGGATCAACATAACCTATTTTAAGGACAGGAAGAATTAAATATCTTCCTAAAACCATTTCTTCACACACAGCCATTATCACTCTTAACAGGCAACCCTTAGACAGAAAACAACCTATTTCAAGGGCAGGAAGAATTAAATATCTTCCTAAAACCATTTCTTCACCCAGCCATTATCACTCTAACAGGCAACCCTTAGAAAGAAAACATAACCTATTTCAAGGGCAGGAAGAATTAAACATCTTCCTAAAACCATTTCTTCACACAGCCATTAACACTCTAACAAGCAACCCTTAGAAAGAAAACAGAGATAGTGATCACCTCCACATTTCCTTTGCCAACAGTTACTTGAAATACCACCAAAGCCAAAGTAACAAATCTAGCAGACAACAAACTGGAACCTAATAGACTTAAAGCATTGGTGACAACAACTGGATCATTGGTCTGTAAACATGAGCAGATATTTGGTGGGCGAAAGCACAAGCTTAGACATGTGGTGGATAGGATTATAACACACTGAGCGATCGTGGATCCCCAAAACTCCCTTTCCTGGTTGTATATGTTGTAGTGTGTGTATTAGGGTATTCATCTTTAACCTTAAATATTGATTAAATTAAATGCAATCTGTATTTTTGCTAAAAGTGTATATGTTATAAAACCAGATAGTTTGTACTTTTCATTGATAAATGTTGATGTGATGTTTGATACATTTATATGTATGTATTATTTGGTTAGGAACAAATGATGGGTTTTTTTTGTGACTTGACATCACACATTTTATTATGTTTTAAATCTAATTCTTTAGATTTGGGGTCAATCAATGATTGTATTATGAAGTATGATTTTAGAAGATTTGATGTATATTTGTTTTAGTATTTAACTCACTAACATTTGAATTATAATTAATGATTAAAAGATGAACAACAAACACAAAAGCCAAGTTTTGCAGGCATTTTTCCCCAGCTTGGACCCCAAGCCCTCTAGGGCATTCATGGAAGGCCACCTGTACACTAGATAAAGAAGAGGCAGAGGCAGTCCTAAAAACAGGACTACTACTACTGCTAAGTCAGAACAGGAGAATAGATTCATTTTGGATTGTTGTAAAGGGAGCTGACCAGCCAGTCCAAGGCTCAAACAAAGATTAGTTTAGGCAGGCCCACTCATGCTGAACTTCATTCTGCTGTGACAGAATGTCATATTAACAATAGGACTGATGAAGAACCTTTATGGGAATGCTGCGATGCTTTAATTTGTGAGGGACTCATGTTTCTGGTACTTTGTTTGAAACTCTACCATGTTCTGTGACATTCACCATGAAATGTTTCTCTAGCTATATTTATGATGCATTTGTCTAATAGCTTACAACACCATGTGAGTGTGAACACATGGCGTTGATAAGTGTAGCTTACTTATTATGTGGATCTTGCTTTGTGTCAATGCCTGCATGAGGTGAAATAAATGTGACGTGCCAGTAACAATGCACCTTGTGTCTCTGTTCCCCATCAACACTCTCTCTCTCTGCCACTCTGTATTACCTGTCACTCATGATTAACCATGGACTAAATTATAAATATCTTGCACATATATCTAGATGGTTTTGCCATGTCTTGTTTATACAATGAATACTTATCATGGTCTTTTCCTGACTTAATTACTAGATTAATACTACTGTAGAAATCTTAAAGTATTATTGTAATCTTACTGGAACAAGCATATGTTGCCTTGTTGCTAGCTTGTTTCATTCCACATGGGATTTAGTGCAAACTCATTTAACTCCACTTGCCTTTTTGATAACGTGATATTTTTTATCTTGAACAAATATTTACCTACTTGAAGAACTTGTTTTTCTCATAGGCTTTGCTCCCTGCTTTGCCATTTACCACATAAAATAAGGCTGGCATCTGAGACATTGACATTGACAGCCAAGAGATACTAATTGGAGGGGGGGGGGGCTAAGAAGGATTGATGAATAGTATAGGAAGGTCAACACTAGTAGTTGCTGTCATCTCCTTTATGAACTCATTAAAGTCAGGGTTTTGCATCTTGTTGGGTTAGCCAAGTTTTTCTCTTATAAGTATTTTGTATTGTTATCCATTATAAGATTTCTTTTCTTTTTTTTTAAAACAGATATTTTGTACTTATTATCCATTATTTATTTAGTTTAATGTTACTTGTATTTCTTTCTTTTTCTAATAGATATTCAGTTACTTCACAGAAATCATGGATATCTTAGTACAGAATGCTAAAAGGGATGGGAGGCAAGTTAAAAACATTTTTATGAAATAACATTTTGTAATTAAGAGATTGTGAGTATGTGTGCATGTGCAAGCATTAACATGACTCTGTGTGCATGTGTGTGTGTGTGTGTATGCATTTGTGAGTATGCACATGCCTATGTATATACATGTGTAACAAATGTAACATAACTCATGGAGGTTATAAATATTTTTAAATGAATGACAAATTTTGCCATCACCATTTACATCTGTTCATGTAATTATCATATGAATTACAAGCAGCACATGGTAATATTTGTTTTTATTAAATGTTTGGGGAGAGGGGTGACTGAAGATATAACTAAATACTAATGAAAAAAATACCATCAAAATTAAAAAAATTACAGTATATAACTCTAGTATCATTACCCTCTTTATTACCCTGCATAATGTCAAACTGTGAATGAATACAAACTTGGATGATTTCAGGCTAATGTACAAGTAACTTAAACCAAGACTGCATTGTGGTTTGTTTTTATTTGATATTTAAAATTTGAATGGATCTTGCCTGCTCTCTTTGAATGGATCTGCCTGTATAGTGAAAACTTATTTGGGGGTGTAAATTCTATTGAGGATTTCTAAGAAAGCATTGACCAGCCTGTTTTTATCAAATGAATGTTTTGTTTTGTGATATGTGAAGGTACACCGAGGGATTGTTAGATATCACAGCAGCCTCCATACAAATGGTAGGACAGCCTCAAGAGGTTTTCCAGAACTTGCAGAAAGGTTATGGCATTACAAGGTACCCTCACCTTACATGAAACATATGCAATGGGCATCAGAAGCTTAGAAAAGTATTAGTTTTAATAGTGTTTGACAAATAAATGATCATAATTGTCAGCATGACAAATGTTTTTCTCTATTTTATTTTTGTTTCTACCAGTTTGAGAACCCTAACTACTGTATATATCAAAACTAAATAAGATAAAAGAGTTTTGAAAAATATATGCATTACAAACCCATTCTAATAAAAGAATCAAATTAAAAAGAAAATATAATCAAACTTCACCAGTTTGTTTAAACTGTAGTCTAAACCATTTCATACCTGAATGCTAACTTCGGCTTCCTTAATAACTCAAAACTAACTGCTGTACAAAATTCAATACTAACTACTTTACAAACTTTTAATATTAACTCAAAACTAATCTCTGTACAAATTTTCAATGCCTACTACTGTGCAAACTTATCTTTCAATACTAACTCAAAACTAGCTACTGTACTTTTTCCCTTTGATATTAACTAAAAACTAACTACTCTACTAACTTCTCTGTTAATACTAACTCAGACTAACTACTATACTCATTTCTTTTTTTTATTCTAACTCAAACTAACTACTCTACTAACTTATCTTTTAATGCTAACTCTAACTAATGTAATAACTTATCTAACTCAAACCAACTACTGTACTAACTTTTCTTTTAATGCTAACTCTAACTAATGTAATAACTTATCTAACTCAAACCAACTACTGTACTAACTTTTCTTTTAATGCTAACTCTAACTAATGTAATAACTTATCTAACTCAAACCAACTACTGTACTAACTTTTCTTTTAATGCTAACTCTAACTAATGTAATAACTTATCTAACTCAAACCAACTACTGTACTAACTTTTCTTTTAATACTAACTCAAATTAACTACTATACTAACTTACCTTTAAAACTAACTAATGTACTAACCTATCTTTAAATACTACTCAAACTAACTATTGTACTAATTTCTCTTTTGATACTAACTCATACTTGCACTAACTTCTCTTTTGACACTAACTCAGGCTGGTGTTAATTTATCTTTTGACACTAACTCAGGCTGGTGTTAATTTCTCTTTTGATACTAACTCATACTTGCACTAACTTCTCTTTTGACACTAACTCAGGCTGGTGTTAATTTCTCTTTTGATACTAACTCATACTTGCACTAACTTCTCTTTTGACACTAACTCAGGCTGGTGCTAACTTCTCTTTTGATACTACATGTAATTCATACTTTTACTAATTTCTCTTTTGAAACTAAGACTTGTACTAATTTCTCTTTTGATACTAAGACTTGTACTAACTTCTCTTTTGATACTAATTCAGACTTAAACTAACTTACATTTTGATACTAATTCAGACTTAAACTAACTTACATTTTGATACTAATTCAGACATAAACTAACTTACATTTTGATACTAAGTCAGATTAACTTATACTTTAATGCTCAGATTCATACTTTCATAATTTATATTTTGATACTAACTTCGACTTATGCATTCCTAATGTTGTAACCAAAGTTGGCTTACCTGTTGAAACTAGCTTCCTTATCACATCTCTAACTCGTACTGATTGCACTGTTGAAAGAAAAACAATTGTAAACTGACTTAACAGTTTAAACTGCTCAAATAGCTTTTGTAATTTTTTTCTGAAACTCACAATGATTTTATTGTTTATGTGTTTGCTTTGTCTGTTAGAATGATAGAACTTGTAGTGGACCGAGGTATGAGCTGGGAGCAAGCATTACAGCGCTATGATAACTACAAACACCTATCCTCATGTACAGGATTTTATGTATCAAAGCGAGACATGTTTGGGTGTAAAATGTACATTCTTGTGACATCCAAAGAAAACTCTACTCATCATCTTCGAATAGCACGGTATTTTGTTAAAATTTATATTTATATAGATCTAACTTCAAACAACAGGATTTATGATTCTTTTAAATTACTGTCATCAGGTGCCATGATGAAATGTCACATGCTGCTTCATGCATAATTGACAAAATACACAAAGCTAGCATAAAGATACACAAAAGTTATTTATGCAGGAGTTAGAACTGACATTTATTTGCCGTCTCTTATTCTCACAGCAGTGTGTTGTTTAATGGCATCATGCATAAACTGATACATGTAGATTTCTTTTGCAGTAGTTTGCATATTTGCAATCTTTCTTTGCATAAAGAAAGATGTATTTACAATTGTTCTGCTTGCAGTTGTTAGCATAAAAAGTGATGTATTTACAGTCATTCAGTTGCAGTCATTAGCATTAAGACTGGTGTATTTACAATCATTCTATTGCACTGCTTAAATGATGTATTTACAGTCATTCAGTTTTTGTTAGCACAGGAGTGATGTATTTACAATCACTCTATTGTAGTGCTTAACATAAAGAATGATGTATTTACAGTCATTCAGTTTTTGTAAGAACAAGAGTGATGTATTTACAATCATTCTATTGCAGTTGCTCAACATATATTTACAGTTACTGTTGCAGTGAATGCATGTTTTTGGTTAAAACCAGACACTCCAGAGGAATTCCTTAAAAAAAAAAAAAAAAAATTCAGTTTGTGATTTTCACATGTTTGCTTGTGTTGATTATCTCCTCTTTGTTATTTAAAAAAAAAAAATGTTTTATGGATCAGAAAACGTTTTTAAAATTAACCGTGTTCAAAAAATTTATTTCAGTCTAACATTCATCAGAATACATTTGTTTTGTCTTTACAAGCACCATTATTCTATACAAGCAATTTTGTATATTATCTAATAGAACTATCTCACCTACATGAAAAATATATTTCTAAAGATTTCTGAACCTTTTCCAAGCATACAGTTAAAGAAATGTTTACCTACTTCAGTTTTTGTAATTACAAAATGGCTACCAATTGGATGAAATAAATCACATCTGCCATTTCCATAAAGGCTGCTCATGATTTTTGTTCTTGTCATTCAGTCTAGCACCCTGAAAATACATACTGAAAAATGGAAATTTCTACACTGAATAGAGTACAAAAAATTAGTCCATGTCATTATAAATAATTCAAAATTTAAAGACACTGGCAGAGTAAATTTGCCTATCCCTATTTCTAATCTTATATTTGTTGCCAATGTTAACAAGACCTGACCATGATATTTTTATAAGTGCCAGAGTTGCAGTAAACAACTGAGGTGGAAAAGATGCTAGAACTTGCTGATGCAATCCAAATCAGTTCCAAGTGGATGAATAGTTTTTCTGACTAATAGTCTCACACTTGTTCACAACAACTTCATCCAATGGGGATGGGCCGAAAGTTACTTTGTTGAAGAAGTTCTATATTCCAATCACTTTGATTTTGACAAAACTTTAAGTCTGGTCATAAAGGCGATTGTTAGCTTATGGTAAGTTAATTGACTGATAAAGAATGTACTTAGAAATATTTCATACCTGCTCGTTAATTGAATTGGAGAATGCTTATGCAATTGAACAATTATTTCTATGTTCACTAATATGATTACATTGTACATTATACTTGTGAGTTT
The DNA here is from genome assembly GCA_028829895.1 of Sinotaia quadrata. Lineage (NCBI taxonomy): Eukaryota > Metazoa > Mollusca > Gastropoda > Architaenioglossa > Viviparidae > Sinotaia > Sinotaia quadrata. The sequence continues at coordinate 40,475,809 of CM054177.1, read as the reverse complement.
TGATCGATGCTATATTTTTTATGCTGAGTGCTTATTGGGCTAATAAATATTGTTGCAGGATTTGTAAGTTGAGAATGAATGTAAGAGAGAAAAGGGTTTAAGAGATGAAATTGCCTGAAATTTAGCACTGCCTTAATTTTACTTTTGCAGAAAGGAGTGCACCTTTTTTTGTTTTGTTACCATATATCCGCTTCAGACTGCAGTCACTGCTGTACTCCACCGGACCACATTGGTGTGTGTATCCAACATTGTCATTGAACTTATCAAAGAACATTTTGCTGTACTTTGATTCCTGTGAATTCCATTCGAGAGCCACTACGGTTCTGGAATACTCCTCCTCAGGAGATTCTGGTAGAAACAAAAGGCTGCTTCTTACCTGTAAAATATAATCATAGAACAAATGCTAAGTTTCCAGTTTATTCATCCCTACCTCCATCCTTTATTACATTCAAATCTCAACTTACAGTTGCCTGCAACAGTATTTATTAACCCAATACATGCATACAGCATAATAAATACAACATAACAATATTATGAACATGTTCACTAGAAACAATGACAAGTATTTAACATACTACATACAAGCATCATAGTTCACAATTTGTAGAAATAATAGTCTACTCACATAGTACATTTCTACATAAAAGTATAAATTAAATTATCAATAGCAAATGGCATGAAATATTTCTAAGTCTATTCTCTTTCAATCAATCAGTTAACTCACCATTAAGCTAAAGGCTGCCTTTCATGACCAGAATCTGTCATACCAAATTCAAAGTGATTAGAAAATAAATTCTTTTCTTGTAAATCTTAACCATTGGATAATAAAAAGATTGTACAAAGAAGAACTGTTTAGTTCACATTTAACACTTAAAATTAGGAGAGAGAAGGACTGTTTGAGTAAATCCATAAGTCACATTTACTCAAAATTTGGGGAGAGAAGGACTGTTTGAGTAAATCCATAAGTCACATTTACTCAAAATTTGGGGAGAGAAGGACTGTTTGAGTAAATCCATAAGTCACATTTACTCAAAATTTGGAGAGAGAAGGACTGTTTGAGTAAATCCATAATGTGACTTAAAATTTGGGGAAAGGGCAATGTTAACCAGTATTTTGGTATTTCTGACATCACAGATGCAAGATGTTTCTTCCACAGGCCAAGCACTGGAGTGTCACCATTTGATCAAGAGCAGAGTGACTTGTTACACAAATATAGACCAATCTCTATGGAAGATGCAGGTAATTTACAAGCAGAAATTGGATTTAATAAATTATTTTTATTTTGAGGTAAGTTTAGTAGTAATTTCAATATTTTATCCTCTAACTTTGCTTCTCCAATTACCTTATTGTGTGTCACGTGACAGATTGGAAATTGCATGTTAGTTGATAGATTGGAAATATAAACAAATTCTCTACATTTGCTTGAGTTCCTGTGTGTCAAAGGAGTCTAGGCAAATTGCAATTGCCGATTTTCTAAACATTTTTTCTATATTTAATTAATAAACTTTTTATTATTTTATGAGAAGCATAGTACCATTGGCTAAGTTGCGTACCTGTGGTGCAATAGTTGTTTATGACCTATTAAGATGTAGGTCACTCAAAAGGGTGGAGGGGTAAGGGAGAATGGCAGGATGGGGAACTGCTAGCCAGATATGAGACGCCCATATTTGGTCATTCACATTCCATATTGTGACATAGTAGAATCCACTAGCTGACCTTGAGTCCATACATATATACTTATCAATGAACTAAAATCTGAAGACGCACATTTCACCACACCCACTTCCACATGCTAACTGCTTGTGTTCATTGATACATCAAATGAATTACGAGAGTGGTAACTATAATTGACTTCTCTAAAATATTGTATTTTTTTATTTATAGAATGCTGTGTAAAATATGTACAACTACTGAAGGAAAGTGAATTTTAATTAATACAAGTGTTAAAAGAGTCATTCCTTGCAAACAAGGAATAGCAGTGTTTGTGGTCTGTTTCTTATTTTGAGCAAGCTGGTGTGTTCAGTATCAAATCTTGCTCAGGTACCTTTGGGGTGTATAGATTTTTATTGGAGCATTTCCTATAATCTACATTTTGGCATTGCTGCTTGTTCCTTTAGTGTCAGATGATTCTTTTTGTTTAACACTGATCCAGTATGGTGTATATTTATTTTTCTATGGCTAATATCCCACTATTTTCCACCCTGTTAATTGAGAATTAGTCACATGGCTGACTTTGCTGTTCACTCAGATGCAGAAAGTTGTATGTTAGAGCTTCAATAACACACATGAATCTCTACTTTCCTCCATTTGTGAGAACCAGCTCTAGGCATGGCTTTTGGTCCACTGTTGACAATAAGCTGACTGATTTGGGATGTAATGTCTGTTTCTAACATCCATTGATTTCAAAGCTGGAGCCCTTTAACCTTTAAAAATTAGTATGTTTATCTTTCATTTTATCATTATTTTTATTGACATATTTGTAAAATGATTTATTTCTTTTGTATTGTGTAAATTTGTGCTTTAATATGAAATTGATCATTATTATTTTAAAAGGTAATTAAATTTAAATGGCGACATTTTTATGGCTTATTCTTTAATGTCCATAAAAAGAAATATGTATTAGACTAAATTAATATGTTTTAAGAATTGTTGTGTTGCAGAAAAAGGCTGGAAAAGCAATTATGATGTAAGCAAGGATGCCTGTATGCATGGTCACTATTGCAAACATAGAAACACTTGCTCAGGTATTGCCATTTATATACATTTATATACATAGAGTATAGGTAAAGGATAATGAGCTAAATGCTAAAATATTTCCCTTGTTTGCTTAGTAGTTTTTAAGACTTGCACAGTGTTTCTAAGAAATTGCCTCCCTTCATTTATTATTATATGTCTGTGATGCATTTAAGAGTAGGCAATAGACAGTGTTGCTAAGAAATTATCTCCCTTGTTTTCTAAGAACCACTTGCCATGAGAAAAGTTAGTGAACCCTGGAAAGTGTAGATTATTCCATGTATAATTATATTAATAATTTTCTTAAATCAGAAAAAGTAGGATAAAAATTAAAATAATATTATGATCCTTGACCTGCTCAATCCAGCTTAACCACCCAGACAAAATGTATTTTATTTTATTATTTTATTGTGCAGTGGGGAAGCGATGCTATCACCTACATTTGCTTTGTGGTAATATAGCCACTTTAATGTCTGTTCTGGAGACTACTCTCAACCGAAATTCTCTTAAGCTTGGACTGAGGTTTGCAGGCATTTTTGTAGCATTCTTGTAGATAGTATAGTACTCTGTGTTAAAATTATTTAAACATTGCTTTCATTTATCCTACACTTACAGTAGATCTGAGTATTTGTAATCTCGGTATTTATGATTTTGTTTGTTCACAGCCAACTATGTCTATACCCCTGTTCTGTATTTGTGTTGGTCAAGTTTGCTTAGTTACAGTTTTAAATGCTACCATTTATTATGTTCATTCACTCAATATAAATAACTACTTTATGACAACTAACCATTGAAAGGCTGCAAGGGTGGACATATCATGTATTATCATCAGTAGTATATATCTGCTATTAAAGCAGTACATATTATATATTATACATATGCTCCATTCAGTAATTTAGTATTACTTTATAACTGTCAGTTGGCTTATCATTATTTTGTCCATTGAAAATGCAGTTATAGTCTATACTTATTTATTCATTCATGTTAACTGAATATTTTTCATTTTTATAACATTGCTTGCAGCAAATATGAGAGTCAAGTACGGGTGGTACGGGTGGCATTAGATTCTGGAGAGCGGATTGTGGGTGTAAGGTACCCTGAGATTCTCATTCCAGTAGTAGAACAAGTGCTGAAAGAACAAAAGCTGTACGACAGAATGTGTAGGGTACAAGAGGTAATAGAACTGAATTTTTAGCTAAACATTGCTCTTAATGTCACTTTTTAAAAAAATTGTCTTAGTAAAGCTAAACAAAAGGATGTTTGGATAGGATAAATATTCAATGGACAGATTAAAGGCCTGACCATTTACCAATAGCACACATAAAACATTGACTTAGTTGAAGCTGTATTTTATGATAATATATTTATAAAGACTATTTTCTTTGTTTTCTTTTGCTATTATTATTTGCAGGTGGTCTCAACGTTGTTGTTTTTGCAGGAATAAGTAGTGTTTAGTGCACAAATTTGGTGATTTTTGTGTAGCAAAGGTTAATACTTTAATACAGTTATTTGTTGATGCAACTTGACTTACAGAACATTTCAAAATATAATACATTCTCTGAAAAGAACTTATGCATTTTTTTATCATTTAGAATATATACTAATATTATAATTTTTGCTTTGATATTCCATAACTATTGACTTTAATTTTTAAGATGTATCAAAAATGAGCATTTATTCATCTTGTAAAGTGATGATGACTAACTTGTATATTCTGCTGAACATATTTCATAAAGTATTTGAGGTTTTCTATTAGAATTTTTAACACAGCCTTATATCATCTAATAATATTATGTAAACACATTTGCTTTTCCCTGAATCAAATTATAAAAATTGGTTGGGACTACCTCTTATTTATCCTTGAAAATTCGCTCTTCTCTTCTTTGAAATGTGAAAATGTAAAGGTGATTTACTGCTTCTAGTATTCTTTTAATGGAATATAAGACATTCATTCATATTCCAAGTGAAAGTTCAAGAGAGTGCTTTAAAGAGCATGGAGTTGTAATTTAACTAAATTTATTTGTTGATAGTTTCATTGACATAAAAATATTTGAACTTGTTGGCTAACAAAAAAAAGAAGAATTTTTAGTGCAGGAGCGCAGAATTGTTATAATATTTTAATGATTAGATTATTTCCCTTAGTTTGAATTTAGCGAGCATTGATGTTGTATTGCAGACAACAAATAAGCATGTAGTTTGAATTTAAAGTTTAAATTATATTAAGCCATGCGCAGCTTTGTTCTGCTAAGACATGAAACAAGCTTGCAAATAATTTGAGTTTGAAATTCACATTGAATGCCTTGCAAAGCATTGCTAAGACATGAAACAAGCTTGCAAATAATTTGAGTTTGAAATTCACATTGAATGCCTTGCAAAGCATTGCTAAGACATATAATAAACTTAGAATAATAATTTCAGTTTGAAGTTCATATTATAATATGCCATGCAAAGTATTGTGTTGCTCAGACATAATAATATACTTAAAGGATATTATGTGCACATAATCTTTAGCTTTTGTCAAGTATCGTTGATAATCTTATTATTATTTCCTGAAGTACTTTATTGTGTTCTAAAAAAAAAATTGCACAAATTTTATGTGTTTGTAAATGTTTGTGTATGCACATGCATTTGATTCATTTGGAAAAAATAAAATAAATAAAATTCAAAATAATCACAGATGTGCATATTTGGCCAAAGAGAAAGAAAAATTTGAGACCAGGCAGCATAAGATCATTCACAACAAAAACTGTGCCATCTATACACTTGGCTAATTTGTTTATTAAATCGTTTCTATTAATAATTTTCAAGATAATTTTTTTCATGTGTATATTTTGAGACTGTGCATTTATTTTAATGATATAAAGTACTGAACTTTTTATCCAAACAAATTAGAAATCAGGAAAGCAAAAATATAAAAAGGTCTTAAAACTCATTCCTTACAGAGCTATAGAAAATTGGAAAATGCAAAATAATAGTTTGCCTTAGAATTCTTAATCTTTTAAAATGATCTGAAACTTAACAGTATGTAAATAGTTTTAGATATTTAAAGTAGGCATTAACTTCAGCCAGTATCTCTGATTTATACAAATATTTGAAACACAAGTAACAGAATCAAACATGATACTGTTTCTCATTTACCATAAAATCACAGTTTGAAAACATTATTCACATTGGTATGAAGAAAATTTCAAAAGATGTTTGTCAAATTGTAAAAGTGTTTCAGAAATGAGCTCAGTTTTCAAATTTAAATTTATTGTCTAAAATTGGAATGATACACAGACTTGCCTTTGTACATAAGGTCTTTTTAACCACATAGATCAGCTTTTGAATATACCACACTAAGTTTTCTGGTATAGGTATTAGGTTTTCATGGTTATGTAGAGGTATTACACTTTATTTAAAACAAATACTATCATTTGCTTATTGATTTAGTGAATTTCTACATGGTGTTTTCCTATAATTTCATGCTCTCAAAAAATCCATGTTAATGATGAACAAAATTCTTATTGTAACCAAACCTTATAACAAATGCAATTCACAAATTTAAGATAAAATACAAAAGAGCTAAAATTGTTCTTGCTGTTTTTTTTTTTATTTAAGCCAAAAGTTCTAGAACTAGATCTTTTATTAGTCATCTGGCTTTTCAGGCTGGAATTTGAATAATAATCACCAACATATAAAAATGTCTGCCATTGACATCACAGTTGGATTAATTATCTTAATTTTACTTAATTGTAATCAGTTAATTCTGTTAGGAGGAAATCTTGGTTTTCAATAAACTTTATCTTTAATTAACTGATTAGGGAGAACTCTTTAGAATGGTTATCTTAAAGAAGTGTATATATTACATTTAAGATTAGTTGCTTTCTCTTATTTCTTTGAGATGGTCATATAAACAACTTTGTAAACAAATAATCTTATTTTCTAAGCATGTTATAATTTACTATACTACTCAAAATTTTATCACTTAAACACTATGCATGCATTTAGTTTTGTAAACAATCTTACATTTTAATTTATTTTTTAATGATACAAATATTCCGGCATGATATCCATTTGTTGCTGACCTTTGTCAATGGGCAATAACACTGATCTTTATCAACAGATGCTAACACTGACCTTTGTCAAAAGGTACTATCACTGATCTGTGTCAGTAGGGCAAATACTGACAACACTGATTTATGTCAACAGGTACAAGCACTGGTCTTTTTCAGTAGGCACTAGCACTGACCTTTTTCAACATGTGCTAAAACACTGAACTTTGTCAACATGTGTTAACACTGATCTTTGTCAACAGGTGCTAACACAAAAGCAGTTGGCCTCAGTTGTACAACAGCCATCAGAACTCACAACTTCTTTGCCCACACTGTCAAAAGACAAGGCTTATGTACAGAGCCAAGCTGAAGTGGAGAATGTCACTCCAGTAAATGAAAAAATGCGACGTCAGATACTGCGTCCTCCAGTTACCATCAAAAGTTTCTTTAAACCAAAAACTTTCTCAAATACAGCTTCTGGATCTGGCATAGATGGTACTGAAGACAAGAAGAAAGAAAGAGTTAAAGATAATCCAACTTCACTTTTTACCAGAGCAAATGCCAGTTACACCATGATTCAAAAACCTGTGGAGGATAAGCATAAATGCCCTGACCAAGGTGACAGCAAAATTTGTGAGAGTAAACATGACAGTTCACAAAATGATTTCCAAGTGGTGAAAAAACAGTTAAAGTCCCCAGTAGATGAAAGAGTGTTATCATTAAGGCAAGGAAAAAGAAAGAAATTATCAGTGCCAGCCACTTCCTTGAAGCCTAAGCAGGTCAAAATGGCATCATCTGATTCTAAGCTTCAAGTAGCCCTGCGTGCTGAGATGTGTCCTGTCTGTAACATAGAATTTAAGTTGGGTACTAGGAACGAGGACATCAATAGTCATATTGACAACTGCTTGATCGAGTGACAACCAGAAATGTTCTCTCTCCCAGGATACTAAATCCATTCATCTAAAACAGACTGATAAATTCACATCATCATCTGTTTCATTTTGACTATTAAAAATTCCTTCAGAATAACAATGTTAGACAATAGTGAAAATTTAAAAACAAAATCCTGTTTACTAGTTTTTATTTAATACAGAATTATAAATACTTTCAAGTATGTGTATGGTATTTATATGTATGTATTGTATAACTAAATAAGTAAACTATTTTTGACATTGTAAATAATAGTGTAAGCAAGTAAAATAAATCGCTATGTTTGATATTGCCTTACTGGATTATGGGTATACAAAATAGTCATACACAAAGCATAAAATTATTCATGAAGGATAAAATAATATAAATTATAATCTTTATTTTAATAGATTTTACAAATAGTAGTGTTATCAGCATGATTGATTTTCATCAATAAATTTATCCAATCTAAAAATGATGTTTTCTTGGTCATAGTTTTTTCTGCTATTTTTGTTTTGTTGTTGTGTTTAATACAGTTATTTTCTTTTATATTTACCACAAATTATGGAAGTCAAAAATAAAATATCAAGAAAGTATCCATGGACAAAAAGGGAGATATGGTGTACAACAGACAATCAATTTGAATGTCCATTAATAAATCAATTATTAATTTATAAAAGTTACAAATGAACTGTTATTTAAACTAAAATATTACATTCTTTAAAGTAATAAAATACTTTTTATTTTTTATATTTATATGTGTGTTACAAATAAGAGACAATTTATTATGCAGTTTAATAGGAATATAGGAATGCATATTTAAACTTTGAAGTGAAGTTTTAGCTAAAGTAGATTAAATAAATGATATAATTTTTGTTCCTTATGCTTTGATGAGATTTTTAAAACTTGCTTATTATCTGTATAATCTCTACTATGTCTCTCCAGCATATGTGCATTAGAGACAGTTGTTTTATATAATTGTATTTTGCATTTAACAAATGCTTATTTCTCTCACACACTGATTATTTTTTCTCTTTGTTTTCTCTTTTAAATCCTGTCTTTTCATCCTTGATATGATTCCTCAGCTTATGCAAACTCTTGTATTCCATGGAAACAATATAATAACCTTGTGCAAATATTGCTGTTTAGGTCCTTAATACCTATACAATGATAATACCTTAAACAACAATACTTTTACACAGCTAATACAATAAATTCACTTGTATACCTCACAAATATATCTAATAGTTATATCAAACTAGAGATATAATTGTTATTAGACAAATGCTGCTTTGAGTCACTTAAATCAGATGAAATGTTACATACAACTAATAATATACATCATTCCTCTCCTAAATCAACACAGAAAAACCATCCTTCTCCTATAACAAGCCTGTGGTAAATTTGCCTATCCCTATTTCTAAACTTAATTGTTGTATAAATTGTTAAATGTCAAAGTGACCTGACCTTGGGCACTCCTTATAATGGTATTTTTTTTTTGTAAGTGGGAAGTATGTGCTAGAAACCGATGATGCAACCCAGACCAATTCCAACTGGATGAGTAGTTTTTCTGACTTATAGTCTCATACTTGTTCATAGCAAATTTACCCAATGGGAATGGAAAGTTACTTTGTTGCAAACCATTTGATTGTAAACACATGCTAGTGGCAGCAGCCATCATTGAAAAGGTTATGTACATTGACTATAATTATCTTTCTGAAACTCCACTCTCATTTCTGTGATGATTTACATCCATGAACTTGGTTTTATATATATATATATGTTAACTTGACTGCTGATATCTATGCTAGGATAAACTGAACGATTGTCTAGCATTGTTGTGATGTAAATGTCAACACTCTTTTGATTACTTTCATATGCTGTATATTTCATTGTTGATTTAATATATTTATTGTTAAATTTATTGACTTTCTTACACATATTGATAACCATATGTTGGAGATATAGAGGGTGGATGGGGGCTTGCTAAATATAAATTAAAGACTGATTCATCTTCTCCTTTGGTAAGAAGTTTTCCACCTATGGAAATATTGTGTGGTGGTAAATGTTTATCTTGAATGTTGTGGAAGAGAGAAAATGTTTACAGCGCCCGCATATCTGCCAAGTGAGAGAGACGAGTGGTGTCTTCAAGAAAATTATTAATAACATAAATTAAGATTCTCACCAATTGTAATTAGTTATGGATGATTAAATAATAATAATAATCATAACCAATAACTAGGGTGACATTGTGTCACAAATCCTTTGTTCATCTACCACCAAAGACACATTCCTGAAGCCTGTTGGATGTGGCAGGGGAGTCTATCACTCCTAATATATCTACCAAAACAAAATGTACAGCTCTTGGGGTCAATATGGCTGATGCCTCTTCTAGTTGAAGCACCCTTTCTCACTCCAGTCTGATTTGTGCCTTAAACTGTGAATTCCTCATCAGTCTCACACTAAACTCTAATGACTAATAATATCATACAATGGAACTGTCAGAGTTTTATTCAATCTGCAAAGAATTAAAATTAGTATTTCTCATACAATCCTTCTGTGTGCTGAGACCTTTTTATCTCCTGCTCACTCATCATTGAACAACATTCATTTTATCCATAAGGATTTCCCAAGTGAGAGACCCTCTGGAGGAGTAGCCATTAACTCCAATTAGATACTATTCTTAAACTTGTTCCTAAAACACTTGTTTGATTATAACCATAACAATTTGTTCACTGTATATCCTCCTTTCAGCTGAGGTCTCTAAATCAGATATAGATTTTACTAACTGACCAACTCTCCTGTTTTAATTCTTAGTGACCTGAATGATCATAGGCCTTTTGGGGCAATACATCATATAATAATAGAGGGAAATCATTGAAAGAGGTTCTTTTTGATAGAAACCTGTGTTTTAAATGATGGTTCACACACCTTGGTTCAGGCTCCACTAATCTATGTGTCACCCATCGTTAATACTTGATTTTAGTGGAAAGTTTCTGATAAGTGGTAGTGACAATATTCTACACTCAATACAGAAGTAGAAGAATCTTATCCATGTAAGTGGAAATTTCACAATGCAAACTGGGATTTTTTTCAAACACTTCATGAGTTTCAGTTGACAGAGACCTCTTTAATTCAGCTGCTTCAGAAGACCAACTGAAAAATTCTCATTCATTTTACTAAATATTAGTGAGAAAGCAATACCCAAAACTTTGACAGTCTAAAGACAAACCAAGGTTTCCTGCTTTGATGAAGAATGTAAGAAAGCAATTGATGAGTGAAAAAGGACTTTGCAAAAGTTTTTCCAATTTCCTACTCAAGAAAATCAATTTGAACAAATAAGAGCTAATGTCCTTTAGAATCACTAAATAGGAAAGGGAATCTTACAAACAAATTTATTTCTAGCCTAAATTCCAAAGCATTTATCTATAAACCAATACACCATCAGGGTCTTCAGCTCTGTTCTAGTGCATTTAGGATAACACCTGTGCACAATCTGTATGCAATTACAAAGAAACCTTCCCTAAAGCACAGAAGAATTAAATTATGTATTAAAATTAGAATCAACTCCAACCAATCCAGTTTAAAAAAATAGAATCAACTTCAACCAATCCAGCTTATAACCTCTGTATTCAAAATTGACTCATACTTTCAGGTTCTGTTGAAATGAAATATTCCCTCTCCTCTATCAACCTCACTTGAAGACCGCGAATATCAAGCTTGATCATATAGCTCCATTTATTGTTATTGTTTCTTGGTTATCTGTGTGGTTGCTGTTGTTGTTGCTGCCTTGGGGTGGGTGATTCTGGCAGTGGAGGGGCCACCAGTGCTCATTCAAACTTGTCTAGGGCAGCCTTGACATCTGCTGGCAGGACCTTTTCCTTGGGGCAGTCAACTTACTTTTTCTTTCTTTTCTGCTGTCTTGGTCTGCAAATTGGTATTTTGTTAAGTTTTTCTTTGCTTGTTGTTGAATGTCGTTGTTTGAATTTCGTTATCTTCTGTGTTGGTGGCCAGTCTGACTCTTTTTGCTCTCCATTTTGTTAGTCAGGGTCTGTGTGAAGGCCTGTCTTTTCTCATCCTTGAGTGTCAAAGTTGAATTGTTTTTCTTCTTCGGCAGACTTTTCCATATTACTTTAGTGCTGATCTCTTTATCATTAGTTTGGATGGGTGAAGTTTGTCTCTTTATTTTTTTATGCCATTGTAGGTTTGGTGAGACTTTGAAGTGGTTCTGGAGAATCCGTCTTAGTTCTATCATGCTGTTTAAGAGTGATGGTTCATTGGTGGGGGGTTTTTTTGTTTTGTTTTTAAAAGATTAACCATTGCATTCTTTTGAAAGCAACATTAAGTTCCTTGTTGGGAGTAGTCAAATCATAGTCAATAGGTGATATGACTTTCTTATATCTGTTCATCTTTTTCCATAAACAAGTGTGTAGTAAGCTGTTCAAAAGGTGTGGACCAGAGAGAGAGAGAGAGCACGTCTGATCACAACTGTTGGAAATGGAATGAAATGATGATAATGAAGATGTTAATGCTACTGTTATCTAAGTTTTGTAAACTCCACCTCAAGAGAAGTAACTCTACATATGCAGATTTTAGAGTTAACTTTTCATATGGGATTTCTAAAGGGTCTAAATCCTGTCTTAATTCATTAAATTTATACAGCCCCCACCATCATTGTATAATCCACAGCCCTTTAATAACAACAGCGTACACGTTTCAGAACAAAGCTATTGAATTACATCAACTTATAACATTTACACTTGTTGTCATTTATCTAAATGTAAATTATATTTAAAATGCAAAACTGAATGTAGAGATAGGTGGAGTTTTGGTTCGAGGATTGCAAATAATGTTTTATAAGCATTTCAAGTAAAAAAAACAAAACTATTCACTGACACTATATCAAACTTGTATTACAATAATGATACTTGGCAACTGTCGTCACTTTTGAGTAAGTGTATATAACGACACCAGAAGTAAGAAATGAACAATTTCAATATTTCATAAAAAGAACTAAGATTGCGTTTTTAACCCAAGACTCCACGTGGATAATGCATGTATTTTAAGCTCATTAGACGAACTTTAACCATCTGATTGATAAAAATTCTAGCACATATTTGTGAAATTCCCTATTTTCAACGTGACCTTCTCAAAGGTTAATTTTAGGATGCAACACTTTACAAATTTTAATAGATGTTATTTGAAGTTTCTGTGTAAGTATTGGAGTGTTATCTTGTCATCCCTCTGTTACGTTCATAAAATGTTCGCAAAATTTCACGATTTACGAATGGTAATTTCAAAACTGCAAAGTTTCACTCAAATAGGCCTACAGTTTATTTAAACTGCAGTAGGAGTGATTCTTTCTGTGTCTCATTAGTCTCCAGTAATTATAGAGTGACATAACAAATATTGGACCACATGTCATATTTCTGGCGGCGACTTAGCATTTCGACTGACTATTCAGCGTATTGGCATACCAAATCTAACAAACCCGTAACCGAAATAATAAACTATTTAATAATTATAACAATGTCAATCCATAAGGAACATTTAATAAATTAGTGTTTCATTGATGTGCATGCAAGTAGTTTGCATGAATAGGTGGTTGTTGCGGTAAGATGTGGTGAGGTGCCCTGGGATGTGGTAAAATCTGTTCAGTTGTGGTGAAAAGATGGTCCCGTCTGCATTGGTCTATACTCTTTATGCGCGAAATATCCCTTTTGAACATTTTCTTTAACTGTAGTGCAGTAATCTTATTTGCATATTCTGTAACTTCACAACTACATACTAAATATTATCAAAAATGCGTATTTTACTTGCACGTGCTCTTAAGTATTATTTTAAGATTTTTAGGAGCAGACAGGAGTCGTGTAAATGTTATCAGAGACGCATGACATCTACGGTTTCAAAGCAAACTGTGCAAAACAATTCAGTCAGTGATGATGGGAAAGGTATCTTGGGCGATATCTCTAACAATAAGTATCAATACTTAAATCCCGAATTTGTGTCGCCATGGAAACAGACTTCTGCATGGGAGTCATACTTTCATCAACCCATTCCTTACATCGACTGGGATTTTCTGTGTGATCCCCAAAACTATAAAGCTATATCAACAAATATTGCAAATAGGAAAGGAACCGGTAATATAGAGAAAGTGGTGAGTGAAACATCAGACATGTAGCAACAACAAAATTAATAATGCTCATTTAAAAATAATTTTCTTTCTTTTTACAATAAAAAAAATTGTTTACAAGTTTTCTCAGATGATAGTGATACTGATAGTGATACATCATACAGTGATAGTCAAATATGATTTAGTAAAAACACAAATGGCTGCATTTTTTGTAGTCTTGATAAAAAGTAAAAGTCATGGTATTCTTGGTCTTGGCACATTACACAAGCTATTTACAAATTACAGTGCATTACTCATCCATACATACAGAGATATAAAAATAAAATTCACTTTTGCATCACCTGTATATTTTTAAAAACTCTATTCATGTAACTTTACTAACAGTCTGTTAAAAAAAAAGCATATTTTTTTTTGTTCTTTTTTTTCTTATTTGGTATGTTCAACAGAACCATTTCATATTTTTCTATTTCTAGTGTTAGATAAAGATTAAAAACATTGGGTGTACAATTGGACTTCTCTTTTTGAGTCAGGTTGTTATACTTATTTATTACCATTGATAAAGAGAGCACTAATATAAAACACTCTCACTACAACTTTTACAAGTGTGTAATTGTGATTGTAGATAGATTTGATGTATAAACTATAAGCCTTTTTCCAGATGATGAATACTAATCAAACATACGGTAACTCATGATAAAAAGATTCTATAAGATAGAAGTGATATACAGATGGGTTACTGTGACTATAGATGTTATTTTTATGTGCCAACTCATCTCATATCTGGTAACTTAGGTATAAACCAAGCCACAAAGTAATGTGATTGATTGCCCAGATCAGTAGACATGTAGATAGCTTGACTCCATTCACACTCAGTGACTCACTGATTCAGTCACTTCTAGAAGAATGAATATACTAGTCCAGTGAATGAAAGAATACATTAAGAGTATGAATGTCAGAAGAAGAGTGGCAATGTCATTTGCTGAATGTTTACATGGATAAGGTCAGACCTGTAGGTTAAGCTGGAGTCAGACAGTGAATCAGCACTCAAGCAGAGTGAATGGGCAGTCAGTATAAGGAATTGGAGATCTTGTGCTTGATTCTGTAGTGAACAGGAAGGCAGTGTAGGGATTGGAGATCTTGTGCTTGATTTTGTAATGAACAGGCAGACAGTATTATTAGTTTTATTACTATTATTAGTATAGGGATTGGACTTGGAGAAGATATTGTATAATTGTACTTGATTTTGTAGTGAACAGGTAGGCAGTATAAGGATTGGAGATCTCGTGCTTGATTCTGTAGTGAGCAGGCAGTTACTGAGTTAGTCAATAGTGCAGGGTTTAGAGAAAATCTTGTGCTTGATTCTGAACAGGCAGGCAGTTTAGGGATTGGAGACAATGTTGGGTTCTAGAGATCTTAGACAGTTAGAGTGGCTTGAGTTTTCTTTTTTAAAATCTGAAAATTATAATCATTACCAAAATCATTGTACCTTTAAAAAAAGACATGGTTTTGATGTTTTTAAATAATGCATTTATTTAAATGAAATTTTCATTTATTCAATGCTATTGCTGTGATTGACTCTCCCTAATTCAGTTTAATCTACCTCATTGATTGATTTCAGCATGTAGAACTCTGATACCAAGCAAAGAAAAATAAAACTAGCTTGTGTTTTCTTTTAACCATTAGTGCATTACCATTTAAAAATATTTCAGTAATATATTTTTTAAAAAAAACTTTAATCATAGAACATAACTACAACATTTAGTACAACAAAGTAAAATATATAGGTATACAAGCAGCATCATAGTACATTAGTGTTTCATTTGCTTAATTTCTTCCATCACTAATGGGACAGAAGGGAGGGAATACAATTTTAGTAGTGTAGAATAATATAAACACTTAATATTATTATTTAACACAAAAATAATTATTAATTTGAAATTTCAGTGCATATTGCTAATACTTTTGATAATTATTGTATTTAAAGATCTGATATTCCCATTTTAAATGACAGTTTAATAACACACACACACACACACACACAGTGTTACCAAGTGAACCATGCTGAGACATAGTAACAACAATTTCTATCCACTGTTACTAATCACTATTTATTATTACTATTGTGATTGGTGTGGACTAGGATACACAACTTTTTGACACTGTTATCTATGCAAATATTTGAATTTTATTTAACATTCAGTCTGATGAAAAATATAATTTCCACTTGAATCTGGCTGGTTTAGTAAGTGTGTTATTTGAATATGTACTCAAGT
This sequence comes from Sinotaia quadrata, assembly GCA_028829895.1. Lineage (NCBI taxonomy): Eukaryota > Metazoa > Mollusca > Gastropoda > Architaenioglossa > Viviparidae > Sinotaia > Sinotaia quadrata. Next base: position 40,459,727 of record CM054177.1, on the reverse strand, counting down.
GAGTACTCTATTGAGTATTAAGGTGCATTATTGATTATATCTTTACAGGCCCCTGGCACAAAAAGATCACCAGGTTTAATTTGTTGTCTCAATAAGACTTAATAATATATTTGATAGAACTTAAATATAATTAATTAATCACCATTCAATAACCTTACATTTTTATTGTACATTGTAATTCAGTCTTTTTTTCTCTCAACAGAACCATTTATGGATTCAGCACCAGTCTGCTAAGAGTGTAAGCTGACTTAGAATTTTATTTTTTTGTATGCTCTAAAATCTTTTCTTTTTCTCTAGCCAATAAATTTACTTTAAAATAAATAAAAATGATTACTTGGTTCATTATCATAATGAAATGAATTAATGATATTTGGATTAAATTAATATGCATCTTAATACTTGTTTAGACCATTTTGCAGGTACAGCTATTCATGTGATGATGAATGGTTGATTTTGTAAAAAAAAAAAAAAAAAAGTCTTGTAAAGATGAATACACATAATTTATTTGTATTTGTTTGACCTTTACCCTTTTGGGAGAAACATGTTTTGACCAATTTAGCCATTTGAATACAGAGATTGTTGTGTGCATACCTGTGTATAAGAGCATCTTTCTGTCAAATATAAATTGTATACATTGTGTGTACAGATTTCATTATATATTTATTATAGCATATTATTTTTCACCTGGGTGACAAAGACATCCTAGCTTGACCAGCATTTCTTAAAGGGTGACAATAACTGGAAAGATTCTTTTGATTCAAATCAAATCCTTCATGTCCTGATTCAGTTTAACTTTAATTGATAGGCAATATTTAGAAAATAATTAGCTATATTAGTATTAAAATTTATTAAAAATAAAATAATTATATGAAAGTTGTATTTGTTAATGCATTAAGTCAGATCTTCTATTTAGTAACTGTATGACAGCCTGGCAAATGATATGGGTTGCTAAATGTTATGGACTGAAATATGGTGGACTTGTATTTGTTTCTCATGTATATAATTATAAGGTGTGGGGCACTAGTACATGACAGCCTGACAAATGACATGGGTTGGCTAAAGGGTATGGATTGAAACATGGTTGTCAGACTACAGTCATTTGTAGTTGTACAGATACCTTCAGCAAGGGGAAGTATAATTATAATATGGTAATGGAAACTTGTAAAGTACAGACTCTTAAATAGACAGGCTTTCATCACTATTTAGTTCATTTAAGAATTCAGAGATTGTTTTTTTTTGTTACTGTAACATTAGCTGTAGAATTATATCTTTATCTTTAAGAAAATAAGTACAAATAAATTCCTGCTATTATTATCTTCATAGACAATGTATATGTTTGTTGTGGCATTTATAAGCATTGTTTTATTTTTTTTGTATTTAACTCTCTCATAGCTTGAGATTCTCAATCTACCATTTTATTACTTATTAAATTTAAAGTCATCAGACTCAAGTTCAATGTTTGTATTGTGTACCTCTCTCCAGCATAAGCCTTACTCAGGATGAGCCATCTACTCTGTCCAGTGTGCAATATGACCTGTCATTTATTTCTTGGTTTGTACTTTGAGTGTGTGCAAGATGCCAACATTCATAGACAAATTCATATACCAATAATTTAACTTGTAAACCAAGCTCTCAGTAAGTTAGTTATTCAAACAACTTAAGCAGGTGAACCTACTTACAGTTTTGAATTTTTGTCAAACGCAAGTGTGTAAAATCTTTGAAGTATGCTATTCACTCTGGTGCAAAGTTATGTATCTATGTTAAATAAATAATTTAATATAATATTTGTATGCATGACATTTTCTGTAAGATGATTATAATTTGTACATATTTTTTATGTAAATGTAATGTGGCTATAAAGTGCTCAGCAAATAAGTGCGTATACAGTCGACTCTTGATTAATTATTAGTGATGCAGATTATCCTTGTTAATTGCACTTGCAGGAACACTTGTCACTGACAGAATAAAATATTGAATGTTGATGCAAATATATTGTAACAGTAAACAACAGTATACAAACAGCACAATGCTTTTATATATGTAAAACTTTTACAGTTGCAGAAATAATATAATTCCTTAATGCCAGAAAATGCATATTTTGTAATTTGATGACTCACATATTGTATTACTCACTGTTTGGTATAAAAGCTCCACTCTTGATCATCATTATATTACCAAACAGTATAGTAGGTTTGATGACACACCTTGAAGAAACATCCCCAGAACATAGTTATTAACTCCTCTGCCATGTAAAGATATCTCATTTCATCCCCCCCCCCACACACACACACACACACACAACACTTCAAATATACAAACTGGCTTCCTGGACAGTATACATATAAGGATTACAGAAATACAATGTACAAACACTACCTCTGATAACTTAGATGAGACTGTGTTGGTGTTTATGTATTACTTTATTGATAAGGCATTTAATGTACATTTTTTGTAATTACCTTGTAAAAATAAATACCTTTACATGTGTGTATGAGAGCTGTCAGTAGTATTACATTAATTGTACTCAAGTTTGTGTCTGTTTCTTTAGCAATTTATTTAAGCTTGAATTTGTAATAAGCAATTTTATTAATGTGACATCATTTGCATTTGAATTTGCATTGTTTATCATTGTAATCATTTAGGCATACATTTTTAATAAAAAAAACTTATACAGACATTACCATATGTACATGTATTTAAAACTGTACCAAATATACTTTTTTTACTTTAAACTCCAATAATATGGGCACTGAGATAACCATGCACTTTGTTTTATTAATTAGATTATTAAGGTTACAAGATCACCATGGCACTTATTTTTTTCAAGATGGGGACCATACTTTTACTAGTATAAAAACAAATCAATCTAAAATAATTCTTATTTAGCAGCTAATCTCCATCTAACTGTTACATGTATGCATTCAGATAATGAGCAATATATATGTGTGTGTGTATATATATGGAACAATTCAAAAGTAGTTTATTTAGGTTTCTGTAGGAGGTGGATAAAAGTTTGTTTTGTTTTTTATAAGAACTATTTATTTTATTTGCAAATTAGTATTTCATAGAGATATTTTATTGTTTTTGTAAGGAGGGAGATCTCTTTTTATTGTGCTTTTTGTGTTTTTTTGCTTGTTTTTGCTTGTTTGGAGAATTAATCTTGCATCCAGACAATGAGGTCTGAATACCTTGTACACAAATTTATGTATTCTTTCTTCATTTTGTTGCAGTTGGAAGAAAAGAAACAACTTTGGGAAGAGCTGCTATGTGAAGCTTTAAAAATTCCTAATAGTACTCATCCTTCTTCGGTATGGTATTATCTGTAAAGTGTAATTGTGACTTGATGTAGTTAGGTTCAAACTTGACAGTTTACTACTATTACTACTAATAATAATAAAAAGCAAGAATATTAATATTGATAAAAGAGGACTTAATAAAACACTTAACACAATATTAATATTGATAAAAGAACACTTAATAAAACACTTAACTTAATTACACATAAAATTTTCATGGTCTTTATCCAAACTTGTAAGAAAAATAAAGATAGTGTAACAAAATGAAATGGATTTTTTTTGGCAAATATAACTTTATTTGCAGAAGAGTTTGAACAACACTGATCTAAAGAATCAGTGATATTCTTGTTGGTGATAAAATCATAAAAATGTGTATTGTATACATTTAAAAAAAAAGAATAATGCACTTTAGGGTTTTAGCACTACTTTTAGAAATTGTATAAAATACCTAAGTTTAATGATGCAATCTTATCATTTATGAAAAAGGAGAAATAAATTGTTGTGGTACCCTTTGTAAACAGCAGAATTGTGATAGATGAAAGATTCTTTACACCAATTATTCTCTTTTTAACCTTCCCTAAATTGAAAGATAATTGTGAACACGTATGTATTTTTAGTACCACTTTAAAACCAATATATAAGAATATTAGTTTTAGGATATGCCAACAGTTTAGATTTTATGTAAATCACTCTAAATGGAACTTTTAGGTATGTTTCATGAAATTTAACTGGCTGTGAACTTCTAGATTATTCTCACTCTGAACAATGTCTCTGTCTTCATTGAGATTGCAATCTAGCTTTTTCAAGTTTAAGTTGGATAGAATTGCTACAGATAGTGATTTTGGTAATTGTTTAGTAATTTATTGTGATAGAAGGTAAAAGAGGTTCATGTCAGAGAAACAGACACAAGATTGAATAGCTTGCTTTGTTGAAAAAATCATGCTATTCTCAATATTTGACTCATGAACTGATTGTTTGTGAAAATTAAAAAATATCACATAATGAAAAAACAGACTTGTAAATCTGCTTTTGACATTATTTCTAGTAGTACACTTAATACAAGATATTTCCAAGAAGAATAATCTGCATACTAGGAAACAGAACCAAATAGACCCAAGAAGAACAGTCTGTCTACTGAGACCCAAGAAGAGCAATCTGTCTACTGAGACCCAAGAAGAGCAATCTGTCTACTGAGACCCAAGAAGAGCAATCTGTCTACTGAGACCCGAGAAGAGCAATCTGTCTACTGAGACACAAGCGTATCAAAAATTAAGTTTTCTGCAAAATTTAGATATTTGTTGTATGTTTTCCTAAGAGTGAATTCCGAGAAACATGAAGCTGTAAATTCTGGCATATAATTCTGTCTGCTTAATAATAAGGCTGATTTAATATTGCTTACACTCTGAATTCCATTGAAAAATAATTAAGATAGTTCCCCCCAAAAATAGTTTTAAAAGAAGGGACAGTAATTGGTATAAAAATACTTTCATGAAATCAACCTAAAAACATTAAATTTCATTATTTCTAAAATAAGTAGAGGAAAAGAATCTTCTAGAAATTTTGTTTCTTTCTATTGTTCTCATGTGTTTTTCAAGCAGTTATGATGAAAATATAAGCTTAAAAATAATTTTCACTGAATAAATTAAAAGCAGACTAACAGTCAGAATTACTAAGTAAAAGAGTAATCTTGTTAATATCTTTTCAAATATAAACTAAATATAATGTATTTTTGTGGGAATTTATTTTATACCAAACTTTATGCACTGAGCTCCATTTAAAATGTTTAAATTTCAGTATGAGGCTTTTCCAAATACACAGTATGGACACCTTTTTTCTGCTATCTACTCAGATTAGACCAGTTTACAAGATATTATTCACATGCAGCCTTATTTATAATATTTATCATTGAACCTGACACTTGGCTTATTTCAAGCATAATTGACTGTGCTACAAAACATCCTTCAGCTCAAATCATATGTTTTTACAGGGTATAGCACTTTTAGTTCTATTGTTCTGCCCCCAATAGTTTATTATGGGTTAATAGTTCTTGCTCCAGGTCATATGTCTGTTTCTAACCACTTTAGCTTGGGCATCTCTTGATTCCAAAGGAGGCCAGCCTATTTTACCAGCTTAGCAACCTCCTATCTTCAATTGGTTGCCACAAGTGACTTTACCATTTACACAGAATGGTTAATGTGGAAGTATTGCATGTACTTTGAACTTTTGCTGCCATCTTTGTACAGTTATCAGTGCCTTCACTTTACAGTGGATCATTCCTAGGGTACTCATCTTATTGTTTACCCTAGTCTACTGTGATTGGTATTGTTTCTCTTTAGTGATTGAACAATTTTATTTCAGCTTGAAGAAACAGAACTAAATGTATATTCCTTCATAACAAAGACTAGACATAACTTTTATAGTATAATTTATTTTGAAATAACATATGACATTTACTGCAGAATCCTAATTTAAACCTGCAGAAATATCAATTCACATTAATGATGTATATATATACTTTGATAGTACTGTGAGTAAGAAGCAGTGTTATTAATCTTAGGATGAGCATGTCAAGTGTGTGTGTGTGTGTGTGTGCGTGCGTGCGTGCGTGCGTGCGTGTGCATATTACATAAATATTATTACTATTTATTTCTGAAATATTAAGATTTAAATTATGTAAATATGACAGTGGAAATGATGAAATTGGTAGGTAAATTAATTTAATTATTGTGTTATGGTTAGCACCAATTTAAGCTGTGATGAGGCTGTGCTGTGGGAGTTTGCCAGTTTTTTATATTTGATAGAAAATAATTTCACAAGCCATTTGTATCAGACACTTGGGTTTATGACTGGATATTTTAAAATTTAAATCACATCATGCTCAATTACTATTTCTTAAGTAAAACTATACATATGACCTTCTACAAAAATGAATTTTCACTCTTAGCCTGCTTTTACTAGTGCACAGACATTTTTAAAAAGTATGTTTTCTCACTTTTTCTTTTGAGCACTTTTATTTAAAATATAAATTATATTGAGAAGTTATGGTTTTTCTCAGACTGAAATTTATACTTTGTGTATCTTTTCTTGCTTCTAGCCCATTGGAGATGAGTCTAAAGCTTTTATTGTAGAGATTCATGGAAAGAAAAGAGGCAAGTAGATCATTTACTGATTTTTTTATATATGATCATTTATCTGTTTTAATTTTCTTTGTACAGTATTGTACAATAAAATAAAAATTATAATTGAATATGCGATTAAACAGAAATTATCTTTATACATGTAGAAGGACTATAGTTTACTGATCATTTTGATATGTGAACCATAACTGTGTTATGTGTAGTTTCTGAGATGTGACCGTTTAGCCGTTTTAATTTTCTTTGTAAATAAAAATTGTACAGTAAAATAAAAAATGTAACTTAATATGTGATTAGACAGAAATTATCTTTATACATAAAGATAGAGTATAGTTTGCTGATCATTTTGATATGTAAACCAACTCTGTATGAAGTATAGTTTCAGAGATATGGCAGTTTGCTTGTGTACATTTTCTGTGTTAAACTTCATTAATGCCTTTTCTTTGTTAAAATTTGCTGAAAAGGTCATTTTCAGCATCCAATAATTTCCATATGTTCTTTGCAATGCCTTTGGACAAAAATAGGCATTAACTACACAGTAAATGATTTAATAATATGTATATTGGTTGTATTTTGTTCATCATTTGCATAATGATGCCATGAATGTTCCTTTTTGTTGCATTTTGCGAGCAATTTTATGAAACAAAAGCCCGTTTTCTTTTGCAATTTATAATAAACTGAAAAGTTAATTTTGCCTTATATCTGGGTTTTTTTTATTGTATGTGATTATGTTTATTAGAATTGTTGGATTGTTTTTTAGTGTGGTTTCTATTTTACTTGTAATAAACTTGAAAAATCACACGTTCATTATGTCTAAAAAAGGTTGACCACAAATAACGACACTAAATTAATGAAATCTCAAAAAGTATTGCAGCTAACATCACAATTTTTTGTACACAAACTTATTTCATCAGTACACATATTTTGAGCATAAAATATTTATACTATATGAAGTAGAAAAAAATGAATGGGACTACCTACTAATAGCTCATGAACATGAGTGCAACCATCTCTTTATAGTAGGTAGTCCCAACCAATTTTTACAGAGTAAAACAAACATGTTTACATTTTATAAACTGTATGCAAACATAGCTGTTCATTATGTAAATGCACTTGTAATATATTATAAAGTGCATATTCAAGACATCATAATTGCAATAGGTATTTTATATTATTATGAGAAGGTCCCTTTAATTAACGATAATTTGCAGGTGACAGACTGGAAGTGACAGCTTGCACTCTCCTCAGAGTAAATTCCTAGTATTTTAATGAACACTAAAGAATACCTCTTACCTGGCATGTCCAAACAGAGCAGTGAAACACCCCTCTGAAGTGAAAGGCTATACCACCATGATAGGATTTGCATCCTGTTTAACTGCAAAGAAACATGAAAATTACAGTTTTGGCTTATAACTCTGATTTTATTCACTGTGAGGCCTTTTCACGTAACTCACCAATGGTACTTTGCACTCAATAAAATCTTACCCATTAATTAATTTTAGCATAGCTCAAAGTATTGCATACAGTTTTCTTAAATTATTATGATTAATATTGTTGTCCTGATTTTGCTTTGCAAGTAGTATACCATAAAGCAGTTTAGTAAATATTTGACACCTTCAGTCATTTTCAGTCATGAAAAGATAAGTTTATTTTGGAAACAATACTGTTAAAACTAATATTTGCATTTGTTTTTGAAAGAAAGAGAAAAGTTAAGATAAAATAGAAAACATTTTACTGATTTTGATTGAAATATTTTATAATTACTTTTCTCAGAACTTGCATGATTTGTGAGATGTAATAAAGATATTTGTACTGTAACTTTGCGCATTTTGTCCCCAGGTTTGTCGCTAAATAATCATGGAAACAAGTAGATAAATGAATACTAGTTGAGCATTATCACCTTTTATTATTAGTTACCCACATAGACAGTAATATGCAATCTTTTACACTTTGTTTATTGCTACTTTTTAATTTGATCTTATTTATCATCAGGATTTGAATTCCAACCCAAAACTGTGGTTGAACTGGGAGAGAATCTGCAGATGCTTAAAATACAGTGAGTATTGCCATTAATTTAACTCTTGAGAACAATCTGAGCTTTAGTGAATGTTGTCAGTCATATACAGTATTGCCATTAGTTTAACTCGAGCAACAATCTGAGCACTTAGTGAATATTTGTCAGTTGAATACAGTGTGTAACTAGTAAAAACACTAAGTGTTGTCATTAGTTTAACTCTAGCAGTAGTAGGAGCACTTAGTGAATGTTGTCAATCAAATACAGTTAGTATTGCCATTAGCTTAACTCTAGCAACAATCTGAGCACTTAGTGAATGTTGTCAGTTAGATACAGTTATTAGTGCCATTAGTTTAACTCTAGCAACAATTGGAGCACTTAGTGAATGTTGTCAGTCAGATACAGTTAGTATTGCCATTAGTTTAATTTTAGCAACATTCGGAGCACTTAGTGAATGTTGTCAGTCAGATACAGTTAGTATTGCCATTAGTTTAATTTTAGCAACATTCGGAGCACTTAGTGAATGTTGTCAGTCAGATACAGTTAGTATTGCCATTAGTTTAATTCTAGCAACAATCAGAGCAGTTAATGAAAGTTGTCAGTCAAATACAGCCACACGTTGTTATGATTGATTACACATCTTATGACCACTAGGCAGTTCAGTGGCTTGCTTCCAATTACATTCAGTCATGAATAGTCAGATTTTGACAATTGGTAAAATTTACAGAACAAACTGAGTAATTTAAGAAGTAACAAAAGGCAGACAGAGATCAAAATTGTGTTAGAGATGTTAAAACAAACAATATTATAATTGTTGCAATAGTCATACACTTCTCTACAATAATACTATAACAAATATTAAAGTCAGGTAAAAGTTTTTAACACAAGTTGAGAGTCATTCTGCCCGAGCCCATAATATTGTAGGCTTGCATTATTTCTTAAAAAGGCTTTTAGAGCAGCTATAGTCTTTCATAGGATATCTTGCTAGGCTTTGTGCTGTCTTAGGATGGATATCTGATAGTTTTGCATAGGATAAATAAAATGGTAGCCATACTAATATTTATCTCCCCCAATCTGAGACTTGATTTACCATTCCTATAGGTTTTTATTCCTATCCTCAGAGTTCCTGGAATAGAGAATCACAACATCTAATTCTCCAACCAGAATAATTATTTAGACTCTAGTTATTATTAATTATAGTTTACTTTCATTCTTTATAGCATTTGCTAAGGGCAAAAATACAAATTGGTTTATTCAACCATCTTTCATTTCACTGCAACACTGATCACCACACATTTAAGACAGTATGTCATTATACAGTTTTAGTTGAACAATGCAACAAATATTTTAATTTACACAATACTTAAATTTAATACAGTGAACCAACACTTCTTATTCTAAAATATAGCAAAAATTAAATATGTTATGTTTCAGAAATTTAGCTATGACTACAGGGCCAAGAACATATTATCTCATTGGAGATTTAGTACGCCTTGAACGTGCACTTGTACAATTTGCACTTCAAAAACTGCGACAAAAGGTATACCAGATGACTTATTGTGTTAGAAAAGTTATCATTGTTTAAAAGTAGTCGTTTGTGTTATATCCATCTTTAATCAAATTTAATAATAAAACCTTAAAAATTCTTAAATTTAGTTCTCATTATCTATGAGTAGGAACTGAAAGGAATTGATTTTGATAGTACTTTAGAACATTATCATATCTTTAAGAAATCATTTAGCATTAATATGAATTGCTCTCTGATCAGTATTCTTAAGAGAAAACGTTCTTGCTATCTTATAATTCATATACTTAGAAATCATTTAGCACTAACACAAATCACTTTCCAATCAGTTTTCTTCAGACAAAACACTCTTCCTTACTAAAACCCACATATTTATAAATCATTGAACATTAACAGTAATTGTTTTCCAATCAGTATTCTTCAGAAAAAAACATTCTTGCTTACGAAAGCTCATGTATTTAGAAATCATTTAAGCTGTGACATGAATCACTTTACAGTTAGTAAACTTCAGAAAAAATATTCTTGCTTACTAAAACCCATGTATTTAGAAATCTTTTAGTATTAACATAATTGCTTTTCAATCAGTATTTTCAGGAAAAAACCATTCTTCCTTACTATGTATTTAGAAATTAATAATTGCTTTCCAATCAGTATTTTTCAGGAAAAACCCATTCTTCCTTACTATGTATTTAGAAATTAATAATTGCTTTCCAATCAGTATTTTCAGGAAAAACCCATTCTTCCTTACTATGTTAGTATGTATTTAGAAATCATTTAGCATTGACATGAATCACTTTCCAATCAGTATTCTTCAGAAAAAACATGTTCATAATCAGTATTATTGTGCATGAATTATGGACCCAGTGCTGCTGGTTATGTGACCACATTTCTACACTAACATTGCATATTAAATTTTCACTCAAATATTTTAGTTCATTTTAAAGGTTTATTAATTATTTTAAAAAACTTAGAAGAGTATTGTAAAATTTCACCTGAATTTGAAAATATTAAAGTCTAAAGCTAGTTTCTCTTATTGAATTGTTTTATCTGACATCAATGAAGTTGCTGTAGTGAATGGCTTGCTTTTAGTCATGTGCCACACTTTGGAAATGGGCACTGCTGGATTAATTCATTATTCTGTTTCAACAAATAATAAACTGTTAGGTGGCATTTTCCTCATTTATGTTTGTGTAAATAATAGAATCTATTAGAATCTCAAACAATATATATCTTCCCATCTTCACATATATATTTTATGAATTATGACTTTTTTTTTCAAAGAATGAACTGACAAAGAAATATACACTTCCAGAGAAGTAGAACTGCAATTTGAACTATTGAATTAATGTTTGTTTTTCATTTTATGCATATGAATATGATAAAAATGATTTAATATTATGTTTAGTAAGAAACAAATTTAAGAGTAGTTGTCTGTTCAGCAGGGTAAATGTTACTTCAGTTTGACTGATTTATTTTTTCCTGCTGAATGTCCATTTCCAATATATGTTGATTTGTTGTTGTTGTTAATGAAGTGCTTGCAGTAATTGTTGTTATACAAACAACCCCTATTGTTGATACAGTTTTCATTTTTGTATTATCTCCTTAAGATCCTCACCAGTCATGGTTATTACTAATATTTATATTTTAATTAGTGGTGTCCTTGCTTACATTATGCATTTGTTGTGAATTTGACCAATCCAGAAATTAATTTTCTTGTCTCAGTTTTCCATTAACCCCACAGTTTACAGACTGTGTGGCTGATATAATCATGGCTCACAGTGCTCACTTTGCACTAAATCCTATTTTTAAAAAAAGCTTTTAATCACACAACAATATGTAATATACAGTAGGTGACAAAAATGTCTTATTTTAAAAATACTTCCCAACAAATTATATCATGTCATTTAAAATCATGTGAAAAAAACAACAATAAAAGAAAAATACAAACATTGAGCAGTTGTCACCTATATTTTTAAGATTATTTACATAATTTATGTTCTATTTATTTATTATTATTAACTATATTTAATTTATTAATTATACAGTACTCATTTATTGTTATTAGTTTTAACTCTGTTTTTTTTTTTAAAATCAAATAGGTCAGAAATTGATAGTCATGGAATGGATTAATATTATTAACATGTAATTTTTATATATGACATCCTCCACACTGTCCTTATCAGTCATTTCTACTTGAAGCTAAACAGGGTAAGAGGAGTGACACTTTTCTGATTTCACTTGATTTTGGAAAATTTAACACCGTTTGACTCAAATTAAAATAAAAGAATTTTGAAACACAGAGCCATACTTTAAAAATTTTTTTTATTAATCTTAGTAGGGATAACAATGCCCTACCCCATTTGCTTTGAATGTACCCAGCCTATAATTCTATGAAAAATTTCTAACACTCTCTTTGGTTTAGATTTATGCACATTTCATTGGATGACCTTAAAATAATTGTCCAGTGAATATCCAGAAAATAAGGTGAAAAATGTAAACAGTGCATCACTAAGGTTGGTTTTCCTTTGCTGATTGACAAGACCAATAATTTACCATCAACACCAAAAATCTTTCATGGATATATCAATGTTAGCCAATACTTTGACAGTGATGAAAATGAGATTAAAGTGAATACAATTATGCCCACTATTGATTTATATATGCAAAAATACCATCAAAATGAAACTGATTATCAATCATATAGGTTACTTTATTATTTTCTGTCATTGGTTTTGTATTACATTGCAAATTTAAACATTTATATTATCCTTCTCTCTGTAATAGGTGTACTCACAGTTTTTTCAAAGTGCATTTTTTTTCTTTTAAAATACTGTAGTACAACTATAGATTCTATTTATGGGTGTTATTATTATTTGTTTTGTCATACAGAGTGTTTATTGAATGTGGTTGCTAAAAAATATTAGCTTGTGACTATTTGTTTTTTTATGTGTTTTTAGATGTACTGTCTTATCTTGACCATTATCCAGTGGTTATTTGTCCAATTTTCTTACAACTTGCATCATTAAAAGGCCTGAAAACATACCTTGTATTGCTAGTCATGGAGACACCTCATATTACTAGTTCTGGAGACACACCTTGTATCACTAGTTCTCTAGACACTTTGTATTTCTAGTCATTGAGATATACCTTGTATTGCTAATCATGGAGACACCTTGTATTACTAGTCCTGGAGACATGCCTCATATTGCCAGTCCTGGAGACAATCTTTATATTACTAGTCCTGGAGGCATGTCTCATATTGCTTACTATTTATGAAAACTTGTGACATAACTGTATTATAGCCACAGAGACATGCCTTGTAGACCTGAAAAAAAACCATATTTTGTAAGGCCTGATAAAGAACATATCTTGAATGTCAGATCTGACATAGAATGCCTTTAGGCCTGATAAAGAACATATCTTGAATGTCAGATCTGACATAGAATGCCTTTAGGCCTGATAAAGAACATATCTTGTTTGTCAGACCTTACGGAATGTCTTGCAGGCCTGAGAATGAACATAACTTGTATATCAGGCCTGAGAATGGACAAATCTTGTATATCAGGCCTCATAATAAATAAATCAGGGCTGACAAGGAATATATCTCGTATGCCTGGTGAAAAATATGTCATGTACACAATTGAAAATCCCCCAAATATTTTTGTGTCAAGTTTGACAAAAAATGACGTAGAGGAGAAAAACATTAAAACATGAGACTGAACAGAATGTATTAACTATTGTTTTTCCTTCTAGGGTTTTTTCTTGGTATCTGTGCCAGACATGCTTCATCCAAATGTTATTGTAAGTAGTTTTATACTTTTATCATATTGTAAGAATTGAATTGAGCAAAGAGATACAGTTAAAATATTATACAGTTGTACTACTTACAGGATAATAAAAGAAAGTTTTGACAGATTAATACAAAGAAAATACTAGAGCTGATTTTTATCAGTAAATGCTAAACAGATGGCAGCCATGGTTTATACAATAGTAAAACTGAAACACTTCAATGAAAGTTTACACAAAATATTGTGAGAAAATAGAAAAGATGTAATAAAATAATGTAACTAAAAAAGTTTAATAGAAAAGATGGTACTAAACTCTAACCTACACACTAGTAATACAAAATTATGACTAATACCTACCAAAATATGTTGAGTATCATATTATTAATTAATAATAATTAAATAAAAGATGGCAGTGGAATCATATTGTTACAACTTCATGCAAACTTCATCTTCGTTTGCCTAAAGCATCTCATCTTGTCTTCAAAGTCAAATTATTAGAGCAGGTTTGCATCAGTCATTTTGTTTTTAACAATACCAGATGGATTAAAATACATTTGTTACTTGTTCATTCATACATGACTATTTTACAAGATGAACACAATAGTATATTATAATAGTTGATCATCCTTGTGTGTACTTGCTTGCTTGCTGTAAAATGCAAAAAGAATCTTTAATACTTTAATAATAATCTTTAACCTTTCAGTTTTACTGCAGACTTTTTTCTTTAACTTTAAAAACTATTTTGTTAATTGTTTCATTCAAATAACCACAATCCTTTTTTAATTGCTACTTGTTTCTCTTGAAATTATACATTTTTTAATCCTTTTTCCAAGGAGGGTTGTGGATTTAAAACCCAAGGAGAGAGAACTCAGGTGTACAAATTGGCGACTCACATTGGTCAGGTCTGTTTATCAGGAACTGCAGAAATGTCTCTTGCTGGTCAGTTCACATCTTTTTCATTTGTTCTATAGCAGAGTAAATTTGTCTATCCCTATTTATAAGTTTAATTGTTATATAAATTGTTAAATGTCAACTTGACACGACCTTCAGGTACTGTGCATGATGATATTTTTGTAAGTGCCAGAGTTAAAATAAGCAACTCATATAAAGAATATGCTAGAACTTGCTGATGCAATCTCAACCAGTTCCAAGCAGATGAGTAGTTTTTTTCTGACTAATAGTCTCACACTTGTTCATAACAACTTCATCCAATAGGGTGGACTGAAAGTTACTTTGTTGAAGAAAGTCTACATTCTGATCACTTTGATTTTGTAACTCAAGTCCTGTGATAAAGGTGACCATTAGCCTATTGTAAATTAACTGACTGATAAAAGAAGAATGCACTTAGAAATATTTTGTACATTTGCTATTGATCTATGATTTGATTTTAAGAATACTTATATAATTGAACCATTTTTTGTATGTTCACTAATTTGATTATGTTATACATTATATTTGTAAATTTTGATCGATGCTCTATTTCTTATGCTGTGTCTGTATCAGGTTAATGAATAGTGTTGCATGGTTTGTAAGTTGAGAATGTGTGTAGGAGAGGAGTTTATAGATGAAATATGCCCTTAATTTGACTTTTGCACAGAGGAGCTTGCCTATTGGCATTTTGATGCTTTTGACATTTTGATGCTTTTTGAGGTTTTGTATCTGCTTAAGACTGCAGTGACTACTGTACTCCATCACATCATGTTGGTGTATGTAACCAGCATTTTCATCAAACTTATCAATAAATGTGTTACTGTAAGTTGATCCCTGTGAATTCAGAGCCAATACGGCAGAAAATGAGGCTTGAGTTTGGTTTTGAGAATTCACAAAAGTTTCTTGAACATTTCTTGTGGTGTGCTGAATAACACACAAAGATTCGAGAACATTTCCCCGATGTGCTTTGATAGCACATAGGAAGTTCTTGACATATCTCCCCGGTGTGCATGTGAGTCCATTGAAGATTTTGGAACAGTTGTGTAATGTGCCTAGAAGGGGTACATTGGACCATCATTTAACTCTTTACTGGGTGGCTTCAGCCCCCCCCCCTCCTGCTCTCCACCTTAGATGCGCGCACGTGCACACACACACACACACAAAATGACTCGTGAATTTAATTTTGATACTGGTTAGCTTTTTGTAAAAACAAACTACATTGTACACTCCTCAGGTTTTTTGTGATTTTGTGAGCGATCTTTGTGTTTGCAATGCTGGAGAATATAATGAAAGGTTTGTACATTTTATTGTATACGTGTATGGGTAAATCTCTGCTGTTAGTTGGTGCACATAAGCCTTTTGTTGTTAGCAAACAATGTACAGTGTATGTACATTTTTAATAGCATACTGATTGCATCATCAAATAAATCGCGGCAACGCTGTTGTGTAAAACATGCGCATGTACATTCTCATTTATTAATGCACCTCATGTACATAAAGAAATTTCAAGCATGTAATATTGAAGCATTTGTTTTCAAGTAGACTTAAAGGCAAAAAGCAACAAAGCATTTTAGACTTTGTAAAGAAACCATATTTCAGTGTGTACATAAACCTTTTGTTGTTAGCAAACATGTCCAGGTATGTACATTTTTATAGCATGCCGATCGCATCATCAAACAAATCGCAGCAACACTGTTGTGTAAAAAAATCACCAAACACGTGCACGCACATCATGTACATAAAGAAATTTCAAGTGCATGTTATAGTACTGTAATATATTGCCACCATATTGGTTTTTGGTAATCTTGATCATCAGTTATCTCGACACTTTTTGGCAAACCCCTAGGCCGTCGACATATCCAGGTTCGACTGTAATATAAAAGTGAATAAGGCGCATATAGAAAATAATTGTTTATGGAAATAAATTAAAACTTGATGCCGCTCAAATACTTGAGTTTTAAATGTAAATAAAGTAAAATGTATAAATTGCACATAAAATGTATAAGAATAAAGATCAATAAAAAAGTACTATTGAACTCTAACTAAAAAGTTATAAAGTACAAAAATGTTAAAATGATGGAATTTCAGCTTTATGATTAATGTTGGGGGGGGGGAGGGGGAATCCTTTGGGAGAACCAACATAATTTTTCTTGTGGTAAATGGGAATTGAGACACTCCCACAAAATACTGGAGAACTGATAGGTGTGGCATGTAAAATTCAAGGGTTTGAACCCGTGACACCTCTCTGGGCACTCTTCACTGATTATGGTTATTATTTATAATTAATAACACATAACTAATTACAAGTGATCAAGAATCTTAATTTATAGTTATTAATAATTCTCCCATAAGACCAACAGGTCTCTCACTTAGCGGATTATAAGAGTGTCATAAAACTCTACTCTTTACACAATAATGAGATAGATGTTTTGCTGTTGCACAGTGGTTCTGCAAGTGGAAATTTCTTACTAAAGAAGGAATAAAAATCCATCTTTTATTTATTTTCAACAAGCTCTATCCATCCACTATTACTCCAACATAAGTTTTAATATATGTGCAAAAAGATTAATAAATTTAACAATAAAATTACTAAATCAACAATCAAATATACAACATATTAATATATTCAAAAGAGCATTGACATTTACATTTACACTTCTTCAACAAAATAACTTTTGGTCCATCCCCATTAGATGAAGTTGTTATGAACAAGTGTGAGAATATCAGTCAGAAAATCTACTCATCTACTTGGAACTTGTTTGGATTGCATCAGCAAGTTCTAGCACATTCTTCATCACAGTTGCTTACTCCAACTCTGGCACTTACAAAAATGTCACCAAAAGCAGTGCCCAAGGTAGAGTCATGTTAACATTGGCAGCAAATCTATAATTATTAAGTTTAGAAATAGGGATAGGCAAATTTACTCTGCCACACAACCCAATCTTTATCATTGGGATTGATCTTCAAGCACTACCTAGATTATAATTTTGAGTTTAGTAGTCATGACTAGAAGTGTTTACATTTTTTTTTGGACAATCAGTGTAAATGAATTGTTGTTGTAGTTGTTTTATCATTGTCATCATCATCGTAAATAAAACCATATATATTTATTTTCCTGATATTATTAATCTGGATTTAGCAAGTAAATTTGTGCTCAGTCTAATGCCTGCATGATGTGTGTTTGGTTTAGTCTTCCTACAGATTGATTATAATATTAATTTGTTTAAATAAAAAAAAGCAATATTTGTAATAGTTATTTCAAAGTATTTTTTTCCATACTGCATAAACTTGACTGAATAGGAAAGTGAAAACTTACAAAATAACACTATCAAATTTGCACTGGTAACTAATTTTTTAACAAAGTGCCACATTCTGAATCTAATAGAGAAGAGAAACATTGATTATCAAATCAAAGACACTAACAGAATAGGAGTGATGATATATTATATACACAATCAGAAAAATAGTAGTGAGAATCACACACAGAAATTTTAAGCAGCAGCAAACAAAATATATAATTATAATTTATAAAACCAAACAAACTACAAAATGTATTAAACAATATATATTAATAAATGAACATTCTGCTTTGAATTAAACAAATTACAGACTGAAAACCATTAAACACAAAGTTGTCTTTTGCCAGTATTTTTCTTGTCTTCTCCAAGTTATGCCATTTACATATTTCAAGTCATCTTTGCTGTTATTTGTTTCTCTTATCATATTTAAAGTCAGCTTTGCTATTATTGTTCTTTTCTTCATGGTGTACCATTTTTATTTAAAATCATCTTTGCTATTATTGTTCTAGTCTTCTCCACAGCATACCATTTTCATATTTTTTTTTTAAGGCAGTGAACACATTCAGCAAATGATGTCCCACATAGTGTGTAAATCAAATAAGGGATAAGAGCTTTAATGAGCATTATTCAGAACGAAAATAATAATAATAATAATGGGTATTCATTAGCGTTTGTTTGCCAAGCAACCCTAATAACTTACAGTCTTGGCCTCTAAGCTTATCATTCTTGAATTAGGGAGTGGGTGGGAAAAATCTCATTGATCAAGCCCATAAACTATGACTTTGTGCACAACCACTGAGTTTCCCATTTGCTCACATAGAATATAAATCAAATAGGGGATAACAGTTGAAATTCATTGGCTCATACAATATCTATCAGAAAAAGAAAAGAGTTACATTGAATTTCGTTGCTCTCAAAGTGTATTAATCATATAAGGGATTTGAATTTCATAACTCACAAAAATATCTAAATCAAATAGGGGATAAGAGTCACATTGAATTTCATTGTCCACAAAATGTTTGTTTTCTGTCAGAATGTGTTAACCAGAGTGTAACTTCATTAGCTCAGTGTGTAAATCAAATAGGATTAGAGTTATAATTGAACCTTATTTGCTCACATTCATTTAAAAAAATTTATTTCAGGATTCTTTGCTAATAGATTGCTAGATTTGCAGAATCTTCCAATAAAGTGAGTACATTTTATTTTTTGAATTAATATGGTAAACTGTAGCAACACTGTTGTCTAAGTTGTCTCTGTACTTTTCTTGCTCTTAAAAAAAAAAAAATTGATACAAACTTTAAATTAAATGTTTCTTTGTCTCCTGTTGGCATTAACTTTGTAAATATTAAGAATTGTTGAATCACTGTACAAAATAATTACCTCTTAAAAATCTTAGATTTTAATTTTTTGCCATATTTAATTTTTGTGCAATATTTTATATTGGGGCATATTTATTTCATATTTACTTTGAATATAATAAAATCTGAAAAATCATAATTGTTGAAATTTCTAAAGTAATAACCTTTTTTTGTTAATATTGAGTTTCCGTTGAACAGAAATTCCTAGCATAGATTGATTTCTTGCTCATTGTATTGAAAATTCAAGGGCAGCCAGACAAAATATTCAACTTAGAGTGGCGAAAATGTCACCATAAGATAAATAGTGGAATACAGCACAGAGAAATATCTAACTATCAGTGGCAAAATAAGGGCCTAAGATAAATAGAGGAGTGCAAGCCAGACGAAATATTTAAACGTTTATGGCAAATATGTAAATCCTAAGGTAAATAGAAGAAGGCAGGCCAGACAAAATATCCATTTTTTTGGGGGGTAGTAAAAATGCAACTTTAAATAAATAGAGAAATGTAAGGCAGACAAAATGTTTGTTTATAACAAATTTGCAACCCTAAGATAAATAAGAGGAATGCAAGCCAGACAAAATGTTTGTGGCAAAGTGTAAGCTAAATAGAAAAATGCAAGAGAGAGCATAGCAAGCTAGTTTTTGTTGCAGTGCTTGTTGATGAGTACCCAAATAAGTAATATTTTTTTTTAAATTTTCTTGAGAACCTACCAGATATATACTTAACAAGAGTTGATGTAGAACCATGATCATACAAGTTCACCAAGGATCTTTAGGCTTGATGATGACTCTTCAAAAAATAAATTTAAACTTGGAAACTGTATGTATACTTTACTGAAGATAACAGAAGTGTCACAGAAAATGACTATTGTGAAGTCTATTTTGGGGAAAGAACTTTCCTTTGACCTACCTAAATCTATCATTCATATTAAAATGTTGTTTATCTCATCATCTCACCCAAATTGTTTCAGTAATTTTCAGTCAGCTGATCACTGCACAAGTTGTACTTCAGAGTTGTTAACCCAGCTTTGGATCTTTCATTTTTCACACTTCTTGATTTTTCTCCAGTTTTTTGTCATTGTTGACTGTGATATATTGCACTGGTTTGAAAGAAAATAAAATGTTATTAAAGACATTTTTTTACTGCAAGACTGAAATAATAATTTGATTATTGATTGTGATGAAGGATATTAAGAAAAATGTGAGAGTGATTGAGATTTAGATTTCAGTGTCACTGACAATAATGCAAATCTTATACATCTTTGCTGACTGACTTGAATCAGAATATAAACTGCTTTTAAAGAAACACTGCCAGGATTATCAAGTGACCTCTTGAGAGAAGATGTCAAATTTTAGTTAGGAAGAAGAACAAGGGTGAAAGCAAGGAGGAAAACAATGACTAGTGGCTGTGGTGGGCATGAACTTAAATATTTTCTCTCTTCTGTTATGCAACTCATAATATTCCAATGCTTGTTTTTTTCTTTGCTTCTAGTCTCATTGTTGATACACCAGGATTTAGAACAGTTGTTTTTGTCCAGCTATTATATTTAATTGAAGATCTTTATAAAAGACATTGTTTGCAAACAAATCTTTATCCAGAAATGTACGTAAACATGAACTGCTGGAATACTATCACAAGACATTACTGATCAACAAACATATGTTCCCAAGTAATTATCAATCCAGCACTAAGTTTGCCAGACTCTTAAAGCTTTCATTCAAATATTTTCTGTTGGGAATAAAAACACTTGATAAGTAAAATAATGTTACTAATATGTTATGGTCAAGTGTTTTTAAATTAAATATTAATATCCTACTATATAAAGTGCTAGGTTGTCTGCTGGTTTTGAAGCTGAATGAGCATTTGCTAGGTCTGAAGTTGTCAACCAGGTTTACATATTGCGACTCAAGGAGCACAACTCTGAATACATCAAAATTCAATCGGGTTTAACCACTACCTCATGCATTCTTATGTTTAGTGCACATTCCATTCAAGGTTGGACTATTTCACCTTGAACCTGTTTTTGCCATGTCACCTTATCAAGGACATATTAATGCATAAAATTGTATATTGATTTTTTTTTTAACCATTTTAATTTGTTTGTAATAAAAACGTAGTCACTAACAAATTTCATATTTTTGAACTTTAGTAGCTCGTGAATATCGTAATATGCAGCTCTTAAAACGTCCTTGAAAATTTTTTCTCAATTGCATATTAACCCTATGAATAGTTTATGAGATATTGAATTTTGTATCAGTGTTAGTGACAGATGGAAAGCCCTTAGTACCTGTAATTTGTAAATAAAAATACATTTTTCAAAGATTGAGACTCTTGTGCATTCAGATTGCTCACATTACTGATTTTAATAATAATGTGAACTTTTAATGATTTTATAATGTGAACTAGAAAGAAATAATAATGTAAATAATTTATAATGTTAAAAAGATATATTTTTATGGAACACTTATTGAAAAATTATTAATAATTATAGAACATATTTTAAATTAAATTCAGTTAAAAAACAGCATACCTCATGAAATCCCATAAACATATCTTTAAATAAGACTTGTGGTAAGAAATATATACATTGATATTTTTATTTTATTTTTAAGTTTTTGATAATTTAGTAGGAATAGTATAAAACATTGAAAACACCCCTTGGCAAATAGAGTGATGTTAAGATGCTGAGCAGACAAGAGGTATTCTTCAGGGAAGAGAGCAAGAGAGGTGTCTTAAAAAAAGAACACAAAAGAACTATTGGACATTTGGGACCTTATAGCATTATTTATGAAAAAGAACAAGAAAGATGATTTTAAAAACTTATTGAATATTCTTCAAGGAAGAGAGCACGAAAGATTCTTAAAGACTATTTGACAGTTGTTATGCTCTTAAAGCATTCATTGTGGAAAAGAGCAAGCAAGATAGCTGCACAACAAAAGGAACCTTGTGTGTCCAGAGTTTGGCAAGAAAAGATTTAAGAAGTTCTAAGATTTTCTTAGAACCATCTGTACCTCATGTTGAGATTCTCGATTGAGGTGTTTCTGATACTTTTCTCTGTGATAATCACTCATCAGAATTAAATCATGTGCTGTATAAATATATGTTGTGACTTCTTTCAAACATTGTCAAGATTTATAAAGCCATCAGCAATTCACCAAGCATCTATTAGCAATATAGTTTCTTTTGCCTAATAAAGAATATCAAGATATCATCAATGAAGAAGAGACATTTTTAATGCAGAAGTATGGCATGTCTGATGAAAAATTTGAGATTGTATGAGGAATCAGACACTGGTTTTAGATAGTGGTTTCCTATTTAATAATAATTTCCCTATTGAAACATACTGAAATTACACACATTGCAGAGCTATGCCCAAGCCTCAAGCTTTCATTGCTTTTCATCTTGTTTTCCAGTATTGCTGCCACTTGGAATGTCTGTTGGAGAATTTGCATTGTATCAACAGCCAACATTTCTTCTTGTATGATTGATGGAAATGATCACACATGAAAGCCATTGGATTTACTTATGAACACTATCATTACTAGACCACTTGATTTAGACTATATTTATTTAAAGTCTGAAATACATTTTTTGTTTTGTACAGAGTTGCAGCAGTAAGTCGATGCTACAGAGCAGAAACATCTGACATTGCTGAAGAAAAGGGAATATATAGAGTACACCAATTTACCAAGGTAATATGTGCTCCATGTAGCATAACATTTCAAGCCACTAGTTGCCTATTACCAAGGTAATATGTGCTCCATGTAGCATAACGTTTCAACCCACTAGTTGCCTATTATCAAAATATTATGTATGTCATGCATTTACAGTGGTATGACTTGTCACCCCCCCCCCCCTAGTTGCCATATGTACCATATATAGATTAGATAGCATCTGGTCAATACTAGTTGCCTACATATGTAGAGTAGCATAGCTTCTCACTTCTCTAGTTGCTTTAAATTATGTACCATGTATGTAGATAACTTCTCACTTCACTAGTTGCTTTAAATTATGTACCATGTATGTAGATAACTTCTCACTTCACTAGTTGCTTTAAATTATGTACCATGTAGATAACTTCTCACTTCACTAGTTGCTTTAAATTATGTACCATGTATGTAGATAACTTCTCACTTCACTAGTTGCTTTAAATTATGTACCATGTAGATAACTTCTCACTTCACTAGTTGCTTTAAATTATGTACCATGTAGATAACTTCTCACTTCACTAGTTGCTTTAAATTATGTACCATGTATGTAGATAACTTCTCACTTCACTAGTTGCTTTAAATTATGTACCATGTAGATAACTTCTCACTTCACTAGTTGCTTTAAATTATGTACCATGTATGTAGATAACTTCTCACTTCACTAGTTGCTATAAATTATGTACCATGTATGTAGATAACTTCTCACTTCACTAGTTGCTTTAAATTATGTACCATGTATGTAGATAACTTCTCACTTCACTAGTTGCTATATATATATCAAGGAAATGTACCCCATATATGTAGTATAGCATGACCTCTTAGTTCATTATATGCCTTTCAATACCAAGGTAATTTGTACCCCATCTATGCAGAGTATAATAATTTCTAACTAGTTAACTATATAAGGGCTGACTAGTTGTCTGTATAAAAGCTGACTAGTTACCTATATAAGGGCCAGCTAGTTTAACTGACAAAATTCCTATAT
Organism: Sinotaia quadrata; assembly: GCA_028829895.1. Lineage (NCBI taxonomy): Eukaryota > Metazoa > Mollusca > Gastropoda > Architaenioglossa > Viviparidae > Sinotaia > Sinotaia quadrata. The sequence goes on along the minus strand of CM054177.1, from coordinate 40,435,686 downwards.
TAAGAGCTGACTACTACAGTTACTAGTATCTCATTGAAACAGTAATGATACAGAAAGCCATCAACAGCAAGGCAAACAAAATCACAATGCCACCAGTTTTATTTGGCTGCCCTGTTTTCAATATGCACTAAAGAAGAGCAGAATGCCTGATATGATTGTTCTTGTGGGTTGAAGGTGTAAGGGACAGAAATCCACCACAGATTTTCAATACATGGAAAGAGTTCTTTACTACAAATGTTCAAAAATGGGTGCACATGTACCACTGATACAGAATGATTCAGATATCTGTCCACATACACTACAGAGGAAGACCATATCATAATTCTTGATTGACAGGTAAACTATCTGTGAAGTGGCACATCTATCTTTCAGTCATGGTTTTGTTCATGCAATCCTCAACATTTGACTTGTAAATATGTGCAAGGCAATCTGAGAGGCTCCATTTTACCAGTGACCAAGACCTAGAAGAAGTGGTGCACACATTGCTTGAATGTATATTTATTAAAACATAATATCACAGTTGTAATGATTTATAATAATGTTTAAATTAAAATTAAATGAAAAATACAATTAATTCAATGAATTTTGAGTCACAGAAAATATATGTTCCACTTTCTGCGATAGGACATTATGAGCAAAAGAATCTAAATATGCATTTAATTTTAATTAATAGTATAATTAGTGGTTTAAATTATTTTGATAAGCAATTGCTACTTTTCATTCTCTGTATTTTCCTTTTGTTATTTCAGAGGTGTAGTACATTGAGTAAATATTTACATATTTTATTATATTGACTGTAGTTGTTGTAGAGTTGATGGGAGAGAGAAGGAACTAGAACAGAATTCCATTTTGATGAAGAATTAATAACTGAACACATCTGACACTTGAGTAGTGAGACACTAACAATATAAATTCCTTCACATCGGTATCATCATATTAATAGATTCTGGCCAAACGTTTAACCAACACATGAGTGAGTGAATTTTGTTAAAGTATGATTCAAGTGGAGTGACTTGTGTATGCATCTTTCATTTGGTTTTATATTTTTGACCAGTTGTATAAATAAGACATGGAAAAAAGGATTAAAAGCTAAATAATTTAATCTATATATTTGTAATTACTACTGTATAATCTATCTACTTAGTATTGTATAGGAATGTATCATTTTAAAGAATCTCAGTTGAAAATTTTCATATTTATTTGCAAAATTCTCTTTTCTCACTGACCTTTTACACTAAAGTGGGACCCATTGCTGTTGTTCAAACTTTGCTTCAGGCATTTCTGTGGTGTGCTTTTTCCTTTAAATGTGCAGGTGTAATTTGTTTAGGGAATTGCTTCTCTGATTTTAGACAAAAGCATTAACATTCCTTCCTTGCATCTATATTCTCCTGTTGTATATAGATGTCTTATTGTATGAGGCATTGATGTATTTGTGATTCTTCTGTTGTTTTGAATGTCGGTATGAGGGATTGATGTATTTTTAATGTAAAATAATTTTTTCTAGGATATTTATCTGATGTCCATATCTCTAATGTGGACCTTCTCCCTCCCCATTTACTGTATTTGCTTTCATTCTGTGAAGTATATTACTAATAGTTATACTTAGAGTATGAGGTAGTTTATTTGTGTAAAGTTCTTGACTGAAATTTTGCCTTTCCTAGAATGTGGATTTGAAGGCTTATGGGTAAACTTGAATGTTAAAATCAGGTGAGGCATTCTTTTTGTAGTATACAATATTTTGCATAATCTGTTATAATAAGTGAAGATGTTTGCTATGTATGTCACCGAAGTTCATGATATCTTGCAAAATTTATTATGATAAGTAAAGATGTTTGTTGTTGGCCAGTGTAATCTTACAATTTAAAATTAATAGATTATGTTTTATGGGTTAGTAGATAAAGTTAATAGCTTACAAAATCTTTGATAGGTGGAAATGTTTGGTGTGTCAGCCGATGAAGTTCATGATGAAAGTGAACAGCTGTTACTTGAGTTTTTGGAAGTGGAGCGAGAACTATTTGCTTCTCTTGGTCTTCACTTCAGGTAAAATTTTATGCATTAAAGATCATTGGTAATCAGAATTGACTGCTTTTTTTTTTTGTATTTAGGAAATTAATTTAAATAAAACTTCAAAAATCTTATACAGTAGCAGTACTCTGGAAAGCTTGGAACCAGAGCCATTCAAAATTTTCTTCATTTATGGTCCTTCATTTTATCTAATACCTTGGTATATATGACTGCCTTCCAGTAAACTCAATGGCCATAATGTGCTATAATGATTCCAAATAGATCAATGTAGAAATATTAGGAATCTGATGACTTCTTCTGTGATAAAAAAAAAAAAAATTAGAAACTTAAATATTATTAGTCCCATTAAAAAAAAAAAGTATAGATTGGACAGAAGTACATGTTAATAGAATAATGTATGAGTGAGTAATATTCCATAAACAGAAGTATTTTAATAATTCATTATAAATCAAAAATGTCATAATGAATATATGATGCATAATGTTTTAAAATGAATGACTGAGATTAAATAATCCCCAAATAATTTCTCTCATTATTCACATAAACTTACTCATGATCTGTGCACAAGTTAAAAAAAAATTCTTAACATTGGTGATGATGTGTGCTATTTACTTTTCTATTATTACTTCTGTATGCTAGTATCTTTTGCATTGTGTGACTAAATCATTTTTTCTATTATTACTTCTGTATGCTAGTATCTTTTGCATTGTGTGACTAAATCATTTTTTTCTATTATTACTTCTGTATGCTAGTATCTTTTGCATTGTGATTGTGTGACTAAATCATTACTTTTCTGTTACTACTACTGTACACAAGTATCTTTCAGACTGTACGACCAAATTATTGCTTTGGTTTTCCTCTGGTGTTGTTTATGTTACTACTACAGTACCCTAGTATCTTCCACATTGTTTAACTAAATCATTGCTTTATCTTCCTGCTGTGCTGATTATATTACAATTACTGTGCACGAGTATCTTTCAGACTGTATGACTAAATCATTGCTTTGTTTTCCTGCATTGTTGTTTAATGTTGACTTAAAGACATTTTGTATGGCTTATGTAGTACAAATGTAAAAAATGTAGTACATCTCAGTTAATGATTACAATATTATTATCATCAGTTCTTCTTTGAGTGTTGCTTTAGGATTATTTGTGATGCTCTTTCCCCAATTTTCCTCAGAGAGAGTCATTTAGTACATCACACACTCATATAAGTGAATACTTGTAAATCGCTATCCTGTTAATCGAGGAATGCCAGTTCATTTGTATGTGTCGTTTGCATAATTCAGAGTCTTGGACATGCCTACTGAGGAGCTGGGAGCCCCTGCTCATCGCAAGTTTGATATAGAAGCTTGGATGCCAGGGAAAGAGTTTTGGGGAGAGGTAGGTTTAAAATTAATTTGATCAATTACACTACTACTGTTGGTATTTTATTTTTTAATAAAAGATATTTATGTGTATACACATTTAGCATTTTAAAGATATAAGGAAAGCACAACATAAGATTATACTAAAGAGTTTAGTTCAGATTACTTATTAATCTGTAATGAAAAATATAGTTTTTAGAGTTTCCTAAATATTATCAACAATAATACTCTTATGGTTCTTATGATAATTATGCATGTGTCACTTATGGTGAGTTAGCCTGCTGGCTAAGTTTGATTAAGTTATATGATAATGTGTTTATATCTGTATGTTATTTTTTAAATCCTGAAATGATGCATATAAACAGAAAATACCAAACATATTTACCACATACCTGCACAGTTTTATCAAGGACTTGTTAAGAGTAGTGTTCAGATTTTCAACTAAACAGTTACACATAGGATGGTAAGGAGTAGTTCTAAACTGCTTTACTCTCAATAGTTGATTAATCTCTTTCATTAATTGAATCTATCGGACAAGATTTCTTCCAGGAATCCTACATGTGAGAAATTGGCGAACAGTGCATATGCTACCTACATGGTACTAATAGAACTAAGAGCAACCACCTCATATTATCATGTAGCATAATTAATGACAGTGAGAATCCATCTGTGGCCTTGACCTGATGAGGACACAGATTCTGCAATGAAGTAGATGGCTACACACCTAAAAGGAATATCAGTTGTTGGGGGTTTCACCTAGTGGAACTCGGCATTCCGTCTTTCTATTCACTTGCTGACAGATATCACATGACTTACAGTAACAAGTCACATCCCCTATCATACCTGGCCAATAAAACTCGACTGCCACACAAGCTCAAGTTTTGCTTGGTCCTAGATGACCAGCAATAAGTGGGTCATGAGCCAAATGCAGCATGTTCGCTGGATAGCTCATAGCTGATTGCTATCTGTCTCTTCCTGATTAGGAATCAAGAGACCACCCTTCCAGTAAAACTCAATAGCTTTGCTATAAAATTTAGACATGCACGATCCTGAGAGCTTGGTCTTCTCTTGACATTTCTCAAATCATCTGTCAATTGTGCTGCTCAGAGCAGGGCCTTTTCCCATTTAGATTCAGCCACAACCTAATAGTCAGAAACAATCATCTTCCCTGCCATGTCTGATTCCGGTGTGACTTCTTGGTGATACGCCCTACCAATGACAGTTTCAACACATCACCTTCACTTACCACTGACTATTTCTGGTTCACCTTGCATGCCTTCACACATGCCCCTAGCTTCAGCTTCCTGTGCTGCAGCTTGCCTCATTTGAGTACGCACATATTGTCAGCAAATTTGGGGTGTCCTCACCATGGAGAACATATTTACATCTCATGATAGCACTCTCAATACAATTTACTAGACATACAGCCTGAATACATATTTGCTATCTGTGTCCATCACAATGGATACTTTATTCTTTACACCACTGGCTAGAGTGACTGAATCTGTCCAGTGTAGTCACTTTCCTTCACTAGGCGAGGGTGTACTACTAACCATACTCTGCAATCAGTGCCACAGAGGACTGGAACACAACGTCCATTTATATATGCATTAAAATGAGGTGTGCCACTTGGTTCTATGAAATTTATGTTACTTGGGCAATAACATTTCATATGGCTTTGTTTGCCACAGTTAAAGCCCACTACTACTTAATGCCCTTGTCTTTACTGTTTGGGTGAGGTGTGGGTACTATGTCTTGTCTTTACTGTTTGGGTGAGGTGTGGGTACTATGTCTTGTCTTTACTGTTTGGGTGAGGTGTGGGTACTATGTCTTGTCTTTACTGTTTGGATGAAGTGTGGGTACTATGTCTTGTCTTTACTGTTTGGGTGAGGTGTGGGTACTATGTCTTGTCTTTTGAAATGAAGGAGATGATGAAGTGAGTCCCATACTTGGTTTGTTGTCAGACCTATCGTTCTGTTGCTTGTACGTCTCTTGCTCATTAATGGTTTTGTGAGGTTCATAGTTATACTTAGCTGTCAGATCAATATGTTTCCCATATATCTCCTTGTACCTGTCAGCTGCTTTTAACCAATCTGTCAAACTATTTGGTCCTTTGTCCATAACATAAGCTGGTAGACCTGATGACTGTGACTTGTCAATCACAAAGTGATCCCTAATGTCTTTCCCCTTGCTAATCTCTGCTTCTTCTAGTTCTAATCACCTAGTAAAGATGTGCTGTAGCTTACTAAGTGTAAAAATATATCTATTCTAAAAACATGACATTTTTTAACTAGATCTGGAATTTATATCATCTTAATGCACAAATTGCCTACTTGTTGCAACTGACACTTTTTATATTTTAAAACTAGATGAATCATTAGAATCATTGTAACTGTGATATCTACTGTAACTTGTGACAAATCATAATATTGATTATGTGGACTATTGACATGTTGAGGACAAAACTGACTGATGTTAGGTGACTCACTAGGTTGCTGAAAGAATACATGGACGGTGCTCAGTTATATCAAGTCCATTATATCAAGTACTGAAAGGTCTCAGTATTAATGTGTAATTTTGGTTCTTTCATTATTGTAACTCCTTTGCTCTCCAGTAATGCTTTTTAACTTGTGTAACTGAAGTGTGCATAGCAAAAAACAATGCAAACACTGATCTTATTTGCTGACCCACCATGTTTTCAATGCCAGATGATTTGCAACAATGTATTTCATCTTGTGGTCAGGGACTTGTTTGAAAGAACATTGTAGAATGCATTTTTTGTTGTTGCTCTCATACAGATATCTAGTGCTTCCAACTGCACAAACTTCCAGTCAGGCAGACTCAGCATTCGTTACAAAAACCGGGATGGCAACCTAAAGCTTGCTCACACAGTAAGTTAACTGGATGATGATCATATTTTTAAATTCACAACTTAGTTTATATTCTGGCAGTTACTTTTTATAGCTAATCAAGAAAATAATAATATTAACTATTTTATTTTGTCATAGATGATAAGAAATATCCATTTTATTCATTATTGTTTTAATGTTCATTTTAAAAATACAATTAAATCAAGTACAAGGCATGGTCTTCACTTACTAAACATATTAAAGTAACAGATAAACTGAAAATATTATTTGCTTAGATAATTATTACCTACAGACTAACCTTTCATTTTATTAATCCTGTGCCATTTTGTTGCCCTCTTTGTAACCAAATGATCTGATTGAGACAGAGTAACATGTCTTTTTCACCTTGATATTAACCATTACCGGGGTAATATAAGTAGTCCTCTAATTAGCCACATGTACAAATGACTGATTTTTGTATACTTTGAACAATATGTCTAAATCCTGTTTCCTTCCAGAAATACAGGCTCGTTTACATTATACCAATTTCATATATGTCATTACTGAGATGATGGATACTACGTTTTCTTTCTGAACTGTATTAAAAGACTGCTATATGGTCCTGAGATTATCAGGTTCGTGCCAGTGCAATACTGGTAATTAAACAGGAACTAGTAATGATGCCCCACAAAACTGGTTCTGGTGGAAGAGCTCTTCCTTAACTACTGACTCTCTGCTTGAGTGCAATGTTAATTCTAACTGAGAAATCAAATGACTATCAACACATTAAGTTTTGTTATTAGAAATCTTATGGATATACAGTATATACATTTCGGCTCATCTGGATTTTAATAATAAAAATTATTTTAGTGTAATGTTACATGAAAGTTATTGTATTGAAAGACTTGGGATTGTTTTTTTTGTTTTAATCTGTTTCATTTTTTTACTGACTTGGATTTTTTATTGTAAATTTTGTTACATTTTTTTTACAGTTTAGTCTTGGCTTTGGGATGATATCTCATTTTCCTGTAAGGCAAATTTAACATAAAAGTTTCAAACAGCTAGAGATATAGGCATTCAAAGAGTTCTTACTGAATTATTAAAATGCATCTAACAGACTGATTAAATCATGTGAAACATTGAATGCATATCTAGCATAATTTTTGTGTGTGTGAATGGCAATGCAGACCTGATTATATTGCTAGATTTGAAAGCAGAAGAGTATTGACTGTGCATACATTTTGATTGAAAGCAAATGAGTGATGGTCTGTGTGTGCTGAGACAAATACCCTGATTGATTTGAAAGAATATATAAACACACACATAAATCTCCCAAAGTAAGTTAATAAAAGAAATGTATGTCAATGAACACTTATTTAATATGTAAATTATATATAATTACATGTTAAGAAATTCTTATTCAGGATTTAATCATATTTAATCATAATCATATAAATCATTACTGTGTTCCATTGTACCTCTAGTTTAAACTAAATATATCTGATAGGTTAATGGGACAGCCTGTGCAGTGCCAAGAATGCTGATGACTCTGATGGAAAATAACCAGTGTCAGGTAATTGAGTGTGACTAGATGATAGATTTAATATGGAGTATATTTCACCCATATTGATGTGGTAGTCTCTTTGACTGGAATTGTTCCAGAATGTCTGTCTACATGAGATTTTTATTATTATTTTTTTTAAAGTTTGGTTTTGACATATTCTGGTAAAGTAGGCTTAGTTTTGATGTGTTTTTTTAAAACTTAATCTTGTTTTTAGAGAATAAAATATGAATAAGACAAACTGTAAAGGAGGGGTATATATTTTTGTCTTAAATGAATAATAGTCTTGTAAAGATTTATAATATACCTGAGTACAGCACATGTAAACTAACACAACAGTTCAGAACCTAATTAACAGCACAATTAAATGAGTAACAGCACAGTTCAACTGATAAATAACATTATAATATTAAGCTAAGTGACAGCACAATTACACTAAATAATAACAGTACAATACTAAGCTGAGCAAAAGCACAATTAAGCTGAGGATCAGCAAAGCTAACATGAGTAACAGTACAATTAAGTTACAACAGTACAGTGAGGCTGGGTAAGAGTAACAGAAAAATCAAGCTGAGTAACAACAGTACAGTGTTAGTCTGAGTAACAGTACAATATTAAACAGAATAACAGTATAATATTAAGCAGAGTGCAAACAGTACAGTGTTAGATTGAGTAACAGTATGTGTGACTCCAACATCACCTAGTTAATGGTTATGATTATTATTATTATTTAGTTAATCATCCGTAACTAATTACAAGTGATGAAAATCTTAATTTATGTTAAAAATTATTTTTCCAGCAGCTCGTCTCTCTCACTTGGCGGATATGTGGATGCTGTAAACATTTTCTCTCTTCCATAACATTAAAAGACAAACATTTACTGACACACAATATTTCAACTTCTTACTAAAGAAGAAGATAAATCAATTGTTTAATCTATATTTAATGAGCCCCAAGCCATACACTTTCTTCTCCAACATAAGGTTATTAAAATGTGTAAGAAGATCAATAAATTTAACAATAAATTTATTAAATCAACAATCAAATATACATATAACAAACACAATGTAAAAGATTACTTGACATCAATATTTCCGTGAAACCATGTTTGAATGATTTTAATACCTTTACAGTCTTATATCCTAACAGTAACACAGAATTCAATAGATTAGTGTCAATACAAATCACAGGATAGTTTTTATCAGAGAGCAGAAATGGAGTTTAAAATTAGAGATCAGTGATAATAGTTTCTATATAACCTTGTATAGGCGAAGTCGCAGTAGTCTTTTCATGTGCTTTTCGTAACAAACTTACAAGTTTACTGTTCACATTAATACTGTCAATTCCACTTGCTTCCCTTCTCATGTTGTAGAGAATTGATTAACTGCTAGAGGCTAACATAGGCGCTGGCTTCCTCAAGCAGAACAACATTTGTAGCAATTTCCAGTAACTTCCTTGTACCAGAAATTTCTTGATGTAGTCAGCATACCTTGCCACCATAAATCATCAATGGAGTGCAGTTTATTCCTTACGATTACACACTGCAGTAGATACTTCTCGCATCTACCAAGGTCATAATCAGTAAACCAGTAGAATCAGGTAAAACAAGGAAAGGCTGTTTTTCCCTGTAAAATATAATCAGGGAACAAATGCTAAGTTTCTGGCTTATTCATCTTTATCTCCATTCTCTCTTACATTCAAATCTCAACTTACAGTTTCCTGCAACAGTATTTATTAGCCTGATACATGCACACAACATAATAAATACAACATATAGTGCATTCACTAGAAACAATGTCAAGTGTTTAGCATACTATGTGTGAGCATCTTAGTTCAAACATTTGTAGAAATAATAGTCTACTCATATAATACATCTCTATGTAAAACACAAGTAAAACATACCAATAGCAAAATGCACAAAATATTTTTAAGTCCATTCTCTCTCTCAGTCAGTTAACTCACCATTAAGTTAATGGCTGCCTTTCATGACCGGACTTCTTGCCACACCAAATTCAAGTGATTAGACAATAGAATTCTCTACAGCAGGTAAACTTTTGATCTCAGCCCGTTGGATGGTCTCATATATCTCAACCATTGAATAATAAAATGTACTCATCCAATTGGAACTGGTTTGGATTGCATTAGCAATTTCTAGCATATTCTTGAGTTGTTTACTCCAACTATGACACTTACAGAAATACCATTATAAGTGCCCAAGGTCGGGTCACTTTGACAATTTAACAGTTTATATAACAATTAAGTCTAGAAATAGGGATAGACAAATTTACTCCGCCAAAGTACGATATTAAGCTGATTAACAACATTACACTGTTGGGTTGAATAACAGCACAGTTAAGCTTAGCAACCACAGTACAATATTAAGCTGAGTACAAACAGTACAATGTTGACTGAGTAACACCGGTACAATGTTAGGCTGAGTAACAGTACAATATTAAGCTGAGTACAACATTAGAGTGTTAGACTGAGTTACAGCACAATTAAGCGTAATAGCCACATTACAATATTAACCTGAGCAACACCAGTACAATGTTAGGCTAACACCAGTACAGTGTTAGGCTGAGTAGCAACAGTGCAGTGTTGGGCTGACTAACAGCACAATGAAGCTTAGTAATAGTACAAGTAATAACAGTATAATATTAAGCTGAGCAACAGTAGTACAGTATTAAGTTGAGTTACAATGGTACAGTGTCACACCAAGTAAATTAACATTTCCTCCTGAGACACCCACCCTGCAGGATTACATGCAAACCTGGTCTATCTATAAAGAACCAGTCTCTGTCATCTAAATTATTTCATGCTGACGTCTCCTCAGCATACCTTCCTCAGTCTGGATCTTTGCTGGCTCACTGATTAGTAATAGCCATGATGACACAGAGAACTTCAGCAAACAAAAGCTGTGTCACCATGGTTCTTGCTCACAGTCTTGATCTCCAGGATAAAAGGAGACTCGTCAGCTGGATAACTGTCTTGTGCATCCAAGTTAATTAAACGTGCAAATAATGGCAAAACTCATTCCTGTGCAAGTTCTTTCAACAAATCTTCTCGTGAACACAAAGTGTTTTTCATGTCTCTCAAGACAAAATGAAACCCATGTAATGAATTAATTTTCACCTTTAAAGATGAAGACTTTAGTTACCTATTTTGTTTTTTAAATCTTGTGACTTACTGTTTAATTAAATTATTCACTCTTGACTTTGATCATAATTACACAGTCCAATAGTTTTATTGTTTCCAATCAAAAAAGAAACATCTATAACTTAGTCACTCATCAGTTAAACACAAACGTCATATCTTTAATTTAGCTTCATTGTTACAGTTATTACATTGTGTTAAATAATTCAATTTTGCCTGCGTGCATGCATTATACAGGCTTCTATATTTATTCCTTAACGAAGAATACAAGCAATTTTATGCAAGGGAAGTACCAGGTTCTTTACAAAATGAATGGATATATAAAATCATGACAGACAATCTTCTCCATGAAAGGAGCAGTGTCTGAATTGCAGACAATCCTATTCATGAAAGCAACAGTCTGAATTGCACTATGTAACATGAGATTGCACACTTGATTAAACCACCACCAAAAGAAATGTGTATGACATAAGTACGTCAGATAAAAAATATGTATTGGATAATATATTTATTATATGAATTTTGACCTTTGGGGTACTAGGAGACAATTATTCCACACAAGGACTGGACACCTCTAATAGATTTGATTTTTCTTCTGATTCTCATTCATGTATTGAGCCCTATGATAGGTTTTAGGTGAATTTTTGTAGACTTGGGTGTGTATCTATAGTGCGCATATCTGATAAGTATTTTAGAAAACAACATATTTAAATCAAACAAAAAACACATTTTCTTTCAGTGTCAGAAATGTTAGTACATTTTTTATGAGTAGATAAATTCTAAATTTCTGGACACTACAGCATTAGAAATATAATTAAATTTTTTTATTTAGAATCTTTTGTAAATCAGTTGTTTTGTTTTATAATAAAAAATGTGCATACATTTTTATGGTAATCTAACCAATTATATATTAACTAATAATTTTCTAACATAATGTTCTTTAAAAAGGTCTATTTTTAGATTATGACCTAATTACACTGTATGCCTAAGCAAATACCATTCTAATTTTTAGCAGATTGTGAAACAGAAACAATGACAAATCTCTTATAAAGGAGTTAAATATGTTGTGAATTGTTTCCTCTCCATACTGTACAGATATTGAAGATTTGTTGGTGTAATAAGAGTTGTCAAAAGTGAAACTCAAATTTATAAGTGGCTGGACTATATTTAATGGGAGTGTTACTGATAGTCATTGCAAAGTATGATTCATGGATTTACAGATTTCATATCATTTGTAAACAAATAACTCATAAAATACATAATAAAATTAGTGAACTCATTTCCTAAAAAGAAATTATATATTGTTTCAACTGTAGAAAAATGTTATTTACCTTTCTTCCTGATAATATAGTACATAATAATAAGAGGTAATGTTGTTTCAAACGATATTGTTTATATTTATCTCTATGAAAACTGAATCAATAAATGGCAAGTAGATCTCAAATTGAGAAGTAAAAGACCCTTGTGCATTCTATAGGTTCAACTGTTTAACATTTTCTTAAGTTTTCTAGTTTCTTCTCTCTAGGCTCAACTGTCATAAATCTCTTTTCTTCTCTTGACTTGATTGTCATAACTCTCTCTCTAGTTTGCTAGATAAATTTTCAAAACACCTTTTCTAATTTCTCTTCTTGAGAGTTATTGTCAAAACACTCTCTAATTTCTCTTCTTGAGACTTATTGTCATAACAATCTCTGTAGTTTGCTTATTGTCTTCAACAAAATAAATCATATTTTTCAAGAATTGGTTATATGAGGCATTCAGAGCAAAGAGGTGAATTTGCAATTTCTATGGTTCAGGAAACTGAACCCTGGCTTTTTTTATGACTCAGTCCTCACATTGCCAATATACTTCTAATATCCTGAAGTACAATACGAAAAAGTGCTTTTCTTAAAAGCAACTTGTGCAATTTTAGTAACTTTGATGCTTATACTTTGAGCAAATCCAGGTTCTTTGAATACTTCAGTCTTTCTTTCTGCTTCTTTGCCTTCTGAACTTAGCACACAATCTCTTGGTTACATTTCTTTCTCTTCCATTATCCCAAAAGAACCAGAATAATATATTTATTTTTTCATGTAAATGCATGTATTCAGAGGTATTAATTGATAATTAATTTAAATACTGTCAGATGCTTAGAACATTTCTGTGTTATTATTTTAAAAACCATTGTTTTGTTTTCACTATTTCAGGATGGAAGTATAATATTGCCAGAATCTCTGTACCCTTGGATGGGCTCTACAACTATTTTGAAACCACCACAACACAGACTTTTCTTCACCTCATTACATAAGAATAAAAAATGACATGCTTTTTATGACAGACAATTCTAATATTTTTAAAATCCATTTGTTCAACTTTCTTACACAAATTCAAATGACAGGCAAATATTTATTTTACTACAGATACAAAGTATATGTACATACATTTTATGAATTTCATGGAGACACAACAATATTAAAATTACAAATATTTAAAATGATTCACTTTTCAAATTAATTTACACTATATAGGTTGTTTTACCTGCTAATATTATCAACTAGACTACTCTTTTCACAAATCTGTAGTCTGGAAAACATTGAAATGCTCAGTATTCTTGTTTTTCAAACATAAAACTCAATTTCTACTAAGCATTAATAATGTGTCTGAGCAAGATTATTCCTTTACTGTTACCATAATCTTTATCTGTGGTTTAATTTGTTACTAATTGTGGGACTCTTGGCATAAGACAATACAAATGAGAAGTCAAACTGGCCATATGAAATGATATACAGACAACATGACATTTTCAATTGTCTGTATCAGAATTTAGTTTAATGAACATGTTTGGGATATTATTGTAGAGTATATTAAAGAAATATCAGTGGAAAAACCAGTGCATTTATTAATTAGAGTTCAGATTATAATTACTGTTTCAATAACTGACAGCAGGAAAATGATTTCTAAACAGCTACCTTTATAAAAGATGAGTTAAAATAAAGCTTGCTGTAATGAAAAATGCCCAGAGGAGAAAAAAAAAATCTCAAGAAATTTGACTTGAAGGTTTCAGCTTGTTAAGGATTACTAATAAACAAATGGGGCTGATGTCATCACAACTAAAATCTTGAGAAATTTGACTTGAGGGTTTTATTAGCTTGTCAAGGATTACATGTACTAATAAACAAATGGGGCTGATGTCATCACAATTAAAATCTTGAGAAATTTGACTTGAAGGTTTTATTAGCTTGTCAAGGATTACATGTACTAATAAACAAATGGGGCTGATGTCATCACAATTAAAATCTTGACAAATTTGACAAGGCTTCAGTGTGGACAACATTAAATTAAAAAAATAAATAAATAAAATCAAGCATTCAATTTTGTTATTTTCATTTAAAACTTTTAAAACAAGAAAAATAAGAAAAGGATTATGAAGCTATCTCATTTTTTCCAGAGATAAGCTGTTTTTAAGTTTTAAAAAAATGGTGGCAGTAAAAAAAAAAAAGGTTATTTCGACCATTTTTAGACTGGCTAAATAAAGACTAACTAAAATCTAAAATGCAGTTATGAAAGTTTAATACTTTATTCTTTTCTACAGATAACAAATGCAAAGTTTTAAGTTTCTATATGATGAAATAACAAAATGCCTAGCTGCAGAAATTAATTTTAAAAAAAACTATGTTAGAAATAACATGATTGATGAAATTTGACACAGCATATCTGATTCATTAATTGAAATATATTATTGAAACTCTTCATTTATGTTAACATGTATATAGAGAATATGCCCATTTCTTTTCAGAATATTTTCATTTGATTCATGTACAGGTTGGCCCAGACTTTGTAAAATCAACAAAATGACTGACAACGGCACTTTTACACATTTTGTGCACAAAACTGGCCATAGCATTTGAACCATTTGCATGACCATCATGAAATTTTGCAGTGTGATAAATATTACTTTGCTCATTATTTATAAAAAATTTCAAAACCTTTTATGCAGTAAATGTATGCATTAAAAATTGCGCAAATTTACAGAATTAGTAAATATTTTTCATATCATGTCGAAATATTCAGTTTTGATCTCTTTGTTTGCTCTATACCAAACAAAATTAGTTATTGTCATATTTCACTTACAAAAGTTAATCATAAAAATGTTAAGATATTAATTAGTAGGTAGCAGCACAGTAGTATGCCAGCAATAATCAATGTGTAAAAGTGCAAATTTTCATTACTTTTCATTCAGTGATTTCTCAACATGCAAAGCATTCTTTTAGCATTCAAAATCAAGTTTAATGTTTCTATTTCTTATGATTGTAAATGTGTAATGTCTTGCTTGTATGTGGAAAGTACTTGGATTAAATAAAGTTGATGATTTTTCATCAGTTTTGTCCAGCAGATTTACAAGACAGAATGTGTGTTTTGGTATACAGTGTTTCTTACCTTGGCTTGTGTGCCACACACAAACATATATTTGGTATCGAAATAAAGATAATTAAATGCTGCATCCACTGCTATGAAGTTTGGCTTGTTTTATTCTGTACACATTTTACAAATGAATTTTAAACAAAAGTTGGCAAGTAATCTGAATTATTTTAATTAAGAATTGGTCAAAAGTACACCATTACTAGGCTTGAATAAAAATCTTTGCACTTTATTTTGTGCAATTTAATATGTAATTAAAGAGAAGACACTGATACAACTTTCATGGGGTAGGGATGAAAATTTAGAAAAAATTTGGGGGAAAAAAGATATATGGATTGTTTAGGCCAGTCATACCTAAGTAAATACACTAATGTTGAGCTTTAACTATGCCAGTGCTTGTACAAGTAAAATAATTTCAGTTTTCTTACTTTTTTAAAAAATAAGCTATATTTAGATTGTTGAAATGTTAAATAGGTCTCATTATTTAAACAGACAAGTAAAACTGTGGAACATCAAGGTTAGAAGTGAAAACATCTTTGCAACATGTAAATACTGAAAATCTTCCTTGATTTTTGTAGTGACCTAATTCAACATCGATTTATGAATGAATGACATCACATCAAACATCTATAAAATTAAAGTGAAATAATAACATTGCCAAGTATGTAATTCATCTGTCTATCTTCATAAAACTTAGTATATTTTCTACATTTTATTTTGATTGCAACATGATTGTTCGTTCCTGGTTCAAGAGCACAAGTATGCGATGACAGATCCACTACTATGATAAAATGATGGAAACAAACTGCTAATCATATTAAACTATATAATAATACTCTAACCCCATTAAACAACAGCAACTAAAGCACTTATCTAAATCATTAATGCAGTATTAAATTTAGTGTAAACTTAGCGATTTCACTTAGGAATTTGCCAAGGAAGCCATTGTTGTAAGAACAAGTGATTTAGATAGCTCGCATTTGATTGGATTGCATTCTTTCCACAGGTCATGAATACATTAACCCCATACCTCAATCGAAAGGGTATGGAAAGATCTTTCATTCAAGCCTAGTAATAGTGTACTTTTGAACATTTTTAACGATGAAAATTGCAGATTTCTTGCCGAAGTTTGCTTTAAAACTATTTTTTTAAATGTGTACAAAAAAAAACTCACATCGAACTTCATAGCATAGATGAAGCATTTAATTTCTTCATTTTGATGCCAAATATATGTGTTTAGTGTGTTTGTGGGATTTGCGCCATTGCCAAGGTAAGAAACGTGGTATATCAAATCACGCATTCTGTTAAGTCATGTAAATCGGCTGGACAAAACTCGACACAGGTGAAAAATTAGTCAACTTCATTCAATCCACGTGTTTCCACATACAAGCAAGACATACAAATTTACAATCATAAGAAATAGAAACATTAAACTTGATTTTTAATGTTTGAATTAAACAATGCTTTGGTTATTGAGAAATCAGTGAATGAAAAAGAAAATGTACACTTTTACAAAAGTATTGCTGCTGGCGGGCTACTGTTCCACTATCTAATTAAAGATGTTTAAGAAGAGTGTGTGTGTATGTGCATATAATAGGTCAGTTTCCCTATAAAGTTGTCTGCAGTGTTGGTAACAGCATGGAAATAAGTCAATTAACTATGTACTCTTAACTTGTCTTGCATGAATATTTCTCCATATACAAAAAAGAGTAAATATTAACACTTGCAACCTTGCAGTGTCCAGTAAATGAAGATATCACATATAATAAATTATGTATCTGAAAGTAGACACTATATATACTGATTATATATTAATCACAGGTCTAAGGATTTCCAATATTCAGAAACAAAATTAACAAGAATCAATAAGAAAAAAAATTAAAAAAAACAAATTAAAACTATTGCTAAGTAACTGATTAAGATGAATCTTGATTATAAACAACAGATATGGGGGGTAGGGGAGGGGGAAGAGAATAAATCCAGAAACAAAATTTAAAGTTCTACAACTGTTGGACATTTCAATAGTGGATTTCAAAGTCTTTCCAGCAAATAGCTCTAGATCAACAAGATGGTCTGTAAATACAGTGTGAACTAAAAAATCTTAAAAAATAATGTCCTGTACTAATCAAAACAAAGAAAAATTTCAGATTTATTAGATTTGATTGCTTGGAACTGTACACTTTGTATGTTAAAATCTCTCTGATTCACACATTCACAGCACATGCCAGAGAAAAAATTACCACTCATTACACGTCACAGTTGCACACAAACAGAATACAACATACTAAAATAATAACTGTAAGGTTTGATCAGCAGAAGCATGATATTGACAACATATATGAAAGAAACCATGGCCACCAATTTGTGATTAAAATATATACTTATCATTAACAAGCCTGCAATGATTACTTGCCAGCAAGATTTTGTTCAAATTAAATTGTCTGTGTACTCCATATTTTTTTCCAGGAGCCATTTATGACTGGCTTTGTCTCCTATCCTAATTACCTCAACTGCAAAATAATCTCTTCATATCAAATAAAAACTGATATTGGCCTATTAAAAAAAAAGTACTTTCATATGAATTTAATAAACTGAACACTGACAACACTAAACACCTTTATCTGTAATGGCAATTAAAACAAAAAATACGTCAATCAAAACATATCCTAATAAAGTAATAGAAATGCACCATTCTATTATGGTAACTGACTGGACACACTGATAATAACAACCCTCTTATCATCTCCAAAACTGAGAAATAAGCATTGAGGCATGATGAAAAATTCAAAGTATGGTCATATTCAGAGTCATTTCCAATGATACCAAGTTTAATTGACTTTATGCATGAAGATACATGTACAGTAAAAGTCACATTCAGAGCAAAACAATATGAATTATATGCTTACTTAAAGCAGATAGCAGATGTTTCAAGAGACAATGCTGTATGAGTGGTATTAAAAGAAAGAGCAAGTCCAGTCCAATCTCTGGTGGAAAAAGTGCTAACCTCAAACTAATTACAACAGAATTTCCTTTAATGCAGAAAGGTTAAATGCACATAAATGAAATCATTCCAGATGGTATGCAATCTTGTGAACAGTAAATGTATTGCAAATGATGCACAAAACTATGTATAGAGAATCCCCAAATGTTCATCCTCAGCTGTCATAAAATTATTTTATTAAATTATTTTAAAGACATAATTTTCAAAATACACTGAAAAAATAATCACTCCGATTCAGTACTGATTGTATAGCATGTCTTCTGAAGATAAAGGTGATCTGAACATTAAATATAACTTTAACTTTCAACATAATGCAGGTATACATGCAACAAATGCAATATGCAGGAAGTGATAAAATGACAGTTTGAATGACACTAAAAATCAGTAGCAATTTTTTTTACTGGGCGGAGAACCCCAAACCGCCCAAACGTCGTAACGGGCAAAACGCCCAAAAGCGTCTGTATCAACCAGTGCTCTTCTCATATCGTTTGAGAAATCATGAGAGTTCCAGTGTCTACAGGAAGTCTGACGTTTGTACAACGATTTCCGTGCCATTTTGAAACGTTTTCTCCTTGCTTTGTTCATTTCTTCATAAATTTTTCTTTTTTTTTCGCATTTGGTGTTTCAAATGGATTTCTTAGAATCGTCGAGCGATAGTGAGGAGTTTTCTGGATTCAATTTATCGGATAATGAGGTAAGAGAAGTTGATTTTGAATCGGACGATAGGATTAGAAGTGACATTAGTGTCAGCGTGCACATGTAGCATCTTTCAAATTTTGGAGGAGAGTGCATCGGATTCTGAGGATATCGAAGAGGAGTAGGGGAAAGGGGTATCTGGAGACACACGGTTGGAATAGTCGTACTTTAGCACTGAATGTATCGGAATTTAGAAAAGAAACGGGACCGAATGTGACTGTAACTAATGATAGTACTCAGCTGGCTTTCTTCTACCAGTTTTTCAAAGATAAACATTTGACAAGATAGAATAAACGAATGAGTATGCACATCTGAAAATTGCGGAAAAACAATTTCCCCAAATCCGCCTCAATTTTCATGCATTCAATGCTAATATATTATAAATTTTCACCAATTTCTTGCTATGCCAAAGCCCCAGAACTCATTAATGGCATAACTCAAGCAATATGTATATATTTAGTTCAGTTACAAAAATGTTTTTAGTGAAATCTGTAAACATTCCAATTAAATATTAATAAATTCCAACCAATAAAACAATTAATTTTTCCAATAATGCTGAAGACAACAGAGGTGGATTCATATACAAGGTGCTCTAGAGATAAAAACTCTTATGAAAAATAAGCAAATTTTAACTTTAATTTTACAACTTTCCAGGAATAGCTTGAACACATGGATTGAATGACATTCACAAGCATAATACATTAATTCAGAGAAATTTGTATTATCTTCCCATAATATCTAGTTTTTGGGGACATCCTGTATAATATCAATAATAAATGAAAAAAATCATAAATGTAGAGTGATATTTCTCTTATTCCTATGTGGTATCAGTCAAGACTTGCCTCAAGTACACTAAGAATCAGAAGCAATGTTTTGGCTAAGGTACTGATTTTAGATAGTGAGTGATAATTGTTTTTAAAAAAAAAAGTTATGTGTAAAGCATATATATAATTTTTTTAAAATTAGTTGTTGTTTTTTTTAATAGCCTGGAGCAAAAGTCAAGAAAATACTACTGATACAACACAGTACTACACTTTTATGCTTTCACACATTCAGCCCATATAAAGCTTGCTTTATGGTTGAGATCTTTGTGTGTACATTAGTCAAATGTGAATTGTTACTGTATATGTGCACATCACATTTTAGAGTTCATACTTTTTTCCTGACTATTACATACTGGAGTTCTGAATTATAAATAAACATATAGTTCAATTTCAATATACTGTTGGGAAGAGGGGAAAAAGGTGGAGAGAAACAACTGCAAAAAACCTTAAAAAATTAAGTAATTGTTAATCTATTTTTTTTTCAACTAGTGATTTAGATGCCTTTGCTCCCTGACCATTGTCCATATGTGAATCATCAGCTGTTGCAATGGTTCCTGGACTGATACTCTCTGTGTCACACTGTCCTGCTGGATTTTCTAACATTTCCTGGCTGGTCCCAAACTCATTGATGCGCTTAGGGTCCACCCTGTATATCCAGCGCTGATACAGGAATATGAAGAATATAACATCTGCAATAAATGTTAACAACCAATCTGCTATCATTTTCTTTTGAATTAATATAATGGGGGGATTTGAGGAATGACATTTTATTTTATGGAAATAGCTTGTAAATATATAGTTTTTTTTTAAATCAAGGAAAATTTAATTAAAGGATAATAGTACATTTGCACATCACTGAGTAAGAGAGAGGATGGAGTTTGATGTTAGTGTAAATTAGTACAGGGCAGGAAAAATAGGCTGTTTCAATAGTATATCATTGGCAGGGAGTGTGCACATACATATAAACGAAAATAATTAAAAACATAAAAGTATGTAAATTTCGTTGAAAATATTTACTATCCGAAGATTATATATATAGCTGAACTTGTTCAAAGCTAACCTTGATCACTGGGATTTTTCTCAATTGATGTTCATGGCTAGTTCATGAATGCTGGCTTCAGCAATCTCACTTAGATCTGATTTAAGAATTAACTGAAGTAAATTATTATTATTATAATACATGTAGTGCTGCCTATATCTTTGAGTTGGTGCCTAGATCCAAAGCAAATGTGTCGTCTTCTAAAAAGATTGATAACACACACACTCTCTCTCTCTCTCTATATATATATATATAATAAAATATATGTCTATCTATAGCAGTTGACACGACAAGAATAGGCTTATTTGGATTCCATAGTGGTAGATTTCATCACATCATACAATTTAGATTAAAAAAATTAATAAAAAAGGCTTCAACTTTTCCTTGATTCTTTAGTCAAACTGCATAAGTTCAAACACATTAATGAATTTAACTGTGATTCCTCAACAACACTTTAAAAGCATAAATTGGCATTTTAAAGCAAATGGTATGCACAAATGTAGACTGTTCTAATATATGCTGAAATTATCGGTTTTCCAAGCAATTATTCTCCCTTGAGAAACTTGCAAAATATAACTCTGTTTAATATACTTGTTATGGGCTGATGGCTTAGAGTGCAGGGTTAAGTGAGTTGTAAATAAGTCTGGAAATAGAAAACTTGTCTGCAATATTTTTCTTAGATTATTTTTTGGCACTTACCATCTCGGAGGCAGCCAAGTCGGTAAAGAGTGGGCATTTTTATGACAAAGGCAAATATGTCATCAATGAATGTGTTGAGAGCTTTGTATGTAAGCATGCGCCAGGGCAGATGAGCAACAGACTTGAGTTTGTAGTTGATGAACAGTTGTGGTGTCATGGTGATGAAACCTGCAACAGATCCAATTACATTATGTTGTAATTTTGTTAAATGGAATTTTAAAAAAAAACAAAAACATGTAAATTTGCAAATCTGGTTATAATTATATAAAATGCCTTTAGCAAATATGTCCAGTTATTAAATGAATACTGAAAAATTGGAATTATTAAAATTTTCATAAAAAGTTCAGGAATACAATGGTAACAATATATGAAAATGTCATAGTGTGACAAAAAAAAACAAAATTGCAAAAATGGTGCTTATCTGGTGTGTCTAAAAGTTGCATTTTGGATGACAAGCAGACATGTCTCATCTAGCAAATTAAAAATAAAAGTTATAAGATTTCTTACTGTGAAATCTGACTCATTCCTGCTCCAGGTTTTGCAAACTCAGCAAAGTCAGGATTGAATGTTTGGAAGATATATTTGATGACTGAGAAGGTTTAATTTTAATGTTGATGCAGAAATTCAGTGCACATCCTAATGGTATATCTTGCCTGAGCATTGTGTTTATATAACACTGTAGAGTGTAGCAAGTAAATACAACATTAAAAATGCATATAACTTAAGACATAAATGTTTTACAGACACTTTTTGAACTAGAGAACTTTCTACTGTACAAGTGTATACAGAACTTGGCTTCTGTTTGGCTCAGTTCTGGTAAAGGCTATCTGCTACATTCCATAAATGTGCTGTTATTTTGGATACCGGCTTACCTCAACCTAGACCAAGATGACAGTTATCCATCCTTAGCAATCCTGCCTGGGAAGATATTTCCTATCGAACTACAGAGGGTTCAGAAATGTATGTCTTACCCAGTGGAGATAAAGCTGCAAGTTATATTTGTTGAGTGTAAACTTACTGACTCTCTCTTAAAAGTGACTGCTTATGTTAACTGTAATGATATAATTATTAACATAGATTCTGCATGCCAATGTAAAGGTGATGTGGGCTTTGTTATTTTATCTTAAAACAACCAGTGGCTTCTCTTGCATTAGATATTAAATATTAGATATTAAATGTCATCAGTTTATTCATCAGACATTTTGTTTATTTTATGAACTATCTATACCTAACTACTACAAGCATTATAAATACATTCCAAGAGAAAAATATAAAAATTTATTATAATTAATGTCATGTCTAGGTTAATTTCAACTACTCACCAAATGTGAGAAGAAAGCCATACAACATGCTGAGTATCCATGAGTACCATCCTCTATGTTCCTGATAGAGTAAAGAATACACTGCATAACAGCCCAGAAGTGGAAACAGCAGCCACGACAGGTACTTGAAGGCAAGCTAGATTAAACAATAAATTTATGATTTGAAAAAAAAAGACTATGAGATATATGAAAACAGACCATCAGAGGTGTATGAAAAAAGTAAAATTATAATCACAAGTACAATTAATACTCATTTCAGACAATTTTGACACATTGCAAATTTGCTTATTGGAAACCATGTTATCCTAAAAGAATGGTGATATATGTAGGAGATGCATAGAGAAGAATAAAAATACACTAGCTTCTTTTTCAATATAAGAGTAATAAAGCACATATTTATGAAAGCATAAATAACTATTGTAATCATGTGTAACTTTCCCTTACTCTTTACACCAAAACAATTTCTGACTTACTGAGGAGCAAGCAAATATAAACCAGAATCATTTACTTATAATTTCACTTAAATCTTCTAATAGTTACTGTTATAAGCAAATCATTGCAGATTTATTCTGTTATGTTGCTCAACACACTGACTATATGTTCAAATTTTTCAGCATTTCGACCTACAAAACCTTGAGTTCAAATAAGCAAGAGAAGGTATTCCAAAGAATACTGGGTACATGTGCCTTGAATTGTACAGATGATCTTCAAGGCCTACTATCATTTAATTTAATTTAATCATTAGAATATGAACACAAGATATATGTACACAGCTATTTCAAAGTAATATGAACGTCATTGAGATGATATATACACATTGATTTGTTTTAATTACTTCCAAACATAACACCTAATGACTCAAAAGCATAACTACAAAATTCACATAATGCAAATCAGTATATTGCAACACAATACTGTAATTTTAAATCAAACTAAAACACATGTACTAGGAGTTGAAAGACAAATGTAAATATTGGCTTCAGGATTTTAAAATGAACTGAAAAAATATCACAGAAAATATAAAATAGAAACTAATAACTTTACATATCTTGTACCTGGTACTTTAAGTTTGAATGCTTATTTTTATTAAAGTTTAAAAATATAAATTTATACATATATCTTGAATAATTATTTAACACATTTTAAATAAATGAATAGCATTGTTAATACTTATTTACTAAAAATATAGTTAGCATATATCTTTTACTTCGTTATCAAAGAAAAAGCAAGATATTAAAGTATTCTGTATTTAAAGTGTAGGCCACAACAAAATGTACATTTCTGATCAAACAGAAGCAATTCAAACTATATTTTCTTCTTCTGAATTTAGAATATGGATTAGTCTTATAACAGTAATAACAATGCAATATATATAAATAAATATATATATATGCAAAGAGAA
Organism: Sinotaia quadrata; assembly: GCA_028829895.1. NCBI lineage: Eukaryota > Metazoa > Mollusca > Gastropoda > Architaenioglossa > Viviparidae > Sinotaia > Sinotaia quadrata. The sequence continues at coordinate 40,411,351 of CM054177.1, read as the reverse complement.
TAAAATAATTGGATGTAATAAATATGACTCTGGAACAGGTAAAACAACTATCGGATAAGTATAAATCATAGCTACTAGTGTGATAAATCTGATAAAAATAATGTCCGTAACTACATTTTGTGACAGCATGAATTTATAAATGTACCGGATAAAATGAAGATCTGTTCTGATCACTGCATGCACTGAAAAGGATATTGGATTGAAAACTGTATACCCCCATTTTTTAACTCTTTACTGGGTGGAGCGTTTTCCTTTTTTTTATCTCTGAGCAGGCAAGAATTCTCAGGATTTCAGTGAGATTTAGGGTTACATTAGTAAAAACATATCTTAGGTATTAGTGCATATATTTCAATAAAATAAAATGCAAAATGAAAGGAAATGAAAGCAGCTTTATTAATATCCTTAATTGAAGTATACTTTCAGGTGTTAAATTTGAATCCATGCATGAAAATATATATTTACACAAAAAATATTGTCCAGTTATTGTCCGCTACAAACACTATGTACACACACTTTGTTGATGCCAGGAACACTAATCTGTCATCAGACGACCAATATATCTCTTTTTATGGCAGGTTGTGAATTCCTATCAAAATCATAAGTCCAAAATAAGCCTTAATTTCAGTGGCATTAATTTCCTTCCAACCTGGGTCGCCATTTTGTTTTTCCGCAATTTTCGGACGTGCATACTCGTTCGTTTATTCCGCTATCTTGTCAAATGTTTCTTCTTTGAAAAACTGGTAGAAGAAAGCCAGCTGAGTACTATCATTAGTTACAGTCACATTCGGCCCAATTTCTGTTATAAATTCCGATATATTCAGTGCTAAAGTACTACTATTCCAACCGTGTGCGTCTCCAGATACTCTGCAAGTAAGAATATAGACCTTTTACCTAATACTGTAATCTAATGTTTGAAAGGTTTACCAGCTGACTGATAAAAATGAATTTGTTGCACCCTGGATACAAAATGGATATAAAGTAATAAATGTAATTCAAATGTTATTATTAAAATAAAATGACCAGATATAAACAACATTTTTATAAAATCAAATACAATAATTAATAAAAATATTAATTTCTATTACATTCCCCAAAATTATGAATTCTATCAACGGCATTTATTTATTTATTAAAATAACAAGCTAGAAGTGTAGAAAAAAATTGTATGAAGTCAAAATAATTATTTTAAACAAATAGATAAAATAAAATAATTATGATGTCATGAGATTGGAACAACTTTTGAAGGCTGCCAAAGTATGGAAGTTACTTACAGAATCATACTCCTGGGTTGAAGATTCTGTGTAAGTGGATTTGAAGGATACAGAGAAGCGTGGAACAAGACCCAAAAAGGTTTCACCAGAAGTCTGTGAAATAAATAAAATAGTAAAGATAAAATATAAAGAAATCTGACAATTTACTTAGACAATACCTTTTCTTACAAGTTATAACTGTCCATTTTGACACCCCCTTTTCAAATCAGCCACTAGTCATCATCATTTTATGAGATGCACAAGTGCTCATTTTTGATAACAATAATAATGAATAATGTTCAGTTTTGAAATGGCAATTTAAAAATTATAAGGGTTATTCTAAATGGTACAAAATGCATAAAGTTCTTTTTCCAAGAAAGTATTTTATCATTGTATGAAAACTGTTCTTCATGACATAAATCTGCCTGTAATATAAAACCAAAAAAAAAATCTGTTTTTTGCCGGAATCAATGGCCACATGATTTTACTTTAATTTTAGATTTGTTGGATTTAACTATATTGCAACCATATTAGCTTTCTCATGTACGTACATGGCAATTTTTTGTAAACCACATTTTAATGATGCTAAATCATTATCATTCACCAGTTTTTCCCTGTCCATATCCATCAATAATTTTAATTTTGTTCTTACAAGACCCTTGACCCCTTGATAACTGACCACAGCTAAAAACATGCAGAGATATATTCCAACATTGACCAGTGTGATTGTCAGCTTCCAACCAGAGGAGGATCTAGCACTTTATATAGGATAAATATTCATAAGAGTGGTTTAAAATGTATCTATTATCTATTTTGCATTTAAAACATTCAGGTGTTAGCCCATTTCCTTCAGAAAGACCTTCAAACAACCAAATTTAACACATTCAGGATAAAGATGATAAAGCATTTAAGATACAAATTGTACAATATCATCTCTCTAGAACTATACATCTTACAGAGATGTTCAAATATTAAAAGGGAGATTTGTACTCTATATAAAACAATCATTTCATGCCTATTGTTGTAATTTTTGCATAGAGCTTTATAAAGTAAATTTTAAAAAAAACAACTGAAATGGTAGAACTTTCAAGGCAATTTGCTTTTATTTCTGATGCAATTATACATTTGTTTACAATTTAGAATACAGTTTTAAGATTATTTTTATAGCTTGTGAATAAACTATCATAAAGATTATTAGGCATACAGTATTTACACACATAACTTGCACTGCAGATATATTTATGAATATACAAATATTATTATAATTAAGGAGATAGGTTAAAGAAATGAACAATTAATCCGATATTAAAAAGTAAAAATCATCTAAAAATACCCCAAACACTTTAAAGTATTATTTAGCTATTAATCTACTACTAGTAGTTAAATTTTTAAAATGTTTTAAGACTACATCCCATGTACCAAAACAGATGTTAATTAATATTAAGTTTATAATATAATATAATACCTAATAATAAGGGTCCCTACCAAGATTTTCAAACAATTTTTCAGACATTTTTGAGACTTTTCCAGACTGAAAAGTTTTTAAATTACAGACCTAAAACTAATAATGCACCTAAATATGGCCAGCAATTTGATAAAAAAAAAATAATTTAGAGATAATGATGAAGACATATAAATTTAAAAACAAATTTAAAAGTAATTTGAAAAAAGTAATTACTTGCAAAATCTTAACATGAACTAGACAGAATAGAATGAAAATTATTATTTATCAACCCTTATTCCTCAAATCTGAAATATAAATTGCCTTTGTTCTAAGAAAGCAATATCTCTTGTTGTTTTAAAATATCTTCTTGATTTTTACTTTATTAATATTTTAATATATATATATATATATAAAGCTTTTTCATATCTAGAACATAAATAAATTTACAAGTGGCTATAAAAAATAAAAATAAAAACTTTAAAATTAACAAAAATGCAATAATTTTTTGCTAACCTTCACTCCACCCAACCACAAAGAAATTAAATAAATTTTAAATTTCACTATTTAAAACAACAGCTTTTTAAAAGTAACTTTTAATTGAATATATTAGAAACAGAATGCCAAATTTCTGGTACATACAATAATTAAAATTATTCAAAAGGGGATATGGTGTAATGATGGTGGAGCAAAGATGTCGATTTAGAAAAATGCATTTAAAACAAAGTAAAATAAAGACTACAAACCTTGAAAACTTTGGTCAGTTGTTTACTGTTACATATAAATACACCCTATCCGTACCACACTGGCTCCCTCTATTAGTCACTTAGCTTTCTTAATAACATGTTATCAATTTAATATTGAATACTTTTCACAATCTTGATCACTTAACAACTTTTCGACCTTTGAATTTCAACTGAAATTCCCTTATTAATTGTTTAATAATTGATTTTGGGGAAAAACTGTTAATTTTGATTGTGGCATGACAGCATGAATTATTATCAATACTGAAATACAAGGCTAATTTGTGAATTTGGCAGTCTTACAAATGCAAAATCATTTTAAGGGAACACTGGTTGAGGTGAGGTGAAGGTCACTTGCACTATTAAGAGTGACTGCATTAACATAAGAACTAGTAGTTTGTCTGTTGTAGAATGTTTCATTGTGATATTTATGCTAGCACTAGAAAAAGTTTGTAAGCATGCATTCTCTTATTTCGAGTAATGTGTGTACACTAAATGTAATGCAAGTGAATGATTAATTTGATTCCTAACAATTGCAAGCTTCTTACCTGTACATTGACTACTTTGTGAATCTTCCATATTTCAATACACAGGCCAATGAAAATGGAGATTTTGACAACAGTATTTGTCTCATTGTCCATAACATACAGCAGCACTATAAGCGACTGGAATACATTAAAGAACACAGAGCGTACAGACAAACCCTCCAAGGACTTGCGGCTACGCCAAAACTGAATATCTATAGAAAAACCACAAAAAATGTTATGAATTAAACACACAAATGAATCAAGCATATGTATAATAATATAGAACACATAATTATTACTTGAAAATTACTGAAATGCCTCACTGTCACACCAAGTTTTAACTGTTATAAAAAATATATAGTGTTAATTATGCTGAACAAATATTCAATTTCAAATAGGGTTGGAATATTTCTTATATAACTTTTAGAAATATGTCATTAAATTAAAAATTATAATATTTTCATGTAGTTATAATCTTGGCTCATTCAGCTCAAAGAGGAAGGTGCCATGCTTCTCACTTCCTGCTTCACAATCTCTCTGATATTCACATTCATGTAATCAGTAATGTGCCACAATTATTTTCTTCATTGTCTTTTTCTAAAAGCTATCTCACTTATTAAATGGGAAAAAACTTTTATGGAGGAAGATTTCTAGTCTTCAGTTTTATTTATTTGTTACTTTTCATTTAGAAAGTAGTAAAACTGAGTGAGTGAGATACTCTTTAGTCAAGGAGGACTTCTAGTCTGAAATAACTGTAAAACTGCTCATATTGAGGAGTGCTGTCAAAAGGTGAATATTTATGAATAAATTTTTTTGTTTATTACTTAATATCATATTTCTTTCATAACAACTTAGCCTGTTTAATTTTAGTTGAGAAAAACAGAGCTTAATTTGAAATGGTTGATATATGTGGTCACTGGGAGCCAAATAAGGTTTCCACATTATAGTTAGAGTTCCAAGTTATAGTTATAGAACCCATTTAAAATAAATATATAACCAGATTAAGTTAATAATTTAGGTTACTAAAGAACATATATTTGTTGTAATGAAATAATTATATTGCTTATTTAAAAATATTTTTTCTGGTAAAACACATCTCAACTTTACTTTCTAAGTTTTCAACAGAAACATATGTATTTCAAACTCTTATAACATCAACACTTTTACAATTTTTATCTTTTCTTCTGTTTTCTGAGCATTAGGTATGTTATAACTTTATCATGTAAAATAATTATATTTAATCTACTTTATTTTTGCATCTTATGTCACAAAACGATACACTTTAACAGATAATATTTTTGTTAAATGGTGCTTATGGTTTATGTTCTAAACAGTGCATATTTTCCTAAAGAATACAAAGTTTATATGCTTATTTGTTAAAGTTGCAATAATTTAGAGTGATAAGTGACATTGATACTGAATACAGATAGTCCTCGGTTTGCACTGGGGTTCCACTCCAGAAGTTTCCAGCGCAAAAAAGAATTGGCATATAATGAAACTAATAATATAATGTAAGTCAATGGGAAGTAAATTGAATTATGTTTCAGATTCCCAAAATAGGCATATATAGTACAATACATAATATTATATTTAAAGCATTGAATTGAATGTAGGTATAATTCAACAGTATAAATAAAATTATCAAATATATAACATAAAGAATTAAATTTAATTCAATAAAAAAGTTAATTTTTATTAGATTTCACTTTTTTGATGAAGTCTGATTGAGGAGGATCATCCCCATTTTTTTAAAATAAATGCATGCAGTGTTGATGCCAAGATTTTTTCTTTCTTTCTCTGAAAATTTCAAGATAAGAAAAATGGATACCATTATACTCTTTTTCAGCTTAGCACTTCACTCCTAGTTGTGGACAATTTCAGAGTTCATCAAAACGAGCTGAACATTAGTACACCAACAAGTAAATTGATTGTTATAAGGTTACCAGTGACTGTGGTCAAATAGAGTACACATTTCTGAAGTGCACCCACAACTGACCATTAATTAGGCAGGTTTGAGTGTGGATGTAGCAACCCGTTTTATTTAGAATTGGCGCAAAACAAACCACTGTAAACTGAAGGTTACTGTACGTCTTTGTTCGATAATTATCAATGAATAAAAGTTAGTGGTTCAATGTGATAACATATTTTTTTCTCCTGCAGACTTGATCTTTTCTTTCTATTTTAAAGTGGATTTTTTTTTTTGGTGAATCTAGAAATAGGTTCTAAGAGAATTATGAGAATTATTTGAAAATACTGAGAATTCCCATGCTTGGGGTAATCATCAAAACACTATTATAATGACTTACCATTTTTGAAGGCCAGAAATTCAAATATACTATGCAAAATGGAAACGACAATTGTCAAAGCCAGAAGATAGGGGCTGGTCTCTAGAAAGGCAGTCTGTAACAAAAAAGATGAAACATATTTGTTTAACAGCTTTTATTTTAATTAATATTTTTATGATTACAAAATCCTACAAACATTGTTGTATTTTTATTTAATTCATTATAGTTTATACCATGATGAAAGAAATACAATATCGAACAAGAACTAAAGTAGAACTTGTTCTGAATGACCACCTTTTTGCAGCATCCATACTAATCTTTAAATTAAACAATCTGTGGGTATGGCTACATTTTAAACTCAAAAGAAGTAACGTTAAAAAAAAAAATTCTCAAAGTACTTTAAATCAGGTATGGTTGACTGTCAAACTTTGGTTTGCTACAAAACTGGTTTTTGTCCCACTGACAAGACTGGGAGCAGACAGAATTATATTACAGATTATCAAGTACACTGTCCATGCAAAACTGGTTTTTGTCCTACTGACAAGACTGGGGGCAGACAGAATTATATTACAGATTAAGTACACTGTCTATACAAAACTGGTAACCACAAATGTATACTTGTATTCTATTTAAAAAAAATTCTTTTCTTCTTTAATTATCCTTTTCTAGGTTAAATAAGATCTTATATAATTAAGCAATTACCATTAACTGGCTTGTCAACACAGTTAAAATAATGTTGTTCATGGACTCCACATCAACCCATATAGTAGTGAATAGACTAGCAAAGTTTTCAGAATTCTGAGTATTAAAATGCTTCTCTTTACCCAAGCATCTTAACACTTTTCTGATTTCATCTCTAGTTTAGAAATGAGATATGAAGCAAGTGTGCCTGCAAGTGTATTGCTTGTGCTAAGTCATTTCACAGTGTTCAAGTATTTTTCATTTTAACACAACATTTTTACTTAAAGCAGACATAACTTGAACTTACATTACTTGCTGAATTAATAGAGAAAATAACATCTGAGAAACACAGTACTGTTTAAACTAACATTTTTATTTGTGCATATTAAAACTTTAAAAGAGACACTGTTGCTGAATAACTATTATGTGATTATATATATATAAAAAAAAAAAAAGTGGAATGGGAACTGACAGCATGGACTGTGATGATGTGGATGCCAAGTTTGGTTTTAAATGGGACTTAACAATGGAGAAAACCAACTAAAGAACCAGGACAACTGCTGACTAGAGATTAACAGAAAGAATTTTCCATTTATAAAATATGTACTGTGACTAATAAAATATTTAAATTAAAATGTGCATATTAATTGCTGAAATAAATATACCAGAATTATCTTTTACTTATAGATACATTATCATTATATTAAGTATGTTATTACTGTTTATTTAATTCATTTACACAAAGGAAGTTTTAATAATAAAATATTGATACATATTATTAATACAACACTTTCAAAATATAAAGATATGCTTTGCTTATTATTTTGTATTATTTAGTAACAGCTGAAACATTCCTTATATCTATGAATTATGTATAGAATGCTTTTATGCCCAGCATATGGATTATAGTTATAAGGGTTTTAAAATATGAAAGTTTGTATTGTAATAATATTAAAAGAAATTAAAAATTATAATTATTTATTCTTTAGTTAAATGGGTATCATCATGCTGATCATGGGTGAACTATAACTGTTTTATGTATATTTCAGAGATTTGACCATTATCTGTTTTTAGTTTAGATAATTTGTAAATAAAAAATTGTACAAGAAAATGAAATATATAAATTATTATGTGATTAAGCATAAATTGTCTTTAAATATTAAGATAGGGCTTCCCGATCATTTTGACATGTGGACCAACTCTGTTTGATATACAGTTTCAGAGATATGACAATTTACTTGTTTACATTTTCTTTATAATACTTGGTTACTACTTTACTGTGTTAAAATTTGCTTAAATAGTCATTTTCAGCTTTCAATAAGGTCTACAGTGCAATGCCTTTGGTAAAACAAACAGGCATTAACTAAATGGCATTTGATTTAATAATATGCATTCTGGATGTACTTTGTTCATCAGTTACATATGCTAATGCAGTAAGTGTTTCCATTTGTTGCATTTTGCAAGCAATTTTATGGACAGCATGTCTTCCTTTGCAATTTATAATAAATTGAAATAATTTTTTTCATTATGTCTGTCTTCCTTGTTGTCTGTGACTTTTAAATGTGATATATAGGCACTCCTTACTTAATGACCTGACCAGAGTAGATAAAACAAAGTTTAATATAGAAAAGTAAACCAAAAGATTATATATTCTGTAAGATAAAATGTAGGAAATCTATTGTTACCATCTTGTTTATTTATTAAAATAAAATAAAAATATAATTTTTTAAATTTTATATTCCTATAAAACAGAATATAGAGTAAACAGTAAACATTATTAAACCCAAAGTTAGAAATAAGTGATAGACTTGGAGTTCACATGAAACTTGAATAAAATGAGAGTATATGCCAGCGTTTAAGAAAGTCATTAACCTTTAGAGAGTCTTGGTCTTCATCTGCATCCTCTGTAAAGTCACTGCCAAGGAAGCTAGTCCACTTGTTTCGCATAGATTGGGCTGCATACATCTGCCACTTGAAGAGTGTAATTGGACTGTAGGTCAGAGTCAGGTTCAGTACTCTGAAATACAAGCTATCTTTGTACTTTCATCTTTTTAGTGCACTTAAACATTACCAAAGAGAATGTCATGCTTATATAAGTTTGACAGGTAATATTATAAAGGGTGGTGAGTATGTAATTTATAGAAGCAAAAAGTGAGAGAAATAGCCATATGCTAAGGGCACAAGATGTTGAGGGCACATGAACTATCTATGTAGTTCTTTTAAACAATGACTAGTGTTAAAAAGCATCCCATAATTGTGTAGCAGAAACTTCTGATAAATATGGTGCTTATATGAAAATAAGTTTTTAATATTTCTCAACAAAATAAATCAAACAATTTTCACAAGGATTTTTCAAAAAGTATTTACAAAATCATGGGTAATATGTTGCACAAGATTTTATTATTTAAAGTTTAAAAATCTTCTTTAATCCATCTTTTATATGAAAGTGAATAACATTCTCTTTAATGAAGTAAAAAGAGACTTTAAAAACCCTGAGTCAGAAAGATAACAAGATATGAGACCTAGGTGCTAATGAGGCAACACTTGATTAATTTAATATAAAATATTTTCTGATTACATTTTTACCATTATATTTTTCTTACTATTGCATTCCATTTTCACTTTTGTACTACATGACTTAAACCACCCAAGTACTTGTAGTGGGTCAAGGTTTCTCAAACCACATGTGTATGAGATGTTAAAAAAAGAATAGCAAACGTTTTTTTGAATAGGGGAGATAATGCACTTTAATTCTATATATAACACTATGATTTAGTTTTTAAAATGGCAGGTATCATAATGCAAAGAAGACTATTATCAGAGATATTAAGCAAAGAAAATTTTTTTTAAACACAGGCAGGTTGGAAAAACAACTTTATTTGCACACAACCCCCCACCCCCACCCATAATTTTGAATAAGAAAGCATATTTTTGCAAAAGAAGATATCAAAGTATGCAAAAGTATAAAAATATCAAAAATGAAAACATTAAATGAGAAAAAAATTGATTTCTCATGCCGTATGTGCCCTTAATGTGAGAGATATATAAGATAGCTGCAAGATTTTCTATTTATTTATTTATTTTATAATTATTTGTAAACATATTTGTTTTGAACTGAAAATGGCACCTCTTTTTTGTGATATATTTAAATATAGCTATTTTCTTTAATTTTCATTGTTATAAATAAACCATAAACTTACTGTATCAAGATTTTCTTATAAGTTGATAATACATTAAAACAATATTCTATATCCCTTTTATCTTGAAATGGTCTATTTTATGAAGAAGTAATATTTTAAAAATACACTTCTTTTGTCAAACTGCCTTTCCACACACATCAGATCCAAAACTTATTCTTTTATCGAACATCAACATGTCATACATAAACGCCATCTGAACATATAGAATATAAACACAAGATATCTGAATGCTTTATTTTTATTAAAACACATTTCAAGTGGACCCACCTTATGTGGTACATTTTTCCAGAGAACAAGTCATATACAAACATACAATGGTTAAATGAGAATAGTGTGCACGACACAAGGCATGGTTTTTAATAAATGAGATCATTTTAAAAGGTACACACAAACATATAATTTAATTTTGAACTGCTATAAAAAAAAAAAATATGATAGAGAAAAATGGTATTTTAATATATCATTTTAAAGAAATAATCAAATAGGAAAGATATACTGTACTCAGAAATTTTAAAAATGGCTAAACTGAGATGCAAATTTGCTATTATTACCCAGTTTGATACCAAATATATTAGAGCGATAAATGTGGCATATTTCCTACAAAAATCATAAAGATCTGCACATTTTGTTTGTAACTGTTAAATGTGTATTAAGAAATTTGAAGACTGAAATTATGACTGATTAGAAAAGACAAGAATTATTCAACAATATCAGTACATCCATAAATCTTTATGCTCAAATTTGTAAACAAACAGCTTAATTGCATGTGATTGGTTTAAACACATTCAACTTCCACTGCTCTGATTCAGCACTGAAATTGGTTACAGCTGTCAATCTTAAGAGTTTTTTTTAAAAATCACCATTCTTCTTTTTTTTTGTCTACATCTTTGAGATCAGTGAGTGTAAGATCACAGACTGATGATGATGACTGACTTTAGTGCTAGACTAGAAGAGATGGCAATCACTTCTATATTAGACTAGTGTTTGATCTTTATAAAAAAATAATAAAAATAATTTGCTAGATCTAAATTTAGCAGCAGCACTAAATATGGTCATGTTCTTAATTTTATAAAAATATTTTAAATATATAAATGAAAAGAAAAAGAAAAGAGTCATAAACCTCTATTTTACAAATTCTGTAACATTTAGCAAAACAAGAAATGTGTGCAAACCATGCACTTAATGCAGTCCAGTCAAAGCCAGATTGCTTTGCTTTGAGCACAAAAAAACCCCAAAAGAGATCCACACCTGTTTATTTTGAAGATTTGAGTCTCTCTCTCGCTCTCACACACACAAACGCACCAACCATCCCCGCCCCCCCCCCCCCTCACACACACACACAATTCTTAGGTTATATTTTAATTCTCTTATATTCTTAACTCTTTACTGGGCAGACGTTTTTCCTTTTTTTAGCTCTAAACAGGCAAGATTTTTCAGGATGTCAGTGAGATTTAGGGGTATGTCGGTAAAAACATGATATCTTAGGTATTAGTGCATATATTTCAATGAAATAAAATGCAAAATGAAAGGATTTGAAAGCAGCTTTATTAATATCCTTAATTGAAGTATACTTTCGGGTGTTAAATTTGAATCCATGCATGAAAATATATATTTACACAAAAAAATATTGTCCATTTATTGTCTGCTACAAACACTATGTACACACACTTTTTGTTGATGCCAGGAACACTAATCTGTCGTCAGACGATCTATACATCTCTTTTTTCGGCAGGTTGTGAATTCCTATCAAAATCATAAGTCCAAAATAAGCCTTAATTTCAGTGGCATTAGTTTCCTTCCAACCTGGATCGCCATTTTGTTTTTTCGCAATTTTCGGACGTGCGTACTTGTTCGTTTATTCCGCTATCTTGTCAAATGTTTCTTCTTTGAAAAACTGATAGAAGAAAGCCAACTGAGTACTATCATTAGTTACAGTCACATTCGGCCCCATTTCTGTTATAAATTCCGATATTTCCAGTGCTAAAGTACTATTATTCCAACCATGTGCATCTCCAGATACCCATTCCCCCTATTCCTCTTCGATATCCTGAGAATCTGATGCACTCTTGTCCAAAATTTGAAAGATACTACATGTGCACACTACTGACACTAATGTCACTTCTAATCCTATCATCTAATTCAAAAATAAACTTCTCTTACCTCATTATCTGATAAATTGAATCCATTAAACTTCTCATTAACGATCGACGACACTAAGAAATCCATTTGAAACACCAAACGCGAAAAACAAAGAAAACTTTACGAAAAAATGAATGCTGCCACATGAAAATGTTTCAAAATGGCGCGGAAATCGTTGTACAAACGTCATGCTTCCTGTAGAGACTGGATATGATGTAAATATGGAAAGGAAAATAACTCTAAGTGAAATCGTTGCTATGGGCGCTATTGGGCGATCTGCCTTACACGATGTATGGACGAAGTTGGGCGATCCACCCGGTAAAGGGTTAAACATTTGTTTTTAAAAAGAATAGTTTTTATTGAATAGTAAAGTAAAAAATAAAAAAAAGGCAATTCTGAGTAATGGAAATTAATAATTTATATAATTATATGCTGACACTGGGAAAGTATCATAATTATGTTGATTAAAAAAATACTGTGTTTGAAAACAGATGCTCAGTAAAAGATCCCTAATGTGGGACTTAATTACATCACATAGCAATGATGGCTTTGCCCCAAGTGTGCTGTGATTCAGAAGAAATAAATTGTACTCTTACATTTTTAAGGATTTACATCTCTGTTGTAAGAGATAAAAGTTTACTGTGTTTGTGAAAAATAAGTATCATTTCAGAGATTTGGTCATAATATTAAGATTGCTGTCATAGTTTTAAATCTTAAAAGCCGATTGCTTGCCAACTTCAATGTTAATAAAAATTATTTTATACATTGTAGAGATAAACTTACAAGCAGACTAATATCATAAACCAATTACTGGTCAGAGGGCAAACTAAAAGACATTTGACTGACTGCTTTTAGGAATATCAGATAGTTAAAAGCAGCTTACAGATGTTTATTTCCTATACCTCTTCTATTTTTTATAAATAGACAATTAGTTCTGTTTGGCAGTATACAATATAAAATAAGTATTAAATAAAAATATATTGTTTGCTTTGCATTCCTTTGCTGTTTCATAATTATTTTAATATAATTTCTCCATCAAAGTGTGTGGAATATCAGGTCTGACAGCCTATATATATATATAAAAAAAATTCATGAAAAGCAACATATTTACTTTGTTGTGTGGTTGATAGGCATGTAGTCACTATTCAGATTCCAATATTCATTAAAATAGATGACTGGATAGTACTTGTTTGCAGCAGGATAGAAGTCAATATCTGCAATAACAAATCACGCAATACATCTCATTCATATTTTAGAAGCCAATCTGCAAGAACAAATCTATTTAAAAAGTAGCTTATCCCTCACTTACAGTGATATCTTACAAATCTGAATACATTGTATTAAAAGAGAATCTAAACAAAACGAGGTGCATTTGCAGAAAATAAAATAATTTATGAAACGAATTATAGCCAAAAGTTGATAAACTACAAGACAGATTTGAACACACACATCTGCAAGATTCATTTTGCAGTAGTGAAAGTTCCAAATTAAAGGAAAAATTGTGGAATAAAAATGTTAATCTGCAATGTGGATAAAATTTCTGAACAAATGAGGACTGACATGAATGATCAATTTTCTAACCAAATTATCACTTACATTAAAAATGCACTTTTAAAAAAAAAAATTAAAAAAACACGAATTGGTACTACTGATACATTATATAAAAAAGAAACTGTAAATCCACAACATTAACTTATAGAAACATACAAACAGTACCACAGGATGGTTCCCTGCTTAATATATAAAAAACCACATTAGTCTTTTATTAAAGTCATGTCATAAAATACAATTAAAATATTAAGATAATACATGTTTGGCAAACAAAACAGTTGTTTATTTATTTCTATTGATTTATTTAGATGCAAATTTTCCAGTTTCATTGAAACTGCCTACAGTAAAGAAATGCATAAATATATATTTGTACTATAATTGACCAAGTGATCGTTAACAGTGATTTGGTTTTGTGACATCTCTTAAACCGGTTAAGTCTAACTTCAGGCACTCAATGCTTGGCATTGCTAAAAAAAACCCCTGCTTTGCATTTCACAGTCTTCTTTGAAGTGCTTCTACACACTACTGTTAGAAAGTATGGGCAAATTATGCCTGTTTTAATTACATAAAGATTTTCTTATTCCTTTTTGATTAACTATTTTTTATAAACATGGCAAACATGGCGTTTTTGTTTGTTTTCCTTCTATAATGACCAATGTGGTGCAATACCTGTTGTCATATACTAAGAGTGATAGGTCACTTGACTGTCATGCGTGAATGGTTGAAAGGTGAGGGGTAGTGGAAAGCAGCTTGCTAAACCGGATGCTTGTGGGCATGTTGAACTCTATAAATAAGAGTTGGGAAAGTTAGAGAATTATTCAAGAGGGACTTCACCTATTTTCAAAGGCAGAATTAATTCCATGGATGAAGATTTTAGCCTGCTGTTACTTCAGAGAAGGTAAAACATATCAAATTTCCCAACCATTTTATGTATTATATTAAGAATGCTGCAGAATAATTATGTATTTTTCATTTGATTTTACATGACTTGTCGCCATTTCCTCACGACGTTCTTTGGCAGTAGAAGTAATATAAAATCAGTCTTAACTTAGCACGTGCTCTGTGTTATTATTAATCGTTTGATTTATTGTGATGCATATTAGTATAGTGGGATGATATTTCGTCTCCACTGATGGGAAGTATTTTGTAATGATTATAACCCACATGTGCGTGGGCTGGGGCTTTTCCCATTTTACGGAGTATTATTATTATTTTTGTAAAATACAATCGAAGTCGCAATGTAAGGGACACCTATTTCTGTGCCACTTGAACAAACATGATCGGTGAATTATGGGCCATTTACTGATAGAAATCATAGTATATTTCGACGGGCTTGAGGACTGTGCCATTTTTATCTGCTACACATATTGCACTGTGTTGAGGCAGTTTCAAAGACAATGCAACAGATTCTACGATGTGCCAGTGATGATTGATTGTCGTGTGTATGACTCTACCAGGGTGGACTTCTTTGATTACTGAATGCCAGTTAAGTGGAACTGCCAAATGACTCTAATCTAAGACTTGTTTTACAATCCATTACGAACTTTATGGACAGATTTGAAGGTCTTGGAAGACCATTCATATATCATTTTAGTATTTGACTTATGTATTATTTTGTTGTAAATTATTAAATTTTAGCTTCAATATATTAATAATTGAAATTGGCTATTCATTATTAAAAAGACTGTGAGGGTTGGTGGGGACAGAGTTGTACATGGATATGAATGATTTTCTTTATGTGTAATCAGTCAAAATTAAGATAACTAGTCCAACCCATGCATTGTATGTGGATTTACCTGTTGCTACACTGAATGCCAGAATTTGAGGGTAACTAAATTGTAGAAGGTGAATCAGGCATCCAGTCCGTCATCAATATACATGTGATATTACAATTAATAACTCTGAAGCCTCATGTTGAGACAGGGTCTTTAAATATTAACTGGAACACAACAACTACATTCTGTGTTGTCGGAGGAAAGTTTTCTCTTTTCAGCTTTGTAATTTGTGATCTTTGGGAAATGTGAAAAAAAAAAGAATATTTTTGGTTTGTCTGCTTTTTGTGCAGCCATATGCTTTGCAATATTTAACCATGCTTTAATTTTTCAAACCACGTTTAATGCAAGACAATGTCGGACAATCTGCACATGCAGATTGTTGTTCCCACTAGTGACATCATATGGTATGTTGCTATATGAGAAGTTGGTCTCACAGATGAACAAATGATGTGAGAAATATTTAAGAAATATTGACTTTCATTACCAAAACAAATTCATTTATACAAATTTCTTAAAGTTTACATTTTACAGTCTTGATTCTAAGAATGGGAATTACTAACTTCATATGGATTTATTCTTATTTGTGACTGACCTAGATTACATTTTACTTGGGTCTTTAAGATTTTCAAATGTTTACATTTTAACACCAAGAGTTATCTTTTCTTGCTTAAACTACAGGCAATTGAAAACTACTTTATCTAATAAACTTATTACCCTTGACTAAAATGAAAACAGTAAATAAAATATTGAAAATCTGCATCTCTATTTGAAGAAAACAGCACACCCTCAACTTTTGTGAGAGTTATGCAAAAACTGACCTATATTCAAAGTAACTAGAGAAAATTCAATAATTCTATTTAAAAAATATGTTTCAAACAAAAACAAAAAAAGAAGAAAAGAAAAGAAAGAAAAATGACTGTAAAAGAAAGTAAATGTTAATAAATGCTTACAAACAGATCTTTCAGATAAAAGGTTTCAGTTGATCATATATGGCAAAAAAAGTGATGTTAGCATCAGTGCAATATTTATCCTCTCAGAAATTGTTGGGCAGGAAAAGGGTGCTACTATTTTCAATTTTAGATTGAATTGTATGGAATAATATTTTCATGCTGTCATATAATTTTTTGAAAGATGCTAAAATGCTGAATAAAATATCTTATCAACAATTTTATAATAAATATATGATCTGAAAAAATTACCTTGAACTTTTTTATTTAAAAAAAAATATTGGTTATTCACATATATACACAATTACAGGGAAAAAATATAACTGTAGAGAATTATGAACCTTGTTTTAAATTGACAATTCAGATTGCAGTTTACAAATCCAGGCAGTTTAAACTTAATTCTTCAAATCTTGTATCCCATAACAATTTTTTGCTGTGAACTCCCCTTTATCAATATTCAAAGGAATGTTAAGATAATTCCATCAAAATTTATGGATACAATAATAAAGTTCAGAAAAAAATGAATAACACACTCTGAAAGAGAAAACACATCTTTATTTTCATATAAATATCATTAGCTCAAATGTGAAGAAAACTGGTGGGATAAATTTTAGTAAATTACAAAAGTACATGTGTCCCGTATAAAACAGGGACATTGGGACTACCTACTTTAAGATCACCATAAATCTGGAAATGTGAGTGCACATTGCAAAAGAGATGGTTCTTCACCAAGGTAACTATCTGTCAGAAGAGTTCCTCATTGGGAGATGGAGAAAAGTATTACTAAGTACCATATTCAGGTAGGCTTTTGATGTACAACCCAATCAGAAAATCAGAGGTGTCCTTTGCTGGATCATACATTTTTATGAATAATAATTATTGAATAGAATGCATCTTTTATCTTTGCTTTTAGCCTTAAACTAAATATTCATATAATATACACATGATTTTATAGATAATTTACATAAATAAAATCTTTAAAAATTCACTGACATTCACATTTAAATGTATCCAATGGTTGTGGAATAGAGCCACGGGGAATATTCATTGACATTCAAATTGTTAAAAAAAATAAATCCAGCAAGTGCTACTAAACTGCAAGAAAAGAGTAACTTACATTCGTCCAAAGGCTGTGGAACAGAACCACGCATCCATGGGGAGTGATCATCTAGTAGATTAACAGTCAAATTGGGATGCCAGTGGGACAGTATTTCAAATGAGGATGCATTCTTCTTCTGAAAATGACATAAAATTAAAGTATTATCTGTTCTTAAAATGTTTTTGTTTGTGCTGAATATTATAATTAATATTTTAAGAAAAATGTTCAAGTTGCAAGTGATTGAAAAAAGATTCTTTCCAGTGAATAGTATCAGGTCTGGATCTTATTTTTTTTCTTGTGTCAAAATCATAACTTGGAATGAAATGTAAGTAAAATATACCTAACTAAAGCTCAATTCAACCTAACAAAACTGAACTATGCACAGATATAACATACAAAAAAACAAACATACACAGGGTTCTATCTCTATGAGAAAAATAATCCAGACCTTTTCAAGATCTGGATTTTAAGATTTCAGAGTATGAACTTTACCCCTACTGAAAATGAAAGAAGAATTTTACAATGACTGTTGCTGTAACATCTTAGTTAGCATGACAGAAACAGCAATAATCAGAAATTTTGATGACAAGTGCAAAACTAATAAACACAGATTAGTCTCTTTCCATATTAAAGTGCAATTTAAATGCAGATAGGTAAAAATATTTTTTAATCAAAAGAAAAATGAACTTAATAACATACACTATCTAGTATCAGAAAACTTAAGACAAATAGATTACTACATCATTCAGAAGTGCTGCTGGAATAGAAATTTGCAATTAGTATTGTGAACAGTTCAATCTATTTTAATCTGCTAATAACACAGCAAACAAACTAAACACCATTATTGAATATTAAAAACTTTGGTTAAAAAGCTCAAAATGACCTGCTGAAGATCTGGATGGACTTCAGTTTCTCCAGTAAGCAAATTGACAGTTGACTGGAACTTGCGTTTTTTGAATTTATTTAAACCTGGAGAAAAAAAGAAAAAGAAAAATTTATAGTTTAGAATAATGCACACATACACTGTTCTAAACATTAAGAACTGGAATTATGCCAAGGACATACAAATGTTAATAGCTAGTGAAAGGAGGGGGGGGATTAGGGGTGGAAATGGCAAAATGAGTTGCGATGAGGGAGTTGTTGGTGTTATCCTTTTGTCTTCTGCCTGCAGTACCATTTGTACAAATTCACCCAATGAGACTAAGTTTCCTTGTAATAGTGATCATTTTATTTTATAAAATGTGGTCTCTGGACTGATGGGGCCAGGACAGCATATAATTAAATGGTACAAGTGATAACAGGAAATGCCCAAGACCATGGCACAGTATTAAAATGCATATCTTTTATAATGCACATAATTTAAGAGGCAGCACAATAACAATTTTTTTTATATAGTTGTTCTACTGCTTTGTACATCTTTCTATTTCCTGTTTCTAACTTCTATACGGTATTGTAAATTTTCTACAAAACTAGGCTTCAGCTAAAGTCTACTCCATTTACAACTTAACCTAAACTATCTACCCTAACTACCACTGGCCCTAAGGCCCAGAAGTCCTAGGATTTCACTACAAGATCTTTCTCCTGTTTGTCATTCTCATCCCTTGTTCTGTTGTTAATCTCTACACACAGCCTAGCATGCTAATTATATCCTGTAAGTTCATCCATCAACATATGCTCCTGAACACAGAAGAAACAATACTACAAATAGACACTACAAATTTCTGTTTCCTTACTTGCTTTCAAATACCAATTACAACTAATGATTACCTTTACTACTGCTAAAATGATCCTGCAAATAATTTTATTTTTTCTTTCAATCAGGAAATGGCTAGACCCTTGGTGAGTATGACAGAACTTTTGATAAAGTGAGAAGTAGACAAATAATAATGCAACTATCAGTCCTGGGAGGAAATGTATACTAATACATGTTAATTTGTATAAGTTGATGCAGTTACCAAGAGCAATAAAACAACTTTTAATAAAAATCAGCAATTCAGATAAATGGACATTTGCAAATAATCCATTCCACCACCCCTCCCTGTTACCCAAGCACCACAGATTAAGACTTTGTTAGTGAACGTGCATAGCCACAGCCCTAAGAAGGCCTGGGTTTAAAGACCTATGCCAAACAACAGCTCTGTATGCTTAAAATTAGGACTAATCTATCCACTACCACCACCACCATCCTTGGAATTTGGCAGAGATTTATAGACAATTGATAGAATTCCAAAAGTGAAATAATTCCATATAATATTGAATGTTTGGCAATGATATGAATATCATCAATCCCAAAAGGAGAAGTTAAGACCATGAGAACTCCATCCTGACAAAACCTAAGGAGGCAACCAGTTGTAGAGCTGTTAAAATTTTAGTATTTAAAATCAAACAAACAAAATATACTCATTCATGCACAAACAAGCTCACAATTTATACAGAAATCAAACAGCAACCAAACAAGAAGAAACAAAATTTTAATGCTCTACACAAAAATTAGTATGGATCACACTTTACTTTTGTTAAGTGTCATAAGGTAATATTAAAAACTATACAAAAAAATGTTCTGAAACTTACGCTTAGAACGATGAACTGTATATTTCCTTTGATAACGCTTGTTTGCTTTTTCAATGGGATTTGGAGATAACCCTTCCTTTACAAAATATACATGAATATACAGAGATCCATTGTTCATGACAGTCTGTAAAGGAAAAATATAATAAACAAATAAGCAAATATGAATTATTAACCAAGAATATGAGAAAGATTTTTGTAATTAAAACTACTTACCAATTTTAATGAAGAAAAGTTCAACAATATTTCCATTTACTTGTGAATCAAAGTTCTAAAGATCCTAAAATTTAAAGAGATCTCAAATATGGCTAATGCAGTTCCATGCCAGTGATCTCTCAAAATGTTTATAATAAACATCTGTAAATGGCAATTCCAGAGCATTTTGTTGTTAAAATTATTTTGAAAATAAAATAAATGATGGTTAATCTATCTATCTCTATCTATCCCTTAGTCTTTGGGGTACCACTGATGACCTGACAACCAGTTTCCTCCATTCCATTCCAGCCAAAACCCCAAACACCATAATCTTGACATGCCATAAGCCTGAAAAGTAAAATCTTGACAAGCTATAATCCCGACAATACCCTCTTAATACCAACAAATTAAAAAATCAAATGGAAATTTAAAACTTAATTTTATTTGGTAGTTTTATATTTACATATTTTATTATGGTTTGATGCTCATATAAAACATGTACATTACAAACATTGCATGTTACATAAGTTGAATACAAATATAAATATTAAATGTCATTACTTATTTCTGAATAGTCATATTTTTTTAATAACACAAATGCAATGTACTAAATTTTCTATAAAAAAATAATTGAGTAAAATTTCTTTCTTTTTTATTATTTTATTTATTATTTAGCATAAAAGACTATGAGCAATTCTATGAAGGTAATCCATTATAGATCAATTCTCAATAGCGCTCTTGCATTTTGGACAGGGTTCACTGCAAAGTAAGCATTCAACTTAGTTATCTACCTGCTGCTTTCTGAAATTCTTTGATAATACCATAGACTCCATTTGCCCAACTATGTTCTCCCATCTTCTATGCCAAGTTTCAATGATATATTGGGTATGTAGAATTCCCAGTTGGACGGAGCCATACATGGACCACAAAATTGGAGAAAACAGTGGTGGGGCATGAACAGCAGGACAATTATGTAAATACCATCTCATTCTTTCACAAATATAATTGTTTTCAAACCACTCAATTATATCATTAGCTTCTGCTGGTAAATAAGGCTTGAGAACATTGAATGCTTCTGGAATTTAATCAGACAGAATAAATGCCAAGACAAACAAATGGCGCAGCATCAAACAAAACACTTCATCAGTACCATATCGAGATTTGCCAACCCACTCTTTTGAATCTCCAACCACACTGCTCCAGGTGGAAGAAACATTGTGAAACCAGGAAATTCACTTTTAGAAATGTTTATTGCAGCCAATTCTAGATAGTTAATGTTATCTAAGGCTTTAGTTCAATTACATTTTCTTCAGCAAAGTCAATCAAATCTTGAAATAATAATAATTATAATTTTATATATTGTTTATAATTTTCTTCACTCTTGCTGAATATACATACATATACTAATGGCAGAATTCGGTAATTTCCAAACACACATTGTGTCAAGCTGATGAAAAATTGTGGGGACAGTTTTGAATGAGCCAACCATAATCCAATATCGAGCCTGTCATTGAAATTAATTCTTCTGATAAAGGCGTAGTCAATTTTTTGGAGAAAGCAGAAGTTGGTGAACTAACAGTTTTCAGGTGGCCATCTCACCCAGACAAATGCACAGTAGCTGTGAATGTGTGTTCGAAAAAGAGTTTGATCTGCACCCATTTACTTCTTCAAGATGAGCTTTTTGTGTGTCTTTAGAAGACTTCACTGCTTTCAAGGGACTCTTATAAAGTTGATGCACACCCTCAGTTGGACTTCCTTACCCTCACACCCCATTTTTGTAACCCCAATGTCCCATAATATTTTAACACTTTTATGATTAACTTTTGTTCATGAAATAAGGCAGTATCTAATTTTGTTTGGTACAGAGCAAACAAAGATCAAAACTCAAGATTTTGATACTGTATGAAAAAGGTTTACTAATTCTCTATTGTTGCACAATTTTTGTATGCATTTTTACTGCATAAAATTACTGTAACTGCATAAAAGGTGTTGAAATTTTTCATAAGTAATGAGCAAAGTAATATTTATCATAATGCAAAATTTCATGATGATCAGACAAATGGTTCAAATGTTATGGCCATATTTGAACAAAAAAATGTATAACTGCTCCATCGTCATTTTGAGTGAGCAATTTTGATGATTTTTTTTTTTCAGTCTGGGCCAACCTGTATGTGAATCAAACAAAAATAACATCCTGAAAAAAAATGGGCATATTTTTATTTACATATCTGTTAACATAACTGAACAGTTTCAGTGATATATTTTAATTAATGAATCAGAAATGTGTCAAACTTCATCAATCATGTTATTTCTAACTATCCAGATGTTTTGTTTTTTAATTTCTGCAGCTAGGAATTTTGTTATTTCATGATATAGAAAGTTAAAACTTTGGATTTGTTATCTATAAGTAGAAAAGAATAAGTATTCAATTTCCAAATAACAAGTACATCTATGAAAAGTAGGAGGATCATTTTATTCAACAAATTATTTCACAAGCATGATAAATATGGAACACAAACACAGCACTTGTGACAAAAGGTAATTTTTTTAGAATTTAGTAGTTATCTGCTATCGTGTCACATAGAGGCTGGTTCTACCTAAAAACAGAGATAGAGAAGAAACCTCATTCTGGATGTAAGATATGATGTTTTAAGTTAGTCATATACAAAGTTCTTAGTGCACTGAGTGGGAATTCCCAGTACCTATGCTGGTGTCTGAATATTTAGTTTGCAACAAATTAAAGGTTACAGGAGAAAATACACCCTGCTTTTATAATAAATGAAAATGGAAATGCATTGAAAAACACAAGTTTACACCAAGGCAGCTTTGTTAGCTAAACTGCCTTTTATGACAAATTACACACCACTTATTTTTCCATTATACAAGAAGCCCACAAAGAAATACTCAAAAGTAAGATGGGCATCTAGCTAAGTGCCCCAGAAAAACTTACTTTCAAAGAAAAATTACCCTCCTTCCTACCCTCCCCCCCCAAACAAAATGTTACTTAAGACAGGTTTGAATGTGAACTGAACATATACAGTAGACATTTAAGGTGTCTAAGAAAATGTTGTAACTGTACCTCAGATGCCATAATCTGACCATGCCTCTCAAAAGTTCCATCATTCTGTGGCCCACTTTTCCAGTCTCCATATACTAAACCTTGCTCTAGCCAAAACAAGGCCTCATCATTGTTGAAATCTGTGAATTCTTCTTGCTCAGAAACAAATACATACATGTCCTAAAAATGAAAAAGAAAACCATAAAATTGCTCTCATATTTTGATACTTTGACTTATGGAATGTGAAATAAACTGTGAAAGTTTAACATAATCACATAAAAATGAATAAGGGGAAGGTTACTGCCCATACTGAATAATGTTATAATATTATAGATAATAAAACCATAAAAAATTCCCATACTATTATTATTATAAAGAAATATTATAATTTAAAACTCAATCTCTTTCATCTATAATGGTTTGTGCATTTAACAATTCAAGAGTATAACTTAGGTTCTCATTTTCTTAAGACATTTCACAAATATAAATCCAAGGAAAGTGAGATTTTCTGGTAAAATACTAAATATATATTATCAACTTAATGTTTGATTCAACAACTTTAATTAAGAAAAATTCAAGGTATTTTGTTGACAATATTAGCATTCTTTTGGAATTCTTAAACTACATTGCATGGGCACATCTCCAAGGTACTAGACAAAATGCACATTTCATTTATTATAATATTAGCAAAATATACTGTATATTTGAAAAAAATTATTCACAAATTATATTTTATGCAAATAAAGTACAAATGTAGATAGAGTGAAAATAAAATAAACTATTCATATATAACAAACCATAACTAAGCCTTTTTCAAACAGGTTGGTAGCAGGTCCAATGGAACTTTCAGCTCCCTCAGTGTTATTAGGAGTACTAGGAGAACGACGGAAAAAACTGGCAATAAAGTAAATGAACAGCATTCGAATGACCAGTGTTTTGATGACATTCCAAGTGTTGGGTTGTTGAGGTGCCTGGCCTTCCTGTAAACAATCCATGTATACAAGCACAAGGTATTTTTTTTTCCCTTTTGAATTCTACACTCCTGATGTCAGTAAATAAGACATTAGCTATGATCTATAAATAAGTATAATTTATATACAGCTAATATCTATTATGATAAAAAATACTGCTTGAATTATAGACATATTATTTTATTAATGCATGTATGAAATTATGGAGAGATGGTGTGTGTGTAAGTATAAATAGGATTGGGAAGGGAAAAAATACATCCTGCAGCTAAGGGGCAAAAAAATTGTCAGCCTTTTTGCATACACACTAAACAGATGGCCTTGTGCTGTATCAAAATAATAAATTTCTTGTTTCAATGTTTGTCAAAGGCAGAACAACTGTGTACATAGTAGTAAGTTTTTAAACTACCATATGAAGAACAGTTTCTAGTCATGTAAGACACTGATTCCAATTCAATACATATACAGTAGACTCTTGCATAATGATATTTCACACATTAAGCCTTCCAAAGATGCTTGTGAATTCACTTTAGAATCCACACATAATGTTACCAGGATTTTGTGCCAAACTTGGGCTGTTGGGCTCCATAAATGAGCTCATAACCGGTCTCATCTAATCAGAAACATTGCTGCAAAATGTTTCAGTTTTGTTTATATAGTTTGTTTCTCTATTGAAAAGAACTCTCCTGCATCTCTCATATTTTATTACTTGAATGGAGTTGAAGTACCTTTGATAATTAACAATGGCTTCTAAAAAAAAGTTTAGATAAAGGAAAACAGACTAGGTAAATAACTTCAGTGCAAACCATAAAACAAAATTAAAGCACAACCTGAGAATGTTATGAATACAAATTACAAGTGTGATTATGATGAACCCTCATAAACAGATTCTTTTAGTCTAAGAAAATTTAATTAAAACCACATTTATCATTTAACTGACAAAATTGTTAAACTATTTTAGTATTTAGATTGTTTCATTATTATAAAACCCAGGCTTTCATAATGTTACTTTTCCTGTGTTGAATTAACAGCATTACAAGAGGGTCCACTGTATGCACAATTATAAATAACTATGGTTTATAAATTATACAGAATATAAGGGCCACTGGACACAGTTGAGGTGCACATTTTTCCCCATTACAATAAAATTCAAAGTCATCTACATGGATACATATATCTGAGATTTATGATGTAAACTGATGATTCGGCCAAATCAAACAAGGAGCATGGTTAAAACTGAATGAATGAGCTAATGTAACAAGCACACTAGTCACCCCAGATCTGCATTTCTACTACTGGACAATGAAAATTATATTGTCAGTTGACAAATTCTACAAAGAAACTAATTTTTTCTATGCATGAATTAGAGTAAGCTTTTAGTATATGACTTATGAGGGTCACAACTCACATGCAGCCTGCCAAGTTCTGTGATAAACAATTGCATAAAAATTATAATAATAATTTATGTTAGAATTCTGTGCTTTAAAGCTGAAAAAATATTTAAAAATTACAATAATTTTTAAAATCATAACTTATATAAGCTGTGGGTCCTTTATATGGGACACTTATATCAAACTGCTAGCATGTTAAAATTTGCTGTCTGGTTTTAAAAGTCTTTTGCATTATTCAAGAGAGGCTAATGCAAGTTGAAAATGAAGAATTTTTGGTGTAAAGTTTTATAACTTTGCTTATTTTTTCAGATAATTTTTTAATTTCTGCTTTATAGATTGCTGATTCTTTCAGCCTGAAGATACACAAAATGTTGAGTCTGAGCCTCAACAAGTAATCCTGATACAGCAAGGAAGAGGAGAGAGTCTGCAAGCAAAATTGTGTGCAACACATTACTCTTTGGCCAACACAGCTGCACTGTTCCTTGTGTGGTCTGAGGACCAAAACACAAGCATATTAAGTGCCAGGTGTGTCCATGACTAGTGGTTCCAAGCCTTTCACACAGTGACTATGCTGGATTGTACTTTTTGTAGTTTTAAATATTAGTGCAGATATCCTGAACTTTATGTATATTTTATTTTAGCAAGAAGCATTAACTTGGTCACAATCAATTTAGTTTCATTTATATTTTCCTATGTCTTGTTTTGCTGCACCAGCACCTCAACATCCACAAATTTAGGTATTTGCAAAAGAGCCATAAAATTTGAATATTTCACAAAGCCAACCATCCTTAGGCTATTCACAATTAATGTCCCACTAGGCTATAATTATATGAATTGGTAAACCTTTGTTACACACTACTATAAATTTATAAAACTGTGCTATCACTGCTCCAAATTTCTGGATATTCTTAGTTTTGCCTACATTCTCTTCAGATAATTATATGAATTGGAATCATTCTATTATATGCTAAAGGCAATGTTAAAAACTGTGCCACAATATCCCAACTATGCTGCTAATGCTCCCACTTTCAAGGCATTTTCAGCCTTGCCTACATTCTTTTCAGGATGTAAAACAGGGGAGACCATTGATACTGTTGTGCATGGAGGGAAGGACAATAGTTTGATAATGTCAGTCTTTCCCTTTTGACTTACCAACATAGGTGTATAATAATCTTGAATTACAAATACATATATAATAATTTGGTAAATGTTAGGCCCATATTTGAGTCCATATGTCACTCACTAGGAAAATGTTTTCTAAAGTCTAGTATAAAACTGTGTCTTAGGTTATATTTTTTATTTATAGTTATTATACTGCTTTGGCTTATGGATTTTAGCACTTTACTATAACATTGACAATAAATGTTCATAATGTTGTAAACAGCATTAATTAAAATCAATTTATAACTGTCGCGGCTGGCCTATCATCCTGGATGGGGAGGGGGATGGGAATCAGCTGGGATGCCGAGATCACACCGAGTGGCAAGATGTAAAAAAATAACCACTCTCACATACAGACACCACGATGTTCCACTCTCGCATACAGACACCATGATGTTCTTGTGGGGAGGGGTACTTTATTTTGAAAATGCGGGGTAAAGTGTGAAGGCTGGCTGTGAGTGTGAGTATGCAGGTATGAATGTAAATATGAGGGACAAACAGAACGAACGAACAAGCAACTGCACTTTCTCACAGTGAAAGAAAAGCCCAACTCTTGAAAAAAAGTTAACAGAATTTATTCTAAGAATGAGGCTAATTTTCACACGGTTGTTAGTCATTCATCCAGAATTGTCCACACATAACATTCATGGGGTGGGGAACAAGAACAATGAAATGATGAATAAAATAAAATAAACAGTAGCAAAAATCAATAATATGAACAGCGGTGATGACCACAATAACAAGTGCCAATAAAATCATTGGCACAAATATATGGGTGAAAACCCAATGCAAACGATAAATGATCAGTTACAATAGCAGTGATAATTGCAAATATCAAACACTA
Source organism: Sinotaia quadrata (assembly GCA_028829895.1). Classification (NCBI taxonomy): domain Eukaryota; kingdom Metazoa; phylum Mollusca; class Gastropoda; order Architaenioglossa; family Viviparidae; genus Sinotaia; species Sinotaia quadrata. The sequence goes on along the minus strand of CM054177.1, from coordinate 40,383,528 downwards.
ATAAAATCAGTGTCACAAATATGTGGGTGGAAACCCAATGCAAATGATGAATGATTACTTATAGTGGTGGTGACAACCGCAAAACTATCACAACAGAATAATTTATCTAATTCTAAGTTAATGTTTATATAAAAAGTTCAGGGTGAAAACCCAAGTGTCAATAATAATAAAATTCTGAATAATTAATAAAAATAAACTATAATTAACCTACTAAGCAAATGTGCCTCGAAATTAATCTTTAACATAACTTCCTACTTAGAAAGTTCAAAGGAGAAGAAATGCTGGAATGATGTTGCAGGAAAAACATGTCTGCATAAACAATGAAGAGTTCGAATCACACTCGCCAACACAGTGGCAAGAACACAAAAGTCGGTGAATAAGACACAGCCCCACTGATGAGTGAACCATGAACACAAATGCAGGTGAAAACTGCACAAAATCACAAAATGAGCTGGCACTGAAAAGTGGACATGCTCACAAGAACACAAAAGTCAGAGGACACACTGACAAGTGGACGTACACACTCGTGCACATAAGTGAAGACTTGCGGTACTTGTTCCACATTGAAAAATGCTGGAACCTTCTATGTTGAAGAACATGGAAGCCTGTTGATGGTGATAACCGTAGAAAATATGAGTGGCATCGAATATTCGTTTCTCAGCCCAGTCTCGCTCCCTCAGTACTGCTTGTCCCTGATGAGTCAACTACTGTCGAGGTTTGCATCCACCGTAGAGTATAGACAATATTACAAAGGTTGTGAAAAAAGAATTGTTTGGCAAAACAAACACCAACTCTGCACAATACATGGAGAATATTTTGTGAAAAAGTCTTACTTCTCTGGTTTATTACAAAGATAGAAAGACGTCCAAAACTCAGTGTAGAAAAACAATATATACTCTCACACCTCTCAGTAGTTCGGATGAAATATGTACACGAAGATAAAAATGGCTCCAGAGTTCTTTTATGTAAGTAATGAGTTTCTAATACTTTCATATGCTTCTAGAAAAGCTCGCATGGTAATAAGGTGAATTTCAACTAAGTAGCATCAGTTCTATTGTTAATTGAAGGCTAATATGCTAAGGTGCATCCACTTCTAATAACAAAATATAGTCCCTATCTAAAAATTACAATAAGGACTATAAAAGACTAAATACATTTTCTATCTATTTCTAACGTAGCTAACTCTAACATCACTAAATAAACAAATGAGTCTAATTAAAGTGCTAAAAGCACAAAATAAGCATGCACGCACACAAACTCACTGGCAGTGCACATATTTGACACTCATTCATTCCAAACAAAAAGCAAACACATCACGCGAGGGGTGAGGGAGGTAAGAATTACTTTTTAAAAAAATTTATGATTACCCCTTTTGACCATGACAATCTTTATTTAAAATAAATTTACCGAGTATACCTTTAGAAATATTAAAGCCAGTTAATTAACAGAAATTTATTATATTTGCCTTAATTATATGTTTTACAATTATGAAAGAGAAAAGAAAAGAGATTAATTTCAAGAATGGTAAGCTAAACTTACTACCCTTTTCTCTAGAAGAGTTGGCTAAAAAGACATTTTCAGTTTTAAATAGGGAAAAATAGGGAAAATAAACTTACTTTTGCACATACCATATGCCACACCTCATTAACATTTTGTAGATTAGAAATCTAAGACAAAACTTTTAGGACTATTTGGACTTAGTAAAAAAATCAAGTAGGAAAAAAATTGAATTTCCTCTACCTACAACTACAGTTGATATACTTTATTGGGTATGGGGAACCAAACAAAAAACAGTAGCCTAATAAGTTGGCTAAAATAAACAAATCCAGAGAAAAATATTTTCTGTATAAAGAGAATTGACAATTATTAGAGGATTATTATAACTTAATCAAGTTAATGATTATGCTAGTGTACAGTGATATAAATTTTTTATATAGGGGTTTCATGAGCCTGAAAATTATTTTAAGGGCTCCTGGGTAAAAAGATTGAGAAAGGCTGATCAACAGGTCATACTTGCATTAAAACACATCCTGTGGTAATCTAATACTAATATAGGAGCATACATGCTGATAGTTATTGCATTCTCATCCCACTTAAATGTTATTGCTACTATCAACTGTAAAACTTGTAGTTGAGCATACAGTAATAAAAATACACACTTGGGTGTGTATCTGTATTGTCATAATTGATAATATACTAAAGATACTTTGTAAATTATGTTAGCATATATTGGCATGACACATAGAGAGATTGAATAGATCATCAATCAGAAGTTATATATCTTGTGGTAAAATATGTGGTAAAACTTCATTTGCATAAACACAAAATATATATGGTAAGAGTATACTGGCCTGCACATAAGACAAACATCATCAATCCCAATCTGTCAGTTAATATTTAACTTTAAGATGAATGAGAGTGTAATAACTATATATAATATAAATACACTGTTATCTTGTATCTTCTGGCAAACTGGTGTGCCCTATGATTAACTGAACATTCAGAGTTTTATTTTTGTAAATACAAAACACTTTTAGAACTTTTAGAAGTCACCATTGTAATTAGGCCCTACTTCTATGAATGTATATGCTCCAGACTGGTGCATGCACTTTCAAATTATCCTGAAATTAGTGAAAATAGATATATACCTACTGTATTTGCAAAGACAAAGGAAGCAATAAAATTATAGCTATCTTTATAATATTAAGGATTATTACTTTATTAGCTGTAACATTTACGTCATATTATATTGAAATGCATAGACGTATTTTTCAATGTTTAGCAGTCGTGTCACATTTCTTATAACTGTATTAAAATGCTTTCTATGATTACATGCCATCAACATCATCTTATTTTTTTTTTTAAATAATCTTCTTTGAAGCATAATTATACCTTGAAATTTTTAAAATTTTTTGCCTTCATTATTTTTCACTCGGGTCTTTATTATGCACCGACGTGCTGTTTACGTTAAACAACTATTAAGTTAATATGCCCCTGCTCCCATTTATTTTATAAACTAAAGCATAGACACCAGGAAAGAATGCCTATTTCGATCAGTCATACGACTCATAGAGATTGACACAATAACTTGAATAAGCATAACCTAGTTTGAAGATCTTATATTAACAGTTAATAACACTAAATAAAATGTCTTACTCAAGTTCAAATAGTCTAAATTAGTTTTGTATTCTATGTGTCTCTACAACAGCAAAGTATATGTTGCTCAAAAAAAAAAAGATGCTTAGAGCTATTATACTTTTGAAAGATAGGATCTTTTAACTAATTAAATTATGTATATATTATTATTAAATTTAATTTTAAAAGTATTGTCTTTTTAAAAAAAAACACTAGCAAGATTCATTCAATCAATGACAAAAGTCCATTTTAAACTGACAAAAATAGTATATTTTAAAAATCCATGAAAGTTATGTTTAGCTCACCTGGGGAATGACTGTGCCATTTTGTTCTTGATTAGGATTTTCAGAGGCAGGAGTTGCTGGAGATATGGCAGTACTTTGTCTCGTGTTACTTGCGTCCGCCATGTTTTCTCGTTCTTTACTCTCTATTAAAGTTATAATTTTATTTTTGAATGTTACAGCCACCCTTGAAGAAAATGATTTAATCCTCGAAGTTATTTATTTTTAAAATGTTAATATTTTGTAAATCTTGATAAAAAAGAAATGCATTATTGTAATTTTCATTAATTAATTCTGTTATAGAGTACTATCAATGTTTGTGTTCGATTACAGCATCAAGATGGCGGGCTTTCGAGATCGCGAAAAGCATCATTTCCCGCTTACAAGTATCCAGGCTGTTATAGAATTATTTAAGGATCAACTTGAAAAAGAAAATGACGTTAACTTGGCACTGCTCTCCATTGTACTAGGGTACATAGAAAACACTTTAACAGTCAACAGATCGCAGCCTGGGAATATTGATGAATCAAGAATCATTACTCCAATTTTCCCTGTTGTTAAAGCAGATGCAATCGAAGCATTATACGTTAAATTTACATCGCTTATTAAAAGTTCAGTTGATCTCACAAAGTTTGAAAAAGGCTACGCTACAAGAGAACTAATAAAGAAAGTTTCAGATGTGATATGGGGGTCGCTGACTCGCAGTTATTACAAAGATAAGGCGCATCTTCAGTCATTATTCAGCTTCCTTACTGGTAAGCATCGAAACTATTTACAACAGAAACTGAAGCACAATGATAATATACATTTATGCTATAATTAAATACATAAAAAATTTTAATTTGAAAGTTAGAAATCTTGTAAAATGGGTAAAAGCATTCACTAAAGAAATGTGGAGTTTCTATATTATAGGCCTATATATATCATATGTATGCTATAGTATAGAGCCTACGTGTATATTTCATGTATTTGAAGAAACTACGGGATAGTTACATTGCTTATATATTTAATATTTTATCCTGCACTGGAACAAGCATTCGAAATTCACCATAACTTGAACTTATTGAAAAGGTTTTCTGGAAGAGTTCACTCTTACGTATCAGGGTATTTTGAATCATCTGCTAGTTTGCAAAAATGCTATTTAAAATTCAAGATGCTGGATGGTAAAAATCTAAGCAGGCACTCCAGACACAACTGTGGTATACAAAAGACCCAACAGCTCTGGACATGATTGTCATGTTTAAAATAACAAGGAGTCTGTATATGACACATAAAAGGACAAAAGTTATAGTACATCATGCAAAGTGTTAAGCAATGCTATTTTTAATTCAGTAAGTTATTAACACCCCCAAAATTAGCAGAATCCAAAACTAAATGAGGAAAGAAAAATTAAAACTCTAAATAAAAACAGATTTAGTGTATGAATTTATTTTTGCTTTTTATTTGTAATCATGACCTAGTAGCACATTATATTCATTCATGTTTTCCATAGTATTCACATATCTTCATAAGTTCATTCTGTATAAATAAGTATAATAAAATTTGATTCATAATTAATATATAGTATTATCTCCTCAGTAATATTGAATGAAATGTGATAACTGTAAAGCCATATTACAGGTTTTTTTTTTTAGATCCACAGTATTTTATAGATGATTTTGTACAGTTTTTAGATGGTGGATTAATCTTGATTTCAGTTATCTAGGAAACCTTTTTACCTATTTATCCAGGATAATCAAGAATCTTCTGTTTATGCATCAGCTGATGTAAGTTAAGTATTGATCTTCATAAGTCTTAACATTAGTTTCGTAATAATTTTTTTCCTGTTGAAATTTACTAATATTAAAAATATGTTTACTAATTATTTAAAATAAAATTTCTAATATTTATATAAATGTACCTTCAGTTATTTTTCCTGCATTTTGTATAATTAGATTGCTACAATATGGACCAAAAAGAATAAATGCTGTGATTTTTTTTATTTTAGAATTTAAGGAAAATATTTATTTGAACAGTTTATTTATTCTCATATTCAAAAAGAACCAGTAGTGAAAATTTAGCTTTTGGGCTAGGGATTAGAACCATAGTTTGACAAAGAAGTGTCATCAGGTTGTTTTTTTTTAAATTTGAATGATAACAATTGTAATCTTGGTGCCAAATTGATCTTTGGTCATATTCAATTTTGCCATTTCCATCTGTGGGAATTTCTCTGTTATTTTTAACACATAGGTGGCCATATAGGGCCCTGATGCACCCATGCTTATTTTTAGTCTTTCATATGAGCCAATCGGTGCGAAGCTAATATGTGTTTGCTTTAGTAGGCAATCTAATGAATTTATATCACTTCTACTATTGGATAGTTTTATTTAGTCTGCTTGTGGGATGAAGAACAGCTGGTTTGTGATATACCAGCATGGAAATCTTGCAAGTCATGGGACTTTGAATGCATTGACAGTCTATGTCAGCTCTACAACCAAATTCAGACAGGAAGACAGAAATATTCATCAGTATTAATATTATTCATCAGAAATTTTATGGAAATGAATTACCAGCTCCTATTTTGATGAGAGTCACTGACCTGTATTTGCCCAAACCAAACCAGCTTCTTTCAAAATGGCAGGAATTGGCAAACACGCAGATGAATTATATTCAACTTGAAGAAATAATTTTCATTTAGAAAATATCTTAGGACAGACTGAAAATTAAGCAGAATAAATAGTACTTTTGCATATAATCAACAGTGGACTTGCAATATAAATTGTGCATTTTCACTTGTATTTGGGGCATTATAAATTGTTCAGATTCATTTGTACAGTGAAACCTCGCTATAATGCGATAATTCGGGGTCCATAAAATTGGATCGCGTTTATAGCGGGGTCGAGTTAATGCAGGGTTTTACAGTATTTTACTTGTTTCCAAGAACATGTACACACATTTATGTCTAATGTAAAAATCAGGTTATTAATGGACAAAAATTAAATGGAATATATTATTAAGATATATTGAATATTCAGAAGTAATGGACAGATAATATATTTATAGGTTGTTACTTTGCATTAAATAGTTTTACTAATTTTTATTTTTTTTGTACAATAATACACATTGACCAATAATAGTTTTAATACCCTGATAATATCACAAAGACGACTTACTCATTTACTGGCTTTATTCATGGATCAGTAATAAGTAACATTTCCAAAAATGTTTATTTTGGCATAACACTTTAAGAATCTGGTGAAATTGTTAAATTTCAGATTATTTTATATTAACAGTCGTACATGAACTCTTCCCCAAAATGATAATAAACATTTTGCTTGCTCATATTACATGTATATTCAAATTTATATGTAATCTCATCCCAAAAATGAAGTAAATATTTTTTTATACTCCTTTTCACATACTTTGAAAAAATATTTCATGTGCAAATGAATATACAAATACAAAATTTGGGGAGCCATGCCATGACCACTTTATATCCAAATTTGCGTTACCGTGGGGTTCCATTGTATTTGTTTATAAGCATATCAGATAGTGGCTTTAATTCATGCTACCTTAGTTTGACTATTGAATTTCAGAAACAATAGTAACAAGACATTTGGCCTTAACCTGATGTTTGCCTTGGACTTCAGTTTACATTTGCAAATACCCCAAGCGAAGCTACTGGGGCTGTGAAAATATCTAAAATTACTTTAATAGATTAAGTTTAGTAGGTTAATTATTAGGTAAGATTTAGTACAGTGTACCAAATATATCATTGGGAATGCTTTGTCAAGACTTCTGCTCTCAGTCAAATCATCACTATGGATAGTTCAGTCTCATCCCTCACAAGACTATTCACCTTTCATCCTCTAATAGTCTCTACATACCTGTTGTCTTGTCATTGTTTATTTGAATTAGATCATTGTTTGACTAGTCACTGATGCTCTCTGACATAATGTTTTGTCATGCATTTGTTTATAGAACACTCTTCTGCTATAGCTACTAACACCTCACTAATCTGTTTACATCAGTGACTGGTCTCTATTGGACTGTAGTTCACAGAAATGACAGCATAATTATATAGGTTAACAACAATTTGTTACAAGCTAAGAGAACTATAGTTTCCAGGTTAATAATATATATTTGCTATAAATTCGTGGTGTCACAAATTTAGTTTTTTCTTTAGCATTAGAACAGATTGCAATTTCTTTTAATGAGCATGCCTTGTAGTGCCACTTAAAAACAAAAAGTATATATTTTTGTTTAGTTAAATTTGTTTAAGATAGATACTCATAAGTTGTGACTGTATGTTTGTATTCCCAAAGTGGGTTATTAAATTTTATATCTTTCTGTGTGTTAGTCTCTATCAACACTTTTACTGATTAGTGTTATTAGTCATATTAGTCCTGAAGCAGAATCAAATCACTATTTAACTTAAACCTTGTAATGTCTTCTTGTTGATCCTTCTTTTCTGTATCTTGCATGATTCACATAGTCATTTATTTACTTCATTTTCAGGCAACAAGCTTGACTGTTTTGGTGTAGCATTTGCAGTTGTTGCAGCTTGCCAGGTGCTTGGTTTTCAGGATGTGCAGCTATCTTTATCTGAAGATCATGCATGGGTTGTGTTTGGCAGAGAAGGCAAAGATACAGCTGAAGTAACATGGCATGGTGAGTCATGCTTCACTTAACAATGTAGTTGAATCTTAATTTTTGTAAATGGTGGACATTTTTCAGAATTACAGAGTGCATCAAATACACTGGGGTAAAATGTTTGTCTAACTTGACATTATTATATTTTCTTTTTTTTTAAAGTGTGGGGTTTTTTTGTTTTTTTTTGTTTTCTTTACATGACTGCTTCTCCTTTCATAACATTTTGATATATTTTAACATTATTTTGTAATTATAATATATATAGGGACCATTGATGATATTTTAAACACAAATGAACTATTTCTAGAATATTTTATGCAAAAATCTAAACACTATAAAGAATATGGCATTAACAAGAATGATAAAAGTTTGCACCTTTGACAGTTTCATAAAAGCACAACAACAATGAATATGAATTAGGTATTGACAGAAATGCTCCAGAACTATAGTTCTCAACTTCTTGGGTCATGGTGCTTTCAGTGTTTCAGAACTTTTTCCACAGCTTCCAAAGTAAAAAAACACCTACCAGTTGCATTTATGTGAGTGTGGTTAGGTTAAGTAAAAAAATAAATGAAACATAATTTAAATTAAGGGAAAAGCTTTATAATTTATTTTTGAACAATGACAATTATTAGTGGGATAGGTGATGTGAGCCTGTTGATCATTACACAGTTTCTCAAATCTTGGAATCAAATTGGACACCACCACCCTCATTTCCTGTTACATATTAAAAACCCTCAAAAATTGTAGCCATGAGTAACTCCAGATTTGTTATGACATCTTGCTAGCAAAAGAATGCCAACAACTTGGAAGGGGGGGGGGGGGCTGACCATGACAACTGTTAATATCTAATGTATTATAATAAGTTCAGGGTATCAAAAAGAACTATGTTTTGTCTTTGTCATAATAATAAGAAATACTTCGGTTTTATGACTTCTTTTTTAAAACATAATAATTGAAGTTTTTATAGAAAATATTTAACTATAAATCAGTCACTTACACATTGCCATTTTTAATGGTTTTATATGCATTTGAAGAGTTAATTTCTGCACAACACACCTCTACTCCACACCTGGTAATAGATTCATTTGCTTCTACAGATTCACTGATTTGCTGTGATGTGCTGGGCACTGATTGTTCCATGCAGTTGTTTTCAGTATCACTTTTTTTAAAGCAAAAATATATTTGACTGCATCATTGTCACTTATGTTTGATTTTTTTTAACAAGCTATAAAAATGGGTGATGAATAAAAGACAAGATTTAAACGAACACCAAATGAAAAGACTGGCATTCCCTATACAACTGAAAGTCCCAATATCTCTGTATGCAATTGTTGTGTTTAAAATAACAAGGTATTGTACATGGAATATTGATGGACCAAATATATATATATATATACAAAGTGTTATCGATGCTATTTTTACTGCAATATTTATACACAAAAATTAGCAGAAACAAAAACTAAATATATATAAAAGTTAATGAAAAGAAAAAAAATTAAAACAGTTATAGTATATGCATTTCTTTTCTTTTCTTTTTTTTTTTTAATGCAGCTAACCCTAATTCTAACCTTTCTCTAAAAAATTAACCCTTACCTTAACCCATCTCTAGAAACATCAAAGCACAAAAGTTGTGCATCACTTCCATTTGTATATGGAGAAAGAATGATCCTAAAAACAAAGCCCATGAAAACTAACACTCAGCACATGACATATTGGCTACTGATTCGAATGTTGCTATTTCAGCACAGATATACACTTAAGTCTTAACAAAACACTGAATATACCTCTAAACATATATGTCTCTCCTTTGCGTATGGCCTGCATTCAAGACATATAACTTATAAGTATATTAATATTGTTATTCTAATTCTATGTTCTCTTCAATCATGATTTGCATTTAACTGAAATGCTAGTCAAATTAATTGCTAGTAATTAAATTACTTTCTTAAAAAGTAGATACAAAACCATGATTTTTGTGAAAAATTATTACCTTGTGATGGCCTACTTGTTATTTTGTGAGCTTGCAAATGACATATTTTCACTCGCAAATTTTGAGCTTTGGTGGGATTTTCTATGGTTGAATGTTGATTTTCACATGATTTTACTTGGTTTTTATCATTACACTGCCCCAAACTCAGCTTTGCAAAGATGATGTTGCAAAAGGAATTAGGGTTTGCTGAGCTTTAGCACTTAAAGCACTTAGTGGCGGATATTCATCTTTTACTGAAATCTAAAACTCAGTTCCATGCCATAGGACAGCTCATTGCTCAATAAGATTTTCTTCTGCAGAAATTAATTCAAATGGAGCCTTGGCCTTGAATTGGTCATGAATCCATGTGAACTTCTCTATATTATCTTCATGAAAGTATTTTTTAAACCAGTTACTAAAGTATGATACTGATAGGTGCTCTTCAAAAACCGATTTTATATCATGAAAGAAATCAACTTATTGGATGTCATAACAGTCTTTGCCACTGTCTTCATTTTTCTCTTCATACTTATAATTTTTTTTAGAAACCTTGAAACATTTCCAAATTGTGCATTTTGCATCCCTGCAGGGACAGATTTGATGCATTCACCTTTTCAAATAGATCACATAGTTATGTTAATTTAGTCAAATCAATAAACATGAAGATTTTAGCATACTTGTGTTTTTCTCTTTGAGAAAGTAAAGAGTTCCTGTTGTAATTTGAATGCACTTGAAAATGCTTTCAAGAAGATAATACAGAGAAGTTCATGTAGATTCAAGACCCATTCAAGCCAAGGCTCCATCTGAATTTACTTCTGAAGAAGAAGAAAATCCTACTGAGCTGTCCTTTGCATTGATTACAAAATTTGGCATAATACTGAGTTTTAGATATCAGTAAAAGATGAATATCTACTATTAAGTACTAAAGCTCAACGAATCCTAATTCCATTTACAACATCATTTTTGCAAAGCTGGGAATTTTGGTGGTCATTGTAATAAAAAGCAAGTAAAGTTGTGTGAAAATCAACATTGAACAGTAAATGAGAGTGGCTGTGTCCAGTTTTATTTCAAGATTTCAGAAACTGTTTAGTGACCAACAGCCTCACCCATCTCACAAATAATTGTGATTGTTCAAAAATATAATGAATATATAACTTTTCCCTTAATTTAAATTATGTTTCATTTATTTTTTTACTGCCACAGGAGAGCCATTGTGAGCTACAGTAGTGCAACAAAGATGTGTGTTTGGTTCCCATATCCTCACATAGTTTTTTTTTTTAAAACCTTGCCTTCAAATGCTGAGTTTTTGAAAGTTCACCACTTTCACCACACATTCCAGGACCAGATTCAGTGGAAGACTCAGATACTTTGATACAAGAACTTCCCTGTGAATGGCTCCACAGTGTACCTGGAGCTTTGCTTTGTATGAGTGCCTGCAATCTTCCATAATAGTCGGACGTAGAGCCACCAACATTGGTATAGTTGCCAGCATGCTTTGTCCACTCTAAATTGTTTTCAGTCATAAAGGTATCAAGGATCTCCAACAAGTCTTGATCCTTTGTATTTGCAATAATGTTTTTACAAAGAGGTTTTCCACAATTTAATTACCACCTATGAACCATATGTAGCATGTCAAATGAGCATCCTTGTTACCTGTATATGGCTTCTTCCAGCTGCAACCCAAATCCCTTCCCTTACATTCTTTCAATTAATTGATCCTTGAGTCTTCACTGCAGGTGTCACGTCCTCCCTCCTGGATGCCCACGACACACCAAGTGGCAAGATGTAAAAAATAAATCAACTCTCGCACACAGACAACACGATGTTCATGTGGAGAGGAAAATTTATTTTGTCATGCGGGGTAAAGTGTGAGGGTCAGCAGTGAGTGTTAGCAAGCGGGTAATTATATGAGTATGAGGACAAGTGAACAAACAAAAAAACCCGCACTAGCGTACTTTCTCACAGTAAAGGAAGCCAACCTCTTGATAAAGAGTTAACGAGATTTATTCTAATAATGTGGGCTTACATTTGCACGGCTGTTAGTCATTCACCCAGAAACATCCACACAACATTCATGTGGTAGTGAATTGTGGTTGTTGCGCTCATTAACAAGTTTAGTATGTTACTGATGTTACTAAGACTTCAGTAAACAAACTTGTCAATAAATTAAATAATAACGTAATATTTTTAATATGGGGAAGACATCGTCTGTGTTCTATCACACCAAGCGATTGGATAGCGAAATGCAATCTGTGCGATGAAATTCTATCGGCAAAGGGCAATTAAACTTTGATGCCCTATTTTTAAATACGTTATTGTTGTTGACATTTTATTTAGTTTTAGTTTAGTTTATGTAATGATTGATAATACTTAAAATAAAGTCTGCGTTGTACATATAAAGATCATAACTAATAGTAAGTCACTAGATGCATACCTTTGGCTACTGGTGAAATAGAGCGCATGCTTAATGGTTAAGTAGCTTTGTGTAGAGATCAAGAGTTACGATGGAGATTATGCTAATTTTCGAACGGATTCCCGTTCAAAATTTAGATGGGTACCCGGGCATTATTTTAGAAAAAATTGACAGCCTTAGTGAAAACCCAATACAAATGTTAAATGTTAATTATAGTGGCGATGACAACCACTAAAATTATCACAATAGTTATGTTAAACAAAGTGTCAAAATAAATGTTTATATCATAAGTTCCATATGAAAACCCAAAGTATTAATAATATGAAAGTCCCAAATAAATAACAAAATAAACTATAAATAACCTAACTAACGAGAGTAATGTGCCCCTAAGTTATTACTTACTAATTCCGTAGAAATCGTTGAGGATGCAGCTAACGTGTCTGAAGAAAATGAAGATGTTGAACTCACTTGCCAACACACTGGCATATGCACAAAGTCAATGAACAAACTTGCCAACATGCTGGCATAAACACAAAGTTAATGAATACACTGAAGAGTGGACATACACATTCGCATACACAAGTGAAAACTTGCTGTACTGTTCCTCGCTGAAAAACTCAGAAACCTTCCGTTGATGAACGCAGAAGTCTTGACAGTGATGACTGTAATAGAATGAGTGGCACCGAATACCCCCTCCCAGCTCAGTCTTCCTCCCTCAGTACTGTTGGGTCATTGATGAGTTACTACTGACAAGACTATGATCCGCTGTATAGTACTGACAATATTATGAAGTAAGGTTGTCGAAAGAAACTTAGGTTGACAAAACAAACAGCAGTCCCATACAGTAACACGGTGATATTCAGGAAAAAAAGTCTTTCTTCTCCAAGTTATTATGAAACTGGTTAGAAAGATGTCTAGAGCTCAATGTCGAAAACAATATGCACTCCCACACCTCTCTGCAGCTCAGACGAAACGCACACTGAATTAAAATGGCAACACAGTCCTTTTATGTGTGGCAAATTTTCTGATGCTTCCATGGGCTTCTAGAAAGCACGCATGGCAAAAATGTGCAATTTGATGAAAATATTCCCTAACAATGGGCGTATTACTCATAAGGCACAGGAACTCCTAATAACAAAATATAATCCCTATGTAAAAGTTTCAATAAAGAATACAAAGGACTTAATATATTATCTATTTACTCCTAGCATAACTTGCTAATCTTAACACAAATGAATAAATAAATAAATTTAATATAAATGCTAAAAGCACTTAATAAGCATACGCACACACAAACTCGCTGACAGTGCATGTATTTATTGACGTTCATTCCAAATAATGATTACAAAAAAGCGAACACACTGTAAATTACCTTAAAAAGTAAATTTTCTTGATTATCCCCCCTGTCCATGACAGCAGGGTTATTTAGATTTACTATAAACCATCTAAATAGAATAAGCTGACATAGACTCTAAGACTTGTCCTTATAAAATGGACTTTCATTTTCCTACAGGTGCTCATCAGCTTTCTTATTCAAGCTTTTTCACAAAGAAATTAAAAAAATTAAAAATAAAAATTGTGTTGAATATACTTATTTATGATAAAAATAACATGCAATCAACAAGTGTCCATATGTAATTGATTATCATACATTTATTGATAGTTTTCTTTCTGTGTTCCAGATGTTTCTTGTTCAGCTTTAATTTATTTTACTATAGTATTTTCTAATGATTGTTAATTTCAAATATTATTATATTACATTAATTATTAACGATGTATGTGTGTGTGTATATATATATGTGATTGATTGAATGTTATAATACTTAATAGTCGTTGTATTATATCACATTAATTATGTCAAATAACTTTATTTATTTTGATTGTGTCATAAGTATTAAGTCACATTAATTATGTTAAATAACTTTATTATTTTGCTTTCTAATACAGTAATAGCCATTGACACTATGTCAGACAACATGATTTATATTGATTACATCTTATAATGGGCATTGATGTCAAGTATTATGTCACTTTAATTAAGATGGATAACTTATTTTGATGTAAATTTAGAAGTTAGGAAAAAACAAGTATAGTGGAACCCCGCGATAATGCAAATTTGGATATATGTATAAATATATATATCAGTCATGGCATGACTCCTGAAGTTTTGTATATTCATTCACATATGAAATGTTTCTTCAATGTACATGAAAAAGAGTATAAAAAATATTTAACTTCATTTTGGGGGATGAGATCGCATATAAATATACATATAATACGATCGTGGCGAGGTTCCTGAAATTTATAATTCATGTGCGTGTGTTTTTCTCATACAGGGGAAAAATATTTTTTTAAGTACGAGAAATAGTGTGTAAAAGTAAACATTTATTATCATTTTGAGGAAGAGTTCTCATATGACTTTTAATATAAAATGATCCAAAATTTAACAATTTTACCAGGTTCCTGAAGTTTTTTTGCCAAAATAAATATTATCAGAAATGTTACTTATTACTGATCCATGAGTAAAACCATTAAGTTGTCTTTGTGATTATATTCAATTAATTCTGTATACAATCGTTGCACAAACAATAGCTGACATGTGCTTCTTCTTTAACTGCATACAAAGTGATGGTTGATAAAAGATGTTCACAATTTAATAAACATCAAAGAACGAATGCTGCCAACATGTCTGGGCTTGGCGGTGTTGTTAAACACAATCAGTTGAAAGTAAATAATATCCACTTTATTAGCTATAAATTGAAAGGGTATGAAATTGTACATGCGTTCAGCTTAATTTTTTTTATAAGTGACTCATGGCCATTGCGGGCCCACTGAGTTATCGGGCTTTATATGTGTACATGTATATGTTCTCAGAAAAAGTAAAATATTGCAAAAACCCACATTAACACAACCCCGCAATTAATGTGATCCTATTTCATGGACATAAATTATCGCATTGCAGCAAGGTTTCACTGTGTGTTTATTTCTAACTTTTTAAAAAAATAAATTTTACTTATATATTTGGAAAAGTTCAAGATATTACTTTATTAATGTCTGAGAACTTTATTCTTAATAACATAAATTGAAATGCTGTTTCTTTGTTTGTCTCATTACTCACACAGTTTTGTGTTATTAAGGTAAAGGCAATGAAGACAAAAGAGGTCAGCCAATCTCAGAAGCTGTAACAGAAAAAGCATGGCTGTATCTAAATGGTAAACCAGTTGTGTGCTCTCGCCAGATGGAGGTGGCTGCCATAGTTTCCAGTATAAACCCCTCTATTTCTGGTACAATTGACAGTGTTGAAATGGGTTCTCTCCAGCAGGTAATAATAAGCTTTTCTCTTTTAATTTGGTTGACTTAAGAAAATTGTTAATAGATTCATGTTATAAATACCCTAATGTCAGAGCCTCTAGTTTTTTCATTTTAATATGAACTAACTTTGCATTAGCATAGTGTGAGGTGACAGCTATAGACTGAGTTCAAGCAAAAAATATTGATCACCAATGCGAAAGTTTTAACAATTTAGTTTGCATAATATGCTAAATCTGTAAGTGGTGTTTCTTAAAAACATTTTGCATCCCAAAACTCAGAGCCTGTTTTCTCACAGACAAAATTAGTGTCTCAGTGGCCTACCACGTATTCCCATACACGATACGATTTATTGTCTTGGCATTGCTGACTGCAGAGAGGTAAATGTATGCGTCCTTGAAAGTTAATTACACTTTTTCCATTTACCGGCACATTTCTATGTTTAAATTAATCTGGCTGTTTCGTTAATTGTTTAGAGTATGATAACACTTAGAGAGAGAAAAAAATGTTAATAATATTTCCTCATATCCGTAATAACTCTCCTTTAGTGATCTGCCTTCGGAGGACAATTCGATTCAAGAACAGTTTATTGATTTGATAAATGATGGGGATGCAAAACACGTTTTCAGTGAAATGTGTTCTAGTGATTTTTGGATTGAAATGGCACAGTCCTGTCCCAGTGTTGCAAAGATGGCTCTAAGAGTGCTGATTCCATTTGCAACCAACTGTGAGTGTGAGACGGCTTTCTCCACACTACTTACTATCAAAACAAAATCCAGAAACATATTTAATGTAGCAAATGGCATCAGAGTTGCACTGACCAAAACAAAGCCAAACATAGAAGAACTGGTCGGGCAAAGCAGATGCATCCTCCCATTGAAATTTGAATTTAAATTTGATGACTAAGATTTACAATTTTCTGAATAAATAATTGTTTGTCAAAAAATGTTTCATTAACAGTAGCCTATATGTTAATTGTAGTTAATTTAAATTCTAAATTTTAAAAAGGGTCCGCGAGCCATTCAAAAAAATTTCTAAGAGACCACCACGTAAGAAATCCTAAAAAGTTTGAGAACCATTGTTCTAGTGCACTAAGGTTTATAATACTACAAAGTCTTATCAAAATCCATCCTCTAGTTTTTTAGTTACCCAGGCCAAACACAGACTTCACTATTTAATTATATGTATAGATGTAGCTAACATTGGCACCTGAAGAAACAAAATACAGGTTTTTTTATGTTAGCTTTTTGGCTGTTTTCCTTTCTTTCTAAGTAAGCTGCAATGTCATTGCTGTATATATATTTTGATTTATTTGGACAACTATTATTACCGCCACTGTGCTAGTGTTAATTTATTTTCATACATAAAATTGATGCAACATTGCAGTTACTTCTTTTCTTGTTCTTTATTTTTTTGTTGTTGTTTTTTAAAAATAGTATTTATTTTTAATAAAAATTATTTCACATTTTGTGCAGACGTTTATTAAAATTTTTGTCACTTAAATTTAAACTTTAAGTATTTAATATGTGAACTTTTCTCATTGGAAGTCACTTATTTTGGATTTTATTTTAATTTTCAGGAACTTCTATGGCTGTTGCATGATAGAGGACATCTTTCCAGGTATGCTGTTTTTACATTAGTTTATCAACTAGTTGAATAAGTTTGTGTGCTTAGTCAATCATCTTTATATATTGTGTATGTTATACTTTGTCAGTAAAATACTTTAATATAGTTGACAGTACCATATACATGCTTACATGTGTATGTGGGTAAAAACTCCACTCATTGATTATTCATATTTTAATAGGTAGTGATGTTCTAAATATAAATATGGATAAGATCACTGTTAATTGGTCATTCATGTTCTAAAACATTTTTTAAATGTGGATGTGAAACACCATTCATTGGTCAATCATTTTTTAATAGGTAGTGGTGGTGGTCTAAAACATTTTTTAAATGTGGACAAACTTTTATTTAGTTGGATGCTACTATTTACTGAGCTTAAAAGTCTTACCAAAATATGATATATTTTGATCTGTCATTATTAAGAGTTTGCTTTGTTATTTTTTTTTTTTTTAAACAACACCTAATTTTCTACATTTGACCTTATTATTTGCAGCTTATATTTTTCTCTTGCTCTTTTTTTTTAAATAGATCATTTGATATTGAAGAAAAATGGTTATCAACTGAAAATAAATCAATACTTTACATAAATCATGTGGAGTGGAATGATAAAATTATATGAAACATCCTGAGGTTATTCTTAACAAGTAAGTGAAACTGTTGAAGAAGAGGATTCTGAGTTAGACTGTTGATGACTAACCCAGTTTCTTAGAACTTTATTAAATACAATTTGTTTTTTATTTCTGACTCTTTAAAAGATAGTTTATAGAGAATCATGTGACCGTAAATGGAAATTACAATGAGTGGATTCACTCACTATTCTTGTAGTATAAATGACAGTGAGAACACGATGGACATAAAAGATGGCTACTACCATTTCCAAGGAAATAATTACACTACAGGAGATAGTGTTTTGTTTACGTTCAGCATTTGTCAGTTGAGGAAAAGACTGTCATGATGTCCTCTGAGATGACTTAATAATAAATTAAACCAAAATTTGATTAGTTAATGATATAAAACATCTTCAAGTGCTGATGCAGAGTATGGATCATTGGTTAAATATACATACTTGCAACTGTTATGCCAATATACTGGTATGCCTCCACCAATTTGACTCATTCCCTTCACTCAGTAATTAAACTGAGACAGTAGATTTTAAAATAGATATATAGAAGGACAGAGAACAAGATGTAATAATTAGACTATCACTATATGTTACAACAATGAACAAAGAAGTTACATTACACTATGCGTGACTGAAACAATTAACAAAAAATTTAATAAAAAGAAATGTTTAACAATATTTAAAAGAACAAAACAAAATACATTCAGTCCTACTTTCTCATCATTAGCAATTCAAACTAAAACGTTTCTTCAAATTCATTCAGTTATAATACCACACTGGAATCACTGTCCATAACATGGCTTAACTTCAGTCTCTTTTTGATGAAATTGGCAACTCTCACATACATCACATACTTGTAGACACTCAATAGGACATGTCATTAATAACACCAAAGTAGACACCCAAAGCTACAATAAGACTTAAGAAGAAAGATAGAAACCTTGAAACATATGTAATTGCAGAATCTAAATATACTGCAAATTACTACATTAATAAATCCTTAATTTGGCATATGCCTCTGCAACAAATAAAAGCTAGACATGTTTAAAATAGCATAATATATTTTTTTTTAAAAACCTAACCATTCACACAATATATAACTACTTTATCTTTTCTAGTCAAGGGTTTTCTTTGTTCCTTTTACAACCCATTATAGGGAGGGACTCATTATAGCCTTTAACACACCCAAAAGAATAAAGAATAGAATTTCCAGCCTGGTTTCTAAGACTAGAAATCACTCCCTTCTCTAACTAGGCTAGTTATTTTAATCAATTAAATTTAAGAACACACCTGAGCTAATTAATATTTATGACTTTCTCACATCTTCTACACCCAATTCTGTCATCACGTCACCTATCCCAAAAGTAATTCACAGTTGCATCAGCCTAAAAGTTGCATAGCCCTCTAAGTGGATCAAAATAACAAGATTGGAGATCTAACATTTAAGTCGACTGCACCACTGCTTAGATGCCAAGGAGCTAGCATTATCCAAACAATAACAATAGTCCTACCTTATGACTACTACTCTATGTGCACTCACTCACTCAACAAATTGTTTTTCCCTCCACCCCTGTCCATCCTAGACTTTTACTTAAAAAAATAAACTGTATACATTTTACATAAATTACAAATGATATCTCATTATAGATAAAAAATATGAAAATTTATATGTGGGAGGATTCCCCATCATATGACAAAGCTCCTTCACTTTAGTTTAAATTGGTGGACATTTTAAGCAAACTCATGCTTCAAGGATCCAGGTCAACAGAGGATTTCAATAGGACTGAAGAAACTTTGAGATAAAAAACCCTCCAATTTTTATCTTTTTACATGGAAGAATTCTTATGGTCTGCTTTTTAAACCTCTACTCAGTCTACAGACAGAAATTACAGTATGCCTGAATACTACTGATATCATTGGCAATCATCATGGTCACAGTTGGCAAATAATTAATGTATTTTTTACCTTTTACAGCTGAAGTACCAGTTTTGTGAATTGGTTGGGACTTGTGTAATGTAATGTATAGAATGGATGCATGCTGATATAATTAATCATTTGACATGATGTGTTAGTCACAGTAATTTAGCTAAAGATGCTATCTTTATGCTTACCTAATGTGTGTCTTAGTTGTAATAAATGTTTCTTTTTTTGAGGGAAACTAAATAAGTCTATTGACTATCTAACTATCTATCTACCTCTTAGTCTTGTCGACCACTGGGGCACCATTGATGACCTAACAACCAGTTTCCTCCATTCCATTCTGTTCTCTGCTAATCTTACCATATTGCTCAGTTTCAGTCCTGTCCACTCTGAGATATAATCCTCCCATCTTTTCCTCTGTCTTCCTCGCCTTCACCCTTCTTGCACAGTACCTTGCATGATTGTCTTGGCAAGCCCTGTTGATCGTGTGACATGCCCATACCATTTCATTTTGCGCTTTTTCACAATGGCCAATAACTCTTCATAGAGCCCAATGGCTTGCCTAATTCTGTTTCCCATTTCCTCATTTGTGACATGATCTCTATACGAAATGCCAAGCAACCTTCAAAAGCATCTCATTTCAGTACTGTATATACTCGAGTATAAGTCGAGGTTTTTTTTTGAAATTTCAAGGCCAAAATCAGGGGGTCAACTTATACTCACATAACTCATTTTATAAATTTTAGCAACACGATAAATACTATACTTTCGCTCAAAATACGTTTCTGTGGTTTCAATGACAAAGCAATCACCTGCCTTTCTGTTACAGTGTTTATCGATAGTTGAATAATAAAAATGATGCTAGCAATGTCAATCATTATTTTTTTCGTTTTTTGCTAAAATTCTACAATGTTTTTTTAACTGAATTCGAAATGTCTGACATTTCCTCTGTATTTGGGCTACGCACACGTTTTCTTTGCATTTTTCACCTACGGTATATTTTTGTCTGATTAAAAAATGTACCCAGAAATTTCTTAAGCACAATTTTTTTTGGAATTTCAATTTATTCAAGGATTTTTTTTTTTTAATTTTTTTAAACTATCAAAATGATATTATTAAATAAAGAAATTATTACTGTATGGAATACAATAAAAATAACAACCTTTAAATCTTTAATTTTTTTTTTCGAGCTCAGATATTATAATGTGAAAGATATTTTTCACACTAAAAAAAAAGAAAATATTAACTCTTAAACTTTTAGATTAGGTTAGAAATAATTCCGGATATCCGCTATTTAGTAGGAATTGATTTTTTGCCAGAAATGGAGGAAAACTGTAAACATTCAAATTGAAAGTGCAACAGAATATCTTTTTATTAAAGACAGTAAGTTAATATCATTTATTTATATCGGAATATGTTAAAATTATACTGTATAACTGATTATATGTTACTGTGAAACCATAGTGTGTGTGGCAAATTCAGTTACCTACATACGGCTTACACTTGTTACAGGCCATGAGTTTACTGTAGTGATCGTCAAAGAAATGTAAAATTCCACTTTTTAAGGGGCAAATTGGGGATCGACTTATACTCAAGTATATACGGTAGTTGTATCCTCCTTACCAAGGAGTGCATCAGTCCGATTTTTGAGCTGACTGAGATGTTTCTGTCTTTCCAAACTGTTTTCAGGCTTGCCATTGCTGTAATTGTCATCGCAATCCTGGACAATATTTAAAGTTTTGATCCCTCATCTGTCATGATGGCTCCTAAGTACTTGAATTTATTAACTATTTCCAATTTCTCTTCACCATTGGACAGTATAATTAAAATCAGTGACATAATTTAATTTGTAAGAAAAAACAGTAAGTAAAAAGAATTAGAAAACTTAAATAGTTGAGCGAATTCCATGCCTAAAAAGGTGGAAGTTAACTGCAATTAATACGTTCTCGATTTTCCTACTTGTGCGACAGGAGCACATTTTGTTTCAAACCTGTTATGCTAATAAAGACCTTTTGACTGAACTGATAACTGTCATAAGCTAAGTTACAGATTGTAGAACTGATATACTTATCATTGTTTCATCCATTCATAAATGGATGACAACTGTAGAGATTGCAGTTGCTAGTAGTATCAGTAAATTTTAGCCAAAAACAGAACAATGCTATCCTATATGTTTTAGGTGAATTTGTTTCAGTAATTAAACCACAAGTATGCATTAAATATAATTTATTATAAACACTTTTTTTGTTATCTTTTGTTGTCATTGCTTTGTAAATTTGATTGACTTTGCTGGGAGTTGTCTGCCCAGAGGACAGGAAATTGATCAAACTATGTAGTATTTATATTTGCAAAATCTTTGATGTTTGATCTCATGTATTGTCCACTTCCTTTCCACTTGTTAAAATAGTAGTAATTTAATAAGTTTGCTGGCAGGTGGTGAAATGTTAGAATGTTACACTTCTACACATCATTCTTTATTTGGTCTCTGATATAATCTAGAAACTGTATTTATTGATCTTGGTCTTCCATGATGCAAATTAGTTATTTGGCATTCTGAGAACTGTTAACCTAGTGGAGTCCATTTGTGTGGTATATTAAATGAATGGATGGGTACTTGAGGACCTTCTAGCCTAAGATGGAGTGGTATTGAAGAAGCCTCTGTAAGAGACTGAAGGCTGCAGAGCTGTGTTATGCTATCTTTATGTTGTTAATATTAGAAAATTTATAAAATATTATAAAATTATAAAAGGCTGTTTGTATATTGTTTACACTAGAAATAATGAAAATGAGGTTATTTTGCTGACACTAGAAACAGTGAAAATAAGGCTATCAAAGCAGTTGCTTTCTCTATGTCATTCAGTTGAAGGTGATCCTTTTCTCTTTGGATTTTTCTCAAGTTGTATTATATAAAATTGTTAAAAATCTAAAGATAGATATCATGAAAAAGTCTGAGATTGATTCATGATTAATATATCAATTATCATCATTTGTAATGATTACTTGAATCATTCTGACCTTAATCAAATATGGTATAGGTACCAGGAATTCATATTTGGAATTTGAAACTTTGGATTTAACTAACATTGTACAAAATGAGTCTACTTCTTTAAGTTCTCACAGTTACAATTAACACAAGTAATAGCATAACCATTGTGAAATCTGTTCTGACAGTTCACACATAACTGTTTAATTACAACTCACTTTTTGTTTACTTAAACTAGAAAAATGGTTGCAGATCAATTCATATGAAATTATTTGCAAATTCTTTTGGTAGTAGAATTTATGTGAGTAGTTAATTAGAGAAAAAAACAGCTATAGAGGCCCACATTGTGTGAAAAGGATAAGAGCCGCTTTGGGTTCTCTTCTGAATTAACAAAGATACAAAGTACTTTACAATGTCAGAAGATTATATAATAGGCAGTCCCAACTTCACTGTTTTGCAGGAATAAATAGTGTTTAGTGAACAGATTTGGTGATTTTCTATAGCAAAGTTAATTGTTTAATACATCTATTTGTTAGTGCAAATAAAAGAATTTTTTTTTTATCTAATATATATTTGTATTATATTTAATATGACTTAACCATGTTTAAAAGAAAGTAATTACACACTTAGCTAAAAATGGACTCACTGCTTTAAAATTTGCTTTAGTTCAAATTTATTTTTTCTGCCAGACTGCACATGAATTTTCTTATATCATTAAGAACAAAAATTAAAGATGTAACCATAAGTTTTCCTTGATACCATTTTTTTTTATTAGCAGAACTTTAAATACAGGGTTTGTAACAACCTTGATGATCTCTGAAGATCATATAATGACAAGTGTGGATTTCAGGTTTTGAAACCTTTGTGGCCTTCAGATTTTATTTAATTTAATATAAGGTGGGATAATGTTTTTATTATTTTATTTCTGATCGTGATTAATATTTGTTTGAAGCACTTTGTAAACCAGAACGTTGAAAAATAATGTTGAAAATGGAAAATCCTGCAGGAATGTTTTCAAGTTTAAAAATGTGTCTGTTTTGTTGCATTATTAAAATATGCTCATTGAATATTTTCTAAACTGCAAACAAATCTAAATTAAACAATTATGTTTGTCATTTTATTGATTCATTATTCTTCCAACTTGCATTATGCACAGACAATTGCTACATTCATCATAAATTGTAAATTTTCACAACTTTATGATAGATAAGAGTACTTTTATTGACATTAATTATTATCTGATTCTCTGCAGTTCACAAAATTTGTTTATCATTGAAAGGTTTGCAAATTTTGACATTTTATTATATGCTGACAGTAATGATAATTGCGTCATACTATATTCACAAACACAGAATACAGTAACAATGCATTGAGTTATAAATTATATATTTTATTCACAACAAACCATAAAAATAACTTTGAACTGTTTTCTAAACTTTAGGCATGTGTAATTATATTTAATAATATAAAATAAGCAATGCTTGCACACACAAAAAAAAATGTAACGCAAATTGCAGTACTACAAGTTCTCTCACTAATAATATTTAAATAATTTTATAAAATAACGTACAAAAATTAACAATGCATAAAAGTAATTAGATATATGGTATACAAATTCCTCTTTTAATGTTTGAACCATGTCTGTAAGATATATTGTTCCATATGTCATTTTATAATTTGTGTCTTAACAATTTTTTCATCTTTAGACCAGATATATTAAATTTGCTTGTTTGAGATCTAATATATCATTGGATTTTAAATTTGTGTCCCTGGAAAAAATGGACTAAAACAGCTTGGTACTATTTTATTTTTTAAATACAGAAAGAAATGCATTTTAAGTCACTTTGAATATTAAGATGTCTTGAATATGCACTTTATAATTACTATGAGCTTATGTAATGAAAGGCTATGTGCTTGAAAGTTTGTAAAATATAATACAGTCTCGGAAAAGAACTTGTGCATTTTTATCATTTAGAATATTTGTTCTGTTTATAGTTTTAACTTTGCTATTTCATAACTGAAGATTTTTATTTTTTACTCTATACAAAAAATGGAGCATTTATTCATTTGTAAAGTGACGACAACTAACTTGTATATTTCAATGATGATATTTCATAAGCTATTTGAGGTTTTCTCTTAGAATTTTGCATGCAACCTTATATCAACTAATACTATTAGGTAATCACATTTGTTTTATTCTGTGAATCAAATATGAAAAATTAGTTGGAACTACTTATTTATAATGATGCCTGTAGAGTTCAAACTATAAACCAATCCAGTTTGATTTCCCTAATTCAAGTTATTTTTTTTTAATGTTGAAATATGATTATTGAACAATATTTTGTTTGGTTTTTTTTAGAATTATTAAAATGTCTAAAACAAAGAATTATGTTTATCATTATAACATTTTACTCTCCTTTAGTAGTTTTTTAGCATATGTTACACATAGACATTTTTGTGCAGATTGGGAAACCTGATTTAAGGTTAGAACTATTAAACAAAACAGTTCTAAAAAATACTTTATATTCAGTTACATATATAACTATATTTAGTGATGGGAGTACATGTGATTCAAACAGTATATGAAATTTTTATCTAAGATTTTCAGACATTCCAAAAACTTGCTGATCAACTTTACTACTATAATTAGCAGGTATCAATTAATGCTGGATAATCACATATAACAATATATATATATATGTATATATATTATATATATATATGTAGTTTCTACATATGCAGCAACAGAGGCGCTATTATTGTTAATAGACAAGTTAGGACTACTATTTTGACGTTAAGAATAGAACATTCCAAATGTTATAATTTCTGTTTTGCTACTACAAAAACTGCTACTGCTATGTTTTACTACAAAATATATTTTAAAACACCACTTAAAGTGTTTATTTGACTATTTCAGATAAGTATTCTACTGTTGCTATAATGCGAATTTAATTTGTATGTTGGTATTGTATGTGCTAATCGTTGAAATCTCATGGGAATCTTCAGCCCAGAGGTGACATGAGCAGTTTTGGAAAATTAGGTGAGACTTATCTAAGAGGTACAGTTTGATTGCATTTCGACTGGTTTCCTTGGGAGTTGTAAGGTTCAAGTGCCTAACAACTCATCAAGATTGTTTCCTTCCATATATGAATGGGCTTATAGCTGCAGAGTACACTCAGTACTTGTATTCCAATATATTCACATTCTTTCTGAAGCTTGTGCATGTCAAATGTGAACCTACAGCCCCACATTGACTAGCAGATTTGTAGTCAGACCTTACCTTAATGTAAGTTGCATTTAATTATTTTCCATTTTCTTATCATCAAAAGCTTTGGGTCCAGTGTCAGAAATTCATTATACTTTTTGTTTAATTTGAGGATCATATTTTTTTTAATTTAGAAAACTCAAAATTCAACTAAATAAATTAATAACATTATTACTCTACTAGACTTAGAAAATAAAATTTGTTGAACAGCATTGTTTGACAGCACTGCTTTTTGTGTTTATTGCACATAATGAACCGAATATAATTACCTCTATTTGCTCTAAATTATTGGACATTCAGGATCGCTGGAAAATTTTAAGTTCAGTAAAATGTTTCTTTTAAGCTTTAAAAGAAGTTGCAAGAAAACTTGATCAAGGATTCTGGTATTTGCTTCAGTAAGTATCATGTTTATTTTGTTCTTGTCTAACATCTTAAAGGAGAGAATATATATTTTTTTTCACATTTTTTTTTCTCAATAATATGCTTTCTCATACCTATCTTTTGCATTCCAAAATTATTTATATTATTGATAGGATAGGGTTAGGTGAAGACTAGTAAATAGATGAACATCAATTTCTTTTTGTTTAATTATATTATAAAGACCCAGTTTTTAGATATTATCTCACAACATTAAAGATATTTTTCTTTATTTTTGTTTCTCAACCACACTAATATGGCTTCTAAAGCCAATCAGCTATTTTAGATTACTTTATTTAATAAACAGTTAGGGATAAATACAATTTGTTTGTTAAATAAAAACCATTATAAACACCCAGATATTGTCTCACAACATTGAAGATTTTTTTCTTCATTTTTGTTTCTCACTAATATGGATTCAGAAAACAGATTACTTTATTTAATAAACAATTAGGGATAAATACATTTTGTTTGTTAAATAAACTCCATCTTTGTATTTTCTTGTATTTATATCACAATAAGTAGATAGCACGAATTCTAATATATCAGTTAAAAAATATTTTAATGTCAAGAAAGAGTGCAATTGTTATATTTGTTAGCTAAGTGCTGACATCAAAATGTTTGAATCATCTGGCTTTGTAGCATTATTGTACAACTGTAATGATTTTCTTTCTTCACTGTAAAATATACTCTATTTCTCATACCAGTTTAAAAGAATTTAATAACTTATCAAGAAAGAGTGGATATTTTATGTCTTGTTAGTTAACTGAACAAGAACTTCTAAGTACTTGATAACAATATCAGTGTTTTGGTTGTCTGACTGTTTCATTATCCATTTTTTTCTTGTATTTATATCACAATAAGTGGATAGCATGAATTCTAGCATCAGTTTAAAAATGTTTTAATGTCGGGAAAGAATAGAGATTATTTTATTTTGTTAGCTAAATGCTGACTTCAGAGTGTTTAATATAAACATCTGCTTTTGTGGCATTATCTGATAACTTTGATATTTTTCATGTTTTCATCACAGTAACATGGACTCTAATAAGCATTTAAAGCACAAATTCAAAACTATTAAATATTAGATATATAATCTGTTTATAGTTTAACACCAACATCCTTGCATTTAATAATAGACAACAGGCCATATAAAAACAATTATGATTTATTTCTTCACATTTGTCTTTCTCTGAATAATATTTTTTTTATTGCTATATCTGTTTTAAGCCTTTGAAACTGTTTTATTATATTTACATGATATCAGCCATTTAGTATATGAAATTGTTCCTTTTTTGAAATTCTTGTCTGTTCAAATACATTTGCCATATGTTGCTGTTTGAAGTCAGCCAAGTATGAACATATTTAACAGTTTGTGAAACCACTCTCTGTTTAAAATATTAAATAGTTTTAAATTGTGATTATCTATACCTTGTCAAACGAGAAAGAACATTTATGGAAACAATAAGCAAATGGAATTTAATGACTCAAAAGAAAACCTAACTAAGTACATGTGCAAAAAAAGACGTGACACATTCATTCACTTTCTCCCAGTTCTGAGAGTCACATCATTATGATGTTTTGGCTAGTGCTGTTGTGTGCCTTTCTCAGAATTTGACACAAATTTTAGTTAGTTTTACTTCTATATCTTGATATAATTAAAAAGTGTAGTAAAATTTTATAAAATGTACTATGTGCAAATAAATATTTGCACAATGTTATTTTAAAAGAGAATAATGTGATTTCTGAATCGATTTGATATAGCTCTGAGGTCTGTCGGTTATGTTGTCCTTACAGTTAATGTTATAAAATAAGCAATAATTAATTATTTAATAAAATAAATAATATCTTTTTATTCTTGGCACAATATATTTTATTTATAAAATCAATTTTAATGCTGAATCGTACTAATGGTGACACTATTCTGTCGGTTTTGTTTTGTTCATCTCATGTGATTTTCTTTGCTATATCTTTGTCAGGTTTCCCAGATGTATCTACCTGCATTCTTTGCATTAATCAGTATTTAAAAAATTAGTATCTTATAAGACCTAAGAGAGTGTTGTTTTTTTTGTTCCCACTTTTTTTTTTATTATGTTATTGTTTGTGAAATCAGCATACAGATGGTATATGATTATGAAATATACTTGTATATTAGTTACACTCAATTATTAATTTTAAATTACCAAAACAGTTACATATGTTTGTGCTTAAAATTGTGTTGCTCATATATACAGGATGTCCCACAAAAGATTTACTCATATTTTTTTTGACCATGTAATTTGTACATTTAAACCATTAATCTTGTCAATAAACAATTCACTTTTCATCATTTAATATGTAAGTACATTTTGGGGGGACCCTTGTATTGATTTTGTATAGTCTGCCGTCATTGCAGAATTTTTTTTTAAAATGGAGATTTTTCTATCGTTTTAGTTATCTGTCTTCAAATCTTAAATATTGTTTGCAATCTTTTGAAGCTGTTGTGCATCTGTTAAAAATAATTAATAAAAGTATTGACCAATAATTTAATTTTTAGAAAACTTTAAAACCCACATATTGCATACACAATTGCGAAACAGTCTTGTTGTTTGGGTATCAGACTAACAGTCATTGATTGTAAAATGTACTTGGTGGGGAATTGAACAAATACTTCATTACTAAAAGTATATTGTTATTTTAAAATAAATAATGGCATAACTTTACCATATAATTAGGTAGTTCCAGTGTTGCTGTTTTGCAGAAATAATTAGCGTTTAGTGCACATATTTGGTGATTTTCTGTAGCAAAGTTTGATACTTTAATACACTTATTTGCTGATGCAGCTTGGTTAAAATTAAAGATCATTTCTTTATCTAACATATTGTTGTATTTTATTTAATGTGACTTAAACCATATTTGAAAGAAAAATAATTACGCTTGCTAAGTGTTGGATATGCTTTTGCTAAAAATGGGGCCTTGCTACCACCATGTGTCAATATGATAGAAAAATTTGCTTTGGTTTGAATTTTATTTTGCACATGACTGCACATGACTTTTTCTTATAATAATTGAAAGTAAATATATAACCATAAGCTTTCTCCTCATACCATTAGCAGAACTTTAAAACTCAAGCTTTCTTAATCAATTTAAAACATGGCTCATTTTGAAATCATTGCTGTAACTGCATTTGAATGAATATTTTCTCACTGAAAGTTGCTGCTGAGAAGAGCATTCATTCCTCTTTAAAACTAGTATTTAAAATTTCATGTAATTTCAGCTGCTGTTAACCTCAAAGAGTTTCCTTTGGTTAACCGAAAAGGCGTTTGCTTCAAATTCTATCAATGGCCGTGTTGTATGTTTTAGAAAATATAGAGCTATAGAAAACTTTAATGGCAGTTAATCTTAATGCTTGTTAAACTTCTATCACTTAGTATTACTTTCAATAAATATAGCTCTTTATTTGTGTAGTTCTATAGTTTCAAATTATTTCTTTGAGACAATCCTTCTATTTCAAACCAGTTTTAAACTATATACAAAGCATGCTTTGTTTCATAACAATGTTTAGTAATACCTAATTTTTCTGAGATGGTGTTATTTGATTAATAATATATCTATTCTTATGCTAAAGTTAAACTTTATTGAAATTGTGACATTTTTAAGGCAATTTTCTGTTGTTATTTTGGTTGAAGAGTCGAGCTAGAAAAGAATAGCGCTATGCTTTCAACAAACTGTGACAATCAAGCTAAAGTCTCCTGTAGCTTATTTTCATTTAAAATGTATTTTGTACACACATTTCATTTAGTGATAAAAGTTAATCCAGCAATTATATTTTCAGGGTCCTGGCCTTACAAATATTACTCTTAATATATATTATAAGCATAGTAAATTAGTAATAGTATTAATTAGTATCTGTTTAATAATTTACTTGTACATATAATAATTAGTTTAGGTACATGAAATTTACAATTGTTTCAAACATTAAAATTTATTTGCTAATATAGTATTATTATTGGTTTGTTTTTAACATTCTATTTTGGTTTTTAGATGAATTTTACATTTTAATCTTTCTTTCTCCTTTTATTGCAGTTCTTAAAAGGTTAATTTCCTTACGCCCTCAGAATTAATTTTCCTTTGTAGTATTTAGTTGCATAGGGTGTTAATTTTATTTCAATAAAATTATTTTCTTTAAAAACTAAAAGCTGCATATATTTCACTAAAAGTGTCACATCAAAATTATATTTGACACTCATTTTTTTTAAAGTGAATGATTGACTAACAATTTGAATTTACTCTCTAATGATTTTCTTTATTTTTTCTTAGTACTTAGCATTTCTTTTTATAAAATCTGCCATG
Source organism: Sinotaia quadrata (assembly GCA_028829895.1). Classification (NCBI taxonomy): domain Eukaryota; kingdom Metazoa; phylum Mollusca; class Gastropoda; order Architaenioglossa; family Viviparidae; genus Sinotaia; species Sinotaia quadrata. The sequence continues at coordinate 40,352,624 of CM054177.1, read as the reverse complement.
TTTAGATTATTTAATTTTATATTTGAAGGCTTTATCTGACAGGGGTACCATGTTCTAAGTTCATTTTCTCTCAACCAGTCAGTTAACTCAGCATTAAGCTAATAGCCACTTTTCAAGACCAGACTTCTTTGCCCCAAATTCAAGTGATTAGACAATAGATTTCTCTACAGAAGGTAAACTTTTAGATCTTAGCCCATTGGCTGTTCTCATTCTTGTAAATCATAACCATTGGATAAATAAAACTACTCACCCAGTTGGAATTAGTTTGCGTTACATCAGCAATTTCTCGCATATTCTCAACTCAGGTGTTTACTTCCAACTCTGACACTTTCAAAGCACCATCATAAGAACTAAAGACGTGTCCAAGGTTACTCTAACAATTTATTTATCAATTAAGTATTAAAATAGGGATAGACAAATTTACTCTGCCACAGGAGTATTGAATTTTATGATATTAACTATTAACAGTATTTTTCATTTCATTAACATTTATTTTTCAACTCACTTATTGAGTTGCTTATTGTCAATAGCAATCATATACACAGTAAAAATCTTTGTATTGTTAACGGAAGTACAGTTTTGCATGCTGATATAATTAGTTGTACAAACTTTCATTTCTTTCCATCATGCATGTGTTCAATTTCTTTAGCATATCACCTTAATTATAATAATTAAAAAATATACGTATATTCATTCATAAACACAAATACAGTTACATATGTAATTATAAATGCTTATAAATTAAATGATATTTCATTCACAGCAGAATATAAAAATAATTTTTAATTGTTTTCTAAATTGTAGAAATGTATATACTTTATATAAATTAAGCAATCATACAAAAAACACAAAGCAAATTGCAGTGCTACAAGTTTTACCACTTTCAAAATATTTATATATCTTTGTAAAAATTGTTATAATAACAATATGCAAAAATTAAAACAGATAGCGTAAAATAATTGTTTAAGATATATGGTATACAAATTCCTCTTTTAATATTTGAACCATGTCTAAGATATATAGTTCCATCAATATGACATTTTATAACCCATTTTCTTATCTTTATCCTAATGTGTTAAATTTGCTTGTTTGATAATGTTTGAGACCTAATATATCCTTGGCTTTTAGATCAACATCTCTGTAAAAAAAAATTGGGCTTAAGCAACTTTGTACTTTATTGTTTTTAAATACAGAGAGAATACATTTTAAACCACTTCTTGAATGTTATGAAGTCTTGAAAATGCATTTTATTATATATTATGAGCACAGTTTGTAAAACATAATACATTATCTGAAAAGAACTTGTGCATTTTTATCATTTAATATACACACTTCTGTTATAATTTTAACTTTGCCATTTTATAACTGACGATTTATAGTTTTTACAGTGTATCCAAAATGGTTATTTATTCATTTCATAAAGTGATTACGACTAACTTGCATATTCAAATGACAACATTTCAATGACTATTTGAGGTTTTCTCTTAGAATTTTGCATGCAATCTTATATCAACAAATACTATTATGTAAACATATTTGTCTTATTCTGAATCAAATTTGAAAAATTGGTTGGAACAACATAATGTAAATATGATATTGAATATCTACATCATAAAACTGAAACAGTACTCACTCCAGCAAACTGATGTGTAAATGACAACCAAAAACAAAATCCCCAGAAGCAAATGTTATAAGCATTTATTTTCTTTCATCATTCAGTTTAAGCCAGGAAAGCTTATTCAAGTTTATGGAAGATGATGTGCTATCATTTGATATTTTCCTTCATCATACAGTTAAAGCCAGGAAAGCTTATTCAAGTTTATGGAAGATGGGACAATATCAGTTGATATTTTCCTTTATCAAACAGTTAAAGCCATAAAGGCTTATTCAAGTTTATGGAAGATGGGACAATATCAGTTGATATTTTCCTTTATCAAACAGTTAAAGCCATAAAGGCTTATTCAAGTTTATGGAAGATGGGGTGCTTTCAGTTGAAGACTATCTTCATATTTCCTCACTTATGCTCTGAACTTGTGTGCTTTTCATTAATTGAAATATTCATGTTATTTTTGCTATTTAGATTTATAATTTAACATACAGTGAAACCTGCATGTTATGACTGACTGTCTATAGTACTATACTATTTTTTTTTAATAAAGCATAATAGAGTACTTAGCATATTCGCTTTGAAAACAGCATGAACAAGTTAATTTATAGATAAAAATTTATTAAAGTATAATAATTGAATTGTACTTTAACTAGATAGGTGATACAGGTTCATATTGTGATCTGGCCAGTCATGGCCTCAAATAGGTATTAGAATGTTTTTTGGACCATTGTGCAGCCCTCATTTCTATTACTTTTAGCGTTTCAGTACTGCTGTATGATTCACAGATATTTCCATAACTCAGGCATTCCTTTCCTTTTCCAATTGTTTCATGTTGGTTGGAGTATCTTTGTGCTAATTACCTTGCTTCATTTTACTTTATTCCTGTTAAGATTTAATTAATTGTTAATTTAAATGGTGATCCAGCATTTTTTAGGCTATTAGTTACAGTAATTGATATAATTAGTATTAATACTGAATTAAAAAGTAGAGCTTACGTTTTCTTTTTCTGTCATTATCATTGCATTTAAAATAAGAGAGGAACTGGTAAAATTTATATTAACAGTATAAAATTATTATTCTATGAAATGTGTATTTGGTCCTACTAAGTACATAAAAATGTTTCAGATGGGAGAATTTACATCAGATAAACTTTCATGGAAAATTACTGTTATAAACAGAAAAGACAAAAACATACTTTCAAAATCTTATTGCAATATAGCAGGAATTTATACAACACTTGATACTGTTAACAGATCAGTTGATGTACTGGATAGTTAAGAATTTAGTTAGCAATGCAATTATACAAAAGTTAAGCTTGTTTATTAATTAGTATGTAGCATTTAACTCCAACAAATTACAAGAACCATAAGAATTTTCACGTAATCATTTCTACTGAAGCCAATTCCTCCTACAGGGAACAGGGTAAAACACACTTAGGCCCAAACATCCAAGGTTTCAATCTTTATAATATTACTGTAACCAGTTTCTCTTAAATGCTCACTTAGTTTTAAACATTTATGGTTTCAAGCTTTAAGGGAAAAGTGCAATCATTAAAGACTGTACATGTCAGCTTCAGAGTGGTTGTTATCTTAAGCACCAATAAATTACTGAATTGAAATTATATCAAAACATGCATTTGCCTTTTAACTATTAGTACAGTTAATTAAAAATAATAATTATCAACATATTGTAATATGTTTTAGTAAATTCTTTTAAGTGTAAATAATAAAGAAAATACCAGATTAAATGATAATGTTTAAAACAAAGAAAGAATATTATATTATTGTTATTATAAAATTATCAAAAATTGTACAAATATATTTTTGCAAGGTTACAAAGAGTTTCCTTAAATAATTTGATATCAAAGAGAGACCAGGCAGAGTGTTATAAATCAAGCACAGCCAGAATACTTTTATGTACGTGGAATTTCAGTGTCTGGTATATTACTATAACATTGCACTTGAAATTTCTTATTTAAATGATGTGCGTTAATGAATGAGAATGTACATGCACATGTTTGGTGATTTTTTTTACACAACAGCATTGCCGCGATTTGTTTGATGATGTGATTGGAATGCTATAAAAAAATTTTATACATGTACATGTTTGCTAACAACAAAAGGTTTATGTACACGCGGTTAATATGGTTTCTTTACAAAGTCTAAAATGCTTTCTTGCTTTTTGCCTTTTAACAGTCTACTTGAAAACATATGCTTCAAATTCAATATTACATGTAACGTGCTTGAAATTTCTTTATGTACATGATGTGCGTTAATAAATGAGAATGTACATGCACGTTTTTGATTTTTTACACGACAGCATTGCTGTTATCTGTCATCCTGCTCTTCTACCTGAAATATTTCAATTTAAAAAAACAATATTTGTTTCTATAAACACAACATATATGCATAAGCAGTACAGATAAAGTGCACAAATGTGATTGACAGTGTTAGATAGGTTTGATTGCCTAAAATCAATTAGTTTAATAACTAATGCAAAATGTTATAGTAAAATTCACATAATTTGTATGTTTAAATGACCAATGAAATTGATAAGTCTTCTCTTCTTGGTCTTGTTTGTGTGTGTGTGTGTGTGTGTGTGTGTGTGTGTGTGTGTGTGACAAAGTGTCCAATCATTGGAGATAAAAATAAAATAACCTTGAAATTTTAATAAGGATTTTTTATACATAGACAGAAAGCTCTACCGAGCTAGGTAGACAGGTGGATCTGAATATTAAAGTATAAATAAATGATATAAATAGCTTTTCTTAACTGATGGAATTTTATTATGTTCCATTTCTGTTACATACCTGTAAAATTGGTTAAATTATGTTTTTTAAAGAAATATTTCTGAGAGCTTGCTAATTTTGGAACAAGTAAGTTGGTGTAAATAAGAAAAATATAAGATGTATTTCAGCAAGAAATTTGAAATGTCATATACTTGAACAGTGAATGATGTTCTAATACCAAGCAGTAATAAGAATGTAATAAATTAGAGTTAATCATTTTTCTTTTATTTTACTGCTTTATTAATCAAAAAAATTTCATATAAACTTTTTCTTTAATTTAAACCATTCGCTTAAGTGACATCTATGGAATAGTTGAATATATCATGTGTACCAAGTTTGTGATATCTGATTAAACTGTTAGAATTTGTAAAACTTGTGGATATTATTTTTTGATTTATAAATAATCTGTCTCTCATTTGTGTGTGTGTTGTGCAATCATATGTTTGTGTGTGTGGACAGATTTATATAGTAATTTGATTATATTGTTTAGATTTTAACAGAAGTAAGTGAAGACATTTGTCCATTTACTTAGCAATTCAGAATAAGTAGGTGCCATTTATTTATTATCATTGATTACAAAACTCAGCTTTGAAAAAAGAATATGTGTGTAATAGGTATTATTAAGTGGAATGGGGGAGGGGTGAATGAGAATTGAACTGTTTCAATGCTGATACTTCACTTTCCTTTGATCACAGGTACCCAATGGCCATAGGAAATCTGGGTGATTTGGAAGAAATTAGTCCTACTTCAGGCCGCCCCAGTCCAATCATGTTGTTTAAAGAAGCCATTGATATCGCTTGCACTCACTACAACAACCAACATGTGTACCCCTACACCTACCTTGGTGGTTACTTGTATCGTCATAAAATGTACAAGGAAGCAATTCATGCATGGGCTGATGCTGCATCCGTTATTAAAGGGTAGGTTTTTCAGATGTCTGCACTTTTATTGTCCTTGTAAAAACACTTTTACTAGTATTATCAAGAAAGACAATTTTAACTCTTAATATCATATGGATCTGATAATATATGTTCTAATTTCTTAGTGATATAGTTCAAATAATTTTCTTTGCATTTCAGAAAGTTTTAACTAACCCAAATATTTACCATAAGAAAGTAACTCAAATTGGAAGGCATCGTTACCCTGTTTTCAATTTTTTGTGTCTTAATTTCATTATCAGTAAGAATTGTGTCTTTTTTGTAACAAAAATAGTTTGATTCAAGAGTTTTCCTCTTAAAAATAGTTTTATATATATATATATACATTTTTGTTGTTGAACTCTTCATGATTGCATCTCCTGTTTACAGTACTATTTTTATGAAGATACATTATAATACAGAAATTTTGCAGTACGTCATGCTTTATTCAGAATGCATAATTTACATATTGTAAGGTATTGCTGTATCTCAGGCCCAGTCCAAAATCTGTAGGAAGAATACCTTTCTAAGACATTGCAGTTGATTTTGTTCTCAGCTTTCATTAACATTTTCAATGATTATATGATATCTAACCAATCCTAAGATCTCAGATAGTCGTTAGTTATCACATCCTTCCAGTCAAATCCTATTGCTACATCTTACTGATCAATGAAGAATAACTCATCAAAGTTTTCTGTATTTTAAGTTAATCTTACATATCGATGAATAACCACATTGTTTCACTTCTTCCCACCTCTCAGTCCATTAGTAATGCCTTCAGGAACAACACTCAGGTTTTTACCCTCATCTTTCCAAATATTTAACACTTAGTTAAGTACTATACTTGTCATTAGGGCTGTCAATTTCTAAAATGCTGCCTGGTTACCCATCCAGATTTTAAATGGGCACCCAGATACCCATTTGAAAATTAGCCATTCGAAAATTAGCATAACTTCCATTGAAACTCACGATCTCTACACAAAGCTACTTAACCATTAAGCATGTACTCTATTTCACACAGTAGCCAGTGGTATGCATCTAGTGACTTTCTATTAGTTATGATCTTTATATGAACAACACAAATTTCTATTTTTAATATGATCAATCATTACATAAACTAAAGTAAACCTAAAACTAAATAAAATGTCAACAACAATAACATATTTAAAAATAGGGTATCAAGTTCAATCGTGCATCAGCTTAAATGTTTATCATGCTGTGCGCTAGACGACACTACTGAGCTGATTCAGCAGAGGCTGAGCCTGTAGCAGCGCTAGCACTGACTGCAGCCGTAGGACACGCTGAGTCGAAACAGATGTCCCAGTTTCGACTGAGAAAAATCAGCATGGCCGCTGTCTCTGGGGAGAGGGATGCATGTTTGCAGTTAATGGCACAGCAGTTGAGAAAGTGCACTCTGCAGGAATGATGGGGCTGGGATGCATAAATATTTTCATGCCAGGCTTGCCAGCTTCTTAAGATGAGCACAATTGTCACACAAGTATTGCATAATGCCCACACTCAGAGTCAAAGGTGTCTCCGACAGATATACATCCAACTCATTGATACTGGTACTGACAATAGCACTGTTGACAGTCGCCGAACACAAATTAGCCAGTTCATCCTCGAATGTATCAATTTTGCTTTTCTTTGCTGATGGGGGGGTTTGATGAGTAGGACGTGAGCACCAGACACACCGTACTGTGCTTCAAATGCACAGCCAAGCGACAGGCAATGCCCAACATTTTTTCTTTTGACCTTCATGCTAAGTCTGGAATTGTTGGCTAGCAGATTCATTGCCAAATTTATATTGGCTCTATTATCATGAACAGTCACTGCAATTTTATCGTTGGCGATCCCCCACTCAGATGCCACATCAACCCGGCGAATGCTGATATTTTCTCCAGTGCTTCTCTCCCACCTCTCTTGTCTGCATAACAGCCGATTCCAGTCGCCAATCAAGGGTCATCCAGTGGATGGTCATGCACATGAACATAATGTTTGCATCATCGTCCACACATATCTGTGGTGAACACCACAAAATTCGCTTTTGACATTTCGGTATTCAGACAAGTGACAACACTTAAATAGATCGCCTTTATCTGTTCTGTTGTGGTGGCCGTGGCTTATGTATTGCGGCTCCAGACATTTTATTAATTCTCAAAAGTCATCTCTTTCTGTAGTGCTGATCGGTCTGCCATCACATGCAATAAATGACGCAAATACAATGTCTGGTCTTCATGCAGGAATCACCCGATCTGTTCTTATCTCGAAGTCCCACAGTATTTTGACTTCTTCTGTTTCGGTGACTGCTTCAGGTTGGTGCATCCATGCTCTTTCTGGAGTTTTTATGCCATAGTTCTCACACAAATTTCTATGTGTGTGTTTTGCCACTTCGTTGTGTCATTTGGTGTATTCTGTTCCAGCCAGAACCTGACATCCAGATAATATGTGCTCTGTTGTTGTTTCATCCATGGATTTGCAGAGTCTACATTTGGAATCATTTGAGATTTTCATGATTTTCATTTTGTGAGATTTGGTGTTGAGTGCTTGATCTTGTGCAGCTGTTTTGATTGCTTCTGTTTCTGCTTTCAATCTGCCTCTTTCAACCATTTATACTTTGATTGCTTTGTTGATATTTCGTCGGCTTGTCGTACATACTGGCCATGGAAAGGTTTTTAGCTCCAGGTATGTGCTAGTGCATGCTTCATTGTTTTCTTCCATGTTTCTTTGTCTGTTTCTGGGGGTTGGAATAGTCCACTCATCTTTACTGCTTCTATCAGTGGATCATCTTTGTTGTTATTCCAAATGTAGTCTACACGACTAATGACTTCTCCTTCAATGACATCTTTTATTTTCTTGAGACATCCCATTTTTACATAGAGCCTGTCTACATCTGCTTTGGGGTGTAAGGCTTTATGTATTGTGAGTAGTTTCCTTGTTTTTCTGTCCAGTACATTTATTTCATTTGATGTCCAATCTATGATACCTCCAGTATAGCTTACTACAGGTATTGCGTATGCGTTAAGGGCTTGTATTTTGTTCGCCCCATTTAGCTGGGACTTGTCTAACCCGTTTTCCATACTCTCTCTTAACTTTGGACTTCTCTCTGCATATTTTCTTGATGCTGTAGTATCCCAAGGTATTTATATCCCTTTTCCATTGATACATCGTTGATTTTTCCTATGTCGAATTGTAGGCCCTCTGTTGTTTTGACCTTGCCTTTCTGGATGACAATTCTTCCACATTTCTCAAGGCCGAATTTCATTTTGATGTCCTCACTGCAGATCTTGACAGTATAGATCAGTGAACCAAGGTTTTTGGAATCTTACCAAGATTCTGGAAGATCCAAGGTTTTATGGAAGATGTGGGCACTTCCAAGGAGCACTGCTTTTAGTAGTGGGGCAAGTCTGTGGTTTCCAGGGAGTTTTTCAGATATTTTTTTGTCCATTATAATTTCATTGATTTTTCAAATGTTGAATTGCAGGCCCTCGCTGTTTTGACCCTGCCTTTCTGGATGATAATTCTTCCACATTTCTCAGGGCCAAATTTCATATTAATGTCCTCACTGCAGATTTTGACAGTATTGATCGGCAATGTGATGTCATGTTTGTTTTTACTGTAGAGCTTGAGATCATCCATGTACAATAAATGGCTGATACCTGTCCAGTTTTCATTTTGTATCCTAATCCTGTTTGACTGAGAGGATTTAGGGCAATACAAAACAGTAGTTGTGAAAGGGAATCACCTTGAAAGATTCCATAGTTTATTGTTAAATTTGCAATTCTGTGTTGTTGCATGTGAGGGTGGTTTTCCAGTTTTTTATTGATTCCTGAATTAAGTTATGTACTGATGGTGCTATTTTGTACATTTTTATTGTTACATGTATCCATGAATGCGGAACTGAGTCATAGGTCTTTTGGTAGTCAATCCATGCCATGGCAAGATTTATGCTTCGTTTCTTGCTGTCAGTAACTATTGCCTTATCAATTGCCAATTAGTTCTTTGTTCCTCTGCTACCTGGCTTAGCACCCTTTATTCACTGGTTAGAAGTTTGTTTCAAGGTGAGTCATGATTTTGTCAGATATAATTCCAGTAGTTGAAAAGCATGTGGTAGTTGTTTGGTTTTGTGCCTTTCTCTGGGTCTTTCATAATCAGACATGTTTTTCCCTTTACTATCCAGGCTGGCAGAGTTTCTGGTTTGTTTAATATGTCTTGCAGTTGTTCAGTAAATCTACCATGTAAGGAGGTAAGATGTTTCAACTTGGTCTAGGCCTGGGGCTTTCTAGTTTGCCATCTTGATATCTTTCTCACTGATTGTGACATTGCATTGTTCACGCATTTCTTTATGCCCATCTTTCAGTTCCTTAATCCATCTGGCTGAGGTGTTATGCATATTTGGGTTGCTCCATATATTTTCCCAGAAGGTTTTGGTGTCCTGAATATTTGGCATTTGTTGTTCTGTTCTGGAATTTCCTCTTGGAAGTTCTTGGTATCGTCTTCCAGGGTCACTTTGGAATGTTTTGTTCTGTTGGAAATGCTGACCTCTTGCAGTGTATTTCTTCAGGCAGTGACTTTGCTCTGCATCTTCTGTTGTAGTCTTAATGTTTCTTCAGTTGAGGTGGTATTTGTTGACTAATGTTGCCTTCAGTTTTCCCTTACTTTGTGCTGCTGGTGTCATTTGGCTTATTTCTCTCCAAGTACACTATATTTTCTTTTCTTTTCCTCCATGGTGGTATGATGGTTTCTTTGTTTGTACTGTGTCTGGTATAGCAAATTTTTCAATTACCTTTGCAGTGGCTTATATTAGACTATTGGTTTCTGTGATATCTTCTGTGGTGATATGTTTTATTACTTCATTTGCATTCTGAATTGCATTCCTTAGAGCTTGTTTTGCATTCTTCTTGTTGTGGTTCTGCCTACATGTGAGTTATTTTTTTCCATGAAACCTTTTGTCTTCTAACATTGTTGTTCTTCACTGAAGTTGCTTGAAATATCTTCAGTGTTGTAGTAAACTAGGTTTGCCAGTTGTGAGGTTGTTTTCTATTTTAGTGTATCAGATTGTGATATTCATTTGTTGCTGTTCTATCTTTTGTAGTTCTAGGGCGGTAAGAAGCCTATTTTGTAGGATCACTCTCTTCTGGTCCAGGAGCCTCTGTTTACTGATAATATCATTTTGATGATGTTTAAGCAAGAGTTCATGTATCCTTTCTCAATATCCTATTGCTGTGGGTTGGCTTTTATAGTAAGAGGCCATTATTTGTATGTTTTCCTTTCTGGTCCATTTCCTCCGAGCTTTCGCTTGTGTCTCAGTAGCCCATTACTAGAACACCCCGAAACATCAGTGACTAGCGCAGACCTTGTTAACCTGGGCGACATCTGATCCAGTTTAGAATCAAATTTTGTTTTCTCTATCATGAATGGGATGGGTGTGGGTGTAATTTGGAGGGATCCATTTTCTCTCCCTTGATAATCCAGAGATGGGATTTGAAGCTGTCACCCATCCCTGTTTGTCAACACAGCTCAAGTAGCTTAACTTTCTGGGTGAGGATTTTCTCTAACAATTGGACTATTGAGACACCATTATTATTATTAATATTATTATTATGCAATTACCTTGATAAAAATATTACTATTTTAATGCTGTAAGTATAATTTAAAAATAAAATAAAACAATATATAAATATATCATGTAGTAAAATAGAGCCAAAATACAAAAAGTGCATACTTTCTCACTGATTCCACTTAATGGACTTATTGAACAAATATCTTTCTGTCTGGAGGAACTGTCACTGTTTCATAACAGGAATGTGTCTTTCTCAATGATTTCATTTAATATACTTATTGAACAAACATCTTTCTCTCTGAAGGAAATGTCACTGTTTTATTAACAGGAATGTGTGCTTTTACAGTAAAAGGTTTCCACAGTTAACTGAATAATTTGACATGTAATTAATGCTTTAGTTTTTAATGTTTATAATAAAAAAAAATGGACCACCCACTTTTGTTTTGTACACTGACCCAATCTGGATCCCTTCACCAATACAAATTATATTTCATTATTTGGCAACTGGTCTGTATTTAGTGAGGAAAGTTGGGTTGTTGTTTCTTTCTTTTTTTTTTAATTAAACTTCTTTGTCTTACTGGAGATATTTGTTGTGTGCAAGAAGGGAAATATTTTTATTGCTATTTGTGAAGTACCTTGTACCCAGGATGTGATGGCTTTATTCCTGGGAACCCAAAATTCAGGCCCAGATATACAGCCTTCATAATCAGTGTACTGTTCCAAAAACCTGGAATTTTTAACAAAAATAAATATTTTAATTTCTGACAGACAACAAGGCAAGTAATGAAAAACTAACAAGCAGATGAAAAACTCTTTTTCTCTCCCCAGTGACCCATGCATTATATATTTTTTCCTAAACCACTAGCCATACATGCATCCAAACATATTCTTTTCATTCAGATATCTTGACATAGACATTATCATGTGCTTCTGTGTTTAACTCACAGCAGTTTCATTTATGCATTGTCTTAAGCTTCATAGAACTGATTAATTCATTAATGTATATAGGTGAAATGAAGATGCTAAATAAGAATTCTCTTTGAGTATAGGTAGCCAGTTTTAAAAAGTTAGGTAAATTTTCATCATGGAGGTATGCATGCACACACACACACACACACACACACACACACACACACACACACGCATACACAGATAATCTCCAACTTTGAACATTTGAAATATGAACATATACTACCATTTATTTTCCAGTAACTGATAAACATATTTTAGCTCTACAATGGGTTGATGGAGGGCAAGTACAGCGGAACTCTGCGATAATGCAAATTTGGATATAACGTGATCATGGCATTTGTATATTCATTCGCACATTAATTTTTTTCAAAGTATGTGAAAAAGAGTATAAAAATATTTAACTTCATTCTGGGAATGAGATCACATATGAATTTGAATATATATGCAATATGATCATGGCAGGGTTCCTGAAATTTGAAATTCATGTATGTGTACTTACTTAAAATATTTTTTAAGTACAAGAAATAGTGTGTAAAACATTTATTATCATTTTGGGGAAGAGTTCACATAATGACTTTTAATATGAAACGACCTGAAATTTAACAATTTCACCAGGTTCTTGAAGTGTTATGCAAAATAAGTCAGTACATCGTATTTGTGATTATATTCAATTAATTCTGTATACAATTGTTGCACATACAATAGCCAGCATATACTTCTTCTTTAACTGCATACACAGCCAAGCAGCAGAGACAAAGCGGTGGTTGATAAAAAATTCTCACAATTTAATAGACATCAAAGACCTAAAGCCACCAATATGTTGGCTGGGCTTGGCGGTATTGTTAGACACAGTGAGTTGAAAGTAAATATAATGTCTGCTTTATTAGCTATAAATTTAAAGGGTAAGAAATTGTACATGCATTCAGTTTTTTTCTTTTTAAGTGACTTGTGACTATTATAGGCCCACTGTACTTAGTTATCAGGCTTTATACATGCATTGTAAAACCTTCCATTAACATGACCCCGCTATTAATATGATCCAATTTTATAGACCCCCAACTATCGTGTTATAGCAAGGTTTTACTGTATATACATACAAATTCCCTAATGCCCACCCTCTGTAATATATACTAAATAAATGACCCTTCCCAATTCTGTTTCAATGAATTTTTAAGATGGTAATTATTTACTAAAAATCCAGAAATAATATTTCTTTAAATTTGTGAAACTGGATAGCATTGTAAATCAGGTCAATTTGTTATCATAATCTTATATATCATTTTATTAAATAATCAGTGATAAATTAGTGTTTTATTATTGTTTCTTGTTCTTTTTAAACAGGTACAATTATACTCGCGAAGATGAAGAGATTTACAAGGAATTTTTGGAGATTGCCAATGAGCTTATACCAAATATTATCAAAGCATGTAGCAAAGAAGGTGTAATGCCAGATAATGAGACACCTCTGCTACAGAATCCATCCATTTATGCAGATTTATTATGTTTTTATGATGGAATTTGTGAATGGGAAGAAGGCAGCTCAACACCAGTACTTCATGTTGGTTGGGCCCAGCAGTTTACATTTTCTCTTTCCAAATTTGATCCACGTGTGCGATCACTTCTGCACATTCATGCTGAAAATGAGGATGAAGATGATGAAGGAGATGAAGATAAAGAAAAGGATGAACAGCTTGATACAAAAGAAGATAGCATTGATAAGGAAATGGTACCCAGCAGACAAACATCACTGTCAGATAAAGAAGGTATTGGTCATCAAGTAAGGAAAGGAAGAAAGAAATCACAGACAGTTGAGGTTAAAAATAAAGTTGGCAAAAGAAAAGAAAATGGTTCTAGAGCAACTACTGGAGGAGAGAGAAACATTGAGGAAGAAGAAATCAAATCAGCAATAGAAGAACTTGTTTCAAGGGTTGGAACAGAAGAAGGAAGCAATGAAGCACCCAATCCCAATATAGCAGCTTTAGCTCAAGCCTGCAGTTCATCTATTCTCAATAAAGACTTTTATCTTGGAAGTGGTGAACCTTTTGCATCCATTAATGCTTTGTCTGTTGTTTCCACAGTCACGTCATCTACAGTAGCTTCCATTTCTACCACAACTGATTCTCGTGTTGACTTGGATGAATTTCTTAGTACTAAATCCAATGGTACAACATTTATGGGCCTTTCTCTTGATTCTATGCTGAAAGCAGAGAGTCCGGCAGACATGATGTTATGTGGAAAACGATCTGATGCTGTCCATCCTGTATCCTCAGAGCCTGATTTTGCACCTGATCCTGATGTCTTCTTAGCTCAGGAACCTGTGACACTTGAACTCCACAGTGCAAAGATGAAAGGATTGAAAAAAATTCTTATGTCAACTAAACTGAATGCTAATGCCATCAAACTGCAGTTGACAGCCCAGTCTCAGGTGCATCCCAAACATGTTAAAAGGGGGTCAGATGCTGATTCATCGGGAGCTTTACGAAAAAGAACCAGGAGAGAATGATGGAAAAGATTATTCATTAAATTTTATTTTAGCTAGAAGTTATATTTATATTTTAACTGAACTGATCAGAGTCAAACAGCTATTCATTTTGTTGCCTATTTACATTTTTTTTTTACTATTGATAGAAAGTTAAAAAAGGCTGTATATTTGTACAGTTGTACATATCTGTTAAGTATTTGTTCATGTAATAACACAATATGACTGACCAATTTTATTTTTAATTATAAATGTAATGGTGCACTGCACAGCAGGCAGCATTGAACCCTCCACACGGTCTTGGCCTCATGTGATATGACTGAATACTAGTGGTTATTTTATGCACTTTATACAAACTGTGTTGCAGGAAATTGTAATCAAAGCTCAACTAACTTATAGGTTTTACCTTGGCTAAAATCTGATCACGGTTGATTATTTTTCAAGTGTCCATTATAATTCAGTTAAAATCTGTTTCTTCACCTTTATGGCTTGTAAATGTTAATTTTCAGAAATTGTAAGGATAAATTCAGTTTCGCTACACCAAAAATATGATGCTAATGGTCATCATTATTTCAATTTTCATTTATGGAATTGCACTCTGCTTTTTCTTTATTTAAAGACTATTTACTTAAGCATGTGGCTATATGTGTGTGTATGCACATGCATATGCATGCATGATTGTGTTTTGTCGCGGGGGTGCTGGTGGTAGAACTGACTGTTGCTGGCCTCTCCTTCTCGATCAAGGGTGGGGAGGGGGGTAGGTCAGCTGTCGCGACTTGCTGAGATCACACTGAGTGACTAATGTGTAATATAATCACTCTCGCACTTAGACTCCATGAATGTTCTTGTGGGGAATGGGGGTACCTTTATTCTGAGATGCGGGGTAAAATGTGAAAGTCAGCATATATGTGTGAATGTGGTGTGAATGTGATGTGAGGGATGAGCGGAACGAACAAACAAACAACCGTACCAACACACTTTCGCAACAAAGAGAGAAAAGCCCAACTCTTGAAAAAGAGTAAAAAGAAGAAATTTATTCTAACAAAAAACAATTGGCTACTCTCGTACAATGTTAGTCGTTCATTCAGAAAACATCCTCTCACAGCATTTATGGGTGGGGGACCAGAGCAATGAAGATGATAAATAAAATAAAATGACAAAATCAATTGTTTGGTTAGCGGTGAAGACCGCAAAAATAACTGCCAAATAAATCACGGGTTTACGACCCAATACAAACAATAAATTACAATGGAGGTGAAGACCGCAAAATTATCTCAATAAATACAACGGCAGTGATAACCGCAAAAAGCTTTCAGATGCTAATGACAATTAGCATTACACAATGATGTGTGAAGACCCAATACAAATAGTGCCTAACAATTTACAAAAAGCGGTGATGACCACAACACTTTATCATCTAACAAGTAAAAATTAATGCTACAAAGTTATCTCAATTTAGAATTAAATGTCTGCAAAAAGTTTAGGGTAAAAACCCATTCATCAATAAATACTAAATGTTTATAATTGTTTATAAAATGTTTAAGGTGAAAACCCCAATCAACAATAAATGTTCAATCAAATAAAATGTTCTAGAACTAAAGAAATATCAATAATAGTTATAAACTAAATAATTAATAAACTATGCTAACCTACCTACCTAAGTGAATGCACCCTATAATTAAATACTTAACTACTGCTACTTACAATTAATGAGGGGTTGATCAGACATGAAGACACACTAGCTACTGTGCACAAAAATATGAAGTCCTGGAATATCATGCCAACACACTGGCCACAAAAATATGAAGTCCAGGAATGTCGAATAAGAATAGCACACTTTATTCTCAGGAAATAGCAACAATGTTCCTCGGTGAAAACTGGAAACAAAAATAGTGATGACCTCCCCCTAGACAGGGATGGGGAGTGAAGCACGCTCACATGCAAGTTGATGAACCCGGTGATGATCTTTCGCGTTGATAAACGCTGAAAGTACAACTCCTCGCTGAAGAAAGGCAAAGTTAAAAGTGGTTGAAAAACCAATGAGTGGCATAGAATACTCTTCTCCCGGCCCAGTCTTGCTCCATCAGTACTTGTCGCAAAAGTCCCTGATGACCAACCACTGCCCATAAAAGGATTGGGTACGACAAAACACATGTTCAACACTATACAATATGAGGTGAATATTCAAGTCTTTCTTTCCCAGTCATGAAGATAGAAAGATTGTCCAAACTCTGTGTAGGCAAACAATACAAGGCCTCACACTCTTCTGTAGTTTAGACCAGGCGCACACACACTAAAGAAGAAGTTCTCTTATATAAAAACTAAATCTTCCACGACCTTCTAGAAGCAGGCACGTGAAATATTGGCTGTCTATTATAAATTGGTGCATATCACTACTATGTGCATTCACTTCTAATAACAAAAATTAGTTCCTCTAAAATTTCTATACAATGAACATTTAACAATTAAATATACTATCTACCTATTACTAATTTAATTAACTATTATCTAACATAAATAAACAAGCAAACAAATCAAAGTGCTATAAATAAAAAAATGAGCAATCATGCTTGCAAACTGACTGACAATACATGGGTCACGACACTCAACAAAGGACCATAACATCAGCTGACACACTCACATTCAGTAAAGGGAGATAAAAATACATTTTAAAAAATTATTTTTTCCTGATTACTCCCCTTTTCTGTGACGTTTAATGAAAATTATTTTAGTCTTGGGTTCTGACAATATTTTAATTAATTAATTCATAGCAATTATTTATATAAACTAATAAAATATGTTCTTTAGCTAGATTAACTTGGTTTTCTTATGTAAAATGTTACGTTTTTATATAATGACAATCATTATTTTATTTTTATTTAAACCCTGGCTTGGTCAGTATTTTATAAGGAAAAAATATTGGAAAAAATCTATGTAAACATGTTGTATAGAGTAAATCAGTTGTTAAAAAACATATTAGTTTCAAAGTACACTTTGGTTTGGAGTTTTGAATGAGTTCCATTCTTGAGGATATTCATAATTTGATTTTGCACCTAATCCAGTACATAAATGATCTGTATGTTGGTCCACCATTGAATAATGAAAGAGAGAATGTGATAAATTAAAATGCTTTTGATTCCTGCAGTTCATCTGGGTGAAACTAGTTTAAGGAATGAATGTCACTAAGTAAGTCAGAAATTTTTTTTAAGTGCCTTTCCGGCTTATTCATTTTGGTGGATTGTCATAAATCAAGACCTGACTGTACTTCCATATTTTCAACAGTAGATGCAGATAGTATTAAAAAAAATGCTGTCATTTATGTTTAGTTCAAAATATTTCTATATTATCAATATCAGATGCAAATAGCATGATAAAACCCACTTTAATTTATATACTACAATCTGAGAAATTTTCAGACAACTAAGTATTGTAACAGCTAGTGTAATTTTAAGTCTGCCAAGCATTTTAGACATTGGTATGAACTGTAAGCTAGTGTTCACAAAGATGGTATAATTAGATAGCAACAGAATTATCATCTATCCCAGACATATATTTGACTGAGACCTAAACAGTTTTCTTTGAGGTATAAATGGTTAAAAGGCCCAGTCACATAGTTATTAAATTAAAATAAAGAAATAAATGTTTACCTCTAATCGCTTTTAAGTTTGAATTGGCAGCTCCAAGTTCAGTTCTTCTGTTTACAATAAGACTTTATTTATGATAGTCAATGGATTTATTTTCAAAAATGTGTATGTTGCAGGTTCTGAAGGTAGTATTTTTGTTAAATAAACATTCAAATCCTTTACAAAATGAAAATTATCCAATACACTATATATAATTGTATATTGATGAACTATGTAATCTGTATACATTGTTAATAATATGTAATACCATAGTAATTATATTTAATTTGTAATAACATATATAGGAAGAAATTAAAACAAACTGTAAAAACACTTTGATATTATAAATTAATAATGTATTAGCATGCTTGCCTAAATTACTCATTTCAAATAATGATTGACCTATTTAAAACTAAAAATATTTAGTTGATGTAATTAAGCTGATCTAATCTTTATTCAGTTTAGAAATACATAATTTATTTGATATTTACTTCCATAAAAATACTTCATCTGTACAATTTAATAATTATTTTTGTTCAGAATTTTTATCGGAAATTAAATTAGAACAGACTTGTGATGTGTGTTTGGTATGGATGGATGTATGGAGAGAAAGAGAGAGACGTTTCTCACTTACTGCATATCACAGTCACCCATAAGTTTTAAAGTAAAGTTAATTACTAAGTCCCTCACTAAATCTTTGTTTTTGATCTGTGGTCAGCATAATAGGTAAATGTGTTGGGTTTTCTTTTTTTTTTTTTAAGGTGGTGTGTGTTTTTATTTGTTTTGGTTATGGGAAACACAATCTTCAATTATCAAAGGCATGGAATCGATTCTATTTTCTCATTTATTTAGACTTTCTGTCATTAACTGCATTTATGTTTAGATTTCATGAACTGCACTTATGTTTTAAATTTTCTGTCAACAAATGTATTTGTGTTTAGACTTTCTGTCACTAAATTGTATTTGTGTTTAGACTTTCTATCACTAACTGTATTTGTGTTTAGACTTTCTATCACTAACTGTATTTGTGTTTAGACTTTCTATCACTAATTATATTTGTGTTTAGACTTTCTATCACTAAACTGTATTTGTGTTTAGACTTTCTATCACTTCCTGTATTTGTGTTTAGACTTTCTATCACTAACTGTATTTGTGTTTAGACTTTTTGTCACTAACTATATTTGTATTTAGATTCACACACACACACACACACACACACACACACACAAACTGTATTATTAGTTAGATTCTCTGTTACAAACTATATTTTATGTCAGTAATTGAAAGAGCATTTAGACTTGCTGTCACTGACTATATTTATGTCAATAATAGAAGGAATATTTAAAACCATTACTAAATGTTGTTTAAGACTTTATGTCACACACTGCATTTGTCAGTAATTGAAGGAAAATTTAGTCTTTCTGTCACAATATTTATATCAGTAATTGAAGAGGAATTTTGACTTTCTGTTATTAACTGTATATCAGTAATTGATGGAGGATTTAGATATTTTGTCTCTAACACTATTTATGTCAGTAATTCAGTAACTGAATCAGCATTTAGACTTAATATCACTAACTGTATTTATATAAGTAATTGAAGGAACATTCAGACTTCTATACATATAATAAAATTGTTAGTCTGTTGGCCAGGGCTAATTAAAACTATTGGAATGATTTTGATCCAACTTTTACTTTTGTATATCTTAGTGCCATAGAATCAAGATAGACTATATAACATCATGAGGCTCACCAGCAGACCTAAAACTACAAAAATAGCAAAGTGCCTGCATGAAGAGAACATTAACCAGAATATTATATTAAAAAGCATTCTTGAAAGTTCAGAAATGCTTTCCAGATTGTGTATATGATGTCACTTATTTGGTTAGTGATGGATGGTGTTTTGAAATTGAAATATTGTAGTTTAATTTATTCAGTAAAATGAAATAGAAATATTATTAACTGCCGTCACAGCAGCAAATTATTTCAGTATGCAGTTATTTTGAAATTATACAATTAATATATTGACTTCTGAGATAAATCAGCATTTATTACCTAACCTCAGTTTAGAATTATTTAACAACAGAAAATAATGTAACAGTTTGAGTTTACTTTTTTAAAAAAAATCATGTCAATTCTAGTTTCCAGCGTCATTACTTTTATTATTAATTTGCAATGCATTCAGTTATAACTCTTTATATTATTCTAGGGTAAATATTTTTTTCATTAAAACTCATGTTACTCCTGGGCAAATAATTTTTTCATTAAATATTGTCTAAAATATATATATTTTAAGATTACAAAAAGAATTTATTTCCCATTTAACTAATGCAATTCAGAGTTTCTGGTTATTTACTATCATGTTCTATCTTATTTTTAATGTAATTCATATTTTTAATTTACTAGGAATGTATGTATGAAACTTGTTAGATGTGGTTTACTTTGATTAAGAAATTAAATATGTATCTAGATGGTCAGGCTTCAGCAGTCTCAACTTAAAGCAGCTCGCCAATATGAACAAGTCCATAAGACCTATTCATTTAAAAAATTTCAAATTCCGATTATATTTCAATTACAAATGCTTGTAACTGTAGTGATGTCTGTTCATTACTTCTTATGAATAAAGCGAACTAGTTGAGATATAAATAAATAGCAGATGAATGATAGTTGTCACTGGCTTGGAGGCATAAGAATGTCATAACTCTTGCTCTTGTCCAGTGCACAATTTCAATAGTTTATGCTTTGTAGTTTATTGTATTTTACTACAGTGCCATTATTAATGAGATTTTTCAATAAAATAAACTTATAAAGCATAATTTTTCTGATGTTTCATTAACTGACACAAACATTTATGTAAACATTCTGACTCTTGTACAAAATTGGATTTTGAACATCCTTAAAAATGAAACTTGGTGGTAACTCAAGACCCTACTATCACTTATAATGTAATTATAATCATATAAAACCATGATTTGTGGTTTATTCACATCCCCTGGCATAATGCAAACTTATTATTGTCATAGAGATTAACTATCAGAATTGACACAGATAAAAGTGGTAATACATGCACGTACATTAAGCTGTGGTGGCATGAACCCTCTGAGCACAATGTTCTTCCCCCCCACCCCCTTGAAATGCTCTTTCCAGCACAAACTAACAAGTAAACAATTTTTTTTTAATATATGACTTCACCTAGCCAGTGGATATTCATTGCTACAGTTTTGTCCTTTTCAGATCAAGAAAGGTACCAGATGTGTTTGGTATTTATTCCTCAAACGAAAAAATAACATTATCTTTTGTGTATGTCACTAAGGATGGTGGTTCAAGGTTGATTTTGACTTTATTTAAAGGTGGGTTTTTTGTGAATATGACAAAATACCATTTATGACAAATGCAGGCAACACTGTTTTTGCTCCCACACACATCTATATACAACTCCTTTATCTAAGCAGTATAAAATGGTATTAAACAATCACTCATAGTAAAGAATAGAGTTTCATTATATTTCTTATTAAAGAGAATGTGAAAACAGCTTAAATTCTCTCTGGTTAAGTTTACAATATGGGAAAGAGATCTTATCTGCAATTTTTCTTAAGTTCTTAAACCGATAGCTAACAGACCACATGGTCACATGCAATCAAGAACTAACACAGATATGAAAATTCTTCATATTGAGGAACTGATTTTGGAAAAGAGATAACCAAAATACATTCTATTGCATCCAAAGAGTGCATGTTGGGAGCCTAGAGATATTCATTCATGTTAAGGAACATATGAAATTTAAGACAAAAAGAAATAAAGTTCAGTATCCTGAATTAGCTATGCAGTCTACATATTTGCTTCATTGCTGGACATCAGTATCTTGCTATAGAAGTGGTAAAATGTGTTGATGTAGGTATATTAAAAAAGAATAATAGTTAGATAATTGGATATATTTGTGTTCTTATAATTTTAATGTAGAAAAAGTATTTGATGGCACCAACACTATATTCAATTTTGATTGTAGAAAGTTTTTGGTATCATCATCACTTTATATAATGTTGATTTCAGAAACATTGTTTGATGGCATTACCATAACACGATCTATACACCTAATCATCGACTTACAACTGCAATCAATTCTGACAGAATGGTTGGAAGTCAATTTGGTTGTATGTTGGACTAACCTTTATTTTTTTAATCATTTTTCTACCACTAGTTTCAAGGCAAACTGATGCAACTAAGGTTAACAGTGTATCAAAGGGTCTCAGTTGCTCCTCTTTATCATCCTGCTGCCTGATTAATAAAGGAGCTTCTGTTTCTCTGAGTACCCCTCCCACCAATCCTGAAATCTTACAAATGCACTGCCAGATATACAGTACATATCTGTGGTTGGATCAAAGTTGTAAAGTCGATTAGTCAAGTTGCGTAGGTTGTAAGTTGGTGACTAGCTGTAATTTGATTATAGAGTATTTTGTGACATTAATGCTAAATTAAAACACATTTTTAAAAAAAAATCTGTAAAATGTTCCATTAAATTATAAATTCTGAATTACTTTATTTAATTTTACTTTAAAAAAAATTATTTTATCAACCAGAGCTTTTACATTTTTAAAACCAATAATACATATTTATACATTATGTTTCTTTAACAAATTCTTATCACATCAAGAGACAATTAAAAAAAAAAATTAAAGCTTTTGTATAATGAGTTTGCCTTATTTGAGAAGATAAAAATAAACTTTGTAATGTATTCAAATAAATAATAATAAAAATAGTGAGTAGTTGTTTTGTTAATATTGAAGTCCACTTTAAATATACATATATTACAAAAGTATTTATCAAAGACATCTGCCAAACATGATTTTCTGGTGATAGTTTATATATTAAAAATGTTTCACGCACAGAAAATTATGTCAAATGTTCCCTTGCTTTTTATCTTTATGTTTTATCAGCTTATCAGAAAGTTTGGATTGATATATTTTATATTAAAAATTATTTGTTTTAAAGGTTTTTGAAAAAATCCACTATATCATCTGTAAAGGATTTGGATGGAGAAAGATTTGGCTAATTTGCTGTTGTTTTTAGAATTGAATCAAAATACATGTAAATACAATACTGCTGCAGTTTTGCTGGGAAAAGTAATCAGGTTCAAGTAGTTCTTGTTAGTATTAGTCATATGTACATACGCCTGAATGAAGAAAGCCACGAATACATTGAGGATCTTAGCATTACCTCTGTGTAGTATTACAATGTAGAGAACAGTTTCAGTCCTGTTTACTGTGTAAGGGAAAATTACATGTTTTCACTTCTGCTTATCTGAATGTTGACATTACTATTTAGATTAGTTATTAATTTAAACATTATCCGTCATCTTGTTCTTCACTATTGTAATTTCTGTACTATGCACTGTAGTGTAGATTAATTATTAGTATTCTAGCATATTGTACTTAACACTGCATTACAGAGTTGATTAACTAGCTATTAGTATACTAGCACTTTGTATTGTATTCACACTGAACAGCAGTGTTGATAATATACTCCAATGTAGTGATGATTGACTAGTTATTAGCATAGTAGTACTTCAATCTGTGATGTAGATTACCACATTTTACTGTACTTCAACAGTGTGCTCATTAGCTAGTTATTAGTGTACTTGCATATTGTACGTACTTAAACTGTGGTGTAGATTAAGTAGATTAGCACATTTTACTGTATGTACTTTGTACAGCAGTTTTGATCAGCTAGCTATTATTGTAGTAGCCTATTTTACTGCACTTCACTCTGGTACAGTAGTATGTTGCAGTTTGAATTATAATGAACCTTTATTTATGTTAAATTATTGCTTAAAGAAAGTTTTAAGTAAAAAAAAAAAAATATTGTTTTTAGATCTGTTGTCTAACTATATAAATAAAAAGTAAATTTATTTAACTAATCAATGATAACAGTTAATTTTACTATAATTCTACATTGAGAAGTGTGAAAGCCCTTTGAAAGTTAGCAGACTCTGGTTGGGAGTAAGAATATTTTGTCAGAAGTGTTGTGTTGTGTTTTTTTTTTAAACAAAACTTTTATTAGACTTAGCATGCACATTGTAGTGTCTCATTGTACAACAGATTGTCATAGATTGCAAAGTATGTTACATTTCAGAAAACCTAAGTTTTCTTACAGATCAGAAAAGCAGGTTCACATTCATTTCTTCAGATTGACTACAGAATTCAGTGCCTCAAAATTGCAGAATGCATTTGAAAAAGGTCTAATATTTTTTTTAATTTTATTTATTTATTTTGTTGTTGTTTTTTTTTGGAGGAATCATATTGTTTAAATTGCAAAAATAAATTAAAATGTTCTGGAAAAATTTGACATAAATTTCAAACAAAATGTCTGAATAAAGCATGAAAAGTATCTAATAGTACCATTGATGACATTCAAAATTAGCACAATAGTCACAGCCAATAGCGCAATTAATAGTATTTAAATAGCACATAAGACATGACCAATAGTGTAATTAATAGTTTTAAAATTAGCACAAAAGTCACAGCGTCAACCATTAATAGTATTTAAATAGCACACAAGACATGACCAATAGTGTAATTAATTGTTTTAAAATTAGCACATATAGGTCCCAGCGTGGATCATTAATAGTATTTAAATAGCACATAAGTCATGGCCAACAGTGCAATTAATAGTATTAAAATGAGCACAAGTGGCACCATTGCTACATTAAAATGAACACATTTACAGCTTTTTTTAAATTTTTTTCCCCATGAATATATAGATAAAAGAACAAAAGGCATTATATGTATATAAATATTCTTTTCTTGAATATAAGTATTCAATTCAATATAAAATTCTTTCATGAAAAATTTAAATGGTATTCTTTCCTTTGTTTATATGCCAGTTAATATAGAAATAAGTATAAAATGAATTTAAAAAGATATTGTTTTAAATATTTCCCCTTAGTAGTAAATGTATATATGTATTTTTTATTTACCTCATAGAATGTTCCTAAGGTTTTGGCAAGAATAGAAATTAGAGCTTTTTTATTTTAAAATAAATGTTTTGCCTAACTTGTAAACAAAATTAATCTTCAATATACATAATTGTGCAAATTAAACCCTTGTTATCAGGTAATAATTTTGCATAGTTTCAGTATATGTGAATATTTATTATAGGATAAAACACTGCTTTTGAAAAAAAAGTTTTTTAAATATTGTAAAAAAGCAAATTATATTTAAAAAGAATTAATATTCTTTAGAATTAACAAAAATGTTTTCAAAGAAAGTTGTTATTGCTATCTTGATTGCAAACCCAAATAAGGTAGAATAGCAAACTACTTTTGAAAAGAATTATTATAATGTGTACTGGTGTTTGGATGATCAGATTACTGATTTAAAGTACAAATTTTGTTTAGAAATCAGTTCAGTATAAAATAGCAAAATGTCTTGTTTTTATTACATATGCTCAAAGTGGAATAAAATGCACACTAAAGAAATGTATGAGGTTTTCTTATTCTCATTATAACCATTTGAAATAAAACAATCATCCACATTTTGTTAATGTCATGTTCATTTTCAATTACATAAATTTAACACTTTGCGTGAACTTTTATTTAAAAAGCTTTGCTTTAATATACAGGTTATTTAAATATAACTATTAAAATTTATTTCTTTTTAATGGCTTAAAAAGGAATTGAATGAGAAAAAATATTTTCCATAGATGTGAATATCATTTAAATTAATTTGGAAGGTGATAGATAACTAGATATACTTTCATTATTAGTACAGAAGTACATAATAGTACAGAATTCTATTGTATGCAAAGGATTTCTTAATTTCTTGATCAATGATAATTCAAACAATTATAATTTATTTCCAGCTTTTGTATTATCTTGCAGAGAGAATACAGGCATATATTTTGGTAACCTAGGGCAAATTGTACAGAAAATCAAAGTAATATTGTTGCAGTGTAATATGTAATATCATTGTTATATGTGGTGCTATAATGCTAATTCTTATTACCTAAACTATATGCCCAGAGTTGATATACATTTGTAACACAAATTCCAAAACTATCATTTAACTGTTGCTTTCATTTAGTAGTTGTGTATCTTTTTTTCTCAGTATTAATATCTTTAACTGTCCTATTTATATATGAATTCAATGTGAAGTATAATATGTTGATAATATTTTACCAGATCTGATTTACTTGTTCACTGAAAGACATTAACTCACACTTCAGATAGAATATATTCATTGATTCTAACCCTTTGTTTATATTATTTTGCTATGTTCTTTTTTTTCAGACACCATATTAATATAATGACATTGATATGTTTATTAAGTACAACGCACTTTGGTGTGTGATGTCAGTTTTGAATGCAAGTATATAATGTCATTGATATATATAGCATTAAGTACAACATACTTCAGTGTGTGATGTCTGTTGTGAATGCAAGTATATAATGTCATTGATATATATAGCATTAAGTACAACATACTTCAGTGTGTGATGTCAGTTTTGAATGCAAGTATATAATGTCATTGATATATATAGCATTAAGTACAACATACTTCAGTGTGTGATGTCTGTTGTGAATGCAAATGAAAATACATCCAAGTTAGCTCTCTAGTGGTCCAACTGTTTTTTTTTTCTTTTTATGTTATTTCAGTTTTGGGTGCAAATGAAGAGATTACGTATGATTAACTCTCTTGTGGTCCGGCCATGTCAGAGTAGTGGCATCAGTTGCTTTCCCACCAATTGAAACTTGCTGGTGTAGGATGTTTGTTTTTTCAAAAGTACTCATTCTGGTTAGTGGTTTAGATTTATTTCTGGGTTATAAATTAAGCTTTTCCTTTATCTGTCAGAGATTTAAAATATAGCTTATTGAAATTAGTTGATTTACCTTATTAGTCCAGGGTAATAAATAAAGCTTGCCCTTTAACTATTAGGGTATTCAGAGTAGCTTGTAGAAAATTGTTGATTTTGTTTATTAGTCCTGAATAATAAATAAAGCTATTCCTTTATCTTTTAAGGGATTCAGAATAGCTTGTTGAAATTAGTTGATTGTGTTTATTATTACTTTTATTACTATTACTTAGTAATACAGCTTTCCTGTCTGTGTGTGTGTGTGTGTGTGTGTGTGTGTGTGTGTGTGTGTGTGTGTGTGTGTGTGTGTGTGTGTGTGTGTGTGTGTGTGTGTTCACAACAGCTAATTGGAATTAGCTGATTTTGTTTTATTACAATCGTGAGTAATCAAACTTCTTCTGTCTGGTTGGGGATGAAGAACAGCTTGTTTGCAGCATTGTGCAGTGGACATGCATGATTTGTTTGGGCAGAGAAGTATGTATGGCTCTCATTGGATTCTTACTGTGTCTTGTTCAAACTGTTTGATACTGAAATAGACAAATGAGTGTTTTATGTAAAGTTTTTTCATTATGAAATATTTTCCCAAGTAATAGATACCTGTTCAGTTTCATGCCATTCATAACTACTCCACTCTGCATTATTGTGTCAGTCAGTTGTATGTTAGTTTATTTTGTTTAACTCTTGTTGATTTGTACATATTTGTTTCTGTTATGGTTCAAGTAGCATTTACCAGTACAGTATAATAATTTTTTTATAAATCTAAAATTATTTATAAGTTATTTTATTTATAACAAATATTGGCAGCAAGTTTTATGTTAATCAAATTAGTTTTATTTTGTACAATGTTTATATTTGTGGTGCACTTTGTTGTTTTCCCCTTATGCATCATTAAACTATTGTGTTAATATTTGTCTTCGTGTAGGCACTCCAACATAGAGTTACTATATTTTATGTTAGCACTAAAATGTGTTAATATTTATCTTTATGTAGGCACTCAGCACTGTTTGGTATTTTTTTTATGTTAGTACTAAAACACATTGTCACAATCAGCTTATCTTCATATTAGCACTAGGACATAGTGTGACATCTTCATGTTAGCAATTATGAGATATTGTTATTACTGGATTATAAGGGATTTAGTTAATTTGGTATGAAACATTTGCATCAAATTATATGAAAGTATTGCTTTTAGAAAAACAACACCCATTTGAGAAAGATATTAAATATGTCAGTATTAATTTTTATACACCATTGTGTTTATTCCTTATTTTTGTTTAGAATCACAATTTCATTTCATGAATGAATTGCATTTAAATATGATATAGATGATTGTCTAGAAATGTATTATATGTATGCATATTATTTTTTAAAATGTTAGTATGACATACAATAATAAATATTGATCTCTAAAATCTTGGTTATTTTGCCATGATCAGCATTGTCTTTCCCTGGTTCTGGCAAGTATGCTTAGAGTGTCGATCCTTTTTTAGTAATTGCAGTTGAAATAGAATTATTTTTTTAATTTTATTACTATCTTTGAAATAACCACAAAAAAATCTTTAAAATTAAAAAGAAAAATGTATTTTGTCTTGGAAATTGAAATAGGATTTAATAGATACAAGATTGATAGATACAAACTTTTATGAATTTTGAAATGTGTATAGTACTTGTAATGCTTTTAATTATTAATTTTAATTTACTCTGGAGTTATATGGAAAATCCCAATAGCAGAGTGAAATATTTTTCATCTGTTCCTGAAATGAGTGGACTTAGGTATTTCACTTGTCTGTAAAATCTCTTTGTCAGAATAATACAAAATATACCTTGCACTAAGAAGAAAGAAAAACTGATGTCATGTTGGCTGCATTCTTTCTTTTCTACTTGTGACTAAATACACAAACAAATTTTCTGTTATCATCTCTTTCCTTTCAAAAACAAAACAAAACCCGGTGAATTCTTTTGAGAATTTTAAAATTAATTTAAATTGTTCTTTATGTTGTCACTAAAATTACTGCAATCTTTCCTCTCTCTTAGTAGAGTGCATTGCTCTGACTTCACATATCATAGAAGGCTTGTGGCTAATTATTTATATAAAAATGGTGACTTGCTTTCCATTATAAATATGAAATAAATAAACAGGATAAATAGATTAAATTCTATTTGACACATTTGTTTTATTATAATAGATAATACAAAATATATAATCAATACTTTCTTACAAACTATTATGACAGTTGACTTGTGATTTGTTAATCAAATTGGCCAGATATTTTCATAGAAATAATGGTTATTAGGAAAAACAAATAAGTCATATAACTATGATGCAAACACTTGTTTAAATACCAAAATGTATTAACTAGTCATATATAAAATAATATACATAAACATCTAGAAAAACATGCCATAATGCTATATTGAAAATCTGCTTTTATTCAAGGATATTATTACAGATAGGATGGCTTTAAAGCAAATAAAATAGGAAATAGAAAATATCTTGCAAGTTAAAAAAACTGTTTATGATGAAATTCCAAGTGATGCAAGAATAACAAGTAGTAAGTCTTGACTACAGTAGAGGAAGTAACAATTACATGTACAGTACATACATACAAATGTTAGCTGACAAAGCAAAAGTTTTGTCCTTGACTGACCGCAATTTTTTGGGTCCTCTTAAAAATAATGTTGGGCAGTCAACGGGAAGAAATGGTGATAAGTTGTATTTATACTCTAGGATTGCAAGAAAAATGGAGAACATATTCTAATATTGGAGATTGGTAGAAAGAATTGGAGCATTTCAAAGTATTAAAAATGAGTCCTCTGGTGAGATTGTTATAGATATGTTTGACAGATAGACTTGCAATGTCTAGCTTTATTTCCTCTCTCAATGTATTTCCTTTTGTTTGTACAAAAACAAAAGCTCTCTAGCCAGAAGTTCGTTGCATTATATCACAGTTGCCTTTTGTTTCTTTATTTTTAGACCTTAACAAGTATTGGAGCTATATCTAAGTTTAAAACTGGAGTATCTAAAGTTCTTTTTTTTTTTAAATGTCATTTTATAAATAAAGTGTATTTATTCTATAGATTAAGTCCTTTTGGATGCTCCATACTTTGATGTACACGTTGTACAGCTTTGCAATGGTAACTAAGTACATTCTTACATTAATTGTCCATGCTAAACTGTATTTCACCAGAAGGAATAAAACTCTAATTCACACAAGTTCTTCTGTTTGCTTATACATTGCGCATGTAATAGCTCCCAACAAATTTTCTATTTTCTTTCATTAAATTAATATTTTATAGTAAATATTTTTTTTTTAATGATCATGATAAACGTCCAGTATTCAATACCTATATATAAAATCTGCTTTTAAACATTTTGTATTTGTGATTTGCTAATCTAAACGATCACACTAAAAGAGCCAAAGGGTATCAAATTAAAAAGAACAGTTTTTTTGTACATGTAAACTGTGGAAATAAATTTCTTGGTTATTTAGAACTAAGTAGGAAAGGAAAAAGTTTGCATAGGTTGGTAACTGTTTTGTTTGCAATGAGTATTTATCATACACTCAAGTTAGAAAATAGTTGTAGAGAATTAGAACTAGACTCTCATGTAGAAAATTGCTATAGATATGTCTTATTTATTACATTTAAATTAGAGATTAATGATGTGACAAATTGAAAAAAAAATAAAATAACTTTTTCTCATCTTCAAATAAGTGCTTTTTTTCTCTCTGGCTAGCTCTGTATACCAGAATGAAGTAAAATTAAATTGTGTATAATTAAACTTCATGGTAACAGTGTATGTATACTAGTAAATTTGCAAATAAAATGCATTTGACTTTTATTTATCTTTTCCATGAAATACGTATATGCATTTATTGCCCATTTCATCAAAACTAATTTCTTTTGTGAAATTATCTATAAATGAATAAAAATTAAAATAACTATCTTCATATTAACGGTGCCATATACATTTGTCTTCAAAATATATCACAATTCTGAATACAAAACAATCCATCAACTTTTATTTTTTAAATAATAGTGAGCTGTATCAAATTGTAATATTTTAATAATCTATTTCAGCATGAGTATTTATTATAGCCATTGACTCTTTTATTTTAACTCTTTATTCATAAATTATTAATAAAGTAATTGAACCATCTTTGATGCTGTTACTATATGCTTTTATGAATGAATCTTTGAAAGAGTGTATTTAAATTTGTGGTTCATGTTTTAGTATTACTTGATATATCTGTTAACAAATGTAAATAGTGTGTATTTAAGTCAGGTGTTTTGCTTGAATTAAGAGTGTGGCTGATTTTGTGACATCATATAATTGTAAACAAGAAAACTGCTTGAAATCACATTTAATAAAATTACAAGCCATGTTTAATAACATTAGATATTAGGAAACTTGCTTTTAAACTGGCAGGGTGGGTGAGGGGGGGGATATATTGAAAATAATTTCAACAAAAAGCATTAGAATGGCAGGTAAAGACTGACTCCGTTGCTGTCACAGTTTTTCCAGGAGAGGTACTCCATGCAATTATTTTTGGGTGTGTGTTTGCCTCTCTTGGGTTATCATAAGTACAATATCATGATTTTATTTTGTTTGTGGCATGACTGTAGCATACTGTGACGCCCAGAAGTCACTCTTGTGTAATTAAAACTGAAGTGTTAATAGTCATTTAATTTTTTCACTCTCCTGGTGAGCTAAAGCCGATGGAAGAGACGATTCGAATGTCACTGAGCTTAGCTGACTGTCGTGAATGATTGACAGTGGAAATATTCACCATTCTTCGTTATTCCAGTCTTCACAGACGAGTGGACACATATGCTTGTATTTCATCTTTCGTTGACTTCAGTACTTTGACATTTTGACTAACAGTTTGTGTGTGCGTTCACTAATGTGTACATCGTCGTCTTTGTCACACTTCTTCGATTAACTGTGAGAAATAGAATTTATTAGGGGCGCATCTTCCTAGGTAGCTATGTTATTAGTTATATTTTTTTTATACTAGGGAGGAGTATTGACTGTCAGTCCTGATGAACATTCGCTAATAATTTAATTGACAATGATAATTTTTGGGTTTTAACCCTAAGATATTTTGTTGTGTATCATTTTGTAACATTATGGCTATCATTTGGCGGAAGGTTTCTGCCCTTGGAAGATTTACTGTTTGTTGCTTTGTACGATTTATTTATTTTATTTTATGTTTATATTTTTCTTTTCTCTTTTTTCATTGCTCTCATTCTCTAGTGGCTCTAGTGGATGTGCTGAGTGACCGGACTAAGCCGTAATAAATTAAATGCAATAAATTAAAAGGTGCAATAAAATAAAGAAAATATTTTTGCACCTTATATCACAGATCTATCGTGGTTTATGGGAGTGAGTTGGTGCGGCTGTTGACGTGTTGTTTGGTGACTTGTGGGTGTGTTGGTTTGTGTGTTCATTGATTATTCTGTTGTGTCCTCCACTTTACAGTTATACTCGCATTCATTCCATATATTTGCCCACTCGGAAGCTTTACCCCACATACAGAATAAAACATATTCTCCCCCAGGAACATCATGGTGCCTGTGTGTGAGACAGCTGTTTTTTCAATCTATCCAGCATCGGAGTATCAGTCGGCTAGTAGTTCCCATTTCTCCGGGGTGGGGCTGTGACAGTAGCTGTTTATCTCACCACCTGGATCTAAGCAACAATACCAGAGCAGAGTAGGTTCGCCAAGTGGATAGGTGGTGACAGTGTTTAAGTAAACTTCTTTGATTTGCTAGAGGATCAGTTTAAATTTACTCAGTTTACTCCTGATAGGGATTTTAATCAAGGTTGATAGTGCCAACTAAACTCTCAAAAGGATCCAAGTAAGTTGGGATAGTTGCATCTGTTGAAAAAGGAGAAACAAAAAACAATTGTATACTGTTTCAGACATGTTTTATTCCTACTGCAATAATCTTTAAATGAAAACATTTGAATAAGCAGCATATAAAATGTGCACACTTGTCTTGGCTTCTTATAGTGGCTAAATGATGAACATTGTTTACCCAATTCTTTGACCACTTCACCATAAGTGAAATCAAATGAAAATAATAATTATTTCTCATTGCAGCATGAAAGGTTCGAGAACTCTGTTATCATGCTGTACACACACCCCTCACAAAATCCAGCCATACGATATTTTTTTTTCTCTGAAAGAAGAGTTTGAACAATAAGCGCAGAACTGGATGCATTTCAACCCAGGACCTAATAGTTCAGTATGATATTTCTTAACAACTGACAGATCAATAGAACCAGTCTGTGCAACCAGTACTGCATCTGCAATGACGACCAGCATGAAAGGCCAATTCCTACATACCAGAAGAATCGTGCTACTGTGAAGTAGAACAGAGATCAGAGTGAGCTGTTAACAAGAAAGTTACTGCTAACAAGACTGTGAAAGGAAATCTATAGGAAACTAATACTAACAAATCTGGAAAGGGAAGGAAGGGCTACAGAAACAGCAACAGAAAAATCTTGCTCATGTTCGTACTGTTCTAAAGTTATTCCGATCCAATGTCCCAGGTGTAAAAAGGTGTTGTCATGAAAAGTATGCTGATGATATTGATACAAACCTTTTTAGTTTTGTCATATTCCTTATGACGAATTTATTATCAAATAATATAATGTATACACTGAAATTTAATATTAATAATATAAAATTAAAACTTAATAAAATATACTAAAAACACCGAATACACACAAAGTATAATTGGTCTGATGCGCGTTAATGGAACAGCTATTTATTTGTGAAGGACTTGGTGACTGCATAATAAGACGAGAGCTGAAGTCCAAGTGTGCTGTCTCATTCAGCACAGATTAAATTGAAGGGCAATAAAGACCATAAGGAATTGTCAAGACTATCTGTTGCTTTAAACGTTCACATGGGTAAAGGAGAAGAAAGAAATTTGTCTTATCATGCTAAAATAATATAAGCTTTGTCCTTTCAAACAGCACATATTACGTCACACTTCATAATCTGAAGCAAGTATTGGCATGAGCGGACATGGGTGCCACAAGAGATTTGATCTCAACACGATACATCCCGTTCCTTAAACTCTGAATTTAATGGATCCATGGGTTGATGATGTGTGTAAGGAGTATTGCGGCTTTGTAGTTTACATACCTTCGTCTCTTGCTTTTGTTTTACCTGTATCTGGTGAATTGGAATCTTTATCTTCTGTACAGTTGTTTGGGTGGCTTTCTGCCCATTCCCTAAGGGCATCTAGGATTGAAGCTGATTTGTCAGTGTGTTGTGGGCATTGTTGGATGATGTCGTGGGTGACTGATTGCGCTTCTACTTTTGCCATTTTTTGTTGTTGATGTAGTTGCCTGTCAGGGACTGGAGCGTGCTTCTAAAGGCTTGGTATAGTTCAACAGGTGTGATGAGTACATAGAAATCTGAACTTTCGACGCAATATTTTATTTCTGTGCATGTGTTGCAGTGGCGGCAGCGGAGTTATACAGATGGTAACAGGTTGTCATTTTTCCTACTGAGTGTGGATAGATTTGTGTTCAGGAAAGTGTTCACTTCTGATTTGACCCAGATTTGTGTTCCAACTTTTCCAGTGTACCGTGGCAAGCGCACGAGTCGACAGCAAGCATGAGAAAGATGAGAACCACGACCCAATTGTGGTCAAGGTGTACTTTATACTCTACATGTATTAGCAGTAGATTCTGCTATTATTGTGATTTTTCTCTCTCGGCCCTGTGCCTCCAGAGAGCCAGTCACAATCAACCTTCAATCCTGTAGATTAGCAGAGGTTGGAACACCTGAACCACAGCCAGTGTGACTTCCAGGCCCTTTTCAGGGTAGGAAAAAAAGGGTGGTTTACCTCATAAGAGCATAACAAATCCCCCAAACTGCAAATCAATTCAGTAACGTATGAACAAAAGAAAATGATGATGCAATGAACCAGAAGCACAATTGGATCAAGCGTTTAACAATATGCTCACAGAAATGGAGAATCCCAAAACTGTTTATCTACTGCAAACCGTCATGTTAGATATCTTCATTAATCTACACATCTCGAAAAATTAGAAAAAGACAGTAACACCGGAACAAAAGACCCAGACAGTCATCAAGATAACGTATGAAACAGAAATTAATGCACATATTATTTGGAAGATACCAACAAAAACGAAAGTGAACTCACCCAGATGACAAAACCAACATCAATAGAAGCCTTTTCACTGATAATAATAACAACAGGTGAAATTAAATTCAAGCAATTCTGAAAACTGAAACTAAATATAAACACCCATGGAGAGGATAAAGCTACAAATCGCCAGCACCCAAACCAGCAAGATTACCACCTAAGAGAAAACCAAACACAAATCAACAGCTACAACTCCATCACTAAAGAAACCCCCAAAATGAATCAGAGATGCAGACAGTCAACCCAACTAAGGAAGAGCAGCAGAAAGGATGGACACATTTTTGGAAAGTTTTTAAACAGCTCCTATACTGTCACTCATCCCTACCCAGGAACAGAATGTAAGAAAAAAATGAACGAAGTAGACTTAGTCAATAGGCTCAATCACATTAACCCCTCCCCAGTGCGAAATCAGCCTAGGCAGAAACGCTTCCCAAGAAAAGAAGAGTGGACACTTCTTACGGCAGCTACCGGACAAATTGTAACGTGATATTTATTGTTTTGGATGATAAAACAAATCTCATCCGGTTCCGCAGACAGTTCTTCCAGAGGTTTTATTGTAGAAGTGCAAAAATGGCCATCAGTATGTTTAGTGTGATAATAATTTTGCAGAATTGGTTTCATGACTTACTTTCCGACAATGAACTAGTTAGGAAGTAGATGAAGCACTTCGACTTATACTAAGTTATAGTAAAGCCATTCCTTTTTTAAATGCTCTGTTAGATGATCTAAGGATTTGATAGTTCTGCTAGATTTCAAACTTTTTTCATGAGAAGCTGAATCATGCATTGTGATATCCATTATAGTTTACAAAAACAATGTTTGTTCCTCTTTTGTTTTTTATTAACATCTGGCACTGATAATCCGTTTGCATTATATTCAGTTTCCATTTTTTCCCCTGGGATCTTCTTTGCATCAATATTCCTCTTTAGTTTCTATTCCAACTCAGTTTTTCTTTATTGTTTCTCTTTTAAGTTCTACTCATTTTGAAAGTAACCTGTTTCTGTCGATACAAACCAACAAAGTGAGAATATGTGACTTTGAATTGAACAATAGTACTTTTGGGAGTACAGTGGTACCTCACAAAACGAACACAATTCGTTCCAGCAGTATGTTCGTTGTGTGAGGTGTTCGTTTTGCGAAACGCGATATCTCATAGACTTCTACAGGAAATCGTGCAGTCCGTTCCACATCGCCGCGAAAAATCAAAGAAATTAGAGGAAAATGAAGACAGGACAGTGTTCATGGGGGAAAACGCTAGTAAAGACACTCACCAAAGCAGGGTATGATGTTAGGTGTTGATGATATAAGATGTTAGGCGTTCATCAAAGCAAGGAAAAAAGGACAATCAACTGGGAACAAACACGCCCTGCCTTCATCTGAGCCACGCGAGACACGAGTGGCCTGATTCGGCCATTTTTTCACGGGAAATGCGATGTTTTTGCGGCGCGTGTACGGTTCGTTATGTGAAATAAGTTCGTTCTGCGAGGTACCACTGTAGTTAAATGGCTTTTAGAAGGCAATATTTCAGAATTAATGATATTAGCCGAATATCTGGCATATTAGCGGAAGGATAAGTCAGGCCGTCCAGCTGTTGATAGTATTGGAAGCGAAATAATAAACTAATATTAATACTTTAGAGTCTGATATAGCGGCAGGGTCGTTAAATATAACTGGACACGTGACACTTGTTTTGCCCAAAAGTTAAGAAGTGATCCCTTTTTTTGTAAGGGAGTTTGCCTTGAGCTCTTGCATAGTATGGTTAACTTTTTCAGTCAAATCTGCCATTCTTGATACTATTCCATTTTATAATAAGTTCATCTTGGCACATCTTTTTGGTTTTTGTAGGATATATGCTAGCATGTAAGCATCAAATAAAGACTGATTTAATTTATTTGTATCCATTGCTATGGGCTTTTGCCAAGTTATGAAAATTAAAACTAATGTAAAACTGGTCACCTGACATTGTATTTCAAGAGCGTGAATGTTACTAGTGGTACACGCTGGCTCAATCCTCATAGTTCTCCTCTCCCTTCATCCCATCTTTTTCAGACCACTTAAAAAAATACTGTTATCAAGCTTCATAGACTCTTTGTACTAGTAGAACCATTTATAATCTAGCACTTCAGTATCAACAAAACCTTTTCAAATAAAAGAAAGAAAAAAGCCAACATTTGATATATTCCCTTCAATGTACGTAAAATATTAATCGTTCACTACAGGACCGAATACCATCTTTCTATTTACTTAATTCACGTGTAGTCAGGATGGTGACTTGTTCGCCAATTATTTTACTTTTCTAAAATCAAATCACCAGTCTACATTTTGTTTTTAAAACGTGCATTATATTATATTACATAATTTGACAAATGACAATTTAAACCAGTTAAAGGTTATAACAATATTTCAGCTGAGATAATCATATTATTAATTGTCTATGAGAAAGTTATCTATTACGGATATAAGTGGACTGAGGATGTCGGTCACAAAACATTTTTTAAAAAATATTCTGACATTATTTTAGAAAAAAAAACGTTCCACACTCATATTCTTGCATTACGTTACATTCCAACCCTCACCCACCCTAAAAAAAAAAAAAATCAGTGTGATCTCCTGTAAACTTTTAAATCAAAGGGAGCTAACCCAGTCTGCCACGATTTTAAGCAGAAGGCCGCACGCATTCAGATTTTTTTAAGAGAATGATTTGTCAGCCGTACGATAGACAGCTGGGTTGAGTAACCGTTTTCAGTTATAAAAAAATAGAAATATTTTCTTTTTTTAAAGTGTATTGTTATACCTTACTAAACAACAAGTAAATGTTACTTACATTTACAAAGTTATCCAGTTAATATTTGAAGCCATAAAGTATATATATATACATTGCCATTGCTGAAACAGTGCTGAACGACAGACAATTCCTTCTGTGAGTAAGATGTTAAATAACTGTAAACTATAAACTATTTTCATATTCTGTACACACCTATATAATATTTGGTGGATGCCTACTTTTATTTTATAAACCAAGTCGGACCCAATTGTGATGAAAAAAGTATGCTTAGTCTTCTAGAAAAAAATTGATTTTAAAAAATTGATATCAGGTATCATCAGTAAGCCAACAAACAATAAGTTATCTGTGGATGGTTTAAAATTTTGACCTTACACAATTAGAACATCCTATTTTGATGTTTAAAATTGCATTTTTTATGATAGCTACTGTGCTTTTATAATCACTTTTGTTTTTTAAAATATCTTCCATTTGCACTGTAACAGGTCACTTGTTC
This sequence comes from Sinotaia quadrata, assembly GCA_028829895.1. Classification (NCBI taxonomy): domain Eukaryota; kingdom Metazoa; phylum Mollusca; class Gastropoda; order Architaenioglossa; family Viviparidae; genus Sinotaia; species Sinotaia quadrata. Next base: position 40,314,356 of record CM054177.1, on the reverse strand, counting down.
AACCTAGGACAAGAATCCCTTTCCTTTGCCAATACAGTATTTTGACTAATAATAGAATAGCTCACTGATTATCATAACAAAGAATACACATGAAAACTTAGATAACTTTCTTGGCTTGAAATTGAGATAGTGGACCACTTAGAAATTGTTTGAATTGACAGATTTTTTCAAATTGAATTCAAATTTCTCAATATAAGTTCATATTCATCTAAAGTGTTGTTAAATAACATAGTGTTTATACACAGTTATTTGCTTTTACACAAATTAAATCTCTTACAATGATGTGCAGTCTTAAAAAAATTAGCTTGAAAAGTTTTCTTGGTTGGTCTGCACAAAAAAAAACAAAACCAAAACAAGCAATTCTTTGTAATAACTCAATTTACACACTATCATCATTCTTTGCAACAAATATTGCAATTCACACATGCAATTTGTGGACAAGTGGATTCAAATGATCACAAAGACACAAGTGTGTATTTAAATTCATTATTATTGTGTAAGAAATGAATAATATATATGGAAGATAGAACTGATTCCTTTTACATAAAAGAGCCCCAAACCACACCATGTACAAGATAAATTATTTAATAAAATGGATATGAATATATCAGTTCTGTGAATAATAATACACACAAACACACAACAACCAGAAATACATTAGTAAAATAACAATTCAAAAGAAAAATGGTTAATCTACTTTGAAGAACTAAATATAAGTATGTACTTAAAAGAAAAATAATCTAAATGACCTTGTGTTGCAGTCAAACTTTGAAAATATTTGTGCCTATTAAAAATGCTAAAACAGACAGTGCTTAATCTTTTGTTATATATTAGTTAATGAACCTAGTTCAATGGCGAGAACAAAAACAAACCTAAATCTTATAAAATATCTTAGGTCTAATGCTCTACACAAAAAGAGGTAATAATATTTTATAAAGAAAAATCTTTATGAATATACAAATATTTCAAATAAGCCATAAAAAAAAGAAAACTTCCAGAATGATCATAAAATTAAACTTGCAAAAATCCCTTAAGAGAATGTAATAGACAATCTGTCTTTTATAAAGGCACAGACAACTTACTTTCAATATTAGCGAAAACACATACTGGTCTTTTAGTCTATCAATAAAATAAAATGAATGTTGAAAACATATTGTGACATTTTAAATATGAACTGAAAATCTAAAGTTAAAGCGCCTAAATAAATAGCAAAATATCAACTTATGTTTTAATGTAGAATTTCCAAAATCTTTAAACAAGATAATATCTTAATATTTTTCTTGCAGAGTATACTGTGTTTCTAAAAGAAAACATATTGTAACATATAGTCTATTAATCTGTATTATACATCAATCATGCACATTTGTCAAGCAGTTAAAGCTCACTCATATTTACTAGGACTAGAAAACCTCTGAATAATTAATTAAATTGTTACATTAATTTAGTTTAATGAGCAACAATATCTGTGCAGTATACTGTAATGGTGCACACAAAAGCTATCTGAAAATAATCTATTAAAAATAAAAACTTGTTTCATTTTGATCAATCTCCTGAATAGATATCTAATATATAATTTGAAAAAATGAACTATAAAGCATGCATACAATACAAAGATACACACCACAAAATACTCTCTTATAAATCAATGTAACTGATTTGTTATCTGACTCATTGGTACTAGTTATAGTTTTAAAAAGGGGAAAATGTGAATAGATGCCTGCCTTTAGATAATTATATTTTGTTATCATCATGAAAGAAAACTATGGTTTAAAATCATTTTTATAATCTATATATATATATTATTGTTCACAGAACAACATATTTCTGTAAAAGATTTTAAAATTGAAATATTATTTATTTGAATGCAGGAGAATGAAAATAAAAGATGCTGGGTGGGGAGAAAAGGATTATTTTTTTAAAAAAAGAATCATTTTACATGTAACTTCAGCAATGTAGGCAGAGGGTTTAATATGCCACTAAATCTCACTAGAGGAAATATGTAACAATGGTGTCTTTTGATATAACATGCTGGCAATCAAATAAATTTATTCAAAATTACGTTTTTTGTTTGACTATAGGCATATTATTATTATATTATTATTATTATAATAAGAAATAATCAAGCACTGTAATGCAGAGTGTAAGGTGAAGAAGGAAATGAGTCACATTCCCCATGTTTACAAACAATGCATTTTGGTGTCATTATTTATTTTGTTTTAGATTACTGTTATAATTAATTAAAATAATATACTGAATGTTGCATGTAAAGATATGGTGCTCACCGGTAAACCATTGGTGCACAAGAAAGAACTGCAACTAGTATTATAATAAGGCTTATTGTGATTTAAACAAGGCCCCAAAGCATTGATGTTCACGATACATGGATACAATCTTTAGATTAAAAAAATACTTGTTGCAAAACATTTTTTCACTTTATAGTTAAATGTAACTTTTCACCAATCATAGCCTTTTAATCTGCTATTCAATACAGTGAATTCCTATTTCATTTAATTATGTTTGCCAGTAATACTATAAAATCTACTGTGTGAGATCTGCAGTACCTGTTTATCAGTAATTCATACTTTGAGATATGATTTACAAGTTTTTAAACAAAAGAGAACCAGTACAAAATCTGCAAATATATTTTTCTTAAGAAGAGAATAGAATATTATACAACATTCAACTTACAGTTTAACAGTCTAATAATTGGGACCTGCCTGTGTAAACAAAATTGAGAAAATAACAGTATTTAAGAGATAAAGTACAAAAGTATGGGTATGATACAAATGTATACTTTTGATTTGTCATATAGTTAATAAGAGCATTTTAGCTGATGGTCAAAGACTAAGTGAAAAACAAAAATTAAAAACAAAATAATAACTACCATATAACTAAACACATTGATTACTTAAAACCAAATTATCATTTTGCATCAAATACATTTAGTTTCTTTGTTATATTAAACTTTAGTTAACTAAAGTAATTATCACATAAATATGAACTATAAATACACTTAAATATCATTGTATAGTACACATTGGTTTTGATAATTATAAAACAATATCTTGATCAAAACAACATTTCTTCTCTACTTTTTCTTCCCAAGTGTCATGATTAAGACAAATATTGCTACAGAGATTAAGGGCAAATATTGCTACAAATTCTAATACATGTAATTAGAAAATAAGACTGGAACTGTAGAATTTAGTTAATGACATCTAAGCAGAGAACTTGCAATGATGTGGTTAAGTTATATTACAATGAAAAGTCCTAAATAAATGATAGTGTCCGATAAATGAATCTTTAAAAGCTGTTTGCTGTCAAATTCATATCTTAATTGTAAGAAATTATATTGTATACATGTTTTGGGTGCAACAAAGGATAATTTTTATCATTCATTTAAAATGCTTCCAATGACCAAGTAGTAAAGGAATTTCACTTAAGTCATACTGAATTTCTGACTCAAATTTGACTGACATGATCAGCTGTTTTAAAGTTCCAACAATTTACAACAACATTAAACTCCAAAATTAAGAAAAACCCAGACATGCTGACAATCTGAATAGAAAATCAGTCTTTGTCTACAACAGTTGTTTCTAACAACAATATAAGCATGTTTTGAAATTATCCAATATTTTAATTATATAACATCAAAATGCACAGGGCTCTCACAAGCATTTTCATATGTATTTGGCCTACTGTTTAATCCGTCTACAAGGCAATTTTGTTATTTTTCCATACATGCTCTAATAACAAATAGGAAAACTTAGTCTTAGAAAACTGAAAATCCCCCCCTCCCCCCCCCCAAAAAAAAAAAAAAGAGAGAAGAGAAAAAAGAAAAAAGGTAACATTAAGTTTAAAACTAACTTGGGCTCAAAAGATTAAAATTGAGAAATGCATTGTAAATAACTTCTAAAAACTTTAATTCAATACCACTTTTGAAAGTAAACCACAAATTATATTAAAATAAGGTATTTATAATGTATTCTTGAATTTCTTTTATTAGTTATGGTCAGATGTTTTAAAAAGAGGGCACACTATTAAAATCATCCAGGTGGTTTGTACACAGGAAACAGGAACTTAGTGCAAAAATAAGGATTTTAATCTATTTAATAACCATGATAAGTGCAGTGTTGCAGATTCATATTTTTTGTTTTAAATTTTAAACTGGGCACACACCTGCGAGCCAAATTATAATATTAAAACTTATATACACTTGTCGACAGAAATTTTTAATATTTAAAAATTATATAAATAAGTTTAGATTTTAATGGGGGGAGGGGGGGGGGAGAGAAAGCACAACTTAAGTGTCTAGAAACAGATTGACTATAATTATATAATTATAAATGAATAAATAAGAAAATCTGTGTTCAAAGCATATAAAAAGCTAGCTAAATAAAATTAAAAAGATATAATAGCAAAGGTAAAACAAAGACATCAATGAGATTTAAAGAATAATAAATTAATCAATCTGGATTGGAAGAACAGTTAACACTATTTGGCAGTGTTGACAAAGCTCTTATTCTTATCAATCTTATCCAGACACATTCATAATCTGCTTGTGTATGAATGTATGTAATAATTTATATGATTAAAAAGGCAACAACAGAAAACTGCAATTACACAATATTATAACATTTAAGAATTTTAAATTGGGAAAAAAACACTTCATATATCACATCAACTGTACAACATAAAAATCATTCTTTTCGAGACATTTTAGCTGCATCTCCTCATTTTACGCCATCACATGACTTTAATGCTCCTTAGAAATGTGCACATTTCAAACAAAACAAACCCGACAGTTATCAATTATTTAATATCTACAACAATAAAAACATAACAATATTGGAAATATGTGAAAATCATTTAGTCTTTTAAAATAATAATTACATTTCAGAGTTATTACTTTGTCTAATAAATCATGGTGATAAAGTTAACTACATGCATCATTAAATTATTTTAAAATCATTTTACAATTATTTTTTAAAAAACTGACTGATAAATTAAAACCTTAATCAAAGATAAAGATTTTGTTTACTATAATAATTTTCAAGCATAAATCAAAAAACTTAATCGAAAGCAATCATGATCAAATTATTTTTCTTCTAAATCTTGTATCACAGAAGAAATACACACAAATCAGAGTTTCTTTTTCAGTGTAGCCTAGAACCAAATTCAAATATTAAATGATTATTTTCAATGCAATAACTTGGCATTTAGATACATGGCAAACACTTAAAAAAGTTAACAAAAAATAAATAAAAATAAACATGGTATTATGTACATACTACATGTATACATATGATAATCATCTTATTTTATAACAAATGTTTTCAATGAGCAAGCCATGTACCAATACAGATATATGCATATGATAAATCAATTAGCTAGATCAGATGACTCCATTAAAATGACACGATAAGATTTTGTGTTTCAAAAATTCAGTAATCATTCCTGGACTAAACTGGTTTTATTACTGATAAAAACTCTAAATATAATAAAATTTCATGCACGTGCAGTTACACAATATAGGCACACAAATACTTAAGCCCTAAGTGGTCTCTGGAGTACCACTGTTAAGTATAACTCCTTTATAAAAATTGAGAGTTCAATCCTCAAAACCTAAGTGACCACTGAAATAAAATCGTAATATATGCATTTATACACTCTTATTAACTAAATGTACTCACTAAGAAAATAATTTGAAAATGTGACATCTGCTGTTAATTTGCTTGAAAAAAATTAAGCCATGTTGTGGAGTGGATTGTAAATTTGTAATTTGAATATTAGTGTAATAAACAACTATCGTCTATTCTGCAACAACACTCATTTCAATGAAAACCCAACTAAAATGATAAAATGTAGGAGCATCTCTTGAAAAACAAGGGAGATAACTTTGAACTTCTGAACACATGGGTGTTATGAAAAATATTTTTTCTGCATATAAAAAATGCTATATGTAGAATGCAAGCATGATAATAACTGCTCTGTTATGAACTTGGACAATAGCCTTAAAGTAAGGAAATAGAGTTTAAGGTTGCCAGCACTTTCATATCATTCAAGCAATATGCTAAAACCCAGTATGGACAAAAAGAGAGGTAAATGAAATAAAATATAGCAAGATTGGCATAATTGTCTTCCCATGAACATGACCTTTATCTAATGAATCTCTAAAATATTAAGGGCATACTTGTTTTGGTATGTCTTGGAAGTCAATGGGCTGTGAGGAGTACACCAATTATTTTACACTAATGATCTTATACTTTTATAAACAAAATAGCTTGGTCTATTAATTTTACAAAGACTGAGAGTTAAGAAAGTCTAAAGGTAAAATGATGATTTACACAAAACCAAACAGTTTGTTAGGGAAAACCCACCATATTACAGAGCAGTCATGATATATCAAAATTTACAGGACTTACAGGTGTTATATTTATATGTATATATATTAACTAAGCCAAAACTCGAGTCAACTTGATTTGCACTTAATAAAACCAGGAGTAAAACTGGGTACAGATCAAGGGTACATTTAAAAGATGAACCATGCTGTTACAATTATAATAATGTCTAAATGTCTAAGACAACTTTCAAAGATCAGCACAATTCAACCAGAGCATTTTATTTTTCAATGCCCTTTTCAGGGTTGTGCACCTTATTAGAATCAGTTTTTATTACAACAGGAAACAAGTTTACTGTCATTATTGAGGTGTTAAATATACAACATTCTCTTAAGTATTTCTGTGAAATTTTCAGTGTATATAAACAGTGCAGTTGCATTATATCAATGAGGATTTGAAAAAAAAAATAAAGTCTGCTTATATACAGACAGCTTTTTTCTACAGGATATTATCAAAATTGTTATTGTCCCTTGACATTTGATATCAAGACTACACTGAATTTTACTTCATACTTATGGAAGTGTTTTAACTATATTTTCTCTCTTGTTTGTTTCCTTTTAAAATTTAACAGTTTCTAGCAGTGGCATTTTTCAATGAGGGTATTTTATTTACCTTAATAAAATCAATAAAGAGCAGAATACTGCTAAAAATGCAAAGCATTAATATTATAAAAAAAGAAACCAATGCAACACAAACTTTTGTTTTATACTTATAGGCACACTATAAAAAGAACGACAAAAGTTAATGTTTTAGTTAAATAGCTTTATCAGGAAAATACAATTATTAATAACAGATGAACAATGAAATTTGTAAATCTATTTTCTGATGTAAGAAAAATGTATCTAAATAGCCAATTGACTATACCATACTGATAAGATTATATGGCTGAAAAGTTTCCTCTTGCTTTTTGTTTTTTTGTTTTTTTGCATTTACACCTGTAAAACATTGTGAATTTTCATAAAGCACTGATCTGTATCAAATCATTAAAAAAAAAATAACTGTAGAGCTTTAAACGAAATCAAGGTCTGAAGTAGTTATACAAAACGGCACTCAGAATTATCTCTCAGTGTATTCATGAATTTTATTAATTGGCCTATATAAAATCAGGATAAATTTATATTCAATATTGCTAATGTTAGTCATAAGAATTTATGAAGATTTCATTTTTCAAAATTCATACAACAAAATTATTTCCAATAAATGCACAATATGATTTCATACTTTCTGACTACATTATGGGTAATGTACATGATTATGCTCTTTTAGGTTCCTATCAAAATGAGATTTTAGGTAAGTTTTAATATATCCCACATACATTTTTACATATGGAACTATGCACTATTATAATTATTAATATAATTAACAGTACAAAAAAATCTCTTTAGCTTCTTCAGGTAGTTCAGCTTTTCTGTCTAGCACAATATTTTTGACAGACTGTTTCACAAAAAAAAATGCCCATTTAGTCATTTGGTATCTTCACTCTTAATAAGTCTAATCTACTGAGAGTCCAATTATACTCATAATAAAAAATGAAATAAATATGCAGTTACAACTGACTGGAATTATGTCTTTGAAATTTGTTATGCTTAATGAGAATGAAATCAGTTATATTTAATATTAAATAAGGACATTCATACTACTGATTTACATTATTTTCTCAAAACTTTTCCACCTGATATTTTAAGTATAAATTATATTACCAACTCCAGTATCATGTTAGGATGTGTTTATCTTGCACAGAATCTCCTCCAGAGCCCAAAACATGTATCAATATAAATTTAAATCTTCCACTTATATATGTCTTAAATCTGCTGCCACTTTTTATAAAAGTTTAACATATATAAAAATAAAAGTAAAAATAAAAACAAAATGTATGTGTATTTTACCAATCCATGCAATTTACAATTTTATTAGTTCTAAACCATTCAAAGTAATTTCAATAAATACAAAATTCTATTATACCATAACAAGTAATCATTTAACTAATTACTGAAACTACCATACATACAGGTATCTACATTAAATATGTTCTACAATACTTACAGTTATTTACATTATATATGCTCTGATAAGAACAGTTCAAGTAAGATTTTTCTATAGGTAAGTAATTTTTAGAAACAAATTATTTTGGTCAGAAGTAGTCTCATGTAAATATTATACTGTGCCCAAGAAAAAGGTGGCAGATCAGCAATAGTCACACACAACATGCTTTCTTAATTTAATAAATAAAAAAGTCTCTAAATTTAAACATCACAGGTCAAAGTCAACATTGTTATACACAAAGATTTTGTTAAAAAAAATAAATAAATAAGTTCTTTGTTGTGAGCATTTAAATGTGATATTTTGCAACAGCCCACATCACAAATGCACATTTAATATTCAATAAATAGCTCTAGTCGCAAAAAAAAAAAAAATCATTCCCCACAATTTATTTTTACTAAAGACCAACCAAAATTTGCATAATGTTGTCCAAATCGTCCAAGCTGGTATCGGTGCGACAATATGTGGAACACTGAGCATTTAGAACTGAGTTAACAACTGGAGAGGTTGTATCTAAGCCTCCATAATGGCTTGGAGTGGGGAAAAAGCTCAGTATGTCCTCAATAGTGAGGGAAGGCAACTTGGAAGGAGACACCACAATAGGTGATAAGGAAAGTGGAGAGGTGACAGGCGTAATGGATGACCCAATTGAAGACTCAAGAATATCCAAGTCACAAGTGATATCAATGTCACTGAAAGGATCATCTAAGAGAGGCAAAGTGCTGCTAAGGTAAGGCACATGGGCCAAAGTATTACTGGCTTCTCCTTGAGATGGTGCTGAGTTAGCAGCAACGCAAGTTATTGAAGGCAAAAAATTCAGTGAAGTTGATGTTGCTGATTGAGGTAATGACTCCTGTTGATTCTCTCCATCAAACACTGGTTTACAAGGCATCAGATCAGCTACTCCAATATCAGTAACTTTTGTATTATATTCATTGCCATCAACCTGCAGAGTGCACAAATCTTCAATGGGCATGTGCACAGAATGTGATTGTTGAGATATAAATGAACTCATATCTGGCAGTGGATCAAGGGTTAATTCTGTAGTGGACATTTCAGGGATATTATTCATGGCTGCCTCTGTTGAGTTATGTATGTTGACACCTTCCATCTTCAATTCTGTCTCAATATGCTTAAGTGTATTGAGAATAAGTACAGAACGCCGTAAGCAAGGTTCTACTCGACGTTTTGGACCTGTTCGAAGCTTAATCATAGAAATGTCAAGTATAGATTGCCTCTGCAGTCCATGCGTATATTCATCATCTTGCACCTCTCGCTTCCGCTTCACGCCAGCAACTGACAAAGGAGGCATTCTGATTGCTGTAAGAACAATAAATGTAAATTTATAGTCAAATATATCACTTTATCAGGTTACATAAGTATTATATTTAATACAAAGAAAATGAACATAAAAATAATAAAGTTTAGATGAATTAATATGATCAAATATGCAGAAATAGATAAGATAAGCAAAATGATTGAATTACAATGATCAGCTATTCTGATATTTTTGAAACTGTAAATATGCATAACATCTTCCACATTAATTTAATACATGTAAGTATAACTATAAGTGATGTGGTACTACTGGAGCTTGCTATATAACAAGCAAAACATTAAACTTTTAGCTTTCATTCTTAAAAATGAGTTTGATGAAAACTGACCAAGTTTTAAAAAAAATCGGATTAAAATGTAAATGGCTGTGAAAACAAAACATGGCCTTAAAAGTGTTAAAATTGTAGCAATTAATCTTATTTTGATTCTTTGTTCAAATTAATCCTAAACATTGATTTAAATAATTCCTGTGTTCTGCTACTGCTAGCATTTAGAAGATTTAAAACAAATTTTAAACTAAAGGGTTAGTATTGCTTCCAAATGTTCCACATGTTTTTTCTTAAAATTTTGAAACAAAAAGTATTAAAACCTAATCAGTTTGTTATGAATGAACAATACAATTTAAATAATTATAATTTAAAAGGTAATTTTATATGTGTGTATGTTAATTCAATAATTGTTATACTAACTTATAGTTTTAACAGTAAATATGCTGGAAAAACTTGCATGTTTATTTAAACAAATATACAAAATAAAATATGCTTTGTTACTGTAGTGTAATTTAGTCTTTAAGTGTATTTAATCATATTGCTGCAGAATGAGCTTCGAGGCAAATATAAGTTGATGCAGTGCTAAATTATTCTGGCATTTGATATAGATCTACAATTACTGGACAGAAACTATATATATGTGTTATCACCTTATAGCAATCATTATACGTGTTGGATTTTTTTGATTTGTATTTTTCAACGATGTACATTTAAAAGAATTTGGACGCTAGGCAGCAAACTTTGAGATAGATATGGACCGAACACTACCATCTTTCAACAGTGAATTTGCTCCACATCTAATTTCTTACAATCTTAGGCAAGTAATTGTGATATACATATATACTAAAATATGAAACACTCAAAAGAAATGATACATAAACAATGAATGCAAGCGTGCCGCTAATGCCACCTAGTTAATGATTATTAATTAATCACCCATAACCAATTACAAATGGTGAGACTTAATTCAGGTTAATAATAATTCTCCAGAAGACACCACTCATCTCTCTCAAGTCTCACTTGGCAGAAATGCAGGTGCTGTAAACATTTTCTCTCTTCCACAACATTAAAGACAAACATGTACCTCACACATTTCCATAGGTCAGGAGTCAGCCGTTAGGCCAGGTTAGGCCAGATACGGCCTAGCTAGTATTCCAATCCGGCCTAATGCCCCCTAATTATATATTATTGGATCCAACCTAATTGAATTGTCGCAGTTTTGTTCCCCTTCATTACTGCTGGTTGCAGCTCAAGCTGCGACCCATGTTTATTTTTAGAAATAATGTCAGGGTCTTTGAATGAAAGGTCTTTTCATACCCTTTCAACTGAGGTATGGGGTTAATCCAAAATTTAAAGAAACTCATGACCTGTGGGACAAACGCAATCCAATCAAATGCGAGCTATCTAAATCGCTCATTCTTACAACAAAGGTTTCCAATATGTGTGGATTGTGCTTCCCTAGGCAAATTCCGAAGTGAAATCGGTAAGTTTACACTAAATTTAATACTGCATTATTGATTTAGATAAACACTTTAGTTGCTATTCTTTAAAGGGGTTATAGTTTTGTTATGTAGTTTAATATGATTAGAAATTTCCTAGTTTTTTCGTAGTAGTGAGTCTGTCACATGCTTATGCTCTTGAACTGGGAACGAACAATCATGTTGCAATCGACATGAAATGTAGAAAAATATACTAAGTTTTATGAAGATAAGACAGATGAATTACATACTTGGCAGTTCTATTATTTCACTTTAATTTTATAGACAGATGTTTGATGTGACTTCGTTCTTCATTAATTGATGTTGGGATTAGGTCACTACAAAAATCAAAGATTATCAGTATTTAAATAACATTACAAAGATGCTACTTTCACTTCTTGAAGTTCCACAGTTTTACTTGTCTGTTTAAATAATTAGGCCCATTTAACATTTCAACAATCTAAATATAGTTTATTTTAAAATAGTAAGAAAGCCAAAATTATTTGTAATTTGTAATCTGGCTTAGTTAAAGTTCAACATTAGTGTATGTACTGCAGGTATGACTGGCCTAATCAATCCATAGATAATTTTTTTTCAATTTTTTCTAACTTTTGTCCATCCCTACACCTTGAAGTTGTAAACTGTACATTGTAAGTGTCTTCTTTTTATTACACATAAAATTGAACAAAATAAACTATAAAGTGCACAGATTTTTATTCAAGCCTAGTAATGGTGTACCTTTGACCATTTTTTTATAAGAAAATTGTAGATTTGCCAACTTTTGTTTAAAATTAATTTTTAAAATATGTACAGAATAAACCAAACCAAATTTCAAAGCACAGATGCAGCATTTATCTTTATTTTGATACCAAATATATGTGTGTAGGTGTGTGGCACACAAGCCAAGATAAGAAACACTGTATATTAAAATACACATTCTGTCTTGTAAATCTGCTGGACAAAGCCTGACAGGTGAATAATTAGCCAATTTTATTCAATCCATGTACTTTCCACATACAAGAAAGATATAACAAATTTACAATCAAGGTGCACTGCATCGTCCACCAGGAGTCACTGTGTGCAAAAGCAGCAGGCATGAAGGACATTATGTCTGTTGTGGTGAAGTTAGTAAAAGCAGTGCTTGCTTGTCCTCTCAACCATCGCATCTTCAAACACATGTGCAAAGCTGCAGAGATTGATTATGGCGATCTGCTTTACCACACTGAGGTTTGCTGGCTCAGTCATGGCAATGTCTTGAAGCGCATCTTCACCCTCCACCATGAGATTATTTCCTTCAACAGTGAGAGGGCCTCAAGGGTTTTCAAAAGTTCTCTGATGAGGTTTCGTTCTGTCGGTTCGGCTTCCTCACTGATAATATCAGCTCTCACCTTAATGAACTTAACCTGAAGCTGCATGGATGTGACATGCTCATCATGAACATGGAAGCCCACGTGCAGGATTCAAAACAAAGCTGATTCCATGGGAGAAACAGCTATATAAGGGTGACTATGCCCATTTCCTTCACCTTGCCCAGTGTGATGCAGCCCTCGTTGACACCGAAGAATGCATCAGTGTGCTGTCAACCCTGCAGAATGAATTCTCTTCATGCTTTACTGATGTTTGTTCTCATTTGCAAGAGTTCAAGATTGTCAGCACTCCTTTCCCTATGACGACGCCCCCTCTGATGTGAACTTGGAGTAGACTGAGCTGCAGGCTTCAGACATTCTCTTGTCCAAGTTTACTTCTTGCATACTCTCACTGACTTCTAGTTCTACTGCCAGCTGCCACGTGCCCTCAGTTTCCAATGTTGTTAGTTCGTGCCAAGTGTGTGATCGCAATGTTTGGCAGCACATATTCGTGCGAGCAGCTGTTCTCCAAGATGATGTTTTGTAGGAACAAGCTGCACTCTCAGCTCATTCTCTGACAATCGCCTTAATGACATTCTGTTGCTAAACTCCTCATCATTAGAACCTGATATTGTATCTGTCTCTAAGAACATGCAAAATCATTTTTCCCTTTGATCGTCTGTATTTCTGAATAAAACAACCTTTCTTTGGACATCTTGTTTCTTCTGGCCTAGCGTGCCTTCTTGACCTGAAATGGCCTAGTACTTTAGTAGTCCAAAAAGTTTGCTGACCTCTGCCATAGATGGAAAACTTCTTAGTAAAGGAGAAGACAAATCCATCTTTAATCCATATTCAGCAAGCTCCCATCCACCCACTGTCTTTCCACCATATTGTTATCAATATGTGTAAGAAGTTCAATAAATTTAACAACCAAACATATAACATATGAATATAATCAAAAGAACATTTACATTTACATAACTTCACAACAATGTTCAATTAATGCTGGACAATTGTTCAGTTTATCCTAGCAAGCATATAAGCAGTCAATAACCTAAATATATAATCAAGTTCATGGATATCATCACGGAAATGAGAGTGGAGTTTTAGAGAAATAGTCAATACACATAACCTCTTGAAAGATGGCAGCTGTCGCTGGCATGTGTTTCACAGTTTAAAATTTCTTCCAATAAACTTAAGATAAGATACTACGAAATGGGATATTTTGAAAAACAATAGGAATGACTATGAAATGGGATATTTAAAAAAAACTATAGAAACTGTAATATAAAAATAGAAACCTATGATGTCATAATTAAAAACAAGATTTCAGAAAATGAAATTCATAAAGAATATGTATTTATTCCTTCCCTTTTAATAGTATTACTAAATGCTGTTTTTATATAAATTCGTGATAAAAGTGGACAGTGAGTGGAATATTTAAAACATTTTCTTTTATTTGTTGTGCTGTGTGTGGATTTATAAGATGTCATATAATTATAAATATAACTAACTCCTACTTAACACTAAAAGACTGAAATTCACCACCAGAAGATAACGAAATAAGAAGTGAAAATATTCTTATTTAAATCTATCAGCTTTGTGTTTTCGGGGTACTGTAAAAAAATCCCATAGACTCAGGTCAAATTTTAGATGAATGCTGTTAAAATAAAACTGGTGATGTCAAATCCTTTGAGTTTGGATGCCTGGTGAATTTTAACTTGTAGAATATTCTTCTGTTCTTATCACTAAGAGTAAGAAGGTTGATTAAAGTTTACCTGAAGGTTCATAATTCATTTACAGTTTTGAATATTATTATTATTATCATATCTTTGAAGTAAGAAGTGATTTAGAGAGAAAGGCCATGTTAATAATAATGGTAACTATATGATTGGAAGTGGAATTGGGGAGACTCTCAATTATGTCAGTGTACGTCTAATTTTAAACTCAATTTATACCTAATAAATTAATAGATTTTTGTAATAATATAGGAGCATAAACTTGTAGAATACTGAATAGCCTTTAAAAAAAATTACTGCCATTGTCCTGATGAAACAAACATCACTTCTACTTTGGAATTAATGAAAGTAAAATATGTAAGGCTTGATGTGCAAAGTATGATTACCATCTCCAGAATCTGCTAAGAACTATTTATGATATTTAAAAAAAAAAACTTTTCGTGCTAACTTATCTAAAAGAATTTTGCAGCTGTTTTCAACATGCTTACTTCTTTCACAGACAGTTTTATTGAACTATTGAAATCATGTAAATCAATATACATCCTTTTTTTTCATTTGTAAATGTTTGTCTTTTGTTGTATTAGTTAAAAAAAAAGGAACACAACCAATTTACAGAACTGAGATTAGTGTGAGAAATGACTATTCTAATTTCATTGCGCCCATGACATTTTATGTCATGTACAAAAAAAAAATCATATAGCCCTACTGCAGAAAGGTAAGGCAAGAGATTCCTAAGAGAATTACACACAATATTTTTAACTAAGCCGCGCCTGTTGAGCCGGCACGGCCCAAGATCCTTCTAGTGAAGTTACTAGTCAGTTTCTCCGTTCGATGTAATTCCGCGATGACTAACTACAGTAACTAGCCTCACGGAAGTTCCGATTTGATAAACACCACCCATAGTTTTCTTCTAAGAAATTCGTGTGCTGGAAGAGAGAAAATAAAAGTTGAAGCACAGTTCATTTTTACATTTCTAGTTTTACCATAGCAGCAATGACTTTATATAATATTATAATGTATGTGTTTACTGACACCGATACAGTAAAATACAAATTACACTTAGAACGAAACTGGGTCAGACGAGCAGCTGAGCTAACGCACAAAACATGAAGCACATAAAACATGTCGAAGTACGAATATTTCGACAAAGATATGTGATTAACATAAAAATGGATGGGTTTCTCGAATGGAAGAAAAAAGTCCTGAAGCAGCAAATACATGTACTAAATAAGTAATGATCCTAATTCACTAAATTAGTAAATTTTGTACAAGTATAACGGAACAATGAGTACTCAGGTCCCATTGGCTGAACGCCTGGGTCAACCATGAAAAGCTTAAAGTTTCAACTTACCGGTTGAGGAAAGTAATCCTCTCGCTCTGTGAAAGAAAAGCCTCACATAGATGTTTCCACCTGCACTTCGAAAGTGTACTTAAGTTCACCTCTGAACTAGAATCATTCTGATTTTCTTGCCAGAAAAGACAGTGCTCGAGACTCAATTCGAACATCAGCAAACTCTCCGTGATGGGCCCACGCACTTCGTTTCTTTTTACGGTGACGTAAACATTAGGACTGAAGATATTTTCATTATTTATTGGATATTATTTATGTAAGATAAAACTAAAATACATAATCGCTATAAGTAATCTGGTGCAATGCACTTTATTATTATTGTAATTTAAAACTAATGTTAATAACATTATTTTAATCAAATGAAAGTGCAATAATTGTTTACACCGTAGAACCGGAAGCTATGACTGTGTGCACAACTAGCAAGATTGTTAATTTTAACTTTACAGAATAATGATGGTTCATGCAAAAATTGTTAAAATTCCCCCCCCACACACACACACCTTTTTTTTTTTTTTAGATGAACCCAAATGTACGAGTATTAATCGCAATTGCGTTTATCTTGTACACGAAAACGAAGGAAAAGAAATAAGGGAGGCAATAATTACGGGTACGAACTGTAGTGTACTATGCAAATTTTAATTTTAACCTTTAAAGTCTACAATAATATAGGGACTAATGCTCACATTAAAAAAACAAAAACAAAAAACCCCATAAGAATATTAAACAAATGTTGACATTACACGAGTTTGAAATATGTTTAAAGCATATATTTCTGTTGAAAACTTAGAAAGTAAGGTTGAGAATTGTTTTTCAAAACCTCATCATTACTACGAATATTCTTTATTAACTTAATCTGAATACATATTTATTTTAAATGGGTTATAAAACTATAACTTCGTGATGTGGAAACCTTATTCAGTTCCCACAATCCCAGTGACAAAAATATCAACCATCACAATTTTTCAACTAAACATAAAATGGGCCAAGTTATTAGTTACGCTGCGAAGATAGTTTTTAGTACTAAGACTAATAAACAAAGTGTCAAATTTAAATATAACGTTTTATAATATATAATAAGCCTAATTGTGATGTATATATTCTTAAATTAATTCACAAGTTTTTCTACATTTATAAGGTCTGGTTTAAAGCCACACATGAGAAACTTTACATACAAAACGAATCTATATGGATATGTACATACACATGTAAGTTATTTGCAGTGTTAATCAGTTTAATCAAAATGTATCGAGATTATCAGAAATCTTATCTTTCGAAACGATGATTCCAAAACTGTTCCCGCTATTCCCGTCGTAACAAAAATGTGATCTTAAAAGAACCGAAAGTTATTTTTCTGTCACACCAAATGACACGAGAGTTGTATTTCTGCAGTTTGGTGCCTATGAAAAATGTTAAGAAGTAGTTTGCTATGAATGAATTTGAAAAAAAAAACACATTTGTATATAAATACGTCGATTGCATATGGTGTTTAAGATATCGTTCCAAGTAGATTTGCTGACTGAAGATAGGTGATTGACAGACTAATGAGATGAGTAGAATGATATCCAATCTAATAGTAAAGAGCGGCTGATAAAAGACTTTCTCATAGGTAGAAACAATGTTTTATGTACTCCAGTGTAGGAAGAGCTGTGTAGTGCAGTATTGGAACTGCTATAAACCTCTACATTTCCACTTAAGCGTCTTGCTATTTTTTTATTTGTATAATTGTCATGGGTGGGAACCTCAAAATAATTTAATTTAACGAGTCCTTTATGATTAGCAGTCTCTATGTTGGCTTATTAAAGCCCCCCCCCCCGGCTATTACTAACCATCACATTTAACAAAACAAGATGATACAAATATAAAATACGAATTTTACATAAAATGAAGATAAAAAAGAATTGAAAACAAAATGAATGAAAAATCAATAAAAGGATCTACGTAATATACATGTAAATGGAATTGATTATACATCAACAATTTATATTAATAGTCTAGATCAGCTATAACAATTCAGTGATGGTTTATTATTAATGATGATTTTTGTCTCATGTGAGAGTGAGTAGAAAAGCTTTTTGCAGAAATTCACCTTTCAAATGCAAATTAAAAAAATAAAAATGCAAGGTGGTAGTGGCTGATTTATTGCTTAGGTAAAATGTTTTAATAAAATCTGCCAAGTATTAAAACCAAAGTATTACTGCTTGTTACTACAACGTCATTCTCCCCAACCCCCCTCCCTTACATACACGCCTCTGTTGTTAGTATTTTTTCTCCAGTAAGTTGTCATAACTAACTGTGAGATACTCTTGGGTACAATTTTAGAGAATTGCATGCTGAGCAGAGCGATTCTTTATTATAGGAATCAAGAGATTACATAAAAATGGAACTACCTTCATTACGTTGAAGTTTAATTATTTAGATTTTTTAAAAACTAACTATAGAAGTGTTTGACAAATAATAAAAGGCACTGGAAGATTTGAATGAACACAAAATGAAATAGAAGCCCACAATAACTAACCAACACGTAATACGATGTCTGACAGGAACAGGGTATTTGCAGATGCAATTGTCTCCTCTGAATCCCAATAATGCTAAGTTACTCTGGTACAGATATGCAGTTGACGATATGCCAATTATACTTTAAAAAATGCGTGTCTCTTGCCCATGCATGGCTTGTTATTCTAATTGTCTGTCTCGGCAACTGCGTCTCGTGCCTAACCTGAAATGCCAGTCAAATTGATTGCCTGTAATTACAAATGTTGAGTTGTCAAAGCATACATTCACTCTCAGGACCCAGGAGACAAAACCGCCAATGCTGCCTTAATCCGAAAGACAGATTTTCCTCTGGTCCAAGATAAGTTAAAAGAGAGAACACCAAAAGACATTACATTTGCTATATTTTATATGATAAAATATCATTAATAATGATGACATTATAGAGCTGCAGTTTATCCTGATTTACTGATATCCTGATATGCTTCATTGTTTTCTGTTTTATTTTCTCCACTTTCTTTATTAATTTTTTTTTTTAATTTTGACTCTCCTTATATCATCCTGTTAGGTCATTTGGTTATGTATTATAGAGACTGTATACAAGGGAGAGAGTCTGGGGGTTAGAGCTTATTGAACATTAATTATTTAGCCTAGACTAGACAATTCATGATGAGTCGTATTTGTCGTCCTTTCTGTATATTCGTTTACTGATAGTGTGCACACGTGGCTGAGAAACAGGCTTAAGTAAGAAGGGAGTAATTAAATAACATTGTATTTTTCTCATCTTTTTCTCTTCCTGCATTCACACATAACTACATACCACATCAAACCATATCGAGTGTTTCACACCTTGAGCGCGGCAAGAGAAAAGTAGGTTAAGTAGTTTAAAAGGGACCATTAGTCTAATGAATGAAGAACAGAGGAATGGAGGACTGATTTGTAGAGCGGGGGTGGGGGTGGAGTTGACCAGATTCGCCTTAACCATAACAGGCAAAACTGTAATCGAATTCCAGATAGGAATTTACTGCTTAAACCACTTCTTTCACCAAGCTATAAGGAGAATGATCGATGCAAGTACAAGGGCACAGTGACATACAGAGATCAGACAGTATATTTATGTTGACTTCACGAGAATAACTGAAAAAAATTATTAATTAGAATGGTAGAAATGTTATTATTTCTCATTGATGATTATTTGTATGCTTAAACACTAATGCTATTTCTTTTCAGATGGTATTAGCGGTGATTCTAATTGTAAATATGTGATGATGAAATTATAGTGTGCATATGTTGTGCGGCACCATTTTCCTTATACATTGTAAAATGTATTATTGAACTAAAATGATAACGTGTAAGTGATGTATTGTTGAACTAAAATGATAACGTGTAAGTGATGTATTGTTGAACTAAAATGATAACGTGTAAGTAATGTATTTTGTTTAAATGTAATTGAGTGGTGAAACCATTTACTGAAGATTATGATGACAAAATGAGAATATTTAAATTCTTGAGATTATTATGTTTTATAAATGATTCACAGTGATGGAAATTCGTTGGAATTTTGTCAGTTAGCATGTATGCTAATGTTTATTGATGAAGTAGCACTATTGTGAGAGATGTTTTCACCCTGCTGTCACCACATACCTAATACTTAACTTAGTAATTATGGACAGGTTCGAGAAACTTTCGTGAATATTCTAGACCAAACTCAGGCCACAAATTTTCGCCCTTTTAGCTCTCAAATGGAATTCACAGGAATCAACTTACAGCAACACATTACTGCTAAGTTCGACGCCAATATTGGATACACACACACCAATGTAGTCTGGTAGAGTACAGCGGTCTGCAGTCTAAAGCAGATCAAGAAAAGGCGTGCTCTTCTCTGCAAAAGTCAAATTAAGGAAGCCATATTTTATTTCAAAACTCCTTTCTCCCTTACATTCATTCTCAACTGACAAATCCTGCAACAATATTCATTAACCCGACACGCATGCAGCATAAGAAATATAGCATCAATCAAAATTCACATGCATGATCTACAACATATTCAAATTAGTGAGCATAGAAAAATAATGTTCAATTATTTAAGCATTCTCCAGTTCAAATCAGAGATCAATAGCAAACATGTACGAAATATTTCTAAGTCCATTCTTTATCAGTTAGCTTACCATGAGCTAACAATCGCCTCTATGACCAGACTCGAATTATGTTAAAATCAAAATGATTAGAATATAGACTTTCTTCAACAAAGTAAATTTCAGTCCATCCTCATTGGATGAAATTGTTATGAACAAAATTGAATTATGAATCAGAAAAACTACTCATCCACTTGGAACTGGTTTGGATTGTATCAACAATTCTAGCATATTCTTTATCTGAGTTGTTTACTCAAACTCTGACATTTAAAATTATCAGCATAAGAAGTGCCCAAGGTCGGGCCACTTTGACATTTAACAATTTATATAACAATTCAGTTTAGAAATAGGGATATGCAAATTTACTCCTCCACAGAATTCAACAGATAAAACAATTTTTTTAATAAAACAAACAATTTCTGAGAATCAAATCTATTTCATTTAAATTATGGACCTTATTTTGGGCACACTTTGACTACCTTAATCATAATATGGTTTTTCTTTGATATAGTGTGAGTGAATGAATATCACAATTCTTAATTTTGAAATACGTTTTAATTGATTAAACAAATTTATTATTATTTTACAGTTTAAACCATGGATATCGAAACTGATTTTCCCTATTACTTCTGAATTTTCTTATCTACTTAGCTTGACTGGTATATCACTATGGTAGAACTTATACCACTTGTTAATTAATGAATTCTTTTAACTACTGTATAGTTATATAGACCTGCTAAGATAATCAATATTTTAGCCAGTATGAGAGCCTTTTATAAAAATGACAGCACTTTTTGTGTTACATTCCAGCATTTGTTTAGAGATCCAGTCTCAGCAAGAGGATTTAAAGATGGCTAATTTTAACGTTACACCTATGCTGACGATAGACTGGGTGCAGACTCACCCTTCAGTCTCCTTAATTAATTCTCTCGGTTCAGATATTAACTATAGTGACAGATGAATCTGTGTAATATTGCGTGAATTGGGCATGTTATTCTGATAATGACTAATTATGCATACAAACATCCCCATTTTGACTCCATCCCCAGCCCAGTCAGTCTTCCTCTCACTAATAATTAGTCAACCTCTGTTATTTGGATAACAAAAATATAAAATTTAATATTTAACAAAATGGTGAATCCACAAATTGATACATATAAATATGAAGGTCAGTAGGACTACCTATTCTGTCTTTAAATGTTTATATGGATCGTAACACAAATTTATTTATTTACACATCAGTTGGCGGAAGGGTCCTTCGGCAACACACACCAACAGGTGGTCTCGATAATTACTGAAAAATGTCATATAAAAGCTTATCAGTGTACGAAAATTTGTTATATTAAAAATCATTATGGCATAGAAATAATTACAATGTATATAAATGATATTGTGTGCCTGTGTGTTCGTGTGTGTGTACATGTGTTTGTGTGGGTTTTTTTTTGTATATGTGTATAAGAAAGAGGTGTACGATTTAAAAACATTTTAATCTTTTCGTGACATGATATATGCTTTTGAGGTGACCTTGAAACAGTGACCTGAAACAGATGAGATAAGGCGGACCGTAAAAATGCTTAGTTCATATGCACACCACATCGACCTGGAAATGTCGAGCGAGTTTCTGTGATTATTTCGTGTGCACAGTGAGAAAACAGTCGTCACTGTGTCCCACCATAAATATAAAGAAACGCCTCTTGACCACGAGATCTGTGTTAGTGACACAGTAATTGGACTTCGGGGCGCGCACACTCACTTTCTGACCTATTTATGCGCACGCAGTATGCAGCACATATAACCAATTACAATAATTATGGCTGTGTTAATTTTATGTTCGCATGACAGTATGCGTTGAATGAGTTACAAGCAGATAAGTATTTGCTTAAAGCTTTTTTGACCAGTGTCAACAGTATGGAGCAAGTTTTTGTTTTGTTTGAAAATCAAACGGATTTGATACTTAGGTTACCTATAATTGTGCAGAACGTTAACTATTCCGAGTTATCTCCCTCACATGACTAAGCTAAGTTATGAAGATAATATTTAATTGCATATACTGTACATTTTGGGGCTCAGGCTGACGTGTGAACACACATTGAGTGTTGAAGTTCGTGATAATGTTTATTGATTAATGAAACAGAGCAAACCGGCAATAAACCTCTCGTCGTAACGTGTCAGTTTCAAAGAGAAATACTTTTCAAGGAAATAACTGATTCAGTTTGTTTTCTCTCTTTCTCAAAAGTTGTGTACAGTCAAGTGTAGTAAAGATTGTAGAGCTGTAGCCATAATTATTTTGACCACGGTATTCTATGTAGGCTTGAGTTAGAAAACAGAAAACGCCGATCAGTTTTGGACGAGGAAGAAGGTTTGGCTTATTCAATTTTGTGTGAGGAAATTATGTCAACAAAAGCATTCATTCTGTCCCACTGAAGATGTTTAACATAAGCGTTAAATCTAGTGCAGGTAAAGTTAGTTTGACAAAAGTTTGGTCTAGACAGAAAAATCAGTTCTGAAACAGCCACCAACACGTCAGATCAGACCTTTGCTGAGAGGCTTCACGAACAAAGCGACACGCTGGAGTGGTAGACGGAATAAACGCATCGGAGATGTCTGCAGAACACCAGAGAATAAGCATCAATGGAAATTTAGATGAGGGCATTAGAGCAAGTATTAATGATGATGTCAATGAGGGCGCACAGGTCGTATCCGAATCGTCTCCTCTTTTGCATGGCATGGGAGGAGCTCTGGAGGCGCGCGCAGTGGGGAGCAAGCAAAAGAGGCGACTGACGCTTATATCAGTGGTGTCCCTGGTGCTAGCTATAGCGGGCTCGCTGCACGCCCCCGTCATTACACAGTACGTCTACCAGGTCAACACAAAGGAAGTGTACGGCTTCCAGAACGTCACCATTGACATTACCATCCAACCTTGTGTCAATACGACAGACAATGCCTCATCGGATACTGCCCTCAGAGATCAGGTAATACGCGCGGAATTTTGATTTTATATTTTAATCCATCACGTCAAAATAATTCCTCTCATCAGTTATTTACTGACTGATTCACCTTTAATTCATTTATTTCAACCTTATCATCAGGAGATGGTAAATAGAGAAATTGTTTCCGTCAGGTAAAATGAAATGAGTAGATTAGACGCGACAAAGTTACAAGCTATTTTTATTATTAGCCTAAAAGTCATCATGAATGTAAACACTTACTCGTGCATTTTATGAGAGTCGTGTTTTTCTTTCATGGAGATTATATATGGACGTACCGAGTACTATATACTATCATATATGGACATAACGAGTACTATATACTATCATATATGGACGTACCAAGTACTATATGCTATCATATATGGACGTACCGAGTACTATATGCTATCATATATGGACGTACCGAGTACTATATGCTATCATATATGGACGTACCGAGTACTATATGCTATCATATATGGACGTACCGAGTACTATATGCTATCATATATGGACGTACCGAGTACTATATGCTATCATATATGGACGTACCGAGTACTATATACTATCTTCAATGAACGTCGGTCACATTTCCAGCAAAGTCATAAAAACGGCAAAATTTAAACGTATAAAATTGTAATGTTGAATTAATTATTCTGGTGTATCATTTGTAAATTTTTATTTATATACAGGAATTGCCAATACACCTGAGTTGAAACGAATGATACCTCTTTTCTTTTGTACTAATTAATATGATAGTTCATTTTCGCAAGAGTTTATAAACACTTTCTTACGACAAGTAAGTATGTACACTTACCTAACTTCGTATGAACATTATCAGCTTATTTAAAGTTTATAAACACGACAAGTAAGTATGTGCATTTACCTAACTTCGTATGAACATTATCAGCTTATTTAAAGTTTATAAACATCTACTTTGTTTTCTTGCAGTGATGAGAGTTTGATTAACTCTGAAATATACGTTATTATCTTACACTGCTGGTAGTTTGACTAACGCTGAAATATACTTTGCTATCTTATTGTGATGATAGTTTAACGCTGAAATGTACGTTGCTATCTTATTGTGATGATAGTTTAACGCTGAAATGTACGTTGCACACTCTGAACTTTTTCTTGCGCTCCATGCTGTGAGTCATTTGTAAGTGTTCACCCCATCAAGCGATATGAATTGCAAATTTCCGGATGTGCACTTGTTGTTATTCTTATCATTCTAACATTATATCTAAACTTTGACTAAAAACAAGTATAAATTAATTTATATTATAAAATCAATTTGATAGGTGAAGTGACTGTAAAATTTAAGCTTCCCTGCAGAGGTCGGAAGTAGTAAAGAAAATATAATGACATTTCCAACATAGGCATGCTAATTTACAAACATTTCCGACATAGGCATGCTAATTTACAAACATTTTATATGTCGTGTTGTAAATACGAAACTAAGTATATATCCTTTATTATAAGGGTGAGCATATATAGTTTATATTGTTATTGTAATGTGTCTTGATGATCCTGAATGGTTCAGCGAAGAATTCATATATATACTTTGTTGCCAAAGGCTGCCCTTTGTTACAAGTCTAAACTGTATTGAAATATTGTAGATTTTTCATGATATATATTAAACTGTATTGAAATATTGTAGATTTTTCATGATATATATTAAACTGTATTGAAATATTGTAGATTTTTCATAATATATATTAAACTGTATTGAAATATTGTAGATTTTTCATGATATATATATTAAACTGTATTGAAATATTGTAGATTTTTCATGATATATATTAAACTGTATTGAAATATTGTAGATTTTTCATGATATATTTTCAACTGTATTGAAATATTGTAGATTTTTCATGATATATATTAAACTGTATTGAAATATTGTAGATTTTTCATGATATATAACTGATGTATTCTCTTAATAAAATCTAAAATTTACTTTTTGAAGCTAGCTGTTCATGACAATTATCTGTGTCTAATGTGAAAACGATACTAAACCTGTTTAACTGGTAAGAAGGTTAAACATTATTTACCGAACCACACCGCAGTGAAAGTACAACACAATGAACGCCCCCCCCCCAACACACACACACACACACACACACACACACACACACACACACACACACACACACACACACACACACACACACACACACATACACACACACATATAGACACACAATGTATATGTTACCGGCAATGTGTGAAAACCGGCATTCTATAAAAAAAATGTATACAATGACGAAAACGGGACGTCAAAGTATGAAATAATTTATATTTCATACATTTTCTAGGCATTCTATAGAACGCCAAAAGGCGACCCGGCAGAGTGTAGTGGCGCCTAGGACTGAGTCTTAGTGTGCCGTCGTCACAGACTAAATCTTGAAACTTTGACTTATAGCTTTACAATGCTAATGCTTTAATACTTTGACTTAACTCTTTCACACTTCGACTTAAACTATACAATGCTAATACTTTTACACTTTGTTTTAATGCTTTATAATGCTAATACTTTCACTTTTTGACTCACTGCTTTACGATACTAGCATGTGCAACGTTAGGTGGCGCTAATGGAAGTTGTTGGTAAAGTCAGGATAAAATACTATTTTAGTTCTGATCCTCGCTTGTACAACTTTACGCTTTTTTACTTAAAAGAAACAACTTTAGCATGAATGTTCTTTTACAATTTTAAAAACGTTCAATGACAAAGAAATATATCGAACAGTGATTATTTTACAAGTAATCATCTTAACGACACAATAATAGATACAACGGACAATGATTATTTGAAAGCTAAACATCTCATGACGCAATCAATAGGTACAA
This sequence comes from Sinotaia quadrata, assembly GCA_028829895.1. NCBI lineage: Eukaryota > Metazoa > Mollusca > Gastropoda > Architaenioglossa > Viviparidae > Sinotaia > Sinotaia quadrata. The sequence continues at coordinate 40,287,953 of CM054177.1, read as the reverse complement.
CAGACAATGATTATTTGAAAGCTAAGCATCTCATGACGCAATCAATAGGTACAACGGACAATGATTATTTGAAAGCTAAACATCTCATGACGCAATCAATAGGTACAACGGACAATGATTATTTGAAAGCTAAACATCTCATGACGCAATCAGTAGGTACAACGGACAATGATTATTTGAAAGCTAAACATCTCATGACGCAATCAATAGATACAACAGACAATGATTATTTCATAACTAAGCATATCATGACGCAATCAATAGGTACAACAGACAATGATTATTTCATAACTAAGCATCTCATGACGCAATCAATAGGTACAACAGACAATGATTATTTCATAACTAAGCATCTCATGACGCAATCAATAGGTACAACAGACAATGATTATTTGATACTAAGCTTATCATGACGCAATCAATAGGTACAACAGACAATGATTATTTCATAACTAAGCATATCATGACGCATTCAATAGGTACAATAGACAACGATTATTTGATAGCTAAGCATCTCATGACGCAATCAATAGGTACAACAGACAATGATTATTTCATAACTAAGCATATCATGACGCAATCAATAGGTACAATAGACAACGATTATTTGATAGCTAAGCATCTATGATGCATTCAATAGGTACAGCGGAAAAGCGCCGACTTCACGATGAAGCTGGACATTGTGTCCAACATCATATCGGTGGTCGCCAATATGTTCATTGGCTCGTACTCAGATGTGCTGGGCCGCAAAATGGTGTTGCTGCTGCCAATCATAGGACACTTTCTCCGCAACGTCACTGTCCCCATCATCATCTTTTGGGATCTGGGACTCAATGCCCTGTATTCAGGATACGTCATCGACGGCCTTTTTGGGAGCTCATTTGGTAAGGACGTAGATGACCGATAGTGATATCTGAACAGGAAAAATCAGGTTGATTGTACTACAGTTGGTTTTACAAAGAAAATTTGATTGATTGGAGTATATATGTTTTATATACAAAATCAGGTTGATTAGAGTATAGACGCTTTCACACAGAAACTTAGATTGATTGAAGCATTTTGTTTTATAGACAAAATCGGGTTGATTGGTATATAAATGCAACACAAAATCCTGTTGATTGGAGTAAAGATATAAAATTAAATTGATTATAACCTTGATGATTTGTGCACAAAATCAGATTGATTGGAATATAATACTTTGCACCCAAAATCATTGATTGGAGTGTAGATGTTTTGTACCCCAAATCAGATTGATTGACGTATAGATGTTTTGTACACAAAATCAGATTGATTGGAGAGTAGATTCTCTGTACCCCAAATCAGATTGATTGAAGTACATGTATATATGCTTTGTAAATAAAATCAGATTATTGGAGTATGGTTACTTTACACACTACCAGTCGCGTTGGAGTATGGTTAATCATTGTCTACACTAGTCTGCGGATTGTACAATCCATTAGGTCCAGTTATCTTTAATCTATATCAGCGTCGAAGTTCTTGGAAAGCTTTATTGCTTAGAAAAATAATAGAAGTAATGTGTGTGGTTTAGTCTGAAAGTATTTGTACTTCGCTCATGTTGTGGCTATAATGAGAAATATATATCTGCTGGAGTGCAAAATACTATGTTTTTTTATATTTAAATTTACTGTAATTTAAGTCAGTTGTCTATTTTGTCTATACAACCATCAACCATTGACTACAAACGATTATAAATAGAAGTGTAGGTATCATTGTGGTGAATGCCAATTTGACGTGTACTTTTCTTTCCAATAAAACATGTAACAAAACAAGGATTAAAATACAATGAAAAATAACCATTAATCAATATCTAGAGTTACAATGTAATTTGTGCTTTAAAACGAGTCAAAACGAAAGACTGCAAATACTAGTTGGATTCAACATCTTACGTGTATAGAGACTAGCCGCTTGTCAGAGGGCTGCCGAAGAAAGATATTGTTTCACCTGGTTGTTTGGGATTCTCGATATATTGTTTTAGTAACACGTTTTCTTTCTCAGAAGCGAAAATTTCCTCTCGACTCGAGCTTTAAGTCACTGCTGATACAAATTTTTGAAGGTGGTCTTTAGCGAATAAAAGAAAAAAGACGATGCTGAATGCTTGTCAAAAGCAGAATGTAAACAAAGGCCACGACCTCTCAATAAATCACTTCCGTTTTTAGGAAGACTCCTTGATTTCTATTGGTCGCAGTATAAAACACGAATTTAACTATATTTAACGATTACTGTCAACTATTCAAAGTTAAGGATTGAAAAATATAATCAATGAAATCTTACATTTGACAAATTACTTCACAACCAGAAGATACACTTTAAATAATTCTTAAAACGCGTTGTGTTCGTACAAAGAGGTGATTGAAGACTATCATTACCGAAACTGGACTGTGTTTCAAAATTGATTGTCGCCGCTATACCTTGGGGTGACTTTGTAATAATAAATTATATCAAATATGTGTAATTAGTTATGATACATCTACAAGTGCCGATGCAGAGTATGGGTCACTGGTTAGATATGTATATCTGCAACTGTTCGCCATATACTAGTACTTCGCCACGTTGGCTACAGGTCTAAGCTGAGAATCAATGTTTATGCATATATGACGATTATAAATAGACGAATAAAGGACAAGACGTACTCATTAGATTATCACTTTGGACTACGAAAACAAACAGAAATTACTTCACTACTTTAAAATAATAACAAGAAATTTAATAAAGAAAATTAACAAGATAAAAATTATAGATACAAAGTTATCAACGACAATTTTGCTACACTGGAGTCACTTTCTGGATGGGCACTTATCTTATGCGCATCACAGTCTTGTAGACTTAGATCTGCCACAGTCAATAGATTAGAAGTCCCAATAAAGCCAGGGACAATTCAGTTAAAACAGAGACAGTTTATAAGGTAACCAGCCACCAAGGCAGTCAGCTACAAAAGTACGCAGCTACAGAACAAACCACCAAAAGCTCAGCAGTCAGAAACAAAAATAAAAACCCTGCAACACAAACAATTGCAAAGTCTAAGTGTCCAGTCAATTGCTCTATTAATAAATACTAATTTTGGCATAAGCCTTTGAAAGAAAGAAATGTTAACATGTTCAAAATAAATCATAACATATAACATCCTAATAAAACATAACCATTCATACAATACAAAGACGCTTTTACCTATTTCAGCCAGGGTTTTGCTCTGCATATACCCAAAAGGAAGGATTCTCCTCCAGTTGTCACCCTCAGACAATTTCAGGAACGATTGAAGATAAAATTGTCACTATGGGACTTTTATCATCCTTGGGATCACACCTGCGTCTATTAGACACGCTTTCGATCTGACCAATTACTTAGCATTAATACGGATTATGCCTTTCTAATGACTTCTAACGCACACACTGACCTAGCTGACTACACTTCCCATTGTATACCAAAGCACACACACGTACCACAAAAATAATCTCTAGCTGGCTTATTGGCCATTGATCACGCACTTAACGAACACTCGATCACCTATCTGCCACAAAAATAATCTCTAGCTGGCTTATTGGCCATTGACCACGCACTTAACGAACACTCGATCACCTATCTGCCGCAAACATCAAACACCGGTCATTAAATCTACCACCATGCACACTCATTGCTCAGGACCTCACTTCTAAACCAACATGATACAATATGCACATGTCATTCAAATTAACAATAATGTTCAATTTAAATGCAACAATGAAAATTTATATAAAATATATGGGAAAATCCCCCATCATACAACAGTGATGTTAAATTATGTGTTGTGTGGGCGGAGTGTGAGATGTGGGTGGGATATGAGGGTTTGTAACAAAAGGAAGGGTGTGTAAACTATGTTCAAAACTGCATGACGTCAACAATCCCTTTGTCATGGATTTGTCACTAATATACTTACTCTTCCTGATGAATCAGTACTGACAGTAAAGACCTCCTTTGCCAAACACACTTTGTTATTGGTCCAGACAGACTTTATAACCCTATCCAAGCTTACCTTTTCCTCTGTAATTGCAGGTATCATTCTGGGTTGTTATTTATACGCTGCTGATATTACCACTGGAGAAAAGCAACGCACAATGGGTCTGGCACTCGTAGAGGCATCCATGGGAATTGGTGTCGCGGCCACACAAGTAGCCATCGGTCTTTTCATTGCGAAAACAGGTGAGATGTAAAACCATGTGACGCTACTTGTATCATAGTACACTTCAGTGTTTTGATTGCAAGAACATAAGACCAGTGCAAACAATAGTTTCATTTCGAAAACAGGCAAAGAAAATGAAACTTAATTCGTAATGAAGTAATGAGTTTATAAATGTGCAGTCTGGTTTTCAGGTTTTCCTCTCTGTCGATCTGAAGAAAGAAATAACAATGAATGAACTGCGCGAAAGTAGTTCTGTGATCAGATGAAGGTTTGAAGTCAGAAAATTAGCTATTAATTAAAATTAATTAGTGATCAGTTAATTACTTTCATAAAGGGGTTAATTTTCTAAATGAATGGATGATGAAATAAGAAAAGTAATGAAAAGAAGTAAGTAAAAAGCAACAAATTATGGAATGCGTGATCACGGAAATTACCGCTATAAAAGTTACGAGTAAAGAGTGCAAAGAAGCTAATAACACAAAGTTATTTAAAATGTCAAACAAAATAGAGTCTTGGAGCTATCTAGCTCCTCCACAACTAAATATCAAATAGATAAAGATTTAAATCTTAAGTTTAATTACTTTTTCCCTATTTCTAGATTTAGTTGTTATATAAATTGTTAAATTGTCAAAGGGCACTCCTTATGATGGTACATTTTGTAAGTGTCAAAGTTGGAAGTAAACAACTCTGAGAATATGCTAGAGAATTGCTGATGCAATCTAAACCCGTTCCAACTGAATGAGTAGTTTTTCTGACTAATAGTTTCGCATTGTTCATAATAATTTTATCCAATGGGGATGGACGGAAAGTTACTTTTTTGAAGAAGTACTCTATTCTATCACTTTGAAAATGAACTTAACTTAAATCCGGTCACAAAGGCGATCGTTAGCTTATGAGCAGAGCAGGCCTTTTGTTTTCTTTTGTCACGTCATACTACCGTGACTACTGTACTCTACTTGATTATGTTTTGTCACGACATACTACCGTGACTACTGTACTCTACTTGATTATGTTGGTGTGTGCATCCAGTATTGACTCAAACGTAGCAGTAAAACATGATGCTGTAAGTCGATTCCTGTGAATTCCATTTGAGAGCCAGCATGGCGGAAATTTGTGGCTTGAGTTTGATCTCGAGAATTAAAGAAGATTATTTTGAATGTTCCTCGTTGTGTGTTGAGTAAATGCACATGGAAATTCAAGAACATTCCTCCTGACGTGCTTGATAGCTTATGTGCAATTCAGGATGATTCTCTATGCCTGACTATGGTGTGCTAGGAGAGCAAGTCAAAGATTCTGGAATAGTTGTATAATATGCATCTAGAAGGGATACATGGGTTTCGCCTAGATAAGACAGTGACTGTTGCAACCGCGTGATGTCCTGGCAACAGCCGCCATCTTTTAAAAGGTTATGTGTATTGACTTTAATTATTTCTCTGAAATTCTACTTTTATTTCCATGATGATATCCATTGAACTTGATTATGTATTTATACTAAGTGACCTGATGTCTATGCTAGGATAAACTGAATGATTGTCCAGCATTAATTGAACAGTGTTGCGAAGTGATGTAAATGTCAACCCTCTTTTAATTATATTAATATGTTGTATATTTGATTGCTGATTCAATAAATTTATTATTATTATTATATTACCTTCTTACACAAATTGATATCCATACGTTGGAGAGACAGTGGGTGGAATGGGGCTCGCTAAATATAAATTAAAAGATGGATTTGTCTTCTCATTTAGTAAGTTTTACACCTACTGAAATATTGTGTGAAGGTAAATGTTTGTTTTTAATGTTGTGGAAGAGAGAAAACGTTTACAGCGCCCGCACATCCTCCAAGTGAGAGAGACGAGTGGTGTCTTCTGGAGAATTATTAATAACATAAATTAAGACTCTCATCTCTTGTAATTAGTTAAGGATAATTATGCTTTAGGTATTGCACGATTTCTCTCTTTTATTTTTACTTGACATATCTGTACAAGACATTTTATGCATTAGATACTAAGCACTTTTTTGTTCTAAGTGACATATCTGTACAAGACATTTTATGCATTAGATACTAAGCACTTTTTTGTTCTAAGTGACATCTCTGTACAAAACATTTTATGCTTCCGACACTAAGCACTAATTGTCTCTCTTTTCATTCTACTTGACAGCTCAAAGATTTTTTTCTGCTAGATACAAAGAACGCCAATGCCGACCGTTTTCTATCAGTAAAGAGCGTTAGGTATCTCTCAGGATTTTTTCTACTCGTCCTTGACTGCCTGTTTTTTTGTAGCTGTTGTGTGTGATCAGTTATTAATGATATTTTTAGGTATTTTTCTACCCGTCCTTGTCTGCCTGTTTTTTTGGAGCTGTTGTGTGTGATCAGTTATTAATGATATTTTTAGGTATTTTTCTACCCGTCCTTGACTGCCTGTTTTTTGTTTTTTTTGAGCTGTTGTGTGTGATCATTGTTGCTAGTGATATTTTCAGGGTTTTTTCTACCCGTCCTTGACTGCCTGTCTTTTGGAGCTGTTGTGTGTGATCATTGTTGTTAATGATATTTTCAGGTTTTTTCTACCCGTCCTTGACTGCCTGTCTTTTGGAGCTGTTGTGTGTGATCATTGTTGTGGTCTGGTTGCCCGAGACCGTCCCACGAGACCGCAAGCGTTTCATCTCGCCGTTAGAAAGTGTCAAACGAATTGCAACTACTTTCTGGTCACGTGACAATCCACACCAGCGTTGTATTTTGTTAATGTGCCTCTTTGCATTCTTCTTGGGTATCACCGCTGGTACAGGGGTGTCAAAGGTAATGATTTTTGAGCGAGTTACTGAGTGGTGCAAATCATGTATTCAACCTCTGTTGTACAAAGTTTACATAATTGTGTATTCAGTAGCTGTTGTACAAAGTTTAAGCTGTTGTACAAACTTTAGACAGTTGTGTATTTAACAGCTGTTGTACAAACTTTAGACAGTTGTGTATTCATCAGCTGTTGTACAAACTTTAGACAGTTGTGTATTTAACAGCTGTTGTACAAACTTTAGAAAGTTGTGTATTCATCAGCTGTTGTACCAGCATTAGACAGTTGTGTATTCAGTGTATCAAATATAAGACAGTTATTTAGTATATTTATAGCGCGAGAAGCAAAAGTATTTATTACTGTTCTGCATAATGTAATTTTCGCTGTATACTTAAATAAAAAGCTGACATGAACTCGTATTTTTATAGTGTATTCTATGTTATTATTGACAGCGTATAACTACACTGTTTGGAAGAACAACGCGTTATTACGGTTACAAGTGTAACTATGTTGCTTGGAAGAACAACGCGTTATTACGGTTACAAGTGTAACTATGTTGCTCGGAAGAACAACGCGTTATTACGGACACAATTTAAATAAACTGCTTAGAAAAAAATATTCGCGTCGACTCTGTAAATTGATTCTTTTTAGTGAATCTATCATATTAAATGTATTTCATAAAATAGAAGTAAAATATATCGAATGAATTGCACATAGTTAAAATGATTTAAACTGCTATTATTATCAATGTTACCAAAACACGTTTGTGCGTAATGATGCTATTTCATCCCAAGATCTTTAGCTTTAAACGTTACGAAAAAACCGTTTTTCCTTAACTGAGTTAATAATGCTTTTCATTCCTAAGTCTTTTAGTCTGTACATTATGAACGAGCCGTTTTGAATGATTGCGTTAATGATATTGTTTTCTTCCTAAGGTATTCAGTCTGGGTTCACCGACAAATGCGCGCCGACAAAATCGCGATGGACAAAAGCGCGACGACGCGTTCTGTCCCTAACTCTAACCCTAACCCTAACTCTAACCTAACTCCTAATCTTAATCCTAATCCTAACCCTAACCCTAACCATAACATAACCCTAAACTTAACCCTATCGCGCATTTGTCGGGGCGCGCATTTGTCGGTGCACGCATTTGTCGTTCGCGCATTTGACGGGTCACCTTCAGTTCTGTACATTACGAGGCGCCGTTTTTCAATAATTGCATTAATATTTTTGTTTTCTTCCTAAGATCTTTAGTCTGTACGTTATGAATGAGCCGTTTTGTTGGGGTTCGTTCAAATCCGGCGTTTTCGCCTCTGTGAGCGACAGCAGTGGACGTCTTGGAAGTCTTTTGCTACTGACACTCTTGCAAAAAGTTTTGTCAAGTCCCTTCATATCTATTGTTGGCGCAGTCTCCGAAATTGCCAAGGACATAGTACTCGGCCTGGCCTCAAATGATCTCATGATCTACATGAGTAAGTATGAAGACTTTTTCTGCTTCGGGTCACTTCGACAGTTTATATAACAATTAAGTTTAGAAATAGGGATAGGCAAATTTACTCCCCCACTGATTCCAGAAGCAGACTGTGAAAATCATGGATGAAACAACAGGACAAATACTATCTGGATGTCAAGTTCTGGCTGGAGCAGAATACACCAACAAGATATAAAAAGCAGCAAACTCATACATATAAATCTGTGAAAACTATGGAGTAAAAACCTCAGAAAGAGCATAGATGCACAAACCAGAAACAGTCACCGAAACAAGAAGTCAAAATACTCTGGGACTTCGAGATAAGAACAAATCGAGTGATTCCTTCACGAAGACCAAACAATGTAGTTATCCCTAAATCTAACAGAAAAGGAACGATTATTAATGTCGCTGTTCCAAATTGATAGAAACATAAAAACAAAAGAAAATAAATTGAAAAATACTAGGACCTCAGATTAAAAATCCAGAGACTGTAGAAATGGTCAGTAGTGATAGGATCATTGGTGAACTTATCTGAGTTCGATAGCTATCTGAATAAACTACCAGGAAACCACATTCTCGCCCCACTACTTAAAGCAGCGCTCCTCGGAAGTGTCCACATCCTCCGTAAAACCCGGGGTCTCCCAAAATATTAAAGATTGTGAGGCTTTGGTTTACAGAAGCCGTAGAAAATGGCTGAATAATAATAATAATAATAATAATGATGATAAAATATCAAACGAAACGTTCAGGAATGTGTTGGATACATTGATGACATTTAGGATGACTAATATATTTGTCATTTACTAATAAACATTTCCATAAGATTTCTTTTTTGTTGTTCACTCTGTAGAAGAATACAGAGACCAATCTTGGCATAACCTAGCAGAGTATAGAGACCCACTGTGATAGACCAATCTTGACATAACCTAGCAGAGTATAGACACACACTGTGATAGACCAATCTTGACATAACCTAGCAGAGTATAGAGACCCACTGTGATAGACCAATCTTGACATAACCTAGCAGAGTATAGAGACCCACTGTGATAGACCAATCTTGACATAACCTAGCAGAGTATAGAGACTCACTGTGATAGACCAATCTTGACATAACCTAGCAGAGTATAGAGACCCACTGTGATAGAGCATAGCAGAACTTATATAATACAGAAGTACATAGAGATGGACCGATGTATAACAGAATAGAATATAGAGACGTACTGTGGCCTGACATAGCAGAACATAGAGATGGACCATGGTGTAATACAGCAGAACATAGAGATGGACCATGATGTAACACAACAGAACATAGAGATGGACCATGATGTAACACAACATAACATAGAGATGGACCATGATGTAATACAGCAGAACATAGAGATGGACCATGATGTAATACAGCAGAACATAGAGATGGACCATGATGTAATACAGCAGAACATAGAGATGGACCATGATGTAATACAGAAGAACATAGAGATGGACCATGATGTAATACAGCAGAACATAGAGATGGACTATGATGTAATACAACAGAACATAGAGATGGACCATGGAGAACATACAAACGCAAATGCAGACTTATATGTTCTTACCTCTACACAGTAGCCCACAATGAATTATTATTTTCCGACAACAATAGTAGGTTTAATGAAACTGTAAATAGGTTCTCATTTTTAGTTCTGGTGAAATCCAAAGACATTTGAATTCATTCAACAAAAGAGGTAAAGTTACACAAATCGCTCATCCATTTTGGATGGGTGCAGATAAAAATCATAGACAAGTTATGGAACAGACAGTTTTGCTTCTCACGTTTTCTGTTGTGCAAATGATCCAATCCTTTCTGTTCATTCAAAGTATGCAAATCCCACTTATTCTAGGAAAGAGTTTTATTGATAAAAATTCAATAATTTAAGATTTTGCACAGAAGAAAATGAACTTCAATAGTAGTTTACTGATAATACTTTTGTTACCCTGTCCTTCACAAGCTGAACTTAGACAACTGATTGAAGATGAAAGTTAAGTATTCGTGACATGATAAATTGTGTTGTTTTATCACAAACAATATTGACTGTGACATTACAGTTGACCTTGTTCATTATATATATATTATATATCGTGTCCAGCCAGCTCCAACCCTTTTTGAACTGGAACTTCGCAAACTTCGTTTGGCGAATTAAACATGTTTCTATTTGTTTTCTGTGCATTTAATTTATTAATTATAATTTGTTTAACTAACATAATTATTTTTGTTACTAGATAGTCCAACATAATTTTGCTTTACCATGTCGTACAAACATTTCGTGTAGTAGTTGACGCTGCTTTGTTTTGTAATATAAGTGTTTCTGATCTTGCTGTATTATAACAAAATAAATGTCTCATGTTTCAGGTTGTGTCATAATGAAACAGATGTCTCGTGCTTCAGGTTTTGTCGTAATATAACAGATGTCTCATGTTTCACGTTACTTCGTAATATAACAGATGTCTCATGTTTCACGTTACTTCGTAATATAACAGATGTCTCATGTTTCACGTTACTTCGTAATATAACAGATGTCTCATGTTTCACGTTACTTCGTAATATAACAGATGTCTCATGTTTCACGTTACTTCGTAATATAACAGATGACTCATGTTTCATGTTGCTTCGTAATATAACAGATGACTTGTGTTTCAGGTTGTGTAGTAGGAATAGGGAAAAGTATGCTTTGGTCACCCATCCGCTCTTTGATGTCTCGAATGGTCCCACCGGAACAGAGAGGTAAATGTCGTTAATATTTATAACACGTTTCCACCCAGATGCTTGTGCAATGCGATTGTGACGCATGGTATATGTGAATTTGTGTTTCTGTGTGCATGTGAACATGTGTAAATTTGAGAAAGGGTATCGTTAGCAATTAAAATTAGATTAATAACAAACGCTGGGCTTAAAATATACGAACTTGAAGTTCCGGCCGTCTAGGCAGTAAACAGCCAACAAGACACTTACCAAGTAACTGCAGTAAACAGCCAACAAGACACTTACCAAGTAACTGCAGTAAACAGCCAACAAGACACTTACCAAGTAACTGCAGTAAACAGCCAACAAGACACTTCCCAAGTAACTGCAGTAAACAGCCAACAAGACACTTACCAAGTAACTGCAGTAAACAGCCAACAAGACACTTACCAAGTAACTGCAGTAAACAGCCAACAAGACACTTACCAAGTAACTGCAGTAAACAGCCAATAAGACACTTACCAAGTAGCGGAAGTAAGCAGCCAATAAGACGCTAGCCAAGTGACGGCAGAAGTAACCAATAAGACGCTAGCCAAGTGACGGCAGAAGTAACCAATAAGACGCTAGCCAAGTGACGGCAGAAGTAACCAATAAGACGCTAGCCAAGTGACGGCAGAAGTAACCAATAAGACGCTAGCCAAGTGACGGCAGAAGTAACCAATAAGACGCTAGCCAAGTAACGAGAATGAATGAAATGGATAGTTAGATAATACTTTTTTGCTGAACTTCACCAATAGAGAATTTCCTGACATACTTGACACAAATTTAATTTGAATATTTTTAGTATAGTCTTTTTTTAAAAAAAAACTTTTATATTGCAATGTCATTGCCAACACAATATGGTGTTCCGAAACTAATAATGAATCACTCCCACATGAACTGACAGAAGTACCACTATGGCAACTCAAATCACCAAAACAGAAATGTTTCTACAATACCTAGAGGATGATTTCTCAGACTGGATCAAAGTATATATGATGGCTCCCATGATCCTGTAACTGGAAGAACAGGCTTAGGGATTTATATACCCAATGATCACCACACTATTCTTAGAATCACAGACAACACTGGGATTTATATACCCAATGATCACCACACTATTCTTAGAATCACAGACAACACTTCCATCGTCATAGCTGTGATGATAGCCATACTAACGGGCCTCATTCAAGCTACAGACAAGAAACCAGAAAACACTAAATATCTTATAGCTACTGACTCCTCGGCCGTAAAAGCTCTAGAAAAACACACAGTGGGCAGACCAGATATTAGTTACTTAATACTAGACCGTGAAAGCTCTAGAAAAACACATAGTGGGCAGACCAGATATTAGTTACTTAATACTAGACCGTGAAAGCTCTAGAAAAACACACAGTGGGCAGACCAGATATTAGTTACTTAATACTAGACCGTGAAAGCTCTAGAAAAACACACAGTGGGCAGACCAGATATTAGTTACTTAATACTAGACCGTGAAAGCTCTAGAAAAACACACAGTGGGCAGACCAGATATTAGTTACTTAATACTAGACCAAAAGCGAAAACTGACAGAGGGAATAAAGCTGATATGGATCCCTGTCTACATTAACATAGCAATAAAAAAGCAGGTCTAAAACTAGGTCTTAAAATGGATTCACAGAAGATAAAGAACTAAAATGGATTCACAGAAGATAAAGAACTAAAATGCATTACCACATCACGAAAGAAAAACTGACAAAATTTAAGAAATCCAATATTTAAACTAGCGAAAGTACGAAGACCCTACATTGATAAAACAACAAATAATAATTCAACATATTATGGTAACAAAAGAGAATAATCAAGAATGTCTAAATTCAGACTTGGAAGTGAAATAACAAGCTATAAGATAATTAAGTGAAATAACAAGCTATAAGATAATTAAGTGAAAGAACAAGCTATATGATAATTAAGTGAAAGAACAAGCTATAAGATAATTAAGTGAAAGAACAAGCTATAAGATAATTAAGTGCAGTTATGGTGGACAACTAGCCATAGAACACGTTATAAAAGATTGAAGACTAATAGAATCAGAAAGAAGATCAATGACAGAATATTTAGTAGAAAATGACATGCCGACAACAACGTCAGGAATACTACACCCCACCCCACCCCCCAACCCGGGCGACAATGGCATGAGTGCATAGGCAGTTGAATAGGATGGTAGTGGGCCATCCATTACATCAACTATTGTAAATATAAATTTTCCAAATTTATACATCCATTACATCAACTATCGTAAGTATGAAGTTTACAAATTAATACATCCTTGACACCAACTATTGTAAATATAAAGTTACCAAATTAATACATCCACTTCAAATATATGGTTAATTCGAAGCCCCGCCCCCAGCATAAAATTGCCTAGTAGTGGACAGCTAACTGGCTGGATCATTGCTTCATAGCTTGACAAAGTCTAGGGAATAGCCACCTAAAGTAATGATTGGCAGACCACATAATATCAAAACTTTAACCAATTAAATAAAATAACAATGACAAATTTATAAACAAAATCACCCATTCAATAACTATATGAATCTCATCAAAGAGCAATATGTACATAGAAAATAAAATAAGAAAAACAAACAAATAATATTATACACAACTACATGAGACAAAACTAACATCATTGAGTAGACATAGTCCCCCTCCAAGCTCCCAAACACCACTCATAACCCGTCTCCACCCCCAATCCCAGCCTCCCCATAAACTAAGTGTTCCGATTTGAAAATGATAAGACACATCACACCGACTGTTCATAGTGATTTCCTATGAAGACGGTGATGATGAAATTAATGTGTCTGTGAAGACTGATAATGAAATTAGCGATGTCTGTGAAGACTAATAATGAAATTAGTGATGTGTCTGTGAAGAGTGATAATGGAATTAGTGATGTGTCTGTGAAGACGATGATAAAATTAGTGATTTGTCTGTGAAAACTGATAATGAAATTAGCGATGTGTTTATGAAAACTGATAATGAAATTAGTGATGTGTCTTTTGACCTTAGTAAACTTTCACCGGTTTTTATATGGTTTAATTTTACATCTATCTATCTATCTATCTATCTATCTATCTATCTATCTATCTATCTATCTATCTATCTATCTATCTATCTATTTATCTAGTCTTGTGTGTTTTACCTAGGCTGCTTGTTCGCTGGGATTGCGTTGGTGGAGAGTTTGTGCGCCACAGTCAGTGTGCCAGCTTTCGTGTCCATGTACAAGTACTTCCTAAACATCAAGCCAGGCAACACCTTTTTCATCATGACTGGCTTTTACAGCATTGTCATTCTCATTTTCCTGTAAGTTTTTCTGCAGATGTAGACGACAATTTGTGCTAATAGTCAAGATCGATTACTCCGTTAATTTCGTATCTGAGTGTCGCCGGGTGGAGTTATCTTCATACATACATGTATAAGGTCCAGAGAGTTCAAATAAATCAGCTTTTAAAGTAGTATTAATTTTCCAGTTTTACAATTAACACTAATAACAGTTCTAATCACTATCTCTAATAAACACAAGAACATTTTCACTTCATTTACGAATGAAAGATTAATCAACACCGTAAATACAAGGTAGTCCGTAGTTTCAATGACAAGTGGTCACAATAACCAGCAACTCAAGACAATTCTCAATTTCCACAACGATTAATCACAATCACCAGTAAATACAAGACAGTCCCTAACTCCACTAACAATTAATCACAATCACCAATACATCCAAGACAGTCCCTAACTCCACTAACAATTAATCACAATCACCAATACATCCAAGACAGTCCCTAACTCCACTAACAATTAATCACAATCACCAATACATCCAAGACAGTCCCTAACTCCACTAACAAATGATTACAATTACTAATAAATAGAAGATTAGCATTAACTTCATTGACAACTGGTGATTACAATCACCAATAAATACAAGATAATCCCTAACTCCACTGACAAGTGGTGATCACAGTCAGCAATCGCTATAAGACAAGGTTTAATTCTAATGACAATTGGTAATCACATTTCTAGTAAATAAACCTACTTCAGGTAGAAACAGAAAAACATTGTACACTACCACTTGCTTTCAGATTTAGTAAAGGAATTTTGCAAATTCAACTAACACACATTATTGCAAAACGAAACACACTTTATTCTTCTTATTCAAATTGTTTTATTCTTGTGTATTCATTGTAAGTTTGGATGAACGCCTTGGTGGATGGATGGTCCATCTGGAGGGAATCGAAAATTGATGAAACCTCAAATTACTTTGTCCTTATAAATAAAAATGGAGATGCATGATGTATTAAATAACGTTCACTTAACCAACTGAAATTAATTTCATTAAGTTCGCTGTCAGACAGGGAAGAGGGGAATCGTTCCAAATATCAGCTCGTTTCACCTCACACAGTACATCTTAGTATATTTACCAAGTGTTAACATAAGTGAACAATATGTGGAAATTAATACAAAGCTTTTCAATAAAATGTATTTATAGTTGGCTTATTAACACGTGCTGACTATTAGAGACGTTCATAATGCTTTTAACAAAGGATCATTTGAGTATGAAGTACATGTGAATTCATATAGACAATAACATTAGACAAATTGCGTATGAAAACAGTGATTAATGTGTTCTAAATCATGATTACTACACCTAAAACAGTGATTAATGTGCTCTAAATCATGATTACTACACCTAAAACAATGATTAATGTGCTCTAAATCATGATTACTACACCTAAAACAGTAATTAATGTGCTCTAAATCATGATTACTACACCTAAAACAGTAATTAATGTGCTCTAAATCATGATTACTCCACCTAAAACAGTGATTACATCGCACTAAAACAAAGATTAATGCACGTTAAAACAAAGATTAATGCACACTAAAACAATGATTAATGCACATTAAAACAGTGATTAATGCACATTTAAACAGTGATTATTGCACACTAACACAGTGATTAATGCGCAATAAACAGTGATTAATGTGCACTAAATAAATTGATTTAATTCCCACGAAAATCGGATTAATATTTTCTAAATAATTGATTTAATGCACACTAAAACAGTAATTAATGTACTAAATAAGTGATTAATGAGCATTAAAACTGTGATTAATCCACACTAAAACAATGATTTAATGCACGCTAAATCAGTTGATATCAGGCAGCGAAAACATTGATTCAATGCACACTTAAACAATTGAATAAAAACATGCTAAAACAATTGAACACTAAACTACCGAAATTGTGTATTTATCTTCTTTACATGTTATAAAACACCAGTAGTTACATCTGTGGGTTTGAGTGGAGTTAAGTTTAAAAGACTTGCACGGATTTTGACTGGACTTTTACTGTTGTATACCTAAGTGTTGTAGAATCAAGATAGACTAGAAAACATCAATTTATCCCATAAGTTAAAAAGACTTGCACGTTTTTGACTGGACTTTTACTGTTGTATACCTAAGTGTTAAGTGTTCTAGAATCAAGATAGACCATAAGTTAAAAAGACTTGCACGGTTTTTGACTGGACTTTTACTGTTGTATACCTAAGTGTTAAGTGTTCTAGAATCAAGATAGACCATAAGTTAAAAAGACTTGCACGTTTTTGACTGGACTTTTACTGTTGTATACCTAAGTGTTGTAGAATCAAGATAGACTAGAAAACTAGAAAAAGGCACGTTTTTGACTGGACTTTTACTGTTGTATACCTAAGTGTTCTAGAATCAAGATAGACTAGAAAACATCAATTTATCCCATAAGGGAGCTCGCCAGTCGCCCTAAAACTATGAAAATAGCCAAGGGAGTTCTCCAGTAAAAAGTGCATGTGTGCAGGCAAACATCGCTGTGACCTCCATGCCCAGCGGACAGTTCGTCACTGGACTGACACTAATGCAGAATCTGGACTGACACTTAATGCTGTCTGACACTGGACTGACACTAATGTAGTCAGACACTGGACTGACACATAATGAAGACTGACACTTAATGCAGACACTGGAGTGACACTTAATGAAGATACTGGACTGCCTCTTAATACAGTAAGACACTGGACTGACACTTAATGCAGCTAGACACTGGACTGACACTAATGCAGATAGACACTGAACAGACACTTAATGAAGATACTGGACTGATATTTAATGAAGAATCTGAAATAACACTAAAGCAGTCGGTTACTAGACTGACATTTAATGAAGATACTGAACTGACACTAATGCAGTCAGTTAGTGGACTGACACTAATGCAGACACTGGACTGACACTGATGCATTCAGGCCCTGGACTGACACTTAATAAAAATACTGGACTGACACTTAACGTAGATACTGGACTGACACTAATGCAGTCGGTTACATTACTTTAGTATGGCTACCTTTACAAAGCATTACAACGTTTTCAAAGCATTCTTTTAGCGTTCAAGGATTATATTTTGCAACGACATAAACTGATCTACCGTTTTCTGTGCATGCAAGATTTCAGTATTTCTTCAGTTATTCTCAACAGCTCATTGTTTATCGAAAGAAGATAACGATTGCAAGAAAACATCTGAACACTATTTTACTTGGTTCTTCTTTGTAAGA
This sequence comes from Sinotaia quadrata, assembly GCA_028829895.1. Lineage (NCBI taxonomy): Eukaryota > Metazoa > Mollusca > Gastropoda > Architaenioglossa > Viviparidae > Sinotaia > Sinotaia quadrata. The sequence continues at coordinate 40,270,141 of CM054177.1, read as the reverse complement.
GAACATTGAGCAGTTATTCACACATTTAAAAAAAAAAAATAACATTTAAATTTATTTTTCTCTTGTAAGAAAACAACTGAACAATATTTCATTTTATCCTTCTCTTAGAAAATGCGTGCACGTGCTGCGAAAGTACAAGCTGGACGCTGTCAAGTCGGCCAACGTTCACAACTCAGCAATAGTCACTTAGGTCAGGGTGACCTAAGAGCCGAAGGTCATGCTACAACATTCGCACTTTGGTTCGTGTGAATTACTGACAAAGGTGGACCTGGAATCGCGTGAATTACTACATTGGCAGACGTGGACCTGGAAATCGTGTCACCGAGTCATGTAATATATTGTCTACTATTGCGACTAGCACCATTACTGATAATTATCTGTTTAAGTCGGCTATTTCAGTCCAGGACAATTTGTCAGTGTGCCACATTACAGAACTGACGTATCCGGCTATTTCAGTCTAGAACAAAAATGGCATTCTGCCACATTACATTGCGGAGTATGAGCTGATTGTGCTACACTAGCATAATATATATTTTGTGTCCCAGTTGAAACATTAGGGATATCAGTCACTTAACACCATTTTCCTCGTGCAGTATAATATATGTAGACATTGCTCTCGTCTTTTACATAATATATGTAGACATTGCTCTCGTCTTTTACATAATATATGTAGACATTGCTCTCGTCTTTTACATAATATATGTAGACATTGTTCTCGTCTTTTACATAATATATGTAGACATTGTTCTCGTCTTTTACATAATATATGTAGACATTGTTCTCGTCTTTTACATAATATATGTAGACATTGCTCTCGTCTTTTACATAATATATGTAGACATTGCTCTCGTCTTTTACATAATATATGTAGACATTGTTCTCGTCTTTTACATAATAATAACACGTACACTTTCTTTGCAATTCCTTTTAATTGTCTCTTTTCCTCCCTCCCTCTTCCTCCCCCTCTATCTATCTATCTATCTATCTATCTATCTATCTATCTATCTATCTATCTATCTATCTATCTATCTATCTATCTATCTATCTATCAGTCTGTCTATCTATCTATCTATCTATCTATCTATCTATCTGTCAGTCTATCTATCTATCTATCTATCTATCTATCTATCTATCTATCTATCTATCTATCTATCTATCTATCTATCTATCTATCTATCTATCTATCTATCAGTCTGTCTATCTATCTATCTATCTATCTATCTATCTGTCAGTCTATCTATCTATCTATCTATCTATCTATCTATCTATCTATCTAATTGTTTACTGTATAGTTTAAATTTGTTTATTGTTCTCTTGATTTTAGGTACAACACATTTGCCATGTACAATCCATATTTTAAACGCTTCATAGAGAGAATTATCTTTTACATGCTAACAACTTTCCGTTAAGGATTAAAAACAAAATATAACAACATAAGAATAAAATATTCAACATAACAACATAATGATTAAAATATTCAACATAACAACATGAAGAAAAAAACAACATTTTGCCGTCCTTAGGAAACTCAGCAGGTAATGCCTTTATTTGTGGACTGAGATTTTTTTCAAGCAAATAAATATTCTGTATTATCACTGAATTCGGACAAGTTGTCCATTATAAATTATTATTTATACAAACTGTATCTGTCTGATGGATTTATATTCTATAAATGTTCTTTTTCACTGCGTTCAGAATTTTCCTCAAGTTTATATTATTATGTCCACTAACTTTCCTCAAATTTATATCATTATGTCCACTAACTTTCCTCAAGTTTATATCATTATGTCCACTAACTTTCCTCAAGTTTATATCATTATGTCCACTAACTTTTCTCAAGTTTATATCATTATGTCCACTAACTTTCCTCAAGTTTATATCATTATGTCCACTAACTTTCCTCAAGTTTATATCATTATGTCCACTAACTTTCCTCAAGTTTATATCATTTTGTCCACTAACTTTCCTCAAGTTTATATCATTATGTCCACTAACTTTCCTCAAGTTTATATCATTATGTCCACTAACTTTCCTCAAGTTTATATCATTATGTCCACTAACTTTCCTCAAGTTTTTCAAGCTCTGTATACCTTTGTGATATGGCTTACCTAAGAATGATTAAGTTATCCTATGTATGGCCAATGATGAACACTTTTACAATGTCATTGACTGGTAGGTGATCTATTGATTTGAGACTACCTAGTGAGAGACGGGCAGGTGATCCATTGATTTGAGACTACCTAGTGCAGTGATTATTAACCTATATTTAGCTACGGACCCCTTTGAAAATCTGGTGAAAACTAGAAAAATGCACATAAGCAGAATATAAAAATATAGTGAATATTTGACTTTCACGGACCCCTTGATCGAGTGAGTGACAGGCAGGTGGTCTATTGATGTGAGACTAATCTAGTGAATGTTGGGCAGGTACCATAGATGCCATAATACTTACTCGCACCATTTCTAGTCAGTGAAAGACACCTGATGGAATGACGTGTAAATAGTGACAGACACGAGACCGATTTCAATTAATGCTACTTGAAAACGTAGCACTAGGTGTTTTGCTCGGTTTATATTCAAGTGAAACTTTGTGAAATATTTCACCTGTAGTACTATTTCTAGTCAAATGAACGTGACACTTAATGAGTGATATGCTGAGGTGCATAAATTATTATGTATTGTGACCTTTATAGGTATTATTATGCTAAATGAAATATCTATATGTGATTTGATTGAAAGTTGACACGTATGGTTATGCTAAATGAAATATCTATATGTGATTTGATTGAATCTTGACACGTATGGTTATGCTAAATGAGAAGTAAATGATATATTTTGACACTGTGACAAAAACTTTACATTTATTATTATTTTAATGGGATGCATATGATTTTCTAACTGTAAAAATTTCATTTATTATTATATTAAATGAGATGGTTTTGATATATTGTGTCAGAAATTTTACAATTAATTTTGTTCTAAATGGATGGTTTTATATATACAGAGAGAGAGAGAGAGAGAGAGAGAGAGAGATCTGTATGTGATAAACTGTTTAAAATTTTACATGCATTATTATATCTTTGTGATATCTGTATCTTTGAAATTGTTACTAAACTTTACGTATTGTGATTAGTGAGATATTTTACATACATCAAATGTGCTTTGAGAGTATTGAAAATGATACATTTGTGAATTGTGCTTGGTGAGATATTTTACATACATCAAATGTGCTTTGAGAGTATTGAAAATGATACATTTGTGAATTGTGCTTGGTGAGAAGAATTTAAAAATTCTGGTAATGATGTGATATGATGATTCACAAACACGATTCACTGTGTTTAGACCTTTATGATGTGATGACAACGAAGACGATATTTGATGTCAGACAATAAGTATGTTTGGCCATTATGATGTGATGACACACGAAGTTGATACTTGATGTTATGTATCAAACCTTGAAGACGTATATTTATGTATAAAACGTAAATCCTTTATACCCATGCGTCATATTGTGTTCTGTACATATTTAAGTGGTTAATGCATACATGCTTTAGAATTATAGATTTGTTTATTAAAGTACTTGTTATGAACTGGCACTACATTTATTCAGTTATACATATTTGTTCTCTATGAATATTTAAGTCTTAATTTTAGATTTATTTATTTATTTATTAATTACTTGTTATGAAGTGGCACTACATTTATTCAGTTATACATATTTGTTCTCTATGTATATTTAGGTCTTAATGTATACATATTTTAGAATTATTTATTTATTAAACTACTTATTGTGAGCTGTCGGAACACGTATCCAGTTATACAAGGATCATGCAAGTATGTATCTAGTCACAAAAATAATCAAATAAGTAAAACTCTCTCTTTGTGTCTTTCTCTAATCTCTCTCTCACCTAGACTCCTGACGACTATCTTTCTATCCATCCGTCCATCCGTTTATCCTTACATCCATTAATTTTCTGTCTAGCCACACATGCCATCCATCCATCCACTTATTTATTCATCCATTGATCCATCGAACCACCTGCTTAACATCATCCTTTTATAAACATATATCCATTCATCCAACCTCAGCATTTTATGTTGTATTATCAAACTGCAGTTAAACAAAATGTTATATATTTTGGACACTTTAAGAATATTTCCCTCAGAGAATAAAAAGAACGAAAGCCGAACTTATTATCTGAGTTATTTTGGGACAAACTACATTTTTAGATCAAACCACAAATGAAGATCGTCAGCTCCTTCCTTCGGCGTACACTATTCTTTTTTTCGGTGTATACTTTGTGTTTGTTATTGTTTATGGTCTAAGCAATGTGTCTTTGTTGTGTGTATACTTTGTGTTTGTTATTGTTTATGGTCTAAGCAATGTGTCTTTGTTCTGTGTATACTTTGTGTTTGTTATTGTTTTTGGTCTAAGCAATGTGTCTTTGTTCTGTGTATACTTTGTGTTTGTTATTGTTTTTGGTCTAAGCAATGTGTCTTTGTTCTGTGTATACTTTGTGTTTGTTATTGTTTTTGGTCTAAGCAATGTGTCTTTGTTCTGTGTATACTTTGTGTTTGTTATTGTTTTTGGTCTAAGCAATGTGTCTTTGTTCTGTGTATACTTTGTGTTTGTTATTGTTTTTGGTCTAAGCAATGTGTCTTTGTTCTGTGTATACTTTGTGTTTGTTATTGTTTATGGTCTAAGCAATGTGTCTTTGTTCTGTGTATACTTTGTGTTTGTTATTGTTTATAGTCTAAGCAATGTCTTTGTTCTGTGTATGCGTTGTGTTTGTTATTGTTTATTGTCTAAGCAGTTTGTCTTTGTTTGTGTGCACGTTGTGTTTGTTATTGTTTATTGGTCTAAGCATTTTGTCTTTGTTGTGTGCACGTTGTGTTTGTTATTGGTCTAAACATTTTGTCTTTGTTGTGTGCACGTTGTGTTTGTTATTGGTCTAAGCATTTTGTCTTTGTTGTGTGCACGTTGTGTTTGTTATTGGTCTAAACATTTTGTCTTTGTTGTGTGCACGTTGTTTGTTATTGGTCTAAGCAGTTTGTCTGTTTGTGTGCACGTTGTGTATGTTATTGGTCTAAGCATTTTGTCTTTGTTGTGTGCACGTTGTGTATGTTAATTGTGGCTTCTCTTCTAATTTGGGTCTTAATGTCTTCTCTTTTCTGTTTGCCAGTATGTTCCTTGTGATACTACAGTTTATTTAGTATTGTATAGTTCACCTGGAACCTTAAGAGTGATGTCGCTCTTTCAAGTTATGGTCGTCGTCATCATCTTGATTACTACCACCACTACTGTTGTCATCATTATTATTATTTGAGAAAAATACTTAATTGATAATTAATGACTAACAGTTTGATTAAGAGAGGTGAGATGAAAGTAAATGACAATGAAAGAGTGAAGATGTGAAAGCATACAGTGTCGAAAATGCAGGGTCATTAGAGCGATAAGATAAAGATGAGTGTTGTACTGTACCAGTGTAAAGATAGGCGTGTAACTAGATTATAGACAGGCCAATGTCATTCACATCACGACCGTCCTTACTACATAATGAATGGAGTAGTAAAGAACAAATTATATTTTGTCATTCACTTCAGAACAGTCCTTACTGTACATAATCAATGGACTGGTAAAGAACAAATTATATTTTGTCATTCACTTCAGAACAGTCCTTACTGTACATAATCAATGGACTGGTAAAGAACAAATTATATTTTGTCATTCACTTCAGAACAGTCCTTACTGTACATAATCAATGGACTGGTAAAGAACAAATTATATTTTGTCATTCACTTCAGAACAGTCCTTACTGTACATAATCAATGGACTGGTAAAGAACAAATTATATTTTGTCATTCACTTCAGAACAGTCCTTACTGTACATAATCAATGGACTGGTAAAGAACAAATTATATTTTGTCATTCACTTCAGAACAGTCCTTACTGTACATAATGGAGTAGTAAAGAACAAATTATATTTTGTGAATAATTTAAAATATATAAATATAAAATAAAATCTAATCCCAAATAAACTAAAGTAGAATTAGTTATAATTTCTTTGAAAAAGTGATAGTTTAAATATTACAGTTGAGCATGCACATTAATGCTTCAAAGAAAATAATTATGCGGAGCCGTTGAGCTGCTATTTTTAGTCATGTTATAAAGACAATGACACAAACAAACAATGTATTACGAATATCCTTCTTTTAAGTCTAAATGTTCTCCCGCTATTAACATCAGGAACAATATATTATTTAAATTGAGAGTTTATGTATGAAAACAACACGCACACATACAGCTCTCTTTCTTGTATGCGGTCAGGAAAATTACTTTGAATACTAGACTAGAATAATCACATGCGAACTTTAGTAAACACGCACTTTAGTAAACACGCAATTTAGTAAACACACACTTTAGTAAACACACACTTAGTAAGCACACACTTTAGTAAACACACACTTTAGTAAACACACAGTAAGCACACACTTTAGTAAACACACACTTAGTAAACACGCACTTTAGTAAACACGCACTTTAGTAAACACGCAATTTAGTAAACACACACTTTAGTAAACACACACTTTAGTAAACACACACTTAGTAAGCACACACTTTAGTAAACACACACTTTAGTAAACATGCACTTTAGTAAACACACACTTTAGTAAGCACACACTATAGTAAACACACACTTTAGTAAGCACACACTTTAGTAAACACATGCTTTAATAACCACACACTTTAGTAAGCACAAACACACACTATAGTAAACACACACTTTAGTAAGCACACACTTTAGTAAACACATGCTTTAATAAGCACACACTTTAGTATACACACACTATAGTAAACACACACTTTAGTAAGCATACACTATAGTAAACACACACTTAGACTTATTTTTCTTAGGCCTATGCATAATATGATGCCGCTCCACTGATTGATTAATTTTTACTTAAATGTCCACTTCCAATGTTTGTTTGATTGATTAATTACTGTTTAAAATCCACTGCCAATGTTTGTTTGATTGATTAATTACTGTTTAAAATCCACTGCCAATGTTTGTTTGATTGATTAATTACTGTTTAAAATCCACTGCCAATGTTTGTTTGATTGGTTAATTACTGTTTAAAATCTACTGCCAATGTTTGTTTGATTGATTAATTAGTTTAAAATCCACTGCCAATGTTCGTTTAATTGATTAATTACTGTTTAAAATCCACTGCCAGTGTTTGTTTGATTAAAGCTCTGGTTTGTTTCTGATGAATTTGGGTGGGAGCCACCTTATTCCTTAACCCTCTGTACTAATTTTTCTATTTTTGGATATTTCTTTAATTGTGATCGTTGTTGCTATAGGCTGAAGGTGCAGTTATTTGATTGGTTTCTTATTGCTTGTGTCTCCTTGTTCTTTAGAAGTCGTTTCTTTGTCAGTGTTTAATTGGCTCTTTGTTTTTCAGAAGTCGTTTCTTTGTCAGTGTTTAATTGGCTCTTTGTTTTTCAGAAGTCGTTTCTTTGTCAGTGTTTAATTGGCTCTTTGTTTTTCAGAAGTCGTTTCTTTGTCAGTGTTTAATTGGCTCTTCGTTTTCCAGAAATAATTTTTTTCAGTGTTTAATTTGCTCTTTGTTTTTCAGAAGTCGTTTCTTTGTCAGTGTTTAATTGCTCTTTGTTTTTCAGAAGTCGTTTCTTTGTCAGTGTTTAATTTGCTCTTTGTTTTTCAGAAGTCGTTTCTTTGTCAGTGTTTAATTGGCTCTTGATGCTTTTTGTCTGTAGGTGCAATATGATACAACCGCTGTCCACCCCTCAGTTGTCACTTTTCTCTAGTACGCGTAGACTTTGTTATTTTTGTTGAGGGTAAAGTGAGTTTCGATTCTCCGCAACTTCACTCTGTGTGTCTGCATCGTTGTTTCGTTCTCACTTGTTTGCACTTAGCTGTCGTTTGATTGACTTGTAACTATTAAGAGGGAAAGTGGCTCCCTCCAAATGACACTCATCCCATTCATGATGGAGAAAAACTTTCATTCTATACCGGATCCGATTTCGTTAAGCACTGTTATTTCAGGGTGATCTATGAAAAAGATGAGTGGATTATACCAATACCTCAAAATAGACAAAGAAACATAGAAGAAAACAATAAACCAGGCATTAGCAAATACCTGGAGCCAAGGTTTCAGACTATCTTCGGTAATTTGTTTTAGACTACTGTTTTATCTTCAGTATACTGTTTTGTCTACAGAACATTGTTTTTCATCTTCAGTGCACAATTTTCTTTCCTGAACTTGCTGTTTGTTCACTCCATTTCCTGAATTCCATGCTTGTTCACTCCATTTCCTGCACTAGTTGCCTTTTCATTCTACTCCTCAGACAAGAATGTGTTCCGTCTCGACACGTCAGACCTCAGACAAGAATGTGTTCCATCTCGACACGTCAGACCTCAGACAAGAATGTGTTCCATCTCGACACGTCAGACCTCAGACAAGAATGTGTTCCATCTCGACACGTCAGACCTCAGACAAGAATGTGTTCCATCTCGACACGTCAGACCTCAGACAAGAATGTGTTCAATCTTGTCTAAAAGCGCGATATTCTCAGAAGACACGCGCTGATTTGTTCTGCTTTGTCTTCAAATACAATGTTTTTAGTGCATTATTTTTTCACAGAACATATTTTAAAACTGTTCATATATTCATTTTTTTCTTCCAGAACAATATTGCCCACAGTTCGTTTTTTGCCTTCATTAAATTGAGTTGTCTTCAGTACATAGTTTTGCCTTCAGTAATTGTCTTATGTGCATTTGTTTTGCTTTCAATAGCAGTCTCTATAGTACTACTGTTTTTTGCCCTCAGTACATATTCTTTCCATTCACTATACTGCATTGTATTACCGCCACTACTCTATTTTGCCCACATTACATAAGTTTGCCTTCTAATACATTGTTTTATTTTCAATATATAATAATGCCTTCATTTCATTGCTTTTGTTTTGGTATATAGTTATGATTTCATTACAATGGCTTGTTTTTATCACAGTTTTGCTTTCAGTACCGTTTTGTCTTGATGACACTTTGCTTTCAGTACCGTTTTGTCTTGATGACACTTTGCTTTCAGTACAGTTTTGTCTTCATGACACTTTGCTTTCAGTACCGTTTTGTCTTCATGACACTTTGCTTTCAGTAGTTTTGTCTTCATGACACTTTGCTTTCAGTACAGTTTTTTTTCTTCATGACACTTTGCTTTCAGTACAGTTTTGTCTTCATGACACTTTGCTTTCAGTAGTTTTGTCTTTATGACACTTTGCTTTCAGTACCGTTTTGTCTTCATGACACTTTGCTTTCAGTAGTTTTGTCTTTATGACACTTTGCTTTCAGTACAGTTTTGTCTTCATGACACTTTGCTTTCAGTAGTTTTGTCTTCATGACACTTTGCTTTCAGTAGTTTCGTCTTTATGACATATTGCTTTCAGTGCATTGTTTTGTTTTCATTACCTTTTGCATTCAGTATATTGATTTTGTCTTCATTCCATTGTTTTTGCCTTCATTAGAAAGTAATGCCTTCATTACATAGTTTTTGTCTTCATTACATAGTTTTGCCTTCGTTACATTGGTTTGCTTCCATTATATAGTTATGATTTCATTATATTGTTTGTTTTCATTATATAGTTATGATTTAATTACATTGTTTTGTTTTTATTATATAGTTACGATTTCACTACATTGTTTTGTTTTGTTTAAATTTATTGTCTTTAGTACATTGTTGTGCTTTCAATAAACTGCTTTTAAAGTATCTTGAATTAAAAAAGGAACAAGGGGAAAATAACTAACTCCATATCTCAAATATACAGAGACCTTTATAGTTTATTTAAAAAAACCGTTACAGACAGTCAAGCAAAGATAACTCACTTATACGTGCAGTATTTGGCGATATGACTAACGATATATTTTACTTATCTATTGTCACGTGATGAATACAGAGCGACAGAATAATAATTACAGAATCATGATGGCGCGATTAGGTCAAGTGATCACATGAAAAATATGTCACATGAAAACAAACCGATTTTTAATAATACTTAAAAGAGTGTAGAAGTAGACACTGACTCAACCTTTAATTCGATGCACTGTTTTACATGCGTTTGGATATTTTCAGTGTAAGTAAACACCCTTGTGTTGAGAATAGAGTACGTGAATAGAGTCTGGTTCTAAGTACGGTAGTCTGGATATTCACGTGTTCGGTAAAGTCTTGACACTCGCGTGTTAGTAAAGTGAAAATGGAAATTTCACTAAATGAAGAATCGTCCGCATTTGACAGTATTGACACACCGTCTACTCCAAGACTGCCTTCACCATCTCGCTTCAAATACAAAAGTTGTTGTACACTGACCGAGCAAAGAAAGAGGTTGGTATTCATATCACTTGTGTCCATGATTCTGTCAGTGGCGGGAAGGCTGCACAGTCCAATCATCAAGCAGTACGTCTACCAGGTGAATACAGTACAAGTTTATGGCAATATCAATGTGTCTATAGACGTCACCCATCAGCCGTGTGTCGACACGGCAGGTAACTCTTCTGATGCTCTCAGGGAAGAGGTAATGTTGCGTCCTGAGTTTTAGTGCACTACAATTCCTGGGGTTTTTTCACTCCCCTTCTGGATATTCTATGGTCATATGAGGAAAGTAACATTAAGAAATTTATAACATTATGCAGAATTTGCTACTATGAATTATTACAAATCTTCACTTCATTTTATAGAATTTAATAAACTTTACACCTAATTATCTACACTATGCCAGTAGAGCTAAATGGCTATAATTTCCTAGCATATAGTACATTACTTACACTTTCCTGTATGCATGCTTCCCCAAGTTTCCATGAATTTGAGCTATTAACTGTTTTTCCTTTGTACTACAAACATGCCGCTAAAGCCAACGACAGGTACACATATTAAAGTTTGATGTTTGCAGAGCAAACTATCTACAGTTCCATACTCAAATTTTCTTTGACGGACCTTTCATATGTACCAATGCCTGTGTGTACACATCATATCTACCACTGCCTGTGTGTACACATCATATCTACCACTGCCTATGTAAGACACATCGTATCTACCAACTGCCTGTGGGTACACATCGTATCTACCACTGCCTGTGGTAGATAATTACAAGTGATGAGAATCTTAATTTGTGTTAATAATCCTCCAGCAATCACCACTCGTCTCTATCACTTGGCGGATATGCGGCTGCTGTCAACGTTTTCTCACTGTATAATATTTAAAAAAAACATTTACTCTCACAATGTTTCCGTAGGAGGAAAACTTCTTAACAAAAGAGAAGATAAATCCATCTTTTAATATATACTTAGTGAGCCCCCATCCACCCACTTTCTTATCCAACATAAGCTTATCAATATGTGTAAAGGTCAATAAATTTAACAATAAATTTATTAAATCAACAATCAAATATACAGCATATGAATTATAATCAAAAGTGTTGACATTTACATCACTTCAAACAATAATCAATTAACGCTGGACAATTGTTCAGTTTATCCTAGCATAGACATCAGCCCCTATCAAGCACCTCATGCTTCATCACGTGATACAATGACAAGGAAAGACAATGACAATCCCGGCAGTTTAAATCACCAGTCTACAGGTTCTCTAACAACAAGCAATAAGCAAAAACAAAAAAAGGCTATAAAATATTAATCAAGTGCACACCACGAAATGCTTGCAAATAGAATAATGTTCCTTGAATCATATGGTGGTAGGTAAAGTGTGACAAACCTTCAACAATTTATAAAATATTAGTCACATACCTAGTGAATTATTGCAGATAATAAACAATAATTAATTCAATTTTAATATCTAATCACTAGGTTTTATAAATGCACCAACAACACAGAGCATAGAACAACTGACAATATTTACTTAGATTTAGATTTCACCAATATAAGCAAACTTCTTAAATCAGTATAATACACAAATGAAGACTACTTATTAACTGCTTGATACACAAATCTGGACTTAAATTTCTTTACATTAGCAGACTGATAAAAATCACACTAAACGCTATATTACACTTTAATACAGACTGATAAAAATCACACTAAACTCTATATTACACTATTAGACTGATAAAAATCACACTAAACTCTACTTCAGATATTAAACTTTAATACTGACTGATAAAAATCACACTAAACTCTATATTACACTTTAATACAGACTGATAAAAATCACACTAAACTCTATATTAAACTTTAATACTGACTGAGCTGTGCTTCACTTAATTATGTATTTCAGCAACACTATTCACCACTTTCACCACTTTCACCACTAACTCTTGTAGCGTGAAAAAAGAACCAGCACCTAGCAATAAGCAATAATCTTTAGACAATTCACTACCCCTTGAGGAATTTCACCTCAAAGTTTATGCTTTACTTTTATACCACAAAGAAAGTCATTCTTGTGGTGCAAGGAGACTGGAATGCTAAAATAGGAGAAGATGCCATTGAGAACTGAAAAGGCACATGTGGACGCTACTGCAATACAAAGACAAACGACAGAGGCTTAAGGCTCCTGGAATTTCCAGCTCTAATGATGTGAAGCTGATGAACACGTTTGGTTCACATAAAATATCTAGAAGAGGGACATGGCATAGCCTGAATGGAAAAGACAATAACCAGATTGATTATATCATGGTAAAGAGGCGTTTCCCTACCAGTCTAAACATTGCCAAGACAAGAAGCTTCCCAGGAGCAGACATTGAAAGTGACCATGACTTAATGATGATGACCCTCCAACTACATCTAAAGAAAGTCAACAACCAGGGCCCCACAAGAATCAAGTTAAACCTTGACAAACTAAAAGACCCAGAGGTATCAAAAGCCTTCCAAGCAAAGATAGAAGGAAAATTTGCACCACTGTTACTTCTTAGTGCAGAGAACACAAACACATTGATTGACATATTTAACAAAACAGTGATCCAAACAGCCAATGAGATCCTTGGCAAACATAAACATTACACAATTTTCTCTAGTATTGCATTTTCACTAGAATGACTTTGACACAATTTTCTAAATTGACATTTTTACTAGCATAACTTTGACACAATTTTCTTTAGTGTGACTTTTCACCAGCATAACTTTGAAAATTTTCTAGTATGACATTTTCACTAGCATAACTTTTACACAATTTTCTAGTAATTCCTCTTTACTTGCATGACTTTGACCCACTTTTCTTGTATGACTTTTCACTAGCATAACTTTGACACAATTTTCTAGGATGACATTTCACTAGCATAACTTTGACACAATTTTCTCTATTATGATTTTCTTGCATTTTAAAAAATACTTTACTCCATTTTTATTATTGCAATGGAAAGAAGAAAGAAATTTAGAAATAAATTTATAAGAAAAATTTAAAAAGAAAAGAAAGAAAGAAAGAAAGAAAGAAAGAAAGAAAGAAAGAAAGAAAGAAAGAAAGAAAGAAAGAAAGAAAGAAAGAAAGAAAGAAAGAAAGAAAGAAAGAAAGAAAGAAAGAAAAGTTAATTAACAAAATTGACATCGGATCACTTCAGGTTCAACAGAGAAGTGCCGACTTTACGATGCACATTGAGATCGTTGCTAGTATCATCTCAATCTTTTCAAACTTGTTCATTGGCTCGTATTCAGACGTGCTGGGCCGGAAGATGGTGTTGCTGCTACCAATCATAGGACACCTTCTCCGCAACATCACTGTCCCCATCATCATCTTTTGGGATCTGGGACTCAATGCCCTGTATTCAGGATACGTCATCGACGGTCTTTTTGGGAGTTCATCTGGTAATAATTTGGGTCTTTGGTTCATTAAGAATTCGGGTCTTTGGTTCATTAATAATTAGGGTCTTTGGTTCATTAAGAATTCGGGTCCTTGGTTCAGTAAGAGTTCGAGTATTTGGTTCAGTAAGAATGCACTGTAATAAGATGAATCATGTATGTGACGGTATTTCTGGGAGACATTAATATGTTTGCACTATCAAATTAAATGATGCAGCCAGGCTTTAATTTGAATTTCTCTGTTCAACTCCTAGTTAGAATTTATCGTTTTAGAGTACTGTTAATAATTAAACATCTATGTTCAACTGCTAATTAAGTAGTTCCTGGTTTGAGATTCCTGTTAATAATTACAATGTCTTGTGTTGTAATCTGCCATAACATCCCCGTCATTAATTCATAGGTGAGACCTCTCCCCACATTGCTACATTCATATATTCATAGAGGTCTTCATTTACTCAAACTCTGGTTCGCCCCACCCTCGTAAATTCTTGCGAACCTTCAACTTCATGACTAACATGCATATAAGAACACAGATACAACCAAGGAGCGCATCAGTCTGATCTCTGAGCTGATTGAGGTGTTTTCTGTCTTTAGCCTTGCCATTGCTGTTACTGTCAGCGCAATCCTGGATAGTATTTCTGGTTTTGATCCCTCATCTGTCATGATGGCTGCTAAGCACTTAAATTTATTAACTGTTCCAGTTTCTGATCACCAATCATGATGTCATTGCCGATGCCACTGGTGTTGTCGGTCATCAATTTGGTCTTCTCTGCACTGAATTCCATACCAAAAGCAGTAGCTGTCCTGCCCAATTTTGCTATCAAATAACCAGGCTCCTCCTCATTTCCTGCAAGGCCACCGATGTCATTAGCAAAGCGTAAGTTCGTTATTGTTCTGCCTCCAATACTGACAGTTCCTTCATGGTCTCCCAGAGCATCTGTCATGATTCTTTTAAGGAAGATGTTGAAGAGAATAGACAAAGCTGCTTACTTTCGCCTCCCACTGTTGTCCAATCTCCTGCTGCCTTGCAGGTTAGGGTTTGGATAACCAAATTATAGGGTACCTGATTGGGCATATGAACTTTCTCACTCATGTCACCTCTCTCTAGAAGCACAAATTCTCTTGTAGTATGATCTATGAAATCATATGATGCTGGAAGCGTGCGTTCATAATGATCAGCAGCAGCAGCACTACTGTAAAAACACACCTTCCAGTCTATCACTACGTGTGTAGCGTGGGGCTTAAGAAATGTATTAAGAAGACTGAAATAATTTTAAAACCCCAATGTGGCCAACCACACATCCCGCTACACTTTACTATTGTCAGATGTTACAAAATATTTAAAGATTAAAAGTATTCTAAATATTAATAATCACAAAACACGACTATGAACCCCCCAATCCCTGACATAAAGATGATGACAACAGTTAAAAGGAAAAAGCAAATATTTGTAAACTTAGGGATAGATAAAAATTGTATACAAATAAAGTAATGGTGGCAGAAACACAGTTATAAAATCAAAATGACGCGAGTGCGTTCTGACTTCAATTTTTTTACCGTGTCCACTATACTACACAGAGTAAGAGTTCTCTATACTTGTCAGTGAAGGCTGTAAACTGACCATGATGGCTTGTCAGTGCTGGCTGTAAAGCTGACCATGATGGCTTGTCAGTGCTGGCTGTAAAGCTGACCATGATGGCTTGTCAGTGCTGGCTGTTAAGCTGACCCTGATGGCTCCTCAGTGCTGGCTGTAAAGCTGACCATGACACCTTTGCAGTTTTTGCCTTGTCAGCAGTCTAGCACAGCGCAAGTTTTGGGGTTTTGCTTTGTGTCAATCGGCCATGGCCTTCTCTATATTACAGGGCACAAAGAAGAAGAAGTACCTGGCATACAGGGTGCCAATAGTGCCGATTCTTTCTTGGCATAAAACTTTTTTACCAGTGGGGATCTGGGAGAGTTTTCCAAACGATATTTCTCCGACAATGGCAGGATTGACTCTGATCTTTGAGGCTGATTTTGATGCACACTGAAAATAGACTGAACCAGTCACGTGGTCAGCTGGGCTAAATATCTGGTGAATCATTACAACTTCACCTACTAGGTAGGCCAAGATTGTTTAATATTGCCATCAACTGCAAGGGTCCCCACATAAGAGGTAAGCTAATGGGTAGATGCGAAATGCAAGATCCAAAGTCGGGTGTGCTCTGACGAGATGACCACTATCTTGTAGCCCTGAGAATCTGAAGTTGAATAAAATGTTGGGAGGCTACCCCTCATACCGTCACAACACCAATGTGTTACACTCATTTACTAGTAGCTAGGCAAACTGCTCATTTCTTAACATCAAAGATTTCGCCCAGACTTCAATACTATATTTGTTTACAGAGAACATTGTTAAGACGTCAATACTATATTTGTTTACAGAGAACATTGTTAAGACGTCAATACTATATTTGATTTCAGAGAACAATGTTAAGACGTCAATACTATATTTGTTTTCAGAGAACAATGTTAAGACGTCAATACTATATTTGTTTTCAGAGAACAATGTTAAGACGTCAATACTATACTAGTTTACATAGAACGTTGTTAAGACGTCAATACTATACTAGTTTACAGAGAACGTTGTTGTTACACAGAAAGTAGTTAAAGAAAAGATTATCAAGAGTTCCAGCAATTGCAGGCGTTATCCTCGGATGTTATGTATACGCTGCTGATATCACAAGTGGAGACAAGCAACGCACAATGGGTCTGGCAATCGTAGAGACATCCATGGGAATTGGCATCGCGGCCACACAAGTAGCCATTGGTCTTTTCATTTCAAAAACAGGTGAGAGGTAACCAGATCAACGCATACATCTGTCTTTTTATTGAAACAACAGGTGAGAGGTAAACCCTGTAATGCTAACTAGATAATGCACACATAAGTCTTTTCATTACAACAGGTGAGAGGTAAACCCTGTAATACTAACTAAATAATGCACACATAAGTCTTTTCATTACAACAGGTGAGAGGTAAAACCATATGGCTTTAGCTAGATAATGCACACATAAGTCTTTTCATTACAACAGGTGAGAAGTAAAACCATAAGGCTTTAGCTAGATCAATGCACACATAAGATTTCTTCATTGCAAAATTAGTTATGAAAGTAAAAAAAGGCTTTATTAGACTTATTTGGGCTGAGCGTATGTGAAAAGGCTTGGTTTCACTACCTAGCTTTCGTGTTTTTGCCCTATTATGAAATTGCGTGATTTTTCATTACATTACGTCTTAGATATTAAATTTCAATTATTTGAAAGGAACCGCAATGCTAAAATCTGGAAACTGAAGGCTAAAATTGTATTTAAAAATGAAGGTATTAAAACTCACAGGGAGTCTGCATAAAATTTGAACTCTCTTAGCGTAGCCTTGCCAAGTAATAAGGAATCTGATTGGCCCAAACTTTTGAAATTTGGAACGTCATAAATTGGGTAAATAAATATGTATACTACATCTGTTCTGTGGCGATATCTTGATGAAAAGACATATTTATATTTACATAGTATCGTGTTCACTATGATTATTGATAAGGGAAACCACACTTTAATACATTTTGCCGGCAGAAGAGGCTCCGCGTGCCATAATTTCTGCATCACTGGGCTAGACCACTAGACGGCTAGAGCCTTTCGGAGCTTGAGTGTGCTCTACATACATGTAGGCCTAATTAATTTCACACTGTTAGATATTGCAAGAAATTTATATTAAACATTTCAGACGAAAATGAGCTTAATCTGCTTCTCTTTGTTTTATTCTTCACGGAATTTTACTCAGAAATTGTCTCCCTATAGAGAAAGCTTTATGGACTTATGAACTAAAGAATTTATAGCAGAGTAACTAGAACACTAGATATATGATGAGTAGTCAAACACACGCGCGCGCGCTCGCAGTGCACTGAGATGTATATACAGACATTTATTCATGTAATAAATCTTTCTTTGAAAATTTGTTGTTAATGATATTTTCAGGTTTTTTCTACCCGTCCTTGACTGCCTGTCTTTTGGAGCTGTTGTGTGTGATCATTGTTGTGGTCTGCTTGCCCGAGACCGTCCCACGTGACCGCAAGCGTTTCATCTCGCCGTTAGAAAGTGTCAAACGAATTGCGGCTACCTTCTGGTCACGTGACACTCCTAAGCAACGCTATCTTTTGCTCCTATGTCTGTTTGCATTTTTTGTGGGCATCACAGGAGAAATGGGAGTTTCACAGGTGAATCCAAACTTTTTTTTATAAGCTTCGTTGTTGTAGCTTTGGTTTGGTTCTTTTATTAATGATATACTATTGTCAAGTTTTATCAGGGTTCGAACAGAGAGACATGGCAGACTATTAAGGATTTTCCTACGTGAATGAGATAACAAATAGTGTTAATGATTCCTATGGTACATTGGGTTCAGTAATTACCATAATACGTCAATGACACTAACTTGCTAAAAGACACTACACAAAAGTTAACATGCACACGAAAAGAGTCATTACACAGCAAATTTTAATATAAAGGAAATAAAATAATTATATGTCAAGGATGATACAAATCTGTCATCATAGGTCGGTGTTACCTAACAATGAATTACCTAATTGTCACAAGTGTCCAGTGTTACCTAACAATGAATTACCTAATTGTCACAAGTGTCCGGTGTTACCTAACATGAATTACCTAATTGTCACAAGTGTCCGGTGTTACCTAACATGAATTACCTAATTGTCACAAGTGTCCGGTGAGCGGCGAGCTAATGTAGAGACACAAGGGGTGAGTGTCATTTTGTAAACGAATAGCGAGTACTAAATTCTAGTTCGAGTCATTGTGCACACTGATAATTTTTCAGGTGCTGCCCTAAACTGAAACTATTTGACACATAACAATAAAGTTTGTATTAATTAAAACTGTTTATTGAGGCTTTTATTTGCTTAATTAAACACAATATAATTGAAAATAAAACACAGGCAAGTTTTCTGATTAATGCCATTTTCAGATTAACGACTTATATTTAATGAACAAGCCATTTTGCTGGGGTTCATTTCAACTTGGTGTTTTTGGATCCATACGTGATGGCAGCGGGCGGCTGGGAAGTCTTGCACTAATCAAGCTCTTGCAGAAAGTTCTTTCTACACCACTTTTATCTGTAATAGGTGCAGTCTCAGAAATGGCCAAGGATGTAGTGATTGGACTAGCCTCAAATAATCTCATGATCTATATGAGTGAGCAGAGATGAGTATTATGTTAATACAGACAAATCTTATGTCTTTTATCAATATAATCATATATGAACATATAGCGTAGTGAATGCACTATACTTGATATTATGACCTTTACTACTATTAAAAATGCAGTAAAATTACTGAAATATATCAGGATTATAACTGGATGTTAGTTCATACATATTTGGATGAACAAGTAGGTAGTGTAACTTCATGCAAAAAACAAAACAAAAATAATCTCCAGCGATCATCTATCATATGTTGTCTGATTCAATACAGACAATCAAAAACAATCTTCAGCGACCATCATCATACATTGTTTGACTCAACACAAACAATCTCCAGTGACCATCATATATTATCTGAATCAACACAATCTCCAGTGACCATCTATCATATATTATCTGAATCAACACAATCTCCAGTGACCATCTATCATATATTATCTGAATCAACACAATCTCCAGTGACCGTCTATCATATATTATTGAATCAACACAAAGAAAGAATCTCCAGTGACCATCAATCATATAGTCTGACTCAGCATAAACAATTTCCAGTAACCTTCTGTCATAAACTGTTTGACACAATACAATCTTCAGTGACTTTTTCTATATATTGTCTGACTCAACACAATCTCCAGTGATCTTCTGTCACACAGCATTTGAATCAACAACAGTCTTTAGTGATCTGACAACACAATCTCCAGTGATCTTCTATCATACACTGTCTGACAACACAATCTCTAGTGATCTTCTATCATACATTGTCTGAATCAACATAAACTAATAATCTCTAGTAATTAACCTATTGTATGTTGTCTGACAACACAATTTCTAGTGACCTTCAATCACATAATTCATCCGCAATTTCTCCATCATCTTTTTTAACTGACACTTCGTGTAGCCTGACAGACATTATCATGCAGTGTTGTTCACTACCTCCAGATGTTTCAGTATATATTGCCTAAAGTTTGACAGAGTTAATTATACAGACAAATGCTTAATACAGATCACATGCCAAATAAGAATTCTCCTCAAATATTGGTGACTAGTTTAAAATTAATCAGACCTATGACCTGGTGTCATATGCAGCCTTTAGAACCCCACCAGAACTTTACGGGTCACATGAAGAGCACTTATATGATTTTGTGAAAAGTTAATTTCATTTTTATCTGTAGTAGTTCTTCATTGCAATAATAGTCTATTAGTTCTATTCAGTAATGTGTTTAATTCATTCATTGCTCTATTATTGTTGCGCACAGTTAGTTTGTCAGTTAAAAACAAGAGACCTATCTCCAAAGTCCCAAGGACAATGATGCCAGGTGTCCAAGATTTGTGAGCTGACATTATTGTTTACAGTTGCAAAAGCACAGAACAGTTTGATCTAATATTGTTCATTGCACCCTACTTTCCAAGCAAATATGTCCAAATTATTTTAGTAATTAATTCATTGTCAACAAATAATTTAATTCTCCCAAACAAAGAACTACTGTAATATCAATTGTCACCAAAATATGAACACTAATACAATATTTAGTTCAGTGTCACACAAATATAATCACTAATACAATAATTAGTTCATTGTCACAAAAGAAATACAGCTATTGTAATATTTATTTAGTTGTTGCAAAATAAAAAACAATGTTGTAATATTTAGTTCATTGTCATAAAAGAAAAACAAGTATTATATTTATTTCATTGCTACTGAATAAAGACTGTTTTAATATTTAATTCATTGTCATAAAAGAAAAACAAGTATTATATTTATTTCATTGCTACTGAATAAACACTGTTTTAATATTTAATTCATTGTCATTAAAGAAAAACAAGTATTATATTTATTTCATTGCTACTGAATAAACACTGTTTTAATATTTAATTCATTGTCATAAAAGAAAAACAAGTATTATATTTATTTCATTGCTACTGAATAAAGACTGTTTTAATATTTAATTCATTGTCATAAAAGAAAAACAAGTATTATATTTATTTCATTGCTACTGAATAAAGACTGTTTTAATATTTAATTCATTGTCATAAAAGAAAAACAAGTATTATATTTATTTCATTGCTACTGAATAAACACTGTTTTAATATTTAATTCATTGTCACAAAAGAAAAACAACATTGAAACTATTTATTTTTAAAAAAACAATTATAATATTTAGTTTATCTCTTTAAATACCAGAAAAACTATTGTATTACATGTACTAGATTATTGACCTATTAGTTTTCATGAAGATAAAATTGATTTAATTTTAATTTATGCATTTAATATTACAAAGATATAATAAACATAAATTATAAGACCACGGTAATACACAAAACAAGTAAATATGATGTAATTATTAATGGCTCTTAAAAAAAAAAATCGTTATCTCTATGTTATTACTGGGGTTAATTGGTAAAGCTTGGTGAAATGTTGAGCTGCTGAGTCAAGCTTGTGAGATTAAATATAAATACTGAGAACTATGACGTATACCTGTGTTCTAAGATGTGTTGTAAAAATAGAAATATATATACTGAGAACTAAGAGTTTATTTATGTTCCAAGTCATAGGAACTGAAATACATATACTGAGAACTAAGAGTTTATTTATGTTCCAAGTCATGGGAACTGAAATACATATACTGAGAACTAAGAGTTTATTTATGTTCCAAGTCGTAGGAACTGAAATACATATACTGAGAACTAAGAGTTTATTTATGTTCCAAGTTGTAGGAACTGAAATACATATACTGAGAACTAAGAGTTTATTTATGTTCCAAGTTGTAGGAACTGAAATAGATGATATACTGAGAATGACATGTACTTGTGTTCAGCGTTTTGTTTTAAATATATACATATTCTAAGAACTAATAACATGTGCTTGTGTTAGGTTGTGTTGTAGGAATTGGAAGAAGTATGCAATGGCCACCAATCCGTTCCATGATGTCTCGAATGGTCCCACCAGACCGACAAGGTTGTCTGCAACTAAATCATTTACTTTATAACATGCATTTAAGGTGTATTGTATATAGACATGAATAATTGTAAACTTATTTATCAGATCTCTCTGTTTATCTGTGTCAATACATGCTTACACTTGTGAGAGTATCAGAGATCATATTGCATTTTAAAGTTTTAAGAGTCAAATAAATTAGCCAAACAGAAACATTCTTTTTGTTGAAATTTTTACTCATTCATAATATTTTTCTACTTCAGAGAAAGTTTGAATGACTAATTGTAAATTTAAAGTATTTTATCTGGCACTTCTTTATGTGTACATCAATAACAGAAAGTGCTTTTTTACTTTTTACTGCATAGTCATATGTTTCAGTTAAAGAGAGTTGATTCTTGCAGGAGATATAAACTTACTCCAAAACAAAAATAATGAAAAGAGACAAATGGAATCTGTTGTTTGCATTTTGTAGCAATCAAGTTCTCTAATATCAAAGATATATTTCTTTATTTTTTTCTCTCTCACACACACTTATTTAACTATAGCTTCTTTCTTCCAGGTGCACTTTTTGCCGGGATTGCTGTGGTAGAAAGTGCCTGTATGAGCATCAGTCACCCAATGTTTGTGGCAGTTTATAAAGCTTTTCTGGACATCAGACCTGGCAATACCTTTTTCTTCATTCTGATCTTTTACTTTATCGTCATTGCCACTCTGCTGTAAGTTCTATTTCTGGACTTTATTTGCTGTAGATTGTTTAGTATGAGTTTTAGGAACCTCTCAATTTATTCTGTAAAATGTTTTATTTCATTTATATTCATCATTCTTATTTTAAGTGTTAATATGGTATAGAGTATAGTGTATATCTATGGATATAATGTAGGGAGATGATGGGATGGGAAGGAAAACAATTAGAAAGGTGAACGGATTTTACTTTATAATTTTTAGAATGCATTGGATAAGGTTAAGAGGAAATGTCAACTGTTCTAAAAATAACCAGTTTCAAGATCATGTCACTTAATTCTGAAATGGTGAAAAGTCCAGCAAGTGGTTTTCAAAAATTATGATAGGTGATGAAATTCAGTGACTAGAAAGATAATTAATTGTTAAATATTTTTGTTTTTTCAAGATTTGTACAATACTACTTATGACATCTTAATAGGATCAAAATGAAGAAACTGCACAACTCAGTACAGAGATAATTTGTGATTCATTATTCTTGCTATTCTGTTTGAGAATATACATGTGGGTAATGAACAAACAACAACTATAACTTCACTGTTCTTTTTATTCTGTTCTAAAATATACCTGTATGATAAAAAAACAAAATAAATAACTTAAACTACAATATTCTTTTTATTCTGTTGTAGAGTTTACATATATATGCTGAAAAAAGCAAAACTGGAACTTGTCAAACCAGAGAGTATTCAGAGTGATGTGCCTGAAATCACCCAATCACCCTCAGGAAGTGTTCTCAATCCAGATGCTGGAGATATTATCAAGACACTGTGGAGTGTTCCAACTCATCTGCCAACAGTGAATGAATCACTGTTTCCAAGTGCTCATGACAAAGTGCCTGATGAGTCTGTTTGTTAATGTTAGTGAATCCGTTTCTCAAACACACTAATAAAATTCACATAAGAGAATCTGTGGCCATCAAGCTTGTAAATTTACACAAATAAGAACATCAATTCACTGACATACACATAAACAAAAGCACAGATGTGTTGAATCTGAAAGAAGTAAAAAAAATAACCTAGAATTTTCGACCATTTCACTGTTTCCTAACTTGTATAGTCTTCAAGCAGATAACTGTCTACTGAAATCTAACCAGACATATTACAGTAAATCAGAAAAAAAGACTATATACTGAATTCAACCAAATTTAAGAAAAAGAATTGTGAACTTCTGAGTTGTTTTCATTAGAAATTGCCATTTTTGCACTTGAGCATATGCAAGGTGACATTTAATTTCTGAATGACCTTCAAATATATGTTGT
Organism: Sinotaia quadrata; assembly: GCA_028829895.1. Lineage (NCBI taxonomy): Eukaryota > Metazoa > Mollusca > Gastropoda > Architaenioglossa > Viviparidae > Sinotaia > Sinotaia quadrata. The sequence continues at coordinate 40,246,154 of CM054177.1, read as the reverse complement.
ACATTAAGGTGGATATTTAATATTCAATTAAATACAGAATGAAATGTGAATGATTGCCTTCAAATATATGTTGTACATTAAGGTGGATATTTAATATTCATTTAAATACAGAATGAAATGTGATATTTAAATATTAAGAGATGTTCAATATTTGCTCTGTGAATCATTGCATGCAACAAAAATGTGATTTCCATTCGAGGGTGTAAGCAACATTTCAAATATGAGTATGAATGTATTGCATTAAAGTGGACGCAATAAAACTTTCTCTGAATAATTTCACAGCTCAGTATAGGCAAGACATGCAACCTACAATGATTTTATATCCCTGAGCTAGACTGTTATAATTCAATACAGTCAAGACATACAACCTACAGTGATTTTATATCCCTGAGCTAGAGTGTTATAATTCAATATAAGCAAGACATGAAGCCTACATTGATTTTATACAGTGTTTTAGTCAGCAGTTTATAGCACAGAATAGGCAAGATAGCCATTCTACAATAATGCTTAATATGGACAAGATAGCCAGTCTACAATAAAACTTAATATGGACAAGATAGCCATTCTATAATAATACTTAATATGGACAAGATAGCCATTCTACAATAATGCTTAATATGGAATCATTCATAATTAAAGTCAGATCCTTAAATTAGACTTGTGATGCTTATACACAGTAAATTTAAATAACTTTCCAAAAATGATCATTATGTATAAACAGTTAAAGATTACACTAGACAATAAAATTCAAGAACACATTCAAGTAATATTGTTACTTTATTAGAAATAACTTAAGTTTTAAACTGTAACACAGTGTGGTGATAGATTAAATTATGTTGTGTGAAGGTTAAAAACAAGAGAGTATTTATCACAGAAAATGTTCTTGGAGTTGTAAACTAATAGTCAAACTCTGAAATACTATCCTGAAATATTCAAACTTTGGATACATAACTCTTCAATATGACTAATGTAAGAGACTGCTGCACTATACTCTTAAGTATAATTGTCATAAGATATGGTAATTCTTAAGGTCATCTTTCATGTACTTATTTCATGTATTTCTGTCTTTAACTTCTTCCTCTAAATCTGCTGCAGTCTTGGTGAGATCAACTCTGAGTGATGGAATGGAGGTACCGTTCCTTTCTTCTTTGGTGAGAGAATTAAGGATGTCATCAACCAAAGGTTTAGAGGAAGAATTTGAGCGTATAATTTCTATGGTATTAATGCGACTAAGCTGCGCTCGTAAAAATTCCACTTCTTTGGCCAGGAGCTGTCTATCTCGTGAAAGACGAGTGTTGACAGCCAGTATTTCTATTAGCTTTAAAATAAAAATAAATTGAAAAACAGTCAAAATTCAAATGTTGATGGGCATACATATTTAGGAGACAATGACATTTATTTGGAAGTATGCTAAAAGTTATTTCCTACAATGGAAACAAGATATCAACTATAATTAAATATGATATTAAGTATAAATTTTAGTGGTTAAGGAGCGATAATTGCTACAACCTTGGTAATACACTCACACACACACACAAATGTGCATACCATGCACAACTATACCCCTCACCCTGGAATACATTAACTTATAACACTGTAAATTGTGAAATGAGCAGTTGAATGTTACAGGTTGAAATGAGCAGTTAAATGTTACAGGTTGAAATGAGCAGTTGAATGTTACAGTTTGAAATGAGCAGTTGAATGTTATAGGTTGAAATGAGCAGTTAAATGTTACAGGTTGAAATGAGCAGTTAAATGTTACAGGTTGAAATGAGCAGTTGTATGTTACAGGTTGAAATGAAGAGTTGAATGTTACAGGTTGAAATGAGTAGTTAAATGTTACAAGTTGAAATGAGTAGTTAAATGTTACAGGTTGAAATGAGCAGTTGAATGTTACAGGTTGCAATGAGCAGTTGAATGTTACAGGTTGAAATGAACAGTTGAATGTTACATGTTGAAATGAGCAGTTGAATGTTACCAGTTGAAATGAGCAGTTAATTATTACAGGTTGAAATGAGCAGTTGCAGTTAAATGTTACAGGTTGAAATGAGCAGTTGAATGTTACAGGTTAAGAGTAAATACTTCAGAGTACATTTGCACTGCTGAGAAATAAATAACGTTCAAATCTAACTGCATTTAGAGTATATCTGCAAACTGAATAAATATATCATTATGACATTATGTCACTGAAAAAACATTAACTTCAGCAAAAACAAATTAGCAAAAGAAGCAATTTAAAGAAGAAAACTGTTCACATAACTGTTCAGATAAACAAACAGAACAAATGGTCAAACTATTATTACTTGTACTATTACTATAACAAAGTCTATATTAGGAAGTGATAATTTCTAAGACTTTTGGTAAAGCACTGTGAGACCAATAGTTAAAAAAAAAAAAAACTTTGATAAAAACTGGTAAGTCTACAAAAAAAATCTGTATAGTGTTCTAAACAGTCCCTAGCATTGATACAATCAATCCTAAATATACTAAAGACAAGTATTTATAGTTGTTTTGTAATTTAGCTTTTACTATGCCAAGTGCTGATTATATCAAAGTTAAATGTGCTAAAGACAAATACTTGCAGTGAAGTAACATCTTATGCAGGGGCTACATTCTGACAGACTGATTCCCACAATAAGACAACAAAATGCTATCTAAGGACTGTTTCATACAACAGTCACAACAGAATGTTATACACAAACATTTCCCATCATATATCCACCAATTTTCATCCCACCCCCAAAAATAAATAAATAAAATTTAAAAACAGAAAGTATCTCTTGGTTGTTGAAGAAAATTAAGTTGATTTCCAAATTAACCAGAGATGGGTCTCAACAAGGTGTTCAAAAATAAAGAGAAAAGATGGCACCATGCAAGCCCTGTTGCTCATGAAGCAGCACCAAAATTTCCCTGGTCTCCTGTTGTCTTCAGTCCAAAATAAATTTCATATAGTCAATTTCCATTTTATCACCCTCTGGCAGCTAAAGTTACAGAATTGTCATATTAGTTAACAGTGTCTATCTGTGTACCAACTAAAAATTAAACTCCAGTGGTATGGTCTAGCAGATTCATCCCATCCAATACCTTGAGCAAAAACCCTCAGTGCACTAAGTTTAAGTGCCCTATTTATTCTAACAGCTAAATTCTTAAACATTTCAAATAATTATTACTAAAACATTAAATTAACAAACCATACTTTAATATCAAATACAATGTAGAAGACAGTAATATAAACTGCCTTGCTCTAGGAAAACTACACACATACAAAAATAAAGTCAAGGACAATGCCAGAAATCTGACAGTGTGCTCAGCTGGGTATATTATAGATAAAGGAGTTTTTCTACATAAAATAAGTTCTCCTGAATGCTTATCAAATGAGCATACATATATTTCACCCCATATCTTGTTTTAGGAGAGCTGAAGGGGGGACACTACTCACAGGATTTTTTTCTGATGAGTTATTTTTCATATATCTACCCATGTCCTTGGCTCTAACTTGCATGCACAAGAAATCCACTTGTAATTCTACTAATAAGTACACAGAAATATTTATTTTTTCTCATTTGCCGTGATAAATACAAGAGTAGAACTCTACGTATAGTTTCCTTTGACAAATATAATAGTCAAGTTCAACGTACATTTCAAGGATTAGAATAAAACACTACAAACAGATTGTTTCATGTAAGTCTAACTGTTTCTGTGGTAAAAATTGTGACAGCAAACACAAGTAAGATAAAAAAGAAAGAAGAAAAATACCTGTGTTGATTGATTCTGCGCATGCTCATCCATTGCTTTAAGGCGGGCAGCCATCTTATTGTGTACATTTGAGTGCTGGTCTGCCTGTTCTTCTAAGATGTTTAGGTGTGCCAGTGTGCGCTCCAATCGCTGGCTTGTAGCTTCAGATTCTGTTTTCAGTTGTTTGTTGTGTACCCTGACATAAAACAAGAATTTAGGTAATTTTTTGCAAGAGTAATGCTCATATTTTAAACAATTTTTTAATAGCTTTTCTTAAAAATTATAGGGCCATATTGCAATATTCATAAGGGCAGAGCACAAACAATATATTATTATTTAAATAAGTATCTCTTTAAGTTTCCAAGTATCAGAACATGATTAAGAATTAACAACTTCATTACATCCATTCCATTTAAACTACATTCCAGTGAGAGAAGAGAGTGAGAGTTTGGTTTCATGCATACACACACTCACCACATAGTAATTTTCATATCAAATGAGATTTAAACAAAGTTCAAAACATGCTAGGCCTGATAGAGCAAAATTTATAAGACCTGCCAAGCATTCTGTTGCACTAATGGGGAGAGAAATTATCTTTTGGTGTACATTTATCTGACATTTATTTTTACCTAAACCAAACAAAATTCAGAAATCATCTCATTTCTAGAAGGCATGAATCCATTACCATTGAGCTTAAGATAGAACTTAAGTTTACTATGCTGGGATCTTTACAGGTAAATGTAATGCTAAAATCTGAATACATCTTTACTGTTTCTATTCTGTGCTTTCCACTTATTTAAATGGATTCCATTAGTTTTTATCTCTTTACTAACTGCAGCAGTCAATGAAAATAATCTGAGTGATAACAAATGACTAATGACTGATTACATATTGTGACAAATATTTTTATAAGTTTTATAAAGTTTTAATATGTAATTTATTAATTATTATGCATGTTGTATTAATTTTTAAATAAAATTTTAATTCTGTGAATTTTCTATCTAGTAACTGTCTAAGTATGAGTGTTATTTAGGATCTAGTAAGATGTGCAAATTAGAGAGCGCTTGACTAGCATTATGTCATAATGCATTCAAGGGAAAGTGGATTAGATGGTGATGATTATTAAGATGAGCAAATTATGACTGAAAGGAATGAGTGACTCCTAGGATAGGTTTAATCGGGTGTTTGTTAGGAATGATAGGATGGACATAGGCAAGACTTAAGGTTAGGAAATCTCAATGACAATTAACAGAGTGGGTAGAACCTACCAGGTGACCAATAACCAAAGACTGAGTATTAATTTTGATCAGAACGACTTAGAGTGGAGCTTATAATATGATATTAGGGAAGTAGTTGGTAAATCTTTGTTCTCCTCTGAGTCTTCACTAGAGCAGATGGCTAGAATTTCCATCTGGAATGCATGAGAAAGTTGCCAGTACAAGTATTGCAAGTACAAAAATTACTCAGACCTGTTAGGACTTAGAATATGGTGTTGTTAAATTATCATGTAAGTAATGGTTAAGGCAACTATTGTGAAGTAACACTTCTATTTTTGTAAAAGCAGAGAAATAATGTTTAGAAGTACTGGAAGATTGTAAGTACTGTAAGTAAATGTGGTGGAGTGTGTGGTCACAATAAATGGTAGTTATTGCACCCTTCCCCTTCCTGCATTAGCTAAACTTACAGGCAGAGTCTATATTCCAGGATTGGACCATAGAGTAACTAACTATGGATGATGTAATAGATATAAGACAATAATCTATCAGCACTAAGCCAACACTCCCCCCAAAAAAAAACAAACAAAAAAACCCCTGATTATTTAGAAGATTTAATAAAATAAGCTACTCTGTGGTTCTAGTGGCAAAGTTTTCTGATTTTAATCCATGATGCTTAATTAAGTTAAATGTAGGATCTCCCAGGCCATCAGCAGGACTTGATGTTAGCAATGATGACCTAGAAGTTACAAATCCAAATTTATAGAAAAAAATCTCTTCTATATTCTTTAGGGTCCTAGCAAAGCATTTACTTTGTTATTTGTATCTCATTGCCAAATATCTGCATTTCATTTATAACATTTTGTAAGAGTAATAATTCTAAAATGTGTGTGTGTGTGTGTGTGTGTGTGTGCGTGTGTGTCTGTGTCCACATCCATGCAAAATATTTCGATATTATTTTTACAGTCACAGGTAAATATATAAAAGACTGATTATTTTACAGATTAGGATTACAGTTTTCAGCAGAATGAAGTTTTCTGAATAGAAAAGCTGCTAAAGAAATAATAAAACACAGTCAAATTAAAATGTAAATTGATATAAATGTATTAAGTCAAGAAGAAAACTATAACTTCATTGCATTAACTGTAAAAGGAGATTATACCAGGAACCATTTGTAAAGAAAAAATACTAGTTATAGTAAATATATCAGCAAAATATTAAAATAAAATATGGTCTAGTCATTTAAAAAAAATAAACAATAATAGTAAATTATAAATTAGTAAACACATTAGACAAATTAAAGTTACCTGTATTTTTTGGTCAGTTTCTCTAACTGCTCTGCTTGCCTTTTACACTCATCACGCAATTTGAGGATTAGTTTGTTTTGCCGATGAAGCATGGAGTCCATTTCAAGCATCTGATGGGCTGAAAGTTAAATCATAATCATATCTACAAATTTGTTTGTGCACACAGACAACCATGGACAGAAGTGTAATGATTATATTTATATTGTCAAACCTATTCATACATACAGACACAAAATGCTGTCATGGTCATAATTATAGATCTGCTTGCCAGTGCCATGTTAAAATATTAGCAGACACTATTTTGCCAAATTATCTAACAAGCCCCAAAACACCATTATTTTCCTTTTTTCTATAGACAAGCTTTAAATTTACTCTCAAGAGACAATTTGTCTAAAGATTTCCTTTACACAATGGCTTATTTTTTTCTTCATATGATGAAGTTAAAGCTATATTAAATAAAAATTGTAGGCCCTTAAATTACTGGAGGCCTTAGGCACAATGCCTATATAATACCCCAGCCCTACCCTGTTGAAGCCAATGCACACACTACAACCATCTAAACCATGGGTCAGCAAAGTCTGGCCTTTAGGCCAGGTGCAGCCTAGCTAGTATTCCAGTCCAGTCTAATGCCCTCCCCCCCCCCCCCAGTTATTTATTATTGGATTGTTGAGCTAATTGAACTGTCGCAGTTTTGTTCTTCTTCATTACTGCTAGTTGCAGCTCAAGCTGTGCCCATGTTTATTTTTAGAACTGATGTCAAGCACTTGTATGAAACAGAAGCGCCTAACCAGGGAAGGATGAAAAATGTTGTGTTGTAAGAAAGTTCACTCTCTGGTCTCAGTTTCATTCAACTCTAACCGGGGTCAAGGTGTGTGTCATGTGCACATGTGCTGTGACCTGTGAAGCAATTTTATTTCAGGGTCATATTACTGACATCAAGTTCCTGCACAAGTTTGGTGTGGGTTTTTCCTGTACACATTTTAAAAATGTGTTTTAAAGCAAACTTCGGCAAGAAATCTGCAATTTTCATCGTTAAAAAATGTTCAAAAGTACACTATTACTATTACTAGGCTTTAATGAAAGGTCTTTCCATACCCTTTCAACTGAGGTACGGGGTTAATCCATTAAAGAAACTCGTGACCTGTGGGACAAACGCAATCCAATCAAATGCAAGCTATCTAAATCACTCATTCTTACAACAAAGGCTTCCAATATGTGTGGATTGTGCTTCCCTAGGCAAATTCCGAAGTGAAATCGGTAAGTTTACACTAAATTTAATACTGCATTATTGATTTAGATAAGTACTTTAGTTGCTATTCCTTGGACACCTTGTTTCTTCTGGCCTAGTGTGCCTTCTTGACTTCCTGAAATGGCCTACTAGCCTGAAAAGTTTGTAAACTAAGCCCCCACCTGCCACTGTCAGCAGCTCCAGTTGTCCTGTATTACAACAATCTAAAGTTGGTGAGGTTATACAAGAGAGATATGCCTTTTAGATTTTAGGGTTGGAATAAGTTCAATAATTACTCAAGGAGATATTTTCCATCATACAAACCAGATGTGCATATAGATATGTACAATAACCATACCTATGAACAAGAGTAGGGGGATGTATTATAATCATACAAATGTCATGGAGTAGGGAGGTACTAAGGATGTAATATAACTACACAAATAAAGAGAAGTAGAGATGTACTATAACATACAAATGAACAGGAGTAGGGATGTACTATTATCACATAATTTAATATGGGATATACTATAACATACAAATGAACAGGAGTAGGGATGTACTATTATCACATAATTTAATATGGGATATACTATAACATACAAAAGAACAAGAGTAGTGAACAAATCAAATGTATTCTTTATCTGTTGAATGGAAGTTACTGACTTAGGTATACTATCTTGCTATTGTATACTTATGATATATTGCTTGCTGGACTGTTTCAATTTTGCAAAATATTTTTAAGACTATAAGAGTGTTAGTTTGTTTCCATGTTTCTGTGAACTGGTTAAATTTGATTGTGTCATGTGATGTCTATCTTCAAGTTGTGATAAAGTGCATTTTTCTTATTTGGTTTGCTTTTCTTTGCTGTTCTTGCTTGCATCATAACTGACATTTTTTTCTGTTATGCCTGCAGCTGCACAATGAAAATCTTCAACTATGCCATGTGGATGATATGTATATAACTGTAAATGTGAGAAAATGTGTTGATCAAATTAGAAAAGATTGCCAGTAAAATTCTGCTACCCTCATAATACTAAGCATAACAATGAGGATAATTAGATGTCTCAGAATGCATATTATAGAAGAAATTACCAATGACACTGTTTACAAATGTAGATTAACTTTTCTTATGTTTCAGAAAAATCCTAATTTGGTTGAATGTGAGGGCAGCCTCCTTGTGAGGATCTTAATGAGAGTGTAGCATGGGCGCCCTCTTCACCAGGTTGTCAGTTAAAGTACATTTAAAATTTACCTACAGAAATCCAGACAGTTTTAGGTTATGTCTAATCTCTTTCTGCCCATCATTTAGAATTTACAATCAAAGAATATCATCCTGGCCTGAAGAGGTTATTAGGGATGTACACAGACATTTCTTGTAAAGGCTGTTATATGAGTTCTGCATTGTATAGAAATGGAGTAAAGAGAGACAACATGTCAGCACTGGGTTGGAATACCTCTTTTATCTTCTCTGGATTCTCACTTAAAGATATATCTATTTTGGTTTCCGATTCTTATTGGATCCTGTGGCAGTTCCTCATTCTATCCCAGGAAATTTACAGTTAGGAGCTTTCCTTTCCATTATCTTTTGTAATGCACTAGCACATAAGTAATCTGCTTAACTCTAATAATAGAAATGATAATTACCAGCCTGACCTGAAAATTGGTTGCCCAGGCAGATGTGTGTTCCCCACCCATTCCTTGCAAAAGATTTACACCTAGTCTATTCTACCAGTACAAAGCTCTTTCTAGATGGAGAAAACAGGAAGAAAGTTGACTAAGTTTAACTTGATATTTCTTGGTTTTAACATACCATGTTTATCCTCTGCATCGTCTATGACAGCCCTGAGTTTCTGCTCTTGTTCACTGGCCTGTCGAGTGATCAGCTTCAAATCCTCAGCACGACTTCGTTCTATCCCTTCTCTTGTTAATTTTGCTAAATGAAGCTGTACATTATGATGAATATTAATGTCAACAATAAAATAATGCTTAACTGTATTAATAATTCATTACAAAATATACACATCTCTTTCGGCATTTCTGCAAAACAAATGATACTGATGTTTCTCAAATAAAGAGCATATATAAACATGTACAATGCATACTTTGCTAGAGATCCATCTCCAGGGAGAAAAATACTATAGTCAAAACTAAGCACATATTATTGCTCTGTCAGTTTCAATAATAAAGGATGAGTACTAGAAAATCATCTCCATGGATATAGACAAAATAAGGCAAACAATGCTGCTCTCTCAATTAAAACAGAAATAAACAGATAAGTGTTGTAATGACAATATTGTTGACCTAGAAATAAAGTCATCAATTTTAATGCTATAATATTTACTGATTTATTGTTCATATGTAAGAAATAAACATCTTTGGTAAAAATAGCTATTAAAATTAATTATTAATATGAAATTTAATTCAGTGTTGGTCAACAATATACAATTTAAAATAACATAAGTTGCTCCAACCTCCCTTTCCAAAGACTGCATATTGGTTGTCAAAAGTAAACATTCCTCCTTAGCATTCAAAAGGTCACGTTCAGCACTGTTCAGTCGACGCTTCAGTTCAGCAACTTCACTCAACAATATCTTGCATTTCTATAATTGTTTAAGCAAAGGATTTTTGTACATGACAAACCTCTCATTGTTCTTATACACAGAAAACTTTCAAAATTGTCAATTTTATATCGTACTTCAATCATATTAATAAAAAGTGAAAGTAAAAACAATTTCAAAAGTTTTAAATATGATCTCTAATACTTCACCAATCATGCTCTTAAAATATCAGCATTGTTACATTTAAAATTATTACAGCAACCATGTTAGGAAAATTGTTTTTCCTTGCAAAATCCATGAGTTCTGAAAAAAACATATTTGGAAAATAATTCAGTAAATGCACGTGGAAAATAGATCAAATTGGCTATGGTTACACTCATCAATTAACTTGTATATTCCTTCAATGAACATAAATGACAAACACATCAACAAAATTAACCCAAATATAACGGTTTAAACTGTAATATTCATTTAAATATTATTCTTTCTAAACAATTTTTCTCTTTCTTGAGAATGACAAAGCCAGGAAAGATTAAGCTCAGCAAAGAAGCACTTCTCTGCCTTAACACCAAACTGGTATTAGACAACAAAGTTACTAATACCAAACTGGTGTTAGACAACATAGTTACTAATACCAAACTGGTGTGGAGTCTCTTGGTACTAATCGATTAGTGGGCAAGATGCCAGAAAGTAGAAAATAATATGCAAAAAAATATGCAATTTATATATACCACAGACAACTATAAGCTCATAATGATGTATGACAAATTTTGCATCTTGATTTAAATATAAGAGTGTATAGTAAGCTTTTCAATGTATTGTCTTGAAATAGCATTTTATTGTAGTCTTTCATATGCTGTTTATCACTCATATCTGGTCACAATTCTTTTATCATAAGTATTAAAACACACACCTGGTTTCCTTCTCTTTGCAACTGTTGATATTCCATTCTCAAGCACTCTACTTCTTGAGCTGCAGAGCTTCTGTGTAATGTGGTACTGGTTGTTTGAGCTTTGAAGTTTTCTGTGGCCTGTTAAAAAATTATTTGGAAATATCTTAAAAATGTGTGAAGTGTGTGCAAGAATTCTTTGCAAATTAAAAACACACAGAAGCCTTAAATTAATCATCCTGCATAAATTTATATTTGGACTCAAGTATACTCAGGGTATAAAATGCTTGATAATGTTTCTGTATTATTATAAAATGTGATTTATCCAAAGTACTGTAATAATGTGTATTATAAAATAATATTAATAATACATTTACTCTCTTTTCTGACATTAAAATATTTGTCATTTTAGTTTTTAGCCATAAAATTAACTTTTTTCCCTTTCTGAAATTTGTTAGAGATATTTTTGATCAATTTATAAAGGCACGTACCATTTTCTCAGCAAAATGAAAAAAATCAACAAACACTATACAAAATGAACAAACAAATAAAATTTAATCAGTAAGTCTTACTGAAATTCCTTCATCACTGCTAAGTTTCATTCTCCAAAACTCATCCCCAATACACAATATTGCCCATAAATTAATATTTCTTGATACTAAGTGTATTTATGAAGGCTGCCACTGTTTGTATTTAGTTGGTATTTAGTAACTCATCCCCAATCCACAATACTGCCCATAAATTAATATTTTTTTTATGCTAAGTGTATTTATGAAGTTGGTATACACTGTTGGTATTTAATAAGAATCATGTAATTCACAAGATTTGCTTTGTTTTGTTTTGTTTTTATGATCACAAATAAAACATTTTCCTTTTTTATTTTGAAGGTAAAATAAATGGATTGAGTTTGGAATAGTAATTGGTGATAATGAAATTTAAGGTGGGATTATTATGGTTTTATTATAGATGCATGTGTTCAAAATACTGGTTCCAGGATTAATTAGAATTGTGAAGCAATTTAAGACAACAGTAATTAAAGTTCTCAAGAATGAATGTCATGGTTCTAATACTTACTTTTATTAAAAACATTTTTAAAAAACACAGTCGAGCAGTTCATTTACACACCCTTGAAATGGAACTATTTTAGTTTCTAGCAATTCATTTACTCACCCTTGAAATGGAACCAATTTAGTTTCTAGCAATTCATTCATGAATCTTACCATCCTTGTTAAAACATTTTTTTTAACTACCTAGTACTGTCATTTACAACTAAATATTGTGCATCATTGTAAACTTATAGTGATACACTAAACTAACTATTTATGGAATACTGTTGTACTCAATATTTCATCTGTACTTATAGTGATACACTAAAATAACTATTTATGGAATACTGTTGTACTCAATATTTCATCTGTACTTATAGTGATACACTAAACTAACTATTTATGGAATACTGTTGTACTCAATATTTCATCTGTACTTATAGTGATACACTAAAATAACTATTTATGGAATACTGTTGTACTCAATATTTCATCTGTACTTATAGTGATACACTAAAATAACTATTTATGGAATACTGTTGTACTCAATATTTCATCTGTACTTATAGTGATACACTAAACTAACTATTTATGGAATACTGTTGTACTCAATATTTCATCTGTACTTATAGTGATACACTAAAATAACTATTTATGGAATACTGTTGTACTCAATATTTCATCTGTACTTATAGTGATACACTAAAATAACTGTTGTACTCAATATTTCATCTGCCCTGAATTTTATTGGAGGTATGCTGCATCTTAGAGTTTGTGATTTATGGTTTTAAATTTTCATAACAACTTTTCAGTACAGAATTTTCTTAAGATTTAATTTAATAAAAAAATATTATAAAAGATTCAATGTGAAATTTGAAATAAGTGCCAAATAGTGAGAGTAAATATTATAATAATATGTATTCTACTATCTTGTAGAGTAAATACTGAAGTAATAGGTATTCTAACTATGTTACAAGTGTGTATTGACTATAGAGTAGGTTGATTAATGAAATGACCAGTATTAGTAGTGTAATGCATGTGGCAGTGGGCAAATCTGGATAACAATGCTATCCCTGCTAACTCACCACCAAAAAAGTTGACTGTGCCAATGAAAGTAGCAGCCAGTTAACCTTACTGGGAGAGGAAGGACTAAAATTTTATAAGGCAGATTCATTACAGTAACAGAATGTTAGTATTGGCTTCAAGAGATGTCACAGAGTAATAGGAATTTCTATTAATAAATTCCATCATTAGAGCAAAAAGTGGAACTTTTCAAATTCCTGTCTTTAGATGACTGAGCACACAGTTTCCTTTTAAATGACTGCAAACATGAGATGAAAGATATAATGACAACCATAATAATAAGTTATAAGAAATGTATTAAATTCAATTTTCTCCTTGTATTTGTGTATCAGCTTTGATTGTCTAATAAAACCACCTATACATATTTTGATTGTGGATAATTATTGTCTTAAAGATTTGCATTTCCTTCTGCAGTTAGTAGCTATTGAAAATATTGAAATGACCTGCTGTCAGGATTCTTTATTTTAAATGACAATTTTAGTAGTCAATTGTTTGAAGTGAGCATGGCAATTTTATTAGCATGTTGTGTTTGAAGTGAGCATGGCAATTTTATTAGCATGTTGTGTTTGAAGTGAGCATGGCAAATTTATTAGTGCATTGTGTTTGAAGTGAGCATGGCAATGTTATTAGTGCATTGGGTTTGAAGTGAGCATGGCAATTTTTAACTAATCTGAATTTTAATCACTTGCAGAATTGCAGAATTTTGGAATCAATCAAAAAAGTTGAATGTTCTTGAAGATTCACAATTGATTCAATTTCAAGCAGCTCTATTGTAGACAAGTGAAATGAAGAAAATGATCTTATGCATCTGTGCTGTGTCACTATATGCACACCTGCAAATATAGCTGCTTGCTCATGTTGTCATGTCGTTACCATCTTCTGTCTCTAACTGGAAGTACTGGTGAATTAATCTCCTTCCAGAATATGACACCCTCCTTGGTGTTTGATGATTAGCTCTCAGCGTGATTCCAAAACAAAACGACTACCTATGGATGGGCTAGTCCTTAGGGGTTGGATGGCTTCCCAGAATGCCCGCTCACATCAGCGGCAGGTTGATATCACACTCCACTATCAGTGAAGTGTCGTCAAGCCTGGTATTACCCTTTACTGAAGTCTGCATAAATATAACTGGTTCAGTTTGGAATAGCTACTGAAGTTCAAGGTACCTGGCAGTCCATATCAGATGTCTGATTTGATCTGTCTCAATGATCACCATAATGGCTTATTATTTGATTAATGATTTTTAAGAAAGTGGGACATTCTCTTCTTCAGTCAACTTCAAAGCATTAAAATACCACCAGCTGCTATATAAGGGATTAACATGTCATAAAAAAAAGAAAGTGACATCACGCAAGTTATGTAGCCCATGTAGCACCATAAAAAGTCCTAGTTCTCTGTCATGTTGTTGTCTTCTTCCAGCCTTTGACATTCTCCCTTTCAGATAAAACTATATTTTCTTCTTGAAATACCATTTGATTTTCAAACCAACTAGATATGGGTATCAACATGTTGTCCAAATGATGAGAGAAGATGGCTGGTGCCCATATAGTTGCACACATGATTTCCCTTGGTTTCTTGCTGTCTTCAATCAAACACAAACTTCATATATTTAATTTTCACTATAGTGTCCTCTGGCGGCTAAAGTTACAGCATTGTCCAAGTGGCTAAAAAGTATGTATCTGATCAGTTGTGTCCTTGACATTGCACATGCTTTTCACATTCTACCTAATATCTCAGGCATAAAACCTTCAGTGCACTAACTTTAACTACCCTATATATTCTTGAACACATAAACAAATTCTTGAACATTTCAAATAAATAGTGTATATATACATATATGTATATAAAATACATTAAATTAACAAAGAGTGAGTCAACATTAAATACAATGCACATGACGTTTATATAAAATACATGATAATCTCCCTTGTCCCTAGGAGAACAGGGTGAAAACTACATAAATAAAATAAATTTTAAAACATAAATATGATTGAGGACACTGCCAGAAATCTTTGACAGACAAGAATAATAAGAGATATGTTTTCTTTAATTTTATGTTGACCAGATAAAATTAAAATTACTGTAGCTGAAAGAGAGTTTTAAGAAACAATAATAAAACACTAAGTCAATGGTAAGCAACCATGATTAAATGATTTCTTTACTTACCATGCTGACTTCTCTGTCACAAGCACGAAGTTCACCCTTGACCTCTAGGAGCTGAGCAGATAACTCTGCCTTTTCCCTTTCTTCTTTTTCTAATCTTTCTGTAATCACTACTAAGTGGGATGTCTGTTCAGTAAGCTTGAGAAAATATTATACTGTACATGAATGTAGAGAAAAAATATATTTTATCCTTTAAAAAACAATAAATAAATAAAACTGTATTATCTTTCCCAATGAAAGAATCATTTATTAATAAGAAAATTGGGGGGGGGGGGGCTAAAGTTAAATTTTGCTTGTAAATTCATTTATTTTTCCATGCTGTCATTTACAATAACATAATTTTTAATATAATACACATTTTGGTAATTAATCCTGTTTCCTTGGAAAAAAAACTAGTACAGATCTCTATACTGAGAGTGGAAATAAAAACAGTAGAGTGCCTTATAAATCATGGACAACATTTTAAAAATAATTACTTACTACAGTAACAGGGATTTTTCTGATATCATTAAAATTTGCTTAATGATTGTTATCAATGAGTATGTGTAATATATATGACATCACGCAACAAATGGATAGGAAATATACCTTTATTTTAAGCATAGAAAGAGTCAGTAGAGAGAAAACCTTAGACCATTTCATAAATGAATGGGACAGCATAATGAGTATAGAATAGTATAGAATAAAACAGGAATTTTGATCATGTTTGACTTAGATTTAAGAATATATAAGTTTAGAGCAGGATAATTTAGTCAGAATTGGTAATCAAACATAACAAGTTTTTATTTTTATTTTTGTTATGCAGTGTGTTCCATTTTAAGATTGTGCTAAAATTTTAAACTGCTATACATGAACTATGCCATATGTTCATGTGGAATAATTTGACAGTATTGTTTTAAATTTCAATAATCACTACAAATATCCTCAAAGTATGTGTACATATATATTTACTGTTATAAGTGTAGTAGTTGTGACTATTTTGCTGATGGTTTAAGTATGTGTACACATATATTTACTGTTATAAGTGTAGTAGTTGTGACTATTTTGCTGATGGTTTTCTTAGTGTACAGGTCATGACAAATTATTTGTTGTTAAAGAAAGCAAATCCACAACTGTCTACATTTTCCCCTCTCTTTGCTGAGGAAGGCTCTGCAATTCAACATTTTTTAAAATAATATTTTAATTTCCAAGTGATCCCCAATTTCCCACTTACTTTCTCTTTGTTCCATCCCTCCCTCCAATTGTCTACAAGTATATGTCAAGTAAATTAATGTTGACTTTTATCTCGAAAGGAGTGGTATTCATTGCTGTCAGGACTAACCCTACATTTCATCAGTAAGATGATATGCAACAGTCCTACTGAGCACAAGTCAGTAAAAGTATAACAGTACTTCATGAGCTGAATGAAAAATCATACTAAGATTCTGTGATATGAAAAATGCAAAATAATACATTAAATTAATTAAATGTATTTTTCTAAATTTTCTAAAATTCAATTTTGCTTATGACAAAAGATTTACTCTAAATTTTTGCCGTGTAAACCCGTGTAAGCCATTTAGACAGGCATCTTTGGTCCAGTCTATGAATAAAAGAACAAACTGTTTGAAGTTGTTTAGCAAAGGCCAACATAACCAGGGTGCAAGAGGGGTGACACTCACTGTAAGCAGCCAAGTTGCATAACCGCTCACATATCACAGGGGCAGACAACAATGCCTGACACACTGCGTTTATCATCATAAGGGACAGGGCTTCCATAGGAATGCCAGTCTATAGAGCACGGCAAGCCAACCGTGACTATTTCACAAAAGAAAGAACAAAAGGGTAATTTTTGCCTGAGGGTAAGAAATCAGCGTGAGTATATATATCCCGACCCAGCCCAAAATTATTATTCTGAAATAAATCCACAGAGCCCATACTGACATCCTGTAATTAGTGAGACAGAATAAGGCACGAAATGGTAAAATTCCATCTTTGTAAATAATGATTTTTGTTAAAGATATTTATTACTAATTTCCTGAAATTCATTTTATTCTTGCAAATGATGTATTTTGAATTTGACTTGTATTTGTAATATTATTCTTGGTGTAAAGAAGAACTCAGACAAACAAAACATGTAAAGAAATTATGAGAACCAAGAATAAAATTACAGGTTTATAACTTAGAGTAACTCGAGCTGATGTAGGTCACCTTTTATATTTTATCAGTTTCGGAAGTCAGGAGTTTCAACAAAGATCTGAAATTCCATCGCCAGTCAGGAGAGGTAAGTTATCTGAAAACTCCATCTTCTATGCTGCTCAACTGTAATTCTGACTTAGAGATCTTGGCCGTTTACCTTAGTCTGAAGTCTATTGCCACTTGGTACTGCCAGGCTTTAGCATGAAATCCTAGTTTGTTGAGGGGACAACAGAAGGA
The DNA here is from genome assembly GCA_028829895.1 of Sinotaia quadrata. Classification (NCBI taxonomy): domain Eukaryota; kingdom Metazoa; phylum Mollusca; class Gastropoda; order Architaenioglossa; family Viviparidae; genus Sinotaia; species Sinotaia quadrata. Next base: position 40,228,516 of record CM054177.1, on the reverse strand, counting down.
TAGCTGAGCATAAAATTCGCCAAAAGCCAGAGCCGCTTGAGCGTAGAGAGACAGAACGCCATTCTGTGTTACGCGTGACGCAAATTGGAGATTTGCGACTTGGAAGTATTCCTGAACCGGATAGTGCTATCTAGGAGATAGGCACTGGTATACGGAATTCATGGTGACAAGGTTTTCTGTAAAGTGGGAGGCTGACGAACAGACGTACCAACATTAAGAAAATGACTAAATTATTGAGAACTACGTTGATCTATCCACATCAGTGTTAGAAGTGTGTATAAGTGGGTTAAGGAACATTGAATAACTGTGTTCCTTTTAACAATAACTGTGAATGGTGTTTAAGGAACAGTACATGAGATAACCAGATTCTAAAGGAACTGAAACTGTGAATATTCTAGCTGAGTACAAAAATAAGAAACTGTTTCCAGACTTAATACAGATGACCGGCATTGTCTACCCGCTGACCAGTACAAGCCGCAGGGACAGAGAACCACGTATACAATATCAGGTGAACTCATATTTATGCTCATTGCATATCTGTAAATTGTTCTGTGATTATTGTAAATTTCTTATTCTGAATCTTCCTTTTTTTCCTACAGAGATTTTTCTTGGCTAAAAAGTACTGATGTTATTTCTTTTGCCTAGTAATTGTTCTAGGAAAAGCATTAACATTATTTCTTCTAAGTGTAGTCCTAGTAACTGTTGATAAATATTCTTTTTCTTAATAAGCTTGAGAGATCTGCGATCTCTAAGCCTTGCCTTGAGGGTGATTTTCAAAATGTCATTTTAACTGCAAATTTGAATTTATTATTCTTTCTTTAATAAATCTGTTTTCCAAGAACGAGAGTAGATAAGTTAAAATATAACAAATTTCGAGGGGTAAATGTGAATGGTAATAGGTAGGGGCTCTGCCAATGATGTAATAATGATAGAAAGACGGTCTAAGCACATTTTTTGAGATTAGTCCTATCCCCGAAATAGGGAGCATTTTTATGTGGAGGGCTAGAACAAGGACAGAAAGACTGTCCAGTTCAGTTGAGGGCCGTTGTTCTAGACGAGTAACACCTGGGATGGAAGAATACAGATTCGACAGACTTTCAGGGTTTGACTTAGTCGCAAGACAAGACCATCGGGTGATTGTGGTTGGTTGAAAAGGAGAATTATTAATATGAATTATTTAATGAATATAATGTCATATAATCAATAATTACAAATCAAGACACAAAACCCCCTTTTCCACAGATTCAAATAGTGAAATGGCAGAATGAATATGAAGAATAAGCATTAATAACTTCCTAACTAGAACATTACATGAGAAAGAATAAGGAACCTGGATTTATAAAAGAAGCAATGGATAGAGAAAAGTGAAATTATAAAAAACAGGATAATGGGAAAAATGATGTAATATTTCACTAAATTATATATTAAATAAAATAAATTAGAGAAAAAACATTGTGAGACATTAATTAGTGACTGTGATTAATATTTAAGCAAAATAACGGAACATACTTTCTTATTAAGGTCACTGATGAGAAACTGACTTTCTTGACGAATAGCTTCCCGTTCCTGTTGTGTTGTAGCTAGAGATGTACGTACATGCTGTTCAAACCTTTCTCTCATTTTGATAAGCTCTTCTGCCAACTGTTCTTTCTGCACTAGTGCCTGTGTGAGATACTGAACTTTAAAAAAGTATTTTAGCTCTATTAGAAAATAAATGGTTTAAACATTTAACTTACCTCTTAAGCTTTAGATAGAAAATTATGTATTCTTAATCCAAAACTTAATTCAACACTTTTCACTCCAAGCATTTGATGATACACATACTTTTAGGCTAATTTTTATAACTATAAGAATAATTTCCTGATTAGATATAACATTTTCTGTTTAAAACTAATTCATAAGAAGCAATTAAAAATTCAATATGCATCAATTAGCTCAAACTATTGAATACAGATAATCTATTTATTTTACTGTAGAAAACAATACATTAATAATGATTACAACTATATTCCAGAATTCAAACAATGGTTCTATGTTACATTGAATGGTGACAACTAAAGACAGAAAGATAAAACAAAGTTACTGGTGTTCTTGAAAAAATGCCAACAATTGAGAACACACCTCTGTCTGTTCCAACTGAGCTTGCTCAACAAGTGCAATGCTACGTTTCACTTGTTCATACAGCTCCTCCTCACGCTGGGACAGGGTTTGGTTCTGTGCTGTCAACCCTGATATTCTGTCATATAGCTCGTCCCTCTCCCTTTAAAAAAAAAAAGATGGAGATTGTCAAAGAAACATTCAAGCATATTCCCTTTATGCAAATATCAGACTGTTAAAAGAACATTCAAGATATTCCCTTTATGCAAATATCACACTATTAAAGAATTGCTAAGCATGCTATAGAGCAAACCATGCATGGACCAGTTTGAGTGGGTCCTGGTGGCAAGTCAATGTAATGATTTTTTTTTTTAAAGGTAAGGGAAAAGAATAACTAATATCTCATCATAAATTTATTCCTAAGGTATTATACAAACAACAAAATTGAGTATATATGTCAAATTTCTTTTGCTCTTTGCTGATATGTTGCCATTTATGAAATTTCATGTACACATTTGATATCCACCATACCATAGAAGTAGATAAAGTACATATTTTAGGAAATGATAGTTACCCATTGCAATAAGAGTATGATTAGTGTATGACATTATATTTCACAGTACTGAAACAATTAGATGGAAATGCTCAATAATGGCAGCCTGTTATAGTTTCTAATACTAAAACAATCGGTTAGAAATGCCAACCACGGCAGACATAAAAAACTCTTCATGCATCAATCTTTTAGACAATCATTAAAGTGTATTCAAAATTATGTGCTTTGTAACTTTATTTAAAATAGCCTAACTGCATGGCCAAAGGAAAATGGCTCTTAAACAGCAAGCCTAAATATTCAATAAGTTATTTCTAACTTCTTCACAGATTTTCAGTCAAAAATTTGACGTATGAAATGAAGGACTGAAATTCTGATCTTTCCATAATTTGTCAATTATCATCTATGCAGTGGGATTTAAAGTTTTAAGATTTAAAGCTGTAATAAATAGAGTGAATCCATAAAGGTAAACAAGTGTGAACAATGTCTGATGATAATGAATGGACTGTGTGGAGTGTGAGAATGCCTAACAAATAATTATACTTTGAATACTGAACAAATAAGTAAACTTTATAAAATAATGTACAATAATTTACATGTATGAGAATGACTGAAGTGTAATTAAAGCAAATATAAATAACATTGTTGTGATCTACAGACCTGAAATGAGTTTAGGATGAGAAAAGCAAACATAAATAATACTACTGTGGAAATTAGTCTCTGATGATCTTTGTTTGAGATGATGGCAACTTCCAGCTTGTGCTGACTTCATTGCCTGGACTGAGGTGTGTCACTGGAGATTTCAGTTGAGGAACAGAGTGGAAGGGAGAATTGTAGATAGGACTATGATGAATATGTTTGCCAGTTTGTTGCATGTTTGCATTTGGTTTGCTATGTAAAGGTTGGTAGTAATCTGGAGATCCATGGGTTACTCAGTAGGTGTTTGAATGGTGTTGCTGTATTTCTGCCATCTTGCTTTTTTCTTTAATGTTGCTATTGTTGCTGATGTTGTCAATGGTGTAGATAAGTTTGTTCCTAGTTTTCTGTTGGGATTATGTGTGCAGCTAGGAGCTGGAGACCAGTAATGATGGTACAAGTATTAGGTGGATCATGTCTACAACGGGGTGAATGAAGTATACCCACTGAAGATAGTCACAATCTGCATTTCTGTTGATATTCTGTGCTGTTTGATTGTAGTGGTGGCCTTTCTTGGTGTTTTTGGTGTCTGTGGTTGCTGACTGGTCGTTTCCTTGGTGATTCTTTGGGGTTTTCTTATGGGGGAGGTAGTCTTACAATTTCTAAATATTCCTCCTCTTGGAAAGTTTGGTGAATCCACTAATGATATTGGTCTTCCTTCTACAAGAGTGCTGTCTTGGCTGATATCTGGTATTTTGGGAGCTAGTGCTTGATGAGTTGGTGTAGTCTGGTAAAGATGAGAGAGGAGGAGTCTCAAGAGCCTGTATGTGGTTTTCAAGGGTTACATCAATTTCAGATGCTAAGTTGGCTGTCTGTGCATTCAGTTCTGTTTCTTTGTAATTTGGTTTTGTTTATCATTGGTCATATTTTTAGCCATCTTTGTATTAGTGATGCTAAATTTCTTTGTGGTCATCTGATGTACTGAGTCTCTGTCTTGGGTCTGGTTTGAGTTTCTATCTCTTTTAAGATGATAACTGGTGTCTGAGAGAAGGCTTCGTCTCTCTCAGTTGTGACTGTGATGAGTTTTTGTTTCTTTTTGGCTGGGATTGTGCAATCTATTGTAGATATTTATTTCTGTTTGGCTGGGATTGTGCACTCTATTTAGGGCTCCGATCGATCAGTCAATCTTGTGAGAATTGTCAGTGTTAATTCTAGTAAAAGATCACACGCGCAGTGCAATCTCGTGATTATGCACTAATATGGTTGAACTTGACACTAACAGTAAACATAAAACATCTCCCACCAAATATGTCAAGCGCGCTCCATTACTGGTGGTTGATCATTGTTGTTGACATCCAAAGCCACTGCATATTAGTTTAGTAAATGTACTTTTAATAGTTTCAAACTTTACATTTTCATGAGGTTCAGTTTTTTTTATTCTGTAGTTAATTAATTCATTCCATTTCTGACAGTAAATAATTTACATATAATTATCACAGAGTCTCACTTTTGTCAACAGTCATTGTGCTATTTCAGGATGTAGTTTATTATGATGTTGATCAGCTGGCATATAATATACTGTGTAGTGTCGCTGCTGGGCAGGATCCATATACATGTACCATTGTGGGTAGGGAATGGGGATAGGACTGACCAGATCACAGTGGGCCAACTTCAATGAGAAATAGCAAGAATTGTGGCGATCATGAGAATCGATCAGTAAAACTGATGGGATTGGAGCCCTAACTCTATTGTAGATATTTATTTCTTTACGGCTGGGATTGTGCACTCTATTGTAGATATTTATTTCTTTATGGCTGGGACTGTGCACTCTATTGTAGATATTTATTTCTTTATGGCTGGGACTGTGCACTCTATTGTAGATATTTATTTCTTTTTGGCTGGGATTGTGCACTCTATTGTAGATATTTATTTCTTTTTGGCTGGGATTGTGCACTCTATTGTAGATATTTATTTCTTTTTCAACAATGGCCAGAAGATGATCTAAAAGGAAAGAATGAGTTAAGTGTGAGAAAGACAAATATAAATAACACCAATGTGCAGGCCAGTCACTGGTGATCTACAGGTTGAAAAGTGAAATGAGAAAAAACCTTAAATTCACTTCATGGTGATCTACATTTTGGAGCAAGTAAAATGTGAGAAAGGCAAACAGTGGTGATTTATATGTGTGTTTGAAAACAGATCACCTAACACAAACATTTGGAATCAGACCACTAAACACAATCTGTATGAGCCAATGTCAGGTGATCCTTAGGCTGGAAGAGCAGAGTATGAGAACACAAACAATAACCTATTTGATACAGTATGAGTCAATATGTTATGGTCTGAAAATTGGAAGAGTAGAGTGTGAGAACACAAACAATAACCTATTTGATACAATATGAGTCAATATGTTATGATCTGAAGGTTGGAACAGTAGAATGTCAGAATATAATTTACTGTATAAGCAATAGTTGGGGTCTAAAGGTTAAAGTAGAGTGTAAAATTACTCTATATTGCAAAACAAAATGCTGAACATAACTCTATATTCAAAACAATGTAAGGTAGTCTAAAAGTTGAAGTGGAGTGTAATAAACAGATCATAACTCTATGTTCAAAACAATGTAAGGTAATCTAAAAAAAGGCATTGGAGTGTGAAATGCAGAGCATACTATGTGCAAAACAATGTAATCTGAAGATTGAAGTGGAGTGTAAAGTGCAGAGCATAACTCTATGTGCAAAACAATGCAAGGTTATCTAAAGGTTGGAATAGTGTGTAAAATGTGGAGCATAACAAATGCTGAGCAAAACAATATAAGGTAACTTAAAGGATGGAGTGAGTAGAGCATGAGTAAGTAAAGAGTGAAAATGCCAAAATCAAAGCCTGCTTTGTAAGTCTGTCTATGATGATCTGTAAGTTGGAACGAGCAGCATGTGACAAAAGGCTGGCATCACCGAAGTTGTTGTCATGGGTGGGGACATAATCTTGCATGCGCAACTGTGACTTCAGATCTTCTACTGTTTGTTCTAGTCGCCTGACCTCTGATCTGCAAAAAAAAGAAAAAAGAAAAAAGAAGAAGCATACAAGAAACATCAAGAGACAAATCCAGTATGATAGAAATAAAATCTTTATATAGTCAAAAGTGTTTTGCAAGATCCCTTTAATTTAATAATTAAAATTTGTTTCCTTCTTTAAAATCATTTAGTGCAGGCTGGCAGTATATGAAACTAATAGTGAATCAGGAGGTAAATATGTATTTTCATAATGCCTTTTCAAATTCAGAATTTTTATTTGCATCTAATCACAAAATAAAAGTATTTTATTGTTTGTTGAAGAATAAATTCATCACAGTATACAACCAAAATAGTAATTTTAGACTAAATTGTTTGAATAATGTTTTTCTAGGAAATTTATTGCTTTATTATAAATTATGATTAAGCCACTTCTATACTTTAAATAGTGAAATTTAAATTTAAAATACTTTGTATATTCTTTAATAATTATAAGCATTTATTATTAGCAAATTAATGGAATTTATTATCAGAAAGTGCAAGAAGCAATATATAATAATTCTTTATCAAGAAAAGTAATAAAATATATTAATCAACAGTATTTAACTAACTTTCAAACACAATATTTAAGGACTGAAATATTATTTAAAGCTACAAAATCAAATAGTGTATTGTTTAAATTTAAAGAAACATTTCTTAATACAAATAATATAATTTTATTATAAAAATCTTAAAAGAAGTGTTAAAAAGCATATTTCATTCATATTAGTCACAAAATAAATCTGAATGTAGTTAAACAAACTGATTACAATATAAAAAATGAAGTTATAACTAATTATTTTTTTCTTTTAAATTAGCAAATATATTATGTCTTTTACTTTAAAAAAAAACCAACTTTAGATTCCTGGCCACTGTTAATTTAATTAAAATATTTTAAAGTCTATACATAAATATAGGCGTAGTGTGTGTGTGTGTGTGTTTAGATTTAATATTTTAATTTTTAAAAATTATATTTTAATTTTATTAATTATTAGACTAAGCCATTTACTTGTAATTGCTTTGCATGAGTACGCTATATTGTGTTTAATATGTTAACTTCTGCTAGGCAATCTGTGTGTTTTGTACATCTGTATGCATGTGTGTGTGTGTTTTGTACATCTGTACATGTGTGCGTGCGTGTGTGTGTAGAAAATATTTAAACTCCATTTTAAAGTGTTCATGAGAACATTAAAAGTTAAAAAGGATAATAAACTGTACAAATAATATTTGAACACTATGTGCAATATTTAAAAACTCTGCAAGTTATTTGTAATCTATGAGAACATTAAAAAAGTTAAAAAGTTATACAATAATAAATTGTACAAGTAATACAGTGTTATGGCTTCTTATGTGATTTCAACTATATGCACTTGGAAGAAGGGGTTGGAGGGTTGGGAGTAGGAGGATCATAGTGAATGATGAGGTGAAGATGTGAATCTGCTGTTCCTTCAGTCAGTCTCAGACTCTGCATGTCTGTCATATTCATAATGTCAGCCTCATGCCAAAATGAATTTAATCACTGTACATTGTATTTAAAGATTCAAATGTGTTTTTCCTATAGCATACTGCAAACAGACAACCACTTCAATATGCAACTTGTTCTCCATCATACAAACCTGGCCCATCATCTTCTGGATTGACATAACATTTTGATGATTCCCACTACCCCCCAGGTAGTGCTGTTAGGGTAAGAGGAAGATTAATCATCATAATGTGTACATGTACAGTGCCAATACAGTTCATCATATATACAATGTCATAATAATCATCATAATTTTGACTATATGCAATTTTTGCTTTATGCATTGATGTCAGAACATAGCCCCTATATGAGATGAAACACCGTTGTAGTTGAAAAGTTAAGTGTACTATGTAAAAGTTGTATCTGACATCTGAAAGCTATGAGTACATAAAATTGAAATAGTATTAATGATAATAAACTGAAGAAGTACTATTTGAAAACTACTTAAACAAGATCAGTGCTCTTTCATTTACCATTGTTAATTCAAACTGTACATCTTTAACCCATTTTATTGTATTTTTTTTATAATTATTTTTCATCCATTTCCAACATTCACTAATTCTGCAGATGGACTTGATTATATAAGAAGCAATAATACAAAGTGAATGAGTGTTAAAGCATATGTGCATTTTAATCACAGTTATTTTAATATAATATATGATTTATCTAAATATGTTCCTCTGACAACAGATATTTATTATTGTTATTATATTATTTTGTATTGTCAGAAACAAAGTAGTCCACAGATTATTCCTTCAGTATTTTAAAGAATTTTTTTTTTTTAATTTTCAGAATTATAAAAATGTTACCAACATGCAGTTGTTGTCTTTGTTGTTATGTTACCACTTATGAAAGTTTGACACATTTACATCTACTAATTTGTCTCTAATCTAAAGAAAATATTTTTAAAAGCCTATGTACATCATTGGTTAAACCCTCTCATCAAAATTGCTCTAAGAAAGTTTTTCATTGATTATTTTGTGAAACAACTACAAATACAGTTATAAGAGTTGCATATATGCTATTAATGTTCTGATGAATGTTACTGTCCTAACTAAAACACTAACTTTTCTAAATGGTTTTATACTGTATCCACCTATGTCTAGCATTGTGAATTTTCAAGTTGCAATGTGGTAGGTGAAAAATTACATAAACTGCAATAGTTAGTGTTGGTGCCAGATAATAGAAATATAAATTAGAAAGGCTTACATAAACTGCAATAGTTAGTGTTGGTGCCAGATAATAGAAATATAAATTAGAAAGGCTTACATAAATTGCAATAGTTAGTGTTGGTGCCAGATAATAGAAATATAAATTAGAAAGGCTTACATAAATTGCAATAGTTAGTGTTGGTGCCAGATAATAGAAATATAAATTAGAAAGGCTTACATAAACTGCAATAGTTAGTGTTGGTGCCAGATAATAGAAATATAAATTAGAAAGGCTTACATAAATTGCAATAGTTAGTGTTGGTGCCAGATAATAGAAATATAAATTAGAAAGGCTTACATAAACTGCAATAGTTAGTGTTGGTGCCAGATAATAGAAATATAAATTAGAAAGGCTCCAATATATTTTAAATAAAAATCATAAATATGGTAAGTTTCATGTTTGGTCTTACTTGGAATATTCCAGTTGAGCCTCAAGTCTCTCTGCCTTGGCAGAGTGCAGACGACTTAACCGTTCCTGGAAGAAAATGAGGTGAACATTGAGATCAATGCAGTACAGTCTATGTATTAATTATTATCACTGTATCAGATTGAAATAATAATAATCTCTTACATAGAGTTTTATGAGTTCTATTACTTAAAAAAAAGGTAGAGTATATTTGTAGTTTTAATAAGCATTTATAATTAAGAAAATGAAACTAAAAATTATATAAATGCACAGAGTTTGTGTATTTGTGTGTAACATTAAGATTTTATTTTTAAATTAAGCATTGTAATCAACACACACACACAAAAAAAAGATACAATAATTTTTAGCTTCAAAAATGCATTTCATTCTTGGCTTCCTGGAAAAATCAAATTATTATATGTTAATAAATTACTTACAAGTTCCACTTGCCAGCGTTTAAAATCCTGACGATTCATTACAGTTTTGACTAATTCTGAACTGCCTTCCTCCAGTGATCCCATTAGCTGTTGAAAAAATAACTATTTTAAAAAAAAAATCTAAAACCGTAATAACTGTTGAACAAAAAGAAGAAACAACAACAAAAACCTTATAAACAAGCTAAAACCATATTAGAAGTTGAACAGAATAACTATTTCATAAGTATAAACCTAAAACCTCAAAAACTGCTGAATAACCTATTCATGACACAAGGTCACATATATATCTGTAAGCTGTTCAATTAAATGATCATAAATACAAATGTAAAATTGAGTTAATTAAATGCAGTAGTTTCAAAATGAACATGAGTAAGTTCACTAAATGCAATAGCTTAATGTTTAACACATCTTAAAATAAACATTAGCATGTAAAACATCTCAACATGTAAACTTGTCCCCTCAAATGAAAATGTGAATGTAATATGTCTACTCAAAATGAACTGTTAATACAACACTTGTTCCATGATAATTGTTACATATTTCATTTTGTCTATTATATAAAAAAAAGCAAATGCTGTTAATCTGTCACTATCAAAAGTTGAAAAATTCTCACATCTGACTTCACTTTATACTGACTGATCTAATAGGAGATGCAGTGAGATTTATTTCGTTATCAAATGGTTATGATTTTTGTATTGTTAAATATCTCACCATATTCTTTTCTTTAAAAAAAACTATTTCTTTAAAAGAAAAATAATAATAAATAATTCACTTATTAATTTATTTCTACAAAATTGTTTGTCAAATGTGATAAAACTCAGTATATTTATTAATATAGTGCTTTAAGCTTGATGAAATGTAAACCTTGTCAAATGCTTCTTTAGAGCCCAATCAAATAAAACATAACAATAGAAATAAGAACTGATTAAATACATGGTTCATTCTACAACAAAAAAAGGTCTATCTTAAAAATAAATTTCTATCAATAAATGTCTGTCAACATAAAAATCATTTTATGATGTTAGAGATATAATTAATCTATAAACAGAAAGATTATATGAGCTTCTTGGTGGCTTAATACCCAAATCAATCTATAAATGGCAGGTGAAAATGTGACATGACAAAAAATTGTTTCTTGTTGATTTAAGTCTGAATTAAAAATTGAGCTTTGAAAACTTCTTACTGTAAATGCTCTTCTTCAGTGTTCATTTTAGTTTAATCTTTCAAAAGTACATACAATTTGTACTCTGTATGCAAAGTTTAACAACATCAAATTCTGCTCTCAATGTATAAAATTTTGTACCTCATATAATACTCAATCTATGTGTATGAATACAGAACTACTTTTTTAAATTCCATATGGCAGTCATGTTTAAAACATGTAGTTTCTTTTATTATTTTTTATTTTAAATAAATTGAGAGTAAATTTGCAAGCTGGATGAAAGTCATTCATTAAACATGGCTTCCACTTCCTAAGTTTGTTTCCACTCTGATCAAACTTTACTGTGAATTTTAACAAAAAAATCTGAATGCTGTGTTGGATATTACCTACTAAATGACATGACACTGCTGTTTAACACACTTCAAACATTCACACGTTTCTTCATTTCAATATGCTTCAAACAAATCTGAATAAATTTATCCTAACTGTAGATTAGCAATTTTGAAAAAAATTACAAACACAACCATTAGAAAGTCAATATGGCATAGCAGCTATTTTAATACATACTATGACTATGTTCCATAATCATGTTATAATACATACTAGTAATTTTTATGCTTGTGAATATGTATTTGAAACAGAAGCTAACAAGAAAAACAGTATAACTCCAATGCTAAGTTTGGATAGGAACAGTATACATGTGCCACAGTCAGGACAAAAATGGTACAACTTCTGTGTCCAAGTCAGGACAGAAACAATTTGATTCCTGTACCCAAATCAGGACAAAATGGTATGATTTCTGTATCCAATTCAGAACAAAATGGTATGATTTCTGTATCCAAGTCAGGACAGAAACAATTTTACTCCTGCACCTAAGTCAAAAATATCTTTATAATCATGTATTCAACTGATGCTTACCTTCACCATATCTCCTCCTTCTTGCAGTATTTCATGCACAACAGTGGTTTTAAGTTCTGCATGCAACCTCCTGTTTTCATCAACAAGTTCAGAGAGCTTCAGATGCAACACTGCCAACTCCTCCTAAAACAACAAGTACTAACTTTTGCAGTAAATAGTAAATAAAAATATACATACATTTCAATAAATAAATTATAATCTTTTAGAGTCAAAACAGAAAGTATTAAATCAAACTCAAAGGAAGACATGTAATGTAGAACATTTTTTCTCTCATCATCCAATACAGTATTTTTTGGAATCCATATTTTAACAATTAGTACATTACTTATATAAGATAAGCATGCCGATGAATTCTAACACAAACTAATAAGAGCCTATAAAAGGCTGACAACCTCCCAGGGAAAGAATTAATAACAAGCTTACCTTATGCAGAAGTATGTCCTATGAGTGATAATACTAAGATTTAATAAAACATCTAATCTAGTGCTTTACAACAATTATGTAAAATATACAAGGTCTTTATACAAAAAGATAACTAAAAATAACACACCAAACAAAATGAAATGACATGCAAAATGATAGAAGAAAATATATGTATTTACTAGTGAAACTTAAATAAAATGAATTTACTAATGTACTATGTAACTAAACAAAGATGCACATGAAACAGAGCTATTCTTGCTGATGACAAAGACGTGCCAAGAGAACCCTTTGAAAAAAGACCATCAGCAGTTCACCTCAAAATGCAGCAAATTCCAGGCAAATGAACCCTGATAAATGAATATGACTTAATAAGTGCTTTTGTAAAGCTGAAAATGGGTATATCTGATAATAATCACAATCTTCTAGCATAAATGTACACATGAGATCAGACATGTAGGAGCTCTTGTCAAGCTACACTATCCATTTTCCTGATTTCTTGAGTGTTTTAAATATCTCCCATAAGCCTGCAAAACTGTCTCTTGTCAAAATGAAATGAAGAGATGACAGAGAAATCATCATTTACAGCTTATGATACAGCTATTGGTTAACTAATAATCTAGAAAAAGGCAATATTTAATGGCTGAAAGATGAGAGTAATATTCAAGGAGGAACAGCCTTGACAATTTTCTGGTAAGTCAATAATTTTAGAAAGGTTTACTTGGGAAAATAATAAGTTTTATAAAGTAATTCACATTAACTTGTCTTTTTGAAATTCTGTGAAAGTGTGTCTATCAAATGTCCATAAAATTTACAAATATTAAAAAGTGCAATCTAATAATCATTCAAACTATATTGTAACCCAGATCACAATGTGACCCAGGTATAGCCAAGAGGTAAGCAGGTATTTTATGAGTTGCAGTTACTTGAATTTGATCAAAATTATATTCTGCATTGTTTCCTTTTTAATATAAAGTTTCTCAAAAAAAAAATCTACATCACTAACACTTAGCAGCTAGCTTCATTCAGTGGCTTTCTAAGTGTGTGATTGCATTAAAACTGTATCAAGCATTTCTCATCCAATTAGAAAATTCAATAACCAGCACCATACTTTATATAAAATTATAAATTTACAATAATTATGCAGACAACGAGTGTAAGTATTTAATTATATAATCCTGAATCCAAAATTTACAAAAATTTATGCTAGTAAACATGTGGGCAGTGAATAATATTTACAATAATTCTCATCTTTTCTAATCAGTTATCATTACATACCCTGAGGTATCTGTTTTCACTCTCAAGTTGTTGTGCATATGTTGTATGCTTTAGGAGAAGTGAGCTGACTTCCTCAGCATTTGGTGCTTCAAGTTTAAGTTGTTCAGGTCTATTTTCTTGTACTGCCGGCATCTGCTAAATACAAATTCCAAACAGAATAAGCACTTTAGAATCAGTTTTATTCACTTAGAGTATATTGTGAATGAACACACAATGAACACAGCACAAAAGCCAGCCATTCCTTATGTCTTGTCCATTCTCTCCCTAATTAAAATAAATATATATAAAGAGATTATTCAATAGTTGTTATTCATTTAAATTCAGCACACACATATATTCTTTAATAACACCATCAGTAATACCTTTGTCTTTTTACTTGTCCAGAAATCAAAATTTTAAAAAAAATGATACCTCTGTAAGTTTAGTTGTCTAAGATGTTGGTGGTCTATGGTATGGACATTTCTTTTTTCAAAAATGATTATTGGAGAAGTTAGAGAAATGGAATATAAAGTATCTAAAACAGTTTCAAATGAGCTTTAAGTTGTTCAAAGTTGTAGAATATGTCTGGCAAATTCATGAAAAATGCATTATGAAAGTAAACACTTATGCACAAAAAGAAAACTATAATACATGTAGTACCATTACTATGACTTTTAAAGTCAGAGCTGAACAAAGCAACACTTTGTAAATTATATAGCACACAATTCTTGGAAAACCTGAATACAAATTAAAAAAACTAGAGATGATGAAGAAAGCAACTGCAGGCCAATACATAAATTATTAAATAGCATAAAAATTATATATAATAAAATTATAATATAATAATATTATCTGAAGTAGTTACTCAAAGCTTCTTACTGAAAATAAACCCAATTAGGATAAGAATATCTCTCAGTCAAATTATACTAAATCAAACAACAAAATCAAATCATAAAATGATGCCAGTAAAGAGAAATTATATTAAAATTACAAATAAACAAATTATGCAATGTGAATTTATGTAACACTACTAACAGAAATAAGCTTGCACAATTAACTTAAATATTTATTTAATCTTTCAATACAATTACAAGACATTAAAATAAAATTTAAAAAAAATATTTTTAACCTTGGTCTTCTCAAGTAACTGTTGAAGTGCTTTTGCTGCTGATCGTGCTTGTTCATTGCTTGTCTGAGCACAAACAAGTTGAGGCTGACTATCATGCCAGGTGAGAGTACGTGGATGGACTGCTGATGACAACTTTTGTTTTGTCTCATTTGTAACAGTGGAACTGACTTGAGTGAGTGATGTTCTCAGAGTTTCGTTAACTGCATACAGACTTTGGCCTTCTTGATCTAGAAAATAAATGTTTTAAATTCTAGAAAAAGTAATATTGCTATATATCACATACTTACAGATAGCATCTCTCTAAGCACCTTCATTATAATTTATTATATATGAATATGTCATGATTACTTTTAAATGCTCTTCTAAAACCTCTTTTTTTTTAAACTGAGAAAGACAAAAAAACCCAGATTTTTGAAAAAAGTTCAGTGAAGATCCCTAGTAAAAAGTAGTATAAAAAACATGATTCTATCCTACTTAACCAGATGGAGGGAAAGTATTGATGCTGAGAGACTACTGAAAACAATATGCATGTATTCAGGTTAAGTTAAACTTGAAAAGCTGTATTGTGCAGATACACAAGTTTAAATGACTGAACATTTAGACTGTAGACGTAGTAGCTGCATACATTTATAGTTATTTTATAAATTGTAATTCTAGTTGTGGATGTGTTCCGACATGTAACACAATTTCTCACGATCAAATAGAAATGTTTTAATACAAGTCGTTAGTATTCTTTAATAAAAAATAAATATATGCATGCATTCAAAGCCAAACCAAACCTCGTAAATTTTGGCCTTCATCGTCATCGCTATACTCTTCAAAACGATACATTGCATATTGCAAAAACGATAAAACTCTTTAGGTTACATTGAGGGAGACAACTCTTTTTAAAAAAAATTTCCTCTCTCTCTCTCTCTCTCTCTCTCAGGAAATTAATATAATAAGCAACAGCATATTTATATCCTACTGATAGTGTGTGTGCGTGCGTGCGTGTGCGTGCCTGTGTGTGTGTGTGTGTGTGTGTGTGTGTGTGTGTGTGTGTGTGTGTGTGTGTGTGTGTGAATTATTTAATCACTGTGGTTTGTTGTGGCTGCTTAGGTGAAAAGATAATTCGATTGAAAGCGTCAAAATGGCGACAGCAAATATCGACTTTTACCAGCGACAGAAAGATCTACATGATAAAGTGACGAAAAGGTGCTGTCAGTAAAATTAAAAGCGTCAAATTTCTTTTGTTTTGTAACTGTGAGATGTGGTAAAACTTTATTGTTTTAAACCATAGGTTTCGAAATGTTTCCATTTATTTTAAATATTAATATACATTTGTCCTATGGCTATTGGCTATAGCCCATCGTTACTCTAGTCGTATGTCCTATTTCTTACAAAAAAATGTAAGTACACAAAATGAGTGAGCGCCGAAGCATATGAAAATATATCTGCACTTCGCACTATTAATTTATAGCTATCTATGCATATATGAAAAATAACCGATGCAAAATAAAAATCGTTCTAAACAGATGTCATCATAATTTTTTTGTACACGAACTTATTTCATCAGAACACACATTTTGAGCATATGTACAATATTAATTTTAAAAAAACAACAACAAAAAATGAGTGGGACTACCTAATCAATAGGTTATCATTTTAATTCTTCATATGGAATTTTACTATAGAAATTTTAGAATCTAAAAGTGAGGCAACTCACTATAACTTCATAGATTATCATTGTAACTTTGCCTATGGGATTTCACTGTAGAATCTAAAACAATTTCTTTATACTTTAGTTATAGAATGAAGAATATAACCACTTCATTATATACTTTCTATCATTCTTTTTCTTTCGTGGATTTAATTGTTTTTGAACTTAAGAAATGTAAATTATATGATTATTATAAATTAGATGATTATTTGTTTCAGAAATCTAATGTTCACTATGACCTTTGAAAGAAAATAAATAACAAATAAAAAGAAGCTCTTGAAGCCAAACGATGCAATGATTATATTGTATTGTACAGACAATTTACCTGAACTTAACATTATACTATAGTTAATGGGACAATCATAATGTGAAGAATTGCTTCAGATCTCTATTTTTTTTTCACTTCTAGTTCTACTCTTGATAGAGAAATGTTTTAAAATGTTGATGTGTGCTGGGATAAGATTTAATGATTAAAACAAATCCAAAAATACAGAGGACAAAGAAAAATTATGGAGTGGTTAACATTGTTTCTTGATAATCAATATGTATGTATCAGTTTGGTATTTAATTTTATTTCCATGAATTTTTATTACTATAGACCATGTGCTTAATTTTTATCTTGCATAATTGAGGTTATGCTCTAGATTCTTTGATTTTTTAATCTTTCTTACTTTTAGGTTGTTCATTGTTTTAAACTTTAACTGTTGCACGTCTCTCTGACTTGTTTGATCAACAATTTGTAGTTAATTTTAAAATGACTGTTCTAATTATAATATGTTCTAATTAGTTTTGTGCTTTTGCAGTGAACATGAGAGATTGGAACTAGAGAAGCAGTTGAAATTGTTGACCCAAAGTGACCAAAATAGGTAATTTGTATTACTATTAGTGATTAGGAAACAACTATATTTTATTTGTAAAACTAATAAAAGTAACTGAAAAAATTGACAAATCATCACTGCAACATAATTTGATTACTTAAATCTGCTTTATTTGGAAAATTGTATTTGTTTCTTTGATTGTTTGATTGACGTCTTAACAATCACTTTCAATTGAATGGGCTCTAAGCTGAGAGAGGATGGAGAAGACAGAAAAAAACTTGATGACTAAAAATTGATAAAATTGTAGACATGGCCATTGTAGACATGTTATTATTGTGTCCTCACTTTCATGCTGATGGTATCGCAAATTCCTGCATAGCCCTTATTAAAAGCCAATTGTAAGATTTTTCTCTGATGTTTATGTTTCAGCCACATTTGCAATGGTATTTGTCCATGACATGGCACTATTGTTTTAATTTGTCCCTGTTGAATTTGAGAGGGTACTTGCCATATTTTTATCTGATGTCATTATTATTCTGTTTTCATTGCTAATATTTTTAAGTGGTCCATTATTTATATGAGTAATCATTCTGTGTAAAAGATATTTTTATAAATGCAGTTAAGTGTTTTGTTATATGTATTTACTCTGCTTATTCTTGTCTTCCATTCTTGACAGTTGCTATTATTGTTACCCAACAGAACCAGACATTTGTATTTTTCAAGTTTGACTTATTGACATATGACTAAAAGTAAAATTAACTATGAAATATATGTATATTATAATTTTTCATTCAGTTCTCAATTGAAGGCTGCTAGATTGCACAGCTATTGGAAAAAGATATGTATGGATGAAAAGCGAGCACAGCAAAGAAATATAATGCTGGTAAGAGAGTTTGAGAGAATTGATGCTCACCTCTCTTCTCTTGAAGCTAGGAAAGAACGACTTAATTTTCTAAAGGTAAGGGATATTAAAATAAATAAAACATAAATACAAATGCTTAAGCTCTGAAACGAGGTTTAAAATTGTATATTTTATTTTTAATTTTTCATGATTTAATTTGGGTTTTCTTTCTTTTTTCCCTGTTTTTCTTTTTCAAGCTGTCACTATTTTTCTTAATTCTCTTTTGTTTTTAATGTCTACTAAAATAGCTATCTTACAGTGGTATATTGTTAGATGTGAGTGCAGGAAAAGAGGAAGATGAGAAAAGTTCAGTGTTGGTTATTTCTTCTCTTGCCTGTTTATGGAGACTAACCCCATCTCTCAGCCACATGCGCACACAAATAATAAACAGAGGCATAGACACGCAATGAGGATGATGCATCACAAACTGTCTAGTCTTAGGGTAAATAGACACACAATGAGGATGATGCATCACAAACCGTCTAGTCTTAGGGTAAATTTGTAATTGAAGCCCCCCAACTCCTGTAGTGAATGCAGTCCCTATAACTAATACACACATGATTTAATGAGATGATATACAGAGAGTCAAGAATTAAAATTTTAAAAAAGTTTAATAAAGGGAATAAAGAAAATGAAATAGGAAACTGTGAAGTAATTATCTAAATAATCAAAATAAAATGAGACTCTTTAGTATCATCACAATTAGGAGTTTTAGTGCACAAGTAGGGCAATGCTAATGTAATGCAATGCAAAATAATGCAATTCAGTGTCATGTAATACAATGACTTTCAAGAGTTTCTTACTCAAGGTGAGTATCTGGATCAGAAGAGAATCAGTTTGCAGCTTAAAAACAGCATTAATGATTTAGTTCCCTGGGTCCTGGGAATAGATGTGTGGTTTGATGACTGAGCATGTACGACATGTAAACATAGCAGTTGAGATGAACAACCTTTCTTTCAGTTGGATCAACAATACGTAGAAGAAGCAGTTAAATAAACGGTTTTGTTCTTGAACTGGTCAGACCGCAACAAAGTGCCAGGCTGGAAATAAATAATAATGTTTCTCCTTTAATGCAGTGCTTATGGTTGTGCAACTAGACAGCATCACTTGCACTCATTCAGACAGTTTGGAGACAAATTATTTATAACATACAGGTCTCAATTTACAGTTTTAAGCAACAGTATTTATTAACCCAGTACACACATATAGCCTAATAAATATAATTAATAATTTATGAATGTGTTCACTAAAAACAGTGTCAAGTATTTAACATATTACATACAAGCATCATAATTCACAATTGTAGAAGTAATAATCTACTCATATAAAACATCTCTACATAAAACGCAAGTATAATATATCAGTAGTATATTGCATGACATTCCTAAGTCCATTCTCTTTCAATCAATCAGTTAACTCTCCTTTAAACTAATGGCCACCTTTCATGACTGGACTTCATCCACACCAAATTCAAAGTGATTAGAGCAGGGGCAGGCTAACTCTGGCCCATGAACGTTTTTTTGTCTGGCCCGCCAAGCTATTCACAGTTAACATTGCCATCCAGCCTGCGAGACAGCAAAATAAAAGTCATGTAGTCATTACCTCACTTCGGGAAGAATTTGCCTCATGTTTTGAGGATATTAAACCACTCTCTGCAGATTTCAAGTAGTTTTGAAATCACAGCTGATGGAGTTGGTAGATATGCAATGCAGTGATGAGTTAAAAGCAAAGTTCCACATTTCTTCTCTTTCTTTTTTCGTGA
Organism: Sinotaia quadrata; assembly: GCA_028829895.1. NCBI lineage: Eukaryota > Metazoa > Mollusca > Gastropoda > Architaenioglossa > Viviparidae > Sinotaia > Sinotaia quadrata. Next base: position 40,208,543 of record CM054177.1, on the reverse strand, counting down.
CGTCAGCCTTCCATCAGACAAGTTTCCACATTTTGCTTTGAACAACTGTCAAAGATGAAATATAATACAAAGAGTCGCCTTCATTCTCAACTCTTATGACATTCTTCACTTGTCCACCACATCAGTTAAACCTGTCATGAATCACTGTAAGCAACACCATCCATCTCATTAACTTTTGAAATTGAGTTTTTTTTTAACATAAAATACACCTTTTAAATTTAGTTTTGTTCTCATTTTATATTCTGAACACTCTGGACTCTTTGACCTTTGGTTGTCTATCCACCTACACTCTTAAAAGTTTGCCTGCCTGGATTAGAGAATAGAATTATTTCAGCAGGTAAACTCTGGCTGGTCTCATTCTTTGTAAATCTTAACCATTGGATAAAAAAACTTCTCATCTACATAAGGCTGGTTTAGATTACATCATCAAGTTCTAGCACATTCTCTTCATGAGTTGTTATTTTAAATCTGGTATTTAAAAACACACAATACCCAAAGGTCATATTGTGCTGACATTAAAGAAGTAATTTAATATTTAATTAAATAATAGGGACAGACAATTCTACTCTGTCACAGGTGTGATGTCATCTTATACACTAATAGCTCATTTCCTTCAGTCAATTAAATAGAAAATGAAATAGAATAATCAGTGAACATTCTAGTGACTTTATGCAGCAAACAAAAGTGTTCAGATTAAATGTACAAGTTTAAACAGCAATTAATATGACATAATATTTAAACACAGTCACAAAGTATTTAATGTAATAATTGCCCTTGAAATACAGAGTGAGCCAAAAGTAGGTAATCAGTACTGATTGTCTCCTTTGAATAAATGTTATTAGGAGTCACTTTCCCAGGCTGAAATGAATCAAGATAGGAAGCAACTTTCCCAGGCTTAAATAAATACATTTAGGCAGTCATTTTTTTTTAGACTAAAAGAAATCCATTTGGGAAGTAATGTTTTTTAGACTAAAAGAAATCCATTTGGGCAGTCATTTTTTTTTAGACTAAACGAAATCCATTTGGGAAGTAATTTTTTTTAGACTAAAAGAAATCCATTTGGGAAGTAATATTTTTTAGACTAAAAGAAATCCATTTGGGAAGTCATTTTTTTTTAGACTAAACGAAATCCATTTGGGGAGTAATATTTTTTAGACTAAAAGAAATCCATTTGGGCAGTAATTTTTTTTAGACTAAAAGAAATCCATTTGGGAAGTAATTTTTTCAGAGCAAAGGAAATCCATGTAGGAAGCCACTCACTGGAATCTTCCTGCTCAGGATAATCCTCTTTAACCAAGGTGTCATCTGGTTAGTAAGTTGTATTGTAACAGGGATGATAAATTACAAAGTCTTTTATTTTAGGTAGTCAGATTAAATTTAGTCTGTAAAAACTACTGGAATACTTTTTTCCCCATTGACTCCTTGCCCTACAGGATCCATGAGAGACCTTTCATCCTTTCTTGATGTTCTCAGTCTTGTATGATTTCTATATACCAAGTACATGATGTTAATATAAAATACGAAAACGAATAGGTGAAAACTACACAAACAAAAGAAAAATTAGACATGGTTGAGGACATTGCCAAAAATCTATGACAGGGATCAAGATTTGACTTTTGGTTATCCAGGATAAGATAACTTTTATTGGGATATATGCTTGGTTGAAAAATCCTATTTGAAGATCTATTTTAAAAACATTTGTACTAGTATTTTTATACTCAACTATACATATATTTATTTACTTATTCTTAAGTGATCACCATTAAAAGATTTAATATTTCAATAAGATCAAGGTAAGAAGAATTACAAAAACATCTTCACCTGTTTTGTCTTGGATCTAATGCTATTTTTAATATTTCCAATGTTGTTTCTGATGCCTTGTTTGGCTTTATCTAATCTGTTTTCTAATGTTCTTAATTGATCTGGATTTACTCTGTCTTACCTTGCTTTTACCTAATCCTTGTTTTATGATGCTGTTCTAAATTGATTTATTGATATCTTGATTTACATTGTCCTACCTTGCCTAATCTATTTTTTCTATTATTATTCATTAATTGACTTGGTCATGTACTTTGCCATGACTTTCTTTACCTAACTTGTTTTTTCTTCTTCAGTGACCTGGACATATCTTGTTATACTTGTATGACTATCTTTTAGTGTCTTACCTATTCTAATCTTCTTCTTTAGTGATCTTTTATGGTCCTAGTCATATCCTTCTTTACTGTATCATACCTAACCTGTGTTTTCTTCTTAATTGACTTGGTCATATCTTGTTTATCTATTTTGAATGAATTTTAGGAGATCCTTTTCTTAACTCTTTCAGTCCAACAGATATTCATTTAGAGATTGATTCTCTATTTTGGCTTTTCATTGAAAACATTAAGTTGTATTTAATCTTAAAATTTCTGATTATTATATTTTTGTATTTCATTATTATAATTATGAATACAGCAACAGTATGCTGATTACATAGAACATACATATCCAGAGTGGACACAAAAAGTGGGTCAAAAGATGAGAGAAGAAACAAGGGCTACAGACTCAACAGAAATTGAAAATGGAGTGCAGGTGATGATTATTAAGTGCAAAATCTTTAAGATAATGCAAATGATATTTTAAAGATAATGAAATGAAATATATTTCATGTCACTTGTACCAACTTATATTGCACACTTAGTAATTTACAGACACTTCCTCTTTTTTTACAACCACAAAGACTGCTTTCTGAGCATACTAATTTCCAGTTGACTTAAATAACTTAATTTTCTAACTATACATTCATTTTCATTTGTTAGCATAAATTACTACAGGAAACTTCACAATCATTTTTTCTTCATGATTATAGTTACTTACTAAATAAGCCTCATGTTCTTGTTCATGTAGATTAATTGTTGAGAATAAGTGTGTCTATGTATTGTTGACATGAAAAGTTCTTCTTACACACTTAAGAGTAGGAGATCATTATTCCTTTATTGTTATAAAATGTAATTATCTTTTAAGAACAGGAGGTCATTATTCCTGTATTGTTAACATAAAAAGTTCTTATGTGCTGAGAGCAGGAGGTCGTTATTCCTCTATTGTTAGCATATAATATTCTAATATGCTAAGAGCAGGAGGTCATTATTCCTGTATTGTTGACATGAAAAGTAATTACATGCCAAGAGCTGGAAGTCATTATTCCCATAATGTTAACATAAAAGTACTTGTGTGCTGAAAGCAGGAGGTCATTATTCCTTTATTGTTAACATAAAAAGTACTTTGTGCTGAGAGTAGGAAGTCATTATTTGTGTAAAGTTAACAAAAAAAGTTCTTATGTGCTGAGAGCAGGAGATCATTATTCCTGTATTGTTAAAAAGTTGTTCTTATGTGCTGAGAGCAAGAGGTCATTATTAGTGGTGGCAATGGGTCCTGGGAATCGGGTACCCATTGCCGTGCTAATACCTGAGTAGTAAAATTGTGAATGGGTACCTGTGATAATGCGGCCATTATGTCTATACACCAGGTATGGTGCTGCACAGTTGAGGATGAGGCACAGAAATGGGTAATGCAAAGGGGGTGCAAAGTAAACTGACAGAGGGAGAGCAAGCCAATCACGTGATAGATGAGAGAACTGTCACTGGTGGCTCGATTTAGCACACTTCCCCTCTGGTCACACTTGCATCTCACCTGTAGATGGCAGCCTGCTAAATCGTGCCGGCTGTGGTTTGGCTCGTGCACTGAGCAGCCACTGTACCGAGGTCTAATTATGGATGACATGGATCACCATAGCTTGCATCCTTTCCTTTTGCTTGTGATTGTTGTGCTCATTAATACATGTAGCATTTTAATGAGACTTCAGTAAACACACTTGCCAGTATTTTAATATCAGTGAATTAAATAATAACATTGTATTATTTTAATATGGGTAAGATATCGTCTGTGTGGAGTCACGCCAAGAATTGGATAGTGACACAGCGAAATGCAATCTGTGCGATGAAATTCTGTTGGCGAAGGGCGGCAACACCAGCACAATCAAACGGCATCTGGCCACACTGCATAAATTGAACATTGATCAACCAAGTGCTGCTCCACCCAGTATCATGAACTTCTTGGTCTCAAGTAAAGCAAAATTGCTGACCAAAGCACAATCAGTTGAGATTGACCACAGTATTACATCATTTATTGCACGTGATGACAGAGTGCATGCTTAATAATTAAGTAGCTTTGTGTAGAGATCGTGAGTTGCAATGGAGATTATGCTAAAATAGACAGCCCTAGTCATTATTCTTCTATTGTTAACTTAAAAAGAACTTGTGTACTGAGAGCAGGAGGTCATTATTAATCTATTGTTAGCATATAATATTCTAATGTGCTAGGAACAAGAGGTCATTAGTCCTGTATTGTTAACAAAATATTCTAATGTGCTAAGAACTGGAGGTCATTATTCCTGTATTGACAAGTACTTACATGCTAATAACTGGAGGTCATTATTCCTGTATTGACAAGTAGTTACATGCTAAGAGCTGGAGGTTATTATTCCTGTATTGTTAATATGAAAAGTACTTATGTGCTAAGAGCAGGAGGTCATTATCCCTGTACTGTTAAAATTAAAAGTAGTTACATGCATACCTGTCAACCCTCACATATTTTGCAAGACTTTGGGATACAGCTTATACTCACTACTAGAGGACTAAAAATTACATTTTTCTCTCACAGTAAAGGAGACAGGATTTCCCTTCTCTCCTGCTGCAAACACTAATTGCATTTGTTCACAGTTGTTTGTACTTGCTCACACAATTTAGCTGGACCAATATTTCTGTTAATAGCATTTACCATCTGAATATAGTGGGTGGCATTATCTTTATTCAATATAATTACCTGAACATGGATTCATGGAATAATGATGTCAGATTATCTGTTTCATTGTAATTGTCATTTGTATAATTGATTTTTCTTTTAATAAATTTATTGACCTTCCTACGCATTTGATATTTGATAATCTTATGTCGGTGAAGAAAGTGGGTCAATGGGGGCTTGCTAAATATAGATTAAAGTTGGATTTGTCTTCTCCTTAGTAAGAAGTTTTCCACCTGCAGAAAACTTTATGTGACTGTAAACATTGTTTTATGTTGTGGAACTGTAAAAACATTTACAATGTCAAAATATTCACCAAGTGAGAGACGAGAGGTGTCTGTTGGAGGATCATTAATAAAATTAAATTAAAATCATTTCATTAACTAAGTGGCACACGTGTCACATAATTCTTTTATTTATTTTCAACAGAGTATTTTCTTTCAGTATTTATTATGTGTAATCAGTGTAATAAAGGTTAAAAATTAATCAGTTGTTGGGAGTAATCCAACAAAACTGAAATTTAATCATTTAACATTTTTGTATTTTTTATCTTTTAGTTAGAGTTGCAGAACTTGGCTGGTTATTTTTTTTTAAATGATTTTATTCTTGTGCATCTTATGTATAATTATATATTTTCCTTAACTTTTTTAAAAATTAGTTGTTTTACTTACTTTTTAAAAGTAAGCATCAACTCTACATAGATTTTAAATTTTGTTTAATCATTACTCCATATTCCCTACTAGCCTGGCCTCTCCAGTGAAACCATTGTACTACTAGCCCAACCTCTCCTGTGACACCAATATACTACTAGTCTAGCCTCTCCCATGAAACCAATGTACTACTAGCCTGACATCTCCCATGAAACCAATGTACTACTAGCCTGACATCTCCCATGTAACCACAAATGCATGCTGGTTTCAGAATTGGTTGCTGTGTTCTGTAATTAATTTTGCCTGTATTTGTCATTGTAATGTCATGATGGCTTGTGCTAAGCATGAGAATTTGTTTCTTGTCTTGCCTTGTAAAACAAGAAATGACATCAGTATGGACAATTGAAATTTGTCCTGGAGTGAGTTTGGTGCCTGGAAAGTTCTTTGGCATGACTTTTCTGTTCCCTTAACAATTCCACATATGTATGTGTTCTTTGCCAATAGAGAGTGTGTGCTAGGGTGGGGCTAGTGAAAAAGTGTACAGCTTGTAATATTTCCCTAGCAGTAGTTCTAAAAGTGTTAGAACCACTTTCTCACTCTGATTCCCATCAGTACAAGTGTACTCACTGTCTTTCCCTGTGTACATAATGAAATCAAAAACATAGCCTTTTGTACTCTTGCAGATATCATATGATTTGATTCTAAATCGTGCATTTTTAGTTTTTATGTACTGCCTGAAACCTAGATGATCTTTCCAAAGCATCAAAGACTCATCCACACAGATATTTTCAGCAGGCACATAAACTGTTGGGAATACTCATTTGAAATGATCTATAATCAGTCTGATTTTCTGGATACGGTCTCCAGATTTAGGCATGCTGTTGTCAGAAAAATGTAAACAGCTTAGCAACAAATGAAATCTGCAGCCTGACATGACTTTACAAAATAAAGGATGAGCATAAATTTCTTTGTTTGAAAAATAATGATCAATACAGGGTTTCCTATCTATTCCCATCAAAAGAATAAGCCCTAAAAATTGAAAAATTTCACCTACCTCTGTATTATGCCATTGCATAATCTGGAACTCTGGGCGATTGCCTGGTTGCAATTGCAGCATGGTTGCATAACTATTCATATACTTGACAATTTTTTGCACTAAATCCTCTGGTACTAAAGCTTGGGAAACATCGAGTACTGTAGGATATTGTACTTCACTGCTTCCAGTAAAAGGGAGGTTCATTTGTAGTGATTTGTCACAAGATGAAAACCACGCCAACGCTTCGTGTGTGCGACTGGTTTGTGAAGCTTCGCCACTGCTTTCCATGAATTCACTAGGGGCTGGCAACAATTTCTCTTCAGAACAAAGAATTAGAAACACTGCAAACAGAATGGCTGCTGGCTAAAGACAAGAGTGTGGGTGTACTAGAAAAAAATGCTCTTTCTATCACATGAGCAATCTAATTACAGCTACCCAATGGTAGAATTGTTACAGAAACACTTATTTACTTCAAACTGATTGACTCATTTTGAATGACTTACATTAGTAACACAGTGTGTGTGCACACTGCACACTTACGGCTGAGTGCCATAAGACTATAGTTAGATCTATGCATGTAAATGGCAAGATGCCTGTGAACAGGTTAAAACATTTTTTCTCTCATTGTCTTATCTGCAACACCAGTCATTTTAATGATCTGTTGATATTACTTCATTTAAAAACAGGTCCACTCACTGAGTTCTTTTTGTAAAAATGTACATTGTGTGATCTATGCTTATTTATTAGTATACATATTTTGTGATATTTTATTAAATGTATGTTTAATAAATTTATTTTATAATATATACTACTTTGTGATATTTAGTTTGTTGAGTTCTTGAATTTTCCTTTTATTAAAGATACAGTGCTCTTGTGTGTCATCTTATTATTATCTTATTTTTCTATTAATTGATCTTTTAATTATACATCACCATTATTATATTTTTCTTTCCTTTTTCTCTGTGTTCTTGTATCTAGAGCAATACAGCAGAGAACACTCTTCAACACTCCCAAGACTGGCTGGAGGCTGAAAAAGAAGTGACATCTGAAGAGGAGGGTAGCATCTTAAAACCTGTAGAAAAACCTTATCAAGCCTGTGCCCAGCCACTTTGGCTCCCAGCAAAAGTGAGTGGTGTAAATAAACTTTCTGTCATAGAGCCTGCCACTTCCAATGTTGCCAACATCTCAGCTGTCATGAGATCTGAACAGTCTTGGCAGAAACAAGAAATAAAACAACAATCATCACTTGTCAAACTGGAACTAATGGATTCACAAAAACAACAGGAAGTGATGGGTACAAAGAGATCCCCAATGCAAAAAGAAAATCAAGAACTCCAGTCAGAGTATATGAATATAAATGTCTACTCTAATCAGCATCCTTCTTCAATTCATATTGGTAAGATATATGATTTACATAATTTTTATGATTTTACACTATTTATATCATACTTTTAAAAATCTTATTTTAATTTTATTTGATTATACAGTTGAAGGAAGTACAACACTTATCATCTTAAGTTATGCCAGGGACAGCAACTGTTTGGGAGTGCTGTGCCAAAGTAATTCTATGAAGTGACCCAGAACACCAGCCTTACATGCATATTAAGCTGTTTAAACAAAAAATATAATGCAAAATATTAAATATTATCTGCAAAGTGTCATGATAATTTACCCTCACTTTGTTTTTCTGTATGCCTGAAACTGGTCACATGTTGCTCAGATGTGCCTATGCAGTTATTCACAAAATAAATTCACTGATGTATCAGAATAACTGTCTGAAATGTTATGCATTTAGATGGTTTATGTATTTTGTCAGATCATCTGTTGTATATTTATTACACCCATAATGTCTTACTCTTAATTTTTATGTTTTGCTTCCTTCTTTTGGAACTGAGAACTATTAGATTTTTATCTCCAAATTATTGTTACTTCCTTAATGCATCATTTCCACTTTGTGTCTGCCCTATGTTTACTTTATTTAAACTTTTTCACTTTGATATGTGGAAAAGTTTATTGCTCTCTGTTTCTCTCTACTATAGGGGCCTAAATAATAAACTTGCTTCATACTTTGATGCATCTGTAACACACTATTTTCTGTAAATAACAGCTAACTTCTGTGCTGTCTTAAGCATCCAGAGTGGACATTAGGTGTTCTCTTTTGTTGTTCCTATAGATCATTTCATTCTAATAAGAGGGAATAGCCTACTAGACAGATTAAATACATGAGAATGAAATTGTGATAAGAGGGAATAACCTAGACAGATTAGGCACAATAGATGGAGATGAGCTAAGCAATCCCTAAAAGAGAGATGGAGATGATGCGAGCAGTCTCAAAATGGAGAGATAGAGATGATGCGAGCAGTCTCAAAATGGAGAGATAGAGATGATGCGAGCAGTCTCAAAATGGAGAGATAGAGATGATGCGAGCAATCCCAACAAGGAGAGATGGAGATGAGCTAAGCAATCCCAACAAGGAGAGATGGAGATGATGCGAGCAGTCTCAAAATGGAGAGATAGAGATGATGTGAGCAATCCCAAAAAGAGAGATGGAGATGATGCAAGCAGTCTCAAAATGGAGAGATAGAGATGATATGAGCAATCCCCAAAACGGGAGATGGAGATGAGCTAAGCAATCTCAAGAATGAGAGATATGGATTGATCTAGAGTGAATCCCTAGTTTCATTTTACCTTTGTGGTTGTCTCAGAAACAAGCATTTGGAGAATAGAGTTAAGGAAAAGTTGGCAATTGAAAGTGTTCGGTCAGGTCTGCATATCTTTTAGAACTTTCACTCTTCTATTCTATCTTCCATCTTTCTAACACATGTAGCCAGCCAGAAGGTGTGTTTGGGGGATTAGCCTAAGGTTAAGGGTGGCCCGGAGAGGTAGAGAATTATCATCATGCCCATCTCCCAGCTAAACGTCACAAATTATATGATATTTTATTCATAACAAACTATAACATACAAAATGTTTTCTAAATTGTAGACATATGTATAATTATATATAAATAAGCATATATACAACAACAACAACAAAGCAAATTACAGTTTTACAAGTTTTACCACTTTCAAAATATTTACATAATTTTGTCAAAATTGTTATATAATAACAGTAAGCATAAAATTATTGTGTCAGATTAATTGTACACAAATTCCTCTTTCTTTTAATATTTGAACCATGTCTGTAAGATATATATTCCACAGATAAGACATTTTATAATTGTGTCAACGTTTTTTACATCTTCAGTCCAAATGTGTTAAATTTGCTTGTTTGATAATGTTTGAGACCTAATATATCATCGGGTTTTAGATCACTGTCTGTGGAAAAAAAATGGGCTAAAACATGTTGGTACTTTATTGTTTTAAATGCAGAAAGAATACATTTTAAGCCACTTCTTTGAATATTATGATGTCTTAAATATGTATTTTATATTACACTTACAGTTATGTTTACATAATGAAGAGCAATGATTGTACACAGTTTATAAAATGTAATACTTTCTCTGTAAAGAACTTATCCATTTTTATCAATATAAATAGAATATATACTTCTGTTATAATTTTAACTGTGCCATTTTATAACTGAAGATTTTTTTATTTTTACAGTGTATCAAAAATGAGCATTTATTCATCTAATAAGTGATGATAACTAACTTATTTATTCAGATGATGATATTAAACTATTTGAGGTTTACTCTTAGAATTTTGCATGCAATCTTATTTTATCTAATACTATTATATATAAACACATTTGTTTTACCCCAAATCAAATTTGAAAAATTGGTTGGGACTGTAATATTTATATCAGTAGGACCAAAGAGAGATACTCTTCTTTCTCTCTTCAAAATAAGAGGTATTAAAATCACAGCTCACCATATGAATTTGCTACTTAGAAATGTTTTCTTAGAGTCTGTAATTGCATTGTCTGATCATTAAAATTATTAATATAGTTTAGAAACTTCATAGTTTTTTCTTATGCATTAGGTCAAGGTGACCAGGGCCAGATGAACCCAGGGAATGATGATGAGGATATAAGTGATTTCAGAAGTGACAGTGAGCTACCTAGGAGTGCTGGAGATGCTTCACCTGTCAAAGCATTTGTTGAAAGACAGGGATCTACCCAGCCTCCCTCTGACAGTAAGGCATCTAGGCATGCTAGTGGGTATGTGTTGATTGCTTTAAAAATATTATTGATTTCAAGAGAAGTTCCTTAATAGTAAGACTACTTTTATGCAATATGTTATCTAGTTTGTTTTAGATTTAAAAATCAACAGCTACATTAGATTAAATACTAGATAATTAACTTTGAGCTAGGAAATATTTTTTCTGGAACATTTATCAATAATTTGCTTATAGTAATTTTCTTGAGAATTAAAAAGAATAATTTAATTCTTTAAAATTACCATATGTTCAGTTTGTACTAATATATAATTAATATATTATTTTAGTATCATTTTATATTATGAATATTTTTAAAATAATAATTTATCTTCATGTTATGAGATATTATTAAATTAATGTATGTACAGGTCACTATTTTATGCATCATATCATTCTCTCATAAAGTATGTCACTACTGTAGCAATATGACTTTCATATTTTAGCAGGCCTTATACAATAAAGGTTCACATCTTAAATGCACTATCAATATGAAATGAACATTTCACAGTAGCAGTTGTTATGAAAAGAGTACACATTTATGATCATTATTGTATACTTACTGTGTTATATTTTTATCCAATCACTAAGCTCTCATTATAGAAAGATTAATAATTGTTTGCCCAGTGTAAAAGAGAAATAGCTCCATCTGGAACTTTAATGTTAATGTGAAAGATGCAGATTAGAGTACACAGCTCATGTCATATTAGTGATGCAAGGTTTTAATATTCAGTCTGATAAATCTGGATTGTTTATCAAAATATATACTCAGATGAATGTTCTGTGTTAGTGAGCATTTTTTAATAATTATATTAATAATAATTTTACTATGTATAAACTCAAAGCTCTAAGTCATAGCACTTTTCAGTATTAAATTAATACAATGATATCAAAAGTGTTGTATAAAACAAACATAAGAAAGAACAGGCTTGAAAGTAGATCAGATATGAAACAAAGAAACAGAGAACGTCAGAAGAGTGAGGGCTTGCTTTGAATTAATAACTAATATTTAAATAAAATTAAGTTATAATAAAGCTTCAGAGGTTGATTTGCACTACAAGCTTCTTCCTTCAAAAACTCATGGAATAAATATAAATAAACTATTCTGTCTTCTGTGGAATAAATATAAATAAACCATTCTGTCTCTCACAAAACAAGTGTAAATAAACCATTCTGTCTCTCACAAAACAAGTGTAAATAAACCATTCTGTCTTGGAGTAAGTGTAAACAAACCATTTTAAGCCATTGCCTCTTTCATGGAATAAAAAAACCCTGATCTTTCTCTCATGATGTAAATATAAATAAACTATTCTGTCCCTCAATGAATAAGTGTAAATAAACCATTCTGTCACTTATGGAATAAGTATAAATAAATCATTCTGTCTCTCATAGAATAAGTTTAAATAAACTATTCTGTCTCTCTTTGAATAAGTGTAAATGAACCATTCTGTCTCACGTGGAATAAGTGTAAATAAACCGTTATGAGGAAATAGTGTTAATAAATCATTCTGTCTCTCTTAGAATAAATGTAAATAAACTGTACTGTCTCTTGTGCAGATCTGTGCCTCCTGGACTGACCCTGGATGGCTTGATACGGCTAGTAGGGCACATCAAGTCTGGCCTTACTACAAACATGCAGGGAACAGACTTATACAGTTCCCCTAATCTTAATCAAGAGGAAAAATTAGAACTCATTATGTATGTCTGCTACTTCTCGTTTCATTTTTGGGCTTTAGAAAAGCATTAATTATTCTATGACAAATATAGTAGAATTAATGAATGAATTTAGGGAAATGGTTGAATTAAGTAATAGTTTTAATTAATCATAATCTAAAAGAAAAATAGATTTAGGACCTCTGTTATAGTTTGATTTACTGGAATATGAATTGTTTGCTGGTAATGCAGGTTCCACTCTATACTATATTATTAACATGTAATCTGAAAAGTCTAAATTCCACTCTGAGGATCCAAATCATTATCCTCATGACAAAATTTATGCACTTATATAACATTTGTCATGCTCTTATTTTGGTTAAATTATATATTCATAAATAATGTTCAGACCTTTCATTTTGAAAGAGAAAAAATCAGATACTGAAGGACAATTCCACTTTGAAATACAATTTCTCTACACATTTGTGTATTTTTCTAAGGGGTAAGTAAAATTCAGCACAAGATATTCATACAAGTCCTGTTGATATAAGCAAGGATGGAAGTCACAGTTTGTTGTGACTTTCTATATCAACAATTAGACATGTTATTATATATATACAACTTTAAATGCTTTTGAAACATGACTTTCTATATCAACAATTAGACATGTTGTTATATAGCCACAACTAAACATGCTTATGAGAGAGAGAGAGAGAGAGTGTGTGTGTGCATGCATGTGTAAATTATATTGAGCCTGCATTAAAAACAAAAGGAGTATAACATCAATATTTCTTTCTAATTACCAACTCTAAATTCTTCTTCTGAGTTGAATTATACTGCATTGCAAAGAAAATCAGCCTTTATTATTTGACTGAAACAGTGACGAAAAAATGTAATTCAGATAATTACTTCTTTGGAAAAAGTACTTGTACATTTAGCACATTGATTATATTTTTTCAGAGTACTATTCTAAGACAAATTAATATTTCTGAGGCAAAATATATGATAGTAGGTTAGTAGTACTAAATGACATTTAAAACTTACCATAATTCAGATTATTATTTTCTTACAAAATATTATGTAAATTTTGTATAATGATTATATATTTCTAATTTTGTTGGCCTCTACTTTTACTAGGATGATCTGTACTTATTCTGTAATAAAAATAGAATGATCAGTCATTGTGTCTGACTGAAACAGTGATCATGTAGCACTGATTGCAAACATGTCCAAGCTGGTAAACAAATAGACAAATTCAGCAGTAAAAAAAAAATAAGACACGGCTTATAACTCTTCTTATACTTAGACATTCCAACTTGAATAATAATACATGCATAGTTCCTAGTTTTGAAAACTTTTGTTTCATACTTCACTAGATCATTTTTCCCAAACTCTTGGGAGAGCTTGAGTCAGATATGCTGTCTTTGCAGATAAATGTATGTAGTCTGTGAAATTAGAATACATAAATAATGAAACAGTACTAACATTCTCTATAAAATTTCCTGATGATGTCACACTTCCAATGACTATGGAAATATCTTAAATCCAGACCCTCTGATTTCAAGCAAACCTTCTTAAATAACCATTTTTTCATTCAGAAACTGATATCCAGTAATAGATCTTCCCCTTCACCTGAGCTGTTTCCTCATTCTTGACCAAAAAGTAGTCCTCAAATTTTTCTTCGTTGCCTGTTTGATATAATCCTAGCCTCTGATTAATAACAATAACTCACCCATTCTTACTGCTAATAATCCCAGTTTCCATTAGCCATCTTTCATGCAAGTGATCATACAGATTATTTATGTTCCATAATAGCAGATGGCCAATTGATGTATGACAGAATGTGTGTATCATACCTCTAGTTCTTGACACATTCCTACTCACACCTCCTCATTATCAAAATGCCAGTACAATGGAAATAAATGCTTGCACACAAATATTAAATAAAGAGGAAAATATACATACATGCAAAAATATTAAATAATTTGTAACAGCAAATTTCAGATGTAATAAAATGTCATTAAACATTAAATATATTTTTTTTATTACTCAGTCTACCAAGTCATCGCTTTTTATTTATTTGTTTTAAACATACATAGTTTTTATTTATTTGTGCTAAAATTTAGTTTTAAACATACATAGTTTTTATTTATTTGTGCTAAAATTTAGTTTTAAACATACATAGTTTTTATTTATTTGTGCTAAAATTTTGTTTTAAACATACATAGTTTTTATTTATTTGTGTTAAAATTTTGTTTTAAACATACATAGTTTCACCTAGACATCTAGGTTTTGTGTAAAAAGAACAACCCCAAAAAAACTTTGGTTTTAAATAAAAGTGTTTGTATGAGAGTAACAGATTAATTATATCACTTTTATTTATTTATGCATTTTATTTTTTTATGCATGTTATTTGTGCAAGATGTCCATTTTGAAATACTCAAGGGAAAAAAAAGAAACCTGTGAATTTAAAACAAATCCCATAAAAAAATTTCAAGAAGTATAAAAACCCCTTTAAAAAAAATATGTGGGGAAGCATTGTACATGAATACTAGCTTAGCTGTTATCTCTCATTGTAAAAGAATAAGACACTTGCATTGTAAATTATTTATATGTGATTTTATTTGTTGATGTAGAGAAGCAAACAAAAATGGTACCCTACAAAAGTTTCCTGTGTCAATTGCCAGCCATTTGATGTTAGAGCAGATGTCCCATGTAGTGTGGAATCTGCCTGAAAAATGCCTCATTAAAGAGCAGTTTCTTCGGCAGACATACAGTCATCTTACACCAGCAGAAATTGGGTATGTTGGAAATTGATTTTAATTTATTTTAATTGAGAGAGAGTATACTATTTGAATCTGATTGATAATTTTTATTGTTGTCATTTGTTTGTAAATTTTAAGTGTACCATTTGAATCTGATTGATAATTTTTATTGTTGTCATTTGTTTGTAAATTTTAAGTGTACCATTTGAATCTGATTGATAATTTTTATTGTTGTCATTTGTTTGTAAATTTTAAGTGTACCATTTGAATCTGATTGATAATTTTTATTGTTATTTGTTTGTAAATTTTAAGTGTACCATTTGAATCTGATTAATTTTATTGTAGTTTGTAAATTTTAAGTGTTAATGTACCATTTGAATCCAGTTGATAATTGCTGTTATTAATTGTTTGTATTTATGTTTGTTAATACATGTAAGTATTAAATGTTAAATTCTGTTAGTGATTAATTATGTATAGATATATTAGTGATTAATCAGTTTGAGAGAGTAATCCATTGTACTTCAGGATGAGCAACAGAGACATAAAGGCTTTCTGGATTTTTTACACCATAGTTCTCACACAGATTTCTATGTATCAGTTTTGCCATTTCATTGAGTCTTTTGGTGCATTCTGTTCCAGCCAGAACCAAATATCCTTACAGTATATGCTCTGTTGTTTCATCTATGGTATTTGCATGCTTTGTTTGTAATTATATAATTTTACTAAGGCATTCAAAGACTGAAAATTTGATTGCCTTGAGTGTACATTGATTCACTACTGTTTAAAATAAGATTAATTGTTTAGAATATTTTTACAGCTTTTAAAATGTTTATTATGTCTTTTTAATTCTCATAATTCATATAATTTACATTGAAAATTCTGTAATGAAAGTGTACTCCTATTGTACTATTGCAAAAAACATAAAACTTTCATCACCACTTATAAATGCTAGATGTACTAGTTGTTTTTTTTGTTTGTCAGAATTTTCAGGAAAATCATTTAAAGGAGAGTTTGGGTCAGCTAATGTTTAGACAGGCAGATACCTCAATTGGATGGGAATATTTGTATTTATTTGTGCATACATACATATTATTAACACATGCACACAATTTTATAATCCATATTCCATATAATAAAGTTAAAATATTCTCAATTATCTTCGTCACTAACTGTAGTTCAACTTCAAGACTTGTACATTATATAAGGTAAACATTAGTTCCTAAATCACTCATTGACTTTAAACTGATTTCAGAAGGTATCAAAGTTCTTAAGTGAAGGGGTTAATTGTATAATTCTAAAATTGAAAGTTTTTTTCATGCAGGAGAAACTTGAGTATTGGTGCCCAACAGCTATGGACAGCAGTTTACTCATATTTTGTCCATCTGAAAATTGCCAGGGTGATGGAGGCCAAAGAAATAGCAAATGTTTTTGTGCCACGTTTAGTAGCTGATCATTCTCAGTACCAAGATAAGGTTAGTAACATATTGCATGTCTCTCTATATGTCTAGTAGTTATTCACTATCAAGATAAGATCAATAACTTATTACATGTCTGTCTATATGTCTAGTAATTATTCACTGTCAAGATAAGGTCAATAACATAATGCATGTCTCTATGTCTACTAATTATTCATTCTTAAGATAAGGTCATTAAATATTGCAGATCACTCTCTTTGTGTGATTTTCACCTTTAAATGCTTTAGTAAATTAAGGGCTTTTTTTGTTGCTTGGGCATTTATCATAAGAATATGAATATGAACTCTGAACATTCATGCAATGTTTGTCATACACTCACAATCTCCTCTGTTTGATTTTGAATCAAGGTTATAACATATTATAACATACTTGAACTCTACTTGTCACTCATGTCTCTAACAAGGGCTATACATTTCTAGCAAATCTTAACTACATATTATAACATATTTGAACTTTACTTGTCACTCATGTCTCTAACAAGGGCTATACATTTCTAACAAATCTTAACCACCAAGAAGCACATTCACAAACAACCTAAGTGCATTTTTTATAGACTGTTGCAATCTGTGGAATGGGTGTTTTTGCTTGACAGATGAAGCAGTGCAGGTGTGCAAAAAGCAAGAGAATGGGAGAAAATGGTGGGTGATGTGATGCAGGTGTGCAAGCAAGATGTGTGGTAGAGTAAATTTGCCTATTTCTATTTCTAAATTTAATTGTTATATGAATTTTTAAATGTCAAAGTGATCTGACCTTGGGCATTGCTTACGATGATATTTTTGTAAGTGCCAAGAGTTGGAGTAAACATCTCAGTTGGAGAGTATACTAGACTTGCTGATGTAATCTAAACTGGTTTTAGGTGGATGAGTAGTTTATATTATCCAAAGATTTACAAGAATGAGACCAGCCAGAGGGCTGAGATTAAAAGTTTATCTGTTGTAAAGGATTGTATTTTCTAATCACTTAAAATTTTAGAGTGGTAGAAGTCCAATCATGAAAGGCAGCCATTGGCTTAATGGTGAGTAACTGACTGATTGAGAGAGATTAGACTTTAAAATATTTTATATATTTTGCTACTGATATGTTATACTAGAGATATATTGAGTAGAGTATTATTTCTACAAATTGTGAACTATGATACTTATAAGTAGTATGCTAAACACTAGATTTGTTTCTAGTACTAAGTGAATGCGTTCATAAAACTATCATGTATTTATTATGCTGTATGTATAAGGCTATTAAATACTGTTGCAAACAGGAAACAGTAAATTGAGACATGAAATCACATACCTTTCAAATGACATACACTCTAGGGAGGGGGGAGATGAAAATGATGAAATTCAAAAAGTCAGAAATAAAAAGTAAATATAAAATTTCTATGCAGTAAATTGTACCACAAACATGAAACATTTCACACAAAATGTGGATTTATCAACATACTTTAGTTCATTCTACATATAACAAAATTAAATTGTCAGAGTAACCCTACCTTGGGCACTCCATATGGTGGTATTATTGAAAGTACCTGAGTTTGAAGTAAATGCTCGAGGCAAGAATATTCTAGATTTACTGATGTAATGCAAACTGAGTAGTTTTTACTACCCAGTGGATATGATTTTTCAGAACAAGACCAGCCAATGGGCTGAGATTAAAAAGTTTACTTGCTGTAGAAAATTTCTTTTCTCTGATCACTTTGAATTTGGAGCAGCAAGAAGAAAATCCGGTTTTGAATGTCAGCCATTAGCTTGATGGCGAGTTAAACTGACTGATTGAGAGAGAATGGACTTAGAAATATTTAATGTAATTTTGCTATTGATATGTTATACTTGTATAGAGATATACTATGTGAGTTGACTTTTATTTTTACAAATGTTTGAACTAAGCTGTTTGCATTTAGTGTGTTGACACTTGACATTGTTTTGATATGCTGTATTTGTTATACCATATATGTGTATAGGGCTAGTGAATATCATTGCAGGAAATTGTAAGTTGAGACTGAAATGTAAGAAATAATGGGGTTATAAAGTGATAAACTTGAAATTTAGGTTTGCTCCTTAATTATATTTTACAGTGAGCAAGTAGCCTTTCCAGTTTCCAGTTACTTTTCATGTGTTTATTGAATCTACTGGTTCACTGATTATTACCTGAATGACCGGGAAGATGCAAGAAACATCTGTTGCGATGTGTGTAAGCATAAAGGAGTACTCGACACTCTTTTGATGTATCGTGCTTCCAACTCTGTCACTTAAAAATAGCAGAATAAGCATTGCCCAAGGTCAGGTCACTTTGACATTTAACAATGTATTAGAAATAGGGTTAGGCAAATTTACTCTGCCACAGAAAGCAATTAAATCAGTTTGATTTTCAGAAGTATAGGCACTTTTAAAACATTATTCAAGAATCTCTTACAAGCCATTGTTGAACATTAGTTCTCCAATGAAAATTGAACTTATATGAAATTTTGTAGCTTTCCTTCTACAATAAAGTATTACTAGTTTTTTGCTATTAGTTAGTATGACCCTTCAGTTTAGCAGAGATGCCCTGATTATGTGGGCCTAGGGTGACTTATGTCACCTAAGTCTTAAACTGTCAGTAGCAGCCAATTAACCGATATCTCAGTCTTGTTAATCCTGTTATATAGCTATACATCACAGCTAGTGCAAGCTCACTCTACTGACTGTGACATGCATAATGGTTGTTTATGATCTGGAAAAAATTCTAACTCTTTTAACACCTCAACTCCTAACAAGGCATGACAAAAACACAATGTCTGTAGCTTCATACTATTCAGAAATAACAAATTAAGAATGCTATTCAAAGAAACAAGGTTAAAATGTTTGTCAGAAAAACATGTATGCACATAAAATATTATTAATTAGATAATTAATAATTGATAATTTTAATTTTAAGGTTGAATTTATTTTCACTCTTTTTCTCTCACTCACTCACTCACTCACTCACTCACTCACACACACACACACACACACACACACACACACACACACACACACACACACACACACACACACACACACATATTAGCAAAAACAATAAACATAATGATGTTTACAATAATAATAATGATTGTAAAAGTAAAGACTGGTGTAAATAGAACTGTATGGGTAATAGATGATAACTACAGTTAATTAGGAGATTTTTATTACTGCTGCATGTCATACTCCACACTATCTGTAATCTTAATAAGGAAACATTGCCAACTATCTTACAGACACTATCTGTAATCTTAATAAGGAAACATTGCCAACTATCTTACAGACACTATCTGTAATCTTAATAAGGAAACATTGCCAACTATCTTACAGACACTATCTGTAATCTTAATAAGTGTCACAAAACGGGAGGCTCGTTACAAGCCGACCCCGAGCTGAAGTTAGAGATGCAAAGGGTGAAGTCTATTTTTGGCCTGCTCCGGTGCACCTCCAAGAAAAGCTCATGTGACGTATGCCAGTACTACGTCGCGTCAAGTTGTTACATAGACACACATGACATACACCATTGATGTTTGGGTGGGGCCCAGTTTATTAATGTCATGCCAAGGAACGTTTTATTGGCGGTGTGTGTTGTGAGTGTGTATCATAAATGTGAATAAATGGACGAACAGACGAACGGTGCAAAACAATAGTACAAATTCTTTCGTCCCTCTCAAAAACTATGAATAACAAGAGAGTTGAAAGATGTTTAAATCAGGTTATTTATTTCCCGATTTAAAAGGGGCACTACTCTTTCGCACAGTGATTAATCATTCATTCAACTTTCCAATGTCATACACTCTGTGGGAAATAAGGGGAGATGAAAATGATGAAATTCAAAATATAAAATAAAGATTAATTACACAATTCTTATGCGGCAAATGGGGCCGCTTTAACAATAGTTCACATGTAAAATAAGCATTACTTTTAACATTAAAGTTCTTATTTTGCAAACGATATAATAGTGTTCATTTTCTTAAGAGTCCTAGAGTTAAGTATGTGCGCGTTAGCCGTGCTAATGATTACTCACTATTAATGTCAGAGTTCCAAGGAGATGACGTAAGCTCACACGTCACTTATAAGCGGCACTTCAAAGTGAAGATAGGACGCAATTGAGGCGTCGCATTACAGGTGAAGATTCTGCAGAATCTAGGCACCACTTTCAGATTATCACTGGGGAGAAATCTGAAATTTAGCTGACTGTTGTCAGCCTCGATAATTATCGTTGTACCGGTTGTCGTGGAAACGGACACCCCAACGACGTTTAGCATTATCGGGTGGAGTCGTCCAGTGGGATGTGTCGTCGCATTACATTGAGTGTAGAAATCCGGATATCTGTAAGAAAATCTCGGTGCTAGCCTCTCAATTTGCGGGATAGATGTGTCAAACCAAACTCTCAGACAGGGGGAAGAACAAAATTGGTCCCTCGTGTCGTTAACTGCATACAACCAGTGTCGCATACATTGGGTTTTTCTTGACAGCGAACTTTCCACTTTGCCAACAATTATACTGAGTAATTTTGCCTCGTCACTCAATATATGGCATCAGACGGATGGAAAACGGATGGAAAGAGATTATTGCAGCTTTCCTTTATGAAATCTCTGTACATGAGATAATTCATACGTGAAGTTAGACTGGCTTCAGACGAATCGACGTTTTCAACATTGAGAGTAAAGTCTTCATTTTGCTTCTTATATAGCTTTCACTGAAGGTTTCCAAAACTTCCAGAAGCTATGTCCTGTGACATGATTTTTGCCTTGGATATATAGTGGTAATCGTGATGCACGCTTTTCTGTGGTCAATTCTAATGCGCACTGGTCATTTCTCTCGTCAACAACATGTGACTGTAGTGCGCAGTTGTCCCAATTTATTTAATATACATATTCTTCATAAACTAATATATATATTCAATATGATAATTGACACACACTGCGTCACGAACGTCTGTCTACTAAAGAGATCTTAGGTGACCGTTACTGGAAGTTACATGCTACATACGAAAAATAACAAAACTCGGGTTACTTCAACTAGTTTTGTTAGCGGTTTATTAAAATGAAATAAAATATAATTTCTGTCCCTCATTTCCTGTGACACATTACCAACTATCTTACAGACACTATCTGTAATCTTAATAAGGAAACATTACCAACTATCTTACAGACACTATCTGTAATCTTAATAAGGAAACATTACCAACTATCTTACAGACACTATCTGTAATCTTAATAAGGAAACATTGCCAACTATCTTACAGACACTATCTGTAATCTTAATAAGGAAACATTGCCAACTATCTTACAGACACTATCTGTATTCTTAGTGAGGAAACATTACAGTTGCTATACATATTCTTTATTAAGGAAACATTTTTTAAATGGTTAACTGATTTCTTTTGTTTCTTTATTGATGATTCTCCTGTGTTTGATTGTGCATGAAAATATTGTTTAAAGAATTATATAAATCTACATAAAATCATGGCATGAATTGTCTTTAGGCATTCTTGCTGCTTGTACACCTGTTGGAAAAAGAGGATGGGGAAGCTACTAATGCATCACCACAACATCTAGCAACGCCTGACTTGGGTGGATCAGGAAGCCTCATGGAGGACTGTATAGGTAGAAAATATTGTCAACCTATACAAAGTTCTTTGTTTTATTGTATTTCAGTGGCTTATTTATTGAAATAACCTTAAGTTCTTTCCTTAAATTGTGGAGAATTATATTACCAGTTGAAATTTACACCAATGTACCCCTTGTGTCATAAATTTTGAGGTGTAATGGTGTAAATTTGGGGGTATATTGGTGTAAATTTCAACTGGTATACAGAACACTATACCCCAGAGTCATAGATTTCTGGCAATGCCCTCAACCATTTTATTTTTTTATTAATTTATTTTTTGTGTGTCTAGTTTTCACCCTATTTATTCTCATAGGGCAAGGAAGATTATCATGTATTTTACATTGTATTTAATATTGAGTCATGGTTTGTTGATTTAATATATTATTAATAGTTAGTTGAAATGTTTAAGATTTTAGTTAGAATAAAATAGAGCAGACAAACTTAGTATTTTCAATTTAAATATGCACTAAGATTTTGTGCCTGAGGTATTAGGTAGAGTATAAAGTATGTTACTTGAATAACATGTGTGATACCAAGGAAGAATCTACACAGGCCATAGCAATGAAATTTATTTTTTAGTTTTTTAGTTTGTACATGAATACACACTTAACCAATCAGAATAAGCTGTAATTCTAGCTGCCAGATGCTAGAATGGTAATTGACTATATGACATTTATTTTAGACTGAAGACAACAGAGGCCAAGAGAATTTGATATAAGACGCATAAACCATATGGTTTGCTTGGCAACATTTTTCTTTTCTGATGCCATGATAGTATCCATCTTTAGTTGATTTGGAAATTAACTGGGTATTTTAACACTTTGAAGTTGACTGAAGAAGAGAATGTTCCACTTCCTTGGTGAGATCATTATATAACTAATGAGCCATTGCAGTAAACTGCTTAACAGATTGTCACCAAATCCCACATCTTCGGATGAAAGAGTGGTAGTTTGATGTTTACCAGTACAGCGTAGGACCTGTTCAGCTGTTCATCACAGAAATCCACATACATACACCAAAGATGTTCTTTTGGCTTATACTTTATTATGCAAGCAAGGGTTACATTTAGTAGTTGTGTTTGCATGTGAGATTGCGTTTGGAATGGAACATGATGGACAGTACAGGACAATACAACATAGATGTCACACTTCACCCTTTCAAAACAATGCAAGGCAAGATACTGTCTTTTGATGAATATTAATTAGGTTTATTTCCTATTGGTTTTCCTTTCATACATTGACTATAGTCATTTACCTTGCAAATCGCTCAATCACAGACCTACTACCTAGGGATGGTAATGTCCTATAATATATGAAAATGATGTGTAAAGAATGAAAACAATAACTTTTAACCATACACATAACTCTTAATAGAATGTTATAAATAACATTAACGAAAAGTTGCAATAATCACTGCATTCTGAAATGATTTTCTGAAAAAGCCATGAGGAAATAATTTCGATATATACCTTAGGCAGTAATAATTAGTATATGCAAATCGAATAATGTTTTCTCTGCCTTCAGCAGTAATATTTTAAACAAAAAAGTAATATGGTAAACAAACAAAAAATGCAGTCAAACACTTGGATTAATGAATATGCAAATCCAAAAGCAAGTGGCTGATAGTACTACAAAATTAGGCAATGTTAAATTGGCTCATATTGAAAACATGTTTGTCACCCATATGATCATTAATTATATTGATTTAATAATTGATATCAAAATATTACAAGTGAGACAAAATTGAACTTGTGTCAAGAGTTGTCACTGAAAGTTTGGTTTGTATGTGGCTGTATACCATCACTAAAAGGTTAATTTATGTATTGTTGTATACCATCACTAAAAGGTTAATTTATGTATTGTTGTATACCATCACTAAAAGTTATGTTTATGTATTGTTGTATACCATCACTAAAAGGTTAGTTTATGTATTGTTGTATACCATCACTAAAAGGTTAGTTTATGTATTGTTGTATACCATCACTAAAAGGTTAGTTTATGCATGGCTATAGTGAGAGGTTAATTTATGTATTGTTGTATACCATCACTAAAAGGTTAGTTTATGCATGGCTATAGTGAGAGGTTAGTTTATGTATGGTTATAAATCATCATTGAAATGCTAGTTTATGTATTGTTAACTACATGCCATCACTGAAAGGTTAATTTATGTATAACAAAATAAATAGTTTGGCATAAAGTAGGAAAAACAAGAAGCTCTATGAATGAAAGTTATATTTAAAGGGTTAATTGCTGTGTTGTTATAACTTTTAATGACCTTTTGCATAACTGAAGTAATTGTTAATTTTTTTAAACATTTAATGACTTATTGTATAGCTAAAAATAAATGCTAATTCACAAATTTTCAAAATGTGCCATTCACTTGTTCATTTGTGAGTGTGACTTTAACAAGTCATGTCATTGTCATTTTGGAACTAATGCATAGCTAAAATGATATTTTTTTGTAGTATATGGTCTAGAATTGTACTATAAGTGCAAGAGATTTGCCAACAGTAAATTGTATGCTACACTTGATGTACACAAGCTCAGTCTGAAAATGCATTTCAGAATTAATATTTTTTTAAACTTTTGTATGCATTATTTTGGCATTAATCCTGCTTTTGATTATTAAAGACATAATCTTTATAAATTGGTAAATATTCTTGTAGTTCCTTACTTCTTATTACATTGCAGCTGAATTGGACACTTGCTAGTTAACTTAATTGTATTATTGCCTGATTTTTACTAGCAAGACCCACTGGATAAACAGGATGATGCAATATGATTTTAAAGAATGTCTGTCTCTGCAGATTGTACAAGGCTATTGGCTAGCACATTTGTAACTTTAGACCAAATAACTTATATAACTTTTGCATTATTTAACACAAATATGATTTTTATAAAATAAACAGACTTTGAAAAATTTGCATTTCATATTATGCTGTATGTATGTGTGTATTAAATATTGTTTTGGTTGAAGACACCTTTGGTATTTATTGATGGCAATAATTTATTTAATTTTAATGTTATTTATTTATTATAACTGTTGTCTACAAAATAATATTATTCAAAAGATTATTGTTACAGCACTAGATCATTTAAAATGTATGCAGTTAATTATAATACTGTGCTTTGATTTCACCATTGTGTTGGCAGTACCGCCTCTCCAATTTGGCAGCTTGGTAGACAAGCCATTTAGTGATGATGATACAAGTTTCTATGATCAGAGTCTACCCAAGGAGTCAGCCACTCCACTCAATGGTAATCATTGTGGTGTCTAACAATGCAATGATCTTTTACCTGTCACAAACACATCCATTTCATCATGCTTAGACCATCAATTTGTTTTATGAAGAGTATTGCTCATCTAGTACTCTCATGTTCTTTTTAATACCTTTTAAAATTTATTTTTCATGGGCACATAATTGGGATTAATAAAATACACTGTTATAAGCTGTTGAGTGTTCTGAAGAGAATCAGCAAAATGTTTTACATATCATTGTAGTTTCAGTATTTCATCTAGTCATGTATATAAAAATTATCTTATCTAGTAATTTATTAAAAATTATATCATCTAGTCAGATATTAAAAATTATTTCTTCTAGTTCTAGTCATATATCAAGAAATGCTCAGCTAGTCCTGTATAAAATCAATGCACTATTAATGTCTTGCCATTAACTTTTGTAAATCATCTAATTTAGTTCTTCAAATTTCAAAGATTATACCTAACTCAATAATTGTGATTTCATAACTAATTTAGTTGTTCAAATTTCTAAGATTATACCTAACTGAATAATTATTATTTCATAACTAATTTAGTTGTTCAAATTAAAAAAAATATCTAACTGAATGATTATAATTTCATAACTAAAACACATATGCCTAATGAATAATTATAATTTCATAACTAAAACACATATGCCTAATGAATAATTATAATTTCATAACTAAAACACATATGCCTAATGAATAATTATAATTTCATAACTAAAACACATATGCCTAATGAATAATTATAATTTCATAACTAAAAACATATGTCTAATGAATAATTATAATTTCATAACTAATTTAGTTGTTCATTTTTCAAAATTTATGCCTAACTGAATAATTATGATTTCATAACTAATTTAGTTGTTCATATTTCAAAATTTATGCCTAACTGAATAATTATGATTTCATAACTAATTTTGTAACTAATTTAGTTGTTCACATTTTGAAACTTATATCTAACTGAATAATTATAATTTCACAATAATTTAGTTGTTCAAATTTTATTAAATCCATCTGGATGGATATGATTGCCTGTAAAATTTATTTTGAAATAAGCCCTTTAAATAAAATTATTTTTAATTTAAATAATGCCAAGAGTTTATGTGTTTGTTTGTTTTTAATAACTATAGCTGTTTAGTTTTTAAGGTAAATATATTTTTTAAATTGAAAAAAAAATGGTAACACTCTTCTAGCCTTGTAGCACCGAACAAATAAAGAATTCATCAGTTAATTTCACAATGAATTAGCCGTGTTAAACTGAACAGATAAAGTCACACTTCAGTTAATTTCACAAGCAACTAACCTTATAGCACTTTACAGATAAAGTCACTTAACAGTTAATTTCACAAGCAATAATGTTGCAGTATAGAATAAATTATGTTAATTCACCACATCAGTTAATTTCACAAACAATAATTTTTCAGTACTGAATAACTTCTGTTAATTCACAAAACGATAATGGTTCTCTAAGAACAAACTTCTATTAATTCACAAAACTATAATAATGCAGTAACGTATAATTTCTGTTTATTCACACAACAGCAATACTTCAGTAATAATAATTTCTATTAATGTAACATTCTTCTTAAAGCTTAATGTAGTTTAATTTTATTAAGTCATTTTAAGAAGTTGTTCAATTAAAAAAAATAATTGAAAACAAATCACTTTCTGTACATATATAATTAATTCAGAATTTCAGGAATCAGGTAAAATGTATAGATAAATACTAAGATTATATGCTCATACTAGTGGAAATCAGATTTAAGGCAATAGAACTTAAGTCTCTGCCCTCATGTTAACAGCAAATTAAAAACGAAAAGCTGTACGCTTATCTATATGGAAGTTGATACTTTAGAACAAATTAAAAACGAAAATCTGTATGCTAATCTATATGGAAGTTGATACTTTAGAACAAATTAAAAACGAAAATCTGTATGCTAATCTATATGGAAGTTGATAATCTATATGGAAGTTGATACTTTAGAACAAATTAAAAACGAAAAGCTGTATGCTAATCTATATGGAAGTTGATACTTTAGAACAAATGCAGAGTCACTCTGCTTTCAGGAAAGCCAATTGCTGATCTTAGGGAACTTGCCACTTTAAAATAATGCCTCCCATCTCTAATGGACTAGATACAAATCCAGATAAGTTTATGCATGAGATACATTTTTCACTGACTCATGACTGCAAAATCTCTTTATAAACTAAATACAAAAGAAAGTGGTTCATTTTGGTTGAAATAATATACAAGTTGTCTCTGATAAAATGGATTATACTAGCCAATTCTGATATAAGAAAAGATACAAAAGAAGGTATGGTTCATTTTGGTTGAAATAATATACAAGTTTCTCTGATAAAATGGATTATACTAGCCAGTTCTGATTTAAAAAAAAGGGGGGATAAAAAAGAAAACTATGTGATGGGCGAAAAATAATTTACTTTTCTCTTAGAATCAACCTTTGTTTCAACAAGGAAGAAGAGATAGTCCAATTTAGAGTTGGAGTAAAGATCATAAATTATGGGACTGAATAAAGTCTAAAAAGACTTGGAAAAAAGAACAAATGATTTTTGTGAAAATTCAGGAATTTTTGATAGTGCTTTTTTTAAATCTTTGTTTTGGCGTAAATGAAAAGATTCCATTCCATTTCAGTTCCATTCAGTTCAACTCTGTTCTGGTTTAGAATTTTTGTTGTTCAGTTCAGTTCTGTTCTGGTTTAGAATTTTTGTTGTTCAGTTCAGTTCTGTTCTGGTTTAGAATTGTTGTTGTTCTCCTTCAACGATTGTATTTTCAATCTGATCTGGGACTGTATGAGGCATCCTAGATCTGTCCTAGAGTCTTAGGCTGTGAGAGAGCTCTGTGATGTAAGCCACCCACCGTGTGTATAACAATGCAAATAGGGATGTCACCAGGCAGTGAAATAAGCTCTCCCATGTACATT
Organism: Sinotaia quadrata; assembly: GCA_028829895.1. Lineage (NCBI taxonomy): Eukaryota > Metazoa > Mollusca > Gastropoda > Architaenioglossa > Viviparidae > Sinotaia > Sinotaia quadrata. The sequence goes on along the minus strand of CM054177.1, from coordinate 40,180,157 downwards.
AAGGTCATAGAGTCTTATAAGAAACTGTTGAGTGAAAAGAAAAAGACTGAAGGAAAAACTATAGAAGAGGTATTTAAATTTCCTTGGGGAGAAAACTAGGAGCTAGGAAGACAAACTTTAGGGCAGGCTAGATCTTTCTGAAATAGCTATATTTGGAATTGAAATTGTGCTTGTGAATTGTAATTTTAATTTGATTGTTTCTATTTTTTAAAATATTTATTAATATATATAGGAGTAACAACTTTACTGTACCTATCATTGTCACTAAAGATTTTAGTGCGTTAGTGAGGGGCATGTAAGATAACAACTTTATTGTACTCATCATTAACACTAATGACTTAAGTGCAAGTTGATATGTAACATGTAGGATTAACAACTTTACTGTATCCATCATTAGTACTATTAACTTTAGTGCAAGTTAGTGTTGGACATGTAAGACAAGTGTTATGGTGCACTATGGCGGTACATGGCTTTAATAATTGAAAAATATAAAGCAATTGATTTCTATAAAGTTAGAAGAGTGAAGAGAGACAAATCAGTAGTTAGAAGGACAACCTGGAAAGTGAGATTTATTTTTCAATCACTTTATGTGGTGCTCCATTGACTCTGTAGAGCTGAGTTTCAAATGATAAACAAAATGAAAGAAATATCCCAAGTTTGAAATCATTTGAAAAATGTTATTTCCATTCTTTATTATGAAAAATGTGAATGCACGCATGTTTGTGGGTGTGACAATGTATCTTGGTCAAGATTAGGCCTAGATATTTGTATCTATATTTTTATTACTAGAAACTTCAGCTTATCAGCAAATGCTATCTGGAACATTTTCTGCCGGTCAGCGAAAGGCACCTCAAATGTCAGATGATACTGATGATGATGTTGAAAAAGAATTTGCTTCAGTTTTACCAACAAAATCTTCCAGGTATGTTTGAGTCATGATGTCCTACTGTTGTATGTGTATCGAATCTTGCTTTTATTCCATCATACAACCAGATGTACACAATTATCAGTCCTTCCAGTGCTCCTTAAACACTAAGGCTCCAGTGAAATAAAATATAAAAAATAACAATGTATTAGATAAATTTCAGTATCTCCCCTACTTTCATAAGTATTCATATTGCTGAAAGACCATAACCACTTGCATACTTGATTCCAGTTAGTGTGACAATGCTTGACTGTGTGATTGGTCTGTCTACTCCAGAAGTATTACTTTGATGTACTTATATGTGACAATGCTTGACTGTGTGATTGGTCTGTCTACTCCAGAAGTATTATTTTGATGTACTTATATGTGACAGTACTTGACTGTATGATTGGCCTGACAGCTCCAGAAGTATGTATAACTTTGGTGTACTTCTGTGTGACAGTACTTGACTATGGATTGGACTGACAACTCCAGAAGTATTACTTTGTTGTACTATCTATTCCACACCATGACATTGTTGGTGCCAATACATATCTCAACATCCAGATGAGGATAGTTAGACAGAACTTTGTAGATAAACTGTCAGAAATATTTTTAAGTTGTCCCGATATATTGATTGTACAAAAAACTGTATACATAATTTGTCAGTCTTAGAATGTTCTTTTTTCAACTCATTTGTATTGTGGAATGAGATAATTCAGTCAGATAATATTAAGAGGAATGAATGTAAAGTGATCTTGATAGACTCACTGAGTATTGTTCGTGTTCATGATTTTTATTAAAGAAAAATCTTTAGTAAGGGGAATGGTGTCCTGAACAAAACAGTTGTCTTTGTACAAAACTGAAGGAAGAAACACACATAGTGCCTTTAAATTGCTTTTGTATTATAAATAAAAGAATTGCTAGAGCATTCAGCTAATCTAAACAGACTTTAGGTTGATTAGATGCTTTCATCTATAATAAAATTATGTCTGAAGGTTTAAGGTGGGTTAAGTAAAAAACTACAGGATGGATTTTGATTGGACTTTACTGTTGTATACCTTAGTGCTGTCAAATCAGGACAAATATACCCATAAGGGAGATCACCTATAGCCATAAAACTATGAAAATAGTATAGCACCTAAGGGTGCTTGCCAGTAAAAGTAAAGTGCATATGCACAGTGAATAATTTGCATTTCACTCACATTGCCACATTGCTTTTCTCATTCTAAGCTTTAGATTTTAGTAGGCTGTAGCGAATATTGTATTTTGGTGAGTTACATTACAATACATGGTATAGGTCTTATTTTTGAAATTCCTCACTGCAAGAGATCAAACCTAAATTTAGTCTTGCAAGTTCTTGAAGAGCATTTGATTCTGACAAATGTTTTATTAACAGTCTATATTTTGCTATTACTTTCATGTGCAAATCAAATTTGAAACCAATTTTCAATGTATTTTTTAAATAAAAATTGGCTTAATTTTACATTTAAGATTCCCAGTACACTTAGATATAAAAAGAAATATTTGGGGCTTTCTTTATTATGGTTCTTATCTGTCAAGAGAAAAAATGTAACATTAAAATACTTTTACTTAAGCAACATATTCTGAAAATAATATTTATGTGAGCAAAGCAGTGTTTTTGTCATTATTAAATGTGTTATATCATCAAATCATTTTAACTGGAAACAGCTGCTGCAAGAATTGTGTGGCAAAATTAGAGAAATTACATATAATAAACATTATATATCATATAAACAAGCAATGTCTAGAAGACCTTGGTCTCCTGTAATATCATATACATTATACTGAGTGGCAGGTTTGTTACCTTTTAAATTCTTATTTAAGGAAAAATAAATGTTTGGAATCAAAGTATATAGCATCTGTTATGCACTAAGATGCAAGTCAGAGAATTTAAAGTTATTTTTTCTTAATTTCATGTTGGTGCCACTCCTTTTCTTTAGATGAGGTCTGCTTATATGAATATATGGAAATAAAGATATTTTTAATTTTTTAGTCCTTCATATCTTATTGCTAAATGAGCTGGACAAAGTTCACCGCTTTCAACTTAATTTAATTCTTTAATTTTAATTCTTTAGCCTGCATAGTGTCAGTAACTACACCACTTACTCATTTCATACTCTATTAGCATTTGGATGCATTCATTAAATATATATATATTAAATTGTCAAGATGTTTGCAGCATTAAATTGACTGCCCAGACTTCGGTCTCACAGTCTGTTCCTGTCTCTGATCAATATGAGATCAAGTCTGCAGACCCCAAATCACCTGTCTACATACCAACAGCTGCTGACCAAAAGTATGTAATAGCTATGATTATATATAAAAAGAAATTATTTCTCTTAGTATTTGTCTTAATATTTCTTTAGCATTTCTCATAATGTCTTAGTATTTCTTAGTATTTTGTATTTCTTAGTATATCTTTTAGTATTTTTTGTATTTCTCTTAATATTTCTTAGTATTTGTCTTACAGTTTGTCTGAGAAATTCTCTTCTTCTCAAAGTTTTATTGTTTGAGAAAAAGGACTGAATAAAATTTCTTCATATCTTTTAATATGAGACTTTATTACTCCCAAAGATTAAAGGAAAAATGTGTATGAAACGTGAGAAAACTGCAGCAGATAGCAAACAGAAAGCTGTACAAAGTAATGAACAGAAAGTTGAAGGAAGTGAATAAAAAGCAGTATAGGGTTGTAATACTCATGGTGCTATCATTTATTCTATAATCATGCCTAAACAGTCTGTACTTACTTTTTGATGATGGTTGTTTATATACAAACACTTCGTAGATGATAGATAATACATTGTGCCGACTACTTATAGGTCTCCACAGTATTTATCACTGATAATTAACATTAAAAAAAAATGCTACAAACTTTCCAGGATGAAGTTACATAAATTGAAATGATAAAGATATATTAGAAGAATTTAACAATTATTATATAATAGAAAATCAGAAATTTGTTTATCAGTCAGTATTCAGGATATGGCCCATTTAACTGTAACCACAAGATACTAGCCTATTTTTGGATTATGCAGTGAATATAGTTATAATTTCTGTTTAATTATTATTTCTCAATATATCACTTAAAATTATTTTGATTCTAAATCTAAGATTTAAGGAAAATCAGAACTTTATTCAGGTTACTATTAGACTTAGTTCATGATTCTGTCAATACACTGTTGTACAACACAGCACATTACACATGAAGTAGTTTGCTCTCTTCCTTCACTTCTCATAACTCTACCACTATTCTAACACATTTGTCCTTTGTTTGCACATGTGCCTTAGCTTCATCTCAGTGAAACCACCAAATTGTACTCAAAACTATATCCAACTCAAAGAAATGGACTAAAATCTGGCCCAGAAAATCATGCAAAAAAATTATTTACAGCAGCTTTTGAGTAAATTTTATCATACTGAACAATTGAATATGACTAGTTCATGTTCCACTACTATAAACCTACAATAGAATAGTATATTAAATGCAGTTTATAAATAACAATATCTTTCATAGTCTAAGTAAATAAGCCATGCTACCTTATTCCCAAGGGTTTCCCAAACAATGAACAAAATAAAGTTCTTTACCTAGTTCTCATACTCTTTTTTTTTTAACTGTATTCTGCAAACTTAAATCATCTTCATTTTGCATGGCCTCCTCTTTGAGATGATTTGTCTGTACCAAATTACTGTGTCATCCTTTCATTATTATTATTTTGACTCAGTGCACATGACAAACTTCTAAACCCATACATTACCTTTTTACTTCCAAAAACCTTTAATCAGTTGCAGTTTGAGGCTATTACTGTCTGTCAATCGAATGAGTAGTAACAGTATTGAAAGCAGTATATTTCCTTGTATATTTATTAACTGTTAAATTGGTAGCTTGACTAATCTGTCAAACAAGTGACTTACAAGCAACTTAGCTGACCTTTCTATGGCTTAACTTATGGAAAAAATCAGAAATAACTTAGAAAAATTCAGAAGTAACATTACAGATTATTTAGCCTAGAGTTTTTCTGTCACATATGTTTATTTGATAAATACAAATTACTTTAAATCCTGGTCCTGAGATCATGTATAAAGTAGTGAACAAATGTATAAGATAGTGAACACAACAGCTACAAAAAGGTAGTGACAAAATTATGTATAAGATAGTGAACACAACAGCTACAAAAAGGTAGTGACAAAATTATGTATAAGATAGTAACAAATGAATAAAGTAATGAACAAAAGCTATAAAAAGTAGTGAACAAAAAACTTTATAAGGTAGTAACAAATGAATAAGGTAGTAAACAAATATATAAGGCAGTAAGTAAATAAATGTATATGGTAGTGAACAAAATGCTGTAGTAAAGAGACAGCTGTATATGATAATGATACAAAATGCTGTATAAAGTAGTGAACAGAAAGCTATATAATGCAGTGATCAAAAAGTTGTATTGAACAAACAGCTGTTGTAATAAAGTGAACAAACATCCATATAATGAAATGAACAAAATGCTGTATAAGGTAGTGAACAGAAAGCTTCATTGGCAGAGAAAGATCTTATTGTAGTGTGTCACCGCTACCCTTCTCTCCAAAGAAAGTGGGTGGTAGTTAGTCGACTTTACATAGTACTTGCATAGATGTCATTACAAATCCACACAGAATACCAAGGATGGTTATTTGGCCCGAATTTTATTCTGCATGTAGATTACATATTGCCGACGTGTTTGCATGTGTGATTGCGAATGGGTAAAGGTGAAGTGTAGACAGAACAAATGATACAACATGTAACAATGACCACAACCACTCTTTCAAAACCATAGACAGGAAAAAATCTCAATATCAAAATATCAATTCAAATTTATTGACCTATGGGTTTCCTCACACACGTTGGTTAGTCAGCCATCCACAACTCACACCCATGGGATAGGGGGAAAGAAAAGAAAAAAAGAATGATGAATGATGAAATAAAATAAAAGAAATATAAAACTCAAAATTCTTCATGCAGTATTACTTCTACTAAATAAGATAAGCATTATTCAAAGTTAAATAATAGTCATTATTCAAAAGTTCTGGAGCCACTGCCCCTATATCAAATTCAATAGTTTAAAAAGAAAAACATTGTCATTCGACTTGCAAGTTCTTTTCACACAATCCTTTCAGACTAATTTTAGAATGACTCTTCACTGATCAAACTTAGGTTTAAGTTTAAAGTTTATCTTTAATTTGAGGTTTAATTCTTAATTAATCTTAATTCTAAATTCTAATCTTTAGTTTTAGATACTCTGAGATTCTTTCCCTAATTAATATTTTTCTACTCACATAGTTATTGACCCTTTTTCCTCGTGCTGGGAGCTTGAGGCGTCTTGATACATGGTTCACTCCCTGGAACCCAAAATACAGCCATCCCACTGCTATTGTTTCATTCTCTTGTTAAATTTTTCATTAGGCCTACTTCTCAACTCTTTTTATGTTTCTCATTACATCTCATCTCGTTACATTTCTCATTACTTCTCATCTCATTACATTTCTTATTACTTCTTATCTCCTAATGGTCACCCTCGCCGTTATTCTGCGACACACCTCCATAGTTGCTTACTGCCTATCTGTGATATATCCCATGCACCAGTCTTCTGCTTGGAAAGTGACCGATCACCCGCAGTCTTTGCACAGAGTCTTTTAAAAACCCAAGATGACTGTCCATTTGACTAGTTCATCTTGATCTGTGGGCAGCTCTGACAGCGCACCCTAAAAACAGCCTGGCACTCTATTGCAGTGTCCAAAAGTTCTCTTACCTGGTTGCCAGCGAGTTATTGTAGAGACCCTTGGTAAGAGGCAGGGAGAAATTCAAGGGTCTTCTTACCCCCCTACCAAACACTATATTCCTTTGTGTTCTTCACTGTTTCTGTCTGTCTCTGTCATCCCTTTTTATACAAAGTCCTTCTGCAACATTTTCACTGAGCTGGCAGCACACAACAACCCCATCCAGCATGCACATAGTCTCAAATCTTGCTGACTGTCCACACTTTCCCATTAGTGCGTGGTATCAATCTAAAGTTTACACATTTAGTATTGACACAAATTTCCTGTCTACCTACCTAACTCAGAGCACATAACTGACCTCAGAGCACCCCTTATTTTAATTTTATTTTTAAAACTACATTACCATCGCCACCTGGCAAGAGTACACTCATCATAGCAAAGAAAGGGTTGTACACATAGGCTGACATATACAACTATAACAATATAAATCTCAACTTCAAATAACTCAAAATTCTGCTTCAACAAACAATTTCACAATAACAATATCAATCTAACCTTAAACAATACTACTATCAAAGTTTTATAGTGGTGATTTTTAAAAACAAGTTGCACTCTCAAAACTCAGATTTGAGTTTTCTCACACAAGAGAGGTAAATGCATATGTCCTCAAAAATTAATCACGTTTTTCCATTCACTGGCATGAACTACTGTCAACAAAATTTATCTGCTCTCACTCTTTCTCAGCTAACGTTTTCACACTCATTTTTACATTGTTGACAAAATAGTTATTTTAGCCCTTGCTATGTTTAAAATTGGTTTGGCTGTTTCGTTAAGCATTTAGAGTATGCTGACACTTAGAGAGAAAAAAATTAAAAATAATATTCCCCCCATATCCATGACATAATGTAAAGATTTCTTTTAGATAACTAGATTTGATCAGTCAAGTATTAACAGGTGTAAAATATGTTTCATTTGAATATTTCACACAATCATTGCACCACTTTAGGGCAGAGTAAAACCATTAAATATTAACTAGGAATGATTTTTATTGAAATGAATACTGTAACTGTCATTATTACTTATACTAGAGGACACAGAAGTTTTATTAGTTATTTTTGTTTCTAATATGCTCTTTCCCAGTATGAATATTAATGCTAGTTACAAGCCAAAAACTGTGATTTTAAATGCTTCCAGAAACACTTTTTTTTAACCTGAACCTTTATGTACAGGTCTGTGTTTGGTTCCACAGGATCTGGTCTGCTACAGAGGCGACAAGGTTGGTTTTACATTGTATTACAGTTTGGCAAAGAATGACATGTTTTTTTTAAATCTGTTTTTGTAAGTACCAGCTAACAACTCAGGTAAAGAATACGCTAGAACTTGCTGATGTAATCCAAACCAGTCCAGAGTGGATGAGTAATTTTTGTAATCCAATAGTTTAAGGTTTACAAATAACAAAGTGGCCAAAGGATAGAGACCAAAACTTATCTGTTGAAGAAAGTTCTATATTCTAATCACTTTAATTTTGACATAACTCAAGTTCGGTCATGAAAGGGTTGTTGTTAGCTTAATGGTGAGTTAACTGATTGATTGAGAGAGAATGGACTTAGAAATATTTTGTACACTTTGCTATTGACATATTTGTAATTTAATGTAAAAATGTATTATGTGCAAAGAGTATTATTTCTACAGTTGTGAAATATGAAACTTGTAGGTAATATGTTAAACACGTGACATTGTTTCTAGCAAAAACATGTTTGTAATTGATTATGTTGTATTTATTATGTTGCATGGATGTATTGGGTTAATAAATATTGTTGCAGGAATTGTAAGAAAGAATGGAGAATAGAGATGATTAAACTTGGAACTTAGCATTGCTCTCTGATATTATGTTTCAGAAAAAGCAGACCATTGTTAACTCTTACAGTAAATATTTCTAGAAGGAAAGAATCAGTGAATGATTCTGAGACCCTGTAAATACATTAATTAATTTTACCTACAGTATGCTGTATTTACAGTACTTTTAATTCTGGCTAGCCTTACCAGTCTTTATCTGAAATAAGAAGAATCATATATCAGCAGTATACAAGAATTTTAAAAAATACATTAGTTTGAGCAGTTTCCAGCAATAAGACATTCAATAGCAGTGTTGCTAAATGAAATTCAGTTATAAACAAAATATAATTTTCTGTCACATCCATACACTACTTTTCACCATACCTAAATTGTAGATCATTAAAAGGCAGAGCTTGATCTATAGAGTAAAAAAATCATTCTTTTGGAAATATTCATAGGTCTTTGTTAGCCATCATTTACTTAGGTTTAGAAACTTTCTCCAAAAGATCACTATGCTTATCTCTACTGTGAGGAATGTAGACCTATTTTTGTTCACATTAACTTCCATCAGGATTTTTTCTCAACATTTAATCTTGTTTATTTCTTAATAATTTTATCTATTTTTTCTTAGCCCTTTGATCTTTTTTTTTCTCAGCCATTTGTTCTTGTTTTTTTTTCTCACCCATTTGACCTAGTTTTTTTCTCAGCCATTTAATTTAGCTTTGTCTCAACTATTTGATCTAGTATCAGCTATGGGATCTATTTTTTTCTCACCCATTTGATCTAGGGGTTTTCTCATCCATTTGACCTAGTTGTTTCTGTCATTTAACCTTCCCACACACACACACACCATTTGACCTGCTGACTAATCCTAAGGTACTCCACTTAGTACATGCCCATCTCAAACTGTCATGCTAACTGAAGCCACATCTGCTTCTGTTGCAAGTTTACCTGGTATTTTTTTCTCTCCTCTCATTTGACCTGCTGATTAATCCTAGTATCTCTTGTTCAACACCTATTTCAAACTCACTCTCCTACTAACTGAAGGTTATTCCACCACAAGTCTGCCTGATGATTTTGTCTGCCAGTTGATTAATACTAAGTATCTACTGTTTAGTGTATGCCATCTCAAACACTCTCAACTAACTGAAGCACACCTTTCTCACCTGGAGTCTGGTGTTTTTATTGTCATTTATCAGGAAATGGTTTGAGTTTATCCTTTCTTTTAGCTTCTAAAACTTAATTACAGGTATTGCTGAACAGGTATTAACTATCTCTTCAACAGTAGATACACAATTTATCCTAAGATCTTATTTTTGAGTTGTGATAAATTTTAAGCCAGTATAAGAGGCTGGTCAGAATATTTTTTAATCCTCATCTTTGCACAGCTGACTAACCCTCATCCTTCCTACTTCAAGAGAAAACACATTTTTATGTTTTGGGGCAAGACAAAGGGAGTAAGGAAGGCTAGGTTTGGGGCAAGACAAAGGGAGTAAGGAAGGCAAGTTTTGGGGCCCTCAACCTACCTACTTTCAACAGAATGTGTTTTGGCAAGTAAGACAGGAGAAATGACAAGCCAAAGTATTATAAAAGAGGGCATAATCAACATTTAAAGAAACTAATTCATCATGAAAATCCCAAATGCTTAATAAGATTATACAACAAAACAATTACCAGGTTCATGTTTCTGCTTCATCGAATAATACAATTAATTAAGAGTTTTTAAATCTTTCAATATCAGTGACTCCTTGCTTAGTCATAGAAGTTCATTGGCTTAACTGTAAATATATCTTCTATTATTTTAAATATTTTATAACAATTTAAAACTTCTGTTAACAAAAAATACAAAACATTTTGCTCTTTAAAGAATACTATACAAAATTTTTCAAACCAGCACCAGAAAGTAATTTTAAAGCTGAATTTTTAAAAATTCTTCAAGAAAACAAGCATAAAAGAAGGAAAGAAACAAAATAGAGGGAAGGGGAAGGAATGTTTAAATAATGTATCCTAGTTTGTTAGAGGACCTTTTTAATGCTATATATAGAGGGGAATCGTCCGCTTAGCACTCTTACTTCGTTCTTCAGAACTCAATCACTAACCAAAAATACTAAGTGAAAATGTATTTTCCACAAAAGTTAATGGACATCAAAGTAATTTATTCCCAAGATCTAGAAAGCTGTATCAGAATTAAGTAAAAAGTAATAAAACACAAAACTAAATAGTCAACAATATTTTTTTAACTACATATGATTATCAAACCTATTGAACACAATTGAGTTTTTATGTATGCATATTTACTGATTGTTATGTTACTAGTTTTTGTATTTGCTCTTCAGTCAACACACTCAGTAAATGTTCTATGCAAACCATAAGTGTTGATCTGGTTCTAGTAATTTGTGTTGCACTGAGAACTCTTAGAAAATTCCCTCATTTTTTCTCTGTTCTTGAAAATTGTCTTTACAGTTGTCCACTTCATGCTGGAGCTTTCCAGAGTCAAGACACACTTCAGAACTTCTAATTTAATTTCATGACAACTCTTTCCTTCTTTCTTGTTATCATTGTCTTTGCATATCTCATTACATGTAACATGCTTTGATTCCATTCAGAAGGGTATAATCTCCCATGAAACAGAGAATGCATGTATATAATTGAAGTTATGCAAAAAGGTGTCACTCACAATAGATTGTCATCAGCTATGTTTGTTATACGTATGCATGCACACCTTAATTCTGTGTATGAACCAGCCCGAGTGTACATTTAAAGTGCAGGGAGTGTAGCACATAGCATAAGATCAAAATTTTTTTAGTGTATAATAACCTGTGGCATAAAATAAAAAGAGAATTATATTGAAAAAGCACTAATCGAAGAGCATAAGCCTGGGAAATTGCTGTATATACATGATGGGATAACTTGGATTTCTTTATACAGTTATTTTGTTTTTATTTTGCCAGGAATTCGACTTGGCTCAGACTTTGAATCCGATTCAGAAATGGAAGCAAGATTTCTTGGCAGTAACAGAAAATCAGATCAAGGAGACAAAGAAGATGATTTTGATTTTTATGATTAACTCTCAATTTCCTCACATTTTCTAGTTTATAGTACTGTCTAACACAACATATCTATCTCCTCTATTTCCTGCAATAGCAATACAGGAAATATTCAGGTGATAAATGTGTATAATTTAAAGAAAGTATGGTTTCCAGGCATTTCTAGTAGTAAAAAGAATTATTATTTGAAATGTGTCCAGATTTTACAATAGCAATACATTATTTCTCACATTGAATGAAAAGTTTTCTTGTGGTAATTAGTTTTATTTCTTTATTGCCACCATAGATCACACACCAGTATCACAAATTATGTTACATTTTGATAATCAACACAGCCCAGAATCACATTATTTGCTTGAGTATCATTATTAATAATGTACACAAACCAGCATCGTATATATATATATGGATGGATGGGAAGGATGGATGGATTTCAGTAATCTACACACACTAGCATTGTAATTTTACTTTTGTTACATTTTGATAATCTACACACACCAGCAGCTCATGTATATTTGAGATATATTTTGATAATCCACCAGTATCAATTATGTTTATGTCCATTAAGTCTGCATATGCCAGCAAATATATATTTGGATAACATCACTAAATGTAATTATATATAAAGTAAATTTTCAGAGCTAAAGATAGGAATTATCCAGTCTTAGAGAGTAGGTGATAATGACATTTACAAAATGTTGAAAATATCACTTTTCATTCATGTATTTTGAAAAGTTGTTAAGGAAGACATAAAGCCTCTCACTTGTTGGTGATGGTAGTCTTGCAGTTGACAGAATATTTTATAAATTAAATACAAATATTAATGCAATAAAAGCATTTATCATTAGCCAGTATTATATGAACAAATATGTGCAGTGGTTGTTTCAGTTTGAACTGTGCACATTGCACTGAGTATAAAGCTTGCACTTGTCACCAATACATGGTTTGGAATGTTTCTGCAGATTATTACTAAAATGACTGACTGTCAGTATTTTTTAGTGTGCATTATTTTGTTAACTTATTGCTGTGAATTTGGTTATATATCTCATTATGTCATTCCTGAGAAAATCATTTCAATTTATAATTGTCTAAAATCAACACATTATTTCAAGATCATATAAGCAATTTATTACCCTGTTATAGTGATGTGACTTGACAAACTAATCCATACAATGGTATATATAGAAAACTCTTTAAGCTAGTTTATTTTGAAAAGTTTCATGTAAATAATTTTAGATTGACAAGAATAATTAAAATGCACATCTCAATATTGGTGCTTTTAAGAAAAGAATGTGTCTAAATATAGTTAAGTACATTTTAATTTTACATTTTTTTTAATTAAGATTTTTTCTTATTTATGTTTTTATTTATATCATGTCAACATAGCAGTTTTCTTTAATGTATTTATTGATTTGTTGATATGATACACATTGATTCATTGCTAGTTATGTTTAGTTTTTCTATATAAGAAAAAGCATATTTTGAATAATATTTCACTAGTTAGGAGTCTTTCATCCTTACTTTTAGTTTGAACAGTATAGCTACATAAGTATTTTTTCACAGTTTCATGAAGTTGCTATGGTGATATTGTTGTAGATGCTCATTAGTGTCTTTATGTTGACTCATACTCACATAATTGCATGTATACTTAATAATACAATCTCCTTCATTGTGAACTGTGGCTACAAAATGTAAATTCTATTGTTAAGTTTGCATAAGTATTTTTCCACTGTCAGTGGTAGACACATAATGGCATTGATGTATAATCATCTCTTTACATACAAGAAAACAATTCTGGTATTTCTGGTTACAGGACATTAATTTACATACCTAGATTTTTGCTCGGCTGGTATGGCAGTGCATTTGTGCACAGATCAGTAATGTTTATTATTGAAATACTGAAAATGTGATCATAATACTTTTTATGTCTCATTTGATGTTTATGAATGACAAAACAGATAAACCACTGGGAGACACCCAAATTATTTAGTTTTCATTGGCAGATAACATCATTCTGATTATACACTCTAATTGTTTAATTTTCATTGACAGATAACATAAGTGTGAGACATCCTAAGAATATACTTTTCATTGCCAAGACATAACTGTGAGACATCCTATATGTTTAGTTTTATTAGTCATTGCGCATTATTTTCAAACTTTAGACACTGTTTCGTATTTATAATGTCATGAATAATACATAAAATGTTATTTTTAACATTCTAATTGGAATATATTTTTCTGATTAGTAAATCATCTGAAAAGAATTTGTTGTTTGTATTCATAACAATTTATGTGTTTTACTCCAGTTCACTAAGTCATTAACTTCTAACATTATTTTTGAAAGATTCTTTTATTTCCACTTCTCTCTCTCTCTCTGTCTCTGTCTCTCTGTATGTGTATAAATACACACACATACACACTCATATATTTATTTGAAAATATATTTTTAAGAAAATCTTAAATAATACATAGGCAACAAAGTTTATCAAGTTATAAATACATTTCCACCAGCTAAATGTAGGGTTAGTAACAGAAAATATTTTATATGCACCATAAATCTGTAAGCACATGAGAAATAATAATTAATAAATACACAATTTTTTTTTTGCAAACAAAAGTCATGATATCTTTTTTTTTTCTTTATTTCACATCTGTTCCACATTTTAGTGTGTGGTGTGTTGCATCTGTATAAATGTGTCATCTGTGCTATGTTTAGTTTTGCATTATATATAATAATGTGTGTATTACTGTCTGCTACTGTATACATTATAATATGTTTGTGTGTATGTATATTGTGTGGTACTTGACATATTTATCATTTTGCTCCACTGCATATTTTATATCTCTTTATTTTGTATTATGTATATTTATTTAGTATTTAGTAAAATGCTTAAAGCCTTTCTTTAATAAAAATCAGTACATTTATAAATTACATGTAAAATTATTATTAACTGAAGCATTATTAGTACTATTAAAACCTTTAAAGAATGTATCAGTGTATTATTTAGTTTCATATTTTGGTGAAGTTTAGTCAGAATTAATAAATAAAACTAGTATTTGTACTAGTTTTTAAAAAATCTTTTAAAAAGTGAACAGATAATAATAAATACAATTCCATAACACCGGGTGTATAATATCTTAAAATCAAATTTACAGTTCCTTGAAGTAACAGGTTTATATTATAAAAACAACAACAGCAGCAGTAGACAGATGAATGGCTGTGTGCACTTGAATATGTTTTAAAATAGTAGAGCAATAAATAGTTGTATAGCACCTGAATGCCTTTAAAAAGTAGAGTGATGAATAGTTGTAAACCTTAAAAAAAGTGAACTGGTTGAGTATACTCAAGTGCCTTGAAATAGTAGACTGATGACAGTTGTATCATTTGAATGCCTTAAAATAATAGAGTGATGAATGGTTGTATGCACATGAATGCCTTAAAAATAGTAGACTGAAGAATAGTTGTATGCATGTGAAATATAAAATAGACGAAGAATGGTTGTAATGTTCTGAATGGATTAATGCCTTAAAAATTGTAGATTGATGAATGGTTGTAATGTTCTGAATGGGTTAATGCCTTAAAAATAGTAGATTGATGAATGTTCTTGAACACCTTAAATACAGGCAGTCCCTGAGTTATGGTGGATCAACTTACAATGGATTCAAAGTTACAGTGCTCTGTCCATGTATTTAAAATTGCCTTACAGCACAAAATTTGTAGTATGGTGCTCAGTTTGTCATTGCAATATGTTTTTGTCCATGAATCGAGAGTAAAGTCTTGCATCATGGCGGTAGACAGACTCTTGGAGAATTTTTAAATATATGGTAGACATTAGCATGACTGCTGCTACATGCCACTAAAGAAATCGTCGGAGGGGAAAATCCGACTTAGCGTAAAAATCTTAAGTTGAAAAGAAAACAGAACTCTGGGACCACCTGTATTAGACTGATGAATGGTTGTAATGTTCCTGAATGCCTTAAAAATAGTACACTGATATATGGTTGTATATGCTTGAATACAATATTCTGAAGAGAATAGTCCCATCAAAATTTTCAGTAAGAATGAATAAATAATTTTATCATTAAAATAAAGTTTCAAAACCTAACTAAAAATAAACACAACACAAACGTCAACACCAACATATGTACTAATACTAATGACTGGCTTTATACATTTGAATGCCTTTAAAAATAGTAGTCTAGCTGTGTATATTGGAATGCCTTTAAAAAACAACAATGGTCTAGCTGTGTATATTGGAATGCCTTTAAAAATAGTAGTCTAGCTGTGTATATTGGAATGCCTTTAAAAAATAGTCGTCTAGCTGTGTATATTGGAATGCCTTTAAAAAACAACAATGGTCTAGCTGTGTATATTGGAATGCCTTTAAAAAACAACAATGGTCTAGCTGTGTATATTGGAATGCCTTTAAAAAACAACAATGGTTTGATAATTATAGTCTGATGACTGGCTGTACTGAAATTAATGCCTTAGAAAAATAATCAAAATTTTAAATCACAACATAAGAAAATTATATTTTCCCAGAAACTAGTAGGTCAGGAATGATTAGTAAGGAATGGTTAGGTCAGGAATGATTAGAAAAGAATGGAAAGGTCAGGAATGGTTAGCCTGGAAGAAAAAAATTTGCATCAGGGATGAAATAATAAACTCTGCAACTACATTTTTATTAAAAAATTTTAAGAAAAATAAATATATTAAAACCATGAAGTTCAATCTAGAAACCTATTATATTTTTAACTCTTTACTCTTTATCTTGGCAATCTGCACATTCAAATTGATTTCACACTGCTCTGAACTACAGTCATAATCAAACCATAAAATCACCATCTTAATTTTTACTACCATCTATTACTACTTTGAAATTCACCATATCCATTTTAATTTAATATCTTAAATGAAATAAAATTCGGAATTTGTAATCAAGCCAAAAATAAAATCTTGCAAGATGTGAGATTATCATTTTTTTAAAAAAAAAAAAAAAACAGCATACAATGTAAAGAGTGCACATGTGAAAAAATATGGTGGACAAAGAGGGAGGTGGGGTTGGAGAGAAGCAGTGATATGGCTTTATTATAGCTGTGTGTATTAAAAATATACCAGTATTGTTGACATAAATGTTTAGGTCATAAAGCATCTCTAATCAATTTCAAAAGTAAATTTTAACTAGAAATTGTTTAATTTTCAAAATGTTGAAAAATCAGAATAAATATGGTATCTGGCTGATAAAATTACTCGCTTTCAAAAGTACACAATATAGAAATTGTTAAATATCTCCTAATTCCACAAGGATTTGAAAACTGCTGAATAATGTTTTGCTGCTCAAGACCATTAAGTGTCCTTATAAAGCAAGTCAACATGGTAGTTAAATGGTTTCTAAGGTAAGCCTACGTTTTGAGTCTTCCGGCTGAGTATGTTTGGAAGGTTCTGGTCCTGTATCATCAGGTCTGATCTCACTCTGGAACATTTGTTCTAGAAGTACATCCATTTTCTTTCGCCCTAAAATAGACAATAATGATGGAGTTATTAGGAAAAAAAATGTTTTGTTTTACTTATAGTTTCTATTATTACCTGATGACTGTAATTATAATTATGAAATCTGTATATAATTATCATGGAAATATATATCTTAGAACATTGTAGAGGAAACAGTTAAGAAATTCATTGGAATTTCAGGGCTTAGCAAATGAGTCAAAAATGCTGATGATTCTGAGGTATTAAATAAGGTTTTAAGTCAGTTTAAAACACAGTTTAATGTAAAATAGGCTCATGATTTTAGCTGTGGTCATGATATTAGTTGAATCTATTCTATCACAATCAATATAGTTACATTTATTTGATATTTATTGATTGATTTACATCTTACCAGTAATTCATAAATATGAAAATGTTATTTTTATATAAATCTATGAATCTCTTATAATATTTCTACTTCAAAATATTTAATATTAAATTTATATATATATATATATTTATATTTAATATTAAAGCTAGTAAAGTTCCAAGAGAGAAAGAGAGAGGGGGTGATTGAACACCAAGAAATCAATCATTCTATAGTATGTTGAAAATGACTATGTAAAGAATTCATTCATTCTTTAGTGTATAAATAGTTACTATAAACCAAGAAATCAATTATTCTACAGTATATAAAGAGTTACTGTATAACTTGAATTCAATCTTTCTATAGAATGAGGAGATTTGCATCAAGGATTCAAATAATTTATGTTATGTAAACATTCACTGTACCAAGAATACAATGTATCTATAGGGCATAAATAATTCTTGTATAGAGAGCACAGACAATTCAATTAATCTATGGTATGTATACAGGGCACAAATTCAATGCACACACACGTACAGAATTAAATGAACATTTGGTAATTTGTTCCAATAGTTCCTACTTATTTATAAAAAGAAAATTACTTCTTTTCTGCAAGTGGAAGCGTAGACCACTTTCTTGAGATATGTCTGGGATGCTGTCAGTGTCAGAGTCAGAGTTCTCTGTGGTTACAGTGCCCGCAAATCTAGAATCATGCTCAGGCAACTCTTCTTGTTCTACAAGCTCTGCTTTATCCCCCATTCCAGGGACACTTTTCTTAGATTTCCTGTTGTGAGTAATAATGTGACCCAAAGTTGAGTCATAAAAGTCATAGAATTGACCAAGATTAACAAGTTAAAGTGAGTCATAAAAGTCATAGAATTGACCAAGATTAACATTATTAAGTTAAAGTGAGTCATAAAAGTCACAGAACTGACCAAGATTAACATTATTAACAAGTTAAAGTGAGTCATAAAAGTCATAGAATTAACCAAGATTAACATGTTAAAGTTGCCCAATTTTGCTAACAATCACAAAAGATCTGCTGTGAAAATCTTTCTTTGGACCACAAATAATAAAATGACTTCTGTTTCAGTCATGAAGGACTCTGCTGTAATGCCTGTCAATTGTTAATCACTTCATAGCAGGCAATTTTTCTAAACTGTGTAAATTTATTTTGCAGACTGACAGTTTTTATATTTCTATACATTGTAATTTTATTACAGTAAATATTTCTCAAATAACCAAATTTTCAAGCAAGTGGCAATAGTTTCAATGAAATTTCTTTTTAAAGATATCACTTACCCACTGCTGCTAACTTTACCAACAACTTGAGAATCATGATGATGTGAATCCCTTTCATCATGCTGTAGCTAATATTTCTTTTCCTTTATCATACTTTGACTAATCAGATCTTTTCCCTTTGTCATGCTGTAGCTAATATTTCTTTTCCTTTATCATACTTTGACTAATCAGATCTTTTCTCTTTGTCATGCTGTAGCTAATATTTCTTTTCCTTTATCATACTTTGACTAATCAGATCTTTTCCCTTTGTCATGCTGTAGCTTATATTTCTTTTCCTTTATCATACTTTGACTAATCAGATCTTTTCCCTTTGTCATGCTGTAAATAATCAATTCTTTTTCTTTTATCATGTTGTGACTAATAACCTTTTTCCCTGAGTCATGATGTGACTATTCACTGATTTCTGTCACTACTTTTTCTCTTTACCATGGTGTGACTATTCTTTCCCTTTATCATGGTGTGA
Source organism: Sinotaia quadrata (assembly GCA_028829895.1). Lineage (NCBI taxonomy): Eukaryota > Metazoa > Mollusca > Gastropoda > Architaenioglossa > Viviparidae > Sinotaia > Sinotaia quadrata. The sequence goes on along the minus strand of CM054177.1, from coordinate 40,160,993 downwards.
CTATTCTTTCCCTTTATCATGGTGTGACTATTCTTTACTTTTATCAGGTGTGACTATTCTTTCCCTTTATCATGCTCTCACTACTCTTTCCCTTTATCATGTTGTGACTACTCACATTCATTTCCCTTTATCATGTTGTGAATATTCCACTCTTTTCCATTTATCATACTGTGACTACTTCCACTCTTTTCCATTTATGGGGCTAGACCTATCTAGATTTAGCTAAAAAAAGCCACATACCTGCCTTGTCCTACTTCACATTCCAGGTAAACTTATCTTTAATCACATTAACCAAAGTATAGCTTTCAGGGACAAACAGTTTAAGAAATGTTGTGTACACAGTGATGCTAGTATTTTTCTTTGCAAATTTTTTTTTTAATTCCCATCATGTTTGTGAACTTATATCAGCTAAACAATTATTTTCCTGAAAAGATACATAACATATAAAGATGCTCACAAAATTTCATCAAAATCTCTTCACATGTTACTGAATAGCAAAAATAGACAAAAATACACTCCTTGCCAGGTAAGTCTACTCCCTTATACTGTGATTACTCAACTTTTTTCCTTCTTCACAAATGACTTTTTCCCTGTATCACACTGTGATGACTCCCTTCTTTTCCTTTTATCATGCTGTGACTATTCCACTCTTTCTGTTTATCATGCTTTGGCTATTCCACTCAAACAACAGATTAGTAAAATAATAAAAGGGAATTAAAATCCAACATGAAGAGATAATTAAAATATAAACAACTAAAAATGTAAATTAACAAACCTAAGATAATGATTAATAGATGAGAGTGGCTCACAGGATGTGTTAAAGTGCATTTTATTTATTTATTTATGAAATTAATTCTTTTGCATTTTAAATTTAGAATATTTAATATTTATTTAATTTTTATTTATAAAAGTAGTAATATGTTATTATAATTTTTGATAATTTATAAACACTATTTTATTTTCATTTTTATTTATTTTTGTTTGTTAAGAACTCTGCCCACTAGTAAGTGGTGGGCAAGAAAATACTCAACTGAATAGAAATTATGAAAATTGCACAACATAGAATTAGAAACAAATGTTAGTTCACTATATAACTAGTCTAATATATCTAGACCTAGAAACCAATTTCCAACCCTCTCTTCTCAGTCACAAAGTTGTAATTTATTTCTATATTCTATACTGACCAGGTAAATTATATAAAGTCACATATGCAAGTCAGTCAGACCAGGTAAATTATATAAAGTCACATATGCAAGTCAGTCAGACCAGGTAAATTGCATAAGATCACAAGCTGCAAATCAGTCAGACCAGGTAAATTGCATGAGATCACAAGCTGCAAATCAGTCAGACTAGGTAAACTGAATAAACATCAAAAGTAAGAAGTAGTCAGGTAAATTGCATAATGTTACAAGTTTTAAGCCAGTCAGGTTAGGTAAATTGCATGTCACTAGTTCAGGTTAGATAAATTGCATAATGTTACAAGTTGTTAGTCAAACTAGGTAACTTGCACAAGTCACAAGTTGTAAGTCAGTCAGGGTCATGTACTCACATGCCAATACCCAGACCCATTAGCTTGATTTTTGTTTCCACTGCAGACTCTGGTCTAAGAGCATCATGCAGCGAATACTCCAAAATAAATGCTTCCAAGATGAAGGCTGTAAAAATGCTATGATAAAATTAGATAATTTTTGTTATTAAAACATTACTAGTTTTTCTCAGTTTCAAAAGCCTTTTTATATAATTAGTTTCAAAGTTATCTCTGTCTCACAATGTTTTATAAATACTGCTATCTTTGTCTCAGTGACAAAGTATTTTATTAAAGTGCTGCTATCTTTTACTCAGTGACAAAGGTACTCTTAATCCGTTGAGTGTTGGTGGGACAGGTGCCTTCCCAGGTAAAAATTATAGACAGTGCCGGTGGGACAGGAGACTTCCCACCAGCTCACTCACTCAGTCTCAGTTATGCCAATCATTCAAAATAACCAATCAGAGTGAAGGAAAGATATGTTTGGCTTCAGCAGCCAATCTGCTCTAAATTTTATCATTGGATAACTATTATTAGAAAGACCATGCCACTGAAAGGGCACAAATTCTCTACCACTCCACTCTTGTTCAAGTTGAGCAGCCATTTTGAACTGAGTTTTTTGTCAGGCATGGCAAGTTTTGAGGCCAATTTGAGTTATTTTGAGTTGTGTGATTGATCCTACCTAACAAACTTTATTGTGTGGTTGATTCTAATTAACTTTAGATGAAATTTAACCAGCCCCTACTGAAATTTTGGATGTGACCATGTGATAATTAAAAAAAAAAAACGGTCATCCTCAAAGTATGCATGGCTTTCATGTGACACTTTTGTTCTGTTCAAAAGCATGGAATTGTTCCATGAAACAGTGAATATTTACACAAGAACAATTATTATTTTATATTATATTAACTGTCAATTTAAGACAGTATTCTGATTGGATTTTATTCAAGGGAACATAATGATAATGCAATTCAACAAAAGGAAAAGGTAAGAAAACCTTTTATTTATTTTTGAATTTGAAATAATAGCCACAACATATTCAGTAATTAAATTTAAGTAAATACTTTAAAAATGCCCGCTCCCCCCCCCCCCCATATTTTTGAAAATCTTTTTAGAAATATATGAATTATACTTGCTTTTAATTTTTAGTAGACTTGTAAAAAAAAAATTTAAAAAAACCCCAGTGAAAACGGTCACAAGTTCAACAAAAAGATAAGAAAACTTTTTATCATTTCTTTGTTTTTCAATTCGAAATAAACACTTTTAAAATTCCTCAGTATATCTATAATACTTATTTTCAAATTTTCTTTTGGAATTATATTCACTTTTTGTTTTTTTAGTGGACTTATATAAAAAAAAAAAAACCTGATAAAAACATTCGCAAGTTCAACAAAATGATAAAAAAAAAAACTTTTTATTATTATTTGAAATAATGACAAAAAAACTTTTTATTATTATTTGAAATAAATCAAAAATAATACTTTCAAAATTCCTTAGTATGTCTGTACTACTTATTTTGAAAATTTTTTTGGAATATACTCGCTTTTAATTATTTAATAAACTTGTTTTTTTTTAAAATGACGCCGAAATTCATAAGTTCGACAAAATGATAAGAAAACTTTTTATTATTTATTTATTTTTGAATTTTAAAAAATTAAAAATAATACTTTTAAAATTCCTGTCACCCCTATGCTAAATAAATAACTGCATATAATAGTTTTCAATAGACTGCATAAGAAATAAATTTTGGGGGGTGAGTAGCAAACTAAATTATGGCTTAAAATGATTATTAGTTTTTAGCAGACTTACACTACATAATTAGTAAGTAAATGCATTATACATTAATGCTTGACATAGATGCTAACAGTTACTTAAATGGCAAATGGTGACCAGTTCTTTGTTCGATACTGTTTTGTTTAAAAAAAAATTAATCTCTATTTAATCCGTTACAGTAAAATTACACAAACAGGAAAGCTCATGCATTTTTAAAAAAAATTAAAGTTGATGGAAGAAAGTGTATATGGTTATAAGATAAAATAGAAACTGATGTGTCTAAAACATTATTCATTATTATTAAATTTATAATTCATTAAAGGTGCAATTTCCAATGAACTGTCTCCTATTCAACAGTGTTGTTCAGCAATGGAAATCTCAAGAATCCAACAATGTATAAAACAAAAAAACCTGTAAACATAAATCTGTAATATTAAAAAACAGTAGGTCTAGTAGTTGTAGAGCAACAAGAATAGATAAAGTCAACAAATGTACTAGTTCTTCAATGATAATTATAAATTCTTTAAACTGAACTAAAATAATACAAACAAATCCACTTAAAAGATAAGAATGACTTATTTGCTTACTTGGAACTATCAATTAAATACTACAACTCTACTGCCATTATACCATAGGTTTTCTTTCATTTCCAGTTTGTGCATAAAATTCTTTATTTAAATTATTTGTGATAAGCTTGGTATTAAATGCTAATAGTCTATCTGTTTTTCTTCATTCTCTTTTAAACCCATAACAAAAGTAAGAGATGAGCATACAACCACTTACTTGAGTAAAAATTCTTTACAAAACAACAGGTTGGCTCTAGCCTAGAGTTAAAACTTTTTTGCAAAGTAAAAGAACTGCTTACTTTAGCTTAGATTTTTCATAAAACTGAGAGATAAGCTCTAGCCACTTTTATCAGCTTAAACATTTTACAAAACTCAAAGAGATAAATACAAGATACTTACACAAGCTTATATACTTTAAAAAACTCAAAGAGATATGGTACTAGTCACTTATGTGAGATTAAAATCTCTTTACAAATGGACACAAGAACTTACACACTTTAAAAAACTCAGAGATAAGTACTAGACACTTACCTGGTCTTAAACACTATACAAAACTTAGAGATAAGTACTAGACACTTACCTGGACTTAAAAGTGTACAAAACTCAGAAATAAGTACTAACTTACATGAGCTTAAACACTTCAGAAAACTCAAAGAGATAAGCACTAGACACTTACATGAGTTTAAACACTGCACAAAACTCAGATAAGTTCTATACACTTACGTGACTTTATAAAACTAAAAGAAATATGTACTAGACACTTACATGAGTTTAAATCATTTACAAAACTAAAAAATAAGTACTAGACTCTTAACTGGGCTAAACTCTTTACAAAAACTCAAAGAGAGTACCAGACACTTATCTGGGCTAAACTCTTTACAAAAACTCAAAGAGATAAGTTCTAGCAACTTACATGAGTATAAACACTTTTGAAAACTCAAAGAAATAAGTACTAGACACATGAGTTTAAATATATGTACTAGACACTTACATGAGTTTAAACACTTTACAAAAATCAGAGATAAGTACTAGACACTTACATGTTTAAACACTTTACAAAAATCAGAGATAAGTACTAGACACTTACATGAGTATAAACACTTTTGAAAACTCAAAGAAATAATTACTAGACACATGAGTTTAAATATGTACTAGATGCTTACATGAGTTTAAAAACTTTTGAAAACTCAAAGAAATAAGTACTAGACACATGAGTTTAAATATGTACTAGACACTTACATGAGTTTAAACACTTCACAAAAATCAGAGATAAGTACTAGACACTTACATGTTTAAACACTTTACAAAAATCAGAGATAAGTACTAGACACTTACATGAGTTTAAACACTTTACAATCTCAAAGAAATAAGTACTAGACATTTACCTGGGCTAAATTCTTTATAAAACTCAAAGAAATAAGTACTAGACATTTACCTGGGCTAAATTCTTTATAAAACTCAAAGAAATAAGTACTAGACACCTACCTGGACTAAATTCTTTATAAAACTCAAAGACAAGTACTAGACATTTACCTGGATTTAAACTCTTTACAAAACTAAACAAGATTAGCATATTACTTGCTTACTTGAGTTTTAACTTTTTACAAAAATAAAAGTGATTATCTTAGAGCCACTTACTCGAATGTAAATTATTTATCAAAAAAAAAGAGATTAGTACTGTCCACTTACTTGAGTACAATGACTACACAGCACAAATGGAAAAGGAAAAAATATATTCGTGCTGCCTTGCTGGTTACATGTACAAAACCTGATGTCAAAAGTGACCAGTGTTAAGGAATATTTTAACATCTTGTTGATTAAGTACAGGATTCTTCTGCAAATGATGCAAAACACACACACACACGTGCAAGCTATGTTCAGCCACACAGAAACATATTAAACCATATTTCAACTCAGAACTAGGTTCAAAGTTTAATTCTATTTAAACTGTATGACAATGTATCAATATAATTAGATCAATTCAATTAAATTTATAACATTGTAACTGGTTTTAATTTATATTTAAAGTGTTTGACATTATGTACTAAAATAAAGGATTTAATCTCAATATGTTTAAACCGTCACATTTCATTATAAATGGATCTCAGTTCAAATACCTTTAAACTATTTGGTATATGTATTATGTCTAAGTTAATTTTGTATCTCTTTAAACTGTATGATACAATGTATTGAACCTAAGTTGATTTCAAATACCCTTAAACTGTATGATACAATGTATTGTACCTAAGTTGATTTCAAATACCCTTAAACTGTATGATACAATGTATTGTACCTAAGTTGATTTCAAATACCTTTAAACTGTATGATACAATGTATTGTACCTAAGTTGATTTCAAATACCCTTAAACTGTATGATACAATGTATTGTACCTAAGTTGATTTAAAATACCCTTAAACAATATGACATAATGCGTCATTATAACTGGTTTTAATTCACCTGGTTTAAACATTAAACTTTTAAGTTTAGATATCTTGGAATATCTCAAAGTATCGACAAAAAGAAATTACTCAAGTGCCTGAAATTATGATTCTAAGGGAGAAGAATAGATAAAAATGAACATATTCTGACAAAGAAAAGGTAAATAGTGAACTCAGTCTAACACACTTACCAACAAAGAAAAGGTAAATAGTGAACACAGTCTAACACACTTACCAACAAAGAAAAGGTAAATAGCAAACACAATCTGACTCAACATTTACTGAATGTTATGCTTATCATATATGGTGAAAACTCAAGAATGGATTTTTTTAACTCTTGAATATTTTCAGGAGCAATGAAATGCACACAAAAGATTCACTGGAAAATACAAGAGACAAGATAACAACAAAATCAATATTAAAGATGAACAAACCAAAGAAAAGTGCAGACAATCGACCTGGAGAATAAGAAATTGAAGAAGACAGCAAACTAATTTAAATGAAGTTTCCAACAACAAAAACAAGATAACAAAACTGTAATTGATAGCCAAAACAAAGAAATTATTGAAAAGAATATAAAACATCAGTAAAACAATGCAAATAAAACAAAAGTTCAATAAACAGGCCATTCGCATAGATAAATCAACAAGCCACACACATGCACTCACAGATCACTGAAGGTGGAGCCTCAAACATCAGTTTAAAAAAGTACAAGTAAAACAAGAATTAATCAGGCCACTCACAGATAAGTAAATAGGCCACACTCATGCACTCACAGATCACTGAAGGTGGAGCCTCAGAACACCAAAAGAAGAATAACATTGACAACACAATACAGGTATAAACACCAAATGGCAGATCTATCTTGCCTCTTGCAAAATACTTACATCACATTTATCATAAGGAGCAATAAAAAATGAATGTCAGTCCAAATATGAAATTTGTAAAATTGAAAACACTAAAATCACTAACTGATATCATATTAATCACAGTAAATTATTTGAATGATAATATGATATAATATTAATTATCAGTACTACAAATTAATACTACCAACAGTTATTTTTAAAAACAAAAGATTGATCAATTTTATATTAATAATAATATTAGATATCATGTCATCACAAATATTTGCAATATAAATAACACCTGTTATCATCATTTAGAATTGAAAGGTTGAATGTGTTTTTAGGATATATATATGAGATTACACACAAAAAAATAATGTCACTAATAGGTGGAATTCAAAGATCTAATGCTTGAACCAAGCTCATTTTCATTCCAAACAGGGTAATCATGAATAAGCAATAGTAAGATTTCATGCTTTTAATATATTTCTTTAATTTAGAGAATGAAGAAACACTTTTATTTTATTTATACAATATTTTTATGTACTATGCATGCACCAAGTTAATTATCCTCAAATAAAATATCAGATAAAATTTGATTCTGTATTATATAAATATTTGTTCTTATATAAATACCCTTAGGGATTGACCTTTCTTTACTAAAAGTATTTTTCTGCTCTTTGATTGCTATTTTAAAATCTTTTTTTCTTTTTGCTTAATTTTTTTTTATCATATTAAAGAACACATTCTTCAAGTAAGAACTTAAAATATCTTGAGTAGCAAGCATAAAGAAAGAGTTCATTGCTCAAAGGATATCATGCCATTGATTCACTACCATCAGCTCAAAAAGAAGGACAAAGGACTTGAGTATATCATTAAAGTTGTTGCTGCAGTAATGCAGGCGGTAAAATGTTGTATTCTGTAGTGCAGCATTACCACACCAAAGTTGCTCTGTTTTCTTTGTAGTCTCATTGTAACCATGATAGGTAATTAACCCTTGAAAGCTTTCCATTCCAATAATGGCAAAAAAATAATAAAATACCTGTGGAAATGAGTCCAGTAATTTACAAGTGATATTCTTAACTTTAAAGGTGGAAATATGAATCTGATATTGCAAAGCCATTTTTATAAATTATCAAAAGTTAGTAAAGTGCAAAGTAAATTCTTTATCATGTCTGTACATAGACTATTTATATAATTTTATTTTTTAGATCCCACAGAAAAGTCCCATTAAAAGTGTTTAAATTAAAGCATTTCCTACATAAATGATCTCTGGAGATGTGACACCTCTCTGGGCACCCTTCACTTGTTATCGTTATTATTTATTAATTAACAACCCATAACTAATTATAAATGATCAAGAATCTTAATTTATAGTTATAAATAATTCTCTCACAAGATCAACATCACTCACTTGGTGGATTATAAGAGTGTCATAAAACTCTACTCTTTACACAAAAATAAGATATATATTTTATTGTCACTTAACGTTCTGCAGGTGGAAACTTCTTTCTAAAGGAGTAATAAAAAGCTATCTTTTATTTATATTTAATGAGCACCCATACTCCCACTATTCCTCCAACATAAGTTTAAATATATGTGCAAGAAGGTTAATAAATTTATTAAATCAACAGTCAAATATAAAACATATGAATATAATAAAAAGAGCGTTGACATTTACATCACTTCACAACATTTGATTAGCGATAGACACTTATTCAGTTTATATTAGCAGAGACATCAAATTAACATATATATATATATATATATATATATATAATCAAGTTCATGGGTATAATTCATCACAGAAATGAGAGTGGAGTTTTAGAGAGATAATTATAGTCAATGTACATAACCTTTTCAATGATGGTCACTGTCATTAGCATGTGTTCACAATCACGTGATTTGCTACAAGTCACTTTCTTTCTTATTAGATGACGGTCAACATACCCATTCTAGGCATGTTATACAATTGTTCTAGAATTTTCAATGCACTCACAAGCACACCATAGAGAATCATCCATAATTTTGTATGCACTATCACAACACACTATGAGGAATGTTCTAGAATTTTTGTGTACACTACCTGAGCACACCAGGAGGAATGTTCAAGAAAATCTTCATGAATTCTCGAGACCAAACTCAAGCCTCAATTTTCGTTGTATTGGCCCTCAAATGGAATTCCCAGGAATCAATTTACAGCAACATGTTTACTGATAAGTTTGATGACAATGTTCGATATACACACACCAATCTGGTCCAGTAGAGTACAGTAGTCACTACAAGGTGGATACAAGGCCACAAAACCAAAAGACAAAGACACGCTCCTTTCTGCAAAAGTCAAATTGTAAAATTCAGGCATATTTCGTCTCTAAACTCCTTTCTCTCTTTCACACATTCTCAAATTACAAATCCTGCAACAATATTCATTAGCCCAATATGCACACAGCATAAGAAATACAGCACTGATCAAAATTCACAAGCGTAGTGTATAACTTAGTCAAATTAGTGAACATGAAATAATGGTTCAGTTACACAAGCATTCTCCAATTCAAATCATAGAGCAATAGTAAACATGTATAAAATATTTCTAAGTACATTCTTTCTTTATCAGTCAGTAACTTACTATAAACTAATGATCACCTTTATGACTGGACTTGAGTTTTATGTCAAAATCAAAGTGGTTAGAATATAGAACATCTTCAACAAAGTAACTTTTGGTCCATCCCTATTGGATGAAGTTGTTATCAACAAGTGTGAGACTATTAGTCAGAAAAACTACTCATCCACTTGGAACCGGTTTGGATTGCATCAGCAAGTTCTAGCATATTCTTTACCGGAGTTGTTTACTCCAACTCTAGTACTTTACAAAAATACCATCATAAGCAGTGCCCAAGGTCAGGTCATGTTAACACTGACAACAAATATATAATTAATAAGTTTAGAAATAGGGATAGGCAAATTTACTCAGCCATAGAAGTCAATATTGATATCTGGGAATTTTTAATTTGCCAAGAGACACCAGCATCAAGTATCAGAGAAATAAATGAAAAACTAAAAAGGTTAATAACCATTAATAAGGTCTCATCAAGATATTCTATTTCTCCTATTCAAAAGAGACATAAATGTTTATAAGATTAAATTAAATGAAAATCATGAACCCATTACAGCAATATTTTTTAAAAAATAACTCACAAAGTTTTGGAAATTATCAAAGTCCAAAATTGTCCCACAAATCTTATCACTTAATAGGCCAATCCAAATTCACTTAATTACTTCATGACCCATATGTTAACCATGACATATTTACTACCTCCTGAATATTGCTCATTTAACGCTTCATTATTTTCTGTGTGGTATTCAAAACTTTAATGCTTAAATTTGTAGAAAAATGCATGTAGAAAAATTGGAAGTTTACCATTTGAGACACTAAAGGCAAAGCAAATAAGTTATATTATTTGAAAAACAATATACACTCTTTACAATATACCTATAGCTATTAAGAGATTTATTGACTTGTACACATTTAAGAGATGTACACACAGAGTGTACCCATTAAAATGCAGCTTTTAAGAGATATAAATATACACACTGAATGTATCCTTTAAACATATTTTTAAAAAGAGATATACACTGAATGAACCCTTTAAACATGCTTTTTAAAAGAGATATATACACTGAATGAACCCTTTAAACATGCTTTTTAAAAGAGATATATACACTGAATGAACCCTTTAAACATGCTTTTTAAAGACACAGTGTTCTTTATAAATTATATCTAAATAAGAAATAGAAACTTTTAACAGAAACAGAAGCCTTTAAGAAAAAAAACAGACAAAATACATTTTCAAACAAAGTAAAATCATGGAAATTGTTTTAAAATGTACTTACAAAAATGACTCCTCCATAAGTACCAATTGAAGGACCAATATTAATAATGGTTTGAATGAGAATTTTAAACCTATAGAAAGGAAAACACACAATCTATGTATTAAAACAGGTCCTAATATATTATACTGGTAAAAGTGGAACTCTTTTAATAGTATTAATGTATAAGGTTCTTAAACAGCTCAGTTTGTTTGTCTTAACCAATATAATAAAATCAAGGTTAACATTTTCTATACAGAGCAGCCAGTGCAGGCACAGTAACAATTAGATATTAAATTACAGTGCAGTTATTTTATGTTAAATTACAGTGCAACCACCTGATATTAAATTACAGTGCAATTACCTTATGTTAAATTACAGTGCAGCCATCAGATATTAAATTACAGAACCACCACCAAGTATTATATTTCTTGTGAAACCACAAGTCATTAAATTTCTTGTGCAACCACCAGTTATTAAATTTCTTGTACAACATATGTTTCACATGTCAATTTGTGACTCATTGTACAATGCTGTAATTGCAATTAAAAAAAATCTGGTCAGATTTATTTAATCAGCATTTTATGTATTTGTTTAATGTGCACTACTGTACACAATAAATTGTTTGTAAACATTTGTTTGGTGTGGGCTGAGGTGCACTTAAGTATATAGTCTATGTTCTATGTGTTTTGATATCTTCATGAAACATGTGATAAATGTAGTTATTTGGAACTATCTCTGTAAGACTGAACACTTATTCACTGTCAAATCAAACCCTTACAGAGCTATCCCAATGCTAGTGATCATGCTTGATCAAAGCTATCCCATTTTACTGACCATGCTAGATCAAAGCTATCCCAGTTTTACTGACCATGCTAGATCAAAGCTATTCTAGTGTTACTGATCATGCTTGACAACTGATTGTCCAAGTGTTACTGACTATGCTTGATCAAAGCCACCCCAGTGTTATTGACCATGGTTGATCAGAGCTATCCCAGTGTTACTGACCATGCTCAACCAGAACTATATCATCCCAGTAGTGACCATGCTGTCAAAGCTTTCCCAATGTTACTGACCATGCTGTCAGAGCTATACCAATGTTATTAACCATTCTGTAGGAAGAAGCTGCCAGAGCTATCCCCATGTTTTATATAAGTGGAAACTGAAGAGAGACTTAAATTTAGAGGCTGGAAAAGAATATTTCACATAAATTATTCCAAGTCTCTGAATTTAGGTGAATGTGATGACAAGTATTATTTCATAGTTTGTATATGCTTTGCGAAAGATACTAAAAACCTTTATGTGAATGTTGTAGTGCAAGTGTTACTAAGTAATTTGTCAGACAAATATTTATTTAAAAGCACTTAAGTAATTTTTGTGATTATTTCTCATATTGTGTGTTTTATGTTAATATGTCTTGAAAATAATCCAAGTGAGTGATAGAACATACTCTACATACATATGAAAGCAAGTGGTGGTATTGTTTATTGCAATGCTGTATTTCTGCCTTGAGCTAGGTATGCGTAAAGTTTGTGACCTTGACAGAAACAAATTTTGTTATCTGAAATTATATATTTATATGTAGTTTGGTCCACAGTTAGTGCATGAGATTAAAACATTACAAGGAGTAAAAATCTTAAGATTTTATTTAAATATAAAGAATGTCATAATCTAACTGCATCTGCAATCTCATTCTAATAAATTATAACTATAACTATTCCATCACCCAACTGTTACAAAACTATTAAAAGAAACAAAGAACTTAATCACTAAAAGTATAATTCATCTATTATTGAACTAACATAGTATTAGTAATTCTAACCACAGTCACCGACTAACCATTGTTGTTTGCCAAGGAATGTTAGAAAGAGTTTTGACAATTATACTGATCAAGATCTACATGACTAATGATTGAGTTTCAGTCCAATTATTGTTATTTTGCAATCTATGATTATGCGCACAAACTGTTTCTCTCCTGTTTTACACTCACACTCAAACTAGTCAGTCAAATGCTAGAAGAATCTTTTTAATTTCAGAATTCTGCTTTAGTTTACTAATGTTTTTTAAAAATTAATAGATATAACATTCAGAAAGTAATACTTAGTTTGGAAAATGTGAGAAAAATGCAACATTTTGCACTGTCACGAAAGATTTTGTTGTATTTATAGGTGTTTTGACTACCATATGTTATTAGGATTAACTGGTAAATACACTCAAAATCTCATATTACTTTGTTAATTGATTTATTTCAGCAGTCTGGAACATATCTGTGTTAATCCATACAAGTATGAGTAACATAACATTCTTCTGTTGATTTTAGGCAGCTTTCAGCATTTCTCTCAGTTTTCTTATCTCGCCCAACTCATACTTATTAAACTTGCTTACTTTTAATGTGAATCTCTTGTTTCATCCAACTCATACTTACTAAACTTGATTACTTGCATGATGAAGAGATGATAAACATATTCAATTAAATAGATTTCAATACGAAACAGGATATTGATTAGAATGAAACACTCCTTTATTAAAATACCAGTGAATATAATGCAAATTATTTGGTTTGTTTCTGTAAATAATTATTAATGATGAAGATTTTCTAATTTTAGTGATTTTTCGGCATTAAAATGTGAATTAAAAAAAAATAATGCACATATAGAAAACTTGCTTTATACAGTCATTCCATAATATATTCAAATAAAAATGCATTAAAACCAACTCCATAAAGTTTATTTTTTAAAAATGCTGTTTCAGGGTGGACTCTTCCCTTAATTCACTATCTGTATACAAATATTTTTACAACACACAAAAAATATTTTTTTCCTCTCAACTGTCCTCTTTCAAAATTATATTCATAATGCATGTTGTGTCTTTGTGTGTATGTGTATGTGTGAAATATATAAAGAAAACACCCCTTGTGAAGTTTAACCTTTTGACAATGCGAAATATCTTGAACAGTCTCAGTACTCGTAAGACAAAAAGAATATCCAGTGTTTGTATTTCCTCTTGCGCTGAAAATAACAATTATACAGTTTCAGACAATTGTATACTAAGTTTTACTGTCTATGACATGAACAAACATATATACAGTTTCTGACAACTGTGTACAAGGTTTTTATATGACTTGAACAATAGATAATTGTTTCAGATAATTGTGCTCTGTTTTATTTATATGGAAAAAAATAAATACATTTTAAGATAATTGTTTAACTAACTTTTATTTACACACACACACACACATATATATATATGTGTGTGTGTGTGTGTGTGTGTGTGTGTGTGTGTGTATTTTTTTATATAAAGACAACTGTATTACTAAGTTTTATTTATATGGATAAACAAATAAGCATTCTCTGGGTAAGTGCACCACAAAGGATGGATCCATTTGAAATGTTTACTTAAAAATAAAGCATTAAAATATCATGTGTTTATATTCTATATATTCAGAATTATTGTGAGAGATATATATGATATTTGCATGAATTTGTGTTTATTTTGTAATTATTTGTAATACAAATTCATTTTGAACTGAAAAAAGGCAGCTATTTTCAAAGGGTAGGGGAAAGGGAGAGTTCTTGCATAATAAGTGCTGATCATTCTGAGGGCTATCGTCCTTAGTCAGGAAAACCCCACAGTATAGTAATAAACACTGTCGCATTGATGGACTGTTCACCAGATCATGACAAATAGCAGACTACATGGCACTGGGAATGAAGAATAGATTGGAAATCCCAGCGATACTAACAGATAGACAAAATACCCTGACTAGAAAGAAAGAAAAGAGGAAAGAATTGATTTTCTTCATTAGTGTGTAAAGCAAAAATCCGAAGGAAGATGTGTGTCAAGTTATCAGTTTAGAGAGAGAATGAATATTTAAAATTTGTATTAATGAACTTTCCTTTGCAGGATAAATTAGTTTTAAAATTGTGAACAGGGGAAAAGCCCAACTTCAAAACTGAAATGTCATGTATATAACGTGATACTTAAAGCTGCATAAAAATTATAGGAAGATTTTCTAGTTTGCTTTGGAGTTGAAACTGTAATGTTGCTTCCATGAAGAATGGCAAAGGGCTTGAGGGAGACCAATCTGCAAGGAAAAAATTGACCAAAAAAATCATAGTTAAGTCCCTATAAATGTCCAGGTTAGACTGAGAATTTTTTTCAGATTGGTGTATCTAATTTCAAGTTGGACTTGGGTAATAGGAAAAACTGAGCCAAGTTTATACTGAACTTATTTTGCTGTGACCACTGACTCCATTAGGACTTGTATATTGGAGTCATTGAAGTCAGAACCACTTTGTGTTTAGAAAGGTTAATATAAGACACAGAAACATTGTAGATTCTCCTAGTAGTAAATAACTGATTAGCTGTTCCCTTGTGATTTTAGTGGGCTGTTTTCCTAAATATCAATTTCACTTTAATTAATTTTCTTATTTTCAATTTTTAATCATCTTGTTGCTAAATCCTTATCATTTCATATTTAAGTATTGCCATCCTATAATGTTTGTATTGTCATTGTCTTGTTAATTGTCAGTGACACCATCTGGGGGATGCATAAATGGAGCCATTATATGACATTTAAAACCAATGTTGTCTGTCTGTGTGTCCATCATCCATTCATTTCCATCATCAGGTAGCTTTCTTATCTGGGCCTAAGAAGTGATGGGTGCAAGACACAACAAAAGCAAACAATGCAAAACTCAAAGAACTTACATGCTCCAACACTCTTTTCAACAATAGTTGCAATCAAAGCAGAGCCAATCACAAGGAAGTCAAACCTGAAAATGCATATTATATGCATAACGTAATGTTATGTGGAGAAAGGAGTATTACACATATATACAGATTACATACATTTGAAGATTAAACATATACATAAAGATTGCATACGTAGATACCTGCCAAAACACATTAAAACTGGAATAAATGTAAACAAAGATATGTGAATGTGATTATCAACTGCAATGGTACTTGAAGAATTTTGTAAAAAGTAATTAGGTACATGTATTTATTAATTATACAAATTACCAAACAACAAAAATCACATTTATTTTATTAAAATTAAAAAGTTATTTGAATATCATTTCCATTTTTAATCTTTTAGTTAAAAAAGTCTATATATCAAGAAATTATTTTGTTTTTTTTAATAATTTTGAAGTGCTTATATACATTCAGTAAAATATGTGCAACACTTCAATGTGTTGATTATATTTAATTATCAATTTGCTCCATAAACTTATAATTTTCATCTATATAAAAATGTGGGAAATTAAATATTTTAAAACTATTAAACTATTTTTTCTATTGCATAAGAAAAATATAACCTACACATTCCATGCATGCAGAAAAAACTCTGCTGGACCAAAGACGTACAACTTCAAAATAATTTCAATGGTAAATGCAGCCAGGAAAAACCAATCCGCATCATCGACATCAAAACCAATGAAAAATGCATTGGCAAAAATCAGCAAATCAAATGAATAGCGAAAAAACCTGTAGAGAGAAATGCATTGGCAAAAATCAGCAAATCAAATGAGTAGCAAAAAAAACCTGTGGAGAAAAAGTACCAGCTATTTTTAAACAAAAAAGATTATCTAAGAGAGCAAGAAGTGACTCAAATTTACCTGTGAGTACAAGACTTGATATCATAGTATAAAATATGTCTCACAGATGAGAACATATCAGACAATTCAAAAATTATCTTACGATATGAAAATTCTAAAATAAAATTGACCTATAGTATATAGCATAAATCAAAACTTAGAATGGTTTAAAGGCTGAAATTTTAAAAACTAAATCTACATAATGTGTTGTATTGCTCACTTTTGCTTTGCTGATGTTAGGTGAACCATTTATTTAAACAATTCACAATATTACCACATCTATAATATAGACCCAATATAAAGTTAGTGTTTTATTAACAATACACATAAATATGATAACCAGTGCAACATGAAATGCTGTATAGATGGACAATAGAAACACAAAGACACCCAAGATCAACATTGGGTTAAATAGCTATTATGAGAACAATACAGTTAAGAGACTGACTTATGAACAATGAAATGAGTAAGACATACTATTGTGCTTGATGAAAAATGTTTCTGAATAGAACCCCCATGTATTCAGATAAGTTCTTCATACAAAAATAGGTTTATTCATTTTAATCTTCATCTGTATTACCTATTAATAACTGTACTGTCTTGATGAAAGCTATTTAACTCTAATATTGACTCTTGTAGCTGTTTTCATGTATTGTTTACCTATAAAACATTTTAATTTTCATGCTGTATTGATTTCTTTATTACTGCCTAGCAGTTGTACTGTTTATTATGTATGAATATTATAATTTAAAACATTAAATTCATTCTCCTTCATTACTTCATCTTGATATCTGCAATCTTTTGTAAAGCATTTGTGGAGTATTTAAAAATTAATTTTGACAACATACAAAGTGTAAAGTATTTTTCTGAAATTAAAGTTATTGAAAATAAGAGCATGCAGTTTCTGAAAATACAAAGGGAAATTATTATTATTTTTTTAAAATCCTCAAACTTCATTGGGCACAACAGCTCTATATATCTGATTTTAAATTATCTTAGAAGATATTTTGTCACATCCAAACTATGCCTTGCTGAACCTTTCTCCCAAATTTCTGAGAACTGATCTTTTGACCTTTCCAGTGTTTATCACTGTCATATGTGGGGTTATTTTATCAACCCTGTCTCAGCATTAATAAACAGAGCTATTAATAAGAATTTTGATTGACTTTAATGCCGACAACAGCCCCAAGGGGGTTGCCAAAAAGTGATCGAGATAATTGATGATCAAGATTACCAAAAACCAATATGGTGGCAATATTTTACAGTATTATAACATGCACTTGAAATTTCTTTATGTACATGATGTGCATTAATGAATGAGAATGTACATGCACATGTTTGGTGACTTTTTTACACAACAGTGTTGCAGCGATTTCTTTGATGAGGAAAACAATGCCCTTCTAAGTTGAAGCTGCAGGTTGTTAACAAGCCTTGGCCATTAATTGCTAGTGAGATGGTGAAGTAGCATCGATAACTAACATTTTCAAAAGCCAGTAATAAGTTGTCACAGGGGTCAAGGTAACCGATTTAAGTCGCGATTTTGGCCCTCTTTTGTTACTGAGATAGTGGGGTTCGGCGATATAAAACAATCGACGTAACCGATGAGAAAATGCTAAGACAAAGAGGGAATTTAGTGGTTCCACTTCAAAAATGTCATCTTACTAGGGTTGGCAAGTTAACCAATGCCAAGATTAGTGGGTTTGACTGTACTTTAAGTGCTAACAGTCCTGAAGATAAAATACTTTGTTAAACATCTCACCTATAAACAATGTGTTTGTTAACAGCCTTAATGATAATGTACACAGCCTATGATATCTTGCTTAATAAATTAAGCAAATTGTCTATTAAATATTTATTATAATTACTTGTGCCGCACAATGAACTTGACAAAATTACTGGTTGCAGAATTGTATGCCCTGGGTATAAGCAGCTCTAATAACGTTAATCGTTCTTTAACTTCTGTCAGTTTCACATGTAGCAGATCAGACATATTCAAGAAATCTTCTTTGTCTGCAAATAAGAAATATGTCACAAAATTTGAATTTAATGCTGATTTATTTTCACTCTTTGTTATAACAGAAAAGCAAAATATACTTAATATTCCTTTACATCCTCCTTTCTCTCTTGTAAAATATGACAGATCAAATCCAAAGCTAAAATATCTAAGAAATATTCACATTTATATAAGGCATAACTTCATAATTTTTTAATAAAAAAGAATAAATCTGTTACTAAATGCCATTTAGCCAATAAATAAATAGAATTATTTATGTGCTGATATTTAAACAACTGAATTCTCAACTTATCTATCTCATCTCAAACTGATGACCAGTGTATATGTACACACACCAGAGGTTACTTTATAGGAAAACTGGTCATTCCTGACCACTGACAATATAGCATCTTGAAAAGGAGAAATATCTTAAATATTTAGCCATTAAGACACAAACTGGTATATCCTAGTCACTGACAATATAGCACACATCTTGGAGAGAGGAAATATCTTAAACATTTAGCTATTAGATACAAACTGGTACAATCTGGTAACTGGAAATATAGCATACATCTTGAAGAGGGAAAATATCTTAAACATTTAGCTTTTAAAGACTGATTCCACAACTGCTAACATGAAGGCAATATTTACTGGAGAATAACAATAAAGTAACATTAAATAAATAGCAACAAAAAAATTAGCAGAATATCAAATCCAAGTACATGTAGTAACAGGCTAAACTTAGCAGAAATAAGGAAATGAGCCTAAAAAATTAGAATGAAATTAGAAACAATAAGGAAATGAGCCTAAAAAATTAGAATGAAATTAGCAGCAATAAGGAAATGAGCCTAAAAAATAGAATGAAATTAGCAGCAACAATTAAGTACATGAGCAGAGGTAAATTAGCAACAGCAATTCAGAAAATAAGCAGTAACAGAAATAAGTTGCAACAGCATTTAAGAAAATGAAGATTAACAGAAATAAATTGCAACAGAATTTAAGAAAATGAAGATTAACATAAATAAGTTGCAACTGTATTAAGGAAATGAACAGTAGCAGAAATAAGTTGCAACAGCAATTAAAGAAATTAGCCAAAAATAAAAATAGGATTATGATATCAATGAGAAAAATAAAATATATTTTTTAATATAAATCTTCTTTTGCTTTATTAACTTTATTTAGAGCTCTTTTTTTATTTTCCAACTGGTGCACTCTTTTGTAATTTACACTCTATTGAATGGCATATTTTTATCTAGAACTCTGTGATACTTTATTTAGAACTCTGTATTGTAGAATGTGATGGAGGAAATTTGTCTGTCCATATACAGAATTATATTTTATAAATTATTATACTGTATCATCAAAAAAACACCAACTTGTGACACTTTAGTCTGTCAAGATGACCATTAAGAAGCTTGATTTTGTTTCTTATGCTATTCAATGCCAAGAACATTAGGTGTGACACTAACTGGTTCCCATGAGACAATATGCAATCTGTGGAGACTGGTAACAAACAGTAAACACATAATAAAGGAGTGATCTCCCTATGTAAACCAGCATGATGACAGCATGAATGACTTGATTGCTAGAACACTCACCAGAACCAGATATGTTAGGAAACACCTGCAGATATCAGCAAAGAGTACAGGGCGAGAATGAGAAAGTGTCAAATGAGAACAAGTTACAATAGTTGATAGACTGGATCTGATTGCAGATATCAATGAAGGGGTACAGGGTGAGGAAGTGTCAGGTGTGAACACAAATTTCACTAGTCAACGTACTTAGAAAACCAGCAGTCATCCTGGTTAGTTTAATAGTTGCCAAACTGCTTTAGTTTAAATATCTAGTGGAATTCTTTGCTTGTTACTGCAATGAATCCAATCTGGGGAGTGATATATTAACTGTCTGGTAAGCTAATTGACTGATGGTAAGAATGAGAAGAAACATAGACATAGTTTGTTATATTACATATTTCTTGATGTAAAATATAAAGATGTTTTAGTTATGATGAATAACTTGATGTAAAATTTACTTTGAATGTATTTTGTTATGTCCATATATTCTTATAATTCCATCTGTATGGGGACAATATAATTTTTTGTAGACAGGTAAGTTGAGAATGAAAAGAGGAAAGTAAAATGCAAGAAATTATCATGCCAGAGATTTATATGTACACCACATTTCTGTGTTTAGTCCTGATGTTTCCTATCAACCTGCCTGTTTGGTGAAATTCTCACAGGTAGTAGCCTGCTTGAATATGTGCTTGATCATCCAAGAGCCATTAGAGATCATGATCAATGCTAGTGTTTGATGTTATGCAATGAGGTGAATCAGTTTTCCCTTGACAAGTCAAAGTAAGAATTATTCTACTCTCTGACTCTAACTTCCTTCTCTGATGGTAAATATAGAATCTGTAGGTTTGGAATTACCCATTAGTGATTTCTGACTTTGAATTTGGACATTATTAAATGGACTGTATCTTTCTTTTCATGATTGTAATATTCAGTAAATATTATTGTTATCTCTTGTAACTAACTTCTTGCACATATTAATACGGTATGAGTGGAGTAGATAGACAAATGGGGGCAATTTAATAAAAAAATAGGTCAAAATTTATCCCTTAAGAAGAAGTTCCTATCAGCAGAAACTTGTGTGTCAGAAGAGTGTTTATTTCCTGTTTGTTGTTAATGAGACACAATGCTGAATGAGACAATTATTGAAAACAAACTCTAAGTACGTCTACTGAATGAGATACTTTACCCAAAACTCTGTGTTGTAAACAAATTTGTTAAATATGTCTGCTGAATGAGTTACTTTACCTAGAACTCTGCTGTAAATATGATTTGAATGAAACACTATCTAGAACTCTGTATTGTAAAGAAACTCCTTAAATATGTGTTAATGAGGTACTTTATTTAGAACTCTGTATTGTTAAGAAACTCTTTAAACATCTACTAAATGAAATACTTCACCTTGAACTCTATATTATAAACAAACTCTTTAAATATGCTACTGAATGAGATGCTTCAGTGCTGCAAACAATCTCTAAATATATGTTAAATGATATAATTTATCTAGAACTCTGTATTGTAAACAAACTCTGTAAATATGTGTTAATGAGATACTTTATTTAGAACTCTGTATTGTAAACAAACTCTTTAAATATGTCTGCCAATGAGATACTTTACCTAGAACCCAGTGTTGTAAACAGACTCTTTAAATATATGTTAAATGATATTCTTTATCTAGAAGCAAACTCTCAAAATGTATATTGAATGATTTACTTTATCTATAACTCAATGTTGTTAACAGAATTTTAAAATGTAATGACTAGATACTTTATCAAGTGATCTCTTTTGTAAATACACTTTTAAAAAGATTTCTCTTGATTTTAACACTTTATGTAGAACTCTATCCTGTAAACAGACTTTAAAAATATCCCTAGGGTATTTACTTAGTTTATTTACAATTCTGTCTAAAATTAAACATTAAAAAACAAATTTTAGCTTATTTTCTCTTTAGTATATATTTTGCAAATAATAAAATTACAATTCTTGCATCTTTGATTTACAAATGTGAAAAATTGATGTTCTCCTTCCCTCACTTAACTTTGAAAGAAAGGGGCGTGGTGTAGAGATTAACTAATAATGTACTCCAAGTCCATACAATAAAATGCTGAAAGAAAGGGGCGTGGTGTAGAGATTAACTAATAATCTACTCCAAGTCCATACAATAAAATGCTGAAAGAAAGGGGTGTGGTGTAGAGATTAACTAATAATCTACTCCAAGTCCATACAATAAAATGCTGAAAGAAAAGTGTGTAAAGATTAACCAATGATTCTATGCACAGATTCTAACTCCACTTCATACCCAAAAAATGCTGAAAAAAGGTATGTAGAGATTAACTATTGATTCTACCTACCCCCACCCCCACCCCATTCTATACAAAAAATGTTGAAAGACAGATTAATGAGAAAAACTTCATCTTATACAAGACATTGAATGAAAACAATGTGAGATTGGAATTTAATTATTGCAAATTATATTGCAAATATATTTCAAAGTAAATATCATACATATTAACATTTTTCCCACACAGTATAGCAAATCACATACATATATATTTATCGCCATTGGTGCTTAACACTTTCTGAAGAAGGTCAATATGTGCTGGACTCTTATTGGGCAGCACCAGGGTCATAAACTGAGTCCATCGGTTTGGAGTTATGGCCTGTTTCCCATTGATATCCACTTTCAAAATATCAAATGCCTTTTTTAGCTTCTGTCTCTTGCTGTAAACTGCAGTCCGAATCTCATTCTAAAGAAAAACATTAAATAAAAACCAAAACAAGATAGCATAGACCAAAATGGACAAACAAATAAGTGATACACTGGTACTTACATATTTAACAGTATTGTTTGAATTCTGACATTCTTCGATTCTTTACAGCTTTTTAAGTCAGAATAGTTTGTAAAATTTTTTAATGTATTATGTAGTATAAAAGTGCACATATTCTGATGTATCTAATTTTCATTGCTCTTGTCAGAGAAACTTTTTTTAATGGTGGTATATCATCTCATTATTACTGTGCTTACATCAGATTTGATGACATTATAACAGCCACAAATAAGAGATCACTTTCACACAAACATTCTTTAGGCAGCTCAAACAAATAACTCCACAGGAGTACAATGTTTCCAGATATATTTAAAATTAATGTCAAGTAACTTATGGTGATCAAAAGACCAATGAATACAGCAACAGTTTAACAAGTATACCAAAATATGGCACCCATCATTATAATTTTCACTGCAATATTTTTACTCAGCTCAATGTCTTTAATCCAGCCCCCCACACATTAGCTCTCTACGATGACAAAATTGGTAGTATTTTTATTGCAAACAAATACTTATTAGTGCATTATTATTATTTGCAGGATTCTGTTTTCTCTTATTATTTCATTTCCTTGTGGTATCGATTGAATTGCTTTGATATCTAGTCTAGAGTCTAAGTAAATTCTTAGTGGGCTGTGACAAGGTTTATGACCATAGCCAAGAGCAAACATGTTTCATGACATCATCCATTTGCCATGTGGGTGTGCTGTAATGGAAAGGAAGTCACCAGACAAGCTAATGAGCTAAGTACACATAATAACTATTTTGCAGTTTAGTACTCATGTACATACATGAAAAAAACCTCAGTAAGAAACTGTTGTGTGTAGAAGTCTAATAAGAGACTGAGAAAAGATTCATGAATTCTCCTTGGAGGAGAATATTAGGAAATAAGAAGACTGTAGGGCAGGTTAAAATCTCTCTGAGACAGATAGGATAGTAATTAGGAAATGGAATTGTGGATTGTGATTTGATTGTTTCTATTTTTTAATTATTTATTTTACATAAATTTCTTGTTAATTTTCACTCATCTTTGTGTCATTCTTATCATCTTCACTTTGTGTAAAATCCATCCTTGTGTTGCTGTCTTTTGTTGTTGTCCTTTATGTGTGAGCAATACATCACTCTAGGGGCTGTTTATGCCACTGGAAGTGTTGACCTCAATTCATTGTGTTGTCCTAGATTATTACTTAATTTATAGGTGACCAACAGATACACAAGATGCCAGGTAAAATAAAACTGATTTGTCTACTGCCAAGTGATGTCTAGGTATGAATGCAGCAACAAATGTAGTTGCCAGAGTATCCATTATTCCTTTCACTTTGTATAAATGGTGAAAGTTGGGTTTCCTCTGGTTAGCTCAGCCCATCTGTCACTGACATGAAGGTATGAAGTCAGGCTGAAAATACAATTTCTGGCAAAGATCAATTTTATGCCAATATTGCTGGTTAAAGGTATGAAGTCAGGCTGAAAATACAATTTCTGGCAAAGATCAATTTTATGCCAATATTGCTGGTTAAAGGTATGAAGTCAGGCTGAAAATACAATTTCTGGCAAAGATCAATTTTATGCCAATATTGCTGGTTAAAGGTATGAAGTCAGGCTGAAAATACAATTTCTGGCAAAGATCAATTTTATGCCAATATTGCTGGTTAAAGGTATGAAGTCAGGCTGAAAATACAATTTCTGGCAAAGATCAATTTTATGCCAATATTGCTGGTTAAAGGATCTGCTGAGCATTACAGATCAGTCTCTGATATCTGAAACAGGCCGATCAAAATATTGCATGCAAAACATGCATTCATATCTGCTAGTTATTTGCTTAAAGTTGGCACATGGACAGGCACCTTGTCAAAATACAGTGTACCTGTTGGTGTTACAGATGATATCTACCAATAGCACTTCAGGAAATAACAAAGAAAAATAATCCAATGCTGTTGCAGTCATCTGGAAACACAGCTCCTGTACAAGCTGAATTAAAATCATTGACAATAAATGGTGTGTAAAGATGTGCATTCCATTTACTGTCAGTTTGAATCAGTGGGTCTTGATCTACTTTAATGTCAGTGTCAGACTTACTACTAACCCTGTACTGATTAAAAACAATATCTTTCATTCACACTATCATCTACATTCAAATCATGATTTGTCTTGCATCTGAAATCCATAAAATGATTCTTCTTCACTTTATTGAAGAAAAATTGATGGGCTTGACTGAACAGTTAACGTTGCTTGACTCAGAACTGCTTTGAAATGTCAGTGCTATTTTCTGATTAGCACATGACACAAATGAGGTCAGTGTGGGTAAAATTTGGCTTCAAAAGCAGCATCAATTTAGCATTATGTAAAAATAATGTCTGCTTTTGAAAACAGAGATGCACTGAAGTGTTTCTGTAAGTGAGAAAGCAAATGTAGAAAAAAGGTGTTTCTGTAAGTGAGAAAGCAATGTAGAAAAAAGGTGTTTCTGTAAGTGAGAAAGCAATGTAGAAAAAAGGTGTTTCTGTAAGTGAGAAAACAATGTAGAAAAAAGTTGTTTCTGTAAGTGAGAAAGCAGAGTAAAAATATGCAATTTATCTAAGTGTGAATGCAACGCTCTCCCTGGAATGCTTCTGTCAAAGAATGGGTTAAATTACTATTAATGTTTTATATGAAATTTATGATGCTGTCAATCTCCACTCAGAATCAAAATGATTAACTAAATTATTCTGCAGAATTGTAGTGGAGTTAGTCTGAAATAAATACACTATAAATACATTAGAAAATTAGAAAACTGGAATGTACTTGACTCCAGATCTGAATATAAATATAAATAATGAAATTATATTTTTTTTAGCAAAATAAAGCTATCAGAAATTGTATACATAATAATATATGACAACATGAGTTCAGTGATGATTCTTAGGTCTGCTGCTTTAATTCAATGGTGAATAGCCTCATAATTAAATATCTGGCTGGAAAGATATGTACTTCCTTCACCCTTTTGCTACCTAAGATCTTTTGAGCATAACATTAGGATACTGTGATATCTACTGAGGGGATTAAAAAGAAAAAAATACTTAAACATAAATTAGGACTTTTATTACAATGTCGATTCTTTTCATTGCATAATAAATAATTATGATATTTTTTAACTAGTGTGGGAATCATGGAGTAATAATTTATTTGTAATTCTATTAAACTATCCATCTTTTGGGAATTGGAAATTGGAAATTAAATGGTAATTTACCTTGAGGTTAGTCTTATAGTTGCTGTAGATAGTGGCTAATACAATACTCATGAAGATATACAAGCAGATGATGATGTAAATGATGAAAAACACAGCAAACCAGTTGCTATAATCATAAGCTGGCATCCTAAACAGATAATTTTTAGAAAGTTAATTGTTTGCAATTTTTAACTGTATACTGAAGTGCATAACAAGAAGCATGCATTTTATTGATATATTAAGACTGCAGTGTTATAATCTATTGGAGACAATTTATATGTATTCACAATAAAATAGTATTTATGACAGTCAGTGAATGAATGTTGATAATATAAGATGATAGAGTGAATATGTATGCTTTACAAGATGTAGAAATCTTAAATGAAGTACATATATACTATCAACATTAAACTTACGTAGTGCAAAATATATTTTTAAAATAGCAGTGAAATGGTTATAAAAATGATTTATACATCCTGTCAATAGTAAGACTTTAATGCAATATGTATTTTGTACACAGGTTTTTGAGAAAGACAGAAAAATATCAACGTAACATAACATTTCAAACTGCTTTATAAATAAACCAAATTGAGCAATAACACTGTGCCACTACAACTAATAATATCTGGACAGTTAAGTGATGAATGATGATAAATCACATCTATAATTACTCGTATAATATCCAGTCAGTTAAGTGATAAATGATAATAGCTCACATCTATAATTACTCATATAATATCTGGACAATTAAGTGACGAATGATAATAGCTCACATCTACAACTACTCATATAATATCTGGACAGTTAAGTGATGAATGATAATAACTCACATCTATAATTACTAATATCTGGACAGTTAAGTGATGAATGATAATAATTCACATCTATAACTATTCAAATAATATTTGGTTAGTTAAGTGGACCAGTTAAGTGATGAATGATAATAACTCAAATCTATAACTATTCATATTTAGATCACATTTACAACCAATCATCTGGACAGGTAAGTTATGAAGAGTAATAACTCACATCTACAACTACTCACATAACATCAGGATTGTTTGCAGTGGTGACCAAAACATACAGATCCCAGACAGAATCTCCATATGTCTTAAAGTAGGCCTCGCCATCTGGATACACAAGATCTGTTCTACATTTTTTTTAAAAGTGGAAATAATGTAATTTTCATTATGGTTATTATTAAACAAAGAGTAGAAATTCATAAAATAGTAATGAATAATATAAAATATGTTTATATATTAAATAATTACTAATAATAAAAACCTGACCTCATATATTTCAGTGTTATAGTCTATGTACAGGTTCTTGTAGTGATTTCAGTATAAAAGTAATAAACATTATAAATATGCACATAAACAGGGCCAGCTTAAGGCATGAATGAGTGGTGCCTCTGAACAGGTTACCAAAATTTGCACCTCCAAAAGTATTCTTTTGGATCTATTTTTTAAACATTTTAGTAAAGTCTTGGGGCATAACATAAAATCTCACACAGGGCACTGATAGACCTGGGAACATCCTGCATATAACAATACTGAATTTAGTAATAATATATACTTTATATACACAATAAATTTTGTGCACTGTAATCACAATTATTGCCATGTTCTTGACAGACTGCTAGCAAATCAATTGTGCTGACAGGAATACATTTAATGATGAATGGACATATATGTATTCCTGTCAGCATAATATTATTAACATAACAACTTCTTTAGAAAGCCTGCATCATTAAAATATTAAATTTGTAGCAAACTCTACACAGTTAACATATCAGTTTCTTAGTAAACCTTATATAATTAACATAAGCTTAGCAAACCCTATATAAATAACATAGCAATATTTTAGCAAAACTATCTACATCAGTTACATCAATTTATTAGCAAAGCTACAACAGTAACACATCAACTTCCTAGCAGACTCTACATCTTTAACACAACTTCTTACCATAGTCTAAATTATTAAATTATTATATATCATCTTGCTTAGATAAACTATGTCAGCATACTTATCAAAGACTATATCACTAACACATCAATTTACTTAGAAAGCCTACAAAATTAGTCCAACAATTAAAAAAGTCTATATCATTAACGCATAAATTTACTTAGCAAAGCCAAAAAAATTAGTCCAACAACTTAACAAAATCTGTATCATTATACATCAACTTACTTAAGCAAAGCGTACAAAATTACCGTAGTCCAACAACTTAACAAAGTCTATATCATTAGCACATCAACTTACATTAAGCAAAATTAATCCAACAACTTAACAAAGTCTATATCATTAGCACATCAACTTACTAAGCAAAGCGTACAAAATTAGTCCAACAACTTAACAAAGTATATATCATTAGCACATCAACTTACTAAGCAAAGCGTACAAAATTAGTCCAACAATTAACAAAGTCTATATAATTAACACATAAATTTACTTAGCAAAGCATGCAAAATTAGTCCAACAACTTAACAAAGTCTAAGCAAAGCGTACAAAATTAGTCCAACAACTTAACAAAGTCTAAGCAAAGCCTACAAAATTAGTCCAACAGTTTAACAAAGTGTATATCATTAGCACATCAACTTAGCAAAACCTACATAATAAATATATTGACTAAAAATAGTGTATTTCTCCATTAAATGATTTCTACCAATTAAAAAATAACATGTGAATGTGTTTTAAAATCAAAGATTAGTTTTACAAAATTATGGTTTTTCTTTGTTTTATAAGTCATAATCTGCAGTTGTTTTATTTTTATTTATGCAGTTTTAAATCAGTTTTGATAAAATGAACCTTTTTAAAATGGAATCTGAACCTTTGCTCTGCTTAAATTTGGAATCATATGTAACATGGATAGAGTGTTTTATTTAGGGCATAAACAAGATATGAAATAAACTAAGGATTGATGCATCTTTAGCATCAGTGTGCATTTTCACCACCACCACCCTCAATTTATTTATTTAGAAGTATTTAGTAGCTGGTTGTAATCTGAAATAAGTGAATATGGACAATGAGTGTTTGAGAGTTTGGAAAGTCATTTTGATGGTTGTTTGAATTTTGGAAAGCCAAGTCGAAAATATTTCAGAGTTTGGAAATTGACTAGCAGATATCTAAGTACATGAAAGCCATTTGCATAGTCTTTCATTTTTAAAAATCCATTTGGGTTCCCCCCACACCAAGAGGGAGTTTTTGTAAAGTAAATTTCATTGTGACTTGTTATGTATATGAAGCCAAGCACTTGAAACTTTATACCAAGAAGAGATGATATAATTGTTTAAGTGATTATTTTGATCCTTTCTAAATAAACTGCTTTCTGTCATTTTATTGTTAGAATTTAGTGAATTTACTTCTTTAAGAATACATCTTTGTATAATTTACCTTTTATTTAAAGAGTTTCAGTGTCAGAAGAGGAAAAAGAATGCATCATTGTATAATTTACCTTTTATCAAAGAGTTTTAGTGCCAGAAGAGCAAAAAGCAGCACACTCAACATAAACAGCACCCACACATATAAAATATCTGGAAGTGTGCGCCTGATATTCCGAAAAGCACGTCGTATCTGCAACCAACCATTCACAATTCTCCATCATTTTCTGTATTTTAATGATACACAGCATATGAGAAATTTTATGCTGATGATTCTGTGCATTAACATTTCTCTAATGTGAAGTTAGGTCACTTCTGTTAAAAGAAGAACAGCATAACAGCAAAGGTAATAATAAGCCGAGAGTTCTATCTTCACTTTTTTAAAAACTAAATAAAATAGTAAACCGAGAGTCCTATCTTCACTTTTTTTTTTACTAAAGAAAATAGCCCTATCTTTGCTTTTTTACTAAAGGAAATAGTAAACTGAGAGTCCTATTTTTAGATTTATTTTTATAAAATAATTCTTTGAAACAGTGATTCTGATGACAGCAGATGTTCTTTGTGTTTTAATGGCTACAGTGTGTTGGATGCCATATCTACAATTAAAAGTTCCCCAACTTTTGAACAAATGAGATGAGGTGACATCTTCAAACAGAAATTTATTATCTAATTTCTAATACTAAATTTAAAAGATTTAAACCTATCTCTCTTTTTCACTATTTGGAGCATAAGTAATATTATGTCTTATTTAAATTTACACTATTTAGAACTTTTAAATTATTTCCTTCACAGCAATATCCTTCCTAAACCAAACTTTTAATCTCTGTGGCTTGAGTTTTAACTAAGTAATAAGAAGTATTTTAGAGAGTCAGTAAATAAGTGTATGATGAGAAGTATTTTACAGAGGCAGTAATTATATAGTGCAGGGTGAGAAGTATTTTAGAGAGGCAGTAATTAAGTGTATGATGAGAAGTATTTTACAGAGGCAGTAATTATATAGTGCAGGGTGAGAAGTATTTTAGAGAGGCAGTAATTAAGTGCATGATGAGAAAAAGTTTAGAGAGGCAATAAGACTATGATGAGAAGTATTTTAGTGTGGTAGTAATTAAGTGCACAGTGAGAAGCAATTTAGAGAAGCAGTAATTAAGTGCATGATGAGAAATATTTTAGAGAGGCAGTATTAAATAAATGTATGATGAAAAACATTTTAGAGAAGTAGTAATTAGTGCATGATGAGAAACATTTTTAAAGAGGATATAATTAAGTGTATGATGAGAAACATTTTTAAAGAGGATATAATTAGGTGTAAGATGAGAAACATTTTTAAAGAGGATATAATTAAGTGTAGGATGAGAAACATTTTTAAAGAGGATATAATTAAGTGTAGAATGAGAAGTATTTTTAAAGAGGATATAATTAAGTGTAGGATGAGAAACATTTTAAAGAGGATATAATTAAGTGTAGGATGAGAAACATTTTTAAAGAGGATATAATTAAGTGTAGGATGAGAAACATTTTTAAAGAGGATATAATTAAGTGTAGGATGAGAAACATTTTTAAAGAGGATATAATTAAGTGTAGGATGAGAAGTATTTTGGAGAGGAAGTAAGTATAAGATAAGAAGAATTTTAAAGAGGTAGTAATTAAAAATATGATGAGAAGTATTTTGGAGAGTCAGTATTTAAGTGCATGATGAAATGTATTTTAGAAGGCAGAAATATACCTAAAATGTAATACACAGAATAAGAAAGTCATTCTAAGTGAATCTATAGTGAGTAAATGCCCACAGTGCATGAAGGTCAGAGAGATATAGGGTTATTTCTAGCCCTCCATGCCAAGCTGTGCCCCATTGCTACTATTTTCATAGTTTAGGATTACTGGCTCGTGTTTTAGGACTACAGTCAAACCCACTTATCTGGGCATCGGTTAACTTGCCAACCCTAGTAAGTAGACGTTTTTAAAGTGGAACCGCCAAACTCCCTCTCTGTCTTAGCATTTTTTCATTGGTTACGTCGATTCTTTTATGTCACCGAAACCTACTATCTCAGGCACAAAAGAGGGCCAAAATCGCAACTTAAATCGGTTACCTTGACCCCTGTAGTTACCGATGCCTCTTCGCCATCTCGCTAACAATAAATGATCACGGCTTGTTAACAAACTGCAGCTTAAACTTAGAAGGGCATTGTCTCCTCATCAGGCACGATGTTTGCCATGAGCAAAATAGGCATACTGTTGCCCTTCAACTGGCTCATTCCTCTTTTATGTTAGTTAGCCCACTTTTGAAGTAACCGCTTGTACAATACATGTACTTTTCAGAGGCGGCTTCGCCTCCCCCCCCCCCCATTGGAGAGCGGTTGAGGATGTGTGCCTAATATGTTCGACCTGTTTTACCCCCTTTCTCCTGCCCTCCATCTTAGAAGCAAACCAAGACTGAGAACATCAAGAAGATGAAAGGTCTATTGCAGCTTCTGGAGTGAGTGTGAGTGAAAAAAAAACACACACACAGACACACACACACACACATACATACAAACTTACTCACGACTTTAATTTTGATACTTTTTGTAAAAACGAACTAAACGTACAACTCACAGGTATTTTTGATTTTGTGTTTGCAATGTGAGAATACATGTACAGTATATACATGTATAATGAAATGTTTGTATTAAGAATCGATGGTGGGCCAAATTCCCAATTGTCGTAGCATTTTCTCATCAGTTATGTCGCTGAACACTAATACAAATGTCTGTTTGTTTGTTTGTTTGTTTCTTTGTACTGTACATGTATCTCTAGCACAAAAGAGGGCCCAAATCACCACTTAACATTAGTTATCTTGATCCCCATGACTAATCATCACTGGTTTTTGAAAATGTTAGTTATCGATGTCCTTCAACTGGTTCACACCTCTTTTATGTTAATTAGCCCGCTTTTGAAGTAACTGCTTGTACGATACTTTTCAGAGCTGTGTTGGAGCGAAATGACTCGTGAATTTAATTTTGAAACTGGTTAGCTTTTTGTAAAAACGAACTACAGTGTACACCCTGCAGGTTTTTTGTGATTTTGTGAGTGACCTTTGTGTTTGCAATGCTGGAGAATATAATGAAAGATTTGTACATTTTATTGTATACATGTACTGGAAAATCTCTGCTGTTAGTTGGTGCACATAAGCCTTTTGTTGTTAGCAAACAATGTACGGTGTATGTACATTTTTATAGCCTGCTGATTGCATCATCAAACAAATCGCGCCAGCACTGTTGTGTAAAAAATCAAAAACATGTGCATCTACATCCTCATTTATTTAACGCACATCATGTACATAAAGAAATTTCAAGCACGTTACATGTAATATTGAAGCATTTGTTTTCAAGTAGACTGTTAAAGTCAAAAAGCAACAAAGCATTTTAGACTTTGTAAAGAAACCATATTAACCATGTGTACATAAACCTTTTGTTTTTAGCAAACATGTACATGTATGTACAATTTTATAGCATGATCGTGTCATCAAAGAAATCGCGGCAATGCTGTTGTGTAAAAAAATCACCAAACACATGCATGTACATTCTCATTCATTAACGCACATCATGTACATAAAGAAATTTCAAGTGCATGTTATAGTACTGTAATATATTGCCGCCATATTGGTTTTTGGTAATCTCGATCATCAGTTATCTCAACACATTTTTGGCAAACTCCTAGGCCGTTGACATATCTGGGTTCGATTGTATTGATAAGTTCATTTATGGGATACAGTGCCATATTAATGTATGGGTATGCTGGGCAGTTGCCTGGGGGCCCCATGCTAATCTAAGTATGCTGTGACATGCTGTCAATTTGTGTTCCTGTGAGTGGTTTTGTAGATAGGGGCCCAAGTGCACTACTTTGCCTGGTGGCCCTTAATGATGTTAAATTGGCACTGATGGGATAGTGTGATATTTTATAGTCTATCTTAAGTCTAGGGCACTAATGTATGCAACAGTAAAACTCTGATCAAAAAGTTACTGAGTTTATCTGGCCAAACAAAGAGACAAACAGACAGACAAAACAGAGGTAAGAATTTTATTGTATGTTCTTCAAATTAAATAGGGGATGCTTATATATTGTTAGAGTATACACTATCTTTTGTCTATTGTATTTATTTACTAATCAATTATTTGTGATCATGTGAGCTAGGTTAGTTATTGATAACTAAATACAATACCTGCTTGCCATCAGAGAAATTAATTATAAAGAGTGGTCGAAGAGGTCGTGACCAGCGCACAGGATGTGTATCTGAGGCTGCAGTATCCCATGCAATGTAGGCAATCATGTCAACGACTGTCAGCTATATAAAAAAAATTAATAATTAGCATTAGGGCTTAAACATTTTTGATGTAGAGGTAAAACAACAAAGTTATTTCTTTGATTATTTATCAAGAAATATGTCTGATAATTAAAATCTAATAATTGCATGTATTACTAAAAAACAAGAACAAAGAATTCTTTATAGTTAACACTTTCTTCAAGAGCTTTTTGTGTCTGAAATTTACCACAACTTTATAAAAAATAAAACTTTGTCAAGAATTAGATATTAAAATTTAACAATTAAGATTTCTTTTTAAAAAAAGAAGAAGAAATCAAAATATGCTTAAAATAATTAATACTTACTGCATGTTTACATTTATTTAGCACCATAACTAGAACAAGATGTTAAAAATGTTAAAATTGCTTTAACAATTTTATTTGTGTACATTTTTATTCTTGTAATTTTACATTAAAATTAATGCATAATTATGTTTTTCCTATCTTTTGTGCTACTTATACTAAAATGTGTTCAACCACTAATTATACTGGTATAACTAGTAAAAATAATTTCTGCCTAACAAAATCTACACCACACAAAAAGGTTTGGTAAGAATAAATTTTAAAATCTAAATTAATTATAAACACTATGACAGTAAATATATTTTAACTTTAAGTTTAACTGATTAATTCATCTATACTTTCTTTCATCATTTCTGTTTAACTGTCCTATAATTACAGCAAAAGTAGCAAAGTTCAATTCAGAGATAGTATGTTAAAATAGTCACTATACAATCTCTTGAACATTGCAGTAAAAGTAATGAATTTAGATTAGTTTAACAAAACCATCAATCTTCTGTTTCACTGATTTAAAAGTTAATTTAATTAAATTAATAATATTAAAGTAATGCTGTCAGAATTTATTTCACCAGCTACACACTCAAAATCTTCAATACAAATCATTTTTTGCAGTCAATGAATGTAGCAGATTTTTGAAAATATGTGTATATGGCTAAATGTTTTATTGCTGAAAAATAAACAATTAACTGAAACTATTTTTCAAAGAATCCATCAAGTTTTAGTATCTGACATTTACCAAAACTGACAAAAGAAAGCCTTTTGAGTTACAAATGATCAAACAGTATCTAGAAAAATTAAAGTTTTAGTTATTAAAGCAATGCAATTTTATGCTAAACTTAGTACATACATATACAGATAAATGTGCTGGTCTTCTATTGGAAACTTAAACAGATACTACCAGAAATCATAAATATACTAAGACAGTATGTACTAAGACAGTGTAAAAGAAGTGTATACTAATACAGTATCTATTAAGATAGTGTAAAGAAGTGTATACTGTGACAGTGTATACTATGACAGTGTAATAGAAGTGTATACTATGAGAGTGTCCTATGATCTTAATAACTTATAGCTAAGCTAGTACATGTACTAAAATAATGTACTAAAACCATATGATCTTTTGAACTTAAACACTAAGATTGTGCAAACACTAAAATAATGTACTAAATACTATACAATCTTTTTAACTTAGACATTAAGATAGTGCATTCTATGACAGAATACTAAAAAACACATGTTCTATTTAATTTAGATGCTAAGATACGGTAAGTACTAACATTGAGTACTAAAAATCATATGACTTATTAATATGAGACACTATGACAGTGCATGAAATAAGAACTTAGACACCAAGATTGTTTACTAAAATCTATATGATCTATTTAACTTAGATGCTAAGATAGTTTGCTAATAACCATATGTTTAACTTAGTTGCCAAGATAGTTTAAAAACAACCAACTGATCTTTGTAACTTAAACAATAAAATAATTTGCAAACAACAATATGATCCTTGTAACTTAGATACTAAGACAGTTTGATAATAACCATATGATATGTTTAACTTGGGTAAAGATAGTTTGCTAATAACCATGTGCTATGTTTGACTTAGATGCCAAGATAGTTTGCTAATAACCATATAGTATGTTTAACTCGGACAATATGACAGTGTATATAGAGCAAACTCTTGATTACCTAGCATTCTTGGAAGGGATATAGAAAATCAACCTATTACAATTCACAGCCTATCTAACAACATACTTTTGCATCACATGAATTCTCTGCATTGGTCTTCAAATATCTAATTCTATAATTAATATGCCTAGTTATTAATACTGATCTTCAGATATCTAATTCTATAATATGCCTAGTTATAAATACTGATCTTCAGATATCTAACTCTAGAAGTAATATTCCTAGTTATTAATACTGATCTTCAGATATCTAATTCTATAATGTGCCTAGTTATAAATACTGATCTTCAGATATCTAATTCTATAATGTGCCCAGTTATAAATACTGATCTTCAGATATCTAACTCTAGAAGTAATATTCCTAGTTATTAATACTGATCTTCAGATATCTAATTCTAGAAGTAATATTCCTAGTTATTAATACTGATCTTCAGATATCTAATTCTAGAAGTAATATTCCTAGTTATTAATACTGATCTTCAGATAACTAATTCTAGAAGTAATGTGCCTAGTTATAAATATTTACTCTTATTGTATTCATGTATAAATATAACTTTTTGATACTTTCATGTTAGTGCACTGCTTGTTTCATATCTCCTATCTCCTCACCTTCTTACTCGAATGGCATATTTGATCTAACAGTATTCTTCAATCCCCAGGCATGCCAAATAAATGAGAATTTACTGTAAACAGTTTACTAAAAACTATATGATCTTTTCAACTAAGAAAGAACATTACTAAGACAGAGTACTAAAAGTCTTTTGATCATTTTAACTTAGACACTAAGAATTAAGATAAAAAACTAAAAATCCTTTGATCTTTTAAACTTAGAAACTCATAGTACATTGCAAAGATAGAGTACCAAAAGCCCATTGATTTTATTAACTCACACACTATGACAGTGCACATAAGAAAGATCTTGGCAGAGAATACACTTACAACACTTACCAAGATGGTACCAAGAACCATATAATTCTTAGTATCCTTCCAGAATACAGTGGATTCCTGAAAGTACATGGAATGAAAAATTCTGGCAGTGAAGAATGCTAGACAAGCCAGCTCCAAAATCATTGTTGCCTATAAAAAAAAACAAAAAAAATTAACATAATTCATTAGATTATATGATTACATTGGAACAAATACATGTGAAATAGTTTGTAGCAGTTTGATGAGAGCAGAGAGAATAGCATATATGAAGCAGGGATACATCTTTTAAATAGGACAGTGTCAATATATGAATATGTGCAGTTTCAAGACTTCTGATCACAACAAGGACAAGTAAATGTGACATAATGTTTCAAGACCTGATTAGCAGAGAGACAAAGATTCACAGCCATCTGATTACAGTTAAGTCCAATTATAAACACAGAATAGGGTTTCACTGCCTTTTTTGACTCTAGCTGAGATCAATTAATTATAAATGCATTAAAAATATGGTTTTAAATTATTTTTTTAATTTATGGATGGATAAATACACTGCATAGTTGGACTTTATAAGTGTTGGGGGCAGACTTAATCTCTCTATGCCACGAACATTATATACTTGTTTCAATCAAATTTAATGGATGGGGTAATATAATGTGGATGTGTTGAAAGGGAGAGCTTGCTTAATATCACATCTAGTACATGTATGTATATTTCATATAAATAATATATCAAGTGTTAGATATATTAGGTGTTAATCCAATATAATGCACAGGATATTAATTAAGTGATTCAACAAGATACAGGATTTTAGCTAACATATGATTCAACAATTTAAGGATATTTTTATTAGCTTACATTTGAACTAACAAAATATAGAATCTTATCTAACATTTGATTCAGCAAGATACAGAATATTAGCCAACATTTAATTTCAATGAGATAGACTGGAAATTAGCTAACAGTTGATTTAAAAAAATAAAGAATATTAGCTAACATTTGATTCAACATGATACAGAATCTTGGCTAACATTTGTTCTAACAAAATATAGAATCTTGGCTATCATTTGTTCTAACAAAATATAGAATCTTGGCTATCATTTGTTCTAACAAAATATAGAATCTTGGCTATCATTTGTTCTAACAAAATACAGAATCTTGGCTAACATTTGTTCTAACAAAATATAGAATCTTGGCTAACATTTGTTCTAACAAAATACAGAATCTTAGCTAACGTTTGATTCAACAAGATAAAGGCTATTAGCTAACATTTGATTCAGCAAACTGTAGGAGATTAGCTAACAGCAGATCTAAAAACAATAACAGGATATTAGCTAACATTTGATTCAGCAAACTATAGGAGATTAGCTAACAGCAGATCTAAAAACAATAACAGGATATTAGCTAACATTTGATTCAGCAAACTGCAGGAGATTAGCTAACAGCAGATCTGAAAACAATAACAGGATATTAGCTAACATCTGATTCATCAAACTGTAGGAGATTAGCTAACAGCAGATCTAAAAACAATAACAGGATATTAGCTAACATCTGATTCATCAAACTGTAGGAGATTAACTAACAGAAGATCTAAAAACAATAATAGAAGATTAGCTAACAGAAGGTCTAAAAACAATAATAGGATATTAGCTAACATCTGATTCATCAAACTGTAGGAGATTAGCTAACAGAAGATCTAAAAACAATAACAGGATATTAGCTAACATCCGATTCATCAGGGATACAAAACTAATGTTTGATCCAAAAAGGTTGTAGAGTAATTGAGATTCACTAGTGATATACAGAATATTAACTAACATTTCATCAAAAAGTATACAGGAATTGGCTAGCATTCAATTCAACATAAAATATTAATTAACATTTGATCTAACATGACAGAGAGGATTAGCAAACATTTAATTCAACATGGGTATATCTATATGTAATTAGCTAACATATGAGCCAACATATAGAGGCAAGATTCAGACTATTTCTGTCTTGTGTCACAGCAATCTACCACAGTACCAATACAAACAAGTCCCTAAAGCCCCTTTTTATCAATTCTGACTTAGTTACTTATGAGCCAAGGTATGTTGATCTGCATTGCTGAGAAAGGAATTGGATACCGTTTCAATTTATTGTTATGTTCTTGCTCATTGGGTCAGTGCAAAGACCATTCATACAAAAATTCTGACATAAATACAAAATTATTTATTATGAATGTTCTTAAGAATGGAACTTGTCACAAAGTATAACTTGCCTGCTCAGTAAATGAGCTAGCATTTGAGTTGAAAGGGGATTTGATAATATTTGATCAAAAAGAAGGAATTAGCTAGCATCTGATTGAACATGAGTTAAGGAATTAGCATTTGATTCAATAAAATTATAAGAAACTAGCTAATATTTGATTCAACAGATGGAATTAGCTAGCATTTGATTCAACAGAGGGAATTAACTAGCATTTGATTCAACATGAGTTAGGGGATTAATTAGCATCTGATTCAATAAAATTATAAGGAATTAATTCGCATTTGAGTCAATAAAATTATAAGAAACTAGTTAATACTTGATCCAACAGTGGGAATTAGCTAGCATTTGATTCAATACAATCATAAGAAACTAGCCAACATTTGATCCAACAGAAGGAGTTAGCTAGCATTTGATTCAACATGAGATAGAGAATTATAACTATAAAATTATATTGATCAAACAGAGGGAATTAACTAGCATTTGATTCAACATGAGCTAGGGAATTAGGGATCATTTTAACTAGCATTTGATTCAACATGAGCTAGGGAATTATAATTATAAAATTATATTGATCCAACAGAGGGAATTAACTAGCATTTGATTCAACATGAGCTAGGGAATTATAATTATAAAATTATATTGATCCAACAGAGGGAATTAACTAGCATTTGATTCAACATGAGCTAGGGAATTAGGGAGCATTTGATTCAACATGAGCTAGGGAATTATAATTATAAAATTATATTGATCCAACAGAGGGAATTAACTAGCATTTGATTCAACATGAGCTAGGGAATTATAATTATAAAATTATATTGATCCAACAGAGGGAATTAACTAGCATTTGATTCAACATGAGCTAGGGAATTAGGGAGCATTTGATTCAACATGAGCTAGGGAATTATAATTATAAAATTATATTGATCCAACAGAGGGAATTAGCTAGCATTTGATTCAATACAATTATAAGAAACTAGCCAACATTTGACCCAACAGAAGGAGTTAGCTAGCATTTGATTCAACATGAGTTAGGGGATTAACTAGCATCTGATTCAATAAAATTGTAAGAAATTAGCTAATATTTGATTCAAGAAAAGAGAATTACCAAACATTTGATCCAACAAGACTGGGAATTAGGCAACATTTGATCTAAAATGATAGAAAAATATTACCTAACAGTTTTAATAGCATAGCATGTGAATAGCATGTGAATAGAAATACCTGTAAACAATGACTAAAAAATAGATGAAGTAAATACATTACTTACAAAATATGGCAAATCTGCTCCAGGAATAGCAGGCTTCTCGAAGAGAGCCAATGAAAGATCCAAGACAATGAAGAAGTAAAGCAAGCATCGTAGGAAGGTACTTTTGTAAAGAATGTAGGACCTGTCCAGTAGTTATAAAGAGATACTGATCATAATTAAATTTATAAAAAGTAATCAGTTATAAAAGGCATGTCTATTTTTACAAGTCAATCTAAATAGCATTTTATATTTATGATAAATGTGAAAATGTTGATTTTAAATTAAATTTATCAATTTTTTTTCAAAGGTTGATCACAAGATCAATTAATATGATATCTGATGTATGTTTGATGTGTAACTGGTATTATACTTTTCTAAATTTCTTACAAAGTTCTGCTATCTACTGCATAAAGTAGATCATGTTACTTCAACAGTTCAAGGAAATTTATCATATTCTATTGCCTAATAATACAAAGCAGATCATAAATGAGCAATATATGCAAATAAATGTAGATAATATTGATAGAAGTAGGTAAGTGTATAAAATATAGATACCGGTAATTATTCATAAATATACATCAAAGAAACAAAATATGTAGATCACATGCATGAAAGTAGATCTTGTATGCATATGGGGGATCACACTGTGTATAAATGTAGATCACATGTTTATAAATAGATGACACTGTGTATAAATGTAGATCACATATTTATAAATGTAGATCACACTGTGTATAAATGTAGATCATATGTGGTTGTCAGATCACATCTTTATGATAAGTACTCAGAAATTAGTAAAATTCACAACAACTTGCACAGGCTAAAATGAGTAGAGTGTACAAATTCCATTTTGTTTTTGTCTGCTTGTTTAGAAAAAGGTATTGTATACAATTACAAATCTTCTTTAATTTTGGCTGTCCAAATGGAAATGGGTATAGTATACAAAACTCTTTATGTTTTGGCTGCCCATTTAGAAATGGGTATAGTTTACAAAACTCTGTGTTTTGGCTGCCCATTTAGAAATGGGTATAGTTTACAAACTTTTTGTGTTTATGCTGCCCATTTAGAAATGGGTATAGTTTACAAACTCTTTGTGTTTTGGCTGCCCATTTAGAAATGGGTATAGTTTACGAAACTCTGTG
Organism: Sinotaia quadrata; assembly: GCA_028829895.1. Taxonomy (NCBI): domain Eukaryota; kingdom Metazoa; phylum Mollusca; class Gastropoda; order Architaenioglossa; family Viviparidae; genus Sinotaia; species Sinotaia quadrata. Next base: position 40,119,514 of record CM054177.1, on the reverse strand, counting down.
TTTTGGCTGCCTGTTTAGAAATGGGTATAGTTTACAAAACTCTTATGTTTTGGCTGCCTTGTTTATGAATCCTTTCTTTTCTCTATTTTCCTTTATTCATTTACTTTTTAAAAATTTTCTTAAATTTTATTTTTAGAAGAGTCATCTGCATGTCTGGCAGAAGGGATGAAGTACTAAAATTTCTCTTCTTTGTCTGCTGAGGAAGGGATATACTATGCATACATAATTTTCTGTCTACTAAAAAAATGGATACAGTGTGCAAATTTCCTTTCTTTTTTTGGTTGCTGTTGAGAAAATTTCTTTCTAATATTAAAAAGGCATATACCAACCACTTATTCTTTTCTCGACTTTTCTGACTTTATAGCACAACAATTGAAGCAACCACTTTTTACTTAAGCAAACAAGCTTACAAGTTTATACTTAAGCAAACAAGCTTACAAGTTTATAATTAAGCAAACAAGCTTACAAGACAGAAGCCAATTTATACTATCTTACAACAGAGAAACCAGTTTATATTTAAGCAATTAGCTTACAAAACACAAGTTTATAATTGAGCATACTAGCTTACAAGATGGAAGCCAGTTTATAATTGAGCATACTAGTTTTCAAGACAGAAGCCAGTTTATAATTAAGCATATTAGCTTTCAAGACAGAAGCCAGTTTATAATTAACCATACTAGTTTACAAGACAGAAGCCATTTTATAATTAAGCATACTAGCTTACAAGACAGGAGCCATTTTATAATTAAGCAGAGTTCATTTATAATTAAGCATACTAACTGACAGGACAGTAACCTGTTTACAACTAAATCATACTACCTTACAAGATAGGAACCAGCTTATATTTTGAGCATACTCAATTACAAGACAGGAACTGATTTATAACAGACCATAATGGCTTAAACAAGATAAAAACTTAAAAAAGTAGCATTTTATATTCAAAGATAGCTATACACAATTCAGACTTTATTTTCCAAATGGAAAATTACAATTTTCATCATTTAAAAAATATTCTGCATTTGGATAATTGTCATTTCTGTTTTTAGGCAACCAAAGACACCAGTGACATTATTTAGAGAGATGTGATCTGATCTATTAATTTTCCAAGATGAGCAATACAATGAAATATGTTCTGCATATTCACAATGTAAATAAATGTATATATAAATACATTTCTGCATGTTCACAGTGTAAATACATTCTATTATTATTGTTTTTAAAGGCAATAATACTTCATACTTGAGGCATTTTTCTTCTGTCCGGAATGTGAGATTTTGTCCTGACTTGGCATCAAGAACCAGTGTGACAGCCAGCAATATTGACTGCAAAATTATGTATTTAAACCATTTTAACTTATTGCAAAATTAGAAGTAGCATGCTTTTATAATAAAGCAAGAATCATTTTAATTAAATGAAAAGTTAGAAGTATAAATTTTTCTAAGAAAGTAAGAAACATTTTAATTAACTGCAAAATCAGAAGTAGCACTTTTCTAAGAAAGCAAGATACATTTAAACAAACCACAAAATTAGAGGTAGCCATTTTTCAAATAAACAAACATTTTAATTTACTTGCAAAAATGAGGTAACACTTTATCTGGCAAAGAAAAAAGAAATTGAGTATCATTCAACACACAAAGAAAAAGAGTTTATATTTATTTCTAATTAAGAGGGAAACACTCATTTAGTGCAAATTAGCATTTTTTCCTAATTAAAAAAAAGAAATATTTTAAGTAATATAAATGCTGAAAACATTGCAAGATTTTATACTTGGAAAGACACTTACTTGTTCATCTAACGGGGGCGTTTCATCTCTGTGTGGACCGTTATCATGATGATATGAATGCAATGATGGCGTTTCTTGGTTTTTGCATGCTACTATTGCATCTTGAGTTTCCACTGGAGTTTTCGTTGAAGTATCTCGTGTTTTACTGTGCTTTGCAGGAGACGTTAAGGTAATGCCGTGTGAGCCTGTTGCACTGTCTGTTGTAGAACTGTCTTCAGTTACGTCGCTGATTGAAGCCACATGATTCATTTCAGTTTCAGATGCCATGGTTCTGTAATAATAACTTAGTCACTGTTTTTACAGTTCAGTTTCCATGAAAACAAAGGTGGCCAGTTGGCTAAATGTATCTTGGGATGATTTCGGCCGTAGAAGTAGAGTATTTGACTGATTGTACCATCTAAGTGTCTGTCACAAGGTAGCGCGTTTCAAGTTTGACAAGTGTAAACTTCGCTAAAATGTAACAAATTCCTAGGCACAATCTAGTACCTCTTCCTCTTGTTAGCTGTGAGTCTTTATTTTACCACATGATTGCTCTCAAATAATGCGGACTCGGCGTCAGTTATCAGTATTTATTTATCAAATAATGCGGGTTCAGTGCAGTTATATCTGTCTTCCATCGACGGCATTCGGGGCGAGCATGTTATTCAGCACATCACTTAATTACATTTAGTCATAAAGTACTGAGCCAGCGGTTGACAGGACAATTCTTTTAATGTTGTGACTGGCTCATCCCGAATGGCTGTATGTATGTTGTCTGTGTGATTGAGTTTATAAACACAAAATTTAATTATTATACTAATTACAAATCAATGTCTGCCGATCAAAGTTTTAGGATACCTAGCGCAGATCATCACAAAACCCAGACCAAACACATCTACTCTAAGTTTCCTCGTATTATGCTGACGGTTTACCGTTACATGGTGACGTGAAGTTCCGTGTGCACTCAGTTTCATCTCACTGCAGACTGACTGATGGCTACCCGCACGTCCATTCACTAAGCAGCGGGCTGCTTCGACTTTTAATTTACTTCCAAAATTGTATTTATCCGATAAGAAAAAAATTGGTGGTGGTGGTGGTGCTCATAATTATAAAACTTGTTCATTCATATTCTCATCGAGGCAACCAAGTGAAACACTCTACCTGTCAATGAATCCAATAACTATCAAGACTAAAAGACTTAGCGTCTGCTCGACACCATTTTGGGGGCGTGAATTACCGGTCGCTGCGTCTATTAGCTTGCTTTCGCTGTAAAAGCGGCCAACGTACCAACAACATACCAGTGTTCTCACTTTCGTAAACGTGGGCAAAAAAGACAATACAGTTTTCGTTTCAAAGAAATAATTTACGTATAAGTACATTACTAGAATTGTCTTGAAAATGCAAACTAATACAAAGTAATTGTTGGTGGAGTTATTTTTCCGAATCCGTTCGCCTATTTCCTATTCAATTCTGATTTGAATTATTTATTGCAGATGTGGAAATAAGACAATGATTTATGATTGTATGATAACCATGCACGTACCTAAATTTTTAAAAAATATATAATTTGTTGGATACGTATGTTGGCAGTTTGTGCCAATAGATAACTGCTCGCTGTGTGTGAGACGTGTAATTTGGCATTAAGTGATTATTATATATGAGAGTCGCACAAATTTCGAAACGGAAATCTACATGAGTTGTCTTGACAACATCTTTTGTTTATCCCTCTCTTACCCACAATTGTCAGGTGATTTAGAGTTTCACCAATTTTTTAGTTAACTCAGTAGCTACACGCCTCCTATGGTGGTGGTTATTATGTATGGATGGATGAATGCGACTATAAATGTTGGCGTCATGTGCCACACTCCTTTCAAACCGCAGTCACCAGTTACTTCGTCAGACAGTTTATTCTATCAACTGTCTACACTTGGCGTAACTAAGAGCAAGCCATTTATCTATCTATCGATCTGTTCGGTTGTGACCAATAGCATAACTTCTGCCCCTGGATCTCCGCGCCCCTTTAGTTCTTGGGGGCCTTTCAACAGAAAGGGCCCAATATTTGTTCCTTCAGGAAAAGAATTGTACTTGAACTTTCACAGATATACCATGATCAAGTTTTTGTAGGGCGCACGACAAACTGATTCTCTATGGAGCAGAGAGTGTGTGTGTGTCTGTGTGAAATGGGTCGGGGGGGGGGGGGATTCGAAGTTACGCTGCTTTGTGTGACCAATCATGTCAATTTGTGCAAGTTGCCTAAGCTGCTTATAGTAACAACAAATAATTCATGTAGTTCTGTTTAAAAGTAGCTAGTAATTCATGTCGCTCTCATGTAGTTCTGTGAGTACAATAGTCTGAGATAATATTTCATATAGTTTTGTAGACCTAATATTATATTGGTTGTAGTAACAATAACTATTTCATGTAACTCTGTAGGCCTAATAGTGTACTGGTTGTAGTAACAATAACTATTTCATGTAGCTCTGTAGGCCTAATAGTGTACTGGTTGTAGTAACAATAACGATTTCATGTAACTCTGTAGGCCTGGTTGTAGTAACAATTACTAGTAATTCATGTAGCTCTGTAGGCCTAATAGTGTTCTGGTTATAGTAACAATAACTAGTAATTCATGTAGCTCTGTATGCCTGGTTGTAGTAACAATTACTAGTAATTCATGTAGCTCTGTAGGCCTAATAGTGTTCTGGTTGTAGTAACAATAACTAGTAATTCATGTAGCTCTGTATGCCTGGTTGTAGTAACAATTACTAATAATTCATGTAGCTCTGTAGGCCTAATAGTATACTGGTTGGAACAACACAAAGACTAAAAATGCATATAACTCTGAGGGCCTGCCTAACAGTAAAAGTTGGAACAACAAAAAGACTACTGTTTTCATGTAACTGTGTAGGCTTAATAGTAAACTGGTTGGAACAACACAAAGACTAATAATTCACGTAGCTCTTTAGGTCTAATAGTACATTGGTTGTAGTAACAATAAATAATAATTCATGTAGCTGTATTAGTACACGCTATCAATAATGACAAAACGGTATAGTTATAAAGTCCAATCGAACGGCTATCAGCAATCAATATTTATGAGGTCACAGTGACATAGACTATTTCGGATAGGTCATGCAGTTGTAAGAAGATGCTTCATTCATTTATCAGTAGGGCATGTTATGCAGTTATTTAAACTTTTTTAAAAAGCTTTATTTTTATGTCAAGTAGGTTACGCAGTCTTTAATAAAAATTAAAAAAATGCTTCATTTGTAATTCTTGAGTTAGGTCTTGCATTTGTTAGGAAAAAAACTTTGCCAGAATAATATTTACAACCCAGACAAATAATAAAACACACCTCATTACTGACTTTGCAGATTAATACACTAAAGAATATTTGTTTTTCATTGTGTTTTCGATTAACAGTCTCTTAATTTAGGCTAAATGAAAAGGTGTTGTTTTGAGATGGCTTGTAGGCATTTTTGACATATTAATTTTTGAAAGTGTCTAACTGAATGCGAATAGGACATATACAGTTATATTTTCATTAGTTTAATTTACTATGACAGCCCACATTTGATGGTTTGTCAAGCACTTGGATATGTTTAGATAGGAAAAAACAAGAAATTTCGTCTACGCTATTATTTATACACTGGCATATTACTCTATTATTTATACACTGGTAGACTACGCTCTATTATTTATACACTGGTAGACTGCTCTATTATTTATACACTGGCAGACTACGCTATTATTTATACACTGGTAGACTACTCTATTATTTATACACTGGCATACTACTCTATTATTTATATACTGGTAGACTGCTCAATTATTTATACACTGGTAGACTACTCTATTATTTATACACTGGCAGACTGCTGTATTAATCATACACTGGCAGATTGCTGTAATGGACTTCTAAACACACTGACGTTCTTCATTACGACAACACTGCTGTAATGGACTTCTAAACACACTGTCGTTCTTCATTACGACAACACTGCTGTAATGGACTTCTAAACACACTGACGTTCTTCATTACGACAACACTGCTGTAATGGACTTCTAAACACATTGACGTTCTTCATTACGACAACACTGCTGCCTAGCAGACTTAGGTACAAATGACTTTTTAAATTGAACAGTACCTGCATCATATGCATCGATTTAGTTACTTTGTTTAATCTGTACAGGCCATGGAGACGTTTGTTGTGTGTGTAGGGAGCTGAATTCCCAGGCCCACAGCGTCTAGGGACTCTTCACAGGGACGTAAAACAGACACACACACCCATTCGTTTTAACAGTGCAATAATTTTTCCAAGTTGATAAAATTATCAAAAGTTGGAACCCACCAAATATTTTATCCCCAGAGTACAACAACGATTTTTGCAAGATGACAAAGCTTCTTTAAAAGATAAATCGACCGTCTTGATTCTGCACATCCTAAACTGATTCTATTTAAGGCAACAATTACGTGCTTTTAATGTGAACGCATGCACTAATTTAGTAATAATAATAACAGCTTGCACAATTTCATATTTCACGATTTTCATTGCTTATAAATACAATCACTGCCGTAAACACTGTTGTTTCCACAGGAAGTAAAGTGTATGACGTATGAGATACAATCACTGCGCCCATAAACACTGTTGTTTCCACAGGAAGTAAAGTGTATGACGTATGAGATACAATCACTGCGCCCGTAAACACTGTTGTTTCCACAGGAAGTAAAGTGTATGACGTATGAGATACAATCACTGCGCCCATAAACACTGTTGTTTCCACAGGAAGTAAAGTGTATGACGTATGAGATACAATCACTGCGCCCGTAAACACTGTTGTTTCCACAGGAAGTAAATTGTATGACGTATGAGATACAATCACTGCGCCCGTAAACACTGTTGTTTCCACAGGAAGTAAAGTGCATGACGTATGAGATACAATCACTGCGCCCGTAAACACTGTTGTTTCCACAGGAAGTAAAGTGTATGACGTATGAGATACAATCACTGCGCCCATAAACACTGTTGTTTCCACAGGAAGTAAAGTGTATGACGTATGAGATACCTTAAGATCTGATTAAGAATAGCGTGTCTTAAATAAACCCATTAAACTACTGATTAAACAATCCAAAGGGAAATAGTTCATTATCACACTGCATATTAAAACTCTTACTAAACAATCCAAATAGAAATAATCTTGTCATCACACTGAATATTAAAACATTATTAAATGTTTAAGTGGAAATAATCGCGTCATCAGACCGAATATTAAAAAATAAACAGTCCAAGTGAAAATAATGTTGTCACCAGACTGAATATTAAAGCTCTTACTAAAGTACTAAACAATCTGTTTCAAGTGGAAATAATCTTGACGCCACACTGGATAGAAAAACACTTACTAAACAATCCAATTCAAGTAGAAATAATCTCGTCATCAGACTGAATATTAAAGCACTTACTAAACAGTCCAGTTTAAGAAGAAATAACATTATTTTCAGACTGAATATTAAACATCTTACTACACAATCCAGTTAAAGTAGAGAGAATCTTGTCGTCAGACTGAATATTAAAACTCTTACTAAACAATCCAATTAAAGTGAAAATAATCTTGTCATCACACTGAATATTAAATTTCTTATTAAACAATCCAAGTGGATAAAGTCTTATTTTGCCATCAGACTGAATATTAAAACACTTACTAAACAATCCAGTTAAAGTGGAAATAATCTTGTCATCATACTGAATATTAAAACACTTACTAAACAATCCAGTTAAAGTGGAAATAATCTTGTCATCATACTGAATATTAAAACTCTTACTAAACAATCTAACCCAAGTGGAAATAATCCTGTCATCAGACTGAATATTAAAACTCTTACTAAATAATCCTCTCATCAGACTGAGTATTAAAATTCTAATATTAAAGTCTTCCATAGATATGACAATTTTTCAGAAATAAGATTATGTTGTTTCAGAACATTTCATCGGCTTTGAGGGAAACAATTTAGAAAACTACATACTGAAAAAATAATTTCATAATGATTATCATAAATGCATACTCTTTTTATAACAGTAATTTTGTGCTTAATATATGATTTGCGTTGTTTTGATTGAAGTCTAATTTTTCTGTGTTTATAAACAATAATTACTATGGTGATAACTATCATTCTTTTCTCTCAAGTCCTATTTCTACAAATAGAATAAAAGTTCTTCTGTTTACTGATTAATTTAGGAATTACTATTTTCAATCACGATATTGCTTTTATTTTTAATACTTCTATAAAGTATTCATATTACAGATATAGAATTTTGTTGTATGTATTCAAAATATTAAATAAATTTTATTCATTTTAATCGCAAAATCACAACATTAATGTGTTCTTAATATTTTGAAGGGTTGCATGCAGGGGTGGATTAAGACTCACTGGTGCCCTAAGCACGCTGACCCAGTCCATTTTAGTTTTTGACCTGTGTGACCAGATATACAATGTAGGTTGCAGTAGTACAAAAAATGTATTCATATGATAACACAATATACTGTACAAACTAAGCCAAGCTTAGACTATATAAAGTTCTACAAAAATGCAATGCAACATCTATTTTAAATTTCACAAGTTTAATGTATCAAAGTTCCAATTGTCTTGACCTGAAAGGCATTTTTCTATATTTCATTTTCGCAAAATCACTGATAACATCCTCGAAATTAATACTTCTCAGATTGTCTGCTTCGATTGTTAATATACACAGTGAGTCGAGTCTTTCTTGAACCATAACTGATCTATTTGGTTGTTTTTTGTTTTTTTTTACACGTTTCAGTTGTGAGAAAGACCTCTCTCCTGTGCAGTTGGTGACCATTAATGTTAAAAATATTCTTAAGGCAATTTCAACAGTTTGTCTTCTGTAATTGTGTTGTAAAGTTCCATGTGAGTGAAAGATGTTTTCTTGGTTGTTTTAAACTTATGAAGAACATATGAATGGAACTGCTGAAGCTCTGTAGACAAAGTGTTGTTCGTGTCATCTGAATAAGCATCAAGTCTTTGGGTACCTTTCACTTTCTGATCATTTGGAATTAGCACCTTGTTGTGTGGCATTAGATACATCTGTCAGACAAGAGAATCTGTCTGCTATTTCAGTGTACACCTTTCGTCTCCTCCTCATTTCCGTTTCTAACTTTTCAACAATTACATAAAAAGTGGACACACAGAATTTGTCTCTGGCAATGAGAATGACCTCTGGTGCATTTCCATCGTTGGGCATTCTCTTTCTTATAGGCTTACGCGTTTGGGTTACTTTGTATTCTACACCAGGGAGCATGTCCTTTGCAAGTGATTCAAATCTCTCAAACTCATCTCTTGATGTGTGCAATTGGTCTGCCAATGATGAATAGAAATCTGCACGTTTGCAAGATCACAGAAGTTGACTTGTTCTATGAAACTTTTCTAAAATCTTGAAGAAAGAGTTGATAATTGCTACAATTGCCATAGCATGTGCTTTCCATCTGGTGTCTGAAAATGAATTCAACACTTTTTTCATTTCCAATGCAGTCTTTGATAATTATCCAAAGAGCAGTTGATGCTGAAAAGAATGTGTAGAGCAGTTGTACAGTGGAAAAGAAATCTACTGCAACTTGACAGCAATCCACAGCACTTCGTCCAACTAAAAATTTAGTAAATGAGATGCACAGGGTACATAAATGGCAAACTGATTTGCATCCAAAAGGTTTTTCTGCATGCCATTGTCCAGACATGCTGACAGCATTGTCGTATGACTGCATTCTGCATTTAGCAAAATCCAATTTACAATCATCACATAAGTACTTCAACACCTGCTGTGCCATAGCTTCACTAGTGTGGTTAAGCACAAGTGAAAATCGTAAGTGCTCCCATGCACTGAATGTAGAAAAGGTATTATTAATTCAAATGCTTACTTGTAATAAGTCAGTGAGAATTTTGGCACTGCATAACATTAGCCAGCTCTCGTAATAAGCCAGTTTAATTTTAAACATCAGCCAATATATCGCATTTGGGAGATCCCAATGACATCCCCGTTTTAAGCAATCTTCAAGATGGGTGTTTGTAAGTCAAGATCTGAAATTTGATTTTATTATGTTCATCGTTGAAAACAGAGCTTACCAAAGACAGGTGGAATCTAAATAAGAGTTTATTTTGAACGCTATATATTTTTTTTAAAACACTAAATCCTTCTCGTTCAACCAAATTACCTCCCCCCCCCCCCACAATCATCAATTGTTGCGCACGGCTAGGACAGTATATCATTGTGACATCCCTATTCTCGAGTTTCAGTTCTTTTCTTTTTACTTAAATGAGACTAGCAATCGATGTAGTCATTTTTTTGTCACTTCTAGTTGGCAAGTAAAAGAATTCAAAAGTAAGGCAATGAAATCTCTTTGCAAATTTTTGCAGACATTTTTGAATGTAGATAACCAGTAATAGGGTGGGGTGGGGGAGGGATAATATCATTGTCTCATACATTTTCTTCATTCTGGGGAACAATACAAGAGACCCCGTCATTATACGTGACATCCACACGATCAATTTGGCTTTGAATGAGTTTACAGAATCCAAATGAATGCCGAGAGGTTGGATGAAATAGCCTACATCAACACTACATTTCGTACCTCGTCAAGGGCGAATGTAAATGTCATGGCGCCCGCCGGCACCGAGTTAGGAACCACTGCGCTAAATTATTTGTTATCTTCACTCCACTCTCTTAAAAAAACAAAATAAATAGTAATGCCCATTTCCTCTTCATGTAAACCCACCAAAACAAAAATAAACATCATAATAACATTGAAGATGGTGGGTCAATGGAAAGTTTATTCATCAGCAAAAGGTGAAGCAGTGCGTATTCAAATCGCAGATAAGAGTGCAAAAAAATTATTTATAAAAGTTTGGGAATCACTAGACCGCCGTAAACGGAAGTTTCGGCGTAATGGCGACAGCTCCTTTGAAACACCATCACGTATCTGGAGACGCAATGGCTCAAATGCATATTATTCGCACAGGCATTCTCACAGGTTAACAATATTAGCAGCAACAGGCAATCAAATAATTAAATACTGTTTCCCATGTAAAATATATTAGTGACACTAATTATCAAATACCTTCTAAGTAACATCCGTTGCTGAAGTGGTTGAGACTTGCGAGGTCGCACGAATCCCGAACAAAAATGCATATATAAATAACTACATTATTCTTTGAAAAAGCGTATGAGCAACGGCATTTTAAAAATATTTAGAAATAAACTATAAATTTTTTAAAAGGGCAAACCGAAATTTGAATCTTGTGGTCATACATTTTAAATGGAAAAAAGAGAACTACTGACTAGGTTTAATCAAGTTGGGGACAAAATACATTTCATAACTTTGTTTTTCCAGTGAATTTAGACCTAAATAATTAAACAGAAAGTTAGTTAAAATCGCAAGGAATGAACAAACTGTTTGAAACCCAAATCGTTTTATAGACAGTCCCACATGGACTATAAAAGGTGGAAAATAAAGTAGGTGACATTTAGAAAATAAAATAGTTCATCTGACAATGCAGAACTCGATAATGTCTAAATGAAACATTCACATAAATCACATGGCAATATTAACTAACCAGATAACTTAGATATAGTGAAAAATATTTATTAAAAAAAAATCAGATACTTTTTGTTTTTAACACAATCACCTGTAGAGCTTGTAGGCACCACAATAAATTGATAAATAAAATCATAGATGCAGAAAGATCCCAAATATAAATAGATATAGTCAAATCCATATGTATTGCAGAATCTTTAACTTTAATATATGCAGTAGTAGGGTAGAAGAGAGTAATTTAAAATAAAATTATCTATTTTGTTTTGCATGTATGTAGTAAAATTATTTATTTGAAAACAAAAACAAAAGTCTGATTTGTTGTAACTGCACAACTTGGGTAATACTCCCAGTGACTAAGGTTACATCACCTGCATCCTGCTGTTTTAAACGACAAAACACACATAATCATCCTATCAGTATGAGTATTGCTGTTGTTTAATCCTTTCTTTGCTAAACATTTAATCCTTTTTTAAACAGTCAGAAAGTAACATTATTTGCAGTATGTTTGACATAAGCATTCTATACTGTTCAACAATAACTTGTAAGAATGAGCTGCAGATTTGCATACAACCTGTATATCAGCTAAGAAAATGCATTTTGGACTTATTTTGTGTTTTTATACAAATTTCTTCTGTTTAACTTTAAGTGTTACATCTGATGTATAGTTTCAGCTTATATAATGAAAATTTTCTGTTGTGCATAATGTTTGCTGTACAGTATGCATTTATAGCTAGTTATTGTCTTTACATATATAGCTCCTGGGATAGTAATTAGTATCCACTAAATTAGGTTAAGCAACCTACTGCCCAGATGTAATGCATCTAAGAAAGTAGGGGAGTATTGTGCAATGCATAGAATACAGGTTATCTTCTTGTGATAAAAGGAATGGCATTTGTCTTAGATAATCTTTGGCTGCTGGTAACTAGTATGAGTGGTTGTGAGCATGTTTATAATGAAGACAGTAATGATTTTAAATTTACCTTAAAATTGTGATTAGGTCACGTGCCAGAACATTATTTGATAGCCGAGTGTTCATTTTGAAAAAAATATTCCAGAAATAATAACAAGGTACAAACAAAGCTATCAGTCTTTGAACAAATATCATTCCATTGCAAAGACTAAGAGAATAATTGATTCAGTTTTCATGACTTTTCAGTACTTTTAGATAAAGTGCTACAACTACTTGCAAAGATATATCAAGATGGGTATAGTACTTTACTATTGACCTTTATTTGACTATAGTATTTGGGCTTCATATCAAGGTGACTTCAGCACTATAGCCTCATAACAAGGCTGATAACATATCTGAAGCTGTTATTGAAGACGACTTAAGGTCTGTAATTACATATCAAGATGACTAGAGTACTGTGGCTGCATATTAAGATATTTGTAGTATTATGGCTACATATCCAGATGACTAAAGTTCTTTGATAACATATCAGGTTGACTGTAGTAGTATATAGCTAAACTTCAAAATATTTATACTGTACTAGTGTTGTAGATCAAGATAAGTAAAGTATTATGACTCTGTTTAAGATATCTATATTACATGGATCCATATCAAGTTGACTAAATTACTGTTGCTACCTACCAAGTTAGCTAAATTAATGTTACCACCAACCAGGATGACTAAAGTACTTTTGCTGTCATCCAAGATGACTATAGTACTGTCACTGTATATCAAGATGACTATAATACTGTTGTTATATATCAAGATGGCTACAGTAGGAGGATGACAAGTTGTTAGTAGTGTAAACTTTAATTTCTGGTCCTGATAACCAAGTGAAAAAAATTAGGTAAAACATAAATTGTACTTTTGTTTTGGATTAAAGGTTTCTAATATAGTGTAAAAGGAATTCTAAATATTTAAAACAAAAAAGTGGCTTAGTGTCTCTTAATTTGTATGTTGTTGTATAACATTATGCTCACATATGAATATATACATATCCATGCACACATTTACACACACACACGTATATACACAATGTGCATGCATACACATTCTTGTATATATGGTGGAATTATTTCCAATGCATATGCAGGAAACTACATTTTAGCAAATAATTTTCCAAAATTTAAATATAAAAACAATTATTAATAATAAAAAAAGGAAGAAAGTAGCGACCCATATATTTTGAACTGAAAAATTAGGTTAACCAGTGTTTGTTTAAGTTGGAATTCACTTCATATGGGATAGAGTTATAATGGGATAATAAATATATAAAATGATATATCTGGGGGCAAAGGAGAAATATATATCTACAATATATCTAAAGCAGGTGCATCTTTATTAATTTGAATTATTAAAGTGTGTGTGCCATTGGAATAATAGTAATGAAGTTTATAGAAAAGTTATTCATTTACTGAAAATGTAAAATACATTTTTTTATATTTGTGCAGTGAGTGACAGCTGCTTCAGGGGTTCAGCCACTGACAGAAGTGGTGATAACCTCAAGCGACTTTTAGAGTCCCGGGAGCTGTAAGTTTCTTTGCAGATAACTGTTAGCAGAGCAGTAGGGAAATAGTCTCTCATAGTAAGTCAGACTATTGGGTAGCTAGGTAGCAGTGGCGGTTAACTGTTCTTTAGCTCTTACTTAAGAAACCATGGTTTTAGCTATCTAGCAATGACTTTTAACTGTTCTCACTCAAAATTTTTTTCTGGTAGAACCTAGATATAGAAAGATACTAAGATCTTTTTCTTTTATGAGTAAAACAAGTTTTAGAATGATTCCTTAACAGGAATCAGTACCAAAGAAATCAGCCATTAATATGAGTAATCAAAGTTTGTTATTGCTATTATAACTTTATTACCATTGAAGTCAATTATTATAATGAATAAGCAAAGTTTGTTATTGTTATTATAAATAACTACATTACCATTAAAATCACTTATTATAATGAATAAGCAAAGTTTGTTATTGCTATTATAGCTTCAGTATCAATGAAGTCAACCTTAACAATTAAAAAGCAAAGTATATTTTGTTATTTTAACTTCAGTAAGCCTTTTTTCTATAGAAAATCATATGATAAAATGAATGAGCGATTCATGAATGAAAATTTAGTATACAACCTGTTCTTTGCTTGAGGAGTGGTGAAGATTGATTATGTTCATTATCTTTCATTCTATAAATTTAATATCCATTATCCAAATTAACTTTTAGTTCAGAAGCATTAGTTTACAATAGTAATTAAATACCTAACTCATTTTTTTTTTATTTCAAGGCACTAAATATATGAAAATGTTAATTACAGATTATAAGTAACATGAAATACATATAACTATTTTACTATTTATTATACTTTGCTAATAAAGTAGTATTTTGCAATATTTTTTTGTTGATGTAAACATTGATGTGTATGCTTTTTTCTTCTGACTTCTTAAGATTTTATTTTACTGCTTAAAATATATGTTAATTAAAAAAATTACTTTGTTATTAAAAATTTTAATCTCTTATAAGCATTAACTTTAGACTCCACACATGCAAGCAATTAAAATACAAATACTATTTATAGAATGGTTTAAACTATACTTTGTACAAGTTTACTTTTTATTATTGTGTGTGTGAGTGTAGGGGGCGCTTCCAGCTTCCGCCGCTTTCGCGCTGGGTGAGGGGGTTGTGGGGGAAAGGGAGGGGGTGGTTTAGCCCACTGGCTATGTCAAAGTAGATTTTATGTATCATTTACAATTGGTCAGCTGTCCGCAGAGTTGTTTTGTGGCTTACTCATTACCTCAAGCCTGGCCGGTCAAAGTTGTCTGTCACTCTGAGCTCTTGTTGTTCGGGTGTATCCTTTTTTTTTTT
This sequence comes from Sinotaia quadrata, assembly GCA_028829895.1. Taxonomy (NCBI): domain Eukaryota; kingdom Metazoa; phylum Mollusca; class Gastropoda; order Architaenioglossa; family Viviparidae; genus Sinotaia; species Sinotaia quadrata. Next base: position 40,104,352 of record CM054177.1, on the reverse strand, counting down.
TATAAGTTTTTTTTTTTTTAATTTTAAAAAAAAAAAATTATTATTATTTATTTTTCCCCCAAAAAAACAAATAAAGAATTTTTTATTATTAAAAATAATTTTAAATTTATATTATCCTCTTGATTGTGCTTTAGTTGTTCTAAATTATTACTAAGTGTAAATTTACCTTATCCTATTAATTATACTTTGCCTCTAAACTATTAAAATTCATGACTTGTTACATTTCTAGGATTTATCTTACTGTTTTATTTTTTCAGATTTGCTGCAGATGTAGTGGTCAAAGACATTGTACCTGATGATATGCAAGAAATTAAGGTCTGAATCTGTCAGTTTAGATTAGTTATAAAATATTTTATCAGTCATCCATGAATTGCTTAATATATATAATTCAATATTTGTGATTTTTAAAAATTTTTATTTGTTTATTTAGTTTATACAGAAATAAAAGCAGTTATACTTGTACTGTTTTGTCATCACTGACAGCAGACCACCCAACATGCGCACACAGAAGAACTCTGTGCATCTTCAGTACTTAATCAAGAAAAGTTTGAAAATTTTATTCAAAATCTTTTCCTCAGGAAATGCTGACCTCAGACAACACAACATTGACACACACACACATGCATGCACGAACACCCTTTTGTGCAGTCTAACTTTATCTAGAAAAGTTTGAAGTTTTATTAATAATCTTTTCATTGCACAAAAGCTGACAGCAGACTAAACAATATTGACACCTAAAAGTAACTTATGCACAACCTAAGTGCTTTATCTAGAAAAGTTTGAAATTTTATAGAAAATTGTTTGAAAGCATAATAATCAGTAGTATACTTACCACAAAAATAAAACATTATAATTTATTCAATAAAGTTTGAAATTTTCTTTTTAACCAGTGCAATCACTGACACTTTTTGAAAGTAAATTAGAGAGATTGAAATTTTACTTTGTGCATATATTATAAACTGGACAAATATGAAAAACAAAATAAAATAAGTTCACTAATTCTAAATACTTAGAAAAAGTTTGCAGTATACTAAATGCTATGAGAATAGTTAACAGTCTGCCTACACACCTACACATACATTTTTGTTTTTCAAGAACATCACAATATATTTACATACTAGCTATGTGCAATTTATTGATCCAAGAATATGCAGTGCATTTGTGTATTGTAACTAACTCCTTCCTTGCTTGTCCTAGAACATTCAAGTATACACTATCACTACCCTCATTTTATTCTAAGTAAAAACATACATTTTATACACTATAGCTATCATTATCATTCTTTGTCCTAGAACTTATGCACTTAAGTTAACTGCACCTTTGTTTGTCCTAGAACATATATACTAACTACCTATGTCAATGTCCTAGAATATACTGTTAAACATATAGCTATCTGCACCTTTATCCTTGAAACTGCAAAACATTTATACATTAGGTATCTTTGTTCTAGACATACAGGTACATTTATACACTATAGCTACCTGCATCTTTTCCCAGATGTATAATACATTTATACATCATATCTACTTGTACACTATCCAAGAAAATGTTATTTATTTATTTAGTAAAGTTGGTTGCATCATTCAGTCAGTTGTGCATACCATAGAAATATGGAGCACTCTTACCAAAATAAAAGCTAGGGCCAAAGGGTTCCATTAAACTTTTGATAAGAAATAATAGATTAAAGTACTCGATGAGTTATTCTCCCTTGTCATGAGCAATCTGCTCTTTAGTATCATTCCTGCTTTGGTATGCTTATGACTTTGCCAGGTTGTGCTATTTGCAGAATTTCTTTTTCTCTGCCTGTAATTATTGTTGTTGGTTCTTTTTATTCCTGTCATCCATTTGCCTGTCTCCAACTTACAGTAATTTGCAGTTTTCCCCCTTTACTTTTGGTTATTTGATGCCTTTGTTGATTTCTTATTTTGTTTGACTTGATAATGTCATGGATGACTATCTTTGTTATGATTGTGGCTGTGCCAAAGAATATTGACTTTCATCTCATTTATGTGGGTTTTTTCTGGCTACAGGAATGAAAGACATACATGTATTTGTGAGTGCTGGTCCAGTTCCTTGTGGGAGACACTAATATAAACTGTTAGCTCTGCCTGTGTCTAGCATCAGCAAGAATAGCAGCAGGGTCTTGTGAAAATTCAGATACCTACCTTTTTGCCAGTGTATGTAGAAGTGATGGACAATAACACACTGATGTGACTGTTGCATAGTTCATGCTGACTGAATTTGGTGTACTAGATAGCTGGGACATTTTTGCTCATCATGTTTTACTCCATTTATTTAACTTGTTGATTACTTGAGATTCATTTTTAAAATATAATGGACATTTTATGATCATATCTTTACCCTTAGATATACATGATACATTACAATCTATTTTACTCTCTTGTATTGATAGAGCAGCTTTCTCAATAATGCTCATTTAGATCAAAGTAGCTTCCTATATATATATTGACCAGTCAATTTGCTTAGATTTGACCCCCTACAGATGGTGTGGTTTTATAAAATAAGAGCAAAAATGGGTTATCATTTTTGAACTGTTATATCACTCACAAAATGAGTCCTAATCAATTTAAAATAGCAATAAAGTTTACTAAGAAAAGATTTTATTATTCAAAAATCTATTAAATTTTTTCTTGCTTCAATGAAAATAGTTAGAAAACCAATGATAAATCTTTTAAAATCTAAAAACTGACAAGAAATAAAAATATATTTTTAAAATATATAAAAAATATTTTTTTTATTCCTTAGTAAAATCTAAATAAAAGATATTTGAAAAATTTGTACTCACCCCAAAATTGTAGATTCGTTGATTTGATCACAAAACTAATTAACAATGAACTTTGCACATTCAAGAACAAACATACATGCAAATACAACACAAACAATCTAGAGGGGCATAGCTTTGTAAAAGAAACAAAACACAGAAACATATACTTACACTTAATTTGGATCTAAGCTATAAATAAATAAATAGATATTTGTATTTTCTTGTTGTTGCATTTATGGAGGCAGAACAACGATGAACTTATGCTTTGCTGATGAAATTGATGGCCTTGAAGGAAGTGAGGAGCTAGCAAAAAAACTGGACAGGACAGCTACTGCTTTTGATATGGAAATCAATGCAGAGAAGACCAAATTGATGACCAACACCACCAGTGGCATTGGCAGTGATCAGAAACTGGAAATAGTTAATAAATTCAAGTACTTATGAGCCATTGTGACAGATGAGGGATCAAAATCTGAAATATTGTCCAGGACTGCACAAACACTAACAGCAATGGTAAGGCTGAAGACAGTTTGGAAAGACAGAAACATCTCAGTCAACTTAAAGATCAGACTGGTGCACTCCATGGTTGTATCTGTTTTTATATGCCTGTGAGTCATGGACCCTCACAGTGGATCTAGAATGGAGAATACAAGCTACTGAAATGAAATGCTTTCCAAGGTTGCTTGGCATTTTGTATAGAGATCATGTCACGAATGAGGAAAGGGAAACAGAATTAGGCAAGCCATTGGGCCCTATGAAGAGCTTATATTTTCCTCATTAAAGTTTGAAAACATCATTCAGATTTCAGTCAAACTGTGTAAGTGTGGAGTCATGGCATGACAACAATGAAAACAGTTACATTTAACAAAATAATTTTAAAGATCCTCTTGTAACTAGAGATTGTTTATTCAGATTTCAAACGAAGTTGTGTGAGGAGGACAATTTGAAAAAAAACCAATGTATAATTAATTACTATAAAAAGACATTCTCATTATTATTATGGATGATTGGAAATTTCTTTCAGATGAAGTTATGTGTGTGGAGTGACAACTTGAAAGTGGATCTGATACTGACCACTGGTGGCACTGGATTTTCTCATCGTGATGTCACACCAGAGGTAGGGAGCTTTATTGCTTTAAATGTAAATTGTTTCACCAGAGATATTTATTGCTTTCAATGCAAAATGTTTCACCAGATACTTAAGGAGTTTTATTGCTTTAAATGCAAATTGTTTTCAGTCATTTTTAAATGATGAAATAATATATCTTGTTGAAAAAGTACTAACAGGTTATTTTATTTTTACAAAGAAACAAATTTGCATTAACTCCTACACTACTTTCTTAGAGAAGTATTGAGATTGATTTCTTTTATTTTCAATTTAAAAAAATAGTATTAATAGCATAAAAAAAGTTTTTGCTTAAATATTTTTCCACAAATCCTGCCTAATGTGAAGATAAATCTTTCTCTTGAGGTGTCCAAACCAGCCTGCAGTGCTCCTACCAGTCAGTGTCATCCCTTGAAATACTTCAGTTTATTTTACCAGTCTTTTCCTGAGTGATCTCCATTTCTTTCTTACTAATACATATATACATATCACTCCTTCCTTCCTTCTTTTGATACATTATTTCTGTCTTTGAAAGGTCCAGAAGCACAAGTAAATGTAAAATCCTGCTGACCACTCTTTTGATGGGTCAACACATATTCACTTCTTGTGAAGAGATTTCTTTGGGTTTCTAAATCATATTTCATGAATTCATATTTATCAGAGTGTAACTTTCCAGAAAACTTTGAATATGTTGATAGATGTTGTGTTTCCTAGTGATGCCGAAGTTTGTACTCTTTCAAAACGGCAACACTTTTGCTGCATATTATGCAACTACTTTTCTGGTCCTTTGTTTCCACAAAGAAGTACTTTACTCCCCATTTTTCATTGAAAACGCAACACTCGGCGTCCACTTTTCTTTTCTTAGTAGTTGTGACATGCCTGGTGTGTTAATACTAATTATGAATTTTATTTATAATTAGTTTATCATTAATAATCATAATTGCTTATCAGTGATTAAATTTAAGATTCGTTTCTTAATATGAGTTTCCCACTCTCATAGCACTATAAGCTTACACACCAGTGGTACATAACTTATTTGCAAGTGGAATTTCTTACTTGAGGAGTAATCTAAAACAACAACATAGATTTACTTTCATTCAATAGTCTAGCTCCCAAACCCCATCCACCCACTAACTACTCCAGACATGCATCAAGGCACGCATAAGAAATAACATAAAATAAAGATTTATTATAAAATAATATCTATCATAACAAATACACAATAATTTAGAAAGAAACAGTTCCCGTAGTAATGTCCGATATCTGATATTCTAACCTGGACAGTCAATATTCTACAAAGGTTGCCAATTCTATGATCTTTACACGCGGTTGGATAAGGAAAGAGAGTCAGAGTTTAATAATGTACAATTTCATGACCTGAGTCGTAGATACGAGGACAAGTTATCAATGGTGAGTTGTCTCTCTGTTCTGTGATACAGTTGAGCACACTGAAAGAATAATAACAGTCAAATGTCCATTCCTTTCACCACCCTGGATTTCCATGGTGAATCGTAGCTCGCAGGTTATTGAACGCCACACGTCACTGGATTTTTGCTGTGCTAGCTAGATAAGGAATTGATTACAGTTGTATGTACTGTAAATAATATGACCGGGCAAAGTCTGGAGGCTGGACTCTGAAGAATTGAACCAGTCCTCCAACTGAAGCCTTGGATTCAGTTCTTTGGGCTTGGGTGATTTCCTTCCAAACAGGACTTGAATGGTTAATGAAGAAAAAGCACGCTCACTGTAACATATGAGAGTGTAGCTCTTAGAGACAATTCATGACTCCTTTATCTTCCTTCATTCTCTCACCAATCTTTCAACTTACATTTTATCTGCAAGAGAATTGTTCAGCCCCATACATCCTTCATTCATTAATACAGCATTTCAAACATGAATAATACATATCAGTGAATCAATAACAATTTTAATACATCTCAATCAAATAGAAATTCTAACATATCAATTAAATAAAAATGCTAACATATATCAAACAAATATATGAACAATAGTTTAACACAAAATTATTCTAAGTCTAGTTTCGAACAGATAGTTCACCACACCTTTCACAATTGCCTTTCAAAATCAGACCAGAAATATTGTAAAAGGATATTGTCGTAGTCCAGTGATGGACTATTTATTGGCTTGTGCTTACGACAGCCGGAACTGTCGATTTGTCCTGTTTACACCTGCTCCATATCCTAACTGTCTTTAGCGGAAGCTACTCTACTGCAAAGAGCTGACCGGGTCTTTCCCCCTGTAGCCCCTGTTAGTTTTGGTACTTTTGTGTGTCAGCATCGTGTGTGTATGTGTACAGCCGCATCCCCACGCTTCCTTTTCTTTTAGGATCACGGCTGTCTGTGTAAAATGGGTCACGACCACTCCCTTTGTTTCAAAGCGTGCGCTATATTGGCGCTAGCTGTGTCAGAGTGCGTGCTTTTATTGTTATATACTGTTTTAGGTAATTAGTAAGTGAAGTTCATATTTATATATTTAGAAAGTAGATAGTTTACATTTTTAAGTGATGTATTTTTATATGATGAATAATGTTATTGTATTTGTGTATTTTGCAATTTATGTGGGTGTGAATGCTTTTCCTGAAGCCCGCCAACACGGATTTTATTTTATTAAAGGTTTAATTCTTCAGATTATATATATGAAAAGATTTGAATATTAAAGTATAATTATAGTAGTTTCACTGTATATTTAAATTATTATGTACTTTTTAGGCATATGGCTATAATTGATAGTCGAAAGCAAGTAAAGAAACACAAAAGTTATTTTTAGAAGCCTTTCCACACTAGATTTCCGTTTTCTGGAACCCTGGGCTTCAGGGAAGGCCGCTCCCATAGAATATAAAGAGCGTGTGTGGTTTTATCTCAAAAGTTCTTGATGCGCGTTTGCCTTGCTAATTATTACTCACTTAGTAATGTCAGAGTTCTGAGAAGATGATGTAATCTCACATGTCACTCATAAGGGGTACTTCGAAGTGAAGATATGATGCAATGGCTGCATCGTCTGGTAGCTAGACCTGCAGGAGTCTAGGCACTACCCTCAGATTCTGTCTCAAGGGGCAAAAATCTGTGGCTCTGTTGACATGTTGCCAACCTCGGTAATTGTCTTTTCTATTTTGGTTGCTATGACGACGTAAAAACCAATGACATTGAACATTATCGGATGAATCGTCCAAAGGGATGTGTCATCGCATTCTATTGAGTGCAAAAATCCTCGCGTTTCATAGAAGAAACATAAGTTTGTCCCCTCGACTGCGGGATATGAAGTCAGACAAGCTCAGACAGGGGAGAACAAAAATGGCCTCTCATATCATTAACTGCATTAAACCAATGTCGAGTGCATAAGCTGTCTTGACAGCGAACTGTCCCACTCTGCCAAAAAATATACTGGTAATTTTGCCTCGTTACTCAATATTTGACAGCTGACGGATGGAAAACGGAAAACGATATTTTCAGCTTTCCTTTATGAAATCTCTGTACATGAGAAATTCATACATATGAAGTGAGATGTCTTCACATGAATCTATGTTTCCAGCATGAGTGTAAAAATCTTCCTTTCTCCCTTATATAGCCTCCCTAAAAGTTTTCAAAAACTTCCAGGAGCTTCATGTCTCGTGACATGATTTGTCCTTGAATGTTTATTTTCGTCATGCCGCATGCTCTCTGTTGTCAATTCTATTATGCATCGGCTTTCTTCTTCGTAAACAACATGTGGTCAGTCATGTGTGATTACTCTAATTCACTAAATATATATCTCTCTAAATGTATATATATTTAGCATGAAATGATAACACACACTGTGTCTACACTGTCTGTCTAGCTAAAGAGATCTTAGTGTTACTGGAGTTACATAATACATATATACATAATAACAAAACTCTGGTTACTTCCCCTAGATTTGTTAGCGGTTTTTATTTGTGAAATAAAATATAATTTTTGTTCATCGTTTCCTGTGACACACCTTGACCGGGGAATTTTTCTGAGCTGGGGATAATATTTTAGTACTAACACAAGACTTCTATGGCACTTTTATGCTATGTTTGCTACTTTATTGCCACTATTCACACTTGTAGTTCACTTACCTATCATTGTCAAACAAAGAAATGCTTGTTACATACCTACTTTATTGCCACTATTCACACTTGTAGTTCACTTACCTATCATTGTCAAACAAAGAAATGCTTGTTACATACCTACTTTATTGCTGCTATTCACACTTGTAGTTCACTTACCTATCACTGTCAAACAAAGAAATTCTTGTTACATACCTATAAAATGGATGACAGGCAAAAAGAAGTAAATATTTCGGAGCATCGGACATGTGTTGACAGCTGGGAAAGAAGCATGTTTGTGTGTGTTGCCATGGAAACCATCACAACATCTCATGTTCCATACGTTTTAACAAGCAAATTCAAGTACCGTCGACAGGCCTGATGAATTATGTCATGGGCCGGATCCGGCCCATAGGCCATAGTTTGGTGACCCCTGTTCTAGACATATGACACATGACATTACACACTGGACTAGCAGTTAGTGTGTTACTAGACAGACTGACACTAGAAGCTAGTGTGATATTAGGCTAATTACTACATATTTGATATTAAACACTAGAAGTAATATACTAGAATCTAGATACTAGGCACTAGATTTAGATAATTAGACTCTAGATTCTAGATAATAGACTACATTTTACACATTTGTGGTAGACATTAGACACTAGATGTTAAACACTAGAATCTAGACACTAGACTAAATACTACACATCTGACACAATACATTAGACAATACACAATAGAATATAGACTAAATACAACACATTTTATAAAAGACACTAAATGTAAAACTAGTCTCTAGATACTGGACTGAATATTACACATTTTATACTAAACAGTAAACACTAGATGCTACACTCTGAAATCCAGATATTAGACTATTTACTACCACACATTTGATATTAGGCATTAGATGCAAGATGTAACACACTAGACTCTAGGTACTAGATATACTACACACTTGATACTAGACACTAGATGTTACAAATAAGATACTTTGGTTATGTGATTTTTCATTTTATAAAATCTTTGTAAGCTTATCATAAATTTATCTCATGTTACTGTTTTATCATTATTAGAATGGTCTAAATTCATGTTAATAAAATTTCAGTATTCAGTTATTCAGCATTTATTTGTTTCTGGATGTTTTTGTTTATTACTGAGACATTTTCCCCTGAGACAGGATACTTTACTCAGACTTAAAAATTACAATTTGTATATGATAAATACTCAAAGAAAACGAGAAACAATAAAACATAATTCACTCATTACTATTTAACTTAGACCTATTCTTTTACATTTAGAATTAATCATAATTAACCCATTAATATAAAAATCTCTATCTATTTACATTTATAATGATTCATTATTCACAGATAACTAGACTATAATCTAGACTATTGTTTTACATTTGGAATTATTCATAACTCAACTGATACTCTGTAATCTCAACCTATACAGGGTGGCCCAAAAGTAGATTTACAGTTATCGCGTAGACTATTTATTTGAAAATTCGACACTAGAACAGCAGGAAATTCGTTATACCTGTTAACATAAACATAAACATAAACAATTTAATCTCTCAGAGACTCAAAATGTCCTCCTTCAACATTGCAACATTGGTATTACTAAGCAAGTAACTTCAACCATATAAAAGGTAGTTTAATAACTGTAAACCTACTTTGGGGCCACCCTGTATATTACATTCAGAATTAATCATGATTTGCCCAACCTATCTCTTTCACATTCAGAATTAATCATGATTTGCCCAACCTATCTCTTTCACATTCAGAATTAATCATGATTCACCCAACCTATCTCTTTCACATTCAGAATTAATTGTAATTTTGGACACTGTTATCAAATCTTGACACACTTCTTATTAAATTTAGAAATTAATCATAATTCTTCAATAACTGACTAGTTTAGAGTGATTTTTTTTTGCATTTAGAATTAATCATAATTCATCCATTTCAGTCTAAATATAGCTGTTATTTTTTTACATGTAGAATTGATCATAATTCGCCTATTGTTAGAATGAATCATAATTTGCTCTTTAATATTATCTTGACCTATTTTATGCACCCATAATTCACCCATTACTATCTATCATTTGGGTCATTGCAGGCAACTAAGAGTGTGCTGGAGAAAGAAGCACTAGGCATGACAATTGCTATGATGAATGCTTCATTGAACATAACACCTCTTGCTATGCTCTCAAGGTAATTGTCTGTTTAATTCTCATGTTAAGCTTATAGTTGTAAGTTGATAGATAAATCTTTTTTTTTTTTATATAACTGTAAATATTGTTTTAAAATAGAAAAAATGCTTTATAAAAATTCTTAGTGTGAATCTGTGGCAGAGTAAATTTGCCCATCCCTATTTCTGTACTTAATAATTATATCTTTGTTGCCAATGTTAAGGTGACCCAACCTTGGGCACTGCTTATGATGATTTTTTGGAGTAAACAAGTCAGGTGGAGAATGCTAGAAACTTGCTGATGCAATCTAAACTTTTTTAGGTGGATGAGTAGTTTTTATTATCCAATGGTCAAGACTTAGAAAAACAAGACCAGCCAATAGGCTGAGATCAAAGTTTACCTGTTGAAAGGGATTGTATTTTGAATTACTTTGAAATTGGTGTGGCAGAGTCTGGTCATGAAAGGTGGCCATTAGCTTAACGGTGAGTTAACTGACTAATTGAGAGAGAATGGACTTAGAAATATTTCTTACATTTTGCTCTTGATATGTTATACTTGTATTTTACGTAGAGATATATTATATGAGTAGACTATTATTTATACAAATTGTGAACTATGATGCTTGTTTGTAGTATGCTAAACACTTGACATTGTTTCTAATGAACCTGTTCATAAACTATTATGTTGTATTTATTATTCTGTGTGCCTGTATCAGGCTAATAAACACTGTTGCAGGAAACTGTAAGTTTAGACTTGAATGTAAGAATGGAATTAGGGATGTATTATCTGGAAACTTAGCGTTTGTTCCCTGGTTATATTTTACAGGAAGAAGCAGCCTTTTTGTTTTCACCAGAATCTCTCGGTTTACTGATTTATAAACTGTTATGACCATGAGAGACGCGAGAAGTATTTACCCCCAGTGTATAATTGTAAGGATACACTACATTCTGTTCAATAACTCCATTTCTGTTCTTTGATAAGAACTATCAAATGATTTGACACTAATCTATTGAATTATGTGTTAGGATATGAGACTGTATTATTCGAACCGTGGTTCGTGGAAATATTATGTCAAGTAATCTTGTCATTGTATTTGCTTTTTGTATATTTGATTGATGATTTAAATCTTAAATTTAAATTTATTGTTATATTTACTGATCTTCTTACACATTTTGATAATCATATGTTGGAAAGATAGTGGGTGGATGTAGGCTTGTTAAATATAGATTAGTCGGATTTATCTTCTCCTTTAGTAAAATGTTTTCCACCTACAGAAATATTGTGTGACAGTGAAGGTTTGTCTTTAATGTTGTGGAAGAGAGAAAATGTTTACAGCACCTGCATATCCACCAAGTGAGAGAGACAAGTGGTGTCTGCTGGAGAATATAAATTAGGTTCTCATCACTTGTAATTAGTTATGGATGATTAAATAAGTATAATAATAATCAAAACCAATAACTAGTGTGATATGGGTGTCACAGAATCTTTTTTTCTTGTTTTTTCTCAACAGTGATATGTTTATTGTGATTCTCGTGGTAAATTCCAAATTCACTTATCTGTTAATTAGTATTTCCATTGATAACTAGGAATTTAAGTGTTCTAGCACCATCAAGGAAAATTAATCAGTGGAAAGAAGATACATTTTCTTGCATTATCTCCCATCAATTCTATGAAATTATTTTAAAAACCTTTTCCTTTTCATGTTAACTAGTTTGATATAATAAACTGTTTGGTACTTTCTTATCTCAATCAGATCTTTAATTTGCACCATTCATTTCCTCTTGATTAACAAATATCTGGGATTACATAACCTATGGAGACGAAAGAGAACTGACAGCCACCACAAAAAAATGTGATGCAGAAATTGAGACTTGATTGATAATGAAATTTAATAAAATAATACATGATGCTTTTTAACATAACTGGACTACTCATATCACATTATGCAATTAAAATTAAATTAGCTAGTAACATGACCATGGATTGTTTTAATGGTTTTATGCTGTCAACCATATAGCCTATCTCATGATATTAATTGAAGAAGCCATGTTATATATATGGCATAGTTAACCAATTAACACTGATATTATTATTGTTAAATATTTTGATTTGATTGTAAGGATAATGGATGTGTTGCATATTTTGTCTAAAGAGTAGAATATAAAAACTATTGTATATCCATTGCTTATTTTTAGTTGTATTTAGAAATAAAGAAACCTCAATATTAGATCTGTTTCATAAATATATATATATATTCTATATTAGATCTGTTTCATATCCTGTGTAAAGTGTAGAATAAAGAACAACTCTATTAGATTTTGCATATTTTGAGTTGAGTGTAGAAATAAAGAATCTACTAAATTAGATCTATTATGCATTTTAAGGTGAGTGTAGAGATAAAGAAACCACTAAATTAGATCTTTTGCCTATTTTGAGTTGAGTGCAGAAAAAAAAGTTCTTTGTTGTTTTATGAAAAGTATTGTAGATGAAAATCAGCTTGAAATAAAAAAGTTTATAAATTGCTTGTGCTTACAGTGCAATGTTTTATTTTCCAGTGTCAAATAGGTTTTTAAGAATGTATTCAGACAAATTATTTACAAAAAAAGAAGAATATATTTTAATTTGTAAAGTGCATTTTTATTTTTAAGGAAATGAAAGTTATTTTAAATTGAGATTTCTTAAAAAGAAAATTTAAAATTATGATAGAAGTGTAAGAATGCAGATCTAATTTAAAACTTGAGACAGTGTATAAGGCTAAATGAAATCCTTCCCTGACAAATGTGCATAGCCACCTCACAATTGCAAGTACACTATAGTACCATGTCAACTCAAAACCATAAGTGCATTAGAGCATATTGCACACTAGAATACATTTATTTATCAATTGCAGACATATTTACATAAAAAGTGGAGAAAATGCTGATTGTGAAGCCAATTTTATGCCATCAGTTATTACTTTACAGTTTACTAAAAGAAAACTACACAAAATATACAATTAACTTTGGCTTTCATTCTTTAATTTTAATGACAAAATGGCAGATTTTTTTTCAATTCAAGTATAGTGATGGAGAACACTAGTCTTCCTTCAATGTAGAAAGAACTGATCATTTATGGCTTTTAAATGATGATAGATAGACCAAGATTATTGAAATCTAGATAAAACTAGATTAATTATGCAATGAGAGGGATATTTTTATCTGACAATTGATAGTGAAGTAGCAAGTGTGACTTCCACCTTTTATCAGATGATGTGTTAGTTGAACCATTCTCACTGATAAACAACTGAAGTGTGCACTTTACTGCACTATTTCATGTGTAAGTGAATGTGCACTTTACTGCATTCTTTCATTGTCAGTGAATGAAGTGTGCATTTTACTGTGCTATTTCTTGTCAGTGAGTGAAGTGTGTACTTTACTGTGCTGTTTCTTGTGTCAGTGAGTGAAGTGTGCACTTTACTATGCTATTTCTTGTGTCAGTGAGTGAAGTGTGCACTTTATGTGCTATTTCTTGTGTCAGAGAATGAATGTGCACTTTATTATTATTTCTTGTGTCAGTGAATAAATGTGCATTTTGTTGTGCTGTTTCTTGTGTTAATGAATGAATGTTCATTTTACTATTATTTTTTTGTGTCAGTGAGTGACTGCACTTTACTGTGCTATTTCTTGTGTCAGTGAATGAATGTTCACTTTATTGTTATTTCTTGTGTTAAAAACTGTTATTGAATGAATGCACACTTTACTGTGCTAGTTCTTATGTCAGTGAGTGAATGTGCATTTTACTGTTCTACTTCTTGTGTCAGTGATTGAAGTGTGCACTTTACTATTATTTCTTGTATCATTGAATGAATGTGCATTTTACTGTTATTTCTTGTATCAGTGGGTGAATGTACATTTTTACTGTTCTGTTTCTTGTGTCAGTGAATGAATGTGCACTTTACCGTTTATAGTACAGTAAATTTGCCTATCCCTATTTCTAGACTTACTTGTTATATAAATTCTTAAATTGTCGAATTGACCTGACCTTGGGCACTCCTTATGATGGTATTTTTGTAAGTGTCAGAGTTGGAGTAAACAACTTGAGTTGAGAATATGCTAGAAATTGCTAATGTAATCCAAATCAGTTCCAACTGGATGATTAGTTTTTATTATCCAATGGTTACGGGAATGAGATCAGCCAGTTGGCTGATATAAAAAGTTTACATGCTGTAGAGAATTCTATTGTCTAATCACTTGAATTTGGAGTGGCAAGAAGTCAGTCATGAAAGGCAGCCATTAGCTTAATGGTGAGTTAACTGACTGATTGAGAGAGAATGGACTTAGAAATATTTCGTGCATTTGCTATTGATATGTTATACATGCATTTTATATTATTTCTGCAAATTTTTGAACTAATATGCTCATATAGAGTATGCTAAACACTTGACATTGTTTCTAGTGAATGCGCTCATAAAATTGATATACTGTATTTATTATGCTGTGTGCATAATAAATACTGTTGCAGGAAACTGAAAGTTGAGACTTGAATATAAGAGAGAATGGAGTTAAAGATGAATAAAACTTAGCATTTGTTCCCTGATTATATTTTACAAGGAATAAGTGGCCTTTCCTTGTTTTACCGGAATCTCCTCGTTTACTGATTGTAAACTGCTATGACCATGGTAGACATGAGAAGTATCTACTCCAGTGTGTAAGGAATGCACTGTTGATGTTTGGTGGCAAAGTAAGCAATTTCTGGTACAAGAAAGTTATTGGAAATTGCTACAGTTGTTGGTCTGCCTGAGAGGACTAATACGGCGGAACACCGGATGGCCTTGAGAGAATTGCAGCTAGTTAGTGTTCTACAACATAAGAAGGGAATCACATTGAATTGACAATAATAATGTGTGCAAGTCCTATGTGGCGTCGACTAGCCACCACCCCTTTCTTTGGAGAGAAGGGTACAACTGACAACCTTCTAAGTCAAACTTGATGTGGGTAATAGCCTGGGCTCTGTAAGATATCTCTCCTCAGCCTCATTATCAGTTAAAAGTTAATAAATAGAAAATAAGTAAGCCAGAATTATCATAACCAAGTTCTGTTTTTAGTTCATCTTCTGTGATTTAACATATTTGTTTATTAGAGAGAGTGTCTTTAAGTATTGGCTAACTTAGATTTATAATATGTTTGTCTGCAGATCTGTATGTGGAATAAGAGGCCAGACTTTGATAATCAACTTGCCAGGCAGCACCAAGGGTTCAGAGGTATTACTAATAAGTCACATCTTAGTATGGTCAGAGGTATGAATAATAAATCATACCTCAGTATGGTCAGAAGTATCAATAATAAATCATACCTCAGTATGGTCAGAAGTATCAATAATAAATCATACCTCAGTATGGTCAGAAGTATCAATAATAAATCACACCTCAGTATGGTCAGAAGTATCAATAATAAATCACACCTCAGTATGGTCAGAAGTATCAATAATAAATCACACCTCAGTATGGTCAGAAGTATCAATAATAAATCAAACCTTAGTATTGTCAGAAGTATCAATAATAAATCAAACCTCAGTATTGTCAGAAGTATCGATAATAAATCAAACCTTAGTATTGTCAGAAGTATCACCAGTAAGCCACACCTCAATATGGTCAACAGTATTACTAAAAGGCACACCTCAGTATGGTACGCAATATTACTAATATGTTCAGCAGTATTACTAATAGGTTTCACCACAGTATGATCAACAGGATCATTATAAGTCATCGCAATTCTCTCAGCTTTTTCACTAATATAATAAAAGTCAAACTTCAAAATGGCATGCAGTTTCAGTAATCAAACAATACGATCAGACGTATCACTTTAATACTCCATTCTTTATTAAGTCAGATCAGTAACCAGACTGACTGATTGATTGCCTGTTTTAGAGGAGTGCTTTCACTTTATGCTGATTTCATGCAAGAATGGGTATCTAACAAACCTTTGCTGATAAACTTTGTCCTCTCTGTGTTGATCCTGTTTATTTTTCTTTTTTTTTACCCTGTTGTTTGCATTTCTTTTGTCTTTGTTGCCTTAGGTGCTGTTGCAGTGGCTGGAACACTGCTGCTAATGAGGCTGTAGGGAGGTATCTTACAGAGCCCAGGCTAGTACCACACCAAGTCTGACTTCAGCCCACTTTTGATGATGTTACCTATTACTGGTGTTATTCCCAATATTTTCCTGCTCTGCTATTGCTGTTTGTTTGGCTCTTCCATTTGATTTTGTGGAGTCAGTTGCTATATCTCCAAAGTGGTGGTGGAGGAGGGAAGCACAGGTTGTCTAGCATATACATCAACATTTCATTGAAATGATAGTTAAGAAGTCCACACTAGCACTGTTTATAGACTGTCCATTGTTGTTTTAGGGACTTTACTGGTGATGATTGTAATAACAGTTGTTGTTATCACTGGTTTTGTTATCATTGTTGTTGTTGTCATCTTCAGATGTTTTTCTGCTGTTATTGCTTCTTTGTCATCTAGGCTTTTTTTGGAAGGGCTGTTTTAAGTGGGGGAGTGGGGACATAGGAGTGGTACTGAAAGAACAGGAGATAGTATCCTCCTGTTGCTCATCTTTCTGCTTGTTTCTTTATCTCAGTTGCTTTTTTTCTCAGGTTCTGAGGTTATCAAAGGAACCAAGATAGGTCTAGTTGATTTTTTTTTCTTATTGGCAACTAGAACAAAGTACTGGCCTACTAGAGCATCTTACTGGTAGAGCATTCTGTTGACACTAGAGTATAGTAATGGCACATTAGAGCATCTGCTGGCACACTAAATCATAGTACTGGCATACTAGAGCATCTTACTGGTAGAGCATTCTGTTGACACTAGAGTATAGTAATGGCACATTAGAGCATCTGCTGGCACACTAAATCATAGTACTGGCATACTAGAGCATCTTACTGGTAGAGCATTCTGTTGACACTAGAGTATAGTAATGGCACATTAGAGCATCTGCTGGCACACTAAATCATAGTACTGGCATACTAGAGCATCTTACTGGTAGAGCATTCTGTTGACACTAGAGTATAGTAATGGCACATTAGAGCATCTGCTGGCACACTAAATCATAGTACTGGCATACTAGAGCATCTTACTGGTAGAGCATTCTGTTGACACTAGAGTATAGTAATGGCACATTAGAGCATCTGCTGGCACACTAAATCATAGTACTGGCATACTGGAGCATCTTAATGGCATATAAAGAGTGGATTGTTGACTACTTAATAAATTAGGTGTTTTCTCTCTGCTAACTTGTGCTTATTTGCTTACATTTAAAGTGTATAAAGAGGAAGAAACTCATCTTTTTTAGTTTTTTTTTTCAAAGACGGCTATTTCTGGTTCTTGCTTGAATGATTTGGTTAGACTGTAGTACTCTACCATTCTTCTCAAAAGAAAAATGAGCATTATCAGTGAGTTGAAGAAAAACGTAGATGCTGTCATGATTTTTTTTCAAGAAAGATGGTATAAAGGAGAACAAGTGTCTAGGCCTCTTCAGGAAGATATCAAACCTCATCAGTACAGAGACATGCTGAGTCTGAGTTATCTTTATATATGCTGAGCAGTGGTTGACATTGAACTCCCTTTGGGTGTAGAGGTGGAGGAAGGATACTTTGTCATGTTTTTTTTTTTTATGGTACATCGTTGAAGACTGATTGCAATAGACAATAAAAAAATAAGGACAATTGATTGCACCACTTGACTTCTTGACACCAGAATGCCTCTCTTTGTTGAGTATCCAGGCTCCTACCATTTCTTGTGTAGGTAAAAAATTTACTTTTACTCAACCTACTTAATAGGTTGATCTATTAAAATCCTCTCTGGCTTCACTCACACTGATTTCTTTATCATGAAATTAGCAGAAGTGTGAAGAAATGTCCAAGATGGTTTTTTATAGAGAAACTGTCTGAATATATAAGGGGTCACTGTCAGTCAGTGCAAGGTACCAGGTGAGTTCTTTATTTGCTTAACTCTCCTGTGAACTTACATAGGCATTTTGGTCTATGGATAAAATGTTATAATACTCCTACATGAAAGTGTATGATGGAAGGATACATATTTTTGCTCAATTAATTTCTGATCTCTAGTAATTCTTTTAATAATTTTGAGGATTTGGAAAATACAGAATCAACAATTTTAGAAGTTCTTTTCTTTTTTTGGTAGGAATGTCTGCATGTTGTTTCTAAGGGAATTCCACATGCTGTAGACTTGCTAAAGGTCTTACAGAAAAGCATTCAGCACACACACCAAGAACTTCAGGCACAGGGTGCCCACCTACACTCAGAGGTAAAAAGTACAGTAATATACTTTATAATCTTTTCATTGCACTCAGAAGAAAATGCTTTATATTCTTTTCACTGCAGATGATGAAAACATTCAGAAGAAGTTTTACAATTATATTAAACATGATTTTAAAATTTAAAATTTCACTATTTTAAAATTATTTTTGAACTAATTTTTCACAGATAAAAGTAGGTAGTCACAATCAATTTTTCAAATTTGATTCAGAGTAAAACAAGTGTGTTTACATAATAGTACAAGATCATATAAGGTTGCTGCAAAATTCAAAGAGAAAACCTCAAGCAGTTTATGAAATATCATCATTTGAATATACAAGTTAGTAGTCATAAGTTTATGAGATGAATAAATGCTCATATTTTTTATCACTGTAAAAAGTAAAAATCTTCAGTTATGAAATGCCAAAGTTAAAATTATAACAGAAGGGTATATTCTAAATGATAAAAATGCAGTTCTTTTCAGAGAATGTATTATATTTTACAAACTGTGTGCAAACATAGCTCTTTATTACTGAAATGCACTTGAAATATATTATAAAGTGCATATTCAAGACATCATAATATTCAAATAAGTGGCTTAAAATGTATTTTTTCTGTATTTAAAACAATAAAGTACCAAGGAGTTTTAGCACAATTTTTTCCAAAGACACTGATCTAAAAGCCAGTGACATATGAAGTCTCAAACATCACCTAACAAGCAAATTTAACACCTTCAAAAGACAGATGACAAAAAAAATTAATACACTGATTGTAAAATGTCGTTTCTCTGGAATCATATCTATTATGGACATGGTTCAAGTATTAAAAATAAGAAATTCTTACCATGTCTAGCTAATACAGTCATCATTTGCTGACTTAAAAAAATATATACATACAGATATTATATATAATCACTTCAAATTTATAAATGTGGTAAAACTGGTATCATTGCAGTTTGTATTACTTTTTATGTATGTTAGCTTTATTAATTTCACTTGTGTTTACAATAGTTTTAAGATTATAAATCTAGCTTGTTGAGGGTTTACTGTCATATAATTTATAATTCAATTCAAATATCTTTTTGGCATCTAATTGCAATATGTGTTAATGAATATACATGTTCTAATTATTATAATTAAATTAGTTAGATAAAGAAACATCATATCAAAATGTGCAGAAAGTTATGAAGGTTTTAGTACAATTACATCAGTATTCAGAACTGTACTTTCACTAATAAACAATCATTTGTACTGAGCATATAACTACTGTAGTTCAACAAATCCAGATACAGTGCACATTCTGCCAGACAGTAAGCAACTTAGTATCTCTTGCAAAATAAACTTAAATCATCATAATCAAAACATTCCCCCAACCATCTTATGTTTAAATGACCAAATTATTTACTGAAGATTATATTTATCATGTTAGTAAAACAAACCCTGAAAAAAAAAAAAAATTGTTGCACTGCAACATGCTGCTTCTGTATGGTAAAGCCTTCAAATATAACTTTTAAATAAATAAAATATGGCAGGTCTTCCAAAAAAAAAGCAAGTACTAAGAAAAAGACCAACAAAGAAAATGGTAAGAGGTAATTTCAACTTTATTGAAATCATTGCCAAATATCATTTTGATACAACTTTTACTTTTAGTATAAAGCTTATGTGCAGCTTTAGTTCTTTAATAATTTTGTTTCAATAACAAACAAACTATGCAACAAAATAGTTAAAAAGAAAAATAATTTTGAGAGGGGGATGGGAATCTAACCTCTTAAGAATGGCAATTAAAAAAATGTATAATGATTAGAAAGTAAAAATCTATAAACCTAAATATACATGTAATTAAAAAAAACAAATAATAATATTATATGCATTTAGATATTATTTACTATTAGCAATTAAATTTGTAATGCTTAAGAGAACAGTTGTAAATTCCATACACCTAGACTAATTAATTATTATATGAACATGTAGAGGTGGAGGAATTATTAAACATATATTAATTTCATAATATGTTTATAATACATATTAAGTGTAACATTTGTAAAGCAAAGACGCTGAAAATATAATTGCTTGTTTAAGTTATTATCACTAAATGAAATGTGTGTTCAAAATATATTTTTATGAAAATAAGCTGCAGGAGACTTCAGCTTGATTTTCAGTTTGAGTAAGAGATAAATTATTAATTAAATAATAAGACAGTTTCAAAAGATTGAGCATAAAATAAATACTACTATAAAACAAAGCTAAAATTTAATTTTTACCAAAGTGTGCTTCATATATAGTTTAAAATTGGTTTGAAATAGAGTAGTAGGGTTGTTGCAAAAAATAATTAGAAACTATAGAACTGAGGGTCAGAAAACATTGATCTTCCAATTGTATAGCTGCTAAAATTAACTTGCAATTACTAAATAAATTCATACACAAATAAAGAGCTATATAGCTATATTTAATGAAAGTAATACCAATATAAGCAAAACAAACGTCAAGATTAATTACTTCTGAAGTTTGCTACAGCTCTAAATTTTCTAAAACGTGATTCGGCCATTGCTAGAATTTGAAGCAGATACTTTTTCCGTTACCTAACAGAAAATCTTTGCGCTAAACCACAGCCAAAGCTAAATAATATTTTAAATACTACTCACTAGTTTCATAGAAGAATGAATGCTTTTCTTATCACATTTTTCAGTGGGAAAAAAAATTATTCAATTGCAGTAACAGTAATGATTTCAAAATAGCCAAGATTTTAATTGATTACCAAAGCTCAAGTTTTAATGTTATACTAATAAAAATGGATCAGGAAAAAGCTTAGGGTTTCATCTTTATTTTTTATTCTTATTGATTTTTTTAAAAAGTCTGTCAATATGTGGTCACAGGCTAAAAGAAATTTGGACCAAAGCAATTTTTTTCATCTATAAGGCTCTATTTTTAGTAAAAACATGTCCAACACTTAGTAAGTGAATTATTTTTCTTTTCAAACAAGGTTTAAGTCACATTAAATAAAATACAACAGCTTGTTAGATAAAGAAATGATCTTTAATTTTATCCAATTTGCATTGACAAATAATTGTATTAAAGTATCACAGTTTGCTACAGAAAATCACCATATTTATGCACTAAATGCTACTTATTCCTGTAAAACAATGATGTTGGGACTACCTAATAAAAGTTAGTGAGTTGCAAGAAGAAAACTGTGAGGAGTAAACTGTTATCTTCTTTAAGTGATGTGTGATTCACATAGTGCTTTGGTACTTTTTCCATTTGGGTTTTAAATTTAGTGTTGGTGTGTGATCTTGGCATTTTATATATTTTGAGTCACTGAAAACTGAAATATTTATTATTCCTAAAAAGAAAATAATTACTTATAGACAAAATTATGATCCTCATAACCATTTCTGTACAAAATTGTGATTACTTAGCTAAATGGATTTAATGGATTAGTATGTGTTGTTATGAAGTAGAAATAAGATTTTATTGAGGCAAAAATGACAAGGCTTACATTATTGTATTCATTATTGATGAATAGCTGTACATATAAAAATGAGTTTAATTTTAGTATTATTTTTGGTCAGAATGATATTTTATATTTTTATGATACTGTAGCAAGATATTAAATGGATAATTAATAATTGTATGACTGTAATTGAAATGACCTTGATGTTAATTACAGTAAAATAGAAGAAAAAATGTTAATTACAGGCATATAAGACTGATGAAAATGATTCCTATTGTATATTTTACTACATAGACTGAGGAGCATTTATATAATTCAGTCTTTTTGATGGATGTATGATAGAGTAAGCAACACCATCACCATCTTCTCTCTCGTCGCCATTTTATACAAGAGAATTCAGCACCACATCCACCTGAAAGTCCTGCACCACCCACTGTGCACAGTCCCACTCACCTGCATGGGCATGGGTACATACACTGCAACCACTCTCATAGTGAGTAACGTTATTTTCCTTTCATGTGGGCCATTCACATTTCTTGTATAGTAACTGATATATGTGTAATGCTTGTTGTCCTTCACACTTTCATGTGGGCCATTCAACTTGTATAGCAACTCAGAAAATGTGTAATGCTTGTTTTCCTTCACACTTTCATGTGGGTCAATCACACTTCATGCATATAGCAATTCAGATAATGTATAATGCTTGTTTTCCCTATTACTTTCATGGGTGCCATTAAAATAAATGTACAGATTTTTATTAATCAAAATCTCTAACATTGTGCAATTGAGGCTTAGTTCAACATCTTTGGTAGGGAGCAGGTACATAGGTTGAAAATCCTTTTACTCTCAGGACTGTGAACTTTGGAGTGAGTGAACACTTCTAGCCTAGAACAGAAAGTGCATCTTCACCAAAAACAGATTCCAATATGGCATATTGATAGTAAGAAACTCCAGCCTGATTGCACTGAACAAAATATAACTCGTCAGTCCTGTGATTTAGTTGCCAGGAGATAACAGAGGCATTTAGGCATCTTTTTTTAATGATACAGAAAAACTTCAGAAAATGTACTGCTTCAGTACGTCTCCCATAAACATAAAGGCCTAGAAAAAGCATCATATTTCAATTAAAGACATGAGCATAAATAAAATGAGAGTGAGTAGGGCTTTTCCTTTCTGGCACATCTGCAGCTAGTGGCCTCTTTGCTTGTCGACAGAGGAGGACAGTATCTGCAGTCAGTGTATCCCTCTTCTATTAGACAAAGATGGAATGGTGTGGATCTGTACAGAGCAAACTTTCAAAATAAACCAAAGGAGGGATAGTGTACACCTGCAGGCAATGGATCTCCATCTAGACAAAAGAAGGATGATATAGATCTCAGATAGTGGCCTCTCTTTTACTATAGATAAATGGATGATGTAGATTTGCAGGCAGAGTCCTTTCACTATAGACAAAGGAGGAATGGTATATATAGATCTACAGGCAGTGGTCTCTCCCTGTAGACGGAGGGAAGTTGATGAAAAATGATATAAATCTGCAAGCAGTGACTCTCTCACTGGGTAAAAGGAGGGATGGTATAGATTTGCAGGCAGTGGCCTCTTACAAAGACAAAAGAAGAGATGTTATAGATATACAGGCAGTAGACTGTCCCTTTTCACAAAGAGAGGAAGAATATAGATCTAAAGTAGTGATGTCTCCATGAAGATAAAATGAGGGATGACAATTAATTAATCTCACAACCCCAATTGTTTTACAGCATATGAACTACACTATCTAATATTTTGTTTTTTAATTCTTAATTCTTATTTGAACTGTTTTATATTTTAATAGGGTAGCAAGGACTGGTTCAAATGCATTTTTAGTTTTATTATGAAGATTATTCTGTTTATGTTCTTTGTATATGCAGTCAGTAGTTGTAAATATAATCCATACTTTTTTAACATAGAAAAGCATAATTAAATTAACTGATTACACTTCATTCAGACATTACTAATATTAGACATTTAATTGCAGGTGAAGTGCCAACCACTCAGGTAGCAAAGAGATTGCGTGAATCACCATTCCCTTTAGTGACAGTGGATCAGGCAGTGTCAATGGTATTAGAACATACTCAAGTACTACCCACTGTCTCACTTGACTTAAATGGTAAATATATAATTTATTTTTTTTAATCTACAATTATTTTTAATTAACTGATTATATAGTCAGGTCTTGGGTTATGAATGTGTTCCATTCTTAAGAATGTTGGTAACCTAATTTGGTATGTACGTCAGAATTTATAATTATATACGTGTTCATGTCTGTTAATGAATATCAGCAAAATTAACATCTTTCTTTGCTTCATTGTCAGTGACAACTTGCACAAGTCTTTTATTCATCCACTTCAGAACTAGTTGATCTCATTTGTAAGTAGTAATGAACGAATGTCTCTACATTACTTGTAATTAAAATTTAATTTGAAATTGAAAAATTTAAATTAATGTGTCTTGTGGGCTTGTTCATATCAGCAGAATGCCATAGATGAGACCACTATAATTCAACATCTGATTGTAATTGTGTAAGGTTTTTTAGGGTTGTTTATGGTATTGCTAGGGAATTGATATCTGTTAAGAATTGTAATGATTATGTGTAAAAGTAAAACTACTATCCCTAATTTCCAAAAGATTAACTTTCTCCAAGGCTTCTGCCCAATATAGTGCATACCAAGCCCAAATGGATTAATTCACAAATAATTATGAACATTTGACAATACTATAAAAATACATTGCATGGACACTATGTTGCAATATAAATTATTGATGTAAAGATTTAAAAAATGTTTGAATTAAACTTTGTGCTTCTTGAATGATGGCACACGTTTCCTTCCGAACTGAGGCATCACAATATCATGACTCCCTTCCAAACTTTCTAAGTGTCGTTGGTAGTGTCAATCTCTGTATGAACAGACTCTTTCTTTTCTAACAATTTCAACTTTTCAGATGCAATTTGTATTAAATCAGTGTCACTCAAACATTGACACTGTCTTAAATTCTGACTGATCCTTTCCTGCAAATCAAAGTTGACCTTGCCTGTTTCTTTGCATGAGTTTGTCACTACATCATTTTCTCTATGCATAGTGGTTCCAGTTTGTGTGTAATCAAAACTGCTTGTCTTAATGACATCAAGTTCAAATGTCATTCTCACCTCTGATCTGACGTACAACTTTAAATGAGTTTGTTTATCACTTGTCTGAAGTAAACCATTCAGTCCTATGATAACTGCATCATCTCTGCCTTCCTACCTGTCCTAATTCAGCACTATGCGTCAATGTTTGCTTCCTTTCTGAACAAACCTCTAGTCTTAATGCACATACACATTTCTTAGTTTCCTCACACTGTGGTGGGTTTGACAGTCCATATGGCCCTGCCCCCTTTTTGGGTGACTATACCAGCTGTTCTCTAACCATTAGTCAGGTCTGTGAGTAAAAATGGATGTGCTGTGTACACATGCATCCTTAATTGGTTCTTCAGTCTGCAACTGTTTCTTTTCTGCCATTTCCTAGCTCATTGACAGCCTTCCTGTCACTAAAGTTTCTTACAGTACTTGCTAGAGAGTTACAGATATCTGTACTGCCTTTCTTATCAACTTAACTTTCCCTTTCTCTAAACTGCCACCCACTACATTTTGTTTTTATTGTTCTTCTAGCTCTACTTTCAGATCATGAGCTATAAAATGTTCTGTTTTGGATCTATCTTCTACCTTGTCAAACCCTGAGTCTTCCAAGATGAGTGTGTCAGTCATAGGCATGACATCATCATATGTTTCCATAGATCCTGTCGTTGCTACAATGTCACTAGCAACAGGAATCTTGCACAGTGTAATAAACTTGCACCCTAAGATTACATCATGTGTTGCATCTTTCATTACTGTGGCCTTTACATCCCCTGTTATGAAATCAGATTTTATCTCACCTTCATCTACTGGCATTACTACCCTTAGTAAAATTCACTAGTACTACTTCACCATTGTAATCTTCATTGTCAGTCAATGATGCATGATCAATCAAGTCTAATTCACAGCCTGTATCAAAGAGTGTAGCGACCCCCTTTTCGTTCAATCTTACCTCTGTCATATTTGACCTGACCTTGTTGTGTTGTAAACTGCTTCTTGTCAAGTGATTCAGTTAGATTAACAATGTTGTAAACCACTTTCTATCAAGTGATTAAATTAGGTATGCATACATGCACTCTGTACTTATTCAGACAAGAATGAAGAATACACGGGAACAAAATAGTTTAAATACAAAATTGTGAGGTTTATATTATACTGTATTATTTCTGTTTTTGTGTGTTTTAAATCAAAAACTAATTGAGCACACTAATAATTATCATATAGTTGTCAAAAGTGAGATTCCTGTGATGTACTTTAAGTTTGAATTAACTGTTGGCTTGAATAATATATTAATTTTACATTAAACTGCAGTTGACATTTTTAGCAAAAACTATTCAAGTTCACTCACCACACATTAAGTAAATACTAAACAAAATCTTAAAAATGAACTGTAATAATAGAATGACATTTTATAAAACATTTTAAAGCATATGTTACTCTGATTTTTAAAAATGATTAGTATTTGATTAATAGTCTTCTCCACTGATTAAAATTTAATTGTTTTATTGTATATCACAAAATTTAATAGCATTATTATTTATTTTGATGAAATTAATAGATTTACTATTTATTGCACAGGAAAATTTACTAATTTAATATTTATTATAATTCAGAAATTATTAGTTTTATTATTTATGGCAATGAAATATGTTGTTTTATTTATCACGATGTAATGTTTCAGTATTTATTGTGGTGAAATGTAACGTTTTATTATTTATTGTAATAACATTTAATGTTTTATTATTTATAATGTTGAAATTTAATATTTCAATTTCACAGATGCTCTTGGATTTTACCTGGCAGAAGATGTATTTGCTGCAGACCCATTACCCCCCTTTCTTGCTTCTATCAAAGATGGCTATGCTTTGATTGGTAATCATCAGTAACATTTGTTTTCCCATATTCTGACCTTCCGTACTTTTTAAATCCTATTTAGTGATTCATAATAATGTTTTTATCAAGTTAGCATGCTTTATTGTTTAAGTTTACAATCAATTTCATTATTTCCAGTATGTGACTCAAAAAAACTATTAAAAAAAAAAAAGGATTTTGTTGCCTGATGGAAATTTGTAATACATATATATATACCCTATATAAGAGAATCATACAGCCCAGTTGGAAAAACTTGGACTTAAAAAAGATAATAAGAACTTAATTTGTTTAGATTTATAGGCTTGCACAAATATGTACATACTGACCAATCCATGATTGAAATTGTAGAACTTGCTTCCCCCAACCTATTTTATGTGGAACTTATTAACCTGTCCTGTGCCATTATCAGAATTACTTAACTAAATAATGCATGCTCTCATTAATTAATATAATATTTAGATATATGTAATCAATCAGGTTTCAATATAATATTCAGATATATGTAATCAATCAAGTTTTTAAGTGGAACAATAATATGATTAATATAATTTAATTTATATATAACACTATTGACTCTCCTCCAATTGGCAGGTTCTAATGTATGTTAGTCTCTATCAAGAGAACCCTAAGCATTGATTTTCATTAATATCTTATCTGAAGAAAGTCCCCTTAGCATTCCACACTATAGCTTACTCTACAAGGACTTCATTACTGCAAGGAAGTAATGACTTGACTGATTAATTATTCTGTTCACAAGTCCATGTCAAGTTACACAGTAACAAATTACTAGCTATCAGTTAAAAAAGTCAGCATGGTTAGTTTGATCCTGTCCCTTACTGTACTCTTTCTCATACTATTTTCTATGTACCTGCTGTCTTGTTATTGCTAAATGAGTCTGTTGTCATCAGTGAACCAGACTGAGGCTTAACTGTTCATTGATGAAACAATCTTCACTCACTCATGTTTTGCTGTGCAGTTAGTTAAACTCTCTTCTTCTGTCATAACTTTTAAACAATGCACTAAGTCTTCTACATCAGAGACTAAACTCTGACAGTCTTGAAATCAGATTTTAAGTCAGTGGAATGACAATACAATTATACAAATTAACAACATGTTACAAGTTATGAAAAATACAGTTTGTACCTAAATGAGAAAAAGATGAAGTTTTATCCATTCTGAAAAATTCTGTTCTCTCTTGAGCATGTATATAATCTTGATCACTATTAACTCTGCACTTGAATAAAACATGCATTCCCTTTGTATATTTCATTGGACTTGATTGTGGTTATTTTGGTGCTGATTTGTCTTTTATTTGGCATGGTCAAGTTTATATTGAGTATATATTTTCAACACTTAATTTGACTACAAAAAATTCTTAGTTATGAAGAAATACTAAATTAACAATAATTAAAGTAAATTATACCCTTGCATGATGACAATATGCTGAACTGCTGGTTAACAGCTTACAGAAGTGTGGGTTATCAAACATTTAAAATTGTTACTAATTGTTATTAACTACATGACATTCAAGTAGGAATTAGTAGGCAGGCACTTTGAATTTGTAGAATTAAAGTTGAACAATTCTCATATTTATATTTTACTGTTGATTTAATATTACTGATGGTATATTAAAACAAATGTAGATATATATACTGAACACAACTTATTACTAAAATATGAAAAATTTGCACATAAAGCACTCTAACAGTTTTTATTTTATATTCTTGCTTACACAAAGTCTCTAAAACAAGAATAACAAACATTTAATTAAATTAAAAAATTTAAGAAAATTTAAGAAAAAATATAATAATTAATTATTGTGTTTCAGGTGTTAACAATGAATAAGTATATTAGATTATTAGTAAATAAAGAAAACAACTCTTTCATGACAGGTAATTTAATTTTTAAAATTTAATTTTTCCCTGAAGTATTTATGCTTTTAGCATGGCCTATTTAAAAATAAACAGTTTTTCTTAAAAAATATTCTTTTTAATGCATATGCAATTGTCATAATTAAAATGCAGGAATAGCCAAATTACATAGGGCATACAAATGCATGCTGAGAGAGATTTTTTTGTGTTATACCAAATTAAAAAAAAAAAATTACATATCATTGAGACTTAAGAATATTTTTGGTAATCATTCACTCAGAATTTTAAATGGTTAATAACATTCTAATGAGTAATGAAAGCAGAAAGAAAATGTTTTCTGCAAATAAGAGTATTTGTAGTGACCACTATTTATCCTTATTTAAACAAAAAAAGAAATTAGTTGTGACAAAAGAAAGTGATATACTTTTAATCACCCTGAATCAGTAACTGATAAAATCTTATTTTTGTATTTGAATTTATCTTAACTAAATGTGAAGTCAAATCATTATTTTATAAGAATATACTGTAATTTTGTAGTTTCCTTTTATTGATTAATGAAAATTAGGTAGTTCCAACCATTTAATAAAATCTGATCTACAGAATTGTTTCATAGCTCATATGTAAGTGAATTTTGACATATTGCTTGCAAAGATATTTATTATTTAGGAAAACATTGAATTTTTAAACTGCTGAGTTTCTTTTTTTACATTTAATGATACAGCAACTTTGTAATCCTTCTAAAGAATAAATTAGGCTTTATTTCTATATTAAATTTTTTCTTTCTGCTTAATTAATACATTTATCTAAGTATCCTCCAACTCATACACACTCTCCCCTGTTCTTTCTCTCACGCATGCATGTATGCATGCACGCACTCTCTCTCTGGAATTCATTATGTAAAGAATGATGTTCTCTATTACAAAAATTATATTTGATTGTAGTAAATGATTAAGTATTAACTTTTTAATGGACATTAATTTTAAAATCAGTCCATGAATAATTTATATATTTTAATTTTATACATGCAGCATCAGATGGCCATGGTGTTCGAAAGGTGATAGGAGAAAGTTCTGCTGGATATATGGTATGTTTGAAATATATTTTATTCTGCTAGAGGTATGGTATTTTTAAATATATTTTGTTCTTTAGAGCAGTGGTCGAGAAACAGGGGTAAATTATCCCAAATAAGGTAAAACTGAAAATTTGCTCGGTAATGAAGATTTAAGAAAAAAAAAAAAGTATTGTGAGGTCTTAAACTCATTTGCTTATTAATTGTTTTGCCCACTGTTACGTGCCGGTTAATGTTTAATGATCCTGCCTTAATATCAGGATTTCAACTTATTAATTTTGAAGGTTACACCTATATTGAAACAGACTGGCTGCCTAATCCACTTTCCATCTTCACAGTTTAATTGCTCTTGTGACTGTTGATTAGTGTAATGTGCTCAGGTTAGAAAGTTATCTTAACTTGACTGATTGTAATATAAATTTTCCCGTTTTAAACATTTTTTACATTTACCATTCAGAAGGCACCAAACAGGAAAAGGAAATACCTGGTAGAGTTCTTCAATTATGGTTTCACAGAAATATAAGACAAAGGACAAATGAAGCCACAATTTGTCATCTGCAGAGTATTTCAAAAAGAATTAGCTGAAGAAACGGACAGTTTGTACTCACATCTATCTTCCAAACAGTGGAAATACTTTGAGAGTTTGGAAAGAGCTATCAAAAGGCAATGACTGGAAAGCTACTTGAGGGGTACATTTGATCAATGTTCAGCATCAAGAGCTAGCTTTGAAGTGGCTTTGATTACTCAAAACAAGAAGCCAAATGCTATTGGTGAAGAATTGGTCAAACCTGCAGCTGTAAAAATGGCAGAAATCATGTGTGGCCAGAAAGAACCCATATGACTGGGTTCAGTGCATTAGTCTGTAAGAGTTGTGGAAGAGAATTTTCATCTTAGTCGAAAATGTGAGGAAAGAATTGTGATTTCTTCAATCGTAGAGAGCAAACATATTGCTATTCGACTAGATGTCAGTAGCAATTTGCAGCTGATGGTGTATTTTCAAATACAGGGATTCTGATGCAATTCGAGAAGAAATTTCTGTTCTCTTGAATTGAGAGCTCATAGAGTTGATGTCTTCAAGACTGATATATACTTCAAAACACAAGTTTTGATTTAAAATAGGAAGACTGTATTGGTGTGTCTGTTGATGGAGCTCCAGCCACATTGGGTCATGTTAGTGGCTTTTCGGCTTTGGCCAAAAAGCAGAATCGAAAAGTTGAAGTTATCCTGTCTGCTCCATAACCAGGCATTGCTTTTGAAGCAGTTGGAATGAACTAGAAGCTGTCTTGAACAATGTAATCACGATTGTCAATGCAGTCAAAGGGTATGCACTAAACACTTGGCTATTTCATGATTTATGTGAAGATGGGGAGACTGAATATTCAGGCCTCCTTTTGTTCACTGATGTGAGGTGGCTTTTACGTGGAAATGTTCTGAATCAAGTGTGGCTCTAAGATCTGAACTAAAAATCTTTCTGGTGGATCAAAAGCATGCCCTTGCAAATAAGTTGAGTACCTCCACTTAGCTTGCACATCTTGTATATTTAGCTGACATCTTTGGACATGTGAATTCATTGAGCAAGGAATTGCAAGGGAAAACATCAATGTCTTTATAGCAAGAGAAAAGATTTCAGCATTTGGATTGCTTCTGTACTGGAACCAGAAAGTGGAACAAAGCAAGATAACCACCTTTCCAAAGCTAGCAGTTTTTGGAAGCTTGTGAAGATCTCAGTGTTTGAGATATCAAGGAATCGTTTACAAAGCATATTACCAAACTAAAAAAGTGGTTGTCTGATTACTTTCCAGAGCTTGATTCACATACTGTCAGATGGGTTGTGAATCCCTTCAAATGTCAACTTGCTGATGTGCCTGAAGAGCCTCAAGGATTGGCAGAGGCACTTCTTGAACTTCGCTCCAACAGTGAAGCACATATGGAATTTCAGAACGAGAAATATCTCTCATCTTTTTGGATTTAAAAAACCGTAAAGGCTTTTAAAATTGCACATGTAGAAGCTGCTGCCCTTTTCAACAACCTACCTTTGTGAACAAAAAAAGCACAATTTCTTGAGTAAAAGATTAAACAGAATAACTTATGATGGAAAATGAAATATCCTACCAACTGGAAACTCCCTTTGTTGTTTGTTTTGTACATGCCTTACAATCAGGTTAATGTCCTAAGGTTGGTAGTGCTTTTATTACTAACCAGATAAATAATCATACTGAATACAACATTTGACAACTTTAGTGACCCAGTTAGCCTGATGTAATTTTAGATGCAATTCTTATTTATCATATGGATTATATTATGTAGAAGCAGAATATAGGAGCCAAAAGTTTTTTTCTAAAGAAACAGACCACACATACAAATGTACCAGCACATGTGCACACACACACACACACACAAAAATATGCATGCACATATACACAAAACTCATGATATTCACCAATATTGTTACTTGTTTTGTCATGTCTGATACTGTGAGTGTGACCTCATGTGTCATGTTATGCAACATTTGGGTGCTGCCGTTTGGATGCCAGATGTTTTGGAACTTTTATATTGATATATTTATATTTGTACATTTTTAATACATCTTGAAATAAACGTGTATGCATGGACACACACACACACACACTTAAAATGCAAAGAAAATGTGAATATTAATTTGATTTAATTCATAATAATCTAACATTAAAATTTCATGACAATTTGTAGATTTAAAGCTTATATAAATTAATCCTCAAAAGATTATATTATAGGCCTTGCATTTGCTCTTGAATATTGCATTCCTTATAGCTCTGCATGATATTCTTTATCCTCCTATCTGCATCTGCATATTTCTTGCTTTTCATCAGATGCATTTTGCTGTGGACATATTACTCATCATTCATGCCTCTTTTGAGTGCATTGGATTTCATTGATGAATTGCTAGATAAATGGATGATCCATTCCAAATTCTGAGTTTTCAGTGGGCAGCTTCAACAGAATTGTTGATTTGATCTCCATTAAAAATTATCTCATAGAAAGACCAAATATTTGGAGTGGCACCTTTGTGGAGGTGCTGCACATACAAAGGGTGTTTCATCATCTTTAAATAATTTTTCTTGCTTTTGTAGGCATTTTCATTGAGTAAAAATTATTATTGATCCCATTAAACCATTAAGTATTGCTGAAGGAATTTCAGTTGTCTCTTCTGTTTGGCATCTGTCTCTGTCCATGATGTCTGTAACATTGGTTTGGACTACATTGCTGCAATGCTCGTGTAACTGTTTTATCACAAGATGAGGTGAGCTTTGCATTCACTCTTTAGCTCACAGCGCCTAAACTTTCTTTCTTGATCTTTGAACTTGTCCAACATGTATGAGTATCTCTCCAGTAACAATTTCTGTTTACCATGCTTAATGTTCACAATTTCTATTTCCATTTCTGTATGAAGGATTAACCTCTTGCCTGTCAGGTCACAAAGTTACGCTAAGCAATATCCTGGCAGGTAGTTTTGCTGCTCAGCGATAACTGAATGGGGGAGCTTACTAAAACTAAAAGCTGCTGTAATTTTAAATTGATTTAAAAAATGTAAATTGCTACCTATACCAAGTATACTAAAGAATTTTAAAAGTATTATTTTAAAATTAATTAATTAAAAAAAATAAATATATAATAAAAAGTTCCCATACTTTTTCTTATCTTGAATATTGATTCTCACAGTTTACTCACAGTGTTGAATTTTCTATGGTAAAGAAAACCTTACAACCTAAATAATAAATTTTACATACGTACTAAAGAATTTTAAAAGCAGTATTTTAAAATTAAAAAATAAATATATAATAAAAAGTTCCTTTACCTGTCGATGAAAATGATGAATTATTTTTCCAGAAACTCAAGGTGAAAAAAATCATTACAGTGTCATAAAATTATTTGCACAAGAATTCTTTTTAGAAAAGCAAATGCAAGTCCAATTTGTTAAGAGATAAGCATGAATATAATATTAGTTAGGAAGATGAAACCTTCGTCAATAATATAAATAGAGGATGGTTTCCTTATAACTGGCAATGAGTTAATACTATGGATAAAACATTTTAAGGCTGGGAGCCAAAATACATTTCGCCTATATGGTCAGTTACATTTGACTGACGATTTACAGTTGAGTTTCTAGTACGTTCACTTGCACGACTGAGCTGCACTATGATTGGTTAATTTAGTGAGTTGACTGGAACATTCGGATATGTTTCCAGCCCAAGGATAAGGGTAAGTCTTTCTAGAAGGTAGGTTTACCTGTAGTCTAATTTTTAGAGGAGGGGTGGCTATGGGCTGCATAAGCCATTATGTGACAAATGTCAATTGTGATAAATTATCTGTTGCTACCACATTATCTTGTTTTAATATCAGTTGTGATGCATTAACTATACCTATCATACTACCTTATTTGAATGTCATTTGTGATACCTTGATATTACCTATCACACTACCTTGTTTTAATGTAATTTCTTATTCCTTAAATTCACATTCTGTCTAAAGTTCATTTACTTTCATTTTGTTGGTGCTTACTAATTCTAAACTTACTTTGCTATTAAATTTCACCTTCTAAGATACATAATAATTATTAACTACATTTTATTTTTAAAAGTCCATTTAAATTATAAAAAAATGCTTTTTATTAAATAGTTGGCATTTTTAAATGTTTAGCACAATTTATTAATTCATATTTTAGGAAGTAATTTCTGCATCTCTGCATTTCTGGTGACTTAAAAAGGAGAGTATTACTTATGACTTAACATTTTTGGGGCTCTCTTTACTAGCAAAAGGAGGTAAAGAAGAAAGTAAAGGTGAAATTAGAGGGTCCTCATTTTCTCACTGTGATCTTTACATTTCCCCCATTCTCCTTCCTGTACATTTGTTCATGCATTGAATGCTATGTGCATCTAGTCTGTTGTTAACAATGGGAAGTGTGCAGCTTACTAAGGGTTTCTCTTGAATGCAGCCAAGAGTGTTCACTAAGAGAAAACATGTAAGTTATAATATTTATGTGAAATAAAATATTATTCATTGTAGGCAAAGATTTGAGCATACTATTTTAAAGAGTGCTTTACTTAAAGGTAAAAATGACATACCAGTGGAATAACTGAATAATAATAAAAGTTACTGATAAAATGTTATAAAATATTTTATGGGAAAAAATGCCCTGGTTAATGGTTCTTTGTTAAACAAAATAAAATATGCACCTACAAACATACACCTCTCACAAGTAATATGCTCCAATCTACAGTAATTCATTTCTTATGGATGACATTCCTTAAAGGAGAATTATTTGGTATTTTTCTAATCCCAATTAGCCACAGATAATGAGATCTCTATACACTACACACACATGCACATATATACATATGCATATATGTAAATGCACACAAGCATACACATGTACAGACAGAATAAACTTTCACTTCTAGTTATGTGTGCCAATACAATGATTTCAGGGAGACTACTGCAACTAGTATTTTGAATTATTTAAATGTCTCTTCTAATCTCCCTTTACCTCAAATTGAACATCTGAATTTTGTTTGCATGTGAATTGTAAATAAAACTGCTAGATTGTTGGAGAAGAAATATGTTATAGTTTTGTAGTGCAAATTGACATATTGTTTACATAGTGCATAAAGCTTAAAAGTAGATCTTAAAATCTAAATGTTTGGTGAACATAAATGTATCTATCTTATTGATTCTAAATTTAAATGTTTAGTATATCCGTGTTTATGAATAAATAATCAGTATTATCTATCTTTTGTCAGGTTTGGGATTGGGGGTTTGGTAATCAATTTTAAACAAAATGTGAGAAAAAACAAATCAAACAAGGAGCACATGTGCAGATTAGTCAAAATAGTGATCACTTGTCCTTATTTACTTCTTGGAGTAGGGAAGGGAAGGCAAGGAGGCCAAAGGTGGACATCAGACATACTGTCACCACTCTTTCTTCATATGCATGCATACACACACACACACACATATATACACATTCACTCATACACATACATTGCAAATGCTAATATAATGTTTATGTTGCATCAATGTTGACAATATTTTTAAAGAATTATGTAACTAAGCCTTAATTTTGTTTGGTTTTACTAATCTGGTCTCACTGCCAGATGATGTCATTTTAATCCCAATTTTGTCTGGTCTTGCTGGTGTAGTCTCACTAGTATCATCTCTGTGAAATTCTATCTTTCATACCCAGAATTTATCACATTTTACTGATCTGGTTAATTGGTATGATTTCACCATTGTGGTCTCATTGGTCTAGTCTCATTTATCTGGTCTTAACTGGTCATGTCTCACTTGTCTGGTTTTAACTAGTCTGGTGTCATAGGTCTGTAAGATCTCATTGTTCTGGAATCACTAGTCTGGTTTATTGGTCTGATCTTATTGGTCTGGTTTTACTGTCTGATCTCACTAGCTTACTGATCTGGTCTCATTGGTTATCTTATTAGTCTGGTCTTACTGATATGGTCTTATTCTGTCTATCCTGCTTTAAATTCCTACCTCTGTACTGGTCAGGTCTCACAGTTTTAATCACTGCCATATGTTTTCCTACTTTAATATTTTGTCTAGTTTTACTGATCTCATCTCACTAGTCTGGTCTTACCATTCTGGTTTCATTGTTGGATTTTGTCTTTCCTATGCTCATTTCTTTGTCTTACTGGTCTGGCCTCTCTGTCTTATAATACTTTTTCTATCCCAATTTAGTTTGGTAATATCAGTCTGGTTTCTCTATCATATTCTGTCTTTCCTACTTTTATTTTGTCAAGTCTTACAAGTGGAAGCTTTAAGAAACATAATTTCTGAGCTGGAAGGTTAAATGAATAAACTGTAAGGAAATACAGACTTTCCTCACTGTTAAAAACAGGTTTAAAGAAACTTTTATCAGAAGTGCCCACATCACTAAGAAGAATACCAAGCTCAAAGTTCGCAACCAATCAGCTGAATGATATCATGTCATAAGAAGAGTAGATTTAATAGTAATAATAATAATGGTGACATAAAAACGTTTAATTTTTAATAGATAATCTCTAAGGAATAAGCATTTATACTGAAATTCAAACATACTACTAAAATAAATATGCAACACAGCATGCATTTTCATGGATGTAATGGAACACAGGAGAGGACTGGATATGGAATAAAGAAAAATAGAAATTATGAAATAAAAACTAGTGTTGAAGGTGAAAAAGATATGTTAAAAACATTGATGAAAAATGTCATGGTGTGACTCATTGCTTAACCCCCACAGCCATTCGTTAATGAATGACTGTAAAGCCATTTGTGGGTGACCAGTCACCCATACATTTTATATTGTGAAAATCCATATTTGCTACTCATGGGTGATGTGTCACCCAGACTAAAATACAGAAACAGTACAGAAATGAAATGAAAGCAAACATGTTTTAAGTTGTTGGCCAAGAATGTTTATTAGATCATATTAAGTTTTGCATTGTACTTCTTAAAATGAAGAAGAATAAAAAAGAAACAATGTCACCCATTCCTCCACCAACCCGAATAAATGTCAGTTCTGATGCTTTTAGAATTTGTTTGTAGTTCAGTTATGCAGATCAATGCATTTTTTGCACAAGAAGTCGCGGTGTTCACTGCAGACGAAGCTGCTGCATTTCGTACATCGTGTAGTGACCTTTTTGTCTTTTTTCCAGTCACACTGGGCACACCGTTGTTGCTTTGGTTTAGATGTAGGCTTGGCTTTTTCTGATGACTTGGGTGTAGATGGGGTGGCCTTTCCCTTTGATTTAGGTGTTGATGCCTTGGTTTTTCTAGCGGATGTTAGTCGTGCTATTCTAGCCGCCACCAGTGCTGGGTTTTGTGGAAAAAGGCGAGACAGTGCTACCTCGATGGTGAGCCTAAGCTCTTTCGACAAAGTAGGAGTTAGGCTTCGCCGTTGAAGATGGTCTGCTGCCAGGCTGCCTGCCACTTCTCTGATGAAATCAGGTCTGGCATTCTGATGAGAGTGAGGATCATTTGGTTTGCTTTCTTGGAATATGATGCGTGCGGCAAGACATGATATGTCTAGCATGTTGAAGAAATACACCAGAGGCCAACGCCGACTCTTGCGCTTGCATGTGTACTGCTTGGCCATCTGGTCCATGTTGTCTACTCCTCCTTTCGTGCTGTTGTAGAAGCAGACTACCTCAGTCTTGTTCTTTGATGGCTTCTCAATGTCCTTGGTTGCATGCATTGAGCTCAGAATTGTCACGCATTTGTTCTTTTTGGATTTGTAGGTAACCAACATAGAGTCGTCCTGGAAAGCAAACTCATTTGTGTTTATTTCCTTTTTCTTCATGTTTTATGACGCAATGAGTCTGGGATGAATCTCTTGTCTTTTTTCACAGTCCCAACGCATGTTAGTCCTTTTTGTTTCAGAGATTTTACCAGGTCATGGGTAGTGAAAAAAGAATCACAAGTAACATTCCATCCACTCCTGTGGTAGGGCTCAACCAAGTGAAGCACAACATTCACGCCGTGGTTTTTTTCAGGATTTCTGCTCACTTTGCCTAGATAGGGCAGAGCCCTCAGAGGGTAGGATGTTTCAGCATCACACAGTAATAACTCTTACAAGAATTTACAAAAGCTGGATTAGTTTCCCCTTTATAATAGTATGGGTGGTGCATCACCCAGGAAAGGCTAATGAGGATTTATCCTATAAAATGTGTATGGGTGATCAGTCACCCACAAATGGCTTATAGGTTGAGGATATTTTCCTTGTGTCTGGCATTGACATTAGCTTCTCAATAGCTAAATGGCATGAGTATGGCACTCTCTGTATACTAGATTAGGCATATCTAAAGCTAGACATTTCTAAGGCAAATAGAACATGAGTAATGCCACTTTTAATAGCGCTGTGGGTGACTAGCCACCCACGAGTGGCTGTGAGGGTTAATGAGGGAAATCAGGCAATAAAACAGCAGGGTAAGGAGACCTTGTGCTTGGTTGAAGATTGTGCAGTGAACTGTCAGCCATTATAGAGTGATATAAGCAGCTGTATTTTGAACTTTCCACAGTTTTCTACAGCAGAGTGTGAAAAAATAGGTAGAAGAGTGTTAATTTGAGGCACTATAGACTCTTCTTTTTCTCTGGTCTTGCAAAGCTGCAATGTTTTTTGTCACATGAATTGCCTCCAGAATCAGTACCATGAAACTGTCAATCATAGAAAATAGGACATCCATCCATTCACAGTGCTTTCTCACAGTTACATGTTCAATAAAAACCATCTGTGTAGCTGTTTATCACTTTCAATTTTGTGGTTAATAATTTATCAGTTTGTTTCTAATAGGTAGTCTGTTTAATGTGAGTTCTTTTATTAATGTGTTACTCTGAATTTTTGAATGGTAATTCTGCAGTTTTCATGGTGACTTTAGCATCTCTTTTTATTGACTCTACTGTTGAAACTGTTTAGAAAGGTGCTGAATTGGCCTTTTTTTTTTTATGGTGAAAATCGCACAACTAGCTGCTTCTCTTCAGTCAGACAGCTCTTTTATTGCACTTGCTAAAATGTCTAGGATTTTCTTCCACTAAAGATAGAGTGTTTTACTAAAAGACACATAGAGTTTTTCTTACATGTTACTGACATTTTGAAAGCAGCTTTTATAGTCAGTATATATCGGTAACAGTATACTTAGAGATGAAATTAATTTAACATAACTATTAAAGTATTATATCATTTGCATTTAGTATAAATACAAAATAAATTAGGCACCATTTTTATAATGAACACATGTATTATGTACACAGGAGACTTAATATTCACACACACACACACTGAGCAGATGAACATTTTGCATGTATGACATTTGTATATATTTTGATTGTATTGTTTTGAAATTGTGGCAGTATTTTTTTTTTATTCTTATGAAAAAGAGCATTATATATTCAAATGGAATACACACATTTAATGATTTACTGATGATGAAGCTATGGAATCTTTTTTCTTGTGAAATACAGCAAAACAGTAAATGGAATGAATACATTCACTGACTAAGATGCAGTGGTCTTATCTAGTCTTTTGAAAATAGTATAACAATGAATAGAGTGAATTATACATATTCTTGAAGCAGTGGAATCATCTATAGTTATTAGTTATTAAATATGGCATCTTATTTTAATATTTAGTGTAGTGTTTTAAGTTTATTTTTGAACCACCGAACCACTGTAAAACCATGAGGTCCCAGAGAATGTTAGTATCAGATGCATTACCCCATCATGACTGATATAATTGCAGTCTGTCTTGTTAGAAAAAAAATTATTCTGTAAAGATTTTGATGTCTTATTGCTCCTCCTTATAAATACAATTGAGTTATTGCTTTTACTTTAAATTTAGTACACATTTAGACTATCATTCCCCTTAATGCACTGTCTTAATTTACTATGTAAGTTTGTAGCAATGCAGCTCAGTATGTAAAAGTACATGCAATACCTGTGTTTTAAATAAACAGGCTTTTCTTTATGCTAATTCTGTCCAAATAAGGCTGGTAATTCTATTGAGTGACAATGCTTGTTATCATTTTAGCACAGTTTGACTTGACCATGGCTAATTTAGTAATTAAAGATTTGAAAAAACATTTGAAGCAGACAATCATCAGATTTAATTAAAACCTACTGTTACTGAGACTGAATATCAGAGAGAGAGAGAGAGAGAGAGAGAGATCTAGATTCCTGTCATGGACATTACTGAGACTGAATATCAGACACAGAGGTCTAGTCTCCTATCATGGATGTTACTGAGACTGAATATCAGACACAGTGATCTAGTCCTATCATGGATGTTACTGAGACTGAATATCAGACACAGTGATATAGTCCTATCATGGATGTTACTGAGACTGAATATCAGACACAGTGATCTAGATTCCTATCATGGATGTTACTGAGACAGAATATCAGAGAGATTTAGATTCCTATCATGGGTGTTTTATTGAGACTGAATGTTATAAAATACATGATGTATCTTAACTTAAAAGTTACAAAAACTGACTGAATATCATACATAGAGAGAGAAGATCCCCCCCCCCCCCCCGACTAAACATCATTCATAGTGTTCTAGTCTCTCACTAATCTAACTAATATCTTATGTAGATAGAAGTTAGAACTGTTTCTATTATGACTATGAAATATGCCACATCACTCTTCTTAGAGAAAAAATGTTTTGAAAATGTAATGCCATGCATGAAGAAAATACTTCGAAAAAATCTCTTGTATTATGCATTAGATATATGTCTGTCTGTTGTCTATTTATCTATCTGTCTTTCTTTAGTTTCATTAGTGTCATGCATTGTCATAATCATAAATAGTTAACCCAAATAACTCATCTATCTGTCTCTGCTTGTCTCTGTTAATAAATAAAAAAATGAAATGAAATAAAATATTAAATCAAGTAATTAAATTATATATGTATAAGAAATGAAAAGGAGATTATTAACTATTGTAAATAGTATTAAGTGGCTAGGATGAATCACTGCCTAAAATACTATTTGTATTTTGATAATTCTGCAAAATACTACTATCTGGACTTGTTTCACTAACTCTGTTTTAACGTTGGTACATTATTATAATAATGTAAAATTAATTACACTGCGTCATCCCAAAAAATTTTTTGAAAGTTTTCTAAGATTTTTCAACAATTTTGCACTGCTAAATTTGAAAATGACATCCGTTTGTTTTTTAAGTCAGGTTTTTTGATCTAATTCGATTTTTAAAATTCCGATCTTATAGCTAAATCGATTACATTTTTGTAACATTATCAGGCAATTGTTAATATTTCTCTTCCAAAATAGGTTTTTAAATTAAAAAAAATTAATTTAAATTTTTTTTAAAAAATCGTTTTCTAACAAAATTCATTTATTAAATGTTTTGAATAGTAGACATTGATAACGGTAAGTACATATAAATTCAATATTAGGTCATCATTGTTCAAAATTCAGGGCATGAACTTCCGTCTCTTCGAACTTCTAGAATGCTCAGCAGTAGGAATGTCTCTCTTTAGAGTCCAACAGTAAACAGTCTCATGACTGCATCCCAGCGTTCCTGATATCTGGTTTCCATCTCTTTCATATCAAGATGAAATCTCTCTCCTTGCTTGTCGCTCATTGATCCCAGATTTTCAGGAAACCGACCCGTATGTGAGAATAAGTAATGCACATTGATGCTCATGTTGCATCCAAGGTTTCTGAAAGCAGTCAGCATATTGGCAACAAGCTCTGCATAGTTCCTGGCCTTACTGTTGCCAAGAAAGTTTTTCACGACCATAATAAAAGCCTTCCACGCTTCCAGCTCCACTTCATTTATTGAGTTTTCAAACTCTAGATCTCTGATTAGCTTATGGAGTTGTGGACCATCAAAAATGCCAGCTTTCAACTTCTCAATGGTCAACCCTGGAAAAGCATGGCACAAGTAAGCAAAACAACCACCATCCTTGTCCCCAGAGCTTTGGTGAATTGTTTGATTAAGCCAAGCTTAATGTGCAGCGGTGGGAAAAGTATCTTGTCTCTGTCCACCAGAGGGTTGTTTATGAGGTTCTTTGCTTTGCAAGGTACCAATTCCTCCAGTATAGGCCAGTCCTGCTTTGTGTAATGCTGTTCTTTGTCCCTACTATCCAACATGCACAGAAAGCACGGGTACTTGGTAAATCCAGACTGTTGTCCCAACAAAAAGTTTACCATCTTCAGATCAACACAAAGTAACCATGCATGCTGATCATAATGAATTTTCTCCAGCACATACTTCACTGCTTCATACTTCTCCTTCAGTGTAGTTGAGTGAGCTAGAGGTACGGAGGCAAACTGGTTACCAATGTGCAGCAGAACACATTTCAGGTACTGGAATTTCATCACAATGAGAGCTACTGGATGATGTGCTGATTCAAGATCAGGATACTTAAGGCTGTTCCGGTTTTTTCTGTTTTGCCAGTCACATCTATCGCAGAAGTAGAAGTCAGTGACATGGTTTGTTGGTTCTCTCCAAACCATAGGAATTCCAAACTTCAGACAACTCTTCTTACCCTTGGTCCAATGACGAAGATTCTCGGTGCATGTCTTGCATACCATGTGTGGCGCCCAAACTTTATCCTGATCACCAAGTTTTATACCAAAATAAGCAGGGTATGCACACTTTATAAAACCTATTGCTGTATTCCTGTTAGGAACAATGGTGTATTCGCCGCAGATGTAGCAAAATGCATCGGGTTTATTTTTGCAATGTCTTCGGCCGATTCCATTTCATTATCTAAAGAAGAAAAATATTGTTTATATCAATTATTAAAAAAACAGCTTATGTAACCTCTTCATAATTATGTAAAACAAATTATAATTTGTTTATTTAAAGAAATAAGAAAGAATTTTACATCATATAAATACCCTTATAATGTAAAAAAAACAAAACAAAAAATAATGTCACAGTAGATCAAAAAGTTGATAAAAAATAGCTCATGATCTGATTAAACAAAACCGATGTCATTTTTGGATCCAGCACAATAAAACTGTCATAAATCTGTCAAAAAATCTAAGACAGCAAATTTGTTGTTGCCCAGTGTTATAATACTTGTATTTTGAAAAGTAAGATTAAACACACATTTTTAAATAATTGCACTGAGCATCCCACTATTTTATTTATTTATATAGACAACACTAAATTCATCAGATGCAAAAAAAAAATTCTACTTAAAATTATCAGTCCATCAAATTATTTTATTTTTCCTTCATAGGCTGCACCTTTAAATGTGGACCTTGAATTCTAGACTGCAGTTTGTTTAGAAACTGTCTTTCCTTGGCAACTCTAAACATGTGTAATGGTGGCCATTTGCAGCTGCTAAGAAAATGAGGACCAGACTATGCACTGCATGTCTGGCTTTTAACATTCCAGATACTTTGCTTTTTACTGCAGCTTTATTTTCTGCTTATGTTAAGCATTCTCCTAGTAAAGAATGAAATAATATAGCTTTTGAGCTGTCCATGGAGTCTTGCCAGATAATCACTACACAATTTGCAAGCATTTGAACTAGTTTCCCTTGCTACTTGTTGTAAGACTGATATTTACAAGAACTCAACATTTCACTAGGGATTATAAACTTTGTTTTAAATTGTGAAATTTGACATTGTACAAGGGAAAATGTACATTTCACTAGGAATTCTAAAATCTGTATTTTTCTTTGGATATATTTAAACACATTAAGGTTGTTAAGTAGTGTTTTGAAATTAGAACTACTAATTCTGTATCTTTTCTTTCATTTACTATTCATTTAGAGATTGGTTAATTATGAGGTATAGGTTTCATTGGATTTGATAAAATTGTGAATGAAGGTATAGTATGGTGCTTTCATTTAAATTAAATTACATTTACTCACTTTAAGGCAATTATGAGAGAGGAGTCGAATTATTAGAACAATTGTGAGAGTTTACCAGAGAGAACTATGTGCACTTTTTTAAAAGGGGTATACATTTTTTCCTAGGATTTCAGTTGGGAACTTTGTAGATTAAAATTTTCATCCTACTGAGGAGGAGGGAATTGGATGTGAGTTGGGGCATGAGGGACTAATTAACCCATTTGCCGTTAGGCGAAAAATGCCACTCGGCAGCTCTGTGTTAGGTACACTTTTGCCGCCTGACAACAATTTTCTAGGTCGCTGTATTAAAAAATTAAAAGTGAGCTTAATATTGAATGGATTTTCAAAATATTAATTTTAAACTATTATCGACATATTATAGATTTAGTAAAGTTCGTTTTAAATTTATTTCTAAATTCGAACATAAATAAATAAGAAAAAGTTTTCTTACCTTTTTGTTGAACTTGCAAATTTATGCATCATTGTCATATTCCTGGAAGACTTTACATCCTACAACTCAAATATTATATAGTCCAAGTGTTGTAGGGATGTTTCAGCAATGTTTTAGGCTGAGAGCCAGGGTGTTGCCTCTTCAGAAGTCTCACCCAACAGTTATAAAACACAGAGCATTAAGCACACAA
This sequence comes from Sinotaia quadrata, assembly GCA_028829895.1. NCBI lineage: Eukaryota > Metazoa > Mollusca > Gastropoda > Architaenioglossa > Viviparidae > Sinotaia > Sinotaia quadrata. The sequence goes on along the minus strand of CM054177.1, from coordinate 40,059,494 downwards.
CCACCAAGTATTTTTACTCAATGGCTACAGTGCCCGAGATGTTCTGATGAAAGCTTCCAAATATAGAAAAACAGATCTCATCCGTGAAGTATAAATCACAGTTCAAAAGTTCCAAAAGAAGTAAAATCATTTAAATTATATAATGCCAACCCATACCAAATAAGATGATTTATATATAATAAAATTGTAGATGTAGAGTCAATGTTAGTGAAGCATAAATCCAAATTAAGTCAAAACACACTTTTTCCACACGTCCAGTTCAAGAATTTTTTTTTTTTAACACACAAAAAATTGAAGAAGGAAACAATGACTCCACTTGCTTGGTAAGATGATTTATATATGATAAAATTGTAGATGTAGATAACAGACCAGTCAAAGTTAGTGAAGCACAAATGCAACTGAAGTCAAAAAATAGATTTTCCACATAATGTCTAGTTCAGGAATTTTTTTTTTTTACACACACACACAAAATGAAGGAAACAATGACTTTATTTGCTTGGTAAGATGATTTATATATAATAAAATTGCAGATGAGGTCAAACTTAGTGAAGCACAAATGCAGATGCAGAAAATTTTATTATAAAAATTAATATCAGTAAAATTTAGAAATTTTGAATACTCTGTTAGTCTGTATGGTACAATGAATACAGAGGTAACTTGTCAGGTAAAAATAATAAGTACTGAGTATGTGTTCAATTATGTCAGGAGTAAAAGAAGAAAATGTACAAATAGGCCTAAATTTATGAAGTATGTATTAATGTAAATGACAAAAATAAACTGAAAATATTATGTTGCTGAATTAAATATATTGTGAAGTATGAAAATATATGTTCAAACAAATTCAAAACTTTGAATGAAATATTTCAACACAGACACAGACCAACCTCACATGTTGGACATTCATGATGTGTCTTTTTCTCAATTTTATTTCCTGAACAAACATGGCATCTTTTCCTTGGGGCTTGTTTAGTTGGATCAAGGCGAGGAATACGTGCAATAAAATGTTTGCCCATCAGCCTAGATGGTTGAAATTGGGCATAAGAAAGACCACTTTTAGAAACAGTGGCATCAGGATATTTTTCAAATATTTTCCTGGCTACTTCAAGTCTGAAGTCTAGCAATAGAATTGATTTGTGTGTTTCTTGTAAATAACACAGGCATTGTATAGTGCAATATCAAGATAGTGAAATAAAACTTTCTTGTACTACTTTATTGTTTTTCTCATGCTAGGATATGCAATTGTAATACTGACACACAAATCCACCCCTCACATGTATTTGTTGTAATCACAAACGCATGTTGGTTACAAAATTGGTTGTTTTGTTTTGTAATTAGTTTTGCCTGTATTTGTTATTGTACTATCATGATGCATTGTGCTGAACATGAGAATCTGTTTATTGTCTTGCCATGCAAAACAAGAAATGCCATCACTATGAACAATTGAAATTTGTCCTGGAGTGAGTTTTGTGCCTGGAAAGTTCTTTGGCATGTATTTTCTGTTTCCCATGACAGTTCCACATATGTATGTGTTCTTTGCCAAAAGAGTGTGTGCTAGGATGGGGCTAGTGAAAAAGCGATCTGTGTACAGCTTGTAATATTTCCCTAGCAGTAGTTCTAAAAGTGTTAGAATCACTTTCTTGCCCTGATTCCCTTCAGTATAAGTGTACTCTCTGTCTTTCCCTGTGTACATAATGAATTCGAAAACATACACTGTTGTACTTTCACATTTTTCATATGATTTGATTCCAAATCCTGCACATAAATTTTATGTACTGCCTAATATCTTAACAACCCTTCAAGAGCATCAGAGATTCATCCATACAAATATTTTCACCAGGCACATAAACTAATGGAAATACTTGTCTGAAATGATTAATAATCAATCTGACTTTCTGGATATGGTCGCCAGCTCCAGGGACGTTGTTATTCAAAAATGTAAACAACTCAACAGTAAACAAAATCTGCAACCTGGCATAACTTTGCAAAAGAAAGATTGATTAGTAAGTTCATCATTTGAAAAATAATGATGAATACTAGGTCTTTTAGTTATTCCCATAAAAAAAAATAAGCCCCTTAAACTGAAAAAATTCAGATATCTCTGTATCATGCCATTGCTTGATATGAGACAAGTAGGAAGGTTTGCTTGCATATAAGAGAATGTCAGGTTTGGGGCACACTTCTTTTTGAGGGCTTACAAATCTAATCTGTCTGTCTATCTATCTATGCATCTATCTGTCTCTCTATCTATGTATCTGTCAATCTATCTGCCTGTCTATATATCTATCTATCTATGTATGTATCTATCTGTCTATGTATGTATATATGTATGTATGTATGTATGTATCTATCTATCTGTCTGTCTGGTGCTAATGTTTTGTAATTAGTTATCATAATCATTGGTAGTTAATGTACAATTAACTTAAATTTTCCAGTATGGATTGAAACCCTAGGGAAATTGATTCTCATATCTGTAGAGGTTATGTGTTTTTGAGGTTAAGGATAAAGATGTGATTATTAATTAATATATATATATATATATATATGTGTAATTAATAAAAGATTCATATTGCCCTAATTAATTTTTCTGACTTAATCCAACCTTGCTAAACAATTGAGACTGATTTGACTGCTATTACCTAGTATGAAACAGGATTGATAAAAGCTCTTTTTATTCGATTGGTCTAGTTAAACTATTCACAAACATCACTGTGAAACATGACTGATAAAAGCTCTTTTTATTTGATAGGTCTTGTTAAACTATTCACAAACATGATTCTTTCTTCAAGGCCTAAAATCTTTCACTGAACATTTTTTTCTCCCTCTCATAAGAAAGACAAATTAATGTTGGTATGCAGGATTTGCTTTGGCAGTAGTAGCCAATGGCAATGTAATACATGCCTGTAAAGACCAATTAATACAAGTATGCAGGATTTACTTTGGCAGTAGTGGTTAATGGCAGCTAATTAGTGCTGCTTAAAAGAGTTGCTTAACATAGTGACATTGCTTCAGTGAGCGATTAATTAGCGCTGTTTAAAAGAGCTGCTTAATATAGCTACAACTAATGTGTACAAACGCCCGACCGAATATGATTTACCTTACTGCGTGGTCATCAGCTTGTTGTTATGCAAACACTTATCAGTGTGATGAATGTTGTAATCTTACAGTCGGCCATTCAGTATACTTAATGTTTCATTTATGTCTTCTCCCAGTAGTATTAAGGTCACACGTTGACTGTGTCGAATGTTCCATAATAGAACGTGTTAAATCAAACGTTTGTTGTGTTGCAGGTCTTCGTTGAAGTCTGTTGATTTAAAAAAAAAAATATTGGAGAAAGAAAAAATAAGTACAAGAAGAAAATGAAGATTGTTATAAAGACAATAAGATTTGGGCTCGCACCACTATGTATATGCTGCCTTACGATGAATTATTCCACAAAGAAATGTAATGTAGTGCATGTTCTCTACATACGAGCAGGGTAAATATTTCGCCAAAGGTAGAGCGTTTCTAGTGCGCGTTCTCAAGTTAGGAGCATAGTATAGGCATATAACTTTCCGACGTCAAAGACCACGTGATATATCATCTGCTGTTGTTGTGATAAGCAAAAGGAAATCAAAGCACAGTAAAAGCTTCATCAGTTCTGCAAACCATTTTAAATATGGTACTAAGTTGTTGTGCATTTAATTGTGTAAAACGTTTTAGCAAAGGTTCATCTATTCGATTCTTTCTGTTAGAAAGCAATAGGAGAAAGAGGGGGATATTTGCTTGTAAAACTAATAATTTGTTAAAAAATAATAAATTAATTGACTCACTTAACTCAGAACATTCGAAGAGTTGTAATATGTTCAACTAGTCATGAACACTTTATAATACCTCTTAACAGTAATAATTTTTGTAAATATTTACTTACAAATGTATTACTAAAATTGGATCAATAACAAGAAAACAAATAGTAAATTAAGCAAAATGAGATTATCGTTTGTAACTTTATTTCTCTGAGAAATAATTCAAGAGCTTTGCATAATTTTTAATTACCTTTGTTTGTGTTAGTCCAGTAATTAAAATATATTTTATTCAATGGATCTAAATATTAATTGATACTAGTGTACTATATTGGGATTAAATACACCGGTTACCATAAAAATAGTGCATTTACCTCAAAATAAACAAACAAATCTGTTAACAGCATCTCCATCACATTCTAAAGCTGATATTCCGTATGGATCAATAACTTATAATACTCATATACATTTTTCCTCATAGCGTAATTTTGATCTGGAAGCAAATTGAGATTCTACACTTTCTGGATGCTTTGTGCCTACCACTGAATTACGCATGTGCCGAAAGATCCGGAAGATAATAGAAGAAAAGTGTGTCCCTATTTTAGCTACAGGTTTTAATAAAGTCGTATAGCGCATGCTCAAGTTGACTGCGTTGTTTTGCGTTCCAAATTAACAGTTTGAAAACTAACTTTAAATTGTTTGTTTCACTTCAAAATTTACGCACGAGTTTTTCTTCTAAAATTCACACACTTCTAAAAGTTTTGTTACAGTCAGTTATACAATTATGCTAATATGCTAAGAGATAAATTATTCACGTGAACACCCACGATTCCATCGAAGTTTATTTTGATCGATGGATGATTATTATTGGACAAATCGTCAATTGATTAAACATACCAGACATGCACATCCCAACCCAAACACTCCACGCAGTACACCCACACACGGATATATTCACACGCGTAGAAACATTACAGAAACATTAATACACACACACACACACCTGACAATTATAGTGCACATAGCACGCCTGGAAGTAGTAAAGGCACTGTCGTGTTGTGTGCGAGTTGAGTACTAGCGGTTTACAGTGCTGTCCCGAGTGGTGTGTGAGCTGAGTACAGACGGATTGTTACGGTTCCTATCCCGTGTTTTGTCGAGTACTATTGTACATCAGATTCAAGGATTTAGTGACAGCAAAGCGTTTTTTCTAAATTTTTACTAAAAATAAATAAAACTTGATTGATTGATTCAGATGTAATTATTTCACTGCGCCAACACATCTCCAGCCGTTAGCGTTGGAGTAGGACAGATATCGTAAGGCTCAAGAGTGAATCTCCCCACTCCATTCTTGGATGGAGACTGAAGTTGAAGGTTTTAATGGAGACTGAAGGCATACATTATCCTTCTTGACACTTGGTCTGAACACGTTTAGAACCGCCTGTTGAAATGAAGCAGACAGCTAAGCGAGTTTTCCATTACTGCACCTCTTTTGACCCATTTTTCTACTCTTTTTCCCGTCATATATTATTTAGGTTGATGGCGATTCCCACATTGGAATCTGGAATACACACAGGATAACACACAATCCAAACTCTGCTTTAAACACTGCTACTTGCAATTATCACAAACTCTGCAGACGAACAAAGCCTCGCAGGCACAACACACATCTCTTGCACCCCCGTCACTGAAACAAATGCCCATCAATTTCAGATTTCGATGTAGAAATGCATCTAACGTAGCACGGACGTAACCCAAGCAACACTAGAATGTTGCACCTTCAGCAGTAGAGGTTTAACTTTTAAACCTAACCATACTGGTTTCTAGTCATTAGAGGATACTAAATGTTTGCACATCTAAAATTTTAATTTCACTTGTTCTTATTCCACACCTTTCACAATATAGTATCATCACTAGAATATCTATTACCAACACACACACACACACACACACACACACACACACACACACACACACACACACACACACATATGCATGCACTATTTAATTATAAAATATCAAGAGTGTTTTATCTGTAATGAAAAGAATCAGATAAGTGGCAGAATTTGAACTAAAGAAAATCATAAAATGTGATCAGACACACCTCAGTCACATGACTTTGGCCTATTGGTTATCAACATAATTCTTAATGCAGTATTGGAAGCCAATTAACCTATATCACCTGTTTTATTACATACTGCTCTTTTGATTAATGCAGAGCTGGTGCAAACCAGCATAACTGCTGATTTGTGATTCTTAGTGATCACAGAGAAGTCCGACTTATGATCCTTGGTGATCACTGAGATAGTCAACTTTATAATCATGCAGATACAGCCAACTTGTGTTCCTTAGTGATCACATAGAAAGAATCCTAACTCTTTAATAGTTCTTTAATCCTAAATGGCACGACACAACCCCAAAGGCTATTATATTATATGATTTAAAAGGAGCAGAGTTAAAATGTTATTTACAAGCATATAAACATATATAATATTATGAAACAAATAACAATAAATGAGAATTGTAAGCGTGGGTTTATTTGTCACTCATTGCATGCTCTCAGCATAATTAAAGTTGTGTTAGTGTTAGTGAGTTTACATTGTATTTCCTTACCATAACTCTGTTTTAGTTTAGTCACTTTACAGTGAATGTCTTCAAATATATCTCTTACAGTATTAGTGATAGTGAGTTTGCAAGTATACCCTCAGTGGGACTTTACTAGTTTTCTTCTCCATATTAAAAAGGGGGACAACCAATTTTACTTCAGAATAGTTTCAGGGTTGGGTGTTGTGTTGTGGGATGAGTGTTGCAGAATTAGGGGCTAGTTGTATATTACATCTGGTAATATTCAGTCTTTTTAACTAATGGATCTCTTTATTTTAATTCTGGATGAGGAGAAAATGCTATATTATTTTCTTTTACTTTATTCTCTTTATTATTATTTATTCGCCTCCTCCCTCCTGCCCCCCCCCCAATCATTAGTACTACTGTTATTATCATTACAATGCAGTCATGATTACTATCATTGGTTATTGTTGACATGTCCTAATTTTCCTTTACTGGTTTCACCTGCTTTTATTCCATTTTATTTTATCTTGACTTTATAATGCTTTTTATTACTACTATTAATAATTTAATTAATTCTGTTGTAATAAGTGGAATTTTGGTAAAAATCTCACTTTCTTAGTTCAAAATGGATGATACACAATCATCTGCCTATATTTGTTTAATTGGATTTCCTTTCTTTGTCTAACAACGATTGATATTAGAGACTTTTGTGCAGTGGGTGTGCAGTTATCAGCTTATGTAACCTACTCAGATACTCATGCCAGAGCTGTCTAGGAGGGGTTAAGTACCCCTGGTATAGTTGCCAGAATGTTGTTTTTATTTAGAAAGTCACTTCACTTTTTTCTTTCAGCTTACTGATGTATATTTTAGAATTTAGAAAGTCACTTAACTTTTTTCTTTCAGCTTACTGATGTATATTTTAGAATTTAGAAAGTCACTTAACTTTTTTCTTTCAGCTTACTGATGTATATTTTATAATAATGTTTGACCATTAGGAGATCCCCACAGGTACAGGCTGTTAGTTGATTTTGTGTAAATTCACAACAAAATTGTAGTTTGGATATTCATGATTGGCATGTCTAGTTCCACTGAAAAAAGTAGAAGTATGTTTTACCCATCAGTCTATAAGTGGACATCTGCATTTTGCTAGTTTTGAGTCCTGGTTTTGCTAAATGTATGTATGCCAAATTTTCTTAGGGGGTTGGTGAGAAGTATTTATATTTGTAGATTGTGATATTTTGCTGAGATGGGCAAGTGTTAATTCTCCACCCCACCCCAGGCTGCCCATAACCTTAGGCTAATCCCCAAAACACCTTCTGGCTGGCCACACATATTAGAAAGATGAATGATAGATAATGTAGAATAGAAGAGTGATAGTTCTAGAAGGTAGCTCAAGCCTCCTGATACATACAGCCAAGATAAATAAATACAGTAAATACAGGTGATAGACTACAATATATAACATGTAAGTGAGTCATGCTAACACAAGTGGTCTATTTATCAACAATACAGTAATTGTTTTCAACAAGAAATAACATAAAACAGCATGGTTACATATAACAAATAGTTCATCATTTACATTTAATGTTTATATATATAATTTATATTCATAATCATGACCAGGTAGTGTCTTAAGAGAACGTCCATTTGAGTCCTCACTAAGATTAACACTATAAGCAAGAGTTATACTGAGGGCATACATTGTAAACTCACTAAAATTAACCCTATAAGAGTTATACTAAAGGTATATTGTGATGCTAAGTGATGAGATTTTTAAAATTTGGATACCATCACAAATAAATCTATTCCCTGTGTCTCCTTAGTCTCTGCCCCTTCATCTTTCTTTCTCTCATTTACTCTCTCCATTTCTCTTCTCCTTCCTATTCTCTGTTATTCTATCTCTCTTCTCTTTCTTACTCTCTCCATTTCTCTCCCTGTTCTTTCTCTCTCTCATTCTCTCCATATCTTTTTCCCTTCCCTACTCTTTTGCCTCCTTAGTCTCTGTCCTTTTCTCTTTCTTTTGCATTCCCTCTCACACTTTTCCCATCTCTTTTATCTTTCCTTACCCCCTTTGCATCCCTAGTCTCTGTCCTTTTCTTTCTCTCTCACTTTTTCCATCTCTCTTTCTATCATCTTCCTTCCTTCCCTTCCTCCCTCCTGTCTGTGCTCTAAACTGGTACACTCCCAGTTTGGCAGAAGATATGCATAGTGATAGATTGGCAGTATGACAGGCAGTTTAATTAAACATGTTTAATTTACTGGAGCATTTTATCTGACTTATTTGACAGAAAACATGTTGATAGAATGAATATATTAAGCTAAGGACGAAATACACTCATTGATGAAATCTGTTAATAATTGCTTAACTCTCTTTGACCACATGGTTATGATGAAAATTGTTTAATAATTACAACAAATCTGTTTATCAATTTAAGCTCATTTTGTGATTTTACACTTATGATTACATTTTTTTTTGTGCTAGTTTTTTGTAGTTTTACCTACTGCTAAATTTGTACATTCTGTTAGCATTTTATTCTTATATTTTTCTAGCTTTGTACTTTTACATTCAGTTTTGTACATGTACAGTCTGAAAGTTGTAGTTGTTCATTTTGCTAGCTTCATAGTTTTACTTTCTATTAGTTTCACTTTGTAACTTTACATTCTACTAGTTTTGTAGCTCTACTTTTTATTAGCTCTATACTTGTACATTCTGTTAGCATTGTGGTTTTTTTCCATTTAATTTTTTTTTAATTGAGCATTTAATTTATTTAATTTGCTTGTGATAGATGATCTGTAAGGGTTGTGATTGGATATTTGCCCTGTCACGTTTTGATTTAACTATCATTAGTACTGTTTATAGAATGAAGGTTTTATATTAAAAAAGAAACAAACCAGCAAACAACAAAGAGAAACTATACCTGTAATAGAAAATTCACATATAAATGATAATTATATAAAGTGAAGTTTCTTTTATTGATGCAGAATATCAAATAAATTATCTAAGCATTCACACACTGTGCTATATTTAGTATAGACATTTCCCTTTAAAGAACAGAATGCACAGACCTAACTGAAAACACGATCTCTGAATGCATCAGTAAAATGTGAATTTCTTTTCATTAGTTGAAAATACCATCTCTGAATGCATCAGTAAATTGTGAGTTTCTTTTCGTTGATTAAAAATAACATCTCAAAATTTAAATGTGTCAATAGATTGGGAGTTTCTTTCCATTGATTAAAAAAACCCATCTCTGAATGTTTGAATAGATTGGAGATTTTTTGCATTGACTGACAACTTATCTCTAAATATTAAATGTCAGTAAATGAGGACTTTCTTTGATTTGATTGAAAATCCTATCTCTAAATGTTATCTGTATAAACAGATGAAAAATTTGTTTTGATTGAAAACCCCATCTGTAAATGATAACTGTTTTATTAGATTAGGAGTTTGTACTGTTTGTACTGATTGAAAACCCCATCTCAAAATGTTAACTGTATAAATAGAAGTTTCATTGTAGTGATTGAAAACCCCAGTTCTAAACATTAAAAGTATACATGTACATAGATTAGATGTTTCCCTGTATTTATTGAAAACCCCATCTCTAAATGTTAACTGCATAATTAGATTAGAAGTTTCTTTGTATTGATTGAAAACCCCATCTCTAAATGTTAACTGCATAATTAGATTAGAAGTTTCTTTGTATTGATTGAAAACCCCATCTCTAAATGTTAACTGTATAAATAGACAAAGAAGTTTCTTTGTACTGATAATAACATATATTTTACCAAAGTTTACAAAGTCTAGGATTACATATAAGAGAGCAGTATGTGTTCATTATGTAATATTGTACTGTTTTGAAAGTTATGTTTTCTTTTTTTTATGGTTTCCTGTAATATATTCTGGATTGGGATTAAGCAGTTATGTGTTTTTAGCTTTCTGATAATAATGGTATTAAGATTTTCACAGGTGCTGTGCCTTGTTTTCTTGCCCCTTACTTGATCTTTGCTCTCTGGTTGCATTATTATATATATCAGTTCAAATCAGGATATATGTCATAAGCACAATTCTGGAAGTGTGTACATATGTGTTTTATTTGTGAGTGTGTGTGTTTGCCTTAACCTGCAGAAAGTACGACTTGCCCTTCCCCCCCCACTAACCAGTAATGTCTAGAGGTGAACTATGACTTGAGATGTGCTGAATTTGGTCTACCTATCCTCCTTGCTGCAACCTTCGTCATGGAATGCTACTAATGCCAAAATAGGGTCTCTTTATTGGTACACTTCAAACTGACCTACAGTGCAGATACCTAAACACATATATAGACACTTGTGCTACATTAATACAAGAATAGAAGTATATTCATTAAAAAAATTGTTGTGTTATAGGGGTGAACTTTTTACCCATAGAGAGGAATCAAAAGTGGTAATGATGTTGTTTTATTGGAATTTTTAAAGGTTGCTGGCTATAAAGACAACTAGAGAATTTTCTCCATTACTACAAAATCTAGGATAAACGTTGTGTATTCATTTATTTTGCTAGATCATTATCAGATATTATTGTTGTCTCATGATACAATGCTGATTTGATCTCTGCATAAACATCTCTAAATTCAAATGCCTGCCACTGTGCTCCAGGTTCTCTGAGCATACATTCCTTTCAGCTCAAACACTCCTAACACTTCAGCAGTCAGAAAGGCAGTTGTACTTAACTGCCTACTAATTCATTTATTTATTCATTTATATTTGGGGATGACATTTCTTTTACCTTAAGATTAGTTGAGAGGAATCATAGTCTGCAATTATACATAGGAAATCTATAAGTTTATTAAACAGAGGTCATATTTATATATGTAGTTAGGATATCTTAATGAGGTCAAGACAAAATAGAGGCGTTATCTACACATACACACAGGATGCATGCACGCACGCACGCACATACACATACACACACACACACAGATATGGGGGGAGAGAGAGGGACAGAAGCTGTGGTAATGACTTGTGGCAGAATAACTTCACAAACTTTAGAGAGGGTGTGGCATGGGAAGTGAATGTGAAACAGAGAGCCTGGCCACGTTTGGAGGCAAGAGCACTGGTTGGACCATGGTTTTAGGAGAGATCTTTAACAACAGTATGCCTATGTTTGAGGATGATGTGCTCAGGACCAATGAAAGCACTTATCATTGTTAATGATAGGGATAAAGACTCCAGCGATATGTGTGGGTGAGGGCACTTAGAGATGGAAAAGTCTGTGCCAAAAAACATAAATTGGATCCATATCCCTGTGTAGCTGTGTGCAGCACTTTCAGCACAAGCAAATTTGTGTGTGTGTGTGTGTGTGTGTGTGTGTGTGTGTGTGTGTGTGTGTGTGTGTGTGTGTGTGTGTGTGTGTGTGTGTATGTGTGTATTTGCTTGATTATCTGCACTTGAAAATTATCCTCATCTTTTCAGCACTAATATAGGAGGTATAGGAAATAATTCTAGTAAGAAATTGTTAGGGATTTTGAAGCATAAAACTTTCAAAAGATGATTGATTGTTACAATGATCATTATGTCTTAAAAGACAGAACTGAAATTGTGAAAGGCTATGAATACTATGTACATCTGCAGTATGACTTGTATACAACATACATAAGTTTCTGCTTTACTAACACTTTTTTAACAGTAGGAAACAAATGAATGGAATTACAGTAACCAGCACATATAATGAATGAAGGTTTAGTCATTACAATATAAACATATGAACTAGTTTACAGAAGCAAGCTAAGCATATAGTGGTTTATAGATTTACATTAACATTTGTTTTGTTTTATTTTATTTCAAAAGATATTATGATCAAGTGTATATATTCTCTTAAGGAATTTAACAGTAATAGTTTTTAAACAGTTTCGAAAAACATTAGGAGAAAGTTTCTTAACATGACTGGGCTGACATTTTAACATAGAGAAATAAAAGTGTGTAGGAATGGAACACTGAAAAACCATAATTCATTGGAAAATTATGTTGAGTTGGAATATAGATATTGTTACCAATTGGAGATGGGTAAATGTGATTGTAGATGTTATTGTCTCACTTCTCTCGAATACTGTAGCTTGCACAGCAGACAGATCGATAGATAGGAATATGGCTCAGGCATACTTATTCTCACCTAGACAGTTGTTGACAGTTGACTGAACTAATAGAATCTGATGAACATGTTGATGACTTTAACAAATAAAAAATGGTATACTGAGACCACTTACTATAAATTAAATGGTATACTGAGACCACTTACTATAAATTAAATGGTATACTGAGACCACTTACTATAAATTAAATGGTATACTGAGACCACTTACTATAAATTAAATGGTTTACTGAGATCACTTACCATAAATTAAATGGTATACTGAGACCACTTACTATAAATTAAATGGTATACTGAGACCACTTACTATAAATTAAATGGTTTACTGAGATCACTTACCATAAATTAAATGGTATACTGAGACCACTTACTATAAATTAAATGGTTTACTGAGACCACTTACTATAAATTAAATGCAGAAGACTATCCAGGAAAATTCTTATATTTAATTCAATGGACATACTCTTAGTATTCAATGGACATACTCTAAGTGTAATTAATACTAATTATACTGTCTGTGAATTAGAATACTTGAAAATCATACTGTGTAGGAATTAAACACTGGAAAATTATTGTGTAGGAATGAAAAGAAAAATAACCATATTGTGTAGGAATTAGACACTGGAAAATGATTGTGTAGGAATTAGTCACTGGAAAATTATTGTTTAATAATTAAAAGTAAAATTAATTTGTGTAAAAAACTGGAACATTAATTAAATGACAGAAAAAATATATCATGTTTGAATTTTACAAATGGAAAATCATATTATTTAGAAATAGAATACTGGAAAATCATAATATAGGAAATGTATTTTTTTAATATTGAAATTGGAACTGGAAAATTATATTATGTAGCTTACGTATTGCTATTATGTCATATGTACCCAGCAAATCATGTCATGTATGAATTGTGTTTTATTATGTCATATGTACCCAGCAAATCATGTCATGTATGAATTGTGTTTTATTATGTCATAGATGCAAATATTTTTATGACTGAGTAGAATAATTGAAATTCAACATTTTAAAACATCATGTCTGGAACCTTGTTTGTTTGTTGTCAGTGTTTTATTTTACAATGAAAGACAGATGTCCAATGACATTGAGCTTGAATATTTTTTTATGATGTCTGTGTTTCATATACTCTAGAACTACTTGCACTTGTAAAATATTAAATAAAAAAATACATTGTTTTACATTTTCATATTTGCTCTTTTGTAACTTGCAAGGTACAATATTTGTAAAATACATTGGTTGCATTTCTGTTTTGGTTTTACTGTAATCTACTATATTCATAAAATACTAAAAATACTTTGGTCTTACTGCATTTTTGTGTTTATCCCTACTGTAAGGCACCACATTTATAAAATACATTTCTGTGTTTATCCATATTGTAAGATATCATATTTGTAAAGCACAATGGTTTGATAGCCTATTTGTGTGAAAACAGTGACTCATGGCCACTGCTTCTGCATTAATACTGACTTTACATGCTGTTTGTGTAAGTGCAGCCTGAGAGGACAGTGACTAATGGCTACTGCATGCGCATTAATACTGGAGCACCTCTGCCTCCAGGAGCAGATGCTGTTGTGCAGGTAGAAGACACACGACTAGAATGTTCTGATAAGAATGGTGAAGAATTGGAGGTTTATATTCTATCAGATCCTACTCCAGGGCAAGACATAAGGTAGAGACTTTAATTTTCCCTTTGTTAATTGCAGTCATGTCTAAGTCTGCTTATGGACAAGACATACAGTTGAAGATTATATTCCATTACCATTAGAACATTCTTAATCATTGTGTATTGTCAGGCCCATTTTAGGGATTTTATATTTACCAAGTAAATATGCTTAATCACTGTATTTCCAGATCCATTTTAAGGTAAGAAAATTTAGAGATTTTACTTTTACCAAATAAATATTCTTAATCATTGTATTTCCAGGCCCATTTTAAGGTAAATACAGTTTAGAGAATTTACATTTAACAAGTAAACATGCTTAATCAATGTCTTGACAGAGTCCCCTGTAGAGCAAGATATAAGGTTTGAGATTTTAATGTTCACTATCCAGAAAAAGGGTTTGTGTTCAGAAAATGTAAAAAAAAAATGTTTCAGAAGCAGAAGTTCTATACACTTAAAAGTATTTGTACACATAACAAAAGGATTGCATAAGATTTTGATTGTTTGAAATTGATTTTTTAATAGTACAATAATATTCACTCTCATTAAGGTACTAGAATAGTAAGTTATACAATACAATCTGTATATAAAGCTGAAAAATATGCGTTAAAATACAATGTCAGTATTTTTTAAATGTCTTTATACTGAGTTTTTATATCTGAATGGCATCTTTAGATTTTACCTATAAGCAAGTGAAGACGTTTTTTTTTAAGAATCTCTTGATTGAAACCTGATTTGTGATTTCCAACTTACAATTGCAGACCTCTTGCATAGTGAGAATAGTGGTTATAATCATACCTGAGTGGAACTAAAGATATGCAAATAAAGGGAAGTGCAGATAATGAGAGTTAACTGTATAGTTAATTAGTTATTGTATCACTGGAGTCCATATTAGGGCTGGACAACACAAGATGAGAGTTCTTAGTCTTCATCATTAGATATTACATAGAGAATGAACTATAATTTATCTTCACCTTGGGGCATTATAGAGAAATAATTATTACCTTAGTTTTCACCATGAATTTTTACAATACAAATAAAATTAGAATCAAATGCCACATAATATGAACTCAGTGTTTTCATTATGTTCTTTTTGCATAGGCCTATTGGTTCGGATATAGCAAGTGGCCAACACTTGTTGCACAAAGGACAAAGATTGGGTCCAGCAGAACTTGGCCTTTTGGCCACAACTGGGGTCACTGTTGTGCAATGTTATCAGAAGCCCACAGTTGTCATCATATCAACAGGCAATGAGGTTAGTAAATCAATATTTATATTATGCAGGTATGGAAATTACAGTAAATAAGGTAGAGTAATAAGTAAAGTAAAATAAAAGTAAAAATAAAGTAAATTAGTTTAAATACAGAAACAAATTTTATTGATTAAATAATAAATATAGATTTAATTATTACCTTACACTAAGAAAATCTGTGCATGAGGGTTCATTGTAAATGATTCTCATCCATAATCACATTTATATTCACACCATTCTCTTGTCTTGTCCAGTGCAGTATTTTTCTGTCTGTTGCATTTCAGTGGGAACAGCTGTGTGCTGCTTTTCAATGAGAGGTTCTTTGTATTCATTCCAGTACAAGGTGTACTTTAAAAAAAAAAATCATTAAACTGTGTTGAGTGTTGTATTTCATTCAGAAATCCTGTGTTTCAGTCTAGTAAGAAGTTTATATATTGCATTCACTGAGAAAGTTCAGTATGCTGCATTCCAGTGAGAGGTTTATGTATTGTAAGCCAGTGAGAAAATTATGTGCTATAGTCAGTGAGACATACTGTGTCATATTCTGTGAATACTTCTCTTGTTTAAGTCATAATAGAGGTTCTTATTGTTGCTATCCAGTGATATATTTGTGTTGCAAATCCATTGTGTTCTATTGCATTTCTTGAGCAGTTCTCTGTATTCTGCTCACATTCAAGTGAACATTTCTGTTTGACTTCTTTAGTTCTTATGTTAGCTTCTTTCTTGTGCATTCCAAGTTCTCTGTACTGTCTTTCCATTCTGAGAGTTCACTAAGATTGTTTTGGTGATTTTGTGTGATTTTGTTGCATTCTGGTGAGAGATTATATGGGGTTCACAGTCTTAAGAGGTTCTAAACTTTCTGTACTGTATGCAGTTTAGTTTTAGTGAGATGTTTTGTTTTCTCCGTTTTGCATGCCTTTGAGTCATTCTCCACCAGATGTGTTGTATTTCATTGAGAGATTACAAATATTTTGTTATATTTCAGTAAGAGATTTAATGTCTTGCACTTTGGTTCTTTTTCAGATATATCATTTAACAGATAATGAGATAGATTGAATGGAAGAATTACAGACATATGCAAATTGTGCAGACATCTTGCACTCTAATAATCTTTAGTTATATGATAAAGTTACAACATAGTGATCTGTAGATCCAAATTTGCTCAGTATGTGAAAGTATATTTAATAGTCTTTAATTGTCTAGTGTCTAGAATCGTGGATGTTGGGGGGGGGGGGGCAGGAAGTAGACACCAGAAATAAGAGATATATTTTTTTTATTATTACTTCAATCATCCGGTCAAGGTCGCCCAACCACCATATAACTACGGTCAGTTTATTCTACAAAAAACACTAGTATATAGCTGTCACAAAACGGGAGGCTCGTTACAAGCCGTCCCCGAGCTGAAGTTAGAGATGCAAGGGGTGAAGTCTATTTTTGGCCTGCTCCGGTGCACCTCCAAGAAAAGCCCGTGACGTGTGCCAGTACTACGTCGCGTCAAGTTGTTACATAGACACACATGACATACACCATTGATGTTTGGGTGGGGCCCAATTTATTAATGTCATGCCAAGGAACGTTTTATTGGCGGTGTGTGTTGTGAGTGTGTATCATAAATGTGAATAAATGGACGAACAGACGAACGGTGCAAAACAGTAGTACAAATTCTTTCGTCCCTCTCAAAAACTATGAATAACAAGAGAGTTGAAAGATGTTTAAATCAGGTTATTTATTCCCGATTTAAAAAGGGGCACTACTCTTTCGCACAGTGATTAATCATTCATTCAACTTTCCAATGTCATACACTCTGTGGGAAATAAGGGGAGATGAAAATGATGAAATTCAAAATATAAAATAAAGATTAATTACACAATTCCTATGCGGCAAATGGGGCCGCTTTAACAATAGTTCACATGTAAAATAAGCATTACTTTTAACATTAGAGTTCTTATTTTGCAAACGATATAATAGTGTTCATTTTCTTAGAGTTCTAGAGTTAAGTATGTGCGCGTTAGCCGTGCTAATTGATTACTCACTATTAATGTCAGAGTTCCAAGGAGATGACGTAAGCTCACACGTCACTTATAAGCGGCACTTCAAAGTGAAGATCACGACGCAATTGAGGCGTCGCATTACAGGTGAAGATTCTGCAGAATCTAGGCACCACTTTCAGATTATCACTGGGGAGAAATCTGAAATTTAGCTGACTGTTGTCAGCCTCGATAATTATCGTTGTTTGTCGTGGAAACGGACACCTCAATGACGTTTAGCATTATCGGGTGGAGTCGTCCAGTGGGATGTGTCGTCGCATTACATTGAGTGTAGAAATCCGGATATCTGTCTCCGGCGCTAGCCTTCTCAATCGCGGGATAGACTGCCAAACGAACTCAGACAGGGGGGATGACAAAATTGGGTCCCTCGTGTCGTTAACTGCATACAACCAGTGTCGCATACATTGGTTTTTCTTGACAGTGAACTTTCCACTTTGCCAAAAATTATACTGAGTAATTTTGCCTCGTCACTCAATATATGGCATCAGATGGATGGAAAACGGATGGAAAGAGATTATTGCAGCTTAATTAAAGAAACTAATTAAAGAAACATGGGTCAAGGGAGACACTGTGACCGATGGTAAAGATGTTCACACGTACGTAGCCGAACTACGTCAACGTCTGACCGAGACATGTCACTTAGCACAGGAAAACATTCGCGAAAAACAACCCCGATACAAGCGAAATTTTGACCGTACTGCTGTGGAACGTAACCTCGAACCAGGTCAGCTCGTGTTACTCTTGCGGCCCACACATAACAACCACATGCAAATGCACTGGCGTGGACCCTACCGCGTTATTAAGCGTGTGAAGCAGAACGACTACAGCATACAGATAGGAAATAAGCAGAAAACCTATCACATAAATATGCTAAAGCGTTACTATGAACGCAGCGACGAACAGATACAAAACGTGAATGTCGCACTGATACAATTGGAAGACTCCAATTTCAGTACAGACATGATGTCCGCCGAAACCCAGCCTAACTCCGCAGTTACAGTCGATCAAGTCGAGATTGTAATGCGACGACACATCCCACTGGACGACTCCACCCGATAATGCTAAACGTCGTTGAGGTGTCCGTTTCCACGACAAACAACGATAATTATCGAGGCTGACAACAGTCAGCTAAATTTCAGATTTCTCCCCAGTGATAATCTGAAAGTGGTGCCTAGATTCTGCAGAATCTTCACCTGTAATGCGACGCCTCAATTGCGTCGTGATCTTCACTTTGAAGTGCCGCTTATAAGTGACGTGTGAGCTTACGTCATCTCCTTGGAACTCTGACATTAATAGTGAGTAATCAATTAGCACGGCTAACGCGCACATACTTAACTCTAGAACTCTAAGAAAATGAACACTATTATATCGTTTGCAAAATAAGAACTCTAATGTTAAAAGTAATGCTTATTTTACATGTGAACTATTGTTAAAGCGGCCCCATTTGCCGCATAGGAATTGTGTAATTAATCTTTATTTTATATTTTGAATTTCATCATTTTCATCTCCCCTTATTTCCCACAGAGTGTATGACATTGGAAAGTTGAATGAATGATTAATCACTGTGTGAAAGAGTAGTGCCCCTTTTTAAATCGGGAATAAATAACCTGATTTAAACATCTTTCAACTCTCTTGTTATTCATAGTTTTTGAGAGGGACGAAAGAATTTGTACTACTGTTTTGCACCGTTCGTCTGTTCGTCCATTTATTCACATTTATGATACACACTCACAACACACACCGCCAATAAAACGTTCCTTGGCATGACATTAATAAATTGGGCCCCACCCAAACATCAATGGTGTATGTCATGTGTGTCTATGTAACAACTTGACGCGACGTAGTACTGGCACACGTCACGGGCTTTTCTTGGAGGTGCACCGGAGCAGGCCAAAAATAGACTTCACCCCTTGCATCTCTAACTTCAGCTCGGGGACGGCTTGTAACGAGCCCTCCGTTTTGTAAACTTCTGGTGACCACTGACCGTGATCTGACAAGGTAAATTGTGTTGTTATAAGAAAGTGTCATCTCTTTCCTGCTTTTCTATCTCATCACCATTATGCATTGTTTATTGCATGTTAGGGCTTTGCTATTGAGACTTAGGTGAACTGGATTTTGATAAGACTTATTATTGTGTTGAAATAAGTTTTATAATCTTTACGCTATTATCGTTAACGCGTACCGACTCGTGTTTAGACGTACATAGATCGATATTTTGTACGCTACATTAGCAACCGTTGTTTTACTAACTGCAAATTTGCGATTAGGACTCCTTTTATTCGTGTTTCTCATAATCCTAATCACGTGGTGGCTGGTGTTCATACGCACACCATTGCACCACTTGTGACCTACAGAGGTCAAAATCCCGCGAATATTCTAAGTCACTTTATCCATACTCGTGATAACTAGCAAATTTTAAAAATGGCCGAGCTAGTAAACATAAAGAAAGAACTCATGGCTATGGGTAGAGAATTCGGGTATGAGAAAGCCGACTTAAAGAAATACGTGGATGAGGAGATAGCTAAATGGTATGTTGCGAAAGAAAATGAGGCGAAAGAGGTGAGAGAGCTAGAGGAAAAAAGATCGAAAGAGGCGAGAGAGTTAGAGGAAAAAAGATCGAAAGAGGCTATAGAGCTAGAAGATAAGAGACAGATAGCTAAACATCTAGAGATGCAAACTCTGAGAGAGCTAGAGGAAAAAAGATCGAAAGAGGCGAGAGAGTTAGAGGAAAAAAGAGCGAAAGAAGCTATAGAGCTAGAAGAAAAGAGACAGATAGCTAAACAGCTAGAGATGCAAAACCTGAGAGAACTAGAGGATAGGAAAAATGAGCTAGAGGAAAAAAGAGCGAAAGAGGCAAGAGAAATAGAGTTATTAAAGATTCAGTCTGCTAGGGATTTAGAAGATAAAAGGCAGGAAGTAGAAGAGAAAAAGCTTAAGTTAAAAGCTAGAGCACATCAGGAACAGCTTGAATTAGCTAAGCAAGAGGTAACAGCTAGAGAGAAGTTGTTAGATGGGACTGCTAAGCAACAGGCCGAATTAAATAAACCCCGGACATGGCTAGCTTTCTTTAACCATGAAGTCGAGACGATTGACGAGTTTTTGACACGCTTTGACAGTTTCATTGCCAACTTTAATTACACTGACATTGAAAAGAAACAACAACTCGGTCAAATACTCCAAGGTGAAAGCTCGCGTGCATTTACTGATCTAACGCGCGATCCCGCTATTACTTATGCAGATCTCAAAACGGGTTTGATGCGTACTTTTCAATGTACAGCAGAAGGCTTTCGAAAAATGTTTAGGAGAGCCATACCTAAAGCAAATGACACCATGCAAGCCTTCGGTACCCGGTTACGCCATTATCTTGATAGATGGATTGATTTGACAGACATCCGGAAGACATATGAGGGCCTATTTGACTTGATATTAAGAGATCAATTTCTCCATATTGCTCCGCCTGCAATGACGACATATTTGCAGCGAAATCCTCCGACTAACTTCAGTGATATGTTGAAGTTAGCAGACACTTATAATGATTACCCTGATCCGGTAATTACGAGGAGTGCACCACGCCCTCCTCTTACAAATCGGCAGAAGTATACACCGAAACCGAACCGACCAATGACGAAATCGGAAAAACCCGAACCGGTACAGCGGACATATACTAAGTCACAAGACGTACGACGTCACACACGTGACTCCCCGCCTATGACATGTTACACTTGCAAAGGGAAGGGGCATAGTTCTCAGAACTGTCCCAGTCCACGTGATGTAAAAGTATGCACTGAAACAGGTGCAACTCTAAAGACCCAACAGGCTACAGTAAACGGAAAAAGAGTCAAAATACTGGTCGATACAGGCGCGTCCATAAGCTGCATAAATGCTAAACTTGTACGCCCTGAACAGTATCTAAGGGGTAGTGTCCGCATTCGATGTGTTATGGGACACCTTAGCACATGTCCAAGAGCCACTGTACATGTTACGTCACCCGTATTTTCCGGTACAGTCACCGCCGCAGTAATAAGAGACATGCAGTTCGGATTCATACTATCGCCCGGGCAGTGTGACACACACACTGATGGCATCTATCCTGTTCTCCCCGTAACCACTAGAGCACAACGGGAACGTAGTAAACAAGGACCCCCAGCTCTAAAGATAGTCGAGAACACATTTCCGCAGTTGACCCCAAGTCAACTCAGTCACCTGCAGCAGGAGGACAAAAGCTTGTCCTCAATGCTAAAGCTGGCACGGAAAAACACTATTACGTCCAGCAAGTATGCGACAATTACGTATTTCCTGAAGGACGGACTAGCGTTTCGGCGCACCGACTTTAAGGAAAATGATACTAGAAGCACCACGTGTTTATTTACCCCTACACCACTCAGACAGGGGGGATGACAAGATTGGTCCCTCGTGTCGTTAACTGCATACAACCAGTGTCGCATACATTGGTTTTTCTTGACAGTGAACTTTCCACTTTGCCAAAAATTATACTGAGTAATTTTGCCTCGTTACTCAATATATGGCATCAGACGGATGGAAAACGGATGGAAAGAGATTATTGCAGCTTTCCTTTATGAACTCTCTGTACATGAGATAATTCATACGTGAAGTTAGACTGGCTTCAGACGAATCGACGTTTTCAACATTGAGAGTAAAGTCTTCATTCTGCTTCTTATATAGCTTTCACTGAAGGTTTCCAAAACTTCCAGAAGCTATGTCCTGTGACATGATTTTTGCCTTGGATATATAGTGGTAATCGTGATGCACGCTTTTCTGTGGTCAATTCTAATGCGCACTGGCCATTTCTCTCGTCAACAACATGTGACCGTAGTGCGCAGTTGTCCCAATTTATTTAATATACATATTCTTCATAAACTAATATATATATTCAATATGATAATTGACACACACTGCGTCACGAACGTCTGTCTACTAAAGAGATCTTAGGTGACCGTTACTGGAAGTTACATGCTACATACGAAAAATAACAAAACTCGGGTTACTTCAACTAGTTTTGTTGGCGGTTTATTAAAATGAAATAAAATATAATTTCTGTCCCTCATTTCCTGTGACAACTGTAAATTCATTTCAACATAGCAGTTCATGATTTAAAATCTACATTTATTATTTCATTAATAAATCTGTTCTTTTAAAGTGTTCATGTAAAGTCAAGATTTATGCATTTTGCATGTGTGCAGTTGTATCTCACTATTGTGATATTTGAGTGTGAAAGGATTAATTAGAAAAATTGATATGTTTAAAAGCATATTCTACTCATTATTATGGTATATTGATAAATATGATTAATACTTATTTAATTTAGTATAGTATATTGTGTTACTAGTAGTTGAAGTGCACTTGAGGTAGTTAACTTATGTGCTTGAGGTGTAGGGAGTGAAACAGAATTCTCATGCAGTAAAGTGCATGCTAGTGAAAGAAACATGAACTTTTAAGGACACATGTATTACATGTGAAAAGATGCTAAACTCAGCAGAATTTTTCTAGGACTCGAATCAGGAATGAAAGAAGAGAGATAGAGACATTCAGAGAGACAAACACAGTTTTGGTGAATAAGGGGAGGAGGCCATTTCTTTTGTGTCTCTCGTCGCCATGTTGACTACCCTTCAGTTATGATGGAAAAATAACTGGGCAACTTAAACACAGTCGAAGTTCAAGAAGTCAAGAAGTTCTCACTATTCTGGCAGGGCCATTATATTGTGATGGTAGAGCAGTCAGCCAGGACATCCTTAACTGGGGACAGTGAGAAGCCTTGAACCAGTCCTATTCCGTGGGTGGAGCGATTGCATCCAGGCAGACAAACTGACGGAGGGTGATACCATGCCACAACAACACACCACTGCAGGGCAAAGCATGACAACAACTCATCACAGAATAATGGTAGTGGAACCGTTCCGACCTAACCTACAGACAGGTAGGTCAATCTTGTGGATCCGGAGTGTGACATCAACTCGTCAGAGAATAGTGGAAACTGCTAGACCCAACCTACAGACAAGTTGATCCTTCGACACTAGGGTTTGTGTCATGACCAACATTTTTCATCAGACTTACCCTCTGTTAGTAAACAAAACTTAAAAACCCTCAGTGCACTCAAGTTAGTTCATTTACTTAGGCTTTATTGAGAACTTGAAACTTAAAACTATTAATTATTTTGATTATGTAAGTTGTTTTAAGAACTTGAATTGTCTTCTTTAATCATTGAACTAAAAATTTAAGTTATTGTTTGTTATGGAGCTGATAGCTCCAGAACTTTTGTTGAACAATTTAGAATGTAATTTTGTGCTGCTAGTGTAGCTACTGTTAGTGGGAATTACTGCTCTGTTAAAGAATCTAGTTTTGTTATTTTATTTACTTTTTTTCATCATTTATTGTTATCCCATCCCAGAATGTATGTTTGTGAAAGATTTGCAGTGACCGCTGCATGAAACAGAGCCCATAGTAACATAAATTATAATCTTCAAAACTTTAATTTGTCTATCACTGTTTTGAAAGGGTGAGTGCAGCTTGTCTTTTTTTTTATGTTGTATTGTTTTGTACTATCGACACTTTACCATTCCATATGCAATCTCGCACACGAATACATCTGTAAACATAACCCTGCATGCAGAATAAAAAGAGCCAGACAAATATTCATGGTGATTTAGTGTGTGGACTCTGTGACAACACCTATACAGGTCCTTGCGTGAATCTGACTAGCCACGCTTCCTTTCATCAGAAAGCGGGTGGTGGTGACAGTGGAAAACTCAACTTTTTCCAATGTGGACATTTTGTTGAGGAGAGTAATTCTTTAAAATAATTATGTTTATCTGCAGGATTACATTTTTCTTTCATTGCTGCATTTTCTTTGAAAAATATTGATAGGAATGGTGAAGCTTTTAGATTGAATAGTGTTATTTAATTTTATCAAAAACAGTTTGATTGCATTCTGAAAGTTAGATTTATAGCTAATAATATCATCTAATTTTATTTAAATTTCTTTGATCAAATATTATATGGTAGTTTACATTTCAGTTTAAGCTCCAGGCCTTTTAAATAAATATTAAAAGATAATTAACCTGTCAATTTTAGCTGGTTGAACCCAAGGAACCTTTACGAGCAGGCAAGATTCGTGACAGTAATCGCACAACACTTCTAGCCCAACTAAGAGAAATTGGTATTAATGCTGTGGACTTTGGCATTGTACTGGACAGGTGAAATTATATTAAAAAATTTATATAAAGAATAATTGTAAATGTCCACTTTATCCATAAGCACAGAAATGCTATTAGTGTAAGTATCCAAATTGACTCAAGCAAAGAAAGAAAAATCACTGATTTATCCACAAGCACAGAACAGAATTCACTGTAATTGTCCACTGTAAGCACTGATAAAAAATCACAGTAGTTGAACACTTTATAAATAAACACAACAAATGTCACTGTAATTGTCCACTTTATAAACAAGCACAGAAAAGAAGTCATTGTAATTGTCCAATTTATAAATAAGTAGTGAAATTAAATCAAGGTGCTATTCACTTCATAAATAAGCAGTGAAATTAAATCAAGGTGCTATTCACTTCATAAATAAGCAGTGAAATTAAACCACTGTACTATTCACTTTATAAATAAACACTGAAATTAAATCAGTGTAATTGTTCACTTTATAAATAAGTACTGAAATTAAATCAGTGTAATTGTTAACTTTATAAATAAGCACTGAAATTAAATCAGTGTAATTGTTAACTTTATAAATAAGCACTGAAATTCAATCAGTGTAATTGTTAACTTTATAAATAAGCACTGAAATTCAATCACTGTAATTGTTAACTTTATAAATAAGCACTGAAATTCAATCACAGTAATTGTTAACTTTATAAATAAGCACTGAAATTCAATCACAGTAATTGTCCACTTTATAAATAAGCACTGAAATTCAATCACAGTAATTGTTAACTTTATAAATAAGCACTGAAATTCAATCACAGTAATTGTCCACTTTATCCAAAGTACAGACAACAGTAACTGTCTATTCACATTTAAGACATCAGTAATTATGAATGTCTATCACAAAGGAAACAGCCAGTGTAAACATTCACTTTATCTATAATTAATATAGTCCCGAGTGAAAATGTCTACTTTATCTACAGTTACAGATAACATTCATATAATGTCTACTTTATCTAGTTACAGATAACATTCATATAATGTCTACTTTATCTAGCTTCAGATAACATTCATATAATGTCTACTTTATCTACAGTTACAGATAACATTCATATAATGTCTACTTTATCTATAGTTACAGATAACATTCATATAATGTCTACTTTATCTAGTTACAGATAACATTCATATAATGTCTACTTTATCTACAGTTACAGATAACATTCATATAATGTCTACTTTATCTAGTTACAGATAACATTCATATAATGTCTACTTTATCTATAGTTACAGATAACATTCATATAATGTCTACTTTATCTAGTTACAGATAACATTCATATATAATGTCTACTTTATCTATAGTTACAGATAACATTCATATAATGTCTACTTTATCTACAGTTACAGATAACATTCATATAATGTCTACTTTATCTACAGTTACAGATAACATTCATATAATGTCTACTTTATCTACAGTTACAGATAACATTCATATAATGTCTACTTTATCTACAGTTACAGATAACATTCATATAATGTCTACTTTATCCAAAAGCACATAAAAGAGCAAATGTTCACTCTATCAAAAGCACAGATAATAACAAGTGTAATAACCATTTTTCTCCACAAAATCAGACAACACTGAATGTAAATGTTCACTTTTTTTCACATAGACAGCAACCATAACATGTACTAAAGTAACTTAAATATTTTATACTCTTGCATTTTATTTTGTATAGGAATCTATACTTATGATATGTCTGTTTTCTAAAATTATAGAAACATTTTCAGATATTATGTTTGTGTTTGGTGTAAAATATTTTAAAAAATAGATGAATGATTCTTTTAGAAGTAGTAAAAAATATGAAGCCAATGATATTTGCACTTTACCTTTTAGATGTAATCCTAGGAATGTTTTTGTTCATATTTTCAGCCCTGATGCACTAATGAATGTATTTCGTCGAGCAATAGAAAAGGCAGATATTATTATAACGACGGGTGGTGTATCAATGGGTGATAAAGTAAGTATAGAGAAGTGATCATTACTTTGAAATCTGGATAAATTAACTTGTTTTTAATGTTTCTGTTTCTGTTTCTATATACAGGTGATATTTAAGTTATATAATTATATAAATTATATAATATTTCACATAGGTACTACATTCATAGAATCAACAGTTAACCACAACCCTAGCAAATGTGTAAACACTTTTCTAAACTCTTCATAATTATATAGTACCTTCTCTTTTGAATACATTCAATGTATAATATTTATACTAAGAGTTTATAACAGAATCTCAAAATAAATAAATCACACAACACTAATCAGATGAAAAAACCCTAAATCAAAAATAAACAAAGCTATTCTCCATATGAATTAATTTTGAACATATTCATAATGTCAGTGAATAGCAGCTTTATAACAGAGAACGTGCAACGCAAACGTTGGCTCTAAAACAGATCCCAATTCTTGGCTCTCAACAGTTCCCAGTCTTTAACCTTCAGTTGTTGCACTTAGCTTTTGCTTGAAGTTACACACTAGGTCATCTTTTCCCCTTTCAGACACAGGCATAAGGAGTACTTGTTAAAAGCAAACCCTCACCAAGAGAGAAGTTCGAGATAACACTTATAACTCAAAGAACAGAAATACCCTACAACAATTTCATACAGTTTTTAAGTTATTTATAAAAGATTAACAAATTCAATGTGAAACTCGAGAATATTTTCGATATTTTCATTTTACACTATATTACTGAAAGACAGTTAATTCATTAATACAATTTAGTATAATACATTTAACAAATTCTCTATGAAGCTCATGAGTATTCCCATTTTCACATTTTGCACCACATTGTTTGATAGAAATAATTCATTAAGACATTTTAGATATAATACATTCAATCTCCTAGTAAATAATGCATATACTTTCTCCTTAAATTTGGACTCAAACAATTAAATTGAAGAAAATAGAATCTTTTCCTTTTTATCTTTCTTTTCTTCATCAAATTATTTGACTATCTAAAATCATCACTATTTCATAGTGTATGGACCTTTTCTTCAATAGATTACTCTGTTGTTCTAGGTCTGGAAGAGTAATAAATAAAATTTTGCAGATGATTTGCAATTACACCATCTGATGTGATAGGAGTTAATCTCCTCTCCATTGAGCCACAGAGTGAAAATGGGCTTTACCCCTCTGTTCATTCATACAAGCCACAGAGTGAAAATGAGCTTTACCCTTCTGTCCATTCATACAAGCCACAGAGTGAAGATGGGCTTTACCCTTCTGTCCATTCATACAAACCACAGAGTGAAAATGGGCTTTACCCTTCTGTTCATTCATAAAAGCCACAGTGTGAAAATGGGCTTTACCCTTCTGTTCATTCATACAAGCCACATGAACGAAAGTTTGTTTTCTCAGTCCAGCCTATTCTTCTCATATTATAGTTGGTACATTTGGCTAGCTTAGGAGTCAGCATTGTTACATTTCACTTCTGATTGGTCCCCCACACCTCATATCTTAATGACCATGTGGTTTATATAAAAAGCTAATACTTCAATGTCCCATGTATGCTTGTTACATGAATAAATAAGGTTTACTATTGTCTAGCATGCATTACAATCAAAATCGGAGGTTCTGCTAATTTGAGGGGAAGTGTTTTTTCAAATTTTTAATTTTACAAGGTTTCTGTTTTGCCACTTTTATTCATATGCAAAGGTATAAATCAAATATTCATACATGCACACAGAATGAATAACTTCAATACAGCCCCAAGTAGAGACAAGTGGAAGCACAGGTGGTTGGAACTAGCTACAAGTGATTTTTGCTCAAGTGACTGGGGGTTTGCTCCCATACTGTAGTGTAAAACTGAAGGGTGATCCTTATCCTTTCTAGTTCAAGGGTGGGTTTAGTGTCTAATCCATCAGGTGGGATGATAACATCAGGTCCATGTGCTATATATATGCTATGTGTATACTAAAGAAGACCCCTTGGAAAAGAGTTGTTGATGGGTTTAGTGTCTAGTTCGTTAGGTGGGATGATAATATCAGGTCCATTTGTGTGTATCTACCTCCTCCCCCAGTATATTCACTTCCAGGTCCTTGACATACTTCTCAAGATCTCCATGGCCTTTGCATCCTGCTATGAAATCAGTGAACGTTGGAAATAAAATTGAAATCCAAAACACTACAACAGCCAGAGACTTGTTTATTTATCCTTATTTTACTTGGTGTGTTAGCTCAGCATCAGTGTAGATATCATTGCTTCATATTATAACTTTTGTTTGAATTATTAGAGGCCAGCATATATAATGATCAGTATTGTAATTTGTATAATTTTTCAATTTTTTGCTCTCATGTACAGATACAATAACAAAGCTGGCAGTGCATGTTATTTATATATTTTGGATTTAATTACTATTATTTTTATTCTCTGTATTCTGCTAGAATTACAGTAATGACAGCTGTTATTGATGTGTGATGTATTTAATAAAGTACACATTTAAACATTCATCATAAAATATATTTTCAAACTGTAACTTGAAATGAGTCAGAAATTCTTTTGACTAGACCTGATTCTAATGATATTGTTTTCATGTAAATGTTTATACATTTTAAGGAGTCACATTAAATATCTGTGTCACTCTGGCTGGCTACCTGAAAGGATGAATGGATATCGTTTAGATGTACTGATATAGATGTTACACAAGTCTTCAGTTTGATATATTAAACTTGTTAGAGACCATTTTGTTTCAGGATTATATTAAACAAGTGTTAGAGACTGACTTGAAAGCCAGAATTCATTTTGGAAGAGTACTAATGAAGCCAGGGTATGTTTGAATTGTTTGTTTTTTCACTCTTAATGCAGAAACTTGATATTGTAAATTTACATACTTCTTTGTTTTATATTTTGTGTGTGCATTCATATAGAAACAGGAATATAAATTTACAATCTTCTTTGTTTGGTTTTTGTGTGTGCATTCATATAGAAACAGGAAGATAAATTTACACTTTGTTTCATATTTTTGTGTGTATTCATAAACAGGAATATAAATTTACACTTTGATTTATATTTTGAGTGTGCAATATATAGAAACAGGAATATAAATTTACATTCTGTTTGGTTTTTGTGTATGTATGTGCTAATTTGCAAACACATTAGTATATTAGTAAAGTTTCATACTTTTTATTCTATTTATGTGTGTGTGGCTTTTATTTGCAATCTCACTAATCTCACTAATCTTATAAAGTTCCATATTTTAGTTTTGTTTACTCTTTATTTGCAAACTTGCAATCTCACTAATCTCATAAAGTTCCATATTTTAGTTTTGTTTACTCTTTATTTGCAAACTTGGAACTGTTCATTTTATTTCTGTTTTTTTTTCTTTGTCTTTTAGTTTGAGAAAATTTTGTGTTGTGCTTGTTTTGGTAATGGATACATTTATTTTATAGTGACCAATTGTATCTGTGGATGGAGTATAATCTACATGTACATTTATCTATTGAGCATTAAATTGCCTGATTAAAACAACTATTCACTTAATTACATTAACTGTATATATCTAAAGCTCATTATTTCTTTCTAAATAATACTGAGGCATTATAATATGACTTATAGATTAAGAAAGCATTCACTGTTTACTATCTCTCTCTATGTATATAACAAGTATAAAAACCTTATTTTTATTTTTTTTTATATTTTAAACAGACATAGCCTACTTTATTTTTTTTGTTTTAAGCAGAAATATTTTGCAGTTGAATGTTTTTCATATTTTAGGTATAATAATGAGTATTATCTATTTTTATATACTATAATTTCATTGTAATTTAAGATATGTATGAAAGTAAGAAAAATATTTAAAAGTGTAAAAAGTATTTGGAAAATATGTTATTTGCATAGTCAAACAGATATTCATTTCTATACATTTCTACACATTTCTAAATAGCATAATTAAACAAAAAACCAAACCCAGTGACTTAACTATTCATAGATGTTAAACAAAATAAATTGTAACTATTTTGAACAAAAAACAGCATTGGTTATGATTTAGAACTATTTGCAATTACTTTTGTACCAGCTTTATTCATTTAAAAAATACAACTTTAACATTGTACAATTGAAAGTACAACCCACTTTCTATTGAAAATATATTCTTGTCTGTTAGAATCTGTAATTTGATATAGGAGGAAGGAAGAATTCAATGAAAATGACATTACACGATAGGTTTAATTTATTTTAGTGATTTGTCACTATGACAATGTGTGCCACTTAGTTAATGAAGATAATTATTATTTTTAATTATTCTTTTATAACTAATTTCAAGTGATGAGAATATTAATTTTATTTTATAAATGATGCTCCTACACCACTTCTTGTTTCTCACTTGGCTGATATTTTGGTGTTAGTAAACATTTTCACAGTTCCACAACATAAAACAGCATTTACAGTCACGTAAGGTTTTCTGCAGGTTTAAAACGTCTTACTAAGGAGAAGACAAATCCAACTTTAATCTATATTTAGCCAGCCCCCTTCCACCCACTTTCTTATCCAACATAAGATTATCAAATATCAATATGCGTAAGAAGGTCAATAAATTTATTAAAAGAAAAATCAACTATACAAATGACAATTGCAATCAAACAGATAATTTGACATCATTATTCCACCAACTCCTGTTCGAGTAATTATAGTTTACAGTCTCTCTCTCTCTCTCTATATATATATATTACTTTATTAGTAAAATTACAGCTAATTATAGTTCAACAATAGAGTCAATACAAATTGCAGGTTAGTCCTATCAGAGAATAGAAGTGGAGTTATATGTATTAGAATAGGTTACTACAAACTTCACATACCTGGATTAAGTACAGTTTCCACAGTCTTTTCACTGGCCTTTTTAATCACGTCAGTGTCAAAATGTCCATGCTCAGCACATGTTCCCGCCTCGTGTGCAAGAAAACACTGAAAACGCTGTTCCTCTCTCTTGCCATCAGTTTCTTGAGCAGAACACAATCACAGCTCAGGGTCGAACTCACACTCACAGAGTGAGACACAACCACAACCAAAAAGAAGAGGAAATCAGAAGAAGAAGGCTGCTTGCTGACTGCAACATGCAATCAATTAGCAAGTCTAAGTTTCTTATTCATTACAACTCCATTCTCAAAACTTACAATCTCCTGCAACAATAGTTATTAGCTCCAAGCACACATGGTACATTAAATACAATGTATCAAACAATGTCTCAAATTAATACACAACATGGGCATAGCTTAGTTCAAACATTTTTAGTAAATAAATCAATTCAAATACTTCTTTACATAAACACAAGTATAACATTAATAGAAAAAATGTATGAAATGTTTCTAAGTCTATTCAGATTCTCTCTCAATCTGTCAGTTTAAACTCACCATTCAACCTAACGACTGCCTTCAGAGCTGGACTTCTCTCTTTGTCTTCAAATTCAAAAGTGAATAGACAGCAACATTCTCTACTGAAAGTAAACTCTTAAACTCAGCCCATTGGCTAGTCTCGTTCTCATAAATCATAATCATTGGATAATAAATAAAACTGTTCACTCAGTTTCCACTAGGTCATCAAATCTAGAATATTCTTCCCTTAGGCTGTTTACTTCAAACTCAGACACTTTTAAAATAACACCATAAGGAGTGAACAAGGTCGGATTACTCTGACAATTTAGCAACTTATATAACAATTAACATTAAAAATAGGGAGGGGCAAGTTTACTTTGTCACAGTCACCTTTCACTTAATTTTACCAATTGTATCTGATGGATTTAAATTATAATTATATATTGGTTCTTTGTTCTCACCATTCAATATGCTTATCCTGATAGATAGGCAATTATATACTCTAATTTTGCACTTGCAAGATTGACCATTTTCTGCCTAGATAATGCACAGTCTTTCCTCTTGTAATTTGCATATATATATATATGCATTGATTCATTTTGTGTTTGACATGTTTATTGGGAATGAACTAATGAATGGTGACAAAATGTAGCACTTAATCTTCTCATATTATTCCTGCTAGAATGAGGCAAAGTCACAGTGTGTGACTGCCTGATACTAATTTTACTGAAAGTTTGTGACTGAATATTTTGATACTTGACATGGCTAACAGTGCATGATTATGTGATACCTCTCACTCATTATGATTATTATTTATTAATTAATAGCACATACATAATTACAAGTGATCGAGAATCTTAATTTATAGTTATTAAATTCAATATTATTTACAAAAATGACTATTACACTTCCACCCAATGTTACGCTTTAGGTGAATCAATATTTATAAGGCAACATATACTCAACTGTTTTATCTTTTTTTTTAATTGCTCAAACTCCAGCATGAAACAGAGAAAACTGGATTTATTTGGATTGATGTATGGTCTTGTTTGTTTTTCAAAATTTAATCCCGTTTGTTAATTAGATTTTATTTTTATGATTTGTTCAGTTTTGTGTTGTTTTTGTCTTTAGCTTGCGTCAGTGTTGATTATTTATGTTGCCAGACAAATTCTTTATGTTGCCAGACTTGAATGGTGCATGCAGAGCAGTAAATGAAAGCTTTTGAAGACGTAAACATTATGCCATCAGCTATTTTACTTTTTTTTAGTATGACAGAAACTATAAATATACAGAAAGTATTTATCCCTTGTTCTAGAGTACTTGGTGTTTATTATGATAGAAGCTATAAATATATAGGAGTCTTTACATCCTCTTGTTTAAGAGCACTTCTTTTCATTATAGCAGAAATTAAAAATTTTATACTGCTCTTATCCTCTTTTAAAATAATATTAAAGGCGCAGTGCATACCAACATTGAACACCTGTTTATTTTGAAATAAATTACTTGTCACATAATTGATTTTCACTGCTAAGTTTTTCTTGTTGTTTATAAACAAGCAAATTTAATGATAAACTTTTGAATCATATTCTCAAAATATCTTGTATGTCTTGGTGTGTGTGTGTGTGTGTGTGTGTGTGTGTGTGTGTGTGTGTGCGCATGCCATTTATAAGTACTTGCATTTGTTTTATACGCCATGTAGAATAATCAAATTGTTGTTGTCCACCCCGAAACACAGAACTGTCTAATGAATTATAATGTAAACTGTATGTTTTTATCTCTAACACTGGATTAAGTTGCCTTAGCAAACTTCTTTGCTTCCGGCTCCAAATAATGAAAGAAAGTAGAGAACACAGGCAAATAAAGACTTAAAAGTCGAGTGCCATATTCACTGTTAAATAAAATGTGAGGGATGAGATAGACATTGTGCCTATTTCATACTTGGTAGATTTTGTACATTGGGGTGTCCACTAACGAAAAACAGTCAGCCTCATCTGCACACAAAGTCAACCAATCAGAATAAAGACTGCCCATGACAACAGCCCCAAATAAAGCCAATATGTTAATGGGTATTTACCAAAAGAGATATACTGCATTTCAGAAATTCCTTTAGTTGATCTGATTTTTCGTTTCAGGGCGTGACAGTTCATACAGTAACTGAACGTTTTTTTCTCTTCAGAATAGAGTGAGTCATGGCTTTTAATGCTACATAGAGTAGTTGTGTGCAGGGTGAGATCCATTTCTAAGCTTTGATCTTGAAGGATGATGGTGGAGCATTTTACATTTCCTACCTGCCAATAAACTTCTCAAATGTGTATCTAATAACAGGTGGAAAGAAGATGGATGTTATTTAAGAGATCCAACATTTAGTTTTTACAGTACAAGTAAAAGTAATTTGTAGTTTGATCAATTTTCCTTTTTTGTTTTAAACTGATGAAACAATCTCCAGCTAGATGTTCATTCAAACACAAAACAATGTCCACAAAGAATTAAACACAAACAATTTAATGTAAACATAAGCATACTTGTTAAATCATCAAAATAAAATTATGGTAATGGTTAAAACACTGCATACAAATAGAGATCAGCACCATCCATTCTTAAACTAAAATTTACTGATAAATTGAAAGCAACTATCTGGACAGTTATAATTGATTATTTGCATAATTTAAGAAATAGTGGTTTCATTCACCCATACTCTGCTGCACTTATCTACAAGAATGAGGGCAAGAGTAGACTCGATCATCTTGACATACAAGCTAATAAAACTATTAATACATTGATAATTGATGTTCAGAGAAACCAGGTCATTATTTAAGGAAAGAGAGTACATGATTTTGTGGTTCTACTTTTCCACTCAAAGTAGAAACTCAATCTAAATTTAATTTTGTTTCCTCCTTTCCCAGTCACTGTAGAAATGAGATCACACTGTGACTACACATAGCAACAGTTGTGTGGCAGAGTAAATTTGCCTATCCCTATTTCTAAACTTAATTGATATACAATTTGCCAATGTTAATGTGACCCGACCTTGGGCACTGCTTATGATGGTATTTTGTAAGTGTCAGAATTAGAGTAAAACTCAGATGGAGAATATGCTAGAACTTGTTGATGCAATTCAAACCAATTCCAAGTGGATGAGTAGTTTTTATGACTAATAGTCTCACACTTGTTCATAACAACATCATCCCATGGGGATGGACAGATAGTTACTTTGTAGAAGAAAGTCTATATTATTCTAATCACTTTGATTTTGATGAAACTAGAGTCAGGTCACAAAGACAATCATTAGCTTATGGTAAGTAAACTGACTGCTAAAGAAAGAATGGACTTGGAGATATTTCGTCATGTTTGCTATTGGTCTGTGATTTGAATTGGAGAGTGCTTTATGTAATTGAACCATTATTTCTATGTTCAATAATTTTTCTATATAGTACATTATACTGGTGAATATTGATCAGTGCTATATTTCTTATGCTGTGTGTGAATTGAGCTAATGAGTATTGTTGCAGGATTTGTAAGTTGAGAATATGTGTAAGGAAGAAAGGAATTTAGAGATGAAGTATGCTGGAAATTTAATGCTGCATTAATTTGACTTTGTAGAAAGGAGTGCGCCTTTCTTTTTCATAACCTTGTATCTGCTTCAGACTACAGTGACTACTGTACTCTACCAGATCATGTTTGTCAAACTTATCAATAAATATGTTGCTGTAAGTTGATTCCTTTGAATTCTGCTTGAGAGCCAATATGGTGAAAATTGAGGTTTGAGTTTGGTCTTGAGAATTCATGAAGATCATTTTGAACATTCCTTATGGTGTGCTTGAAGAGCGCACACAAAGATTCTAGAACACTCTGCGTGATGTGCTTTGATAGCACACATGAAGTTCTGGATGATTCTCTACTATGTAGTTTGTGAGCACATCGAAGATTATGGAACAGTTGTGTAACATGCCTTGAAGTGTACGTTGGACCTTCATCTAAATAAGACAGTGATTTGCTGCAAACCCCATGATTGTGAACACGTACTAGCGATAGTTGCCATCTTTGAAAAGGTTATGTACATTGACCATATATATATATATATTTAATGCTCATTTGATTATATTCATTGTGTATATTTGATTTAATATTTATTGTTAAATTTATTAACCTTCTTGCACATATTTATTTTGGAGTGGATGGAGCTCGTTAAATATAAATAAAAGACGGATTTTTATTACTCCTTTAGTCAAAAGTTTCCACTTGCAGAATATTTATTATGCGACAGTAAAACGTCTGTCTTATTATTGTGTAAGGAGTAAGAGTATTAGACACCCATACCATCTTCCAAATAAGAGACGTGGTCTTGTGGGAGATTTATTAATAACTATAAATTAAGATTCTTGATCACTTGTAATTAGTTATGTGTTTGTTAATTAATAATTAACAATCATAAATAGTGAAGGTGCCCAGAAAGGTGTCACAAGTTGATATAATTTATATAATAACTAAACGTGTAAAAACATACATTACGTGACTTATTTGTTCAGTACCTCTGTGAGTTATTTGTTCAGTACCTCTGTGAGTTATTTGTTCTGTACCTCTGTGACTTATTTGTTCAGTACCTCTGTGAGTTATTTGTTCAGTACCTCTGTGAGTTATTTGTTCAGTACCTCTGTGAGTTATTTGTTCAGTACCTCTGTGAGTTATTTGTTCAGTACCTCTGTGAGTTATTTGTTCAGTACCTCTGTGAGTTATTTGTTCTGTACCTCTGTGACTTATTTGTTCAGTACCTCTGTGAGTTATTTGTTCAGTACCTCTGTGAGTTATTTGTTCAGTACCTCTGTGAGTTATTTGTTCAGTACCTCTGTGAGTTATTTGTTCAGTACCTCTGTGAGTTGTGTCAGAAAGCCTTCTCGTTAGCTCAGTGGGGTTGATGCAAAACACAACAAACTCCATGATCAAATTAATTTAACGAATTTTCACCCTTACAGCCAACGAATTTGGCCATAGGTTTTCTGAGCATAATTACTTACCATTTCCAGCTACCCATGACTATTACACCTCCATCTAGGGCTGTACTGAAAAGTGATTTTTAGCTATTTGACCAAATACGAATAGAAACCCATGACTATTCGACTGAATACAAATACAAGTAGGATTGAATGCTTCAAAATAATAGTCTTTTTCACCACGTCTAATGATATTTTAATTAATTATAAAGTATATTATAGCGAACACTTTAACTACTGAATTACTAGATTCAGATTTTCAAATGCAATCCAACATTGTTAAGACGTGTCTTTGGGTTTAGGTCATAATCCCCAATAGCCAAATTCCGACAAGCATTTAATTTCCCGAAGGCTTATTTGCCAACTGAAGATAATGAAGTGAATTAGTTCTACAAGAACAATTATTATATTATAAATCGGTATTTGCCAACAGAAGATAATGAAGTGAATTAGTTCTACAAGAACAATTATTATATTATAAATCGGTATTTGCCAACAGAAGATAATGAAGTGAATTAGTTCTACAAGAACAATTATTATATTATAAATCGGTATTTGCCAACAGAAGATAATAAGTGAATTAGTTCTTCAAGAACAATTATTATATTATAAATCGGTATTTGCCAACAGAAGATAATGAAGTGAATTAGTGTTTTAAGAACAATTATTTTATTATAAATCGGTATTTGCCACAAAAAAAAAAGACTGCTATTCGTGCCCCACCATTGTCTCCATCATTTCGTGGTCCCTGTGTATAATTTCATACAGCTGGAAATTCCACATACCAAAATATCGTCGGAGCTTGACATAAAAGATAGTAGAACATAGTTGGGCGACTGCACATTGGAGTCTATAATATTATCGAAGAATTTCAGAAAGAATAGCAGTAGTTAGATATGCATACTTTACGATGAATCCTGTCAAGAAAGAATAGCAGTAGTTAGATATGCATACTTTACGATGAATCCTGTCAAGAAAGAATAGCAGTAGTTAGATATGCATACTTTACGATGAATCCTGTCAAGAAAGAATAGCAGTAGTTAGATATGCATACTTTACGATGAATCCTTTCAAGAAAGCGACAGTCGCTCGAGAAACATGAATTTTGACTGTAGTTCACGATCGTGAAAATCGATCTCTGTTGGAATTGCTCATTGTATTTCATTCCAGATTTAGTAAGTTTAAATTGCATTTTTTGATTTTTATATTAAGAAATGACTATTCAAAAGTAATTAATTCATGAATGACTTTTAATAATTGTATGTAACTTATTTATCATGCAGTGAATGTCCTTATTTGTTTATATGAGCGCCAAACCAAAGTAAATATAAACAAGTTTTAAATCTCCATTTGATTTTTCAAATTTGTTGATATTAAGAGGATATAGACGGGATATTAGCTTTATGGGATTATAGTTATAGCCGTGCATGGCAAGTGATATAGACGGGATATTAGCTTGATGGGATTATAGTTATGGCCGTGCATGGCAAGTGATATAGACGTCTTAGATATAATATCACCGCGTGATGTAACAGTTGTACACAATTCTTTATTGGAATTCTCTTCGCACACTGACAAATTGCCAGCTTAGATTTCCGTAATGATAATTATAACCGTAGCCGATTCTGATTTTTACACACACACACACACACACACACCAAATTGCACACAGCTTATTTAATATATAATATTTTAATATTTATTTTTTTTACCTGCAACTATTTATAACATTTTCAAGATCTACAGGTGGTTTAATCAT
This sequence comes from Sinotaia quadrata, assembly GCA_028829895.1. Taxonomy (NCBI): domain Eukaryota; kingdom Metazoa; phylum Mollusca; class Gastropoda; order Architaenioglossa; family Viviparidae; genus Sinotaia; species Sinotaia quadrata. Next base: position 40,020,761 of record CM054177.1, on the reverse strand, counting down.
GGTCTACAAGTTATTTAATATAAGGTATTTAAGATCTACAAGTTATTTAATATATTTAAGATCAACAAGTTATTTAATATATTTAAGATCAACAAGTTATTTAATACATTTAAGATCTACAAGTTATTTAATATAAGGTATTTAAGATCTACAAGTAATTTAATATATTTAAGATCAACAAGTTATTTAATATAAGGTATTTAAGATCAACAAGTTATTTAATATATTTAAGATCTACAAGTTATTTAATATAAGGTATTTAAGATCTACAAGTTATTTAATATAATATATTCAAGATGTATAAATGATTTAATGTAAAATATACAACTGATTTAGTGACATTTTCAAATTCTACAACTAGTTTAATATAATATACACAATCGGTGTTCAAGTTGTGTTGAAAAGTCGGAAGCACACAACACTGATCTGTAGGTCAGTGCTATATAGGCAGTTTTCAAGCCGTGATTAAAATATTCAAACGTATACTGACTAATACTGTTAGAAACATTATTTCATTTTCACTGTAACGTCATCTTTAGTTGGGTTAGAGAGAGAGAGAGAGAGAGAGAGAGAGAGAGAGAGAGAGAGAGAGAGAGAGAGAGAGAGAGAGAGAGAATTGCAAGTAATTTATTGTGTAACTGAAAGAAAAAAATACGGTGTGAGCATTCATAAAATTGCCTTGAACACACGCATTAGACACTAACTAGTTGTCCGCATGACGACCTTGCAGGCAATTTGTGCCCAATCCACTTACCTCTTGGATAACAAGCGAGATGCTCACAGCTTGCAGTAATGGCAGAGCTCCAAGTTTCTTATAAACCGAAAGCTTTAGAAGAAGCTTTATGACCTAAGCAGTTGGTAGTTCTGAAGCTAATTATAATACGAGAGCGGTTATTAGATTTCCTTTAGAAGCCGTGAATGCTTCATGCACACTTTTGTACACCTTTAGGAGCGCGTCAGTAAGTACGTAAATTGCAAGGCCGACTTCGTGCTTCCTGTAAACTGATTCCATTTTTACATTTGTACAACTTTGACAGCGTACCACTACTTAAATCAGCTTTCGTGCTTCTTTGTAAACTGATTCCATATTTACATTTGTACAACTTTGACAGCGTACCACTACTTAAATCAGCTTTCGTGCTTCTTTGTAAACTGACTTTATACACAGTTGTACGTACAGCTTCAAGAGAGTATCACTACTTAAATCAGTTTTCGTGCTTCTTTGTAAACTGACTTTATACACAGTTGTACGTACAGCTTCAAGAGCGTGTCAATAAGTACGTAAATTAGCTTTCGTGCTTCTTTTAGACTGACTCCATACTCTCTTGAACTAAAATTGAATAGTTTGTTGATAAGTGTGTAAATTACAAAACCGACTTCCTGCTTCTTGTATTCTGATTTCATTCTCACAGTTGTACAGCTTAGGAGCACATCGATAAATGTATAGGTGATAAGACCGACTTCGTATTTAGTGTGTGTGTGTGTGTGTGTGTGCGTGCTTTGACTTAATGCGCTTAACTTTTCAACGACATTCAAAGCACTTTCTTCTCAAAATATAAATTGTAAATTCGTCTTTTCTTGTAATCTGACGTCACACACTGAACCTGAAATAGATAAAACATTTTAATGTAATTATAATATAGATCACATTATTATACATTTATTAATGTTGCAGTTCAGACTATTATACCTGGACATAATATTTTCTTTACTTAAGAAGTGCCTCTTTTCATTTAAAGATTTATATTATTTTCCACTATAATTGCATTTTTTCCCCTGTGGACTGAGTTATACGATATGATAGCTTTTCCATACGTTTTCCCTATCCATTGTAAACTGCTGTGACATATATATTTTACATTGAGCATTATTAACCTGATATAAAAACCCATAGATACTCTGAAAGTCATCCATGCGAGATTTCCTTATGTCCTTTTTCTGCACACAATCACCACATCGCTAGAAATTTACGTCCATAAACATAATTAAGAACTTGTGAATGTGAGCAGTAATTAAAAATGAACTATCTTTTAACAATATAAGTTTTATCATACAACTGTTGCACTTCCCTTTTCTGCACGTGGTCAACGTCGATCACAAGGAGATACGAAGCGTTGCGCTGAGAGGTGACAAAAGACACATGGCAACTCAACAACTACGCATTGAGTATGGAGATGAAATGCAAGGAGTTTGGAATACTTGACCCTTGAGTTCCAGATTACTTCAAGGTGAACTGAAAGGCGGATGCAGTAAATCTACAACAGCATAATTCCTGTCCGGTGAAAATCTAGTGCATCTCATTTCGTCCTTTCTTTAAAACATACTTATCAGAATCTCCTTTTCCATTTTCGTTAAATACAGGACTTTAATTCTTTCAGCTCTCTCAGCCTCGACTGGCTAACATCATTTATTGTATATAGTCTCTCTTATCAGATTAAATTACAATACAAAAAAACAAAAAAAAAGTATATTTAAGCAAGTGTAGTGCTCTTTACAAAAAATAAATTGCAACTCTAGATTCTTTAAGAACTACAAGTAAAATTTACAGAATACATCTCTACCAAATTGTCACACTATGAAAACACCCTTCTAGGGATTCCATATGTAATGTGCAAAATATACGTTTACAACAATTCATGTAGTGCTCTTTAATGAATTAAATCACTCTACGAAAATGCCCTTATTGGCCAAAATATAACATAAAAATATACATATATATGCACGGCTCATGTATATGAACGAAATACATTCACCCTTACCTGGAAAAGAGTTACAAGAAAATTACAGAGTTTGAAAATTAGAATAACTCTGAATCTATTCGTGGCATGTGTATTGACAGTGCCGTGTGCCTGACGGGGATTCTTTGCACCATAGCACTTGATTGGTCAGTCTCAGATGTTAGGTACTTCATCATTGGTCACCCATGACGTATACCTCTGTCGAACTCTACTGTCAACCACTTTTACACACAACTAATTAAGCTTACCAAATCTTTAGCTAGTTTACCCCGGGGTAAGGAGTGCACTCGTGTTGTGAATAGTGTTAGTTTCTTGAGCTCTTGGGTGACAAATGGCTGTCTTTTAATAGAGACAGTCATTCATGTGCGTTTTTCTCCACTCACTTTTGAAAATGCATATTGGTACTACTTTTAAGTAGTGCAGTCTGTTATTTCTTGCATAAGTTAATTATAAAAATTTAATAGTAAGAAAGAAACTCAACTATATGAATATTATAATACATATTATTAAAAAAATAGAATATTAAGGCAAGTGGAGGATTATCGCCACAATACCTGTACTTTGCTGTTACTACTACCAGTACCACAATCACCACCAGATTATACTAGTTGTAGTGTAATATAATACGTCTATGTCTAATTATCTAATAGTATGTGTTAATGAAATTAATAAATTAAAACCAGTTGAACACACTTGGTGGCATTAAAATAAACACCCTTGATAAATTGACAAAGGTTAAAGTTTTCAAGGACAGCTGACATACATCATTTAATGGGATGAATAGCCAGAAAAAAGTCCAGAAATAAAAGTTCTCAAATGGAACATACAAAATCCAACTACTGTACATATTTATATATTATATGTTAAGTCTAGTTTTAAAAAAAATACTCGCTTATATTGAAAGATTAAACCGTGGCGTTAGATACACTTGATATCTTACAAGAAAGATTCGGTGTAGAGATTTGATACATTAGGTTGTTTAGGAAAGTCTTAATCTAGAGCATTAGATACATTGATTTATATTAGAGACACTAAAATCTAAGACAATAATGCGTTGAATTATTTAAGAAAGATTTAATCTAGAGCATTAGATACATTACTTAAGAAAGACTGAATCTAGGCCATTAGATACATTACTTAAGAAAGACTAAATCTAGGACATTAGATATTTTGAGTTATTTAAGAAAGGCTAAATCTAGGGAATTAGAAGCATGTTGTTTTCTAAAAGACTAAATTTAAAGTATTAGAAAATCAGTCAATTTAATGGGGCCGCTTCCGGCTTTAGGCTGAACCTGCACCAGAGTAGAATTAATGGGTCGGGTAGCTTGCTGTGGGTTTGGTGATGGCAGCGTTAAAGGCTAACGGTACTTCTGTTAATGGGTTTATTGGATTTTTTAATTTATATAGAGTGATTTATTTTAAGTTTGGGTGAGATAAACTTTTTATATTATTTCATTTACTAATTTCTTTATTATTATTTATTGATTTACTAATAAGCTTACTATTATCATTATTACCATGCCATCACACTTGCTATCGTTAGTATTATATTTTACCGTTTACTTTGTTGTGCCTATTGTTTATTCTCTTATTTTATCTTTACTTTCTAACGCATTTTTTATAATAAATAATTAATTAAATTGTATTATGTGGAATCGGTAAAATTCTCACTTTTGTGGGTCATATTAGAATGATTCTCAAGGGACCTTTCACACACTTAGTTGAATTGGGTTCTCTTCCTGTCAGTAGTGCATCGGGTGTGTAGTTTTCAATGTATTTAGCTATCCCAGACACACGTCAATACTACCTAGAGGACATAATTGGTAATGTCGCACTTCATTTTCTTAAAGAAACTAATTCTAAGGAATAAGAGAAACTGGCTATTTTAGAAAGACTGAGTATAGGTCTTGATTATCTTAGAAAGACTAAATCTGTTGTGTTGGATATATTTGTTATCGAAAAACTAAATCTAGGGATTGGATTGTTATTGTTATTATTATTATTGGGTACTGAATCAAAGTGACTACTTTTTTTCATATTGGGTAATGAATCAGCTACTGCCTTTTTTATATTGTTTGTTGATTTTCGGCATATACAAAAAGAAGTTGACTAAAGAACGTAGTGTGAAATATGAAGTAAGGTACATAATATACAGTAATAAATACAGTAGAAGACATAAAGTGAAATCAGACACATTAAGGTACATAATGTAGTGTACAACAAGGAATACAACAAAAATGCATCATTTTCAATAATGTTCAACGACTAGTATAAAGTACAATGAAGTAGATGTGTTGGAAAAAAATTGTGCAATAAAATACATATTTAGTAAGATTTCAGTAAAGTATGTTTGTAATAGGAGGTACAGTAAAGTACATGTGTAGTAAGATTTCATAAAATACATGTGTAGTAAGAGGTAAAGTATAGAGCAGATATCTACAAATAGCACTTAGTTAAAGAACAGGCGTCTATAAATAGCACGGAGTTATAGAGCAGACATTTATTAAAGAGCACGAATGTATAGAGCAGACATCTACAAATAGCACTTAGTTAAAGAACAGGCGTCTATAAATAGCACGGAGTTATAGAGCAGAATTTATTAAAGAGCACGAATGTATAGAGCAGACATCTATAAAGAGCTCGGAATTAAAATCAAACTTCTATAACTGGTACGGCTTTAAAGAACAGACATCTGTAAATAGCACGGAGTTAAGAAGAGGTGTCTGTAACTGGCATGGAGTTTTCAGCAACAAGTGATCAATGGTACCGGATGAATTTCAAGGCCACTGGGAAAGTAAGAAGTTTCGGACGAATGAGAGCGATGTGAAACATGTAGAGGTACCGAGATTGTCCTTTCTCTTAAATATTAGAGTGTCCTCCCTTTGAAATATCACCAGATACCGAGATTGTCCTTTCTCTTAAATATACCACTTATTAGAGTGTCCTCCCTCTGAAATATCACCAGATACTGATATTGTCCTCTCCCTGAAATATTGCCATTTTTTTCCTTCCTGACTTTACTACACACAAAAAACTAAGATAATCACATTCAGACACACGTGCGTATGCGCACATAATTTGGCCTGACATGAGTTAACGTGAACTATCATATTGTGTTAGTCTTTGTCTTACATGAGTTTATTCACATGGCTGATTAATTTGGTCCGATATGAGTTAATGTGAACTATCATACTGTGTTGGTCTTTGTCTTACATGAGTTTATTCACATGACCCACTAATTGTTACTCATTAAGTGTGTATTGTATCATTATTAAAGCTTGACAATTTAAAGTACTTACATATGCTTTGATATGTTTTTACATAATAATATACCTCTAGCGACTAATTAAGCATTCGTGTCTTTTGTATACATACACATGGACTGTAAATAGTGATACATTTTGATACATTTCTTTTGAAGATTATTGCATTATCTCCTCTGAGACCTTTCTAGTGAAGCAATTCTACGCATGTGCTTGTGTGTTTCTACTTTGAAGCCTTTTTTGTGAAGCATTGCCGTACTTATGTTTATTTACTTTAAGGCATTTCTTGTGAAGTAGTGCCGTACTTAAATGTTTATCTACTTTGAGGCATTTCTTGTGAAGTATTGCCGTACTTATGTTTATCTACTTTGAGGCATCTCTTGTGAAGTAGTGCCGTACTTAAATGTTTATCTACTTTGAGGCATCTCTTGTGAAGTATTGCCGTACTTATGTTTATCACGGGTATATACTTTTACTTTTCAGTGAGCAGTAAGCATTTCGGGCTAATGAAGCACTCACTACTAAATATAAGTGTGCATCAAGGCAAAGAAGCACTCACTACTAGCTGTGTGTACATGGCTAATAAATCACGTACTACTATGCTTGTGTACAGGGCTAATCAGTCACTACTAGCTTAGTGTGTTGAGGGCTAATAAATCATACATTAGCTGATTGTGTACACGGCTAATAAATTACTTACTAGCTGAGTGTGTACAGGGCTAATAATTACTTACTAGCTGAGTGTGTACAGGGCTAATAAATCACTACTAGCTTAGTGTGTAGAGGGCTAATAAATCATACATAAGCTGAGTGTGTACAGGGCTAATAAATCACGCACTTCTAGCTGTGTGTAAACAGTTTAATAAATCACTCAATAATAGCCCTTTGTACAGGGCTAATAAATCACTACTAGCTTAGTGTATATAGGGCTAATAAATTACATACTAGCTGAGTGTGTACAGGGCTAATAAATTACTTACTAGCTGAGTGTGTACAGGACTAATAAATTACTTACTAGCTGAGTGTGTACAGGGCTAATAAATCACTACTAGCTTAGTGTATAGAGGGCTAATAAATCATACATTAGCTGAGGGTACAGGGCTAATAAATTATTTATTAGTTGAGCGTGTACAGGGCTAATAAATCACGCACTACTATCTGTGTGTATACAGTTCTAATAAATCACTCCATACTAGCCCTTTGTACAGGGCTAATATATGACTCAGTACTAGGTGTGTGTAGGGTTAATATATGACTCAATACTAGGTGTATGTAGGGCTAATATATGACTCAGTACTAGATGTATGTAGGGCTAATATATGACTCAGTACTAGGTGTATGTAGGGCTATTATTGACTCAGTACTAGGTGTATGTAGGGCTAATAAAGTACTAGGTGTATGTAGGGCTAATAAACCGCACAGTACTACTTATGTGTATGAGGTTAATGAAGCTCTCATTACTTATGTAAGAATGTGTCAGGTTAAATAGAATTTCGTACTATTTACAAGTGTATAACGATAGTAGCTCTAAGTTTATTGGTCTAACAAAGGAATCAGTACTATTTGTTATATTTCGGCTAATGGTACTAGCTGTAAGTGTATCGATCTAACAAAATACCTATTACAGGTCGTAAGTGTATTGGGCTAATGTTACTAGCTGTAAGTGTATCGATCTAACAAAACACCTATTACAGGTCGTAAGTGTATTGGGCTAATGTTACTAGCTGTATATCTATTGGTCTAAGAGTACACGCTGTACTAGCTGTAAGTGCATTGGTTTAACTAGTTGTAAAATGTATCGAGCTCATGATATAGCTGTACGTGTATCACAAAACATTCCTTACTAGCTGTAAATGTATTGAACTAACAAAGAACTCATTATTAGTTGTAAGTGTATCGGGCTAGTGATATTAGCTGTAAGAGTATCGGTCTAACTTAAGTGTATTAGTCTTAGAAAGCATTCAGTACTAGCTGTAAAAGTATCGAGTTAATGATACTAGCTATAAGATTTTCCAGTTTAACAAAGCACGCAGTACTAGCTGTAATATATCGAGCTAATGGTACTAGCTATAAGTGTAAGAAAGCACTCATTGCTAGTTATGGTGTATCGGGCTAATGACACTAACTGCAAGTGTATCATGCTAACAGAGCACCAAATACTAACTGTAAATATATGAATCAAGCCAAGCACTCGGTACTTGTTGTTAAGTGTGGCGGTCTAAACACATGCCTCAATTATAACCAGTTTACTCAGTACTAGTCGTAATTTGTCGGTCTAACAGTACTCGCTATATGTATCAATGTAACAAAACTCTCAACACTAGCCTGATATATATCAGTCGTATAAAGCACTCATTGTTAACTGTAAGTGTATCAGAGTAATGATACTAGCTACTACTCTTTATTTCGCTTCTGGTAGTGCTTAGTAAAATATAAAAAGTCAATAAATTTGGTTTCTTTTTATTTCTCTCCTGGGTGTAATTCAGTTAAAATTAGAAATACACATGAACTTGTATACTCTTTATTTTTTTTACCTGGTATAACTCAGTTAAAATTAGAAACACAGGTAAACTTGAATTTCTCTATCCTTTACCTGGAATAGTTTAGGTAAAATGAAACATACAACAAGTACACCTGACTTAGCTGTTTTTCACCCTAGCACAGTTAAAATTAGAAACACATGTAAACGTAGGTAGCTTTTTCTTGTAAAGTTTAGTCAACATTGTGAACTTGGCAACTCGTTAGCTATTTACCTGGAATAGTTCAGTGAACTTTGTTCTAATTCTAAGTTTATTCTCTTAGTTGTGTCAAACAAATGTTTTATTATAGCTATGTTTATTGGACATATGCCTTCATTTCACAATCCCCCCAAAAAAGAAAAGAAAAAGAAAGATGATATTACAGTGCGAGCACGCACGCACGCACACACGCATATACGTAAAGGAAGGAATTTAAGCACTCATGGCTTTCTAATGCTGAGCAACTTCAGACTGAAAGCCTTTGGAGGATAAAACATATTTTGTTTTACACCGGGACGGGTCCGAAATAGAAAGTGTGTTTAGCTTAGGGCTGCAGGAATCCTCAAAGGCCGCACTTCTTGCTTGTGTTAGGGTCACAGAGATTTGTCAGTCATTTAAGCATGGGATGATGGTTTATACAGGCTAGCAATGCAAAACATCGATTCGTCTACTCCTTTCATATCAGATTGCGTTGTCTTTTTAGTGAAAAATCTAACTTTAAAAAGTGTGTGTGTGTGTGTGTGTGTGTGTGTGTGTGTGTGTGTGTTGCCAAAAGCAGGCTTTACTACTATAAATATGTTCTTTGGATAGATGTAGTTTTTCTTCTGGGTTTGTTGTTTTTTTTTTTTTTTAGTATAATTTAAAAAAAAATTCTTTTGATTTGAACGCAAAATTCATTTTCGCTCCCCGATTGTTTTGATTTTACTTGATATTTTTTTTGGGGAGGGTAATTATTCTGAGTACTGTAATTGATCACTAGGAGTCCCGCAGCGAGGTATAAATCACGTTCTCAGAGAAAGGGTTTGCTGCACAAAATCATTCAAAGGTTGGAGTGTTAATGAGATACTCATAAAGAGTATTATAATATCGATTTCATAAAACATTCAGAGGATCATACCATAGAGTCATAGAGAGGACCAGAAAAAGTCATGGAGAGGACCGTAATATAGAGTCATGGAGAGGACCGTAATATAGGGTGATGAAAAGGACCGTAATATAGGGTGATGGAGAGGACCGTAATATAGGGTGATGAAAAGGACCGTAATATAGGGTGATGGAGAGGACCGTAATATAGGGTGATGAAAAGGACCGTAATATAGGGTGATGGAGAGGATCATAGTAGAGGCATGTAGAAGTCCGTAATATAGTCATGGGGAGGATCGTAATATAAACATGGAGAAAACTGTAATATAGTCGTGGAGAGGTCCGTAATATAGTCATGAAGTAATCAAGTCGTGGAGAGAAACTTATTATAGTGATGGAGAGGACTGGCTGTACATGTTTTAAAATAAATACAAAACTAACCACCACAATCAATGACTGTAGTGTCTACAAATCTGAGACTTTGCAAAGATAGAAGTGGGTACAGTTATATTATATCTGCCACTGACAATTATCTCATATTTATTGCCTCCATTGTTACTATATGCTATTGCATCATAATTTCTTCCAGGAGTTAAATCATTAGATTAAAAAAAATATATGCACTTTAGCACAATGAAAATGACAATTTGATCAGTACTGCCTTGACACAGTGCTCTTTTAAGTCTTGTATTTCTTATATCACTATCTTGTTTATGCTTTTCTGTCCTGGTACTAAATGCTGTTACTAGCCTTTGTTTCTCTGGTGTTTGCCATTTTAGTTTAATTTAATATTTGTATTATATGAAAACAAAAAAATCCAGCATAAATTGTTGGTGTTGGCATTTCCACTGTCTCACTGTCTTCAACCAGTTATGGATCAAACAAGGATGATTAGTTATCAGTGTAAATAACTTCGCTTGTCAGTTCTGTTAATCTTAGTATATAATATTGCATAAAGACAGTGAACCATGTCCACACACTTTTCAAGCAATAATGCCTATTTTAGACATAGTCTTGAGATATATAACAACCATTTACATACATAATCAGCTCACATTTGAATTAAAAAACACATAGCTATAAATATAACCACAATAGTAGCCATGTTTCATACTGATCTATACAAGATGTACAACTTGGAAACTGAAACTGAGCACATCTACAATAAGAAAACAAGATAAACTACTTTAAAACTGAGTCATCTTAGCTGTTTCTTTTAATAATGAATATATTGACTGTAAGAACACAAGATAAACAACTTTAAAACTCAGTCATCTAAGCAGTTTCCTTTAACAGTGAACATATTTACAGTAAGAACACAAGATAAACAATTATAAAACTAAGCATCCAAGTAGCCAACTTTATAACAAGGAACATATTTTCATTAAGAAAAAAAAAATTAAACTAAGCTATTAAAGCAGCCACTTTAACACTAAACCTATCAATAACATGAGTTGGTCCAATTTAATATAAAAATTTCAGAAGTATATATTTAACACTGAAAGACACAAGAACCCAACATGACTATACTGAGTTGGCAGAAGTGTCGACTTTGACAGATGGACTATACATCTGTTACTAAGAAAATATGACAAGAGCTATGAAACTCAGTTACAAAAATGGTTCATTTTAAACTGAACTGTACATTAATACTGAGAAAGTTAAAGACAATTATAAAACTCAGTTACAAAAATGTCAGTTATAAACTGAACTGTACCTTTATAAATATTAAGAAAGTATGATACACAATTATAAAACTCAGTTATAAAATTAGTCCATTTTAAACTGAACTGTACCTTAATATTTAGAAAATATGACTCACAATTATAAAACTCAATTACAAAAATGGTCAGTTATAAACTGAACTATACTTTTATATTAATGAAGTGTGACAGTAACATTACTAAGCCTCAGAATGCACAACTATAAAACTATTTTACAGAAAAAGGACACCTTAAACAATGAAATATATATCTACAATAAGAAGTGATAAAAGAACTACAATAGCAACAATAATAATGTATTTGTGCTCATTCTTCAAAGAGCTTTAATCTTAAATCATGGCAGCTAAGCTCACTATTTATGAACTAGGGAGTGGGTGAGAATCAATGAAGAAAAATCTCCTGGACAAAAGGCTGAACCCATTGACCTTTTACATTGTAGATTAATGCTTTTTCCTCTCAGGCACCAAGCCTACCAAGATAATTTCTAACTTTGCAGCAGAATTTTTAAATTTTAACACTGAACCACACATCAGTTTTGAAAATGATGATGCTCTCTATAAAATTTAGCTACAGAAAATTAGACTTCATCAATGAACTACATTTTTGTAATAAGAACTACAATACTCACCATAATAGTGGTCAGATTTATCATTGAATTACACATTTATGAAATAATATATCACAGCGTTAACACCAATACAGAAATAATATATCACAGCTATAACACCAATACAGAAATAATATATCACAGCTATAACACCAATACACAATATATCACAGCTATAACACCAATACACAATATATCACAGCTTTAACACCAATACACAATATATCACAGTTATAACACCAATACAGAAATAATATATCACAGCTATAACACCAATACACAATATATCACAGCTTTAACACCAATACAGAATATATCACAGCTATAACACCAATACAGAATATATCACAGCTATAACACCAATACAGAAATAATATATCACAGCTATAACACCAATACACAATATATCACAGCTTTAACACCAATACAGAATATATCACAGCTATAACACCAATACAGAATATATCACAGCTATAACACCAATACAGAATATATCACAGCTATAACACCAATACAGAATATATCACAGCTATAGCACCATTACACAATATATCACAGCTATAATACCAATACACAATATATCACAGCTATAACACCAATACAGAAATAATAGTGCATCATTTTACTATAGACTTATAAAATTCTAACAACACTAAAACTGAGCTATTGATGTACATAAATATGTCATTGTACTATACATTGATAAAATAGTCAACTGTAAAACTGAGCTATTGATGTACCCAAATATGTCATTGTACTACACGTTGATTAAATAGTCAACTGTAAAACTGAGTGTGATGGTAAATGCAACTACAGATATTGGTTTCTTGTACTATATTCATTCACACCTGCAGAATTAAACATTTATACTATCAGAAAGTGACAAAATCAGCCACTCACCAGTTAGATTGTTAGACAGGTATAGGTTTGTCCCCAGACACTTAGTCATAACTAGATAGTTGTAGACAGTTGATAAAATAAACATAAGAGCCTGATGAATGAACTGGTTTTATGTAATATATATCAAAGGTATAGATTGAAAACACTGGCTGATTTTAATTATGTTAAAACTAAAACAGTATCATAGTTGGCACTATAGACATACAAAAATTTGAGTAAATAATTCTGTAATCTGCTTTTAGTTTGAACAAAAGCTCATTCCCTTAAGTGAGCCAAAGTTGATGAGTCAGTAAGTTTATGCTCTCCAAATATAACTTGCAGTTTGTTATGTCCACTGGGAAGGATGATAATGCAGTATGTTATCTGCGCTGTGGTTATACTTCTAAACCAACTGTAGTGCATGTCTTCGTAGGCCGGATTGCTGATGCAAAATTGGTGGAAGCTGGAAGTGCCCCCAAATTACCTATCTACCCAGATTGTTGACCACCAATCTAGGAGATGGGAAGTAGTCAAGGAAGCTTCTTGATATTCATTATTTAACTAATTGTCTCGATTCTGGATGTCAAGGTTCATTCAGGGTTGAAGATTTTGTCACCTCTTTCAATCTTGGTTATTATGATATTTAGTTTTCTTTGGGGCTGCTTATCAGTGTTGCAATTGTTGTCAGCCCCTTTTCCATTGTCACTCCTTTTATAGTGAAAATGAACACTTCAGTATCTTCATTTAAAAATAACAATTATAAATTATCACACACAGTCAGCATTTGCACAAATCTGATCTTGAATTGTTTATTTATTACACAAAGTTCAGAATTCTAGGCAATCAGGAGTTGCACATTTCTGATCTTGAATTATGTATTTATTACACTAACTTCAAAATGCTGGAGTCCATGTGGACATGTTTCTAAATATATATAGTATGGCTGCATCTGAGCATTGCTGATGTCCTCAAACATGAAATTGCTACACTAACACACACACACACACACACACACACACACACACACACACACACACACACACACACACACACACACACACACACACACACACAGAGCCTAATTTGAATGGCTTTCAAATTCATGTACAAAATAGACTGAATGGGTTATCAGTGCTTTCATTTTAATTAGTATATATGAAATATGAGTAAACTATATTTAGGGTATCTGTTGTGATTTCAAGATTCTTCATTAATTCTCAGGCTTATGAAATTTGAATGGAAGTATAGTTTCAAGAAAAAGGTAAAAGTAAAATTTGAGAAACCTGGTAGTAAGGATGTGCTTACGTAGAGAGCTGATTGAGAAGAAAATGTGAGTGAATGGCGAACATAAGTATGCACGAAATTTCTTATGTGCAATTTATACACTATGCCGTCACTGGAGTGCATAGAGCTTGACCAGTGAAGTATAAACCACGTTTGATTTCACTGGAAGATGGACGGACACGTTACAATAAGTATTTATTCATTTAATTTAATTCAGAGTAATTTGTTTTTTTTTAAATACATGAGTAAAAAACTGTTATTCAATCCTTAGATTTGAAGCTTATATAAAACTAATCTATCAAAAAATTATGTGCTAGGCTTGCAGATACTTTAGACTACATGTATTAGAGTATTGTGTTCTTCATAGCTCTGCACAATATTTTTAATCCTCCTTTCAGCATCCGCATATTTCTTGACACGACTGAAAACTGTTATTTAATCCTTAGATTCGAGGCTTATGTGTTCAGGTTTCTGACGCTCTTAAATTATGAAAGTTAGAATTAATTTTCTAACTACCATATTCCGCCTTCCCACTACACATTTTCTAAGCAAATAAGGGGAATAAATCTTCCCATTAAGCAGGACCTAATGCACTAGAAAAGACAACTCGCGAAAGAAAGCGGGCAGCGTTAGGGGTGAAGTCAATGTCGTGGGAAGAAATACAGTATCAATTGATGATATTTTACTTCACACACATCTGTATGAACACAGATTAGTAATTTCTACAGACAGCCGCAGTAAAAGTCTTAAATTCACAGACCAAAAAAAAAGTTTAAAATTGACAATAAATTTAATATAAAAGAAAGATAAAAAGTATGAATCAAATCCTAATTGCAAATATAATATAATACTCCTAATAAATGATTGTCACAAGTTCCGCACAAAAGCTTAGAGAATACTGTCTAAAGTAAATCATAAACATTATTCAAAGATAACTCACATTTCTAAAATAATAATAATACGTAGACAAGATCAAATGAAGGCTGCATTCATGAACATTTGTACAATCCTATAAGAAGGGTTTTAACAATGTGACTGATCCAAATCAGTCTGTCACTAACTACAACTGGTTAACTCTAACCAGCAGTGTATGCACGAGGCTACAGAATTGCCAAACTACACTTAATCAGAATAAAACCACGTCACATATTCGTCACACACGATGACTATACTTAATCAGAATAAAACCACGTCACATATTCGTCACACACGATGACTACACTTAATCAGAAAAAAATCACGTCACATATTCATCACACACGACATCTACTGGCAGACAACAGTGGACTCACCCAGGGCTATTCTTCCGCCAGATTATACTAAATCTGCATAACGCCACATCGCATATCGATCACACCCAATATTGACTGGAAATAATGATTCATTACTGCCTAGTCACACAAACATGGGCTACAGTACCAATAGATTTAAATAAATCGGAATAATATTAATCACACACAATATCAACTGATAGGCAATAATTCATAATGCTTTAATCACGCAACTCTTACATTATCTCAGGATGATTAAATAAACTATACACTTCGAGGTTCAAAGAATGATTGTATGAATAATAGTCACAGGAAAAAAGTCATAAGGAAAAAGGTCACAAGAAAAGAGTCACAGGAAATAAAGTCACAATATATGTTAAGTATAAAGTCGTAAATGTCAGTGTGTATAATGTTTATTAACTGTAAGTGAAGGAAATGGCATGGAAGTTAACTGCTCGCTCAAGATGTGTGTGGTTCAAATCCCGTTCGGGGTGAAAAACGCTACTAATGAATGTGTGCATGAGCGCTTGTTTGGTGTGCGCGAGCGTGTATTTTAGAGTTCTAGTTTAATTAATTTTAATTATAAGTCCATTTGCATGTTTATAAAGAATGAATAACAAGAAATAGAAGTAAGGGACGGCTCATAAGGATCGTGGTTCAATTCTCGCTCGGGATTAAACGTGTATAAATTTGTATATAGTATACATAATAATATTCATATTATATTTTACACATTTAATTATATGATTTATTCATAGTATGTTGTTATGTTTGAAGTCCATAAACACGTATATTATGTTTTTGATCGGGATTAAAAACTTGAACTGTATTATTAATAGCGTTCAATTGTTCTCGTAGTAGTCGGCGATTATAAAGTTTAAATATGGCATTAATTGATCAAAACGGTCGGCATATCTGTAAGTTCTAATAAACTATAAATTTGAACGGTGGCATGCAATATTAATAAAGTGGTTCACCGACAAATGCGCGCCGACAAAAACACGATGGACAAAACGCGCCGACGAAATCGAGTTCTGTCTCTAACCCTAACCCTAATCCTGACCCTAACCCTATCCCTAACCCTATCGCTTATTTGTCGGGGCGCGCAATTGTCTTTCATATAACCATCTAAAAATGTTTATATTGCATTGAATGCTATAACCATATAATTGCATTGGTGTCTTATTGCATATAGGTTTCGTTTAGTTCCCAAAATCAATGCATGTATTAAAATAAACATTTAAACTAATTTGAATTTATTATGTGATTTTTCTCGTGATATAAAAAGAACGCAAAATTATTACTTTTAGACTTATCTATTAATTTGTTTTTGTGATACTCTTACTTGTATATATGTGTAAATGCATCTCGTTTTCAGATTTTTTCAAGGATAAAGTCTCCTTTGAATTTTTTTCGGTAACAAATATAACTCTCTATAATACTGGTACCTTTATCCCCTAGTCGGCAAATATAACTCTATAATACTGGTACCTTTATCCCCTAGTCGGCAACACGTTTGAATCTAACTCTATCACGGAGGCGTAAGATTTAAAAGATTCTGCCTCTGATCTCTCCGACCCAACTCACATAGTAAACAAGATTTAAAAAATAGCTACGTTTAAAAATAATTTTGATTCAAAGCAAGGTGCATTGCATTGTTGTATAGCAGGGGTCTCAAACATGCGGCCCGCGGGCCATTTGCGGCCCGCGTGACGATATTTTGTGGCCCCCACTTGATATCAAAGTTTAGTGATAGTGCGGCCCGCACGTTTTTCTCACGCAGCTTGGGAGTTTTATAGTTTTTGTCACTTGTGGGCTACCATACCTCAGGATCGTGACAGTAACGATGTGTTGCCAAACTCGGCGACTTTCTTTCCCAAGCCTGTTACATATTGCTACCGTTTAGCAAAGTTCAAAAGCATCCAGATCTAGCAAGCTAATTCTATATAGATTATAGACCCTACAGATCTACCCACAGATGAGTTGTTCGGAAAAAACAGCATTTTCATGTCGAAAAAGCAGGTGAAGTGTTTAGCAAAGAAGAAAAATAGTAGACTGAAAGAACAGAAAAGGAAGAACAGAAAAATAACCAAGGTAAGTTGGCTTAGCAAGGGACAGTTCTTGAAGAGGTTTTATGAGTTGAGAGCTGAAGTGAAAACCTTCATGGATGGGATGGCTGTTCCTGTACTAAGTGATCCCAAATGGCTCATGGACTTAGCTTTTCTTGTTGACATCATAGAAGAGCTGAATGTACTGAACAAGAAATTACAAGGCCAGGGGCAGCTTGTCAGCGCAGCATTTGACAATGTCAGAGCATTTTCCACAAAACTTGTGTTATGGAAAGCCCAGTTTTTTCAGACAAACCTCTGCCATTTCCCAGCTTGTAAGGCACTCATGGATTGTGCCACACCATTCAGTGGTGAGAAATATGTTGATGCCATTGTAAAGCTGCATGAAGAATTTGATCACAGGTTTGCAGAATTCAAGAAACACAGAACCACCTTTCAAATATTTGCTGACCCCTTCTCCTTCGATGTGGAAGATTCCCCTTCTGTGCTTCAAATGGAGCTAATTGATATACATTGTAATTCTGAACTCAAAGCCAAGTTCAGGGAGGTGAGTGGAAAAGCAGAAAAGCTTGGGCAGTTTTTAAGAGAATTGCCCCTTACCTTCCCTGAGATTTCCAGGATGTTCAAGCGGACCAAGTGCCTTTTGGGGAGCACCTATCTGTGTGTAAAGCTCCTCTCCACCATGAACTTTAATAAGTCAAAATTCAGGTCCAAACTTACTGAGGGTCTCAGTGGCTTCCTCCCTGAAGCCAAATGTGTCTGAGCTATGTAAGAGGAAGCGTTGCCAGGTCTCTGGCTGCAGGGAATAATGATGCGGCCCAGCTTCACCCAGACTCTACTTCCAGCGGCCCCCAGGTAAAATGAGTTTGAGACCCCTGTTGTATAGTTTAGTGATATCACGTCAGACGGCTGAGTTCTTTTCTGACTTTTTCCTTGTAACATTTCTTTTTGTGACTTTTCCTAGCAAAACCTGTGACTTTTTTTTTTCGCTCACCCAAAGAATATCTGACTTAATCGAGAAAAGTAATTATAGCGATACCAACTGTCTAGAGTTTCTTAGTCGGTAGATGATGTCAGACACTGGAATCCCTTCAAGAAGCAAGCATAGACGAGTCTGGTTTCTACAAGAAGAAAATTGGAATTCACAGAGACACAAAGTTCGTACACAGACTTTTTTGATCTCTGGTGGAGAGGACATCTTGTCGAATTCTTTGAGCAAAGAGGCAGGCATACATGTGGGGCAACTAAGAGACAAGCAAAATACGAATATCTAAACATGTCCCTTTTAGAGATTTTTTTAACAACTTGTAACAACTTCAACCAAGAGACAAGCAAAATACGAATATCTAAACATGTCCATTTTAGGAGATTTTTTTACAACTTGTAACAACTTCAACCAATAGACAAGCAAAATACGAATATCTAAACATGTCCATTTTTTTAGATTTTTTTAACAACTTGTAACAACTTCCTATGCGCTGTATCACTTTATGCCATGATTCACATTTGGCGACAGCTGATAATTTCCTAACGCTGATTGCTTATGACATCAGGTCCGAAGTGGTTTAACAATGGCTTACAGTTAAACAGTGAGAAAGGGCAAATTGGAAACAATCCATGAAACAATGCTCATCCAGAAGTTAAGCCGGAAATTCCCCTTTTCGAAGGACATCTGGAAGAGCTTTGCGTGGCTATTACTGATTAGCCACAAAGCGTGTGAGATCAAAGCATTCTTTAACACCACAGAGAGTCACCCACCCACCCCCAGATGATACAAACATAGGCCGAAACAGTGCATTTAGCTAACAAAAATTCTTCCTAATAGTGAATATATAAAAATAACCACCACTTACTTATATACTACGAATGCAAAATATGACTGTTACTATAAAACATATAATTTTTAAAAATCTGTCAGCTTATATAAACTGGTCCATCAAAACTTTATGTGCTAGGCCTTGCAGATAGTCTAGAATTTTGCTTCTTCACAACTCTGCTCGTTATCCTCCTATCTGCATATTTCTTATATTTCATTGGAGGCTCTTCTCCACAGACATATGTTCATAAAATGTACTACGCCCCTTTTGAATGCACTGAATTCCATCGGAGTATTTCCAGATTGTTGGATGATCCATTCCAACTTGTCAGATATGTATGAGTATTGCTTCATTAACAATTTGTTTGCCATGCTTCGTGTTCATAATTTCTCTTTCCATTTCTGTATGAAGGGTTAAATCAATTTATCTTACTTACTTAGGATGATGGCAGCTTCCGGCCTGGGTTGATTTTGTTGCCTGGCTCAAGGTGCGCCACTGGAGGGAGGTTTCTAGTGTTGATTGAGTGGAGCGTGGTTGATAGAAAAGTTGAAAGGGCGATGATAGTGGATGGGAGTGGAAGTAAGTCAACTCTGGCTGCTTGTTATTTTACTTTTTGCATCATTCCACCTAAAGTGGAGTGCTTTTCGTTTTCCAGGCTTGGTGGTAGCTGATGTAGCCAGCCTATATTCTATCCTTTTTTCTCTCCCTTATTTTTACTGGACCCTTTGATATTTATTTTATCTCTAATATTTATCATTTATTTAAGATATTTTATGTTTACATATTTACTTGTATACATTTGCTGAGTTGTTTTATTTAATTAATTAGTTTTAGTATTTCAGTGATTCTCCCAATCATTATTTTAGATGGCCACTACTAGGACTTGGGGAAGCCCTAGATGTGGTGAGACTGTAGGGGGGTATTACTGGGGAGCACAGACGGAATTTTCCTGAGTGCATGGGAATAAGGATGAATTTTTTTGTATACATCACGTTATATTACTTAATTTTTAGATTCATAACTTGGAAACACACTTTTCACATACATAAAAAAAAAATAAAGGTTACAACATTTATTTCCCACCCAGAACAAAATGTTCTATAACCCGACATTAGCTCCCAATTTGGGTGAATTCCTGGATAGGTGGTAGGCTGCTAGCACTCTTTGAAGTGGGGTTGGGAATGAGGTATAAATTACATATCAAGGGCTTGTTTTGCACCGGAACTGCAGAAATCCTTGAGGCTTCAATGCGATCTGTGTAATACAATGTCAGTGCAAGCTATTAAGTTAAAGGTTACAATACATCTCAGAACTATGCCTGATAAAGGCATTTATCGTTCGAGAACTTCATAATATCTCTTGTTTATGTTTGGTTTGTAGCCTTGTGTGGGACTGGAGGAGGACATGCCTATATATTTACTACTTTAAGAGGTGGTATGATGGGGCTCACCAGACGCATTATTTTTAGTAGTTTATTTTGGTACAGTTTTTTTCTTCCACCACTCAATCATTCTCTTGGGTTGGGTGTTAGGGGGAGGGGGTTGCCTCTTGTCAGGTTCACTCCCAGCTTGCTGAAGAGTAAAGCCAGCAACTGGATAAGTTAAATAAAAGAAAGCAAAATATCAAGGATATTGAAATCATGAAAACTGTAGATATTCGCTTGACCCTAGATGGGATAGTTATACCCATGCTGAGAGTGTACATCTACATGCCCTCACTGAGCTTCCCACCACTAGCCATCTATTGTGTTGGGTTGCCTCGGACCACCTAAATATTTAACACGGGACATTATTGAATTGAATATTAATTTGTATTTATAATTGTTGATGTAGGGGTTTACTACTTATTTAGAGTTTTGAGTGTTTCTGATATAGTGTGATGGAGTATATTTGCTCATCCCTATTCTAAACTTAATTGTTATATAAATTGTTAATTATCGAACTTTGGGCCCTCCTTATGATTGTACTTTTGTAAGTGTCAGAGTTGGAGTAAACACTCAAGTTGAGAATATGCTAGAAATTGCTGATGTAATGCAAACCAGTTCTAACTAGATGAGTAGTTCTTATTATCCACTGGTTAAGATTTATGAGAACAAGACTAGCTAATGGGCTGAGATAAAAAGTTTACATGCTGTAGAGAATTCTATTGTCTGATCACTTGAATTTGGTGTGGCAAGAAATCTGGTCATGAAAGGCAGCCGCTAGCTTGAGTTAACTGACTGATTTAGAAATCATGCATTTTTGCAATTGATGTTTTATACTTGCATTTTATTTAGAGTGCATTATGTATGACTATTATTTCTACAAATTGTGAACTATGATGCTTATATTTACAGTGGAACCCTGCAATAATGTGCCCTGTTATAATACGAATTTGGATATAATGAAGTCATGGCATGGCTCCCCAAATTTTGTATATTTATTTGCACATATTGCAAAACCCCACATTAAGGTGACCCTGCTATTAACGTGATCTGATTTTATGGACCCCAGTTATCACATTATAGCAAGGTTTCACTTTAGTATGCTAAACACTTGACAGTGTTCTAATGAAACCACTTGTAAAACTATAATGCTGTATTTTTATGCTGTATGCATGTGTCACACCAATAAATACTGATGCAGACTTGTATGTAAGAAAGAATAGAGTTAAAATGGAGTAAACTGGAAACTTAGCTTATGTTCCCTGATTATATTTTACAGGGACAAAGCAGCCTTTCCTCATGTTATCATAATCTCCAGGTCTCCCTAGTCCTTGGCAGATGCAGGAAGCAACTACTGCAGTGTGTAAGTGTAAAGAACACACTGTATTCCATTGATGTATTATGGCAAGGTATGCTGACTACATCAAACAATTTCTGATACAAGGAAGTTACTGGATATTGCTACAATTGTTCTGCTCAAAGGAACTATTAGGGCAAATGAGCACCCAAGTTAGCTTCAAGAGAATATCAGCGAATCAGGTTTTTACAAGAGGAAACACATGGAATTGACGTGGACAATAATCTTGTGACTTTGATATGAAAAGCGTGCAAAAAGGACATGTAGGCTTCATCTGTACAAGGTTACACAGAATATTATCACTTACCTCTAATGATCCCATTTCTGTTCTCTGATAAGAAATGTGCTTTGATTTGTATTGACACTATTTTAGAAATGTATATAGGATATGACTGTGTAAATAAAAAAATTATTTGAACAGGGTTTTCCTGGAAATATTGATGTCGTGTAATATTTTTCATTGTATTAAAGGTATATTTGATTGTTGATATAATAAATTTATTGACCTTCTTACATATATTGATAACCTTATGTTGGAACAGAAAGTGGGTGGATGGGGGCTCACTAAATATAGATTAAAGATGGACTTGTCTTCTCCTTTAGTAAGAAGTTTTCCACTGATGGAAATATTTCGTGACGGTAAATGTTTGTCTTTAATGTTGTGGAAGAGAGAAAACGTTTACAGTGCCCGCATATCTGC
Source organism: Sinotaia quadrata (assembly GCA_028829895.1). Taxonomy (NCBI): domain Eukaryota; kingdom Metazoa; phylum Mollusca; class Gastropoda; order Architaenioglossa; family Viviparidae; genus Sinotaia; species Sinotaia quadrata. Next base: position 39,998,027 of record CM054177.1, on the reverse strand, counting down.
CAAGTGAGAGAGAGAGAGAGAGAGAGAGAGAGAGAGAGAGAGAGAGAGAGGGGAGTGGTGTCTGCTGGAGGATTATTAATAATGTAAATTAAATTTTTCATCACTTGTAATTAGTTATGGATGATTAATTAATTATAAATATCCTAACCATTAACTAGATGGCATTGGTATAACATAAAGTGGGTAGGCTCTGTCTGGGGATGAGTACAACATTGTTCAATATTGTTAAACTAATTGTCATATTGTTGAAATTAGTAAATGTGGAATACAATTGTTGAAAAATTTGTTGGGAAATTTATTGGGAAATCCTAGACTAAAACAGAGCTAAAAGAGATACATTTGACTAGTGAAATAGACATTTAGAAAGCAGTCTTATCTCACTCATTATTTTATAACACTATCTAGAACTGTTTTGCTTTATCTATTCTTTTTATCTTTTGATTTTTTTATTAACCCTTTTGACTTTATATTATCAATTGCATAATATTGTTTACAATGATTGTGCATTTTAAGTGACTAGATTTAAAGTTTACTAGTTGCTTGAGTGTGTGTAGAGATTATACTGTTTACTTTGATTGTGCATTTTAAGTAACTGGATTTCAAGTTTTCTAGCTGCTTGAATGTGTGTGGAGATACTTTTGTAAAATCAGTCAGATAACTCACCAGTCAGCTAGCTGCATGACCATGGTAGAGTTTTTTTTTTCGATTAAAATGGAAATTCCACTAGAAGAAAGACTGAGGTAGATAGAAGAGTGGAAGGTGGTAGCAGGAGGGACGGCTTCTCTGCATACGAAACTTAAGATTATTTGAATGACTTTGTAGAAATAAAAAATGGAAGCATGAATGAGAAGAACTAGAAATAAAAAATGGATGTGAAAGAGATGAACTAGAAATAAAAAAGGGAAAGAAATAGAAATAAAAGAGAAGAAAATAGAAATATATATGTGGATGCATTCAGGCTCTAGGTCTGGCGAATTGTATTGAGAGTGCTGTCATGGATGTAAATATATTCGCAATGGTGAGGACACCCCAGATTCACTCAACAATGTGTGTGTACTCACACATAAGCAAGCTGCAATGCAGGAAGCTGAAGCTAGGGGCATGCATGAAGGTATGCAAGGTGAATCAGGAATGGTCAGTGGCAAATGTGAAGGTGCTGCATCTGTGACATTGGCTGAAACTGTCATTGGCATGGCATGTCACCAGGAAGTTATATCAGTCATGGCAGGGCAGATAATTGTTTTTGACTGTCAGACTGTGGCTAAACCTGATGGGGAATGCCCTTCTCAGAGCAGAACAATTGACAGATGATTCTCTGGAGAAATGTCAAGAGAAGACCAAGCTCTCAGGAATGTACGTGTCTAAGCCTTCTGGCAAAGCTGATGAGTTTCACTGGAAGGATGGTCTCTTGATTGGTAAATAGGAAGGGACTGAAAGCAGACATTTGGTGGTACCCGTGAGCTATCAAGCATATGTGCTGCATTTGGCTCATGACCCACCCACTGCTTTTATCTGGGACCATGCAAAACTTTAGCTCACGTGGAGCTGAGTTTTATTGGCCATGTATGACCAGGGACATCACTTGGTACATATGTTGTTTCGGTTTTTACTTTTTGTGTCAGTGAATCTGGGATCAAAATTGGCATTTGAGCTATGTCTTCTGCAACTATGTTAGCTGTTTCATTAGTTGTTTTGTAGAGGTTACTCTTTAGTTTTAGAGCTAGTACGTGCTTTTTTTGTGGTGGTGATATTTGTGCTTTTAATTTTTTCCTATCTTCTGATCGATATGGTGGTATCTGTGCTATCACAGAATCTTTCCCAGGATTTTTTTTCTGACATCTGTAATTATTCGTTTAATATTAACTGTGCTTTCATTAAATTTAGTTTTATCTTCAGGGAGTATGTTTATAAAAATGTTTTTATATGCCCTTTTCTGGTTTCTGTGGCTTCCGAGCGTTGCCACCATGAAAGTCCTGGTCTATGATAGTTCCTAGTCATTTTGTTTAAAACATTATTCAATATAATGTCTGCGATTTCTTGATCTATTATTAGGTCGTTTATGCCTGTTGGGTGTTGGGTTAATAGTTAATATTTGTCCCGGTCGGTTTTTTTGTGTTGATTTTTGAATTGTCAGTTTGTGTGTCTGGTACGTCTGTTGTATTAAGGAGGGTAACTGTTATTGGGTGGTGCTGATCCTAGCAGATCTTAATTATCTCTTTCCTAGTCTACTTCTTGTAGGCTGACACTAATGTTAAGTCTATGGCTGATTCTCATAGTTCATTGTTAAATGGGTATGTGGGTGTTGGTTGTCCATTTTTTAAATTTAATTATATTTGTGTCATTAAGTAGTTTTGTATGGTTTTGTGAAAAGTTGTCCTATAGACTAGAGGATTCCTGGCGTTAAAGTTAAAGGATGATTGTATTTGGTCTTTCCAGTGTCTTTTGTGTTTCCACCGTTATGTCGTCTGGTCTGTAGTAATCAGTGTTGGGATATAAAATGTAAACAGTATGCAAAGTATGTATTCCCCCCACCCCCTGTTTGGTATTCAGTAAGATGTGTATTTGGGCTGAGACAATTTCCAGACTTGTTTTTTGTAGGTCTAATTTTATGGGCATTATTATAGTTCCTACTCTGGAATATATTAGAACATTTTTGTGGTTGATGTAGTTTATGTTGGAATACTTTACAAACTCTTACATGCTTTACTTAAGTACGATTTCACGTTTTCTATTGGAACATTTTTGTGGTAAAATAATATGTGGTTGATGCAGTTTATGTTGGAATAGTTTACAAACTCTTTCATGTGGTATCGTATGATGTCATGCTTTCTTTTTATAGGAACCGTTTCGTGTTTAATATTGTAAGAACAAGTTTAATGTTTTGTATAGAAATAATTTAGTGTTTTAATTAGGAAAAGCTTGGTCAATGTTTTTTGAGGAATGTTTAATGTTTTCTGAAGAAACAGCTATTTAGTTTAATTAAAAATATGTTTTATGTAGTAACAGTTTAGTATTTTCTTATAGTTTAATGTTTGTACAAAGAGAGTTTTGTGTTTTGTGTAGACATAATTTCGTGACTTTGTTTTTATGTTCTTAATAGAAACAATTTTGTGCTGAAATTGTTTGTAGCTTTATGTTGTAGTTTAAAATATTTTTGTTGTTGTTTTATTTAGTTCTGTGTTTGTATAGGAACAGTTTGTATTTAGTGTGGGTGTGTATGTGGTTTGGTTGATAGAACATTTCCATGTTATATATAGATGTGTGTTTTATGTGGAATTAGGTTATCTTTTACGCAGTTTTTGTATCTGAACAGTTCAGTTCTTTTGTAAATTTACACAAGAGAGATTTCTTTATTCGTACTCTTATGGAACAACTTTTTTTCCTGTATTTTTATTTATATGCAGAACTAGTTCGTGTTTTTTTAAGGGAGCTCAGCATGGGTCTTAATGGAAAATGCCCTCGACCAGGGTATCTTAAGCCGAAAACACTATGCTTTTGATCGTTTTGTAAGTCTTCTGGGCACCGACTGGAGTCTTTACACCTCCTTAAGCGTTTGAACCTTGTATGCGATCTTCAAAGCCTTAAGTTCTCATTAAGCCTCTCTTACTGTTTCTCATCCCCACCCTTTTCCGGCTCCAACTGTCATGCCCCATTCCCCGCCCCGCTAAAAGTCCTGAGAAGAGGAAGGGAGGGAGGGAGCGAGTATGAGCCTGATTGTCTTCCCGGCGTGCAGTAGAAAACATCCTCTTGGTTCTCGCTCTTCTTTTTCTCTTCAGATCACCGCTCCTGCCGCTTGTTGTTCCCCTTGTAAGATAAAACTGCATGGAACGTGGATTGTCTGTCAATGCGCTCTCGTAGGTCCGCGTGGCCGTCTTGCGCATACAACTGTGCACGTGCTCACTTCGCACTGGTCTTCCGGCCTTCTTTTGGCAAACAGAGATCGGCTACTTGACACTCCACTTGCCGACTGGGGGTGGCAGATAAAAGGAGTGTGTATTATGTTGAGGTGGTGAAACATCACTCAGGGGAAAAAAAACAGCCAAAATCCGTTATTTTTATAATTTATCTTAGAGGCAAGAGAAACTAATTTTACAACTTGTATTTATTGTTGTTGTCAAACAAAGCAAAGTTCTGCATTTTAGATTCTTGTAGCACTAGTATTTTATTTCTTGATTGAAAAATGTGTGCTAATTTGTAATTAGAGAAATGCTCAATTTCTTGTTTATTTTTTAAATAAGGATGTTTACAAGACTTGCACAACTTAATTCTTGATGTTAGCAAACAAATGTCCGTATTATTAAAACACCTCCCCCCCAAAAAAAAAAAAAAAAAAAAAAAGTGTTAAAGTTTGTTCATTGCACCACTGAAAACTTGTTAGCAGCATTTACTCTGCACGATCTTGATTAAACATAATATTGCTAGAGCTTTCGTTCTGGAGAGTCTTGATTAAACATAATATTGCTAGAGCTTTCGTTAAGGATAGTCTTGATTAAACATAATATTGCTAGAGCTTTCGTTAAGGATAGTCTTGATTAAACATAATATTGCTAGAGCTTTCGTTCTGGAGAGTCTTGATTAAACATAATATTGCTAGAGCTTTCGTTAAGGATAGTCTTGATTAAACATACTATTGCTAGAGCTTTCGTTAAGGAGAATCTTGATTAAACATAATATTGCTAGAGCTTTCGTTCTGGAGAGTCTTGATTAAACATAATATTGCTAGAGCTTTCGTAAAGGAGAATCTTGATTAAACATAATATTGCTAGAGCTTTCGTTCTGGAGAGTCTTGATTAAACATAATAAAGCTAGAGCTTTAGTTAAGGAGAATCTTGATTAAACATAATATTGCTAGAGCTTTCGTTCTGGAGAGTCTTGATTAAACATAATATTGCTAGAGCTTTGATTATGGAGAATTTGATCAAACATAATATTGCTAGAGCTTTGATTATGGAGAATTTGATCAAACATAATATTGCTAAAACTTTTGGAGAATCGAGACTTCCTGCTCTTTATTACGATAATCTATGTCGTATTTCACTTGTGGAAAATAGTGATTGTGTTCACTTTATTGCGATAACCTTTCTTTGCCAAAGTTCACTTGTAGGGAATAATGTGTTCACTTTATTACGATAATCTTCTTAGTCAAAGTTCACTTGTAGAGAATAATGTGTTCACTTTATTACGATAATCTTCTTGGTCAAAGTTCACTTGTGGAGAATAATGATTGTGTTCACTTTATTACGATAATCTTCTTGGTCAAAGCTCAAGCCTAGGGAATAATGTTAATGGGCACTTTATTACACACAACAACAAAAAATTGCCAAAGCGCTTGTTTTTGCAGAATTGTGACTGTCTACACTTTATTACCAAAAAAAAAAAAAATCACTTCTAACAAATTTTGTTTTGAAATTGTGGTTGTCTCTTCTTTAATATGCAGAATTTTGATTGCCAAAGATTTTTTAAAGCAACATTTGCCATTCTGTAAAAAAACATATACAACACTGCTATAGTTAATAGAACTCTGAGGAATGTAACAAAACATATACAACACTGCTATAGTTAATAGAACTCTGAGGAATGTAACAAAACATATACAACACTGCTATAGTTAATAGAACTCTGAGGAATGTAACAAAACATATACAACACTGCTATAGTTAATAGAACTCTGAGGAGTGTAACATATTGTGATTTACAAGAATCGATAGCGTATATTATTCTGTAAAAGCAAATTTTGGTAGATAAAAAGTAAATTTGTGTTGGTTAGTTTTGTGTAATGCTAGTCTGCAAGCACATTTGTAATCTTATGTTCTTTACTTCTGTTTATTGTTAGTCTGCAAAGAAAGTTGTGATAGAAGAAAGATTAGATTTTATTCTTTAGTTTTGTTTAATGCTAGTCTGCAAAAGCAGTTTTGATTTTAGAAAAAGTAAACTTTTGTTCTTTGGTATTAAATAATGCTAGTCTACAAACACAGTTGTGTTAGAAAAAGAGTGCATTTTTTGTTCTTTAATATTATTTAAGGTGCACAGACACAATCGCGCGTTACTTAAAGGCGGACATTTAAGCGCAGACAGATAACCGCAGAGAGTTCAACACTAAGACAATTCACCGCGCGACAACTAAACGGACGTACTTTTGATCGCACGACAAGTCATTGTTCCATAGAGACAATAAGCTAGAAATTAGCGATTAAGCGTTCTGCAGCCATTGATACCCAAGTCATTGTTCCATAGAGACAATCAGCTAGAAGTTAGCGATTAAGCGTTCTGAGCCATTGATACCCAAGTCATTGTTCCATAGAGACAATAAGCTAGAAGTTAGCGATTAAGCGTTCTGCAGCCATTGATACCCAAGTCATTGTTCCATAGAGTAAGACCTAGAGACAACTAGACAATAAGCTAGAAATTAGCGATTAAGCGTTCTGCAGCCATTGATACCCAAGTCATTGTTCCATAGAGACAATAAGCTAGAAGTTAGCGATTAAGCGTTCTGCAGCCATTGATACCCAAGTCATTGTTCCATAGAGAGAACTAGACAATAAGCTAGAAATTAGCGATTAAGCGTTCTGCTCATTTTCCTACAGTTTAGCTTGAACCTATACACCGTGAGCGAAAAAACCTGTTTTTCATTTATGCCATTACGCGATCTCACCTGATGCGGTATTGATTCATTCGCTTTTACGTCTATTACAACCTCTCTTTCATTTCGCCGCCACTTTCTCGATGGTGTGGGTGGAATTGTGATAGCTGACCTACATGTATTTTGTGGCGCAAAGTGCGGAAAAGAAGTGCATTATTTGATTGCGAATTGACAAACAGACTGAATAAATTAGTGAAAAGTTGACTTAAATGGTTATTCCTTGGAGACAACACGGTCCAGAGACGGACATTAAATAATTATGATGATCGTTTCGTGGATTGATTCCACTTCAAGCACACTTAAGGGAGGTAGTCAGTCAGAATGGGACGCAGTACACGTTAATATTTGTACAAAACAACACGTTAGTACATCTGCAAAGGGTTGTTGGGTTTTTAAGCAAAAAAAATGGTACTAAATTTATTGTAAATTAATACGCATTTTGAAATATATTTGTTTGAAGTAATCTGAAATAACCACTAACGTAAATTGCAATGCCGTAAATAAGGAGAGAATATTCGGATTTCACTTTAAATTTTCAAATGTCACGTAATTAGGTCCCAAAATGTTTTACTATATTCAGTCTTTACCGCATTTGTGAGCTAATTTGCGCAGGAAAATTGCTTGGATAATTATAAAATTAAGCCATGCACAACTTATTTAATTCTACATAGCCCTGTTTTAATAACGAACTAATTACGTTTATAAAATCATAGTAGACTAATTTTGTTGTAGTATTTCTAAAACTTAAAAATCCAAGAATTTTTTTCAGATTTTCTTTTTAATGACATTTCGACTATTATTTTTTTAATGGAATTTTAAAGGTGTGCTATATATATATTGTGTTGACCATTTTAAATGTTACAGTGTTTTTATACCAATACACAAACACACTATAGAATTTATGACATCTATACATCTACATTTGCTACATCTATACTGTCTTATGTTACAGGAAGCCTACAACATTTGCTACATTGCAACAGGAATGCACAGCAAGATCAAAGTTGTGTTTTGGGCTGCCTGGCAATCCAGTGTCAGCATTAGTCACCTGCAACCTTTTTGTGGTGCCTGCAATCCGTCGTATGATGGGCTGCCCATCACCAAAGCTACCGGTCATCAGAACGAGGGTAAGACATACAGAATTTGACATACTTATATAGTGATTTTCTTCAGGCTCCTCACCATGCTTCTTTTGAGAGGTATTGACATGCTGATATAGCTGAACTCATCAGCCACCTCACCATGCATCTGTCTGATAGGCGTGGTTTGGAACTTGAGTAAGAGCAGTCAACTAAATTACACTATTTTGATAAGTACTAGGTTAAATTTGTTAGAGTAAGACCTAGCATAATATTTATTTAGCAAGAACTTCAGACTAAAATTGATGCAATATTTTGATGCAGAATGAGGTGAGGCTTGTTTCAGTAAGCGTAGAATAAATTCAGCAGTTTTTTTAATGGGGATAGATTGAAACTTGTTTGAATAAATTAATCCAGTATTGTGTTTGATCTAGGATGAGACTTGCTTGAATAAATTAATCCAGTATTGTGTTTGATCTAGGATGAGACTTGCTTGATTTAAGGCAGTTGACTAATGCAGTTCAGTATTATGATGGGGCCTGCGATAAGACTTGTTTTAGCAACAAATTCAGACAAAATTAGTCCAGTATTATGTAGGTTTCAGACCTGTTTGTAGACTAAAGTAGTCAGTATTATGTTGTTGCTTTGCGTGAGACTTGTTGGAGTAAGAGTAGACTAAATTTGTCAGTATTATATATGGCACTTAGATGAAACTTGTATGAGTAAATGCAGAATAAATTTATTTTGTATTATGATGGGGCCTAGTGAGAGACTTGTTCAAGTACGAATAGAGTAAATTTGAGTACATATGTAAATGTTTAGAGATTTAGCTAACCACATCTTCAGTGCATGTAATAAACCAGATATTTGGTTATTTCAGATTTGAAGCATGAGTCCAGCTCAGTATAAATGTTGAAATATTTTTCTACATTTTTGTGAAAACTAAGAGTAAGATGTTCGAATATAGTATGCTAAAACATTTGACATTGTTTCTCTTGAAACGGATATCTTGTATTTATTATGTGGTGTGCATGTATTGGGCTAATAAATACTGTTGCAGGAAACTGTAAGTTGAGACTTGAATGTAAGAAAGAATAGAGTTAAAAAGGAATAAACTGGAAACTTGGCATTTGTTCCCTGATAATATTTTACAGGAAAAAGCAGCCTTTCCTTGTTTTATCTGAATCTCCATGTTTACTAATTATAAACTGCTACTACCCTGGTAGACACGAGAAGTATCTACAGAAGTGTTTAAGTGTAAAGAATACACTACACTCCGTTGATTATAGTGGGAAGATATGACTAAATGAGCAATTTCTGGTATGAGGAGTTTATTGTATTGTATAATCGAAAATAAAAAGTAAAACGGACACATATAGATTAATTTATTATATCTTAAATTAGTCTTTCAGAATAGATTGAATTTGGGAAATAAAAGAAATGAAGTTGTGGTATAAAATCAACAAATCAGAATAGATTACATTTAAGATAGTCTCGCAACATGAATTTTGATGTAATAAAATCAGCCAATCAGAATAGCTTTGAGTTTGTTGAAGCAGGGAGGAAAACTTATTTTATTGTCATTTTAAATATTGTTGTTGTTTTTTAAATGACCCATCGACTACACTGCAAAGTGTTTGAAAGCGGACCACAATTGCTGTTGCATCATATATCATGGAACGACAGGAAACCACTTGTTTCTAGTGTTACTTAAAACCTCTGCATGGTTAATCACGGAAAATAGTTTTATCAATGCGTTTTTTTTTAATAGCTACAACAATTTGCACTAGATGTTCTGTTGCATTGACGAATCACATTTGTATTAGTTTTAGGCATTTTTCAGAAATGCATACATGATTTGTACTTTTTAAAAACTTAATGTAATGGCTGTTATTATCATTTTATTATTATATATTAATGGACATTGTGTGCACATTCTCCAAAGTTAGTATGGTAATTATTCATATCATAGTTGACCACAGAATTGTGTACATATATTTTTCAAAATGTGATTGCTAGATTTCTGATATCTTATTTACTAAACACTATTATTTTTAAAAATGAAATTAGTTTTATACTTTTTAAACCGGGTTCTTATGTTCAGTTGCCAAGTGTACTGTCAAGTATCATTAACTATGTTACACATTGCCTAGTGTATTGTCAAGTATCATTAACTATGTTACACATTGCCTAGTGTATTGTCAAGTATCATTAACTCTGTACACATTGCCTAGTGTACTGTCAAGTATCATTAACTATGTACACATTGCCTAGTGTATTGTCAAGTATCATTAACTATGTACACATTGCCTAGTGTACTGTCACGTATCATTAACTATGTACACATTGCCTAGTGTATTGTCAAGTATCATTAACTATGTTACACATTGCCAAGTGTATTGTCAAGTATCATTAACTATGTTCACATTGCCTAGTGTATTGTCAAGTATCATTAACTATGTTACACATTGCCTAGTGTATTGTCAAGTATCATTAACTATGTTACACATTGCCAAGTTTACTGTCAAGTATCATTAACTATGTTACACATTGCCAAGTGTATTGTCAAGAATCATTAACTATGTTCACATTGCCTAGTGTATTGTCAAGTATCATTAACAATGTTACACATTGCCTAGTGTACAGTCAGTTGATATCACTGTAGTATATCTGATCTGTTTATATATGTTGTTGTAGTTAATTAAAAGTTCAGAAAGTCATGAGCCACTGGTTTAAATGAATTTTGAAAGAAAGAATTACACATTTAATTGCAGTTTTACCCAGCAGTTTCTGTACCATAGGATAAAAATATCATAATTCTCTACTGTATATATACTGATATGGTCAACTATCTAGAACCCAGAGTAGCTGGAAAGTGATTCTCCCACTTGATTACAGAAAAGTAGACACTTCCACGTTCCAGGAGGTATCACAGTAGAACATTCAAGGGTGCAGACTTGGCTGCAAGATGTCTTCTTTCAAAAGTACAGCCTTGGATGAAATATAATTCTTCCTTCAAAAGTAAAGACTTGGATGAAAGATAAGTCTTCTTTCAAAAGTACAGTCATGGCTGCAAGATAAGACTTCATTCAAGAGTATGGACTTGATTGCAAGGTTAGAATTCAATCCAGAGTGCAGTCATGGCTACAAGATAAGACTTCATTCAGGAGTGCAGTCATGGCTGCAAGATAAGACTTCATTCTTAGTGCACTCAGGGCTGCAAGATAAGACTTCATTCAGGAGTGTAGTCATGGCTGCAAGATAAGACTTCATTCAGGAGTGCACTCATGGCTGCAAGATAAGACTTCATTCAGGAGTGCACTCATGGCTGCAAGATAAGACTTCATTCAGGAGTGCAGTCATGGCTGCAAGATAAGACTTCATTCAGGAGTGCACTCATGGCTGCAAGATAAGACTTCGTTTGAGAATACAGTCATGGCTGCAAGATAAGACTTCATTCAGGAGTGCACTCATGGCTGCAAGATAAGACTTCATTCAGGAGTGCAGTCATGGCTGCAAGATAAGGAAAAGAAATTAGCACACTTACTGACTTGATTAGAAAATTGCATGACCATTTATTATTTATATTTTATTGTTGGAGCACATACTGTTTATCCAACACTTTAATATTTAGGTATATCTGTTCACCAGGCCCCTTGAGCAACTTTTACTCTATTTTATATATGTACTGGCATGACTAACGCAAATTGTGTTGTTTATCACTATGTGGACGATGCATATCCAGCCACTCCACATGTGAAATCGACTTGTTCTTAGGTTGCAAAATTTGTATTTAGTCATGCCAGGTGTGAAAACGACTCGTTCTTAGGTTGCAAAAGTGTATCCAGTCATGCCAGGTGTGAAATCGGTTAGGTTGTACGGTGCTTGTGATGTTGTTCCAACGTTCATTGTCGTTAATTCGCGAATTTGACAAGCACGTCTGTTCACATAATCATATACAAAGTAAATTCTCCTTGCTCTACTATTAAACGTCATAGTAAATTTCTCATATATTGCTTACAATTATTTTGTATTTATAAATTGTTTTGGTGTGCTAAAGGATTAGTAACTATCGTTTGATAATTTTTTTTTTTTAGTGCTATTTTATTTTTTTAGTACTATTTTATTAGACATAAGTATTATCTGCCTACTTCTAACTATTGAACTTTTCCGATTTAGGTGGATCGAACTATCAAACTTGACCCACGACCAGAGTATCATCGCGCTGTGGCGTCCTGGTTGCCAGGCGACGATGTTGCGGTAGCGACGAGCACAGGCAACCAGATGAGCAGTCGTCTGCTTAGCGTAAAGGAAGCTAATGTGTTGTTGTGCTTGCCGGCGAGAAGTGATGGTCATATTGAAATTGTAGCTGGCGAGGTCGTTGATGCCTTGATTATCGGCCCTTTCTAAAATGGCAGTGTTCCCGCAGGGATTTGATGAAATAAGTTCAAGGTCTTCTTTTAAGTTATATCTTTCAACTTGAGTATTTCAGGAATCGTTGTTAGTTACATTTTGATTACAGCATTAAATAATATCGATGGCGTCAGTAACTTGTAGGTCTATAATAAAGAATGACTTCACCTCAATCTCTTTCTGATGTCAAGATATTATTTCATGCTTCCAGTATGTTTACTTAAGACCACAAGCGCCATGATTGATAGTGGTCTAGAGGCCTGTTTCACAGGTGTAAAGAACTCAATATGGAAGAAGTGCGGATTTAACACACATTCATAATTTCCTTTACAAATTACAAATGATTCCATACGCAAGAAATTGAAGGTTGTTTTTCAAATTGCATTGCTTGTATTGTATTTTCAGTGGAAATTTTAAGCTTCTTATCTTGTATTAAAAAATAGAATAGCTAGGCGCCTTTTTACACATTTAGTAATCTTCACACTTCTTTACAGTTCACCAAAATAAAGTAGGTAGTTATGTAAACAGACAGACAGTTCGATAGACAAACAGACAGGTATACTAATGATTTTGTACATGTATAATTTCACATGTCAACCTGTCAGAGTTTCTCAATAAATAATATCATCGTCATTTTGTATTTTAGCGATTTAGGATGCCCACGAACATTCCTTTACATTGTAAGAATTCTAAAGCAGAGATTGAAAAGTAAAAAATAATGGTCGTTTACTCTGTCATCTAATTAGTTACCCAGCCCACACCAACCATTCAGCGATTTCGATGTTCGCCGATAAACTGCGTCTTATAGTAACCTCGTAAATATTGAAATATGTATATAAACTTCATCAAATATTTTTGTCTAAAATATCAAAATGTTAACAGTTTATCTGAAATTTTGTCTAAAATGGCTGTTGTGAAATATTATCTGACGTATTAATACGTACTTGGAAGACTCTGTCTTAAAATCTGTAACTTTGTAGATATACAAAATCTGTAAAAGCATCAGGTGCGAGAAGAGTCTCTAAACATGAACGAATGTCTAAAATTGTACAGACCTCACGTGATATACGAGTATGTACACTTTTTAGGAACGGTTTCCTAAAATAAATTCTAAATTACATGTCAAATTGGTGTGACATCAACACTCGTTGCCAAGAAGTCATCAGCGAGTATTAGAAGTAGACGTCAAGAAGACAACAACGAACTTTGGAAGTAGACGTCAAGAAGACAACAACGAGCGTTGGAAGTAGACGTCAAGAAGACAACAACGAACTTTGGAAGTAAGAAAAAATCATTCATCGCGATGTTTAGCAAGCAATGCGCCTTATTGCGACACCTTTTATTTCATTGAAGTAGACACTTGTATAAGTAATACTATGACTGACTGTCTTATTTCAGCACTTCTTTACTTCATTGAAGTAGACACTTGTATAAGTAATACTATGACTGACTGTCTTATTTCAGCACTTCTTTACATCATTGAAGCAGACACTTGTATAAGTAATACTATGACTGACTGTCTTATTTCAGCACTTCTTTACTTCATTGAAGCAGACACTTGTATAAGTAATACTATGACTGACTGTCTTATTTCAGCACTTCTTTAAGTAATACTATGACTATCTTATTTCAGCACTTCTTTTAGTAATACTATGACTATCTTATTTCAGCATTTCTTTAAGTAATACTATGACTATCTTATTTCAGCACTTCTTTAAATAATACAATGACTATCTTATTTCAGCACTTCTTTTAGTAATACTATGACTATCTTATTTCAGCATTTCTTTAAGTAATACTATGACTATCTTATTTCAGCACTTCTTTAAGTAATGCTATGGCTATCTTATTTCTTCATTTCTTTCAGTCAAACGAACACTTGTATTATGAATACTCTGACTGGCTGTCTTATTTTATTTCAGTCTTTTTTTTTTCTTTATTAGTAACACATATAACTCTCATTTTTACAATTTGAAAATGAATAACTATCCTTTAATAAAATGCAAAATATGTTTTTAAAACTAGTAACATTATAAATGTGTTGGTTAATAATTAGTAATATATATAAATACATGATTGGTAGCATTTATGACTAAACTGATCAATAGTGTTTATCACATTAATAATATTTTTTAAAGGTTACAACTTCGTGCTTATTATGTATTTGGGAATAATGGTAATTATAGTAATTTTTCATTGATAATTAGTCACTACTTTATTCCATTTAATATTTTTAAAATTTATTGTTTTATAGTGTGTAATTAGAAGTAAATGCTTCTTGTATGGTGTTTAATAAATAGTAACTTAGTCACCACTTTCTTGACGGTGTTTAAGTAATAACTTAGTCACCACTTTCTTGACGGTGTTTAAGTAATAACTTAGTCACCACTTTCTTGACGGTGTTTAAGTAATAACTTAGTCACCACTTTCTTGACGGTGTTTAAGTAATAACTTAGTCACCACTTTCTTGACGGTGTTTAAGTAATAACTTAGTCACCACTTTCTTTACGGTGTTTAAGTAATAACTTAGTCACCACTTTCTTGACGGTGTTTAAGTAATAACTTAGTCACCACTTTCTTGACGGTGTTTAAGTAATAACTTAGTCACCACTTTCTTGACGGTGTTTAAGTAATAACTTAGTAACCGTTTTGTTTATTCTGTGTAAATGTTCACATTTATGCAATGCATAATTGGCAGATTATTGTCCGTTGTGTAACATCAAGTTAAAATTACAAGTAGGTTTCTAGCAAAATAGGGCTCTCTAATTATGATTATTGTTTTAGCTTTATGTTTATTTTTTTATGTTTTAATTTTTTCTTATTTTTTGTGTGTATCAAATAATCTTGTGTATCAATTAATAGCATGCTCATATACTTATTGCACTATATTTAAGACAGATTATATATATATATTTGAAAATTTGTTGCTTTATTTGTACGTTAACTTAACACTACATGAATTTATCTAAAACCAAATAAAGATAGAAAGAGGAATGACAAAGAGTTGTGATGATGGAAACAAGATCAATTACTGTACAGTGTATACTATTGAAATAAATAGCATTATTATATTCAAAAGTAATAAAATATTTATCCGTCACTTTATGAATCAAAGAATTGTTTCTCTCGTTTAATGTTGTTGTTTGCTCCTTGTTATTTCGTCCTTTCAGTTTTGTTGAAGATACATGTTTCTCAAAACGTTTTTTTTGTTTTTTTTTTGTTACTATGGCAAGTGTGTGTGTATAGTGATGAAGATACATGTTTCTCAAAACGTTTTTTTTGTTTTTTTTTTGTTACTATGGCAAGTGTGTGTGTGTATAGTGATGAAGATACATGTTTCTCAAAACGTTTGTGCTGTTGTTACTATGGCAAGTGTGTGTGTGTATAGTGATGAATATGCAGTTATATCGCTGCACTGTCAACTAATTATTTCGCTGACCTGTCCAGTAATGGCGCTGTGCTGTCAACTAATTATTTCTCTATCCTGTCCAGTAATGGCTCTGTGCTGTCAACTAATTATTTCTCTATCCTGTCCAGTAATGGCTCTGTGCTGTCAACTAATTATTTCTCTATCCTGTCCAGTAATGGCTCTGTGCTGTCAACTAATTATTTCTCTATCCTGTCTATAATGTCAACATATAGAAGTACTCAAGTCCGAAAAGTGTCACAAACCGCAGTACTTAAGTCCGAGTATTGTTTGACAGAAATATTCAGGTCTGAGTATTATGGACAGACCGCTGTACTCAAATCCGAGTATTGTTGACTGCTAGCAATACTCAATCCGAGTAATGTTGACAGTAATAGTCCAATAATCTTAACAATTAATACAATGACAGGGTCACATGTCAACCCCACATGTAACAATTAACTTTTTTTTTTTTTTAATAAGGTGCACGGAGAGGCTGAGGCCCATGAAGAGGGAGTGAACATTGGGTCTACATTAGTAGGCCTACAAGATAGAACTGTCAACAGCACTAACGTTCATTTTACTAAGGAATGACATTGAAACTAAGAAAGTCAGGCTGACAAGTAGAGAATATGGAAGCATTGATGAGTAAAAAAAAAAGACATTAATTACAAAGCTAAATACTCAAAAGCAGACAAACAACAGTAAATAACGTAAACCACTGTTATCAAAGTAATCATACATAAAAATAAAATTCTTACCTCTGTCCGTATATAAAAAAATAATTTTGAGTGTAAACGTTTTGACATAAAATAAAATGTGGCATGATAACATTTAAAATTTCCATGATAGATATTAAAAATTCCCTGTTTGGGGCATGCTGTATTATGGTTCTTCAGTGGGACTTCAAAAATGTACTACAAAATAATTTTAAGCAACATATTCTGAAAACCTAATCATATACATAAAAAGAAACTACTGAAAGTAACCATCTTTTGACAACACTACACATCTATAATAATAGTAGAGATGATAATATTGTTCATTAATGAGGCACTGAGGTGTGACTGAGATTTCTTGTATGGAATTTATACTGTCCTTTAGGAGCGAGGCTCGGCGGGGGGGGGGATAATTAGTTGGTTTACTAACTTATTAAAACGCTAATCAATATCAAAGCAGGACACTTAGAGATACCACAACCAAATCAAACTTTTAGACAAATCAAATGAAAACTTTTAGATACTTCAATTCGTTACCTCGTCCATAAATTTAAGACTTTTGCACACCTCAAATCAGGACATTTAGTTACATCACACATCAAATTAAGACCTTTAGACACATCAAATCAAGTTCTTTTGAGAAATCACACATCATGTCAGGATCTTTAGATATAAGACATAACGAATTTTAGACATATCAAGACCTTTAAACAAATCACTCCTGAAATCAGGATCTTGAGACATATCAAATCACAACCTTTAGACACATGACAAGGAGAGGAATATGTATCTCAGACCTGTCTGTGGTTTGTAGTTTAGGAGTCTGCTTGTCAAGCATGTCTGTTATTTCCTTTTTAATCAGACTGGTGTCAGTAAATCATTCTGGGATACTGTATTACTCAAATTTTATTGACGTCATTAAATCAATCTGGGATACTGTATTACTCAAATTTTATTGACGGCATTAAATTATTCTTGTTACTGTATTACTAAACTAAAACAACAGTTCAGCTTCTTGACGTTTTTATTTTAGCATAACGGAATGAAAGTACATTGCCATTTACTCTTTATCCAGTGCAATTGGATCTAAAGTACATTGTCAAACAGTCTTGACTCCATAGTGCAATTGGATCTAAAGTACATTGTCAAACAGTCTTGACTCCATAGTGCAATTGGATCTAAAGTACATTGTCAAACAGTCTTGACTCCATAGTGCAATTGGATCTAAAGTACATTGTCAAACAGTCTTGACTCCATAGTGCAATTGGATCTCAAGAACATTGTCACAGTGACATCAGTCAAGCGTTCTGGCATACTTGATTTTCTAGTAAGTCAATGAGTGAAGAACATTGATACACCTGTGCTAGCATATTAGTATTTTTGTTTCACCTGTTATGTGTGAAATGTATCATTTGCACCTGGATTATGCATAATTCTGATTATTCCCATGCAGTGCCGTCTTAACGCATGGGCATGCTGGGCAGTTGCCCAGGTGCTCCATGCTAATCTAGGTATGTCAATTTTTATTCCTGTTAGTGGTTGTATAGATAGGGGCCCCAGTGCACTACTTTGGTCGTGGACCTATAAATAAAAGTATAATGCTTTTAATACGGCCCTGCTCCTGTGGCACTGATCCGTTATGCTCATGAATCAATTTCTCTGGCAAATTCTCAGAACATTTCATCTATGATGCTTCTGTAGTGCAGTGTTGTGTGGACCCTCGGACGTGGCAATTATTTCCTATGGCAAGCAAACGCTTTCCGCTGTTCCTTTAACCCTGCCGGCTGTGCGCGAACACAGGCTCCATTCAGTAAAGAGGCCGACACCATCTGAAATGTCACTCGTGTTGTGCAATTCCTAACAGTGTGAGCTAAGATCGGAATCCAGTCGACAAGCGCTCTCAGCGACTGGCGAATAGTCTTGAGGGAAATTAAGGATGGGATTGCTGGCTTTGTGCCAGTGATAGGAAGCAAAGACACAGGGACACTAGATGTAGTATTAGCATGTCCACTAGTAACAGTCTTAGTATAGCATGTCCACTAGTAACAGTCTTAGTATAGCATGTCCACTAGTAACAGTCTTAGTACAGCGGGTCCACTAGTAAAAGTCTAGTATAGCGGGTCCACTAGTAACAGTCTTAGTATAGCGGGTCCACTAGTAACAGTCTTAGTATAGCGGGTCCACAAGTCACAGGGACACTAGATGTAGTATTAGCATGTCCACTAGTAACAGTCTTAGTATAGCGGGTCCACAAGTCACAGTCTTAATATAGCTAGTTCTCTAATAACAGTCTGAATATGGCTAATTCTTTAATAACAGTCTTAATATTGCTAGTTCTCTAATAACAGTCTTAATATAGCTAGTTCTCTCATAACAGTCTTAATATAGCTAGTTGTTTAATAACAGTCTTAATATAGCTAGTTGTTTAATAACAGTCTTAATACAGCTAGTTCTTCAATAACAGTCTTAATATAGCTAGTTCTTTAGAACTATTAGTATAGTGTGTTTATTTATTCCAGCTTTAGTCTAGTGGTCGTCTAGTCACAGTCTTAGTAGAGCATCTGTTTACTAGTTGTGTGCACGTGTGGCTGAGAAATGGGGTTAGTTCCTAATGAGCATGCAAGGGAGTAATTAACCAATCCTGGTCTTTCACTCCTCCTGTACTCACACGTAACAATACTCCACATGAACACTTACTACGATAACATTGTAGTTCACTGAAAGAAGATATTATATATGTGAACAGTCATTACAAATAACATAGCTATCAATGAAAGAAGACATTATATGTGCATAATTATGTTGATAACATTTTTAAGTGAAAGAAGAAATATACATACACACTTATTAAAACATTTTTGTTTAGTGAAAAAAGGGATATGTATATACAATTAGATTGATAACCTGTTTATTAAGTGAAAAATATGACATTTCCACAATCACTATGATAACCATTTTATTCTGCCAAAGACATAATCATGAGATCAGATAACTAGCTTACCTACAACACTGACTGTTGCATTACTATTGCCAGGGTCTTGGAATTCGTTGCAAGTAAGAACTGATATTTTTACCTAATGCTTAAACTTAAGGCTTAGAGAGTGGACAGATTCAAAATGTTAATTAATTAAAAGAATTCATTGGTTGGATTTGTTAGGAAGAAGGATGCTGGTTTTTACTGTTGCCAGTCAAAATAGAGAAAGCGTAGGAGCCCTTCCAATTTCACAGCCTGAGTTAATTCCGTCGGTACCCGTCATTCTTAATTCTTGACTAATGGTCATTCAACTTTAACTCTTAAAAGGTTTCCAGTCATGTCATATTCACCCAGAAAAAACTGTCTCGCATAAACAGAGCCTGCTGTATGACAATTAAAAAAACTAATCGCTTGTATTCCCATTAAAAGAACTAATCGCTTGTATTCCCATTAAAAGAACTAATCACTTGTATTCCCATTAAAAGAACTAATCACTTGTATTCCCATTAAAAGAACTAATCGCTTGTATTCCCATCAGAGTACGTAAGCTTCTTACGTTAACAAACTTCTGGATTTTCAAAAATAAAGAAATCAATAAAATTAATTACAATCACCGGTTGCCCTGACATAATGCAAAAGTAATATGTACATGATAATAAATAATAAAAGGACGGATTTGCTGCATCACAGATAGCTATTAAAAAAAAAAAATTGTATTAACAACTGACCAGAAACTGAGCACTGGTTCCTCCCATCACCCAGCTGGTCTACATGATGGTGGTGAAAACCATAACAAGTAATAATTGTTGAGTACAAGACTTTCTCATTGTTGTCTGCAGTATATACTTATATTCGTCACTCGGCAGCTGGCTGCAGTAGATACTTACAGAATTGTATTCGTCACTCAACAATACTCTCTCTGCAGTAGATACTTACAGAATTGTATTCGTCTCTCAACAATACTCTCTCTGCAGTAGATACTTACAGAATTGTATTCGTCGTTGGATAATGATCTTAAAGGACTACTATTTTAGTTTTCTTATCGTTCGTTTAGGGCTGTTACTTTAGTTTTCTTATCGTTCGTTTAGGGCTGTTACTTTAGTTTTCTTATCGTTCGTTTAGGGCTGTTACTTTAGTTTTCTTATCGTTCGTTTAGGGCTGTTACTTTAGTTTTCTTATCGTTTGTTTAGGGCTGTTACTTTAGTTTTCTTATCGTTTGTTTAGGGCTGTTACTTTAGTTTTCTTATCGTTTGTTTAGGGCTGTTACTTTAGTTTTCTTATCGTTTGTTTAGGGCTGTTATTTTAGTTCTTTTATCCTATGTTTAAGACTGTTCTTTTAATTTTCATATAGTTTGTTTAGGACTGTTATTTGAGTTTTCTTATCTTTTGCTTAGAAGTGTTATTTTATCTTTATTTAATAGTTTGTTATGAACTGTTTCCTTTTCCCATCATTTGTTTAGGTCTTTTTGTCGATCTCCTCGGAGGTTTATTTATCTAGTTTAGCCTTAGATGCATGAAATAAATATTAAAATTACAATACAAACGTCTTAAATGTTATTTATCTAGTTTAGCCTTAGATGCAAGAAATAAATATTAAAATATTACAATACGAACGTCTTAAATGTTATTTATCTAGTTTAGCCTTAGATGCAAGAAATAAATATTAAAATATTACAAGACGAACGTCTTAAATGTCATAGAAACGCACATAAAATTTAGTCAACTATTTCAAAAATAGTTTTCAAAAAGCCGGGTGTTTTTTCGTATGTCAGTTCAGGTGCGAACGGAAGTGTGTAAAGTCAATTGATTGAGCACGAGAATAAGACCCCTGACCTCAGGTAGGTTGTAACAACAGTCCACAACCAGAGACATCACAGCCACAGAGGCAGCATTCAACTCGCACGCACGTTTCGCGTGCTTGCTCGTGGCGAGTTTTTCCAGGCTACGGTTTAATACGAGTTAGAGCGAATATAGACTAACACCAACAAAGGAATACTAGCTTGCAGGATTTTCTTTTCCAGTTGGTTTTCTTTTTAGTCTGGTACACGTTGGACGCCAGTAGCTACATAGTTTATCGTGGAGATAGATCCCACATAGATCCAGTTTTGATTCCAGTCGGTGCTGTGTGATAGCGTCAGCATAAAGAGAGCAGACGATGTTTTGAAGGTCACATGACGTCAACAGTACCAGGCAGTACTAACGCAAGATAAGTCCCAGTTTGTTAGCTTAGGAAGTGTGATCCTTCACAGAACTTTTCAGACAAATAGTGTATTGATGAACATTCACTTGCAAAATTCAATTGCATAGTAAAAGGGAAAACGTCCCCCGAGATGAACAGGAATAGTTTTTAATTTAGTAATTGTACACAGTAGGGAATCTCCCGGGATAGCTTGGGATTGATTATTGGCACTGTTCATTATTCTTAATTTTATAAAACTTTTTATTAATTTTCTATTCACTTTTCATGTCATTCTTTATCATCTTCATTGTCTGTAAAAATTTATGTTGTAATGTATGTATCATGTTCGTTATTGTTATATGTTGGGGGTGGGGGTGATCCTTCTGCCAGGAAGCTAAGAAAAAAGTCACTGGCCCAGTGCGTCACTTCCAAAATTAGTCCTTGTTGTTCTAGATTTTAATTAATTTAGGGGAGCGATCAATACTGTTGTTTCAGGTTTTTTGTGTTGATTGCTTTTAGCCTTTATTGCAGTATTTTTAATTGACTGTTTGACTGTCAGTTCCATTTTTATGCTGGTTACTTACAACAGTTTTTAATTTTTTGTTCCTTGATTATTCTTTCAGTTTTCATGCTTTTTATCTCTAATTGTTCCGCTTTCGTCTTAATTGTTTCTGAATGTTGCTTGGGTTTTATTTTGATTGTGAATGCTGTTTAAGTTTTCTGTTGCTTAAAAAAAAAAAAAGAACTTTTGTTTCAGTAATCCGCTGACTGTATGACTGGTGTTTCATTGTGTAGACTGTATGACTGGTGTTTCATTGTGTAGACTGTATGACTGGTGTTTCATTGTGTAGACTGTATGACTGGTGTTTCATTGTGTAGACTAGTATGACTGGTGTTTCAGTGTGTAGACTGTATGACTAGTGTTTCATTGTGTAGACTAGTATGACTGGTGTTTCATTGTGTAGACTGTATGACTGGTGTTTCATTGTATAGACTATATGACTTCTGTTTCTATATGTAGACCAGGCGTCTCAAACATGCTGTCCGTAGGCCGCATTTGGCCTGCCAAGCATTATCCTGTGGCCTCAAAAAGCAATAACTTTTTTAAAAGTATGACACCTCTCTGAGGTACCCTTCACTCGTTATGGTTATTATTTAATAAGTAAAACACATAGTTAATTACAAGCGATCGAGAATCTTAATTTATAGTTTTAATAATTCTCCCACAACACCAACCTGTCTCTCACTTGGCAGATTATAAGGGTGTCGTAAAACTCTAGTCTTTACACAGCAACATGATGGACGTTTTACTGTTGCACAATGTTTTCTGTAGGTAGAAACTACTTACCAAAGAAGTAATAAAAATTCTTCTTTTATTTATATATAAATGAGCCCCCATCCACCCACTCCAACATATGTTTTAATGTGTGCAAGAAGATTACTAAATTTAACAGTAAATTTGTTAAATCAACAATCAAATATACAATATATGAATATAATCAAAAGTGCATAGACATATACTCCACTTCACAACAATGTTCGATTAATGCTAGATACTCAGTCAGTTTATCATAGACATAATTCATGAAAGAAAGAAAAGAGGAGTTTCAGAGATTATTATAGCCACTGTACAATAACCTTTTCAATGAGGCAGCGGTTGTTGGCATATGTTCGCAGTCGGGTGGTTTGCAACAAGTCACTTTCTTTTTTATCACACGACAGTCCAATGTACCCCTTCTAGGCACGTTACACAAATGTTCCAGAATCTTTGATGCATTCACAATGCACATAATAGAGAATCGTCCAGAACTTCACTTGTGCTATCAAAGCACATCACGCAGAGTGTTCTAGAATCTTTGTGTGCACTACTCAACACACCACAAGAAATGTTTAAGAAAATTTAGTGAATTCTCAAGACCAAACTCAAGCCTCAATTTTCACGATATTGGCTCTCGAATGGAACAGCAACACATTACTGATTAGTTCGATGACAACATTGGACTGACATACCAATGTGATCCAGTAAAGTACAGTAGTCACTGTAGTCTGAAGTGGATCCACTAAAGTACAGTAGTCACTGTAGTCTGAAGTGGATCCAGTAAAGTACAGTAGTCACTGTAGTCTGAAGTGGATCCAGTAAAGTACAGTAGTCACTGTAGTCTGAAGTGGATCCAGTAAAGTACAGTAGTCACTGTAGTCTGAAGTGGATCCAGTAAAGTACAGTAGTCACTGTAGTCTGAAGTGGATCCAGTAAAGTACAGTAGTCACTGTAGTCTGAAGTGGATCCACTAAAGTACAGTAGTCACTGTAGTCTGAAGTGGATCCAGTAAAGTACAGTAGTCACTGTAGTCTGAAATGGATCCAGTAAAGTACAGTAGTCACTGTAGTCTGAAGTGGATCAAAAGCATCAAAGATAAAGGCGAGCTCCTTTCTGCAAAAGTCAAATTAAGGCAGTGCTAAATTTCAGGCATATTTCATCTCTAAACTTTTTTTTCTCATACAAACATTCTCAGCTTACAAAGCCTGCAACAATATTCATTAGCCCGATACACACACAGAGAATAAAAATATATACTAAATTCACAAGTTTAATGTACAACACAATCAAATTATTCAACATGGAAATAATGGTTCAATTACATAAGCATTCTCTAATTCAAACCATAGAACAATAGCAAACATGTACAAAATATTTCTAAGTCCTTTCTTTCTTTCTCAGTCAGCTAATTTACCATAAGCTTACAGTTGCCTTTATGACAGACTCAAAATGATTAGAATATAGGACTTTCTTCAACAAAGTAACTTTTGGTCCATCCCAGTTGGGTAAAATTGTTATGTTGTGAGGCTATTAGTCAGAAAAACTACTCATCCATTTGGAAATGGTTTCAATTGTATCATCAAGTTCTAACATATTCTCCACCTGAGGTGTTTACTCCAACTCCGACACTTAAAAATATCAGCATATGCAGTGCCCGAGGTCATGTCACTTTGACATTTAACAATTTAATAACAGTTAAGTTTAGAGACAAGTATAGGCAAATTTACTCTGCCTCTCAAAAGTAAAAGACAACATGGGATAAACAAGAGAACATTATGAATAATCACAAAATATATCATCGGCTCACTTCAGTAACTTCAGGCCTCGGACTATAACCTGAGCGGAGCCAGTATGGCTTCAGTAGTGAAAAGTAGACCTGATGCCACTTTATTATGATGGAATAGTTACGTAAGGCTGCTGAAACTTCCTGAAGGGACACAATTCTAATTTAATTTTTCTCTGCCAGTTGTCACAAACTGATAAAGGTTTTTAGTGTGAAGATTTACTATTATACCCTTCTTCTCGATAATGGCTTCAACATTCAGCTCTAAATCTAAATCTAAGAAAAGCGAGCTCGTTGAGTGGGAAAATATCAAAGAGATCAAAGGTAGAGTTCAATGTTTAACGTGCCTTCAAACAATAGCTGTGTTAAAAGAAAAAATATAATGTTCGTTGCCACTATGAAGCGATTCAAAGTGAGTTGTAAGGTGCATTCACCAGAATAATGAGAGGGAAAAGTTCTGAAACTAAAAACATTTCCCAAGCAAACAAATTTCTTTTTAAACATTAACAAGTCAAGTGAAGATACAGCACAAATAAGTTTCTTATTAACTGAAGTGATTGCTAAATCATCAAAGCTCTTTACAGAAGGCCTTTATGTTAGAGTGTCTTGTTAAAGCAAGTGAAATTTTATGTCCTAACGAAAAGATCTTGTTTGAAGGCATAAGCTTGTCCCGCTAATACTGTTGCAAGCAGAATTACTGAGCTTGTGAGTGATGTGAAGCAACAAGTGTTTCAAAAGTTGCATGAATTTGAATAATTTTCAATAGCACTTGGTGAGAGTAAGATGTTTCTGATACTGCCCAGTGTTTATCAGGAGTGGATGTCAATTTAAACTGAAGAGTTGCTTGACTTAGTACCAATGAAGGATACCACAATATGACATGACCTATTTTAAGGACTAGAAGAATGCATACAAAACACTGCACAAGCTTGGAACAAATTATTATCTATGGCTAAAGGATGGTATGCGAGCAATGAGTTCTACAAACACTGGGGTTGTTGGGTTACTGAAGTCTAAATTGAATACCCTCACTACACCACAAAATAATTTCATAAACATTCATTGTATTTTGCATCAAGAAGCTCTGTGTAGTAAAGTATACAAATAAAGGAAGTTATGGATGTTGTTAAAACTGTCAATTTTATTCGTTCAAAAGGATTACAACACAAACAGTTCACACCGTTTTTAGAAAGTGTTGCAAGTGAATATGGGAACTTCTTTATCACCATGAAGTTCGGTGGCTGTTTTGAAGCATTTTTTTTTATTTAGAAAAAAGATTGAAACATTTGTGCAAATGAAAAACAATAAAGATGTTTCTAAATTTTCTGATTCAAGCCTTCTTAGTATTCTCGCTATTTTTAACAGACTTAACGGATCATCATAACACTCTGAACTTACATAATCAGGGTAAAAAAATAATTAATTAATCAGATGCATGACTGTGTTAAGGTTTTCAAAGAGAAGCTGACATTTTAGGAAAAACATTTTACAGCAGTTTTCAACATTAAAATCTTTGGGATACGTTGAAGCCATATTCTTGAAAGAATATGCTAAGATCATTTCCGACTTGTGCAAGCAATTTGATAACCGATTTATAGTTTTGATGCACTTCAGCCACAGTTCCATCTTTTTAAAAAAATCCCTTTTGCTGTGGACATCGTCAAAGTTTCTGTGGACATTCAAATGGAGCTTGTGGAAATGTGACACCATTTTGAGACAGACATATATATGGACATTGGGGTTTTAGAGTTCTACAAGTTACTGTCTCAAGACGGATTTCCCAAGTTACTGTCTCAAGACGGATTTCCCAAGTTGCTCACTGAAGCTACAAAGATTATGGCTATGTTTGGTAACACTTACATACATGAGCAGTTTGTCTTGTCTACAAAGATTATGGCTATGTTTGGTAACACTTACATACATGAGCAGTTTGTCTTGTCTATGAAGACAGTGTTAACGTCCAGACTAACTGTTGAACATTTGGCAGCAACCTTGAGATTGCTATCATCTCAGGACATAAAGACAAAGAGAAGTTGAGGGGTTGAGGCAAAACTAGTTGTAATTAGATTACGTTTTGATGGTGACTGGCCCTAATTGTTGTTTCATTGTTTGAAAATGGCCCACCAATGAAAAATGTTGCACACCCCTGGTGTAGCGCATGCGGATGTGGCAGATTGCATAAACGGCCACGCGACTTGCCGCCGTATAGTAACTGCCAATTTATTAATAGAGAAAAAGAAATAATAGAACGCAAAGAGCTTAATTTGCCCATGGTTCAACCATCACAGTGTTCATAATTTATCAATGGGGCATAATTTGCCCATGGCTCAGCCATCACAGTGTTCATAGCTTATCAAAGGAGTAATCGTGATCTACACTTTTAGTCTTCAAAACAAAATTGCACTTTCTTTTTCTTTTAAGCAAACTTAAAGATAGAAAAGAATTCAAAAAAGAAAATAAAAGAAGAAAGGAATAAGATCTAAATGATTTTGCGCACAGGTGAAGAACAAGGCGTTTACTTGTCAAACACTGACAAATTAGTGAAAGAATGTGTGGTGTCGGCGTCAAGTATGGCAGGCGTCTCGTTACTTTCATTCATTTCAACACGATGGCGGCTCTACGCACCAGTGCCACTTCCGGTCGTTAGACGTACGAATTGGGCATTCGTTTGGAAACGAATTCGGCTTTCCAAATAAAAGAGGCTCCATGAAGCAAGTCGCATGTGCAGTTTGCATTAAAAGGGTAGGCATGGATCGCTGCTTGGGAATGGAGTTTTGTGTTTGTTGTTGTTCAAACCGTTCTCATTTTCAACGACTTGTAACTGACAAAACCGCTAAACTGAAATCTCCCATTCGCACCACACCCTGTCGGTTATGCGCTATTGTGCGGGATGCGAAAATTGTGACAATACTTATTACAGTATGAGGCCTCGTATAAGTGACATTTCTACTGTGAATCTGAATAAAGATAATAGTCAAGAATAATTGCATTATTTTGGGAGTCTGTATAATGATAATAATAAAAGATAATAACATCATTTTGGGTTAGTATAGTAACTTATTTATCTACATCTATCCTTACCTGACTATAAGAAAGTGAAAGATGGGAGAATGGGAAAATCTATCAGAGATAAAACCAAAGAAAATAAACAACAGTGAAGAAATTATTTTTTTTTACCGAAATATGTCACTTTATAATTAAGCATATGTATGCGACTCATATTTAAAGGAATTTTCATAGAAACGTATTTAGTAAATTATAAGAAGGAAGATTCTATGAAAATCTTTCAATTCAGTAATGAGGTCAACATTTCAATAAGCATAATGTCATGGGTTTAGAAAGAAGGTTGGGTCGCAGAAAGAAAATCATATGTGTCCGAAAATACTTTCAGGGATCAGTAAATAATTATTTCTGTTTCAATTTTCTTGGCAAACTAATATGCCTTGGGATCAATAAATGACTGTTTCAGTTTTCTTGGCAAATTAATAGGTTTTGGGATTAGTAAATGGCTATTTCCGTATCATTTTTATTTTCTCTATTATTAGTACCGGAAGTTATGAGAGATAGTTGAAAATTACAAGTACACGCTCACTACCACTTTCTGCACGACACACATCCATATCACTGTCTGCATGACACACATCCATATCACTGTCTGCATGACACACATCCATATCACTGTCTGCATGACACACATCCATATCATTGTCTGCATGACACACATCCATATCACTGTCTGCATGACACCCACCCATATCACTGTCTGCATGACACACATCCATATCACTGTCTGCATAGAATGCGTCCATACCCATACACACCTATACCACATACACACACCTATATACATCCATACCGCTGTTTGCATGACACACTCACACACTCACACACACACACACACACACACACACTCTCTCTCTCTCTCTCTCTCTCTCTCTCTCACACACACCCTACCACTGCGTACATGGCAGACGCCCCTCTCTACATATACACATACCATTGTCTGCATAGCGCGCGCGCGCACACACACACACACACTACCACTGTCTACATGGCAGATACCCCTCTACGAATACACATACCATTGTCTCCATGGCACACACACACTAAAGTCAATTAAATGAAGACTTACATTAAAGCTTTCATTTAATGAAGACTTACATTAAAGTTAATTAAATAAACACTAGCTTTGTGTAAATATTGTTTAGATTTTAAAATATTACAAAACCACAACAATCAACAAAAAAACAAAAAAACCCAAAAGACAGCAGAATATATATTTAATAAAACATTTACAGATAGCAAGAACTAATCATCACTGTAATATGGGGAGAGTTTGCAAACACTAACAACAAACAACATCACGTCATATAATTTTCCAATTGACAATAACTCAACAATAACTCAGAATTCAATCATCATAAATAACTAAGCTAAGTAGTATCTACACATTGTGTAATGAATTTAATTACACCTGAGTAAATAGTGGCTTGACCCATTATTCTATGGATCTACTGTCCAATTCTAGAGGGGATGACAAAGGACCTATTACCATGGATCTTCTGTCCAATGCTAGACAAAGGACCTATCCATTCCATGCATCTTTGTTTGGTTTTTTTGTTGTTGTTTTTAGATGTTTGCAGTTCAAAGACAAAAACACTCATTTGGACTATTTGATTGGATGACAGTCCATATATTCATACATTGTTTTGATCTTTCATCCGATGATAGTAGATGACAATCAAAGGTCTAGTCAATCCACGGGTCTTCTCTGCGATTCTAGAGGGGATAACACTAAAAAAACCCATGCATCATTGAATATTTTATCTGATTCTTCAGTGAATTACATTCAAAGGACCTCTATATTATTTGGATATTTTGTCCCATTCTAGAAGAGAAGGCCGTCAAAGTAGTCATATATTTGTGTTCGATATTACAAGGGGTATCAGTGAAAACTATAATCGGACGAAGCAACATTTTGTAAAAGGATGATTTTGCCATTTAAGTACAGCACATCAAGACTTTCGTCATGTACAAAGTGAAAACGTTTGGGTTTCAAACCTATCTTAGCAAGTGCGCGCTTTTGATTTTACTGTGTCTTGGAAATAATGATAAAGAACAGTGTTTTCAAGAAGGCATAATAAATTTGTAAAATAACTTTATTAATAAACTTTAAAATGAAAGCGATTACGAATGACAAACAATCGTCAGCATATGGAGAAAACATTATTTAGAGAAAATTAAAGAACACTAAACAAACTTAATAAGAAAAATGGTAGCATTTACTCTTTCAGAGTTATATACATACCAAATTTGAAAAGAAAATTAATACTGTATGTCAGTAAATGAGACGGAATGAATGAATGATAAATTTCATATAGCCGTGTTTACAAGAAATGAATGATGAACTCTACTTGGTAGTGATTACAAAGAAATAAAAGATGAATTCTACATGTCAATGATTAATTACAAAGAAATAAATAATGAATCTCTATGTCAATAATTATAAAGAAATAACGTTCCACGACATTAATTTACAAAAAATGAATGATATTTTGCTTTAAGTGTTTGAAAGAAATGGATCATTAAGTAAAACTTACATTTTATTTTTAAAGAAATATAATAACAACTTTCAAGTGTCAAAAAGAAATGAATGACAACTCCCATGAGTCAATGGTTAAGAAGAATCGCTTTCATGCATCATTAATGCAAAACATTTCCATTACAATCTGTTTCTACTTTATAAGTAAAGCTAGCCAATCGTAATCTGTTTCATTTCTATTGCAGTCTCTTTCAACTTTATTAGCAAACCTAACATATTGTAAACATGTTTCATTTCTATTACAATCTGTTTCTATTTTATAAACAAAGCTAGATATAATACATTTACAAAAGATGTGAACTGTACCCTGAGAGAGGGTTAATCAAATATCGATAGTTGGGTTGAAATATATTTAATAGTTTTTTTTGTTTTGATTCAGGGCTGAACCGATTATTCCTTGTGGTATAGTGCTAAAACGTTTCTTGTGATGTAGAGTTAAAAGAGATTATCAATTATAATGTGTGTGTGTGTGGGGGGGGGAATAAACAGTGTATCCCTTATGAATTGGGGCTACAGCAGTTTATTCCCTGATGTGGGGTTACAACAGTGTTTTCCTTAAGCTATGGGACTAAAACAGTGTATCCTTTGTGATGTGATGCTAAAACAGAGTATCCATTGTGATGTGATGCTAAAACAGAGTATTCCTTAAGCTATGGGACTAAAACAGTGTATCCTTTGTGATGTGATGCTAAAACAGAGTATCCATTGTGATGTGATGCTAAAACAGAGTATCCATTGTGATGTGATGCTAAAACAGAGTATCCATTGTGATGTGATGCTAAAACAGAGTATCCATTGTGATGCGGAACTATAACAGAGCAACCTTTATGACATGGGACTAAAATATTGTATCCTTTGTGATGTGAGGCTAAAATAAAGTATCTCTTATGATACGAGACTTAAAAAAGTGTATCCTTTGTGATGTGAGGCTAAAATAAAGTATCTCTTATGATACGAGACTTAAAAAAGTGTATCCTTTGTGATGTGAGGCTAAAATAAAGTATCTCTTATGATACGAGACTTAAAAAAGTGTATCCTTTGTGATGTGAGGCTAAATTGTCTTTCGAACGTCTATAGAGCAAAGTGCAGATAAGTCACACCGCCTCCTATAAGAAATATACAAGATGTATAAATAGTTGCTGTATGCAACTATAGTCATGATATTTTCAAGTATTTGAGTTTCACACCCGATTCTAACTTTCTCTATTTGGATGGAGAGACTTATGATCTGGAAGAGAGACACAAAGTACCATGGCTGAGGGAGAGTGAAGGTTTGAGTGGACGCGTGAAATTTTGTCTGGTCAGAGGCATACTCTTTCTTCATTTTTGTCTGGTCAGAGGCATACTCTTTCTTCATTTTTAACTATAACGTGCGCCGCATATACAGCACGAGGCCGATTTATCTGCCTGTCCGACAAACTAGACACTAAATCTACTGCCTTATTAAGCGGACGATCAACAATGAGTTTTGAATCCCGAGTTGGGTTCGAACTTCGCTTAAACGAAAGATTAATGTCGTGTGCTGAGGCCTTTCTGTCCTTAACACTGTTAACAACGTGTGTCTAGGACAGAGCCATACAAGCCTTCAAACACTGACGATTTAAAGTGTTATCTTGTAAAGAACAATGCAAGTTTACAAACATAGCGCTGTTAATCTGAAAGAGTAGTGTTATCTTGTAAAGAACAGTGCAAGTTTACAAACATAGCGCTGTTAATCTGTAAGAGTAGTGTTATCTTGTAAAGAACAGTGCAAATTTACAAACATAGCGCTGTTAAGCTGTAAGAGAAGTGTTATCTTGTAAAGAACAATGCAAGTTTACAAACATAGCGCTGTTAAGCTGTAAGAGAAGTGTTATCTTGTAAAGAACAATGCAAGTTTACAAACATAGCGCTGTTAAGCTGTAAGAGAAGTGTTATCTTGTAAAGAACAATGCAAGTTTACAAACATAGCGCTGTTAATATGTAAGAGAAGTGTTATCTTGTAAAGAACAGTGCATGCCTTCAAACATTAACGTTCACTACTTCTGATTTTAATCAACAGAAGTAATTGATCGCTCAGTGTATTATTAGATTGCAGAGTTATGCGACAAAATTTTGATAAATAGGAGTAAGAGTAAAATAAGAGTTAACATCTAAATATATTCCAAGAACTGAGTAAAATAAGAGTTAACATCTAAATATATTCCAAGAAGTGAGTAAAATAAGAGTTAACATATAAATATATTCCAAGAAGTGAGTTAATAAATAAATACATACGTCCCGTAAAAATTAATAGTGTAAATGGAAATCAAAATTAAATATTTATATATATTTGAGTGTTGTAATGATAAAACTTAATTATTGTGATTAATTATTATTTGTGAATCTATTGTATTTCGAGTCATAAAACAAACGCTTTCTTGTTAAAGAGAACAATTGTATAATTAATGTACTGCTTACGTGTAAAAGTGCGGCAAATGTATGGTACAAAATATAGTACGGCGCATTACCTATGTGGTACAAAATAACACGTAGATGCTACATAGCATTACCTATATGGTACAAACACCTGTATGTATACATCATTACCTATTTGGTACAGATTAACACCTATTTGATACACCGTAATACCTATATGGTACAAACACCTATATGGTATACAACATTACCTATATCATACACTATATGGTACAGAATAACACATAGATTGTACATAGCATTACCTATATGGTACAATACTACATTACCTATATCATACACTATATGGTACAGAATAACACATAGATTGTACATAGCATTACCTATATGGTACAATACTACACCTACATGATATACATCGTTACCTATATGGTACAGAATAACACGTATATGGTACGTAGAATTACCTATATGGTACAGAATAACACGTATATGGTACGTAGAATTACCTATATGGTACAGAATAACACGTATATGGTACGTAGAATTACCTATATGGTACAGAATAACACGTATATGGTACGTAGAATTACCTATATGGTACAGAATATAAATAGTGACGAACTGAATGGTGCAATGATGACCTGCGTGATGCAGTGATTACCTGATGATAGATGCTATATTGCTGTGTAGTACAGACCATTAACCGACGTGGTAAAGTAATGACCTACACTGAAGACAAAATGATATAACGATACCTGCAGTGTAGAAAGACATTAACCTGATATTGTATAATAAAAAGCTGTATGGTACAGTCATTAACCAAAAACTGTAAAGTATACAGTTGAGTAATACATTTCTTAACCTAATTTTGTACACATAAAGCTGTTTAGTACATTAATTAAACTAATGCTATATAGTAAACAGCCAAAATCTGATGCTTTATAGTATAGTTCTATATGCAGTATAGTTTTATTAACTTGATGCTGTATAGTACAGCTTTGTAGTACAGTCATTAAGCTGATGCTGTATAGTATAGCTATATAAAGTACAGTCATTATGCTGATGCTATGTAGTATATAGCTATGCAATAGTCATTTTACCTGATGCTGTATAATATATAGTTATGGGTAATACAGTCATTAACCTGATGCTGTATAGTATATAACTTTATAGTACAGTCATTAAGCTGAAGTTGCATAGTAATTAGTATATAATTCAGTTATTACTTGATACTGTAAAGTGTATAGTTGTGTAATACAGTTATTAAACAGACGCTGTATAATACAGTTTATGTACTTAATCAGCCATTAATCTAATAGTAGCCTGTATAACATGTAGTCATTTACCGGCATGACGATATGATGCTGCTTTGTGTATGGTTGTGTAGTACAGTGCAACGCTGCATTTGGCCTGTTTAGTGTGTTAAAGTCTATGACCTATTTTATGCTTAGTGCAGTGCATGATTTTATAGTCAGAATCATGACCTGTTTAGTATGTTAAAGTCTATGACCTATTTTATGCTTATTGCTGTGCATGATTTTATAGTCAGAATCATGACCTGTTTAGTATTTAGTACAATGCATTAATTGATGTTAAAAGTGCAAGACCTGTTAGTGTTTAGTTCTGTATATGATGTTACATAGTATGACATATTTATAATACAAATATACATTTTGTGTGTCAATCTGCATGAAATGTAGCACAGTTTATTGCGTTTAGTGATATAGTTTATGGTGTATACAATACAGTATAATCGATGTGAGTAGAGCAAATGGCATAGTGGTTGATATGTGGTGCAATATAGGACCTGTGGTACAGAGCATATTATGCGGAATGGTGCATATAGTACAGTGCATAAATTGTGATTTGATGCACGATGTACAATGCATTTGTGTAGTGTACAGCACATGGTATGGTGCATGAATTGTGCTATAATACGTGTGATACAGTGCAAAACCTGTACTATAATATATGTAGTACAGTGCATTTGTGCTATAATACACTTGGTACAGTGCATGACTATAATACATGTCATACTCTGCAAAACGTGTGCTATAATACATGTGGAATAGTCCATGACTTAACCTATAATACATGTGGTACAGACCATGACTTATACTATAATACATGTGGTACAGTCCATGATTTACACTATAATATTCGTGGTACAGTCCATGATTTACACTATAATACATGTGGTACAGTCCATGATTTACACTATAATATTCGTGGTACAGTCCATGATTTACACTATAATACCTGTGGTACAGTCCATGATTTACACTATAATACCTGTGGTACAGTCCATGATTCACACTATAATACATGTGGTACAGTCCATGATTTACACTATAATACATGTGGTACAGTCCATGATTTACACTATAATACATGTGGTACAGTGCATGACTTGTGCAAACTATTCAAACACAAACTAGTATAAATAAGTGTGCAGCATTTTGAATCTGTCTGGTTTGGGTTTGCATGCACTATTTACTAATTTAATAATCATAATAACAATGCGGTTCATGAATTTATATTTAACACTAAGCAATTTAACTTGACGACCAGGCTGTACATATACATGTATATGCACTGAATATTAAGCAAGTTGACATCCTGATTTAATGGTGACACACCAAGAGACCTTACCGCCAAGGTGCCAAAAGTCTGATGACATCGCTTTAGTCTACAGTGACAATACTCATAGCAGTTCAAAGAGCAATAGGTGAGTAAGAATAAGTTTCAAACCATAATTCCGGAGAAAAGGAATACTGGCAAGAAAATAAATAAATGATATGTTGACAAGAACTATACATATTAGACACAAAATACATGGCTGTAATGAGTGATACTGGGTCCAGCGCTTCAAAGGAAACAAAAACGAAGGCAATTACCCATTTACACACTTATATTACTTACAAAAAGTACCTTTCATAGATTCCTCTGCAGGCAATTATACTTCATTATAAATCTTGTTTGATATTCACTAATACTGAAAATACAACAGATTGCATCGGTCTAAGAAAAGAATAAATGAATGGATACATACATGGACGCATACAGACATTATAATTTATAAGAGTACACACTGACACAGACGCAAAGGCAGAGAGGGCGAAGTCTTGCATTATAGAATGTTTGAGAAAGAAATGTCTGTGATTAAATATTTGCATTGAAAACTCGCAAGACAAGTTACAGATTAATGTATGTCAACACGTTAATGTTTGTATTGTAAGTTAGCACGACAAGTTACAGATTAATATATGTCAACACGTTAATGTTTGTATTGTAAGTTAGCAAGACAAGTTACAGATCAAAGTATGTCAACACGTTAATGTTTGTATTGTAAGTTAGCAAGACGAGTTACAGATTAATATATGTCAACACGTTAAT
Organism: Sinotaia quadrata; assembly: GCA_028829895.1. Classification (NCBI taxonomy): domain Eukaryota; kingdom Metazoa; phylum Mollusca; class Gastropoda; order Architaenioglossa; family Viviparidae; genus Sinotaia; species Sinotaia quadrata. The sequence continues at coordinate 39,962,118 of CM054177.1, read as the reverse complement.
GTTTGTATTGTAAGTTAGCAAGACAAGTTACAGATCAAAGTATGTCAACACGTTAATGTTTGTATTGTAAGTTAGCAAGACAAGTTACAGATCAATGTATGTCAACACGTTAATGTTTGTATTGTAAGTTAGCCAGACAAGTTACAGATCAATGTATGTCAACACGTTAATGTTTGTATTGTAAGTTAGCAAGACGAGTTACAGATCAATGTACGTCAACACGTTAATGTTTGTATTGTAAGTTAGCAAGACGAGTTACAGATCAAAGCATGTCAACACGTTAATGTTTGTATTGTAAGTTAGCAAGACGAGTTACAGATCAAAGCATGTCAACACGTTAATGTTTGTATTGTAAGTTAGCAAGACAAGTTACAGATCAAAGCATGTCAACACGTTAATGTTTGTATTGTAAGTTAGCCAGACAAGTTACAGATTAATGTATGTCAACACGTTAATGTTTGTATTGTAAGTTAGCACGACAAGTTACAGATCAAAGCATGTCAAAACGTTAATGTTTGTATTGTAAGTTAGCCAGACAAGTTACAGATCAATGTATGTCAACACGTTAATGTTTGTATTGTAAGTTAGCCAGACAAGTTACAGATTAATGTATGTCAACACGTTAATGTTTGTATTGTAAGTTAGCAAGACGAGTTACAGATCAAAGTATGTCAACACGTTAATGTTTGTATTGTAAGTTAGCCAGACAAGTTACAGATCAATGTATGTCAACACGTTAATGTTTGTATTGTAAGTTAGCCAGACAAGTTACAGATTAATGTATGTCAACACGTTAATGTTTGTATTGTAAGTTAGCAAGACAAGTTACAGATCAATGTATGTCAACACGTTAATGTTTGTATTGTAAGTTAGCCAGACAAGTTACAGATCAATGTATGTCAACACGTTAATGTTTGTATTGTAAGTTAGCAAGACAAGTTACAGATCAATGTATGTCAACAGGTTAATGTTTGTATTGTAAGTTAGCAGGACAAGTTACAGATCAATGTATGTCAACACGTTAATGTTTGTATTGTAAGTTAGCAAGACAAACTTTGGAAATAAATATTTAATGAGTGCTTCTGTCCTGCCGGTGTTCCAGTCATGTCGGTCCAAACGACAAATACGGTGATCGCAAAAGTGTTAAGTAAAATATACACTGTACACAGGGACATGAATGTGTTTAATGTATGAAAACATTCAAGCTGAATGGAGAAATCCTGCCGGACTAGACAAACAAACTGTCCATTTGTTATGTGCTGTCGTACAATATTATGCTCGTCAGTGTTAGTACGTATTTCTTGTGGATTAATGTCACATATGCTTATGTTTAGATTATACAATTATTTTTAAGTGAAATTCCTAAAATGAAATATCTCATTATAATAGTGAACAATCTTCTGTTAAAATCAATTTGAAAGGTACCACGACCACATTATTCCTTGAGTGTACATGACGTGTACATGTCACGAGTCTTGTTTTCATTATTAGAACAATGGTTGTTTGTATCCCTGACGCAGGCCACGAGTCTTGTCCAAAATGTTTCCATTAATAGAAAAATGGTTGTTTGTATCCCTGACGCAGGCCACGAGTCTTGTCCAAAATGTTTTCATTATTAGAACAATGGTAGTTTGTATCCCTGACGCAGGCCACGAGTCTTGTCCAAAATGTTTTCATTATTAGAAAAATGATTGTATCCCTGACGCATGGTCTTTTTCAAAAACAAGCTGTACACAGGTAAGCAAATATTCCAAACACATAAATAAAAAATAGATTAAAGAGAGTGACACTTTATTGAGGTTATTGTTTTAATTTTATTTGCGAACATACATTTTCATCCTTAAAGGAGTTTGGAATACAATGAGTGTACAAAATAATCTAGCTATTGTTTTAATTTTATTTGCGAACATACATTTTCATCCTTAATGAAGTTTGGAATAGAACGAGTGGTCAAAATAATCCATATGCAGAACAAAAGTGGTGGGATTTTTGTTTTGATGTATGTAAAGGTCAAAGGAGTTCTAGAAGTGGACGTATGTCAAATGATTTTAACAAGAGAAAACTAATGAGAATTTTTTTTCTTCTAATTTTTAAAGAAGAAAGGTCAAACAAGCACATTAATGAGCCAACGAACAGTTAGCACTTAAGACAAAAAATAATAAAAGAGAATAAAAATGTTAAACCCTATGAAACCAGAAAAATAAAATAATCAACAAAAAAATCAAATAAATAAAGACCAACTGTATTTGAAAGTAAAGGCGGATATACTAAGATGTAAATGAAAATGAATGAAGCAAATAAATAATGACCAGCTGTATTTGAAAGTAAAGGCGGATATACTAAGATGTAAATGAAAATGAATGAAGCAAATAAATAATGACCAGCTGTATTTGAAAGTAAAGGCGGATATACTAAGATGTAAATGAAAATGAATGAATCAAATCTAACTTTGGGACAAATAAAAAGTTTTATGTGGATAAAATGCACCACAGACTGAAACTTAAAGTGCTTTATTAAAAAAAACCCACTCCAGCTCTCTTATGTCTCCAGCTCTCTTATGTCTCCAGCTCTCTTATGTCTCCAGCTCTCTCATGTCTTCAGCTCTCTCATGGCATTATCAACAATAAAATAAATTAAAAAAAATCTCCTATCGTGCTCATAACCTGGAAAGGAAATAATATCGCGGCATATAGCAACGTGTGTTTTTTTTCTGAGTAATTGTGAACAAGCATTTATGATCCTAATCATTAGTGTACTAAAGGGTAACTGCATCTCCTAATCATTAGTGTACTAAAGGGTAACTGCATCTCCTAATCATTAGTGTACTAAAGGGTAACTGCATCTCCTAATCATTAGTGTACTAAAGGGTAACTGCATCTCCTAATCATTATTAGTGTACTAAAGGGTAACTGCATCTCCTAATCATTAATGTACTAAAGGGTAACTGCATCTCTTAATTATTAGTGTAGTAAAGGTTAATTAGCTGCAAATGAAACGAAAATGTTTTACACAAATAAATTCCATTTTGTAGAAGATGAGCCAAAATCTGTGACAAAAATATCTTTGCCATTTGTGTTTTCATGCAGATAGTGAAAATCAAATTGATCCTTTAGTGCCTACATGAAAACCCCAAACACTTTCCGCCCATTGCCTGCATTTGTAAAGTCAGCAGAGATGTGAATATGAGATGAAGATATTTCTTCAAACACATGTCAGCAATCAACAAAGAGTGACGATAAACGCTTTTCCAAAAGAAAACAACCGTGGTCAAAGGTCATCTCCAGGTCACAGAAGTCTGTAAGAGTACAAAAAAATATTTTATACAAATATAAAAAAAATATATACATCCATACCTATAAACGCACACACGCAAATCTTATACAAACACCTGCACACATATACACTCACAAGATCAGTAAAGAAACCAATAATATTAAATTATAATTCGGTCTGACAGTTTTCGTGCAGACATTTCACTATCCGCATACGGACGTGTCTGTTAAGTGTTTATTTAGATTAAGGTATTATTTATTATTTGAAGGATAATTGTACAACTTTGCTGAGATGTTAAGGTAATTGTACCACTTTGATGAGCTATTAGGTAATTCTACAACTTTGCTGAGATGTTAAGGTAATTGTACCACTTTACCTGAGATGCTAAGATAAGTGTTTTCACTTTGCTGGGATGTTAGGGTAATAGTATGATTTTAGTGAGATGTTTTTAATGAACTCCAAATATTGCAAAAGTATAAATATCCTTTTAAACGAAACAAAGCACATAGCTATTATTGTAAACAATTTAATCCTACTTCTGTAAACAATTTAATCCTACTTCTGTAAACAATTTAATCCTACTTCTGTAAATAATTAATTCTATTTCTGTAAACAATAATATTTTCTAATAATTTGAAGAAATCACAATGCTAGAAAACCGACTGAAAGATAAAAAAATATAAACAAATTAAATCATTTAGAATCATCACAATCAATCTAATTTCAGAAGCACAATCCTAAATTTTATAAACACATTATTATTGTAAATATAATGAATTCCTATACAGTAAATAGGTAATTTAGAACCATAAAATATAAATTATCAAAATGAATTTCTATTTTTAGGCAACCTAATGTTACGGCTTTATACAAAATAATCAACAATATTGTACACACTCTGTGTATTTATTGTACAATACTGTAAACAATTAATCTATAATGCAATTCACAACACACACTTATTGTACATAAAAATCTGTAATATTGTATACACTATACACAATAAATCTACAACATTCTATGCTATGTAATAATACCGTACACAATATACACAATTAATATGTAATACTGTACACATATACACAAACTGTAAAATTGTACACACAATTAAACTTGTCACTGCTACTTACAATAAACCAATTAAACTGTTCTACACAGTTCGACTGTGAATAACACAGGCAAACAAATCTCAGCACTATATACACAAGTAATTTATAACACTGTATACACTTTACACAATCTATAATATTGCAAAGACAACAATCTCAGTGCTATATACAAAATTTATCTATAACACTATGCACACAATCAATAATACCGTATGCATAATTAATCATAAACATTTGTATATACAATTAATCTATGATACTGACACATTACAAAGTGTAATACTGTAGCAACAATTAATATCTAAACTGTACACAAAATTAATCTGTAATAATTACTAACAGACAATTAATCTATAATATGTTTTATTAATCACCCATAACATTATGTTGTAAAAACATAATAACATAAAAAAACCATAAAATGTAACTAATTCAAATGATGATAATTTTACTTTATGTTATTAATAATTCTCCAGAAGACACCACTCATCTCTCTCAGTTGGTGGATATGCGGGCGCTGTAAACGTTTTCTCTCTTCCACAATATTAACAAACATTTACCATCACACAATATATTTGTAGGTGGAAAACATCTTACCAACGAAGAAGTTAAATCAATTAATTATTTTACATTTAATCATTAATGTATAGAAACAGTTCTTCCTATGGTAAATGTAATAGATGTTTAAAAGTCACCCTATCCCAATACAGTTCTTCCTGTGGTAAATGTAATAGATGTTTAAAAGTCACCCTATCCCAATACAGTTCTTCCTATGGTAAATGTAATAGATGTTTAAAAGTCACCCTATCCCAATACAGTTCTTCCTGTGGTAAATGTAATAGATGTTTAAAAGTCCCCTATCCCAATACAGTTCTTCCTGTGGTAAATGTATCAGATGTTTAAAAGTCACCCTATCCCAATACAGTTCTTCCTATGGTAAATGTAATAGATGTTTAAAAGTCACCCTATCCCAATACAGTTCTTCCTGTGGTAAATGTAATAGATGTTTAAAAGTCACCATATCCCAATACAGTTCTTCCTATGGTAAATGTAATAGATGTTTAAAAGTCACCCTGTCCCAATACAGTTGTGTTTATAATGCTATAAGCTGAAAGTTTAAGAAATCTCTCCAATTTAAGAAGCTTTGGAATGCGAGAATTTGTGATGTTGTCCAGTATGTTATGGGCGGAGACTTGCGTTTCAATGTCTGTATTTTGTTTATCATGTCCAGTATGTTGTGAGCAGACAATCTTGCGTTTCAATGTCTGTATTTTGTTTATCATGTCCAGTATGTTGTGAGCAGACACTCTTGCGTTTCAATGTCTGTATTTTGTTTATCATGTCCAGTATGTTGTGAGCAGACACTCTTGCGTTTCAATGTCTGTATTTTGTTTATCATGTCCAGTATGTTGTGAGCAGACACTCTTGCGTTTCAATGTCTGTATTTTGTTTATCATGTGGTGAGAGACGAAATCTGATGAAAAATACTGTGATGTGAAATATTAAAGAAAAATAAATCATTGTGCTGAAAATATACTTATGGGAGATAACTTGCTAAGATATAATAAAGGGAAAGCACTGTGACAAGGGATGCAACTGAGAACTATATAAGTCTACAGATTTGTGATGCAAAATTGAGTTTAAGTTTTAATTTTACAACATTGTAAATTTTACTGTAAATTAGTTACAAGAAGTTGAAGTACTATAAGAAGTTCTGGGGGGAGAGGGGGAGAGGGGGGAGTGGGAGAGAGAGGGAGAGAAGGGAATGGAGTCTCAAGAAGTGATAAGAGACTTTAAGACAAAGAATGACTCTTCATTCTAGTGAAGAGAAATACATTAATTAATACATTATAAGATAAAGAATGATCTTTAGTTTACTCTAATGAAGAGAAATACATTATGTATTCAATGTAAGATAAAGAATTATCGTTAGTTCAATATAGTGAAGAGATTACTTATGATACGACAAACAATAAGAATTAAATTATTACCTGAACTGAGACAGCCGGTGCATGAGACAACATGATTTTGTTTTGTAGGATTAAGGATTATGGGACAATAGAACAATATTTCTTTGGGTCTAGGACTGTGACAGTTAGGAGCAATATGACTTGTTTCGTGGAATCAAGGATTATGGGAAAATAGAACTGTGTACCTTTGGGTCTAGGACTATGATAGGCAGGTGCAAAACTGCTTTGTTTCGTGGGATCAAACACTCGAACAGTCCTAATGAATTCGTATTGTTTTGAATATGATAAGTTATTCAGACAGTATAATTACAATTTGCAAGCTTATGATAAGTTATTCAGACAGTATAATTACAATGGTCTGTTGATTTGCAAGCTTATGATAAGTTATTCAGACTGTAATATTACAATGGTTTGTTGATTTGCAAGCTTATGTGTAATATGATAAGTTATTCAGACAGTATAATTACAATGGTCTGTTGATTTGCAAGCTTATGTGTAAATTATTATCCCCCTTCGTTTGAAGCAGCATGTGAACGGGCCAGCTTCCTTCATACGAAAGAACTAGAGCAGTTATCCCACATACCCCTCGTACCCCTTAAATCTGTAACTTTTACAATTGTGACCTTTACCACTTTAAATATCTCACTGCTGTGTACTTACCCCTTAAAATATCTAACTGCTGTGTACTTACCACTTAAATATCTCACTGCTGTGTACTTACCACTTAAATATCTCACTGCTGTGTACTTACCACTTAAAATATCTCACTGCTGTGTACTTACCACTTAAATATCTCACTGCTGTGTACTTACCACTTAAATATCTCACTGCTGTGTACTTACCACTAAAATATCTCACTGCTGTGTACTTACCACTAAAATATCTCACTGCTGTGTACTTACCACTTAAATATCTCAACAATGTGACACACAACTTAAAAATCTCACTGTTGTGAGTTGGAAACGTGTGAATATGTACAAATGGCAAAGATCGTTAACTTAACAACATACTGCCCGTCTTCTTGTTTAACAAATTACCTGACAGCACTCTTTCCTCCTCCGAAAACCTCATTAATCTGGTAATTCTCTTACCAACTTTATAAATCATATTAACCTGACAACTCTCTTACCAACTCTATAAATCATATTAACCTGGCACATCTTTTACCAACTCTATAAGTCATATTAACCTGGTAACTCTCTTACCAACTCTATAAATCATATTAACCTGGCACCTCTTTTACCAACTCTATAAATCATATTAACCTGGGAACTCTCTTACCAACTCTATAAATCATAATTAACCTGGCAACTCTATTTTTCTAACCACAGGTTTTCTTTAACTCCCCTACCCTCACCATCATCAGGCATGCTTTAAGGCTTTAAGCCATGTGCTTTCGCTTGACCCAGGTTCCTCAGTGCTTGTCATAACATGGTCGACCTTACACCAATGCCCTAAGCTGTCTCAAAGCTTGTCATAGCATGGTCGACCTTATACCAGTGCCCTAAGCTGTCTCAAAGCTTGTCATAGCATGGTCGACATAGATGAGCTTGCTCAGTGTCTCTCAGAAGAGTTTAAGTAAAACGTTTCCTTGAAAATAATGTAGTACTACTATTTTAAAACTAAGTCTCTGTACCTTATAATTATGACCATGTACAAGCAAACAGTATTCTTTAACATAAAACGATACTATTTTAAAACCAAGAACCTTATAATTAGGACCATTTTCAAGCAAACAGTATTCTTTAACATAAAACGATACTATTTTAAAACCAAGAACCTTATAATTAGGACCATTTTCAAGCAAACAATATTCTTTAACATAAGACAATATTTAAAAACCACATATCTTATAATCAGGACCATTTACAAGCAAACAGTATTTTCTAACAAAGGCAATACTTTTTTTGTGACCAAGTCATTGTATCTTTTACCTATGCCATTTAGTGCGGAGAAAGTATTTGTTTGTCGAGAGCCAGGACAACATTTTTGTGTGGTTGACTTCTTCGCTAACATGTAAAATAGGGTTTGTGCCAAAAGGGAGCGAGTAAAAAAAAAGAAAGACGTATACGAGGAAGGTAGCGTGGAGAGAGTGGAGGCAGACCTGTGGCGTAATATGCAGTACCTTCCTCTGTCAGCAGATGCAAAGGATTTGGAGTAAGTCTGCGGATCAGCCAGGCGCATTAATGGACAGCTGGCATGCACCAGACGCACTTAGTTATAAGTCACTAATTTTCATTGCACTTTCCAGCCTACAACGTCTGCCTCTGGGCTCCCTACACCCCTACAACTCAGTGTAACGACTTTTGTTTTCCTTGGGTTAGACAGATACGACACACAAATTCCTCAAGGATCTTTGTAGTGTGGTCAACATCTAATAACCTAAAAACACATTTTTGTGATATGTACAACATGAAACAATTGCTGTGTATCTGTCACAAATTATAGTGCGGGAAACATCTGTGATCTGTCACAAATTACAGCGCGGGAAATACTGTTGTGATCTGTCACAAATTACAGCGCGGGAAATACCGTTGTGATCTGTCACAAATTACAGCTCGGGAAATACCGTTGTGATCTGTCACAAATTACAGCGCGGGAAGCATCTGTGATGTCATGTCTGTGCTCCGCTCTTTTATTTCTGGAGATCACAGCAGCAATTTCCGAACTCTTATTTATGACAGACCACAGCTGTATTTTCCAAACTCTAATTTGTGACAGATTACAGCTGTATTTTCCAAACTCTAATTTGTGACAGATTACAGCTGTATTTTCCAAACTCTAATTTGTGACAGATTACAGCTGTATTTTCCAAACTCTAATCTGTGACAGATTACAGCAGTATTTTCCGGACTCTAATTTGTGACCACAGTAGTGTTTTCAGACTGTAATTTGTGATGGATCACAACAGTATTTTTCAGACTGTAATTTGTAATAGATTACAGCATTTGTTAGAAATAAAAAAAAAAAAACGGAACACACTAATATTCTTTATAACAAAGTTCAGAACGATCCAGACGTACCTTAATCCAGTCATCCGGTGCACTGTTTCCAAAGTCTACAATTACCTTAATCTAGACAGCGGTGAACCATTTCCAAAGTCTAGGTGAACTCAGTTAGCCAGTACATTATTTCCTTAGTCAAACTTAACTCACAGTCAGTGAATCATTTCCAAATTAAACTGCTACCTTACCCAGATAACATGATTTTATTTTGTATTGTAGGTTGAAAGACTATGACAATCACGGACAAGAGAACAATATTTCTTTGGATCTAGGACTATATATACAGTCATGGGGCAATACTACTTGTTTCGTGGGATTAACAATCACGAGGTAATAGGACAATGTTTCTCGGGATCGAAGGTCATGGGACAAGAGGACAACATTTTATGGGAGCAAGGACTATGGCAAACACTGAACACTAGGACAGTGATTCGTGGGATCGATCACTATGACAGTCAAGGGACAAACGGACAAAGTTTCATGGAATCTATGGCAGGCTTGGGATAATACATCAATGTTTCATGCAATCTAGGGCAGGCTTGGGATAATACATCAATGTTTCATGCAATCTAGGGCAGGCTTGGGATAATACATCAATGTTTCATGCAATCTAGGGCAGGCTTGGGATAATACATCAATGTTTCATGCAATCTAGGGCTAAGACAGTCATGTGACATAAGGACAATGTATGCTGGGATGATGGATTATGGCAGTTAATAGACACAGGACAATGTATGCTGGGATGATGGATTATGGCAGTTAATAGACACAGGACAATGTATGCTGGGATGATGGATTATGGCAGTTAATAGACACAGGACAATGTATGCTGGGATGATGGATTATGGCAGTTAATAGACACAGGACAATGCGCCATAAGGTAGCACAACTTCGTTTCGTGCATTTGTGTTCTGATTGCAGAGGAGGGAAAGTGGTCAGTAAAGAGAGGAGGGAAAGTGGTCAGTAAAGAGAAGAGGGAAAGTGGTCAGTAAAGAGATGCACTTTGAAAAAGACAGTGAAATTCAGTGCAAAAAAGAAAAAATGAGAAACTTCAGAGATTTCATTGCATCGTTGAAAGTTAAAAGTCAATGAAGATTAAAAATTATTATTTTCTACAATAAAAATCAAAACCTGTTTATATCTCGAGTGAAAATACAGTGCCAACGTTTCGAGAAAGAAAATCAAGGAACATTTTCCTGTACTATAAATGATTAAATTCTAGTGATTATTTTGAGTTTTCATGTAAAAGATAAGGGGTTTGTATCTCGATGCAATTCAAGGGTTAATATGTTGCCTATACAATATCGAAGACTGGCGTTTTTCCCCACTTAAATCAAAGGTCAGAGTCCCTGGAAGGAACAGTAAAGATGTAATGCAGTGTTTCGATGGAAAATTAAGGATCAATGTTTCCAAAGGAATTTGCATACCATTGTCAGATTATTGAACATTAATGGCCAGTGATCATTTCATAAGTAAATAAAAATACAAATATTTATCGAGTGAAAAGCAAAATGTTTTTATTTGATTGAGTGAATATTTCAGATCGGTGTTATTCAATGAACACATGTAAGACCAACAATATTTGAAAGAGAATAAAAAGCCAGTGTTTTTTGAGTGATTATTTCGGATTTAGATTTGAATAGGATAGGAAAGTACTCCAGTGAAATGATTATTAGGGATTTAGATTTGAATAGGATAGGAAAGTACTCCAGTGAAATGATTATTAGGGATTTAGATTTGAATAGGATAGGAAAGTACTCCAGTGAAATGATTATTAGGGATTTAGATTTGAATAGGATAGGAAAGTACTCCAGTGAAATGATTATTAGGGATTTAGATTTGAATAGGATAGGAAAGTACTCCAGTGAAATGATTATTAGGGATTTAGATTTGAATAGGATAGGAAAGTACTCCAGTGAAATGATTATTAGGGATTTAGATTTGAATAGGATAGGAAAGTACTCCAGTGAAATGATTATTAGGGATTTAGATTTGAATAGGATAGGAAAGTACTCCAGTGAAATGATTATTAGGGATTTAGATTTGAATAGGATAGGAAAGTACTCCAGTGAAATGATTATTAGGGATTTAGATTTGAATAGGATAGGAAAGTACTCCAGTGAAAATGACATCGACCGCACGCTTACAGGGAGTGCTTCTCTCGAAGTGAGGATCTATTTATAAATCTGAAAACAGCGATTTACCAATTCCATGCTGCACTGCAGGCGAGGAACACAAAGCGCAATGGAATGGAAAGAAGTGGGCGAGATTGAATCCATTACAGGTAGAGAAGATACTCCCTCATTTGTGGGAGTCCCAAAGGGAAAACGCCATTTAGTGTGTGACCTGGCCATAAACTGTGAAGCAAATAAACATTATTGTTTGAATGTCTGCATTCGATGATTCCGGCAAACGTCCACTGAACCTGAATAGATGTTTGTGTTCGTCTGGCTTCCTTTCATTAGCATTTCATCATTATTCAGGCATACGAACCACGCTATGCTTTCAACTAGTTAACTACCTTTCATTAGCATTTCATCATTATTAAGACATTATTCAAAATCACTCAGAGAAACATACCAACGCCTCTTGGACAAGCAAAGAAAAAAGCTTGAAAACCACTCCTAACATCTCTAGAATAACAACAAGATAGCCAACAATTAACACTCATAACATCTCTAGACTAACAACAACAACAACAACAAAAATAGAACATCCAACAGGACCACTCCTAACATCTCTAGACTAAAAACAAGATACAACTGCCAACAATTAACATTCCTAGCATCTCTAGACTAACAACAACAACAAAAATAGAACATCCAACAGGACCACAACTAAACCCCCTAGACTAACAACAACAAAAATATAACATCCAACGGGACCACTCCTAACATCTCTAGACTAACAACAAAAAAATAGAACATCCAGCAAGACCACTCCTAACTTCTCTAGACTAACAACAACAAAAATAGAACATCTAACAGGAACATTCTTAACATCCTTAAGACTATTAAAATATATAACATCCACCAGGTAACACTCCCAACATCTTTAATGCTATTAAAATATATAACATCCACCAGGTAAACACTCCCAACATCTTTAATACTATTAAAATATAGAACTGCCAAAAGGTAACACTCCCAACATCTTTAATACTATTAAAATATATAACATCCACCAGGTAACACTCCCAACATCTTTAATACTTTTAAAATATAGAACTGCCAACATCTTTAATAGTATTAAAATATATAACATCCACCAGGTAACACTCCCAACATCTTTAATACTATTAAAATATAGAACTGCCAACAGGTAACACTCCCAACATCTTTAATACTATTAAAATATATAACATCCACCAGGTAACACTCCCAACATCTTTAATACTATTAAAATATATAACATCCACCAGGTAACACTCCCAACATCTTTAATACTATTAAAATATATAACATCCACCAGGTAAACACTCCCAACATCTTTAATACTATTAAAATATATAACATCCACCAGGTAACACTCCCAACATCTTTAATGCTATTAAAATATATAACATCCACCAGGTAAACACTCCCAACATCTTTAATACTTTTAAAATATAGAACTGCCAACAGGTAACACTCCCAACATCTTTAATACTATTAAAATATAGAACTGCCAAAAGGTAACACTCCCAACATCTTTAATACTATTAAAATATATAACATCCACCAGGTAACACTCCCAACATCTTTAATACTTTTAAAATATAGAACTGCCAACAGGTAACACTCCCAACATCTTTAATACTATTAAAATATAGAACTGCCAAAAGGTAACACTCCCAACATCTTTAATACTATTAAAATATATAACATCCACCAGGTAACACTCCCAACATCTTTAATACTTTTAAAATATAGAACTGCCAACATCTTTAATAGTATTAAAATATATAACATCCACCAGGTAACACTCCCAACATCTTTAATACTATTAAAATATAGAACTGCCAACAGGTAACACTCCCAACATCTTTAATACTATTAAAATATATAACATCCACCAGGTAACACTCCCAACATCTTTAATACTATTAAAATATAGAACTGCCAACAGGTAACACTCCCAACATCTTTAATACTATTAAAATATATAACATCCACCAGGTAACACTCCCAACATCTTTAATACTATTAAAATATATAACATCCACCAGGTAACACTCCTAACATCTTTTCTCTGACTAGACTACATGATATACACTACGAGTAAAGCTTTTCTCTGACTAGACTACATGATATACACTACGAGTAAAGCTTTTCTCTGACACGTTTAACATGTAAGAAGTGTAGTAAGTTGTAATTCTCACAGAAGAGAACATAATTATAGCCAAACCTGATCCCCGTAGAGAAACTGCACCACCATTTCAGAATAGGCCATTCTATAAAATGTGATAGTTTGGTCAATAAAGTCTGGTATCCTATAATTCTCATTATTTGACTGACCTTACTCAACTGAAGATAATGGAGTTGGTGAGCAGGCTCAAAATGTATTCCTGGTCAATCAGCTCACACCTCACACCAGTGTAACCAATGGGACATCTGAAAACACAGTCAACGTATCAGCATGAATACAACGCTGTCAGACGTATTAGATGAATACAACGCTGTCAGACGTATTAGCATGAATACAACGCTGTCAAACGTATTAGCATGAATACAATGCTGTCAAAACTCTAATCATGAATACAACGCTGTCAGAAGTATCAGCCTGAATACAACGCTGTCAGAAGTAGCAGCCTGAATACAATGCTGTCCAAACTGTAAGCACGAATACAACGCTGTCAAACGTATCAGCCTGAATACAATGCTGTCAAAACTGTAAGCACGAATACAACGCTGTCAAATGTATTAGTATGAATACAATGCTGTCAAAACTCTAATCATGAATACAACGCTGTCAAAACTGTAAGCATGAATACAACGCTGTCAAACGTATTAGCATGAATACAATGCTGTCAAAACTCTAATCATGAATACAACGCTGTCAGAAGTATCAGCCTGAATACAACGCTGTCAGAAGTATCAGCCTGAATACAATGCTGTCAAACGTATCAGCATGAATACAACGCTGCTAAAACTATCAGCAAGAATACAAAGCTGTCAAAACTATCAACATATCCACAGGCAATCAAACTATCAACACATTCAGAACACAATCAAAAACTATCGGCATGTCTACAAACAGTCAGAAATATTAAAATGTTTACAACGCAGTCAGAACTATTAATATGTCTAAGGAAGTGTCAGAATTATTAAAATGTCCACAGTGCAGTCAGAACTGTCAACATGTCTACAACACCATCTGAACTGCAAATATGCCTACAACACAGTTAGAACTGTCAACATGTCTAAAATAGGGAACTGACAATGTTCACAACCTAGTCAAAACTAAAACAATGTCTACTGCACTGTAAGAACTATCAATATGCCAAGATTATAATCAGAACTATCAAATATTCATAGTTAAAACTATCGACAAGACCACAGTCAGAATTGTCAACAAGATAGCCATAACTATACAGAACTATCAACATGTCCACTGTCATAACTGTTCACATTGTAAATAACACAGAACTCTCAATATGCCTACACACAAACTTATCAGTATGTCTACAATACAGGCATATCAATATGTCCACAACACATTCAAAACTGTCAACATATCCACTACCCAATAAGAATCATGAATATTTTGGAACACAGTCATAATCAATGTTCCCTCTAAGGCGTACAGCAGTTTCAAAATTCCGCGCACAAGTTTTGGTAGCAAGCTCAAACAACCGCCAGTTCCGCGCACAAGTTTTGGTAGCAAGCTCAAACAACCGCCAGTTCCGCGCACAAGTTTTGGTAGCAAGCTCAAACAACCGCCAGTTCCGCGCACACAGGGAAAATACTAGAGAGAACGTTGGTTGTAAGTATTAATATGTTTACAGCACATTAGAACAACTGCATGTCCACAGGACAATAATCCACCAACATGACCACGAAAGAGTCAAAACTATCAACAGAAAGAGGAAGGTAAAGTCCATCAACATGATCACAGAGCAGTCAGAACTATGACAATGTCCATGGAACAGTAAAAAATCATCTACGTCTACAGAGCAGTCAAGCTTATCAAAATGTCTGCAACACATATATTACTATCTGCATCACACGTAATACTATAAACTTGTCAACAATATAGTCAGGACTAACACTAGTCAAGAAGACAGTCAGACCTATCCAGAGTTAGAGCTATCAACATATGAAGAAGACAAACAGAACTGTCAACCTATCTACGGTCAGAGCTATCAACATGTCAAGAAGTCAGAACTATCAATACATTAGAAGACAGTCAGAACTATATGTCAAGAAGACAGGACTACCAACATGTCAGAAGACAGAACTATCAACATGTCAGAACTATATATTCGTCAAGAAGACAAACCCATCAACACGTCAAGAATACAGAACTATCAACTTATTGAGAAGACAGAACTATTAAAATGCCGAGAAGAAACATTAATGTTCTTGTCAAGAACACAGAACTGTTAACAGTTGAAACTATCAAGAAGACCACAGTCAAAATTGTCAAAATATCAAAAAGACAGAACTATCAACTGTTAAAACTATCAACAAGACTACAGTCAGAATTGTCAACATGTCAAGAAGACAGTCAGAACTGTCAACATATTCACAGTTAGAACTGCCAAACATGTCAAGAAGACAAGTGGTAATAGCATTTCGTCCCCTTTAAGTGTTTTCTGCTTAAAGTGGTTGTAGCATTTCGTCCCCTTTAAGTGTTTTCTGCTTACAGTGGTTGTAGCATTTCGTCCCCTTTAAGTGTACTGCTGTAACTGGTAGTAACATTTCGTCCCCTTTAAGTGTACTGCTTTAAGTGGCAGTACTATTCCCCCCAATCCTTTAAGTGCACTACTTTAAGTGGTAGAGATTTTCTCCCTTTAAGTGTACTGCTTTAAATAGTAGTATCCTTTTCCTCATTTAAGTGCATTGCTTTAAGTGCTAATACCTTTTTGCCCTTTAATTCAACTGCTGTAAGTGATATCAGTTTTAAGCCCGTTAAGTGAGCTGCTTTAAGCGGTTATAGTTTTTTGTCCTTTAAGTGAGCTGCTTTAAGTGGTAATTGTTTTTCACTCTTTAAGTAAGAGAGCTGCCTTAAGCGGTAACAGTCTTTCGCCCTTTGAGTGTACTGCTTTAATCGTCGGCAGCTTTATTCGCACATCACCAAGTCAATACAGCTGAGTGAACTTAAGGTCAAACTCCAGCAACGTGCACCTGGCAATAGGAATGCAAAGATTCCTTGGTGGAAATAGGACGTTAATGGAGATTACAATCCGACGGACTGAATTAGATCTGCTTCTGGATGTTTGCGTTCTTAAAATGCTATTTAGCATGCATCATCAGTTGACAACTGTTTACAATCAAACAACCAGTTTTATTTTATGTGTCGGTTAGATAAGAATATTTTTAACTCGTAAGATGACTCGTAAGATGCTGATTGAGTAAAATTGGTGTTACACATAATTTTATACTCTAGTAAATCTGTTTTTAAACGCCTGTCAGCCGACATCTAGATAGGTGTTACACATAATTTTATACTCTAGTAAATCTGTTTTTAAACGCCTGTCAGCCGACATCTAGATAGGTGTTACACATAATTTTATAGTCTAGTAAGTCTGTTTTTAAATGCCTGTCAGCCGACATCTAGATAGGTGTTACACATAATTTTATAGTCTAGTAAGTCTGTTTTTAAATGCCTGTCAGCCGACATCTAGATAGGTTTTACACATAATTTTATAGTCTAGTAAGTCTGTTTTTAAATGCCTGTCAGCCGACATCTAGATAGGTGTGTTGCGTATTAATCAGCCTATACATTGAGCTAACAGCATTGCTCTTAATTAGCTAATACCTTTAACTCTCATCGTTTTATTGATCAGTGAATATACCTTTAGATATTAACAGTTTTATTGATCAGTGAACATACCTTTAGATATCAACAGTTTTATTGATCAGTGAATATACCTTTAACTATCATCATTTTATTGATAAGCGAATATACCTTTAGATATCAACAGTTTTATTAATCAGTGAATATACTTTTAACTATCATCAGTTTATTGATCAGTGAAAATACCTTTAGATATCATCATTTTATTGATCAGTGAATATACCTTTAGATATCATCATTTTATTGATCAGTGAATATACCTTTAGATATCATCATTTTATTGATCAGTGAATATACCTTTAGATATCAACAATTTTATTGGTTAGTCAATAGCTTTAAGTAGCAAACGGTGTTACTGTTCAGGCAATAGCTAGAAAACAACAGGGTTCTGTATTGATAACAATTGTATTATCACTTCTTGTCATGTATCTGTAACAAGTTAACACTTCTTGTCATGTATCTGTAACGAGTTAACACTTCTTGTCATGTATCTATAGCGAGTTAACACTTCTTGTCATGTATCTGTAACGAGTTAACATTCTTGTCATGTATCTGTAGCGAGAAAAAAACAATGAATAGTTCTTAATCTATTTATATGAGGAGTAATACGAAATGTATTAGTTTTTAAATCTAGGATCAGAAAACAAGTTGAGCACATTTAAGTCATATATCTGCACACAAAGAAGAATATAAATTGTTAGTAAATGATATTTGCAGTAATGTAAACTGTTTTAGTTGATATAATAATGTACTGAATGCAGTAATGTAAACTGTTTTAGTTGGTATAATTAAGTACTGGATGCAGTAATGTAAACTGTTTTAGTTGATATATAAAGTACTGGATGCAGTAATGTAAACTTTCAGTTGATATAATAATGTAACGTAATGTAAAGGAATATTTAATTCGTAGGAGATAATCATCAACTGAAAGTGTTACGCAAGTCGGTAGAATACGAGATAAACGTCAGTTAAAAGTGTTACGAAGTTTTAGTACACGAGATAAATCATGAACTGAAAGTGTTACGCAAGTCTTCAGAATACGAGATATATCTATTACATCTGTAGAGTGCAATCCAATATAATAAAAAATTGTTTAGTTAAAAATATAGGCATTACTTAAAATTTCTTTTCAGAATACATGCACGTTCCAATGCCTTTAAATTAATTCGCTACAGTACAAATTCCGACTTTAAACGATTGCAAAATACGTAATTTCCAGCAACAGATACTGGCTAGTTAATTGGGAATTTAAGTTGTTTTCTGGTCGATACCAGGAGTTAGATATCACAACAGCCTTCATTGGCTGGAACGGGTCTCGGCGACTGGATACTGAGTGCCAGTCAACGGTATCAAATCGTTAGCGCTAGTTTATTGGTAGCTTCATGTTTCACAGATTCAGTTTATATCACAATAACAGATAAAAGTTGAGTGCTGGGCTTACCGTAAGTTTAGCTTTAGAGGCACTGGTGGGCCAATGTAACATAGCTTTAAAGACATTGTTTAGCCAATAAAAAGAAGGTTTTACACTGGTAGCCAATATAACCGAATTTTATTAAAAGACATTGTTTAGTCAATATAAGTAAGAATTTATACTAATGAGCAAATATAACCGAGTTTTCTTTAAAGATATTGTTTAGCCAATATAAACAAGTTTTTCTATTGGTGGGCCAGTATAATATTGCTTTTAAGACATTGTTTAACCAGTATAACACCACACACACACACACATAATATATAAGCATTCATTATTTTAACTGGTCAATATGATCATTACATTATCTGATCATAATGAACATTACCTTAATTGGTTAAAACGATCATAATTAAAGCAATAATTACATTAACTGATCAAAACAATCATTATATTATCTGGTCAAACAATCATAGTTAAAACAATCATTACATTAACTGGTCAAAACAATCATTACATTAACTGGTCAAAACAATCATTACATTAACTGGTCAAAACAATCATTACATTAACTGGTCAAAACAATCATTACATTAACTGGTCAAAACAATCATTACATTAACTGGTCAAAACGATCGTTCACCAAACCTCTGTTCGCTAGTCTGTCTTTTAACTACTTTAATTACATTCTGACGCCATTTATTGTGACACGAATTACGAGCGAGATTTCCATTGTTGGGAAATATTTCTGTGTGGTCCGATTCCAACTCTCTTCCTGGTACCAATCATCAGTAGTGCGTAGCAGTTTCAGCCCAGTGAAATAAACAATTAACCACTGTTAGCAACATTTTTCACTTAGGCAAACATCAATCACAAACTATTCCACATTTTCCACATTTAGCAGGCTCTTTTTTCATTTAAAGCCAACGTCAGTCCGAAATTATCATGTGCAGCTAGCAGTACTTTTTACTTAAGGCAAACGTCTGTCCGAAATTATCATGTGCAGCTAGCAGTACTTTTTACTTAAGGCAAACGTCTGTCCGAAATTATCATGTGCAGCTAGCAGTACTTGTTACTTAAGGCAAACGTCTGTCAAATAGATATCAGCAACAGTTTAACTACTTCATGAACTATTAAAGCTAAGTGGGATATGTCCCAGTAATTAGCAGAACAGACAGTAATATTGTGTATATAGCCATTCAGAATTCGGGCTAAACGGAATAGATTGACTCTAATAATCCGCGCATTATTAATGTTTCTTTCTATTACTATGAGTTGTTATTAAATTTGTTATCTTACCCATTGTTACATAATTGTTTGTAGCACGACTGGAGGGATTAGCTAGCTGGGGGGCTGAGCCATAATAAAGGATCATAAATCTTAATGTTGAGATAATGTTGCTATCTTGGGCAAGTCAACAGATTATCTAGCGAGGTGTCATTGAGTAATAGCCTGAATCTTCTGGCATTTTCGTATGGATAAGTTAGGCCGTCTGGCTGTTGCTATTGTTAGAGATTACTCAATAATCAATATTGATAACTGGAAATCTAAAATAGGACAGAGTCGTTAAACCTAGACTGGACATGTGACAGTGTGTGTGTGTGTGTGTGTGCTTTATTTATTAGCATTGGTAAAGTAACTTCTATTGTTTATTATTATTTGGTGATAGATGTATGTTATGCAATACTGTTTATAGGTAGTGGTGTTTAGTATGGCTGTTTTTCGATTGGCCCTATTGTGTTATTTATTAGCGTTGGTAATTAATTGTATACTGTATATTAGAATTGGATATGTTATGTAGTAGTTTTCTTTGTGGTGTGTTTATGTAGCAGAGTGTGTAGATGTGTGATACCTAGGGTGACTTGCATTCATACGATCAATTCCAATTATTTGTAACTTTGTGTCTTAATCCATCTATGAGTACTGGGGAGAAGTAGACAATGGAGCAGTTAGAAATGTGACGATAATCCATCTATGAGTTCCTGGGGAGAAGTAGACAATGGAGCAGTTAGATATGTGACGACAGCGTCTGTAGTCAATCTCGTCACCAACGGACCAATCAAACTACTGCACCAAGACTAGACATGACGACGACACTGACTACACAACAACCACAAAGATTGTACTAACTATTAGCAATATTTCATACAGTACAAAGAAAAAAGAGATAAATTTACAGGAACAATTTTCCAGTTATTGGCCAATCCGGTATTTTTATTTCTTAATATGATTCATTACATTTCTGACTTACTATGATTCATTATATTTCTGACTTACTATGATTCATTATATTGGTATATGTGATTTTGGTGATGTTTTGGGGGGTTTATTAGTGATTGGGTGGTGAATTGTAGTAGGTGATTGGGTGATGAATGGTAGTTGGGGTCTTTCTTTTGTACAGAAGTTTGATTTCTGCTGTGTGGATTGGTGTGATTAGTGGCATTCCGTATTTTGCTCCTCTGTCTTCAATCCACATTTTGTGGCTGGGGATCTATACAATTTTGTTATATGTTTGTATATTTGGTTGGTGATTTGTGTTCTTATAGTCTGAAGGGAATTTGTTAGATTTTGTAGTGATGTTAGTGAGTCTGTAAGTATGAGTATTTGTGTCTGTGTGGGTGTGTTATTTATTGCTAAGGCCAATGACCACTATACTAGCTTGTCTGGAAGGTAGGATGTCAGTGACTACTATATTAGCCTGCCTGGACAGGTGTCAGTGATCGCTAGCTTGCCATGAGGGTAGGGTGTCAGTGACCTCTAAACTAGATTGCCTGAAAGGTAGGGTGCCAGTGATCAATAGAACAGCTTGTCTGGAAGATAGGTGTCAATGACCACGATACCATGCTGGATTGTCAGTGTTCACTATACAGGCTTGCTGGATGGTAGGTTGTCTGTGTTCACTATACAGGCTTGCTGGATGGTAGGTTGTCTGTGTTCACTATACAGGCTTGCCATGAAGGTAGGTTGTCTGTGTTCACTATACTAGCTTGCTTTGAAGGTAGAAGGTAGGTTGTCAGTGACCACAATACTTTGCTTGTCTGGAATTGTTATGTCCCTGTTGACATGACTTCCGCAATTAGATTTACTGGACATTGTTAAAATGCGAAACAAACTATTTTTTAATCTTGAGAAAATTTATTACACTTCATGTTCATGTCAGCACTTAAAATTTCAATATATTCAGTAAAAATTGATTATAATTATTCTCACTGACAATCATGCCATTAAATTACTTTCTTAAAAAATATTTTTTATGTTTTCTGTAATCTAGTGTTCACTTAAAACATAAGACACCTTGGGATTTCTTGGACTGAAGACTTTCACATCAAATTGTTGAGTGAAGGACAGGACATGTCTACAACGAGCCACGCCTACGCACGGGCTGTTCGACCAATCGAACGCAAGCGTATTTACATATACATGACAACTGACATGCTGACACACGTGATTGTATCGCCCCTGTTCGTTCATGTTCAAGTTAACCTACTAGGCTGGTGAACACCTGGCCACTATACCAGCCGAGCGGAATTTTAACAGCATACAGCAAAACTAAAACGCCCACGCACGGCGTGTCCCTTTCTCTTCATCTTAAGGCTAAGCCATTCACACTTCATTCACTCAATCCTTTAACACTTCATCACTTAAGGCTAAGCCATTCACACTTCATTCACTCAATCCTTTAACACTTCATCACTTAAGGCTAAGCCATTCACACTTCATTCACTCAATCCTTTAACACTTCATCACTTAAGGCTAAGCCATTCACACTTCATTCACTCAATCCTTTAACACTTCATCACTTAAGGCTAAGCCATTCACACTTCATTCACTCAATCCTTTAACACTTCATCACTTAAGGCCAATCCATTCACACTTCATTCACTCAATCCTTTAACACTTCATCCGCACAGAAGATCATTTCGTCCTGCCCAAATACGAAGAATGTGTTGATCTCTCCAACTCTCTGAGCACTTCATAACAGGATAAGGCTAAACCAGTTGTTTTTCCTTCCTTTAGTTTACATCTCTTTCATAGTGCGACGTATTTACATCTCTTTCACAGTGCGACGTAGTTTACATCTCTTTCATAGTGCGACGTATTTTACATCTCTTCACAGTGCGACGTAGTTTACATCTCTTCACAGTGCGACGTATTTTACATCTCTTCACAGTGCGACGTAGTTTACATCTCTTTCATAGTGCGACGTATTTTACATCTCTTCACAGTGCGACGTATTTTACATCTCTTTCATAGTGCGACGTATTTTACATCTCTTCACAGTGCGACGCAGTTTACATCTCTTCACAGTGCGACGTATTTTACATCTCTTCACAGTGCGACGTAGTTTACATCTCTTTCATAGTGCGACGTATTTTACATCTCTTCACAGTGCGACGTATTTTACATCTCTTTCATAGTGCGACGTATTTTACATCTCTTCACAGTGCGACGCAGTTTACATCTCTTCACAGTGCGACGTATTTTACATCTCTTCACAGTGCGACGTAGTTTACATCTCTTTCATAGTGCGACGTAGTTTACATCTCTTCACAGTGCGACGTAGTTTACATCTCTTCACAGTGTGACGTAGTTTACATCTCTTCACAGTGTGACGTAGTTTAAAATATCAAGACTACATGAATTAACTGAATATCTAGACTACCTGCAAAAACTAAATACCGACTACTGGCTGCAGTCAAGACTACGTGCATAATGTGAATATCGAGAAATTGCATGAACTGAATACCGATTACTGACTGCCGTCAAGACTACCCGCATGAACTGAATACCGACTACTGACTACCATCAAGACTACCCGCATGAACTGAATACCGACTACTGACTGCCGTCAAGACTACCCGCATGAACTGAATACCGACTACTGACTGCCGTCAAGACTACCCGCATGAACTGAATACCGACTACTGACTGCCGTCAAGACTACCCGCATGAACGTCAGAAGTAGATCTAGTTCTGTACAACATCAAAACTTTATCGGGTCTGCTACTGCTAGAGAAGTTACAAGATCAAACACGCACGTACTCATGTGTTTATATTCCAAAATGTCTGTCTGTGATATATCATCTCGCTGCACTCACATTACTAATTATGTTCCATTCGTTTCTTGTAGAGAGAAAAAAACAACGAAACACTGCATTTTACTCAAGAGAAAAAGCGCGACAAGACCCAGCAGTGCAAGTGGGACGTGATGAGTGAATGAGGACTCAATGGAACGTGATGAGTGAATGAGGAGTCAATAGGACGTGATGAGTGAATGAGGAGTCAATGGGACGTGATGAGTGAATGAGAGTCATGAGTAAGTTAGGAGTCAACGGGACGTGATGAGTGAATGAGTCATGAGTAAGTGAGGAGTCAATGGGACCTGGTGAGTGAATGAGGAGCCAATGGGACGTGATGAGTGAATGAGAGTAACAACTGTCATCATCTTTTGTCTGCCCACATGATAATATCTTGTTTTTCTGTCTGTCCACAAGGTACTAGCATGTCTTTATGTCTGCCCACATGGTAATATCTTGTTTTTCTGTCTGTCCACAAGGTACTAGCATGTCTTTCTGTCTGCCCACATGGTAATATCTTGTTTTTCAGACTGTCCACCGGGTAAGAGCATGTCTTTCTGTCTGTCCACTGGGTAAAGTCATGCTTTCCTCTCAGGTCCACAGTAAAATCTAAAACTAAATCTCTACGTCAGATCTACAATAAAATCTAAAACCAATCTCTACGTCAGGTCCACAGTAAAATCTAAAACTAAATCTCTATGTCAGATCCACGTAAAATCTAAAACCAAATGTCTACGTCAAGTAAAAGTTCGTTGATAACATCGGGTTCAGACACTTCTTTATGGTTTCATTCCTTCAGGTTCAAAACACTTGTTTGTTCTCACTCCCCTCGATTCGAAACAATCCTGTTTGGTCTCAGTCCTCCGGATTCGAAACAATCCTGTTTGGTCTCACTCCTCCAGATTCGAAACAATCCTGTTTGGTCTCATTACATCGGATTTGAAACAGTCCTGTTTGGTCTCACTACTTCGGGTTCGAAACATGCATTTTAGGACTCAAGACAAACATCCCTGTCAGATCTGTCGTACACTTCTGCAAGAAGCAAACGAATGTTTACGCAATATGTAGGTGAAAGTAAGCGCTAAATTGTTTTTGATATCAATATCTAGCTACCTGGAACGAACTGCTGCTCTAACTCAGAGAGAAGGAGAAGATTATACAGGAAGACTACCTATATCGATTTTAGAAAAACTTTAAGTTTGCTTGTAATTGCATATTTGGAAATTCATTTTTGCTCCATAATTAAATTTGCTTCTTGCTTCCATGTGTTACAGATCAGTTGGTTGATTTATATTATTTTATTGATCGTAAATAGTTTGTCTTTGTGCTGATAATGAATGTACAGCGTTGAGTTTCTTTAAGAGGAAATGCTAGGTTAAGCTATGGTCGTAACATAATTAGAAGGTCTAAAGACAGCATTTCAAGAAGTGTAGCATATTTTGAAACCTTTTAGTAAATACATCGATAATACAATAATGTTCTATTTTTATGAATGTAATATAAATACAGTGATACTGAAATATTGTTTTATCACTGATGTATTAGTATAAACGACGTAACGTTACATCTGTGACAGAAATTATCCAAAGAAATATTATATTTTTAATATTAGTATAATTTTTATATAGAACCTGTGACACAACGCCACCCTAGTTATTGGTATGCGTGTTATAACAAATATATTTGTATAGTGAATTTCAAGTATATATTTGAACTGATATATGACCGGCAAAACCACAGAACAATTAATAAAACTGATGTAACGCAATTTCGAGCACCTCGTTTTCAACTGGCCATGAAATAGAACATCATTGTTCTGTACCTGGCCATGAAATAGAACATCATTGTTCTTTACCTGGCCATAAAATAAAACATCATTGCTCTTCACCTGGCCATGAAATAGAAAATCATTGTTCTTTACCTGGCCATAAAATAAAACATCATTGTTCTTTACCTAGCCATAAAATAAAACATTATTGTTCTTCATCTGGCATGAAATAGAACATCATTGTTCTTCACCTGGCCATGAAATAGAACATCATTGTTCTTTACCTGGCCATAAAATAAAACATAATTGTTCTTTACCTAGCCATAAAATAAAACATTATTATTCTTCATCTGGCCATGAAATAGAACATCATTGTTCTTTACCTGACCATGAAATAGAACATCATTGTTCTTCACCTGGCCATGAAATAGAACATCATTGTTCTTCACTTGGCCATAAAATAAAGCATCATTGTTCTTTACCTGGCCATAAAATAAAACATCATTGTTCTTTACCTAGCCATAAAATAAAACATTATTGCTCTTCATCTGGCCATGAAATAGAACATCATTGTTCTTTACCTGACCATGAAATAGAACATCATTGTTCTTTACCTGGCTATAAAATAAAACATCATTGTTCTTTACCTGGCCATGAAATAGAACATCATTGTTCTTTACCTGACCATTAAATAAAACATCACTGTTCTATACCTGACCATGAAATAGAACATCATTGTTCTTTACCTGACCATGAAATAGAACACAATTGTTCTTTACCTGGCCATAAAATAAAACATCATTGTTCTTCACCTGGCCATGAAATAGAACATCATTGTTCTTTACATGGCCATGAAAAAAGATATCATTGTTCTTCACCTGGCCATGAAATAGAACATCATTGTTCTTCACCTGGCCATAAAGTAAAGCATCATTGTTCTTTACCTGGCCATAAAATAAAACATCATTGTTCTTTACCTATCCATAAAATAAAACATTATTGTTCTTCCTCTGGCCATGAAATAGAACATCATTGTTCTTTACCTGACCATGAAATAGAACATCATTGTTCTTTACCTGGCCATAAAATAAAACATCATTGTTCTTTACCTGGCCATGAAATAGAACATCATTGTTCTTTACCTGACCATGAAATAAAACATCACTGTTCTCTACCTGACCATGAAATAGAACATCACTGTTCTCTACCTGACCATGAAATAGAACATCAGTGTTCTTTACCTGGCCATGAAATAGAATATCTTTGTTCTTTACCTGACCCATGAAATAGAAAATCATTGTTCTTTACCAGACCATGAAATAGATGATTGCTGCAATAGACTTTCACGCAATTTTGTAAGAAAGTCACGAGTTTATTGTCACAATATAATTGTCAGTTCTTCGTATGTTTCTCTTGCATGTTGTAGAGCACTGATGAACTGCTATTCTCTAAGTTAATCTGGTGCTCCTTCACCATATTAATTCCCTCAAGCAAAACAACAATCTAGCAATTTCCGGCCTTCTTTGTACCAGAAATTATAAGATACAGTCGAGCATGCCTTGCCTCAATACATAGTACACTGGGGTAGACCTCATATCTACCACAGCCTTGCCTCAATACTTAGTAGACCTTCTCATATCTACCACAGCCGCAGAAGTTTTTATTCAGTAAACAGAGATATTCTGGTGAAAACATAAAAGGCTGTTTCTTCCCTGTAAAATATAATCCGGGAACAAATGCAAAGTTTCCAGTTTATCCATTCTTTCTTACATTCAAGTCTCAAATTATAGTTTCCTGCAACAGTATTTATTAGCCAGTTACATGCATGAGCATTAAGCTCATTAATATTTATGTTCTATACAGTGTTGCTCGACATTAGTTGAACATTGATGTGAAAGAATTGTTGCAATGGTGTTGTCCTTGAATGTGCTATATATCCTTTGGTGTTTACATCGTGAGTGAAAATGCTATATCGGTATTAAAACTGGATTCGCTGTATATCTAAAGATCAAATTGTTAATTGGCTTGACTGCAAAGATGCTGAGTGTTAATAATGCTATTGAAAGGTATTTCTCATCACAGCAAAGCGGCTAACACTAGAGGTATATGAAAGGATCGAGGGATTACTGTAGCTATATGTAGGCAAGGACCAAGAAATTATTGTAGCTATATGTAGGCAAAGGACCAAGAAATTATTGTAGCTATATGTAGGCAAAGGACCAAGAAATTATTGTAGCTATATGTAGGCAAGGGACTAAGAAATTATTGTAGCTATATGTAGGCAAGGGACCAAGAAATTATTGTAGCTATATGTAGGCAAAGGACCAAGAAATTATTGTAGCTATATGTAGGCAAGGGACTAAGAAATTATTGTAGCTATATGTAGGCAAGCGACCAAGAAATTATTGTAGCTATATGTAGGCAAGAGACCAAGAAATTATTGTAGCTATGTAGACAAGAACAAAGAGAGTATTGTAGCTATGTAGGCAAGGACCAAGAGATTATTGTAACTGTATGTAGCAAGGGCCAAATCTATGTAGGCAAGAACAAAGAGAGTATTGCTGCATCTTATTCTGAACAATTTTACACCAAGTACAATGAGTTAGGTAGCTAGTAGTGCCCAGATTAATAGTAAGCTGATTATTTAGTAATGTCCGAGGTAAAAGTGAACTATTTAGCTAATGCAGTCGAAACTATTCAGTTAGAATAGCCCTAATGGTATAAACTCACTGTCCTAGGAATAACAGACATGAACAGCTGACAGTTGATCGCAGAAATGAAAAGCATGCTACGTGCTTTCCACAGGTCATTATCATCATGTCCGGACTGAGCGCGCCAAACGTTCCCCAAGAACTGGAATGACTTTCAGCATATTTCTGGTTCCTGAGAGAAAATGCAGCCTGTATGAATGTCAGAGAGATTTTAGGATTGCTTGTGAATACTGATGAAAATGGCATCCTATGCCTATTTATCCGTGAGAAATGGGGGGAAAGACACAATTTGTCCAATAGAAGTAGGGGGACACAATTTGTCCGAGAGAATTTGGGGGTCCACAATTTGTCCGAGAGAAGTTGGGGGGACACAATTTGTCCGAGAGAAGTTGGGGGGGACAATTTGTCCGAGAGAAATTTGGGCGGGGGACACAATTTGTCCGAGAGAAGTTGTGGGGACACAATTTGTCCGAGAGAAATTTGGGCGGGGGACACAATTTGTCCTAGGGAAGTTGGTGGGGACACAATTTGTCCGAGAGAAATTTGGGCGGGGGACACAATTTGTCCTAGGGAAGTTGGTGGGGACACAAGTTGTCCGAGGGAAGTTGGTGAGGACACAATTTGTCTGAGAGAAGGGGAGGGGGGAAAATTGAGTACACAATTTGTCTGAGAGAAGGGGGGGAATAGGGAGTATACAATTTGTCTGAGAAAAGGGGTGGTGGAATAGGGAGTACACAATTTGTCTGAGAGAAGGGGGGAAAGTGAATCAAATCTATTGAAATAGACATGTCACGAAAGAAGGTGAAAAAAACTTTTCACGTTTGTAGGGCGACGAAGGAAAACAGTCAAGTTTAACTCATGACTGACTATACAAAAATAACCCTATCTTCTTACATTTGTAGGGTGATGAGAGAAACACGGTCAAATTAAACTCATGACTATAAAATTTAAAACGACAAGTAACCCGTACCTTGTCAAGTTTTTCAGGCTGTGTGAGAACACAAGAAAACTTCGTTAAACGTGATTTTTTGTAAATCAAATAGAAAATCAGTATAATTACAATTTGTCACGTCCAGTATGGGGTGAGTAAAATCAGTATAATCACAATTTGTCATGTCCAGTATGGATGAGTAAAATCAGTATAATCACAATTTGTCATGTCCAGTATGGATGAGTAAAATCAGTATAATCACAATTTGTCACGTCCAGTATGGGGTGAGTAAAATCAGTATAATTACAATTTGTCACGTCCAGTATGGGGTGAGTAAAATCAGTATAATCACAATTTGTCATGTCCAGTATGGATGAGTAAAATCAGTATAATCACAATTTGTCACGTCCAGTATGGGGTGAGTAAAATCAGTATAATCATAATTTGTCACGTCCAGTATGGGGTGAGTAAAATCAGTATAATCATAATTTGTCACGTCCAGTATGGGGTGAGTAAAATCAGTATAATCACAATTTGTCATGTCCAGTATGGATGAGTAAAATCAGTATAATCATAATTTGTCACCTTCATATAGGTAGAGACAATCAAGCACAAACTGAGCATGACGTAACACAAAATGTATAACCACAGCTTATATTATAGTCATGAGACAATGCAAATCAAACTTAGTGTGATGTAATATTATAGTCATGAGACAATGCAAATCAAACTTAGTGTGATGTAATATTATAGTCATGAGACAATGCAAATCAAACTTAGTGTGATGTAATATTATAGTCATGAGACAATGCAAATCAAACTTAGTGTGATGTAATATTATAGTCATGAGACAATGCAAATCAAACTTAGTGTGATGTAATATTATAGTCATGAGACAATGCAAATCAAACTTAGTGTGATGTAATATTAAAATCAGCATAATCACAACCTGTCATGTTTATTTTGATGGGGAGAGATCTATCCAAGTGTCGGTGATATGTGACGTCCTATAAACAACTAAGACATTTCTTTTAAGAATGTACGAACTAAAGCAAATGTTTTATGTCTATCTGAAACTAGACCTAGATTATAGTTAAGTTAGTTTGTATGTTTAGCACCTGTACGCCTTTCAAGAGGTTAATGATCATAGACGGTTAATATATGATTATCTGTGATGAGGTAATGTATGGAATATTCCTCTGTTTAAATAACTGACAGGGGAAAAAAGCCGTAGGTTTTAAATAATTGCAAGAAAAAATTCCGTTTTCTTTTGAAAGAAAACATGTATATTATATTTTATGACGCGAATTGAATATTTAAAAAAAGAAATTGACTGATGGTAGGGATTTAGTAGTCGTAATGAAAGTCTTGGTTGTGTGTGTGTGTGTGTGTCTTATGTGGCTATGTTAGTAGCCGCACTGCCACTAGGCAAGTTAGTGGTCTTATGTGGCTATGTTAGTAGCCGCACTACCACTAGGCGAGTTAGTAGTCTCTAAGGCCTGCAAGGTGACATGCGCAGCACTACCCTTACGGAAGTGAAAAATTATCTTACAATATTTTACTTATGGAAGTGTTTTGCATTTTGGTAAAACATAGTACATATGCATATAGAACATTAATGGACAGAATAAGGATACGTTAATTTAGGGGTTGTCTGTTAGTTTTATTCAAGACGATGTTCTCATTTTATCTGACAAACAACAACAAACAGAAGAACACTCTTTACTTGCGCCGTAGTCTGTCACTGCTGGATAGTTGTGATTGTGTACAAGTTAAGAAAAAGGTAATAGTATTCGTCCCCTCCCTCTCACACTCCCTTCCCTTCTCTTTCTCGCGCTCTCTCTCTCTCCCCACACATACACACACACACACACACACACACACACACACACACACACACACACACACGTCCCATTTCCTTAGTATAAGTGAGTGCGTGCGTGTATGTGTGTATGAATGCATCAGTGTCAGTTTGGAGGCGTTCCTGTGGATTTTTTGGTAGAAAATGAAGTAAACATAAACATTTTTAAACAGCTACATGTCCGCTTTTAGACAGAAAGTGGTAAAAGCCGGAAACAGAAGAAAAACATGATAAGACGGCTACACGTCTGCTTTTAGACAAGAAGTTGTAACAACCGGAAGCAGAAAAAACAACGTGGAATTTACTATCAGCGCTATTCGTGCAAAACTCCACAAATCATCGCCAGGACAGGTGTGATCTTGAATACACAATGTCTATCGATTCATGATGATCTGCGTTGGCAAAAACTAGTGAACTTTTAAAATAAATTCTTTTACTGCTTTGGTGTTATTTTCCTATTCAAATTCCTCTAAGTTTGTTCATTTTCCGTCATCACCGTAACAGGCATGGCAAGTTTTGTTTCCACCAAGAATACGCCGCAAATCAAATCTTTGGTTTTTACCAAGGACTTGTCTTGTTTTTCTCACGAAATAAGCTAATCATATCCCGAGTTTCACCTGTTTCTGTTTTTCACTCAAAATAAT
The DNA here is from genome assembly GCA_028829895.1 of Sinotaia quadrata. Taxonomy (NCBI): domain Eukaryota; kingdom Metazoa; phylum Mollusca; class Gastropoda; order Architaenioglossa; family Viviparidae; genus Sinotaia; species Sinotaia quadrata. The sequence goes on along the minus strand of CM054177.1, from coordinate 39,930,356 downwards.
CTAATCATATCCTGACTTCACCTTGGTTCTGTTTTTCACTGAAACTAAGATAATTATATCCCATATGTCACTTTGGAGTTGTCTTGTTTTTCACTCAAAATAAGCTAATTATATCTTGGGTTTCACTATGGAGTTGTCTTGTTTTTCACTCAAAATAAGCTAATTATTATATCTTGGGTTTCACTATGGAGTTGTGGTCTCTGGATTGCTGACTCATCGCGAAAATGAACATTTCCACAGCTACAGATTTAATTACAGCCTTCTGATGATCTGGTGATAGTTATTCATGATGTTCACTACTAACTGATGGTAGGGATTATACTACTATTCATTTTCCTGAAATGTTGTCTGAAGTTAAACGTGACTTTAACGGAGTCAATCAGTTACAATAAAAGATGTACTTAAAATGGTATTTGGACAATTTTTTTGTACTAAGATAGATAGATGCTACAACCATGTTGCTTTGTTTTCATGAGACTAATTTCAAATCAATGACGTCAACTAAGCAATAGCTTTTGTTAAGCGTATGATAGCGTAGTTATTGCAAGTTAATGTTCTAATTGTTCGGTATAGTGTTTTTATTTAGAAATATTTAATATAGTTGAAAATGATGTGTATCTTATGAAAGTGATGATGTGACTTGTATGTCATTATCGTTGTCAAATGAAATGTATCGTTAGTTGTTCTGTAAATAAAGCCGGAAGGAGTGGAATTAATAAAGCATATATTTACAGAGGCATTCCAATTCAAGCATTTCCATCTCTATCACATTTCCCTAATAAACATGCCAAATTAAGTTTTGTTTCATTTTTCATTTCGTTTCTAATACCACAATCTTTATTATATAAAATTATTGCTTTATATATTTGTTAATGTGTTAAGGAAAGTAATGGAGAGGTGAACACACTTGTGAGAAGAAAAGCTTGACAGTCTTTGCGATTGCATTTCCAGCAAGGGCCAATTGTCATTTCAAATACTTTCAAGGATGTACATTCAAAGAGTATGAGAAAAATTAATATTTATTGCTACTATGAGTAAAAGTACCGATCAATACTTCTCTAAATAAAAATATTGTTCAATACCTCTCTAAATGAAAGTACTGATCAATACTTTTCTAAATAAAAATACTGCTCAGTAGTTCAGTGCAGTCTGGGCGTGTCCTTGTTGTGTTGTGTATGAAGGATTCGTTAAAATAATGAAAATTGTTAAATCCAGATGTTAGGTCTTTTGAAAGTTTTATTGACAGTTGCATTTTCTAAATCCTCTGTAGCTTATCTAAATAGAAAGTAAACATCACCCTCGATAATGACCATGCAAGTTTTATTGACAGTTGCTTTTTCTAAATCTACTCTAGCTTGTCTAAACAGAAAGTAAACATCACCCTAATAATCATCATGAAAGTTTTATTGTTTTTTATCTTTAGCCTTATCCTATACAAATATCCATGGCAACCTTCCTAGTGTTTAAGCTTCATGTAAATGACAGCGATCTATTTACTTTATTCTTCAGTTTAATTGTTCACAAGTCAAGCATCACCAGATGTCACGCCTGGTTAGTCTGTTGTGAAATGCTGAGTTTATTCCCTGACGGAAACCAGTCACTTGGTCTCGGTTGTGTTGCGCATGCTGGGTTCTCAATGCGATACCTTATCAGGTGGATTTGTGGGTATGCAAGATCTAAGCCGGGTACACACCTTTAGTTTCAACTACAAAGGCAAGAACTAAAACAGGAACAGTCGGCAGCCATATCTTCATGAAGCAATATGCACTCACTGCCTTCACAAACCTTGACATTTCTTTGTCTTCAAGTAATGTTTTATTCATCGGCTGACAGGAAATGTGGAAGTGAAATATTATCCGTGAAAAACGTTGACTTTTTCTTTTTTTCATTTTATGTAATTAAAACGTTTTAAATTTTCATAATGCATTAGCAGCTAATATTTATTGTAAAGACAGACAATACACTTTCAGAGCATGATTGTCGTTATCGTCGTGAAGACTGATTTTGTTCATACACCTCTCTCATCATCACTCCTGTTATATCGCTCTTTATTTTATGTTCTTATTATCACTCCTGTTATATCGCTCTTTATTTTACCTTATTATCACTCCTGTTATATCGCTCTTTATTTTACGTTCTTATTATCACTCCTGTTATATCGCTCTTTATTTTACGTTCTTATTATCACTCCTGTTATATCGCTCTTTATTTTACGTTCTTATTATCACTCCTGTTATATCGCTCTTTATTTTACGTTCTTATTATCACTCCTGTTATATCGCTCTTTATTTTACGTTCTTATTATCACTCCTGTTATATCGCTCTTTATTTTACGTTCTTATTATCACTCCTGTTATATCGCTCTTTATTTTACGTTCTTATTATCACTCCTGTTATATCGCTCTTTATTTTACGTTCTTATTATCGCTTCTTAGATTTCTTGTTGATTATTACTTTTTTTTTTTGTCAATCAGTTTTATTATTCCTAATTATCGCTCCAAGTTAAAATTCTTCATTATCACTACTTTCTGTAACTCCATGTTATCACTCATTTAGTCATTATATTTCCTTATTCTCATACAGTTCAAACAGACACAAAATTATAATTAGACCAACCTATAAGAATTATAAGTACAATGTTTGATTTTTTTCAGAAGTATAGTTACAGAGTAAAATTATAGTTACAATGTGTGATAAGATTTTAGTTATAATGTTTGTTAAGAATTTTTGGTATAATGTTTGATAAGAATTTTAATTATAATCTTTGATAGGAATTCTAGTAAAATTGTAATACTCTGTATTATGTATGTAAGATCTCTGTTTTACCGACATACTCTGTATTATGTATGTGTGTATCTATGTGTTGTGCTTTTGATGCCACAGAACTTGTGTTGATATAATTTACTCGGGTGGATTAATGCATAATACCCTTTGAATTGGGGAGATCAGTAACTGAAATTGTAAAATGCTCATATATGTGAACGGTTAATAAAATTAGAGATTTGTAGGGTTAATAAAATAAACACGTATTTATTCATTTATCTTTTCTGTTATCTATTGCTCCATGGACTGTCTTGAGTTTGCATTCAGTGTGTCCGTTATATATTGTTCTTAGGTGTCTGTTATTTTGCAATTAATGAGTTAATTGCATTCATTGTCTCTGTTATTGAGTCTGTTCTCTATTGCATTCAATGTGTCTGTTACTTTTGCAATCACTGTGTCTGTATCTGACAGTCACCGATATTTGTAATGTTTGTTCTCAAATCGTCTGCTGTCTATTGCAATTATTTTCTGTTATTTTTACACTCAGTGTGTTTGCTATTTGTACTTTCAGTGTTTGTTGTTTCTACACTCAGTGTGTCTATTATATCTACACTCAGTGTGTCTATTATATCTATACTCAGCCTGTCTATTATATCTACACTCAGCGTGTCTATTATATCTACACTCAGCGTGTCTATTATATCTACACTCAGTGTGTCTATTATATCTACACTCAGCATGTCTGTTATCTATTCCTCTCAGTGTCAGTTTTGTGTTTGTTTTCTATTACTCTGAGTTTGTTATATTTTGTTCTCATTATCTGTCATCCAAAACTATTAGTGGTCTGTACACTTGTTACATATATCTCATCCTCCCAAACAGTAACAACAACAACAAAATATAAACATCAATTATTATTGTACATCAGCAACTCTCACCCTATACACAGAAAGTAACTGCACAATGTGGTTGCTTTACAACTATTATTGAGAACAAAGCTATGTGGTTGCTTTACAAGTATTATTGAGAACAAAGCTATGTGCAGAAATTGACAGGAAATATTTCCATTAAAAACTAAGAAAATGTGTGTCTTAAAAGTTGTAGTTTGAAACATTGCTAGTGTTAAAAAGTGGCAATAGTGAAAGTGTATATTAACAGTCACAGTTTAATTAAAATAAAACAGTGTTGAAAACATACGATTGGCACTGTATATTAATAGTTACAATTTAAACAAACAAGAAACAGTGTTGAAAACATAAGATTGGCGTTGCATATTAATGGTTACAATGATAACAAAAATACAGTGCTGAAAACATATGACAGGCGCTGTATATTAATGATCACAGTTTAAAATTAAACAGTGCCAAAAACATGATTGTCGCTTATATTAACGGTCACTGTTTATATAAAAATTACAATGCTGAAAACATGAATGGCGCTGTATATTAATGGTTACAATTAAAAACAAATCAGGCTGCAAACATATAATTAATGCTGTATATTAATGGTCACAATTAAGAAAAAACCCACAGTGCTGAAAAAATGATTGGCGCTTTATATTAATGGTCACATTGAAAAAAAACAACAAAGTGCCGAAAAGACGATTGGTGCTTTATATTAATGGTTACACAAAAAAGGAACACAGAGCTGAAAAGACGATTGTTAAACACACTAACGGTCACATCTCTAAAGAATAATGGAAAGAACCAGACAAGTGCTAGTGGAGTGCGCTAGATGAAAGTCATGGCGATTAAGATTGTTTGGCAGTCACTAAGCCTTTGCAGCACAACACAGTACAAGTACTGATAAATGATCCGGCGTGACGGTGGCTGTTAAGCGAACTGTCAGAACAGTCGGTACAGTGCATTTACTCATTGCAGCTAGGCCGGCGCCTATTATATATGGCTACAGTACATATACAATTTAAGCATTAAGTAGGATCAAATCGTTTTAAATGAGCAGTGAGTATACATTACTGAAGCTCTATTACATAGCCATTCCTTGTACAACATTACATAGCTCACTTTACACGAGCATTGACTGTACATTGCTGAAATATACTTGAGGTCAACATTCACTGAAATACACTTGACGTCGACATTCACTGAAATACACTTGACGTCGACATTCACTGAAATACACTTGACGTCGACATTCACTGAAATACACTTGACGTCAACATTCACTGAAATACACTTGACGTCGACATTCACTGAAATACACTTGAGGTCAACATTCACTGAAATACACTTGACGTCGACAGTCACTGAAATACACTTGACGTCGACATTCACTGAAATACACTTGACGTCAACATTCACTGAAATACACTTGACGTCAACATTCACTGAAATACACTTGACCTCAACACTCACTGACGTTAATGACTTACTTTTACACAAAGGTCCACTGTTCGTTACCTAACTCGCTGTACATGAACATTACTGAAAGTCAGTGTTATATACGTCACTTCACCTAGTTTACATGAACATTACTGAAAGTCAGTGTTATATACGTCACTTCACCTAGTTTACATGAACATTACTGAAAGTCAGTACTATATACGTCACTTCACCTAGTTTACATGAACATTACTGAAAGTCAGTGTTATATACGTCACTTCACCTAGTTTACATGAACATTACTGAAAGTCAGTATTATATACGTCACTTCACCTAGTTTACATGAACATTATTCGACATTACCTTACTCGCTTCACGTCAACGTTTTGAGTGTTCACTAACACGGATAAAACGATATGAAACATAGGTGAAAGATCGATATCAATATATTTGGTATTACTGATGAAGTGACCGTTGTGGATCATGCGATAAGTTTTTTTTTAATATCTTTTTTAATGTCATATTATTTAATCGAACTTACTAATGAAGTGAGAGGAAAACACTGATATGTAACCAACTTTGGATTTGTAATGTAGCAACATATAAGGTAATGTATAGACATGTGTGATAGATGAATTTCGCGATGTCTAGCAGAGAGATAAGAATAGGAATAATTAATCTGGCTCACTGTTAAAGTGATAGGTAAACATATGTCATTGATAAACACGGTATATTTAATCTAAATAATAAACACCAGAATACTCAATACTGAAGCGATAGGTAACATATCTAATAAATAAACAATGCATACTTGATCTAACACACATGCTGATGAAACAATAAACATATGTAAGTCCATCTAATTCACATGCTGATGAAACAGTAAACATATGTAAGTCCATCTAATTCACATGCTGAATCGATAAAAAACATATGTGGTCTATAAGCAATGTATACCTGATCTAACCACTTTTGAAATTATAAGTAAGCATACATATCATTTAAACTTATACATGATGATGAGATAGGTAAAGCCGTTACACTTTAGAAGTACCTCAGTGATATGTACTAAGTAAATATATAGAAGTGATAAGTATACACATGCTAGATAAACACCAGTATATTTCAAACAACTCACTGGTGACAGAAGTTTCTTGCACTAGTGAAACAAGAAAACTTGAATGCTTTATTCCTTGAAAAGTGAAAGGTCTGTGATGTCTTTTTCTAACTAATTTTATTTATTCAGTTATAAATAAAGTGTCTCTAATGTCTTTTTCTAACTAATTTTATTTATTCTGTTATAAATAAAATGTCTCTAATGTCTTTTTCTAACTAATTTTATTTATTCTGTTATAATTAAAGAAGAAATATATTTTAATAAAGAGAAGATAAATTCTAAATTTGATAATTGAAAGAAATCATTGAAAGTCTTCAAAAGAGGTGCCAGGCATTATAAGAATGCTCTGAATGGTAGCAAATCAGTTTACTATAATTTCTTCATTCTCAAGTTTAATGGACCCAGATTTTAAAAATCTAATTTTAAAGTATAAATCTGATAATTTAATAGTTCATCGACGTGTACAAACTAAGTATGAAAGTGGTGGGAAAGTATGAAAGTGGTGAGTGGGAAAGGATGAAAGTGGTGGAAACATATGAAAGTGGTGAGTGGAAAAGTATGAAAGTAGAGGGGAAAGTATGAAAGTAGAGGGGAAAGTATGAAAATAGAGGGAAAGTATGAAAATGGTAGAAAGAGTGACCGTACTGTATAAGTCTGAGAGTGGAAGGAATGATGACTCAGTTTCTGTCATAAAACAGATAAGAAACGATTAATGGGCAAATTAGAAAAAAACATTTACTTATTCTGTAATCAAATAGGTCGCTTTATTCTCTTGGAATATTGTCTTTACACTCAAATGTGTTCAGTAAACAGAGATGTATGTAGTGGGAGAGAAAGAGAGCAAAGCGCGTTTTCCTTCAACAATGTCTCTTTTTAAAACAAAATATAATAAAAAGAAAAGTTTTTGTAATAAAAAGCAACCTCCTTCTCCTGATATGCAAGCAGCACACATTCAAAACCTCTCAAACATAAACATCTATGAAAGTATGAGCATACAAACATAAAACAAACGAAACAAAGAACAGTCGGATGACTGAGCTGCCAAGTCTCTTAAATGATAAGCGTGGTTTCCTAAAATAAAATAAATAAATAAAGTTAGACAAATATGACAACGAACAAAGTAAACAATTTCTGATAAGAGTGAAAAACGTTACAAAAATAAGTCTTTCTATGCAATTTGCATTTCATTCCTTTTCTAATATGAAAAGAAATTCTTTGGTGGTTTGTGGATGTGTGTTTGTAATTCTGTATGTATGTGTACGCGTGCCGTTTGTTAGCTTTTCTGTCATAATAGTATAATATTGTGTATTTTATAGGCTATAATAACAATTGTTACATTTTATGGTCTCAACTAACGACATATTTCGCAGGCTTTAATTAACAAGTGGTCTATTTACAGTCCCTAATTAAGAATTGGTATATTTTGTAATCCCTAATTAAGAATTGGTATACTTTGTAGTCCCTAATTAAGAATTGGTATATTTTTAGTCCCTAAATAAGAATTGGTATATTTTATAGTCCCTAATTAAGAATTGGTATATTTTGTAGTCCCTAATTAAGAATTGATATACTTTGTAGTCCTTAACTAAGAATTGGTATATTTTAGAGTCCCTAATTAAGAATTGGTATATATATAATAGTCCCTAATTAAGAATTGGTATATTTTGTAGTCCCTAATTAAGAATTGGTATATTTTATAGTCCCTAATTAAGAATTGGTATATTTTATAGTCCTTAATTAAGAATTGGTATATTTCATAGTCCCTAATTAAGAATTGGTATATTTTATAGTCCTTAATTAAGAATTGGTATATTTTATAGTCCCTAATTAAGAATTGGTATATTTTGTAGTCCCTAATTAAGAATTGGTATATATATATAATATATATATAATAGTCCCTAATTAAGAATTGGTATATTTTGTAGTCCCTAATTAAGAATTGGTATATTTTATAGTCCATAATTAAGAGTTGGCATATTTTATAGTCCCTAATTAAGAATTGGTATATTTTGTAGTCCATAATTAGTAGGCACCATTAAGAGTGCTTGTTTTATAGATCATAATTAAGATTGGTTTGTTTGGTAGACCTTCGTGAAAAAACAGGTGTGTTTGGAAGGTCCTAATTTAGAGTGGTGTGTTTGGTATGCCCTAATTTAGAGTGGTGTGTTCGGTAGGCCCTAATTTAGAGTGGTGTGTTTGGTAGGCCCTAATTTAGAGTGGTGTGTTCGGTAGGCCCTAATTTAGAGTGGTGTGTTCGGTAGGCCCTAATTTAGAGTGGTGTGTTTGGTAGGCCATAATTTAGAGTGGTGTGTTTGGTAGGCCATAATTTAGAGTGGTGTGTTTGGTAGGCCATAATTTAGAGTGGTGTGTTTGGTAGGCCCTAATTTAGAGTGGTATGTTTGGTAGGCCATAATTTAGAGTGGTGTGTTTGGTAGGCCATAATTTAGAGTGGTATGTTTGGTAGGCCATAATTTAGAGTGGTGTGTTTGGTAGGCCATAATTTAGAGTGGTGTGTTTGGTAGGCCATAATTTAGAGTGGTGTGTTTTAAACGCCCCAAGTTTGAATGGGAGTAGACCCTAAAATATGTGTGGCGTCCACTGTAGGTCCTAATTAAGATTGAATGTCTTGTAAGCCCTATTAAGAGTGGTTAATTCGCAGGGCCCAAAATATGACTGTTTTGTAGGCGTCATTTAAGATAGGCGAAGTTTGTGATCCTGTTTTATTAACAAGTTGATTCTTTGTAGACTCGAATTAAGAGTGAAGCATTATGTACGCCTTAAGTAAGAATAGCGTATATATTTAGTGCCTATGGCGTAGAGTATTAATGCATTTTAAGCATGAGACCAGTTTCAGGTTTGGAAATAAAGTAAATATCGAGTGACAGGTGTTTGTTTCGTTGATTTCAGGAGATTCAGCACTGGAAATACATAAGAATTTCGGGTGATAGTTGTTTGTTTCGCTGGTCATAAATTGTTTCTAATTAAATTTTAGATCGCTTTGATGACATATTACTGAATTGAAAAGATATACTTAAAAAAGAAGAATTTGTTTTTAAAAAAAGAATAAAATAAAACGGCCTAAGGATTTGGAGAGAAATCATCCTTTGAAATAATCGGGCACTGTTGGCAGTGAACAGAACTAGAAAGCCGCTGACGACCAAACAGAAGATGTTTTAAGTGCGTTATCAGCCTAACAGCCGGTAACTGATATACCGTTATTAAAAAAACATAAACAAATGAGAAATAACGGTTCCTTATAACGTCTTTGCGTCAATATGGCGAGACAAGCCTGGCTCCTCAAAGCTCTTCATTCTCAATTCACTTTTCCCATTTGATATCATACTTAATTTTAGGATAATATAGTGATGTCATAAATAAATTTCTAACAATATGATTTTAATTATGTGATTAAATCGTCCTTTAAAAGAAAACTTACCATCGTATTGAATGAGTATTTTATTGCGATACATATTAAAATGACAAGATGCAAGGTATTACTGTTATAACACTTGGTGTAACATTTCACTCATGCAATGTGGTGCAACGTAGGACTCATGCAACACAGCGTAACCATAAGACTCATACAACACATAGCGCAACATAGGACTCATGCAACACATAGCGCAACATAGGAATCGTGCAATACATAGCGTAACATAGGACTCATGCAACACATAGCGCAACATAGGAATCGTGCAATACATAGCGTAACATAGGACTCATGCAACACAGTATAACATAGGACTCATGCAACACATAGCGCAACATAGGACTCATGCAGCTCTTGGTGTAACATATGAACGATGAAACACAGGTAAAATATTATTGCTGAAACACATGACACAGCATGTTACCGATGCAACACATGATGTAACATATTTCTGATACAAAGCTATTGTAACACATTACTGACGGAACGCATGATATATTATTTTTCATTGTTACTAATACTAAAACCACTAACAACAGATTAATGGATTAATATGTCCTCACACTTTCGTACACACACAACACACATACACACACACATACATACACACATACATACACACACACACACGCGCGCGCGCACAAATCTTTTCAAAATTAATCTATACTCTTGTTACTGAAATAGAAACAGGGAAATCGATTTGTTAAACCACAGGTGAACATTAGTTATAGGTAACACAGAAATAAGCAGTCTCATTTTAAACTCTTAAAATAGCTATAATGTATTCCTATCTCAGAATAACAAGCCCAATGAAGTCAAAGCCCTTAATAACTCTACTGAACTATTTGAATTAAGAGGCCTGGAAATAGCGCAAGGTATTGTAATGAACAATCTGAATTAACAGGCGACGGTATAGCGCGTCATTACTGAAATAAAAAAAGAGAAATGAAGCGAACTGATGGACATAACAGTTCCAGATATGATCCACTGCTTATATAAATAAGCACGTTTGAAAATACAAGCAAATTATCTTTGAGATAAACACAATCCTACCACTGAGACAAAGATATAATAAGATAATCGAACATTGAGACAAAGATATAAGATAATCGAACATTGAGACAAAGATATAAGATAATCGAACATTGAGACAAAGATATAAGATAATATAATATTCAGAAAAAGATATCGCAAGCAGTCCGACCCGTTAGATTAATAAACAATCCGACCCTTTAAGACTCAATGAACAGTTAGAACCATACTATTTTATGAACAGTCCAACTAGCTAGATTAATAAGTAGTTCACCCCATTAGAATTAATAAATAGTTCAACCTTTAGTCTTAATAAACAGTTCCTCTTTAGATTTATTAAGCAAACGTAATAAACTTAATAAACATTTCAACTCTTTAGACTTAATTAACAGTTCGACCCTTTAAACCACTGGTTCTTAACCTTTTCGTTGTCGATACCCCATATACTCAATATATTCTCAAAACATTTCCTTGCAACCCATTAAAAAAAAATGTCCAAGGGCGCTTTCATCGCTGTCGAAATCATAACCTCTCGCGCCCCACAGATGTGTGCAAGCCTTATTAAGAGCAACTGCTTGAGACCTTATGAGCAATCTGGCTTTTATACTAAGAAGGACAAGCAGTCTGACTTTGAGACTAGACATTAAAAGCAGTCTGACTTTGAGGCTAGATATTACAAGCAGTCTGACTTTGAGGCTAGATATTACAAGCAGTCTGACTTTGAGACTAGATATTAAAAGCAGTCTGACTTTGAGGCTAGATATTACAAGCAGTCTAACGTTAAAACCAGTTATAACGACGAACAGTTTTACTGTTTTAGATATAACAAGTAATATGATTTGAAGACTAGTTATTAAGACGAAGTGTCTGACTTTGTGACTAGATATAACAGTCAGACTGTGAGACTAAATATAACAAGCAATATGATTTGAAGACTAGTTATTAAGATGAAGTGTCTGACTTTGTGACTAGATTTAACAAGCAGTCTAACTTTAAGACTAGATTTAACAATCAGTCTAACTTTTAGACTAGATATAACAAGCAGTCTAACTTTTAGACTAGATTTAACAAGCAGTCTAACTTTTAGACTAGATATAACAAGCAGTATAAACTGTGCCCAACAACCTGCTAGAATTAACTGCTGAAAGGAAAACTATGCCCAACAACCGACTAGAGTTAACTGCTGAAAGGAAAACTGTGAAATCTACAAGAATTATTTGCGGAAGTTTAAACGGTTCCTAACAACTACTAGGGTTATCTGCTGAAATGAAAATTGTGCCTAACAACTACTAGAGTTAACTACTTGAAATGAAAATTGTGCCTAACAACTACTAGAGTTAACTACTGAAATGAAAATTGTGCCTAACAACTATTAGAGTTAACTACTGAAATGAAAATTGTGCCTAACAACTACTAGAGTTAACTACTGAAATGAAAATTGTGCCTAACAACTACTAGAGTTAACTACTGAAATGAAAACTATGCCTGACAACTACTAGAGTTAATTGCTGGAACTAAACAGCACGACAAAGTGCTCGCAACAATCAATACGTCAAGCTTTTAGGCAGAAATGTGATTTCACTGTTTTTCAACAAGTCTCAGTTCTGTTCTCTTGGTCTGTTGGCTTTCTCCACTCCATCATACTCACTCATCAGATCTCACTTTGTGTTTCCTTGGCCCGGCCTCTCTAGCCACTTCGTACTTCTGCTCAGTGGTGATGGGAGGCCGGGAATGGGGATGGAAGGGAGTAGTTTGGAGTGTCATGGAGTATTAGGTGGGGAAACGTGTTACCTGCTTTTCCAGCAAGAGTGGGTAGAATAATTCTACAGAAAAAATGATGGGGCATGTCAGTATGGCACTCGCGCCACTGGTGGCCATTAATGAGAAATTAGATGGCAAGGATGTTTGTTACTTTTAGCTGAGGAAGCCTGGCTTTCGCTAAAAAGTATGGGATTTTTTCACAAACATTTAGCTGAGGAAGCCTCGCTTTCGCTAAAAAGTATGGGATTTTTTCATAAACATTTAGCTGAGGAAGCCTCGCTTTCGCTAAAAAGTATGGGATTTTTTCACAAACATTTAGCTGAGGAAGCCTTGCTTTGGCTAAAAAGTATGGGATTTGTTCACAAACATTTAGCTGAGGAAGCCTTGCTTTGGCTAAAAAGTATAGGGCTTTTTCAAAAAAATTTAGCTGAGGAAGCCTCGCTTTGGCTAAAAAGTATGGGGTTTTTTCAAAAAAATTTAGCTGAGGAAGCCTTGCTTTGGCTCAAAAATATAGGATTTTTTCACAAACATTTAGGATTTTGCTCAGCAAAATTTTGTGTGCGTTTTCTTTTAAAATAAGGATGTGCCTTTTTGTTTTTAAAAATGTGTGTTTTAATAAAGTCGTGAGGTTTTTGTCATTAAGACGTGGTTTCTTTTAAAGATATGGCGTTTTGCTTTAACAGTTGTGTTGTAATAAAGATGTGGGATTTATTCATTAAGTCGTGGTTTCTTCATAAGATGCAGGCTTTTGCTATTAAAGATGTGTGTTTTAATAAAGACGCGACCTTTTCGCTATTAAAGATGTGTGTTTTAATAAAGACGCGACCTTCTTGCTATTAAAAATGTGTGTTTTAATAAAGACGCGACCTTCTTGCTATTAAAAATGTGTGTTTTAATAAAGACGCGACCTTCTTGCTATTAAAAATGTGTGTTTTAATAAAGACGCGACCTTCTTGCTATTAAAAATGTGTGTTTTAATAAAGACGCGACCTTCTTGCTATTAAAAATGTGTGTTTTAATAAAGACGCGACCTTCTTGCTATTAAAGATGTGTGTTTTAATAAAGACGCGACCTTCTTGCTATTAAAAATGTGTGAATCAATATATTATGGTCGCTGTGGGATTTGATTAAATCAGTGTAAGGTTGTATTGTATGACTAAATCGGTGTAAGGTTGTATTGTATGACTAAATCGGTGTAAGGTTGTATTGTATGACTAAATCGGTGTAAGGTTGTATTGTATGACTAAATCGGTGTAAGGTTGTATTGTATGACTAAATCAGTGTAAGGTTGTATTGTATGACTAAATCGGTGTAAGGTTGTATTGTATGACTAAATCGGTGTAGATATATGGGTATGAATAAATTAGTGTTGAATTGTGGGGTATAACTAAATCAATAAATAGCTGAGAAATATGACGAAATCTATGTAGAACTGTGGGGTATGACTAAATCAAGTGTAGAGTTGTGGGGTGAGACTAAATCAATGTATAGCGGTGGGGTGTGACTAAATCAATGTAAAGCGGCGGGGTGTGACTAAATCAATGTAAAGTGGTGGGGTGTGACTAAATCAATGTAAAGCGGCGGGGTGTGACTAATTCAATTTAAAGCGGTGGGGTGTGACTAATTCAATGTAAAGCGGTGGGGTGTGACTAATTCAATGTAAAGCGGTGGGGTGTGACTAATTCAATGTAAAGCGGTGGGGTGTGACTAATTCAATGTAAAGCGGCGGGGTGTGACTAAATCAATGTAAAGCGGCGGGGTGTGACTAATTCAATGTAGAAAAGGAAAATATAACTAATCAGTGTATAGTCACTTCTGAGCACTACTAGGGACTACCAGCTATATTTATGACTAACCAATGTACAGGTATATATTAACATGACTAAATCATCATATTGACAAGTATAATATGTGGGCATAACTAGATCAATATATAGCTAAGATTAAAATGAGGTATAATTAAATCAATATAAAGCCAAATATAAAATGTGCGTATGACTAGACTAGATATAACAAACATTATATAGCCAAAATATGGATATAACTGAATCAAAGTATTGTAATGTTTAAAATATGGATATAACTAAATCAAAGTATTGTAATGTTTAAAATATGGATATAAATAATGAAATGTATTGCAATGTTTATAATATGGATATAAATAATGAAATGTATTGTATTGTTTAAAATATGAATTTAAATAATGAAATGTATTGCAATGTTTATAATATGAATATAAATAATGAAATGTATTGCAATGTTTATAATATGGATATAAATAATGAAATGTATAGATGTGTTTAAAATGTGGTGCTACCAAATTACAACCCATATATATATAATTAATTCGTAGGTTGGGCAAAATTACTGCAGGCTTATAGCCATATTTCGCGTGTGGAAATGACTTAATCAATGCAAAGCGCTATTTAACGTTATAAATTACTAACTCAATGCAAACCCATATTTTACAAGAAATTACTAACTCAATATATAGCCATATTTAACATACAAGGGAGACTATTCCAGTATTGAAAATCATGCGTGCAAGATTTCTCGATTTTCTACAAATGACTTGAAAGTAATAATATTAACAAATATTTTCAATTAAAATAATTGATTATTAATTCTGGTAGCTCTCTGAAGCTTTAGATCAGCACCAATGGCTTATACGATTTTCACTTTAAATTTAAATACGGATCCAATAGCTAATTATTTCTTTTGAAAGCTTTTAGATCGTTTACGTGTAAAGTCTTTGCCGTATTCAGCCTCCAAATTAGTTTAAACACTCTCTCACACTCTCTCTCTCTCACACACACAGACAGACAGACACACACACACACACACACACACACACACACACACACACACACGCTAAACTACCTTAAATTAAGAGATGCAAGAACATGGAGGCTAAAGGAGTGTTTACTTTGCAGAGCGAGCGTCACGTGCTAATTTCCTTGTGTGTTTGTATGCCTTGTCCCAGTTCCGGGTCGCCTGTGCACGGTTCTCAGCGCCACCATGGCGGCGGTTTTGTTGTGAGTTGGATGGTGTGAGAAAAGCGAAGCATACAATGGCTTCCAGCTTTCAGCACAAGTGAAATGTTGTACGAAATGTTGTACGAAACAATCAAACTGTCCGGCAGTCTTTCCTGCTGACAACCATGTAACACGTCCAAGACCAAGAAACTAAATTAATACTGGGCATACGGACTTACCAAGAAACTAAATTAATACTGGGCATACCGACTTACCAAGAAACTAAATTAATACTGGGCATACCGATTCAGATCAAGAAATTCAATTAATACTGGGCATACCACATCAGATCAAGAAACTAAATTAATACTGGGCTTTTAGATTCAGACCAAGAAATTCAACTAATACTGGGCACACAGACCAAAACACTAAATTAATACTGGTCATACAGACTCAGACCAAGCAACTAATAATAGAAAATAGTCAAATTCAAGACAAGAAATTACACAAAGAGAAATTAAAATGAATCAATATATGTACAAGTAAACAAAAGATAGAAGTCAACCTCAGGGCCAAAACATCAATACAATTAAACAAAAGTCAGAAGTCAAAATCAGGGCCAAAAAAATAATACCATTAAACAAAAGACAGAAGTCAAACTGTGAGGGTCCAAAACTTAATACCATTAAACAAAAGGCAGAATTTAAATTGTGAGGGCTAAAAAATCAATACAATTAAACAAGCGATAGAAGTCAAACTCAGGGCAAAAACATCAATACAATTAAACAAAAGATAGAAGTCAAACTCAGGGCAAAAAAATAAATCAGGGAGTAATCAACAAATGTGCCTCTTGTTTCAACACAGTAAATTATCACGACCGGGAAAAATGAAGATATAAATTATAATTAGATATAGAAAATTATCTTTATAAACAGCAAAGTCAATCTGGAAATTTGCTTTGCATCTAGCAAAGTATATGTGTAAATTACTACGGAGTCCATCAGTCTTCATATATATTAGCGTTAGCGCTAGAAAAGCCGACATAAATTAATGCTAGATCAACAAGTAAATTACCATTTGATTAGCAAAGTCAACGCATATATTATTATTAGATTTAACTAGATTATCTGCCTTCCATGTGTCATTGTATTTATTGGTCGACGAAAGACTGCCATCCATGTGTCATTGTATTTATTGGTCGACGAAAGACTGCCTTCCATGTGTCATTGTATGTATTGGTCGACGAAAGACTGCCTTCCATGTGTCATTGTATGTATTGGTCGACGAAACTCCTGACTCGCCAGGACTGCCTTCCATTGTGCCATGGTCGACGAAAGAGTGGAGAGTATTTTAGGAGCATCTGACGACTTCATCGGAAATAAGAGCGTTGCAAACATGAAAAATGCGGCACACATTTAATGCATTTTCTAAATCGTGGTTATTTTAAGGATCCCAACCACATTCCTGAGAGAGAGAGAGAGAGAGAGAGAGAGAGAGAGAGAGAGAGAGAGAGAGAGAGAGAGAGAGAGAGAGAGAGAGAGAGGGTTCGTTTAAAAGAATTAGAGAAAAGCAACATAATACTATATACGATTTACACTATCAAAAGCAACATAATACTATATGCGATTTACACTGTCAAAAGCAACACAATACTATATACGATTTACACTATCAAAAGCAACATAATACTATATACGATTTACACTATCAAAAGCAACATAATACTATATACGATTTACACTATCAAAAGCAACATAATACTATATACGATTTACACTATCAAAAGCAACACAATACAATATACGATGTACACTATCAAAAGCAACACAATACTATATACGATTTACACTATCAAAAGCAACACTACTATATACGATTTACACTATCAAAAGCAACACAATACTATATACGATTTACATTATCCATTACGTCAATTTTTGCGTCAAACTGAAAAATTAGAGTAACGATGTGGGTCTGCTGGAGAATTATTAATAAGATAAATTAAGATTTTCATCACCTGTAATTAGTTATGAATGATTAGTTAATAAATAATTATCATAATCACTAAATGGCGTTGGCATCACAAAACGAAAAGTCATTTACAAAAGAGGTCTGATATTTTATGCGAGTGTAGCATGAATTATAAATAATTTTCTAGAGATATCATATTGCTATAGGAGTGTAACATGAATTAAAATGTAATGTTCTCAAAGTAAAATAAAATTGCTTTACCATCCGATATAAGCGCAAAAAGAACAAGTCTTCTTTCTTGATATAATTGAAATAATACTTTCTCAAATAGAAGTGTAAAACTGTCCTTGATATAACTGAAATAATACTTCTCCAATAGAAGTTTAAAACTGTCCTTGATATAACTGAAATAATACTTCTCAAATAGAAGTTTAAAACTGTCCTTGATATAATTGAAATAATACTTTCTCCAATAGAAGTTTAAAACTGTCCTTGATATAATTGAAATAATACTTCTCCAATAGAAGTTTAAAACTGTCCTTGATATAACTGAAATAATACTTCTCAAATAGAAGTTTAAAACTGTCCTTGATATAATTGAAATAATACTTTCTCAAATAGAAGTGTAAAACTGTCCTTTGACTAAAATATAGAAAAGCAGTAATCACAGCTCCATTAAGAAAAGTAGCAAATAACGCTTATCATCTCTAGAAACAGAATACCAGTCTTAATAATCAGAGCTTGCCATATCTTGTAACAGAATACCAGTCTTAATAATTAGAGCTTGCCATATCTTGCAACAGAATACCAGTCTTAATAATCAGAGCTTGCCATATCTTGTAACAGAATACCAGTCTTAATAATCAGAGCTTGCCATATCTTGTAACAGAATACCAGTCTTAATAATCAGAGCTTGCCATATCTTGTAACAGAATACCAGTCTTAATAATCAGAGCTTGCCATATCTTGCAACAGAATACCAGTCTTAATAATTAATCAGAGCTTGCCATATCTTGAAACACAATACCAGTCTTTAGTAATAATAGGTTGTCATCCATTGAAATAGAAAAACCAGTCTTAACAGTATCAGTTTGACATCTCATGAAATAGAAAACCAGTCTTAATAGTAACAGTTTGACATCTCATGAAATAGAAAACCAGTCTTAATAGTAACAGTTTGACATCTCATGAAATAGAAAACCAATCTTAATAGTAACCGGTTGACATCTCATGAAATAGAATACTAGTCTTAGAATCGATTGTAGCTTAAAGAAATTTTACTTTTTGAAACGTGGGTTTTGTGTTTTGATATAACTGCATCATAAAGAAATATCACTTTCTCAAAAGCAATATATCAAAGTATATTTGATTTTAGTAATAAAATTTATCTAATTATTTTATATATGTGCAACAATTTTTTTTACCGAGTGTTGTAAATATAATGATTTGTATTTAAAATAATTCGATATACTAACATTTAAGAGTAAAATGACTTAGCCACAAAGAGGTTGATGAGTACACACGAAGAATCTGTAAATCGTTACTTTAATAAAAAATAAAAGATGAAATACTAAAAATAAAATTTTAAAGTTTAATGTTAACATTCAGTAATAATTATCATCAGGATTAAAAAATGTTCAGTTAAAAGTGTTTATGGACTGATAAAGTTTAGTTACAATTATCACTAGGCTGTCAATGTTAAGTTTATAATTGCTTTGGGCCGATAAACTCAGTTAAAATTATCATTGGGCTGTAAATTTTCAGTTATAATTTTTAAATGATTGTCAATGTTCAGTAATAATTATCACACGGCTGTCAACGTTCAGTTGTAATTATCACACGGCTGTCAATGTTCAGTTGTAATTATCACACGGCTGTCAATGTTCAGTTGTAATTATCACACGGCTGTCAATGTTCAGTTGTAATTATCACACGGCTGTCAGAGCTCAATTACTTTTGGATAATTACTCTCCTAGATCAGCGTTTTTCAACACGACTGTCAGAGGTCAATTACCTATGGATAATTACTGTCCTAGATGAGCGTCTTATCACATACTGTCAGAGGTCAATTAAATTACCTATGGATAATTACTGTCCTAGATGAGCGTCTTATCACATACTGTCAGAGGTCAATTACCTATGGATAATTACTGTCCTAGATGAGAGTCTTATCACATACTGTCAGAGGTCAATTACCTATGGATAATTACTGTCCTAGATGAGCGTCTTATCACATACTGTCAGAGGTCAATTACCTATAGATAATTACTGTCCTAGATGAGCGTCTTATCACATACTGTCAGAGGTCAATTACCTATAGATAATTACTGTCCTAGATGAGCGTCTTATCACATACTGTCAGAGGTCAATTACCTATGGATAATTACTATCCTAGATGAGAGTCTTATCACACGATGAACTCACTAGCCTGTAAGGTGGCTTATATACATTTTTTTCTCTCTCTCACTCCCTTTTCCTTCTCTTCTTTCCTTTCTCCCTCTCTCTCCCACTTTCTTTCTCCCCCTCCCACTTTCTTTTCTCTCCCTCTCTTTGTCTCTCTCCCCTTCTTTCTCTCCCACTTTCTCCCTCTTTCTTTTTCTCTCCATTTTTTCTCCCTCTTTCTTTTTCTCTCCATTTTTTCTCCCTCTTTCTTTTTCTCTCCATTTTTTCTCTCTCTTTGAGGATCTGGAAGTATGTGTCCAAGGTAAACATGACCAAATGAGCATTCTTCTGATGGGTCGGCATATGTACATTTGTTTTTCCTCATTTTGACTAGAATCATACAAATAGAAAGTTTTGAGGAACAGGGGAATATGTAGCTAGATCTCCATATTTACTGATCCCGAATAAACAAAATGTTATCATGTTAATAGTGGACATATTAATACTCACCCCACAATTGCCTTTAGTTGTTAAAGAGACAAGTTGTTACCAATTTAACAATAGAACTATTACTACTTACAACATCATTGCTCTTACCTGTTAATTATAGCACATTGTAAGATAAGAACAAGTACTTATATTTCTTCACTGTTGTAACTTTATTTTTAATTATGAGAGAGTATTTCTTTTCTGCTTACTTAGTGTAAACTATCGCTTCACCTTTCTCAAACATTATTTTAAAGTAAAATTGTTCACTGAAGTAGGAATTTGTTTACTTCGTTTGTAAATAAAATAGTAGCTTATTGTGAAACTGTCTACGTGCAAATATTGTGTGCTGACCTGTAACATTGATTTTTTTATATTTTAACATCGTTTCAATATATTACAGTTTAAATATCACATAGTTTGTTCATCAGACGCTTCTGTTTATCCCCAAAGCCAATCTCTGTAAACTCTGTATTACTTGGAGTGGGCCTCTATCAGTCTTTATCCCAAAAGCCAACCTCTGTAAACTGTGTATTACTTGGAGTGGGCCTCTATCATTCTTTATCCCAAAAGCCAACCTCTGTAAACTGTGTATTACTTGGAGTGGGCCTCTATCAGTCTTTATCCCAAAAGCCAACCTCTGTAAACTATGTATTACTTGGAGTGGGCCTCTATCAGTCTTTATCCCAAAAGCCAACCTCTGTAAACTGTGTATTACTTGGAGTGGGCCTCTATCAGTCTTTATCCCAAAAGCCAACCTCTGTAAACATGTATTACTTGGAGTGGGCCTCTATCAGTCTTTATCCCAAAAGCCAACCTCTGTAAACATGTATTACTTGGAGTGGGCCTCTATCAGTCTTTATCCCAAAAGCCAACCTCTGTAAACATGTATTACTTGGAGTGGGCCTCTATCAGTCTTTATCCCAAAAGCCAACCTCTGTAAACATGTATTACTTGGAGTGGGCCTCTATCAGTCTTTCAATGTGTCTGATATGAGACCAATCATGTCACTGTGTACAACAATTGTACATCAGCACATTCATCCCAGTACAACAATTGTACATCAGCACATTCATCCCAGTACAACAACTGTACGCCAGCACATTCATCCCAGTACAACAATTGTACGCCAGCACATTCATCCCAGTACAACAGTTGTACATCAGCACATTCATCCCAGTACAACAATTGTACATCAGCACATTCATCCCAGTACAACAACTGTACATCAGCACATTCATCCCAGTACAACAACTGTACGCCAAATAATCGTCATTTAAACATTGGAACACCGCTAAAGTGTGGTTATTATGTTTAACGTTCAAGGAAATATATTTAAACTTTAATGATATAATTTTGAATTTAAACTTTAATGATATAATCTAAATGCTGATCACATCTCTGACGATTATAGCATGACAACAGTACAGTTGCCACTAAATAATCCATGCGACATGGGTAATGTAAGGACTGTGCCTAAACAAACCAGATTAACTCTCGGTTAATCCACTTATATTTACACATCTATATAATTATTTAAATATCGGATGAACACAATTTACATACCTGTATAATTATTGAAGCACATCAACAGTTTACAGTTAAAAGTCCTTCCCTCTATCACTGTTGACGTTCAGATAAATAGGCCCTATGCACTCAAGTTCAACAAATGAAAAATAAAAATAGAAACAAATAATTCACACTAATACATCTAGTTTCGCTACCTCGGATAGTTGTCATTGACAACTGAGTCCTGTCCTAGCGGTAATATAGTTGAAGTTGACAACTGAGTCCTGTCCTAGCGGTAATATAGTTGAAATTGACAACTGAGTCCTGTCCTAGCGGTAATATAGTTGAAGTTGACAACTGAGTCCTGTCCTAGCGGTAATATAGTTGAAGTTGACAGCTGAGTCCTGTCCTAGCGGTAATATAGTTGAAGTTGACAACTGAGTCCTGTCCTAGCGGTAATATAGTTGAAGTTGATAACTGAGTCCTGTCCTAGCGGTAATATAGTTGAAGTTGTCTTGGGATAGAACTGGCAGATCACCAGTAAGTGGATGACAGTAGTAAAAGTAATAGCAGTAGTAGTGGTAGTAGTAGTAGGTTTCGTGCTGGTTGTTTGTTTCTAGTGTAGGCAACAGACCGTCTGCCCTGTTAATTCTCTAGAGACCGCTCTCTGGTCCCATAAATGGAAATGAGATCTGTGTGTGGTGGCTCGAGTCACAGTTCAGTTTGGTTCAGACAGACACTTGTCATATGTACCAGGTAATTTGTAAATGTAACTTTGTCATGTCAAGACTTTATTTAACAAGCTAAATCACTTAGCGGTTTAGCTCACAACTTAATAACGCGCGCACACACACACACACACATACACACACACACACACACACACACACACACACACACACGCACACACACACACAAAAATTAGTTGAGCTCGTAAATGCTTAGAGTGGTTGGAAGCTGCTGAAAGAAGGAAATATAAAATGAAAACAATTGTGGAAATGATGCTGTGTGTGACTGAAAGGTGTTAGCCATTTGATAAAAAAAAAAATTATTTTGAAATGATGTTGTGTGTGACTGAAAGGTGTTAGCCATTTGATAAAAAAATGTTTATTTAGAAATGATGCTGTGTGTGACTGAAAGGTGTTAGGGATAGTGTCGAAATTTGAATTAATTGCTGTCAGTTCAAAAACAAAACAAAAACAAAGCTGTTTATTTAGGGATAGTGTCGAAATTTGAATTAATTGCTGTCAGTTCAAAAACAAAACAAAAACAAAGCTGTTTATTTAGGGATAGTGTCGAAATTTGAATTAATTGCTGTCAGTTCAAAAACAAAACAAAAACAAAGCTGTTTATTTAGGGATAGTGTCGAAATTTGAATTAATTGCTGTCAGTTCAAAAACAAAACAAAAACAAAGCTGTTTATTTAGGGATAGTGTCGAAATTTGAATTAATTGCTGTCAGTTCAAAAACAAAACAAAAACAAAGCTGTTTATTTAGGTATAATGTCGGAATATAACAAAATAAAGCTGTTTATTTGGATATAATATCGGAATATAACAAAACAAAGCTGTTTATTTAGATATAGTGTCGGAATATAACAAAATAAATAAAAATAGAAAAACAAAATAAACATAGCCAGTCTATACAAACGTTACCCAAACTGATGACAACTAACTTTCTGCTAACTAAAAATGCTTGAAGATAATTAATATTGATTTTTACATATAACAACAGAAAAGCTCATTAGAACAAAATAAAACTGACATTTGCAATTTAGCCAATGTTGTAAAAGGGAAGTAACTATTGCAGACAGATTAGTATCGTCCAACCTGTGGTCGTTTGCTCAATCTAGCCAGTAATGTGCATTACAAGCAAAGGCCGTATAGATGAAAGATAAGGTTCAATATTTTGCACTGATACAAATCAGCAAGTGCCTTAGCTTGCCAAATAAAGTTTTGACAATCTAAAAACTATATTTGTCAAGAAAATGGCACAATTGACAAGATAACAGTTTGGTTCACCCTAACTTGAATTGTGACCCATACCTCCTGTGAATAAGATTTTATTTGCTAATCTTTAAAAATGTTAAGATTGGGCTTGGCTAAAGTAACTTTAATTTATCAAGACAAATGAACTTATTAAGTCAAAGTTTCATTTGATAAGTTAACACTGCATTTAATAGGATAAAAAGTGTTTGCTTCAACCAAACTTGAATTGTGACCAAAATTGTGACCAAAATTGACAACTATTCTCAGCTGCTGGTCGGGCTTTCGGAATGATGGTGGTTATGTGTAATTAATTTCTTTCTTTCTCAGACACGCACGGCAAATTCTTCTAAACTTTGTCATAGATCCACTTCCGGGTTATCGTCATGCCTAATAGTAGTAGTGCAATCTATAACTCAATTTTACCTTGACCTTCACTGTACACGAAGATTACTTTAACATGTGCGCACGTCCTGTCATGCCTAGATGCAGTTTAATGTCGGTCAAAGGTCACTCTTTTAATTTATATGCCTTAATCCCCCCCCCCCATTTTCTCTCTCACGCGCGCGCATGAATGAACATCAGTTGTACTCATGCAGTGAAATGATACACTTAAAGGAAGATTCTCCATCCTAACTTCATACCACCAAGAATGTATTTCTTACAAGTCCTATTCCATGAGGACTTCTTGTTTCTGTGAGAATATTTAGCACAAAACGTACTTTTAATATGTAATTAAAGAAATTGAATAATTATGTTCAGAGGCTATGAATTACGTTTAACAGAGATTTATTAACTCTAAGAAAATGTTGTAATAATTATCTGTCTTACTTAATACTTGCTCTAATTTCCTGTATTGTTAATTGTTTGTAATAGATACTCGTCTTACTAAGAGCGTGTAATAATTACCTGCCTGTTATTTGCAAATAATCGCCTGCATTTTATTTGCTTGAAATAATTACTGTTAATTGGTTGTAACAGATACCATCTTGTAACAGGATTGAAATAAATCCGTGTTGTCCTGTTAAATGCTTGTAACAATTATGCCTCGTCCTATTATCTCACTTCAGATACACATTGTGAAATGACATTTTAAAAAATCCTTATAGTTAGCAAGTATCGGTTGAGTTCAGCCAATTCACAGAATGTGCACATAGCTTAGTTAAGAGTACTAAACAGTTTCACAATTTATAGTGAGTGTATACTTAGTCAAACTTTATTCACTAAGCTTAATTTATTATATTATTACAATTACTGAATTAGTGAGTAACTGTTTACTAATGTGAAATAACCAACAGCTCTCAAGCATTCCCCACAGGAATGTAGTTACTACTCTACGAGAGGCCATTTAATCCTAGGCCACCGTACTAAGTGTTGCTGCCTTTAACGAAATCCTGTAAATAGTAATTAGCTCCAACGACATGGAGCTATAGCTACTAGCTCTAAATAAAATCAAAGGATTATATTACTAGCTCTATAGGAAATTAAAAAGTTATAATTATTAGCTGCAATAGACTCATATACGTTCTTAATAATATTGCTTGGCTTATGATGACCATTACAATCGTGTAAATGGCAAAAGAATCACTTTGCTTTGTAATATTGATAGCTTACTGTGACCATAACACTGATAAGCAGAAGAAGAAATTCTTTGCATGATAATAAAACATGATTTTAATTACATTGATGTAAGCAGCAAAAGACTCAGTACCTGTCGAATAATTTCGTTTACAGTACTGGATTTACTGAACATTACATATATAACCTGGATTTACTGTAGAGTACATGTAAAACCTGGATTTACTGTAGAGTACATGTAAAACCTGGATTTACTGTAGAGTACATGTAAAACCTGGATTTATTGTACTTCTTTTGCACTTTTATTATTGCTACCGTACTTGTTGCCTTGACGTCACCTAACGCAAAAATGACATGGAAACAATGGTCATTTCACGTCATCACCTACACATTTTAGACATCAACACAATTCACTTATCAACGCACTTGTCCGGAACATTCTCTAATCATCATCATTCCTGTCAACATCTTCCACTCATCTATACACTCTTAGTAACAACGTATTCCAGTCATAATCACTCAATTCACCACAACTCTCCAGTCATAATCACTCAATTCACCACAACTCTCCACTCATAATCACTCAAGTCAGCACAACTCTCCAGTCATAATCACTCAAGTCAGCACAACACTCCACTCATAATCACTCAAGTCAGCACAACACTCCACTCATAATCACTTATTTCGGCACAACACTCCAGTCATAATCACTCAAGTCAGGACAACAATCCACTCATAATCACTCAAGTCAGCACAACACTCCACTCATAATCACTCAAGTCACCACAACACTCCACTCATAATCACTCAAGTCACCACAACAATCCACTCATAATCACTCAAGTCAGCACAACACTCCACTCATAATCACTCAAGTCAGGACAACAATCCACTCATTATCACACTGGTCAGCTGCGCACTCCACTCGTTAGTAACACACTCTTGCCGTCATGAACACGCCAAGATTATGGTTACTCAACGCAAATATTTGCTCTGATTACTTGTTACGTGTTATTGGAGTCTTTAGTTAAAAGAGGCTAGATCACAGACCACTATAGGTCAAGAAGGGTCAGATAACTCTCTAACTGAGACTGGATCACGCACCCCTACAATTCGAGGGGGGTGGGGCTCGGTTAGATGTCGGTACCTTTATAGATGCATCAGGCGATCTTTCTAACAAAATCTGTTATGAGATACCGTCTTCGAGGACGTTCAAAATATATAACTGTTAAAACATTGTAAACAAAATATATAACTGTTAAAACATTGTAAACAAAAAATATAATTGTTAAAACATTGTAAACAAAATATATAACTGTTAAAACATTGTAAACAAAATATATAACTGTTAAAACATTGTAAACAAAAAATATAACTGTTAAAACATTGTAAACAAAATATATAACTGTTAAAACATTGTAAACAAAATATATAACTGTTAAAACATTGTAAACAAAATATATAACTGTTAAAACATTGTAAACAAAAAATATAACTGTTAAAACATTGTAAACAAAATATATAACTGTTAAAACATTGTAAACAAAAAATATAACTGTTAAAACATTGTAAACAAAATATATAACTGTTAAAACATTGTAAACAAAATATATAACTGTTAAAACATTGTAAACAAAAAATATAACTGTTAAAACATTGTAAACAAAATATATAACTGTTTAAACATTGTAAACAAAATATATAACTGTTAAAACATTGTAAACAAAATATATAACTGTTAAAACATTGTAAACAAAAATATAACTGTTAAAACATTGTAAACAAAAATATAACTGTTAAAACATTGTAAACATTGTCAGCCATTTTCTGACAGCATCTTATATTCATTTTGTTTTGTTCTATTGCGATATTGCGATAGCGAGCGCGTGTGTGTGTGTGTGTGTGAGTGTGTGTGTGTGTGTGTGTGTGTGTGTGTGTGTGTGTGTGTGTGTGTGTGTGCGTGCGTGCGTGCGTGCGCGCGCGCGATAGGGAGAGAGAAAGATAAGAAACCGAGAGTGAACATGAAATAGAGCGAGGAGGAGAAACAAAGACAACGACAGAAAAAACGAGGAAAGAAGAGAGAGGTGGACAGAAATAAAGTCAAAATGAAACAGAGACCACACACAGAGATAGACATACAAAGTCGAAACCAAACCACACATAGACACATAGAGATAGACATACATAGACGAAACAGAGAAGACACATAGAGACAGACATACACAGACGAAACAGAGACCTCACATAGAGATAATATATATAAATACAAAGACGAAACCAAACCACACACAGAGATAGACATACAAAGAGGAAACAGAGACCACACATAGAGACAGACATACACAGACGAAACAGAGACCACATACAGTGATAGACATACAAAGACGAAACCAAACACACAGAGATAGACATACAAAGAGGAAACAGAGACCGCACAGAGAGTCAGACATACACAGACGAAACAGAGACCACACACACAGACAGACATACACAGACGAAACAGAGACCACACACGCAGACAGACATACACAGACGAAACAGAGACCACACACACAGACATACGAAACAGAGACCACACACACAGACAGACATACACAGACGAACAGAGACCACACACAGACAGACATACACAGACGAAACAGAGACCACACACACAGACATACACAGACGAAACAGAGACCACACACACAGACAGACATACACAGACGAAACAGAGTTCCGAGATAGTAGGGAGGAATGGGTATACAATAATGAGAAGAAAATAAGAAGAAAAAATATTAACGAATAAAGAGTTGAATTAGATTATTGATGAATATTGCAAAAAGAAACTAATTGTTTTTAAATCCTGACGATTAAGTATTCATGTTTTATTTTATCGGAGGAAGACAGTGTTACTTGTAAAAGCAGTCTAAATGAAATGCAAAGTAAATGAAATAGAAGGTACAGATGACTTTATTACCTGCAAGTTTTTATATCCAGCGCGCCAACGAATACACACGTCCCGCCGTTCATGCAGTAAAAGCGGTCTGAATATTCACAGGGCTGCACATGGCGATAGGAAATGGACAATCTGTAGGCCAGCATTTGTTTCAGGATGTGACCGTTTAGTCCACTGCTGTACCCCACAACTTTCCCTGCACTTCTGCGATGCCTGGACATGGCATTGTTCCTTGGTTTATCATTCCTGTCAGGAGCCCTGGACGCCAGCGTCAAATTGCTGATTTCTGGTTCCGGGCCCCGCACAAACAGGTCCACAAAATGGAACTCAAAATTCGCTGGAAATAAGGTTCTATCCCTTTGTAGATTAAGATCAAAAGCTGTTGACTTTTGAGTAAGATACCGGTTGTTAGGATTAAGGTCAACAGTTTGAGTAGCCTTAGATCCGCCACTTTCAACTTGGTGTTTGTTGTAGTAATCATTTATGAGAAAGTATTCTTTCTGTCGTAATTTATTGTAAATTTGTGAATTTAATATCTTATCAGATCGTCTTTTGTCACTTAGTTTTGATCGAGACACCCCTCCCCGCCATACAGAGTGTGCATCAGTGTCCTGCATGATCATAACTCGACTGTCACTGAATACAGGGTCTTCTTTGTCTTTGAGTGTCGCATGATTTCTTCTTAAATCGTGCTGCGGGTTCACTGGACGGTTGTCTATTGCATGGGCGAAAACATCAGAGAGGCGTCTGGTGGTCACAGATGCGCCTGGTGCGTGTTTCAACACCGCAGAGATTCGACCCGCAGACGTAGGAATGTTGGAGGCAAACGCTGCCAGTAGCAGCACTAGGTGGGTGAAGTGAAGCGCTGACTCGCCCATCGTCCATGTGCGCGCATTTTGTGGAAACGCAAGGCGCGACAATGGGATGGGACTGATGACAACTTTTCTAGCTGCGCGTTCGCCCACGTGCATCAATGTGTCCTCCACGGTCCGCCCCGTGGACAGCCCTGCAGACGGCACTGCATCAGACCTATGGTTCCAATTCCGCTTCGTGATTGTCGTTCTGCGCGCACTAGAACAGGACAATGCTAATTTCTCTCGCAGACACACTCACTGTCAGAAGCGCGCCGGTGACTGGACGGACTGGCTCCGTGCCGGTACCACAGCAAATAGGTTGCAGAGTTCAAAGAAGCAAAACCGCTTGGTGTTCGTGGAACACGAATGATACCCACGGTTTGGCTCAGTGGAAAAACCTAGAAAATAAGTCAAGTTCGAGAACTAAACACTTTAGGGCTTTAGTGGGATAAACAATCCCACACGATCGCAGGCAGAAAATAGTTCAAGTCCGAGAACTAAACACTTTAGGGCTTAGTGGGATAAACAATCCCACACGATCGCAGGCAGAAAATAGTTCAAGTCCGAGAACTAAACACTTTATGGCTCAGTGGGAAAAACAATCCCAAACGATTGCAGACAGAGAGTAGTTCATGTTTAAGCAGTAGAGGTCAGAGTTTACTTGCCAAGGCTGTTGTAAGAAATCAACAACACAAAGTCCAGGGATGCTCTCTCCCAGTGCTGTTCCAAAATCAGGTCGAAAATCCACTGGCTTTCTAAATGTCCGAACGATGTACAAATAAACAACACGAAAATCCTCTGGTTTTCTAAATGTCCCAATGTTGTACAAATAAACAACACAAAAATCCTCTGGCCCTCTATGTATGTCTCAATGTTGTACAAATAAACAACACTAAAATCTTCTGGCCCTCTCTCTATATATATCTCAACGCTGCACAAATAAACAACAAGAAAATTCACTGTGTTCCTTGTGACCCAACGCTGCACAAATAAACAACAAGAAAATTCACTGTGTTCCTTGTGACCCAACGCTGCACAAATAAACAACAAGAAAATTCACTGGTGTTCCTTGTGACCCAACGCTGCGCAAACAACACAAAATTCCGCTTGTGTTCGTTATGTCCAGTGTGCAGAAATAAACACGAGTGCACTGTCTTTACTGGCCTTGCAGAACTGGGCCCACGACGCAAGCGATGCCAACTATAACGAAAATGAAAGTAACACTTGTGTACGAAAGAGGCATTGTGTGTTTAAAATTCACATCTAACAAATTTTCTCCCAAGGAGTTTGTGTTTTGCTCATCTGTTTCTGAACGAAAATAAGAGAATATTTATTAGTGGCTTCCGCTCTTCAAAGAGACCTCCTACTTCAACCGTAATGTTAAGAAAGTGTAAATGTGCTCCAAAATATACTTTAAAAAAAATAAATTAGTGGGAAATATACTTTTCAAGTTCTTAAACGTAAAATAAATTGTTTCAAAAGTTGTGAGACCAAATTCTTACATAGTTGGCTTTCTAAACTTATTACAAATTTATAATTGCTGAGAAAGTTTCAATGTAATCCCTTTCCACAAGTTCTATTTCGTTTCGCGTCACTGAGTCTGCAATGGTTACAGTCCTTGAGCGCTTTCTTAACAAGTGAGGGAGGGAATGTTGGAATGAAGGAAGAGTGCCGGCGACCAGTTTTCCCTGCAGTCTCAAGCTGTACGTGTGTTACCACCAAAGCACGATATACCCCCGCACGCGTGCTGTGTACATGGCGGGCGGAGGGAGAGAAAGGCTGCAGGCACGCTGGACGACCTGTCAGAGGCCCGTTTGAATTCATTTTCACTTTAATTCTAGCCATGTCATAACTACAGTCGTGTATCATGTAGTAATGAATTTAGGCCTATAGAGTCGTGCAGCCGTGCAGGTGTAAATCCATGTCGCGTGTCATATAAACATGCATAGTGTAACACTAGTCGTGCCCCCCTAGAGTCGTGTAGTTAAATAGTATATAAAGTCTTGTTACTATAGTCGTGAAGTTAAATAGTATATAAAGTGTTGTTACTATAGTCCTGTAGCTATTATTCGAGTACATATAGTCGTAAATTATGTCGTGTTTTAATAGTCGTGTAATAATACAATCGTAAGTCATGTATGCTTGTCTATATATATTGCGTGGTCATGTAGTCGTGTTTCTATAGGCCTGTAATCATACGGTCATAAATCGTGTAGGCGTATATATATGTTCATGTAATCGTGTAACCACATTGTCGAATTGTGATGTAGACAGTACTGTCTACCTTAGTGTTGCAGTCTATACACACAAGTGCTTCAAGACCCACTATGAATGATCAAAGTTCCAGATGATTAGGTTTAAGTCTGCACATCTCGTGACATTGTTAGTCCTCAAATCAAATTCATCTAAAGAAGCGAGCAGCCTGTCACGAGATCTGTTAGTGCAGCCTGTCACTAGATCTGCTAGTGCAGCCTGTCACGAGATCTGTTAGTGCAGCCTGTCACGAGATCTGTTAGTGCAGCCTGTAACGAGATCTGTTAGTGCAGCCTGTCACGAGATCTGTTAGTGCAGCCTGTCACGAGATCTGTTAGTGCAGCCTGTAACGAGATCTGTTAGTGCAGCCTGTCACGAGATCTGTTAGTGCAGCCTGTAACGAGATCTGTTAGTGCAGACGTCACGAAATCTGTTAGTGCAGCCCGTCATAAGATATGTAAGTGCAACCGTCATGAGATCTTTAGTGCAGCCCGTCACGAGATATCTTAGTGCAGACATCATGAGATCTGTTAGTACACCCGGTCATAAGATCTGTTAGTGAAACCGTCTCACATATCTGTTAGTGCAATCATCATGAGATCTTTTTGTGTAACTGTCTCACATATCTGTTAATGCAGCCGTCATGGGATCTGTTAGTGCAGCTGTTCATGAGATCTGTTAGTGAGGTCGTCATGAGATCTGTTAGTGAAGTCGTCATGAGATCTGTTAGTGCAGCCGGTCATGAGATCTCACATAAGTAAATTTACTGCTCTAGCTATTGCTACAATTAGCATCTCAACGGTAACAGAAAGTACATTCGTTTTCTGAGTTAGCCTTGTGCACTAAAAGATATAAATATATATATAGTATAGCAGCAGCCACGCGTATCAAAGACATTACGTCATTTACTAATTTTGATTTATTCTATCTTTTCTCTATTATCAGTTACATCTCAAATGCAATATGATACGTCTAGCATTGGCATCTCAAAGTCATTTCTCAAATAACTCTAATTTGAACTCTAGCCACACTGATAAGCATATCTCACACAGCTAATGAATTTTTTCTCTCTAACCATCTGTGATGGACACACTTAGTTAATGAAAAGAATTATTTTTATTAATCAATCTTTCATAACTAATTGCAAGTAATGAGAATCTTAATTTATTTTATTAATGATCCCCCAGCAGACACCACCAGACTGTCTCTCACTTGGCGGATATTTTGGCGCTGTAAACTTTTTCTCTATTTCACAAAATAAACATTTACAGTCACATAATGTTTCCGTGAGTGGAAAACTTCTTACTAAAGGAGAAGACAATTCCGTCTTTAATCTATAAATTTAGCAAGCCCCTATCGACCCACTTTCTTTTCCAACATAAGATTATCAATATCAATATGCGTAAGAAAGTCAATAAATTTAAGAAAAAATTTATTAAGTGAACAATATACATAGGACAATTACAATGAAATAGATTATTTGGCACTGATATTCCATGAACTCAGGATAAGTTTACATTACACAGTTTCACACACTCTCTCTATATATATACGAAAAATATAATTACAATTCAACAACAGAGTCAATACAAATCACAGGTTAGTCCTATCAGAGAACAGAAGTGGAGTTAGAAGAGGTAGGTTATTATAATCTTTTACTTGACCCGGATTAATCACTGCTTTGACAGTCTTTCACTTGCTTTTGCAACAATGTCACAATGCTCCTTCTCATGAGCTCTTTCTTTCTCTTTTCTTTCCTAATCTCTTTCTACCTTCTCTCCTCTTTCTAATCTCTCTTTCTCATATGCTCTTCCTCTCTCTTCCTTCTCCCTAAGAAGGCAATAAGCTCAGGTACTTTAAGTTTGCTTCTTCCCCTAACTTTTTTTTGTTGGGCTTTGAAGAAATCATGGTGATACCAATTAGGTTTAACTGGACAAAAATTGGTTTTGTTGGGCTTTGAAGAAATCATGGTAATACCAATTAGGTTCCTACAAATGTTGTTCTGCTTGAGTGAACTAATATTTAGCCTCACGAGAATATTGGCTCATTTTAGCATCATGAGAATAGTGGCTCCTCACTGTTCTACAACATGCAAGAGAAACACATAAAACTGACAAATTCCCTTGTGACGCTACACTTTTGTCTTTGTTAGTGAAAGTGCATGAAGACTATTCTGGCTTCACCTTCACAAGGTTATGTAGAAACTATTATTGCTAAAATCTCTATAACTCCATTTCTATTCTCTGTTAAGAATAATTCTGTGATTTATATTGACACTATTCTGGTGAGTTATGTGTTAGAATATAAGACTGTACCAATATTGAAATTTTTTAAATGTGGTTCATGGAAATATTGATGCAAGCAATCTTTTCATTCTCTTTGCTACATGTATATTTGATCGTTGATTTAATAAATTTGTTGTTGAATTTATTGACATTCTAACTCATATTGATAACCATATGTTGGAGAAAAATTGGGAGGATGGAGGCTCACTAAATATAGATTCAAAGATGGATTTATCTTCTCCTCTGGTAAGACGTTTTCCACTTACGGAAATACTGTGTGATGGTAAATGTTTCTCTCTAATGTTGTGGAAGAGAATGAAACAAAAGCTTCAGCTCACAAACGATCTTACATTAGATAAAAGCAATGAAGTGGGCTAGGCATGACGAGATGGTTAAACAACAATTAAAAGAACAGTGGCAGTTGAGAGATATTTGTGGAAAAAAAAAGCAACATAAAATTCCTCACATCATAGGCATTGCCAAACATATGACATAGGTCATATGAGAGGCAGCAAAGATACCGCAACTCGTTCCCTGAGAGGAAATAAATGCGGAAGGTGAGACGGACAACATGAAAAAAGTTATTGTCCAGTTCTATGAATGATGTGTACGAAATGCAACAAGCATTGGAGAAGAAGTCAAAGGTTCAGAAAGAAGTGGTGCAGAAACCAGAAAAATTGAGTGACGATCTGAAATCATAAATAGATTCAGTTCGGGCACAGAACATTCGGGACGATGCCACACCTGAAGATCAAAGACGCATGAATTTCCGTCTCTTCAAACTTCTAGAATGCTCAGCAGTACGGATGTCTCTCTTTAGAATCCAACAGTAATCAGCCATCATGACTGCATATCAGCGTCCTGATACCTGGTCTCCATCTCTTTCCTATCCTGATGAAATCTCTCCTCTTGCCCGTCGCTCATTGATCCCAGATTTTCTGGAAACCGATCTATATGTGAGAATAAGTAATGCATTTTGATGCTCATGTTGTATCCACGGTTTCTGAAAGCAGTCAGCATGTTGGCAAAGATCTGTACGTAGTTCCTGGCCTTATTGTTGCCAAGAAAGTTTTTCACGACCAGAACAAAAGACTTCCATGCTTCCAGTTCCACCTCGTTCATTGAGTTTTCAAACTCTGGGTCTCTGATTAGCTTACGGAGTTGTGGACCATCAAAAATGCCAGCATTCAACTTTTCAATGGTCAACCGCTTCATACTTCTCCTGCAGTGTAGTCTAGTGAGCTAGAGGTACAGAGGCAAACTGTTTACCATTGTGTAGCAGAACACATTTCAGTGATCGCTTGCTGCTGTCAATGAACAATCTCCAATCTTCAGGTTTTATACTGTGGCACTACAAACTTGTGCAGAAGCTGTGCAATATCTGTTCAGTACACCAGGTCCTTCTCTGTAGAGAAAAAACTGAGGTACTCTTGGTGTCTGTTGCGGTAGAAGGTGATGCGAACACTGTCAGAAAGGATGATTTTCCTCTCAATCTGGATGCCAACAGTTCAGCAGATGACTTTGACAAGTTGAGATCACGAACTAGATCATTTAGCTCCTTTTGCGAGAGAGGATTTGGAACATCATCATCAAGAACCACTAAGTCTTCTTCTTCTTCATATTTTTCAACACTAGAGAAATCTTCTTCATTAATGTCGGTAAGGTCTCCAGGGACAGATACTGGAATTTCATTACAATGAGCTACTGGACGACGTGCTGATTCAAGATTGGGATACTTAAGGCTGCTCCGGTTTTTTCTGTTAATCCCAGTCAGGTCAATAGCGCAGAGATAGCAGTCAGTGGCAGGGTTTGTCGGTTCCCTCCAAATCATAGGAATTCCAAACTTCAGACAACTCTTCTTACCCTTGGTCCAACGACGAAGATTCACGGTGCATGTCTTGCATACCATGTGTGGCACCAAACTTTATCCTGATCACCAAGTTTTATACCAAAATAAGCATGGTAAGCACGCTTTATAAAACCTGTTGTTGTATTCCTGTTAGGAACAACGGTGTATTCGCCGCAGATGTAGCAAAATACATTGGGTTTATTTTTGCAATGTCTTTTGGCCGATTCCATTTCATTACCTAAAGAAGAAAAATATCAATTATATCAATTATTTTTAAAAATAGCTTATGTAACCTCATCATAATTTTGTAAAACAAATTATAATTTGTTTATTTAAAGAAATAAGAAAGAATTTTACATAATATAAATAGAAAATACCCTTACATGTAAAAAAAAACAACAAAATAATGTCACAATAGATAAAAAGGTTGATCAAAAATATATGAAAAAGTTGACCTGATTGAACAAAACCGATGTCATTTTTGGATCCAGCACAATAAAACTGTCATAAATCCGTCATAAAATCTTAACCAATTTGATGTTGCCCAATGTAATAAATCGTGTAGGCTTATAATAAATGTGATGTTGCCCAGTGTTATTCATCAGTTCAGCGCTCTGCCTAGTGGCATATGTTGTAAACAATGCATCAAAAATATAAATTATCGCACGTGGTACCACCCTTAATAAATTATTGTGGTTTAAGCTCATTTATTGCTTAGTGGATTCACATGCACTACACGTTCATCCAAAAGTATCTGATATTATGAACATAATAAATAAAAATTGTGTCGTTCCCCGTAATAAAATGTTTAATAGGCCGGAAATACTTTCGTTTGAAATAAAACAACTTAAAAGACTAGTAAGTATTTTCTAGCAGAAATAAAACAACTTAAAAGACTAGTAAGTATTTTCTAGCAGAAATAAAATAACTTTTAATTCTGACAAACGAGATTTTGGTACAATATTTCGATTTTTGAGGCTTTCAAAGATGTTAAATAACCTTCGAAGACTGATAAATATCTTTCAAAACTGATAAAATGACTCGCATGGCTGATAAATAACTTTCAAGGGTAGTAAATGACTTTCAAGGTGGGTAATCGACTTGCAAAGTGGGTAAAGCTTTTTAATGCAGAATCACGATTTTGGAAGCAAATAAACGACATTCAAAGTTGGTAATGCTTCTCAAGTGATAAGCAACGAACTTTCAAGACAGTTAAACAAACAACTTTCAAGGCGGGTAAGCAAACAACTTTCAAGGCGGGTAAAAGCTATGCAAATGAAATAAACAGTTTTAAGATTCGTAAACGGTTATTATCGCGTCTAAAAAGTTGGCAAAAACTAAGGTCTGACATGTATTCAGTTAAACCTGAAGAGAGTAACTGATTATTAACAATTCAAAGGACTTTGCAAAACTTATTTATCTGTCTTGTTCCTTTCCACTGGGATTTTGTTTTTAATAGACTTTCAAATATTGTTTGATCATACAATAACTTCATTAAAGACATTTTCTAATAGGTTTGATTTTTGCCTGGATAAGAATTGCATTTGAAACAAATTTTATGTTTATAGTACCATATGTTTGTAGTACAGTTTTAATTATATTGTTAAGTTTAAATCCCATTGACTTTAAGAAGTCAAATCATTAACCATGTCTTTTACAGGATACTTCTGTATATGCATGTTGTTCTTAAGCTTTGGAGTCTAAAAGCACGTTGTTTTGGAGTCAAACAGCATGTTGTTCTGAAGCTTTGTAGTCAAACAGCATGTTGTTCTTAAACTTTGGAGTCTAAAAGCATGTTGTGAATTACTCGTCTTATACAGCACGTTTTGGAGTTATAATTTCCATGATTGACAAATTATGAAAAGCACTATATCACTATATGTATACTGTAAATACAATCATAAAACTAATTATAATCATAATGGTAATAGTCGATTTAGATTTATTGGCATTAAGAATATTAAAACATGTTTATTTTAATAATATAAATATTGAAATACACTTGAATAACTTTACACACACACACACACACACACACACACACACACACACAGACACACACATTTATGTACTTTCTATAGAGTGTTAAAATAAGTATTGATATAAGTGATGAAATCTGTCTATCCTAAATATCTTGGCGACAGTGATAATCCACGTGACTTTGGAGGAATTCCGTGTAGTCCCGAGTGCAATGAAAGAAGACATCATGACGTCATGACGGCTCAATGCAAACTGCCTGGGACCGGAACGTGACGCACGACCCACACCAAAGTAGTGACATTTCACCGCAGGCGGACAGCAAGTAGCGCTTAAGTTGTCACCTAAATGGAAACAGACAACAATTTCCACCACTCTTGTCTGATCCTTACTCCCTCATCGCGTCTTTCATCGTTTTCTTCGAGCATCTATTTGAGCAACTTTGGGTGTAGGCGTCTGCAGAATGTCGCAGAGGAAAAAAGGGAGAAATTATTATTATCTGACTGAAAAGCAAGCTGCCAACTTAATTTCACAGTAGGACCAGAGAAGAGAAGTGATGGGTGGTTGTTGCCATAGGTAGCTATGAACACTAGACAAGTTCAAAGAGCACGGAGTGTAGAAAATGGACCAAGTGAAAACTGTGTGGAAATGTATACACAGAACATGATCGTTGTGTGTCGTCATTTCAAACTGCCATATTATCTCTGCGTGTGTTGGAGTTGTGCTTAATTTCTGTGCATAACATTAATCTCTGTTTTATGATCATCATTAAACTTTGACAAAATTCTCCATTGGTGACACGTCACGTGTTGTTAGAAAACGACCAACGGACTATGTAATGTGGTTACCACGGTTTTGATTTTTTTACAAAAATAATTTTTCTGACTATAAAAGGGATAGAACTGGTCAAGTAAGAATAGTGACTAACAGGTTTAAAGAAAACCTCATGTGAAGGAAGTGTCTGAGTGTATAAGCCTGTCCAATGTTTAGATAGTTAAGGTGGACCGGGAAAGTCTGAGTGTATAGGCCGATGTTTAGATAAAGATGGACCGAGAAAGTATGAATGTATAGGCCTGTCCGATGTTTAAATAGTCAAGATGGACCTGGAAAAAGTGAATATATAGGCCTGCCCGATGTTTAGATAGTCAAGATGGACCTGGAAAGAGTGAATATATAGGCCTGCCCGATGTTTAGATAGTCAAGATGGACCTGGAAAGAGTGAATATATATAGGCCTGCCCGATGTTTAGATAGTCAAGGTGAACCGGGAACGTCCGAGTGTATAGGCCGATGTTAGATAGTCAAGATGGACCTATAACGTGAATATAAAGGCATGTCCGATGTTTAGATAGTCAAGGTGAACCAACAAGTAACAGACATATGGCAAATGCATGACTTCATTAAAATTTATTATGTAACTTTAGAGGTTCTTAGAGGGTTAAAGTCGCTTGATGGGTTAAGAATGGGATGTAATGTAGTAGCTATCGTTAAGTTTCCGCTGTAACAAGGAAGAATGTAACACCAGATAACAATATGGTGACAATATTTGTTAGAGTTAATGACCAAGCAATTGGATCGTGTACTTTGATACCTATGCGTACATGCTATACGGAAATGGATTATTCAGTAAAAGGAAACTAGTT
The DNA here is from genome assembly GCA_028829895.1 of Sinotaia quadrata. Lineage (NCBI taxonomy): Eukaryota > Metazoa > Mollusca > Gastropoda > Architaenioglossa > Viviparidae > Sinotaia > Sinotaia quadrata. The sequence goes on along the minus strand of CM054177.1, from coordinate 39,891,227 downwards.
TTGGGATCGTGTATGAGTCCACTGCCCATTATTGTGATGGATGATGGGTGGCTGGCTGCAGCTAAAGACACGTATACAGACACAAAGCGACGTGACTGGTCACTCACAAGATAGACTGATGAATAGCTTCACCCCCAGTTACATTCATTTGTACTTAGACAGGCTAAGGGAAGATTTTGTTCGTCCTCAAATGATGGCTGATATTTGGAAGAAACAATTTACCAAAGTCTTGAGAAAAAGTCAATGATCGATACTTCCACATTATGAAAGAAAAAAAGGACAAATCTTAAGGTCGGACATTGCAAGATTAATGAACCACATTTTGTTTAATCCTTAAACAGAATTCCAAGACTAAATAAAAAGTATTGAATGAATCACAATATATTTTTGTAAAAATTAATGAATGCTTTAAATTGTTCTCATAAAACTTAAGCAAAGATCTTGAGCCCGAGAATTTGATTTCATTTAAAAATAACTAGCTCTAATCAAAGATAAACAAAGTCCAAAAGGAAAGATAAGTGAATGAGTTGCAATTTAAATAGTTCTTTAAAAGTCAAACAAGGGAGGTCAGACAAAGATAATGTAGCGAGTCACACATTGTCTGAGAAAAGTAAAGATAGCGAGTCACATATAATGTCTGAGCATAGGTAAGGTAATGAGTCACATATAATGTCTGAGTATAGGTAAGGTAATGAGTCACATATAATGTCTGAGTATAGGTAAGGTAATGAGTCACATATAATGTCTGAGTATAGGTAAGGTAATGAGTCACATATAATGTCTGAGTATAGGTAAGGTAATGAGTCACATATAATGTCTGAGTATAGGTAAGGTAATGAGTCACATATTCTTTATGAAGCTAGTGAAATCTCTGTTAATGCAGCATATAATATCTTTGTCAGTAAAGAATTAAGCTAGTGAAATCTGCATTAATGTAGCATACAATATCTTGTCAGTAATTAATGAAGCTAGTGAAATCTTCATTAATATAGCAAACAATATCTTGTCAGTAATTAATTAAGCTAGTGAAATCTTCATTAATATAGCATACAATATCTTGTCAGTAATGAATGAAGCTAGTGAAATCTTCATTAATGTAGCATATTTTTGTTAGTAATGAATGAAGCTAGTGAAATCTTCAGTGACAAAGAGTAGAGTGGTATTATTTACAGTGAATTTGTCAGCAAAGAAAGAAGCTGTTAAATGTTTGCGACAGACTTTAATTTTATCAAATGTGCACGGTGTCACCGGGATCTGACTGTTCTCTGCTAGAAGTGACGGAACCGCTTTCTTCTAACAATACCAGGTCCGCGAGGATTTAATCGCAGTCGAGAGGTCGCGACTCGGCTATCGCTTGCATGCTTTTGCTTCAGCTGTTGGTTGACTTTCCATCCATTATATTACTCCACCCTTCTCATTCTAATAACCTACTTTACACGTATCTACACTTTGTCTCATTCTAATAACGTACTTTTACACGTATCTACACTTTGTCTCATTCTAATAACGTACTTTTACACGTATCTACACTTTGTCTCATTCTAATAACGTACTTTTACACGTATCTACACTTTGTCTCATTCTAAGAACCTACTTTAGCTTTGTACACGTATCTACACTTTGTCTCATTCTAATAACGTACTTTTACACGTATCTACACTTTGTCTCATTCTAATGACTTACTTTAGCTTTGTACACATATCTACACTTTGTCTCTTGCTTATATTTAGTTTAATATTAACTCTTCTCCTCTCTCGCTTATTTTGATAGTTTTTTTTTTTAATGTCTTAAATCCGAACATTTTAATCCCCCCACCCCCAAATATGATAGCACATTACGATGCCTTTCATATACATGATCTATTAATTTTTTATTTATTATTTCTGGTGGCGGTGGAGATGGATGTGCTGTTATCATAGAAAGCAACAAGACATTTGATACAGAGAGCTAAGATATGGTTCTAAGTGTTTGTTCCTCGCTCGTGTGTATTTGTACAGCCTTTGCATATATTGTCCAATTTTATAATGTATACATGTCATGTTTATAAAGTTCCATGTTCATGTTTATAATGTGCTATTTTCATGTTTATATTTATGTTTACATATTGCACGTACTTTTTATACATGTATGCATTCATATTTTTATTTGTATAGTTAAATTTGCATACTCTGTTTTCAACTCAGCGTGTTAAAGCGATTTTCACTCAGTTATAATGTCTAAAAGTCGTTTCACTCAGCGTTCCTGAATGAAAGTCTTACAAGTCATTTTCACTAAGCGTTCTTATTTTAAAGTCATTTTAATCAGTGTTCCTATTATAAATTCTATCAAGGCATCTTTACGCAGTGTTTCTGTTTTCAACTCTATCAAGTCATTTTAATCAGTTTTACAAAGTTTTACAAGTCATTTTCACTCAGTGCTCCTGTTTTCAAGTTCAAATAAGTCATTTTCACTCAGTGCTCCTGTTTTCAAGTTCAAATAAGTCATTTTCACTCAGTGCTCCTGTTTTCAAGTCTAACAAGTCATTTTCGCTCATTGTTCCTACATTTCATTAGGTGCTTCACGTGTTTATTTCATTCATTCATTCATTTTAGTTTGCTTTTGTTGGCGTCTGGCCAGAAAGTAAGTCATGCACATTGAAGATGACTATTCAGCAGAAATGTAAGCGTAGAAGAAACCAGTCCCCGAAGTGACTAAACCATCATACCTCTCACTCGTGGTTATTCCAGTCCATTCTTCACACTCACATCACACACGTACTTTTCAACTCACTGTTATTCCAGTCCATTCTTCACACTCATATCACACACGTACTTTTCAACTCACTGTTATTCCAGTCCATTCTTCATACTCACATCACACACAGAGAAGACAAAACAAGTTGAACTCAACACGCTCCCTTATCTTCAATTTTCAGTTACTCATAAAAACATAATTATTATGACAACAAATTTAATTCGTTAATAGTGACTTAACCAAGAATGAATTCTTAATACAAAAATAATGAGAAGGAACTAACTAAACTGTAGGGTCCTTTGAATTCCTATAATTATAGGTTATTGCACTACAAATTTGTAAATCATCCCATGTCAACAATTTAATCTGGTTAAGTGCTTTGTGAGTATATGTCATTGGTTCCTGAGGAGATAGTCAAGGACATCTTTTAAGTATATATAAAAGTATAGAGGAAATTACTTAATATGAACCGTCATCCGAGATTTTTCCACTTATGCCGGACTATGTCAGCAAAATGACATTTAATTTTTAAAAAAATAAATACTTACTGATTGCTTCTCAAAGTTCGAAAACTCCAATCATAAAGTCTGCTGGATATTCGAAGTTAGGATCACGCGATCATCAGGCATTGTCGGTTCTTGCCCCCTGCATTCACAGTTTGATTCGAAACGTACGACCAAGACAAGTGTCAAGACTCTACACAATGCTGGTTGTAGCACTTAAAGATCAGTGAAATGCGTAACGTACGACCAAGACAAGTGTCAAGTCCAAGACTCTACACAAAGCTGGTTGTAACACTTGAAGATCAGTGGAATTCGTAGGGTTATGAACTCTAATGGCAAATTTAAACTGACACTAAAGAAAATGATGTAGAATTAAAGTTAGTAATCTGTCTTGTAGTCTAAACACTCATTCATTTTAAGCTCTTTCAATTATAAAACTCAAAGAAATATTTAATTCAGTAATTGTCTTTAAAATTGAATATTTATAAACATAAGAACTTAAAGTCACATAAATGGTTCTTTTAAAGGCCGATATAACATAAAGAAAAAATTAATTAATGCTAAAAGAAATTACATAATTATTCTATACCTTATTAATAACATCGTGTGTACGAAGGTATACTTAAGGTTTGATTTCTTTTCTTAAAAAAGAAATCGGAAGAAACTCGCACACATAAGAGTCATATTTCGACTTTAAAATATTTCAGATATCATTAAATTCATTCCACTGGAATCATTTCCTCTGTTTGCTGGAACTTGGTAATTCCGAACATCACGCATTACACAAGTGGGGAAGGGATGAGTCAAATGTTGACAGACAGATAACATTCCATAACAATAGATCATCAATTACACGAAATGGGGAAGGGATGAGTCAAATGTTGACAGACAGATAACATTCCATAACAAAAGATCATCAATTACACGAAATGGAAAAGGGATGATATCAAATGTTGACATGCAGATAAAATTCCATAAAAAAAGATTATCATTTACACGAAATGCGGGAGGGTGGTGATTCTGAGTTGTAGATATTTCATGCTGTTACATTTTAAAAAATTAATTTGTATACGTCTGGTGAGTCACATTATCCATTTCATTAGAAATGAAAATATTTGTCCTCTCCAACTGTATACAGAAATATATTGCTTGCATTTTGAAATCATTAGTCATTAAAAATTATTCGATAATAAAGGACTGCATTTATCAATAAAGTTATTAATGGCTATTATTGATTCGATAATAAAGGACTGTATTTATCAATAAAGTTATTAATAGCTATTATTGATTCGATAATAAAGGACTTCATTTATCAATAAAGTTATTAATGCCTATTATTGATCGATAATAAAGACTGGACGTATCATTAATCGCTAGTAATGATTCTACGATTCCATACTGAAAGACTTTCCCTGAAAGTCTTGTTGTGTCATTAAATTTATTATTCCTTATTATAAGGACTGATATTGAAGGACTGACAATGAACGTCATTAAATTAATTAATTCTTATTAATGATTCATAACGAAAGACTTATATAGTTGCCCCTTCAGCGGACATTTGGTTGTCATTAAAAATAGTCAAATCATGTTTTATTATGAATAATAGATTTTCTCGACATTTGACACTAAAATATTTTGTAAAGCATTTTTCTTTATGTGACGTGTACGAGATTCTAAGTATGTATATTTATACCTGTATGTACAAACAGATAACAACAAATAGAGAGATAGAGAGACAGACAGACAGGCAGGCAGACAGACAGACAGACAGATAGAGAGAGACAGAGACAGAGACAGAGAGAGGGCATCTACTGTTTATAGTATTTATTGTATACCCTTTTAAGCATTCAGATTTTGTATTTTAAAGGGAGTAAGAAAGTTTCTCATGTCCATTACATGCATATGAATTAATCATTGGCTGAAGATAATTATTCTCTGCGTTGCTTAAGCTGGCAAAACCTTTATCTCTAGTGAGCTATGAGAGGCATTGTTTTTCTCTTGAATCTTGTTTACATCCCTGTGCTATTTCTTTCAATCCATCCTGGTACTTTGTTGTTGCCACCTAGTGCTGTAACAGTCTTTGTTGCTGCGTGACATCTATCCAGCTATTGTTGTTGGCAACCATTTTTGTTGCTAGATTCTGTATTGTCTTTGTTGCTGTTTAGTTCTGTAGCAGTATGTTTGCTGCTTAGTGCTGTCAGTCTTTGTTGCCATATACATGTATGTATGCGTGTATGTATGTAAGCTTTTTTTTGTGTGTTTCAGTATTTTTTTCTTGACGAGACTTTGTTTGGAGAACTATGCTATTTCTTTTAATGTTTAATCTGTTGCTTCTTAGATTGATATTCATAGCTGCCTGTCTGTCACTAGAGAGTGTAATCATTGGGGTATTCATACATCCATATTTCTACTTGAATACTCAGTTTAAATTGATCATAGACTGAAGTTTTGGACCTTCCAAATGGCCTATGCACCGCTCCTAGGTTTGAACCGCGGTCGATATGAAATCCCTGGGATAATGATAACCTCAGTCTCAGCTCAGTAATGGCTCCTCTAGCTGGCTGGACGACACGATTACTCGTGTTGAGAGTGCTACATATCGTACATATTTAAAGTCTGTTGGTATTTAAAGTACCGGGAAAATCAAGGAGTGACAAAACTATTTCACAAAATCCATCCATTAATTACTCACCGACCCAGCTTATCGTATCGCCCATCGTTCTTGGTCTGTCCAACTAATACGTCCGTGCGCGAGATCAGTGAAAGTTGAAAGACAAAGCAGCAGCTGAATGAAACTGTCAACTAAACACATTAATGTAAGGGACGTTAACTGTAGAACACAGAGGAAACTGTCAACTAAACACATTAACGTAAGGGACGTTAACCGTAGAACACAGAGGAAAATGTCAACTAAACACATTAACGTAAAGGACGTTAACTGTAGAACACAAAGGAAATATGTATTTACTGTGTATAAACAAATATGATACATAATCATATTGTATTCATTGTGTATAATACCAAAAAGATGAGAAAACAAATAAGATATCTAATTATACTGTATTCATTGTGTATACAGTTGTGGAATTTGGTGGTGCCTATCTCAAATGCATTTCTGATGAATAAATATATGTATAAATAATTTAATATTCATATAAAGCATTTCAAAATTGCCCTCTGTTTGTAAATGAAATTAACGATGTAAATATTGGAATTAATTATGAATTATTACTCCTCAAGTAGTAGTATTAATATGATATTGAGTACTATATGTATGAATCTGTTTCTAATAACAGTAATATTACTTGTTTGCAAAATGAGTGAAATGAATGTAACAAAATCTAGTATATAATAAAGATATAGATTTTATTACTGTAATCCAGTTAGAATTTGTTAACTACTTTAAAATGTATATTTTTTTAAAAGGGCGTGTGTATTGTATATGATGGAGAAACCTTCATCATTAGTTAAACAAATATACAAATTAATATATTAATTTTTAAGTGTATTTAATCACACTGTTGCTGAATGATCTTTGAGGCAAACATAACTGATCATTTTAATGAAGTGTTAAATTATCTTGGCATATAGATCTAAAATTTCTCAACAAAACTATAAATGCATATCTAAAGATAATTTCTTGATCAACTTACAGCAGTCATTGTATTTTTAAAATGACGTAGATAATTCCTTGATCAACTTACAGCAGTCATTGTATTTTTAAAATGACGTAGATAATTTCTTGATCAACTTACAGCAGTCATTGTATTTTTAAAATGACGTAGATAATTCCTTGATCAACTTACAGCAGTCATTGTATTTTTAAAATGACGTAGATAATTCACTTGCTAGAGAGCACGTCTCAGACGACTTTAAAGAAGTTATTTATTTATTTATTTTAGGAATACTGCCATTATTCAATTTTAAATTTGCTCTAAATCTCATTTCCTAGGCAAGGTAATATTCTTGCTTGAAGTATAAATTGAAATTAAAATAGTTTCTAGTAGTTTACTAGTAACAGGGAAAGTTCAGCCAGTATACAATACACTTATACTTTGTATCCATGATTTACAGAACAAGTTAAAATTCTCTACTCTTCAGAAGGAAAAGATATTTTTAATAGCAGAAGTTAATACTTAAATCTTTCTGGTAGGACAGGTATTTCTATATTTCCTATTTCACTCTTAAACTCGAAGATTTTACTAAAATATAATATTATGCAGATGTTGGCTTTGCACAATAATTTTAGAATATTTCTATTCAAATTTAAAGCCAGGTATTATGTCAAAGTCAAATGAATTTATTATCCCGAGAGATTATAACAACAAAACTTAAGCATAACTTGCATTTGTTAATAACACAGTAAAAACTGAAATCAATCAATTTATTTCCTAAATGACTGAAAAGGTGATACGTTTTTGTGTATAATCCTTAATTTTATACAAATTTAATTACACTGCAATAATTTTTGTAATCTAATGTTGTGCATAATAATAATTTTCTGGTCAGTCTCAGTGAATCATTACTTTCTATTGATAACCTCCGTGAGCCTTTACTCACCCATCACCGGTAACAGTATTTTCCAGTGTACTACAATACACCAATACCTCTTTCAGTTGCCACGGTAGTAGTCAGCGATCCAATAAATAAATCCAGTAAATAAACATTTCGACTGAACTTTCCTATGAAATATGTTGTTGTGTCTATTAATGAAATGGTGAAATATCGCGTATCGAATGTTGTTGGTAGAATGTTTTCTCATGAAATACTGTCTCTGAAATATGATGTGTTTGCTGTTGACATTTATTATTCCAATCTGTTAATGAAATATTCTATATCTACCTGTTGATGAAATATGGTTTCTGCTTTTTGGTGTAATTTTATGTCTCTGCCTACTGGTGAAATATGGTGAAATATGGTGTCTCTCCTTGGACGAGACGTGAGTCTGCACTTGTTGATGAAATATGGTGTCTCTCCTTTGACGATTAATGGTCTGAGAACGTCTTATAATGAAATGATCCTCGAAATCTCTAGTGGCCATTATTGTTAGTGAAAACAACCAACACCACCATTGTGTGTCAAAATGCGGGTACAGAAGAACAGTGAACCATGTAGCCATGAAGGAATGAGTTGGCACTGCGTCCTCATGAATAAAGGCGCATGTAAACTGTGAACACGGTGTGGCGTGTTGTCATCTTGCTGTGTCTGTCGTCAAGCGTGCGACGTATTGTTCTCCATCATCGTGTTACATCTTGCATCTTGGGGTGATCCACTGATAACCCATAACACTACACCGACACCTCATCACAAGTGTGTGTGTGTGTGTGTGTGTGTGTGTGTGTGTGTGTGTGTGCATGTGCGTGCGCGCTTGCATATGTATTCAGAAATGTTATAGGTCAATATTATAGGAAAGTGAGTAATTTTTTTGCACACTTGGTTAAACCACTTTTATTACATTGTGAAATATAAAATGTATTACTGGGGTAATTATACAAAAGAATTTTGCATCTATCTACAACCTAACAATGGAGCACATTTATATCTGGTTCATTTAGTATATTTATTAAATGGGCATATCTAATGCATGAAATCTTTTTTGTTTATTGGATAGGCATATCGAAATATAAAAAAATATGTTGTTGATTGCATGGCATACTTTGTTTTTTGTTGTTGTTGATTGCCTGAACATAATATAGGAAATTTGTTTTGTGATTGCATGGCAAAATTTGTTTTTTTGATTGCCTGAACATAATATAAGAAATTTGTTTTCTGATTGCATGGCATACTGTAGGAAATTTGTTTTGTGATTGCATGGCATACTGTAGGAAATTTGTTTTCTGATTGCATGGCATACTGTTAGGAAATTTGTTTTGTGATTGCATGGCATACTGTAGGAAATTTGTTTTGTGATTGCATGGCATACTGTAGGAAATTTGTTTTGTGATTGCATGGCATACTGTAGGAAATTTGTTTTGTGATTGCATGGCATACTGTAGGAAATTTGTTTTCTTGATTGGATGATACTAAAAAAAAGATTTTTTAATTTATTTATTATTGGGGGTGGGGGAATGAACATAATCATGAAATATTGAAATGAAGACATGCAGCCTCTAATCGGTTTCTGCACATTACACAGACTGCTTGATTTTTGTTGTGACATTTTTCTTTTATTAACATCAAATATTATTTTATTTTCTATGTAACTATGGGACATTTTTTTTTATTAACATCAAATATTATTTTATTTTCTATTAACTATGGAATATTTTTCTTTTATTAACATCAAATATTATTTTATTTTCTATGTAACTATGGGATCTTTTTCTTTTATTAACATCAAATATTATTTTATTTTCTATGTAACTATGGGATCTTCATAAAATGAAGAAAAGGCAAACTGAACTAAGTCCTGAACTTGGACTAGCCCCAGAAATGATTTTACTTTCATATTTCACAAGAATGGCATCGCTTGTCTGACTGCGGCCCACTTTTGGCATGCCAATGCCTGGAATAGACCATCAAAGACCCTAGTGTAGGACAAGGGGTACAAAATACAGTGCAGTTTATTTCCGGAATCTATGGCAACTCATAAACAAAGAGCGTCGTGGTCTACTGCTGACTTTTTTAAAAAGTGCAATTATAGAGCAGTGTTGTGTTTTAAAATCTCTCTCTATAAATCCTTTTCATTCTCTCTTCTTGTTTCTTTTTCTTCTCTCTCTCTCTCACAGAGAGGACTGTACTATGTTTTAGTGTATCTCTCTATTTAATCCCCCCTCACTCTCTTTGTCCCCTTCACACACTCTCACTCTCTCATGCTATCTCAGCATCAAAGTTCTCCTAGATTTTAAGTTAAACAAAACAACACATTTATATCATCTGAGTGTGAATATTCTCCTAGTTATTAATCTAAAAACAGCATGTTTATTACTTCAGCGTCACTGTTCTCTAGTTATTAAAGACAGCAAGTTTATTATTAAGTGTCACTGTTCTCCTAGTTATTAAAGGCAGCAAGTTTATTATTAAGTGTCACTGTTCTCCTAGTTATTATTCTAAATGTCGCATTGTACTCTGGCGTGACCTTGTATAATTAATCATACCAACTATTAGCAATAGTTAATGATATAAAACATCTACAAGTGCCAGTGCCGAGTATGGACCACTGGTTAAATGTGCACATCTGTAATTGCCGCCAATTTGACTCACGGTCCCCACTCAGTTATTTAAACCAGTCTTACAGGGGCACACCAGTCTTCCATAGACTATTTACTTTTGCAGGTTTTATACCAGTCTTACAGGGGGCATACCAGTCTTGCATGGGACCTACCAGTTTTGCAGGGGACTTTCCAGTCTTGCAGGGGATATACCAGTCTTGCAGGGGACATACCAGTCTTACAGAGGACATACCAGTCTTACAGGGGACATACCAGTCTTACAGGGGACATACCAGTCTTACAGGGGACATACCAGTCTTACAGGGGACATACAAGTCTTGCAGGGGATATACCAGTCTTGCAGGGGACATACCAGTCTTGTAGGAGACATCCCAGTCTTAATTACTATAGTCTTGTAAAAATTACTTTACTACTGCGGTATACCAATGTCGCGTGAGTTGTTCTGTTGCCGGGATAATTCCAATGTATAAGAATTTACTCAAGTCTTGCAGGAGTCATTCCAGTGTATAAGAATTTATTTACTCAAATCTTGCAGGAGTCATTCCAGTGTATAAGAATTTACTCAAATCTTGCAGGAGTCATTCCAGTGTATAAGAATTTACTCAAGTCTTGCAGGAGTCATTCCAGTGTATAAGAATTTACTCAAGTCTTGCAAGAGTCATTCCAAAGTGCGGGTATTGTTATAAAAGTCAGTTGCCACAGTCGTTTCAATGTGACAAAGGTTACTTAGCAATTGCGCAAGTTTTGCAGCAGCAATTTTATTTGTATTTATTTCATTCTTTCAGTAATTATATTAGCTGTGCAGTCATTACGTCTTTTGCAGCTATATTTGTTGTAGCTTCAGGAATTAATTTAGTCTTGTAGTAATTACATTAGCCTTCCTGATTTCCTAACATTTGATTGTAAATACTTTTGTCTTCTACAATTTTTGTGAACGATGCACATATGCACATACGTCTAGTCTTTAGTACGCTTTCGGCTTTATATATAAATAACGCATTCTTTCGGTGTTCAGCTAAATTTAAATGAACATAAACCCTCTAGCCGTTGGTTATAACAAAAGAAAATGAATTGTAAACTTATCTAATTGCAGGGTATAAACAATTGCAACTGTGCGCTTTACACAAAACATTTCTTTCTGGAGGACCCTCAGTACCTTGCTTATCTGTTTTTCCACAGTGGAATGAGGCCTTTCAAAGGTTTATGTTTGCTTATGTCTTTCAAATGGAATGAGGCCTTTCAAAGGTTTTTGTTTGTTTGTCTGCCTTTCATAGTGGAATGAGGGCATACAAAAGGTGCCTGTTTGTTTATTTGTCTTTCACAGTAGATTGAGGCCTTACCAAGGTGTCTGTTGTGCTTATCTTTCACAGTGGTATGAGGCCTTACCAAGGTGTCTGTTGTGCTTATCTTTCACAGTTGTATGAGGCCTTACCAAGGTGTCTGTTGTGCCTATCTTTCACAGTGGTATGAGACTTACCAAAAGTTTGTTTCTGTCTTTTACTGTGGCCGGAGGCCTTTCAAGCATTTATATTTCACTGTGAAATGAAACCTAAACAAAAGTTTTCTTAAGTCTTTATTATGGAGTGAAGTGCTACAAAGGTTGTTTAATGAATTTCAAAGATGATTGAAGATTAGAAAGGTTTTCGTCTGCTTATCTGTCATACTAGAATGACACCAACAGGCTGACCATATTTAAAAGAGAATTTTCTTATTTTAAAATAAAGTTAAACTTTTACAAAGAGAGAAATTGATATGACTCTCTTCTCTTAAGTGACAATAGTGTAAAGATAGTTCTTAGTGTATTTGACAGTACTTTACATCCAACTTCAACTTAGTGTACCTTTAAATGACAGTACTTTACAGTCTAACATATTCTTAGTGTATCTTAAGTGGCACAGTACTTTACAGTCTAACATATTCTTAGTGTACCTTAAGTGGCACAGTACTTTACAGTCTAACATATTCTTAGTGTACCTTAAGTTCAAGCTGTTAAGGTTGAGTACAACGTTATTGTCACAATTCATGTTCTTGTGTACAATGTTAATGTTAGAGATCATGTTCTTAATTGACTACAATGTTATTGTTACAGTTCTTGTTCTTGATTACAAGTTTATCGTTACAGTTCGTGTTCTTAATTGACTACAATGTTATTGTTACAGTTCTTGTTCTTGATTACAAGTTTATCGTTACAGTTCGTGTTCTTAATTGAGTACAATGTTATTGCCTATGTTTTTCTACTTTCTTAGTAGTCGTAGAATGGTCTAAGCCTATTTCTCTAGAATGACACAAAATGTCTTTATGTATGGTTTAGTAAAATCTAGCTACACTAAGAGACAGTAATAAATGTATATCACCATCATCTCGATCATAGGTCATCTAACATGCGACAAGGAACTTTTTTTTTCATTCATCCTTTCTATTTGTTGGAGGACTTTGTCACAACCCACTAAAGGGGGACAGTTGAGGGTGTGCGCCAAACTGGTGCGACCCTTTCTGCCAGCCCTCCCGCCCTCCACCTCACGCAACGTGAGGCTGTGGGTTCCCACTGGGTCACTCTAGATCAGATAACGTCTGGATGACGAAATGATCAACGCAAGCTCCTGTGGTGACGTTAAACTGCCATCGATCACACACATCCGCTCGATGGATGTACAATGTAAGGAGGGACCCCCTCTGTCTCTCACTTGCTACTGCTCGGTGGTTTCTCTCCCAGATCTGAAAACCTTGTGGTCTCTGACTTCAAAGGTGCCCGAAGTTCCTCATATGCTAAAACTGTTTATGGGAGTTTGGTAAACTATCAGGAGGCTTTCTCTTCACAATTGTGCTTTCCTCTATGTTAGAAATGGTTGACAGTCTAGGTTAGGGTAGTATAGTTAGGTGAATAGTGACTTGACAGTATAGTTAGTTAGTATAGTTAGATCTAGGTGAAAGATGAAAGAATGAATTGTCTAAGCGTAAGCACTCTATGCTTACCCTATTTTTCTTCTTACATATACACTCATCTTTTTCTCTCTGCCTCTTACTTTCTCTCTCATCACACAGTTTCTCTCTCTCTGATCACACAGTTTCCTTCTCATCATAGTTTCTCTCTCATCATACAGTTTCTCTCTCATCACACAGTTTCTCAACCATCACACAATTTCCCTCTCGTCACACACAGTTTCCCTGTCAGCACACACAATTTATCCCTCATCACACAGTTTTCCTCTCATCAAATACAGTTTCTTTCTCATCACAGTTTCCCTCTCGTCACACAATAATCCTCTCTCCTCACACACAGTTTTTCTCTCATCAAATATAGTTTCTCTCTCATCACACACAGTTTCTCTCTCATTACACTCACACAGTTTTCTCTCATCAGACGGATAGTTTTCTTTCTCACACACATAGTTTCTCTCTCATTACAGTTTTTCTAAACCCTTTGCCCTCGTGCAGGCATATTATCATCATCTATTTAACAATGCATTGTGTGTCATTTTCACCTGGCATTTGCACCAGAAACAGACCACACATTGACACGTGTTCTAAATCAAGTCATCTTGGTTTACTTTATTTTTGTACATACTCTTGGCAACAGAAATGTAAGCGCACGTGATCTTTGATGTTAACATGCCAAGTGTGTGTATATACTGATTGAAAAATTTGCCGAAATCTTGACACTGGTGGTTGATTGCTTTACTCGGGTATTTACTGGGGTGGATGGGTGGGTTATGAAACTTTTAGGCATAATAGCAGATCTCAATGAATTAAGACTACATTCAGCATCCATATCCTACCATAATTTCAGTCATCCAAACATCTATAACCCATCATTATACCCAAATCGCACCAAAATGCCAACCAACCATATAGTATAATCATCTCATTAGTATCTCAAACAGTCATATCTCACCATTATGCCAAACAACCATATAGTATATTCATCTCACTAGTATCTCAAACAGTAATATCTCACCACAATCTCACACTGTCATATCTCGCCATATTCACAGACATCTGAATGACATCGTTATGCCAAACAATCTTATCTCACCATCAAGCCAATAAAATATTTCACCATCATACCAGACTTATGCATTTCATCATCATGCCAAAAAAATCATAAACCATCATCATAGCAAACAGTTATATTTCATCATCATGCCAACATCTATAGTTTATAATCATGCAAAATATCTACTTCTCACTATATTGGTAAACAGTTATATTTCATCATCATGCCAACATCTATAGTTTATAATCATGCAAAATATCTACGTCTCACTATCATGGTAAACAGTTATATTTCATCATCATGCCAACATCTATAGTTTATAATCATGCAAAATATCTACGTCTCACTATCATGACAAACAGTTATATTTCATCATCATGCCAACATCTATAGTTTATAATCATGCAAAATATCTACGTCTCACTATCATGACAAACAGTTATATTTCATCATCATGCCAACATCTATAGTTTATAATCATGCAAAATATCTACGTCTCACTATCATGACAAACAGTTATATTTCATCATCATGCCAACATCTATAGTTTATAATCATGCAAAATATCTACGTCTCACTATCATGACAAACAGTTATATTTCATCATCATGCCAACATCTATAGTTTATAATCATGCAAAATATCTACGTCTCACTATCATGACAAACAGTTATATTTCATCATCATGCCAACATCTATAGTTTATAATCATGCAAAATATCTACGTCTCACTATCATGACAAACAGTTTTAAGTGAGAACGAATAAATGTAGGTCGTAGTTTGTTGTACTTCGGCAGTGACCTTTTCAGTATCTTGACAAACACCATCCCTTCCATTGTCAACATTTCTCGTGAATGTTATCATGTTCACGATTACTCTCATTGTGACTCACATTGCGTACCAAGGAAAGATCAACTCCACACAATGATACAATGCTACACATTGCGTCCCAAAGAAAGATCAACTCCACACAATGATACAATGCTACACATTGCGTCCCAAAGAAAGATCAACTCCACACAATGATACAATGCTACACATTGCGTCCCAAAGAAAGATCAACTCCACACAATGATACAATGCTTCACATTGCGTACCAAAGAAAGATCAACTCCACACAATGATACAATGCTTCACATTGCGTACCAAGGAAAGATCAACTCCACACAACGATACAATGCTTCATTCACATTGCGTACCAAGGAAAGATCAACTCCACACAATGATACAATGCTTCACATTGCGTACCAAAGAAAGATCAACTTCACACAATGATACAATGCTTCACATTGCGTACCAAAGAAAGATCAACTCCACACAATGATACAATGCTTCACATTGCGTACCAAAGAAAGATCAACTCCACACAATGATACAATGCTTCACATTGCGTACCAAGGAAAGATCAACTCCACACAACGATACAATGCTTCATTCACATTGCGTACCAAGGAAAGATCAACTCCACACAATGATACAATGCTTCACATTGCGTACCAAGGAAAGATCAACTCCACACAACGATACAATGCTTCATTCACATTGCGTACCAAGGAAAGATCAACTCCACACGATACAATGCTTCACATTGCGTACCAAGGAAAGATCAACTCCACACAACGATACAATGCTTCATTCACATTGCGTACCAAGGAAAGATCAACTCCACACAATGATACAATGCTTCACATTGCGTACCAAGGAAAGATCAACTCCACAAAATGATACAATGCTTCACATTGCGTACCAAGGAAAGATCAACTCCACACAATGATACAATGCTTCACATTGCGTACCAAGGAAAGATCAACTCCACACAACGATACAATGCTTCATTCACATTGCGTACCAAGGAAAGATCAACTCCACACAACGATACAATGCTTCACATTGCGTACCAAGGAAAGATCAACTCCACACAATGATACAATGCTGATAATGTTCATAAAATAGAATTCAAATCTAAGCATTTCACAAGTGTCAAGGAAAGAATGTGAGTGAAAGTTAATGAAATCTAATCAACAGATAACGAAATTTGTCAGTCATAGAGTTTGAACTTTATTTTTCAATGCAGTGCGGAACACATTCTGAGAATTTAAGAGATATTATATGATAAGAAGTATTATAGATAAAAAGATTACAAGAAAAATAATAAAAGATGAGTAGTTGGTAACTGGACGAGAAGAGTGCAAGATAATGCAAATGATAACCTGACAAGAACAGTACTGCAGTAATGCAAATGATAACCTGACAAGAACAGTACTGCAGTAATGCAAATGATAACCTGACAAGAACAATATTGCAATAATGCAAATGATAACCTGGCAAGAACAGCACTGCGATAATGCAAATGATAACCTGACAAGAACAGTACTGCGATAATGAAAATGATAACCTGACAAGAATAGTACTGCAGTAATGCAAATGATAACCTGACAAGAACAATATTGCAATAATGCAAATGATAACCTGACAAGAACAGCACTGCGATAATGCAAATGATAACCTGACAAGTACAGTACTGCGATAATGCAAATGATAACCTGACAAGAACAGTACTGCGATAGTGCAAATGATAACCTGACAAGAACAGTACTGCGATAGTGCAAATGATAACCTGACAAGAACAGTACTGCGATATTGCAAATGATAACCTGACAAGAACAGTACTGCGATAGTGCAAATGATAACCTGACAAGAACAGTACTGCAATAATGCAAATGATAACCTGACAAGAACAGAGATAAGAAAAAGGGTGCGTAAGTAAAAATAATATAACTTGAACTATGGAAAGGAAGTTTGTAAAACTGATAACTTAGTATGGTTATTATCTTTGACGCGCACTTGATAATTTGACAGGAAAAGTTGAGAATGTAACCGATAGCGTGACAAGGACAGTGATAAAAGGTTCTAGCTGATTAAGCAATAAGAGCAATGACACGTACACCTATACTTAACGACACAAACCTCACAGTGAGAAATTAGCACAAATAAGCATACACTCACAACTAACGACACATACCTCACAGTGAGAATTTAGCACAAATAAGCATACACTCACAACTAACGACACAAACCTCACACACGAAAATTAGCACATACAAGTACATGCACACACACACACACACACACACACACACACTTAATGACACAACCTCAAAACATGACAGGATGTACACATACACTAACACACACACAGAGAAATGAACAGTTTCTTCCAGAGTTAAACTGCTGCCTTGCACCTTGTGTACCCCACCCCAACTCTCGACTTCAAACAGTCTTCAGAAACACCACCATCCCGTCTTGCCAGCTGCTATCAGAGTCTGCAGATACACCCCCTCCCCTCAGCCAGTTACCATCAGAGAGAGCTTCAATAGGACATCTTGTGTGCGCTAATTTGTTTTTCTTTCAAGAAACCGTTATCACCTAACTGATCTGTCAGAAATGTGGGATAGGAAAAGAAGGAAATGTGTTCAGCCAATGTGTATGCCAGTCGTAACGCCTTGTACACAAGCCTAAGCGTAACTTACGAACGTTACAATAGTTACTTCTTATAATGATTACATTGTTTCTAATCTAATGTCGCACAAAAGGTCTGTCAGCTAAAAATAAAGTGTTATTTCCATGATAAGACCGTGCAAACTCATTTTTCAGCTTTATGCGATGAACAAGCAATATTTGTAAGCACTCACAGTTTATTATTATTATTTCAGCAAGGTTTGTATATTTTTTTCATATTTAAAAAATAATCATTGAGATTTCAAGATGCCTGTGATTACAGTTCCTGTGAGTTACGTTTAAAGAGAAACCGCTTGTCAAAAGACTGGATGCAACAAAAGTTTCTTTATGTCAGTAGCAAGCGTGCAAATGTACACTGACTACTCCGTTCTACTGCATTATAAATCATGTAAAGTAGCAGCTCCATCACAAGCCATGTACACTGACTATCCATCACAAATCATGTCACCTGTCTATTCCATTAATCACAAATCATGCCATCTCTCTATTCCATTAATCACAAATCATGTAAACTGTCTATTCCATTAATCACAAATCATGTAAACTGTCTATTCCATTAATCACAAATCATGCCATCTCTCTATTCCATTAATCACAAATCATGCCATCTCTCTATTCCATTAATCACAAATCATGTCACCTGTCTATTCCATTATTCACAAATCATGTAAACTGTCTATTCCATTAATCACAAATCATGCCATCTCTCTATTCCATTAATCACAAATCATGCCATCTCTCTATTCCATTAATCACAAATCATGTCACCTGTCTATTTCATTATTCACAAATCATGTAAACTTCTATTCCATTAATCACTAATCATGCCATCTCTCTATTCCATTAATCACAAATCATGCCATCTCTCTATTCCATTAATCACAAATCATGTAAACTCTCTATTCCATTAATCACAAATCATGTAAACTGTCTATTCCATTAATCACAAATCATGCCATCTCTCTATTCCATTAATCACAAATCATGTAAACTCTCTATTCCATTAATCACAAATCATGCCATCTCTCTATTCCATTAATCACAAATCATGTGAACTCTCTACTCAATCACAAACCATGTGCGAAGTATGTTTGAGTGAATGCAACATTACATTACTATATAGTATGCCCAATTCACACTCGCAACTTAGGCAGTATATAACCACAAAGTTATGTGATTGCTCGCACACCAGACAAATTGATAGACAGTAATAGACCCACCCCAACTCAGTCACGCCTAGACGTGTATAGTTGATAAAAGAAAGGCTGAAGAACAAAGTGGCGATGGCGGGAAGACAAAAGAACTCACTGCTTAAAGATGATTGAAAGAAAATCAGAACAATTTTATATTTGGTGACAGAAATGTGCAAAGTATATGTAAAATTATAGTTCTACAGATCAGTCTATTAAGTGAGCACTAGTTGGTTACAGTCAATAAACATGAACTCCCAGCTATAAATTATAAATATATTATACCTGCACAACAAGAATACTTCTATAGTAATTAAAAGTCACATAGTCTTTCAAGAAGATTTCCTGGCTCACGCTCAGGGTCAAGATTATGTACTTATAAAAAATGCACTCAATTGTAACTGTTGAACTATTTGCTACATGTAACCATGCTGTCTTTTTTTATTTTCTTGTTGAATACAATTATTGTTGATACTTAGACCACTCATGTTAGCATGACTCACTCACATGTTACATGTTGTAGTCTATCACCTGTATTTACTTACTATCCTGGCTGTATGTATCAGGGGGGCTCGAGCTATCTTCAAGAACTATCACTCTTCTATTCTACATTATCTATCACATGTGGCCAGCCAGAAAGTTTGTTTTGGATATTAGCCTGAGGTTACGGGCGGCCTGGTGGAGAATTAACATCACGCCCATCTCTCAGCAAAACGTCACATATTGACACACACAAAAATAATACTGACATGAGGAACTGATTGTCATAGTAAACATAGTGTGGCGGAGTAAATGTGCCTGTCCCTATTTCTATACTTAATAATTATATCTTTGTTGCCAATGTCAAAGTGACCAAGCCTTGGGCACTCCTTATGATGACATTTTTGTAAATGTCAAAGTTGGATGTAAACAACTCAGGTGGAGAATGTGCTAGAAAATTGCAATCCAAACCAGTTCTAACTGGGTGGATAGATTTCTGACTAACAGTCTCACATTTGTTAATAACAAATTCATCCAACGTGGATGGACCAAAAGTTATTTTGCTAGCGAAAGTCTATATTATAATCATTGAATTTGACGAAACTCGAGTCCAGTCATAAAGGCAATAGTTAGCTTTTGGTATGTTAACTGACTGATAAAGAAAGAGTGGACTTAAAACTATTTGTTACATGTTTACAGTTGATCTATGATTTGAATTAGAGAATGCTTTTGCAATTGAACCATTATTTTTATGTTCACTAATTTGATTACTTTGTACATTATACTTGTGAATTTTGATGGATGCTATATTTCTTTGCTGTGTATGTATCGAGTTAACAATATTGTTGCAGGATTTGTAAGTCGAGAATGTTTGTAAGAGAGAAAGGAGTTATAGAGATGAAATATGGCTGAAATTAAGTGCTGCCTTAATTTGACTTTTGAGAGAAAAGCATCAGTGACAACTGTACTCTCCTGATCGTCTTGGTGTGTGTATCTAGTGTTATCATTGAACTTATCAGTAACGTGTTGCTGTAAGTTGATTCCTATGAATTATGTTCGAGTCGGAGAGCCAATACAGCAAAAATGGTGACTTCACTTTGGTCTCGCGAATTCATGAAGATTATTTTGAACATTTCACTTGGTGTGCTGAGTAGCATACATGCAAATTCTGGAAGGAAATTCGGGACAATTCTCTACAGTTTGGATCATGCATCGAAGATCCTGTAATGTGCCTAGAAGGGGTACGAGAGAAACCTATATATACGATAGAGCTTTGCAAAACACCTAATGAGGTCATCCTATATATACGATAGAGCTTTGCAAAACACCTAATGAGGTCATCCTATATATACGATAGAGCTTTGCCAAAACACTTAATGAGGTCATCCTATATATACGATAGAGCTTTGCCAAAACACTTAATGAGGTCATCCTATATATGCAAAACACCTAATGAGGTCATCCTATATGTGCAAAACACCTAATGAGGTCATACTAAATAGGCCTATACGTAGAGCTTTGCAAAACACTTAATGAGGTCATCCTATATATGCAAAACACCTAATGAGGTCATACTAAATAGGCCTATACGTAGAGCTTTGCAAAACACTTAATGAGGTCATCCTATATATGCAAAACATCTAATGAGGTCACCCTATATATACGATAGAGCTTTGCCAAAATACTTAATGAGGTCATCCTATATATGCAAAACATCTAATGAGGTCATCCTATATATACGATAGAGCTTTGCCAAAATACTTAATGAGGTCATCGTATATGTGCGATAGAACCTTGTGCAACACCTATTCACATAAAACACACACTCATTAATACTTTAAAATTACGCGAAAGCCGGAAGCGCCCCCCCCCCCCCCAATACCAACCAACTTTAAAATTAAAAAGAACCATAACTACCATTCTTTTTCTTTTATTGTGCACGCCTTTTCTTAAGTTGCAGTATAGCATTAAAACATATACAGTTACTTGAAATGTATTCCAACATTTCGTGCAAAAATTTATTGCAAATACTAAAAAGAAAAGTTACCGTCACAGAATCTTTGATATTTGCCCCATCAGGCTCTTCTCTGTCTCTCTTGCTGTTGAAGGCTCTGGAAAACGCATGTTTAGTAAACAAAGCTTACCTAATCGTTAAAAGAGTGGTCTGCACATATGTGTTACTTGTTTACCTGGACAAACTGGAACCTTTATATAATCGACAGAACTTTGTTATTCGTGAAAGTCATCAGTTCTTTCAGCATGCTCACTGTTCATTCTAATCTCTATCGATATATGTCTAAATATAATATTGAATGGAACAAGCCACTACCTGTCAAGTCTAAAACTACTGATGTCATTGGTGGCCTTGGTTCAAACTTGAGATGTGACTGTTGTATACGACACCAATTTGTAATGTTGTATTCACCCCCATAAATACATCGCAATGTCTCTCTCTCTCTTTTACACACACACACACACACACACACACACACACACACACACACACACACACACACACACACACACACACAAAATATATATGTGTAGATATAGAGTAGATATAGATATAATATATGTAAGTATGTACAACTGCCTCGTAAATTAAATCATTGCAAAAATATCACAAATTCCAACTAAATGTATAAATATCATGTCATAAAGTATAATTATACATATATCCTAGAACAGAACCCAGAATACAATTTTACATTTCGTATAAATTTAATAAAACTGTATAAACAAAACAGGACGCTGAATGAATAACTGCCCTGTGTGTCATTTCATTGTAGGCTATATATCAAACTGTATAAACAAAACATGACGCTGAATGAATAACTGCCCTGTATGTCATTTCATTGTATTTATCAAACTGTTCACACTGACGCAAACACCTCCTGTCTAATAGCATTTTGAGTCACAAATATAATATGTTATAATTTTTTTGCTTTATAACACTCCATGTCTAATAAACATTTTGTGTCATAAATATAATATGTTATTTTTTTTTCTTTATAACATTCCATGTCTAATAAGCAGTTTTGTGTCAATGTTTATTTAATAAATAATAAAAAAATAATGTATTACAAGTTTTTGCTTTATAGATTAATACATTTTAAATTGATTTTTAATACACCACTTAATTTTTAATACACCACTGAATTTAATGAGTGTCTTTATAGTGAAGAATAATACTGTATCATTTCTTTCTTTTTTTTAAACACATTTTAATATAATGATGTTTAGTCAGGCAATTCTAAATACTCCTACACAAAGGCATGACTGCAAATTCAAAAGGTCACCTCATTCAATTTTCATCAGCGACTGAAATAAATTTGTGGGTGGGTGGGTGAATAGCGAACACTGACTATGCACGTGCTCACGAACACATGCGCACGCACACACATTCACATGCACGACAACAAAAAAAGTGCTGGCAGTAATGACTTGAATGTTTAAATGAGGCTAGAACTTGGCAATAAAAAACACAACAGAAAAAGTGCTGGCAGTAATGACATGAATGTTTAAATGAGGCTAGAACTTGGCAATAAAGAACACAACAGAAAAAGTCCTGACAGTATTGATTTGAATGAGGAGATAGAACTTGGCAATAAAGAACACAACACTAAAGGTCACTTCCGTCTCGAGAGACGCGCGTCTCCCACTCTACAGTTACCCCACCCTGCTTTTGTCGGTATGGGACATTTCCATAATGAACGCTTGCACATATAAGCGAACATTACCAGAAATTAAATGGTGCTTATCGGTCTCAGATTATAGTAGACTCTCTGACAATTTTGTCTTGAGCTCTTTGGGGTGCTTTAAAGCGCTTTTACACACGTAGCTATTATTGGCTCTTTTCCCTCCACTTACAATTGTAAAAAAACCATTCACTATGTTTTCAATCATGAATATTTAAGTACCAAAGGTACGCACCATTTCTCTAACGGCAGTGTCATTGCACAGCAAGAACAAAAAGTACATTACGCCTAAAACAGTGTTGCTACAAAATGAACGCTTCTAATTCTGAATCTAACGCTCGTATTTAGCGCCCAGAATGTCAATACATCACTTCGAAAGTCACAATCCGCACTCTGATCTGTTGTGAACAGAAGATCAATACATAGTTCAGAGGTTCCTATCCGCATTCTGACGCTGGTCTGTTGTGTCCTGACATCAGAGTGGGAAGCTTACTGAGATGAAGTAGTTCTATTCTGTGCTCCGATAAACCAGTCGGTATGAAGCCAGGAGGAGCAATCATGCTAAAAGTTTATAATTTCAAATTCAAATTTCAATAATTTTTATATCAATCCTTTAAAATATAAAATTCTCATTTTAAAAATCTATTCTTTAAAAGACTAGGGGTACTCACTTTTATTTAATTAAGTCTTTAAGACCTATGTCACCCAGACATAGCGCTATCAGTTTTTAAGTCTTTAAGACCTATGTCACCCAGACATAGTGCTATCAGTTTTTAAGTCTTTAAGACCTATGTCACCCAGACATAGTGCTATCAGTTTTTAAGTCTTTAAGACCTATGTCACCCAGACATAGTGCTATCAGTTTTTAAGTCTTTAAGACCTATGTCACCCAGACATAGTGCTATCAGTTTTTAAGTCTTTAAGACCTATGTCACCCAGACATAGTGCTATCAGTTTTTAAGTCTTTAAGACCTGTGTCACCCAGACATAGCGCTATCAGTTTTTAAGTAAATAAATAAATTGAAATCTTTTTTTTTTTTTTTTAATTAAAGATGTTTGCTTATGATAGTAGAAAGCTATTGATAACTGAAGAAATAACTCTCTCAATAAAATAGTATTATTTGTTTTAAATTGAAGCAAAATAAAATGGCAAAAATTCAGTTTTGTTTTGTCTGTGTATGTATATGCGTGTGTTTACTCTTTTAGACTGACATTACGTCAGCAAGTGTTTATTTTTATTGGTTCAGACTGATATGTCAATGATAATTTATTTTTACTAGTTCAGACTGACATTATATCTTTGAGTGTTTATTTTTACTGATTCAGGCTAGCATTACGTCAGTGAGTATTTCTTTTTACTGATTCAGATTGATATTACATCAGTGGATGTTTCTTTTACTGATTCATATTGACATTATCCCAATGAGTGTTTATTTAACTGATTCATTACGTCAGTGCTTAAACTGGTTCAGACTGCACTAATTGTATCTTTGGCAGAGTAAATTTGTGCATGCCAAATCCTAAACTTAATTATTACATAACTTAATTATTACATAACTTAATTATTACATAACTTAATTATTACATAACTTAATTATTACATAACTTAATTATTACATAACTTAATTATTACATAACTTAATTATTACATAACTTAATTATTACATAACTTAATTATTACATAACTTAATTATTACATAACTTAATTATTACATAACTTAATTATTACATAACTTAATTATTACATAACTTAATTATTACATAACTTAATTATTACATAACTTAATTATTACATAACTTAATTATTACATAACTTAATTATTACATAACTTAATTATTACATAACTTAATTATTACATAACTTAATTATTACATAACTTAATTATTACATAACTTAATTATTACATAACTTAATTATTACATAATTTGTTAAATGTAAACGTTACATGACATGATATTTTTATAAGTACCAGAGTTAAAATAACAACTAAGGTAAAGAATATGCTAGAACTTGCTGATGATTTATTCCAAGTCAGTTCCAAGCGAATGAGTTTTTCTGACTAAGAGTCTTATAGTTCATAACAATTTCATCCAATGGGGATAGACCAAAAGTGACTTTTTTGAAGAAAGTCTATATTCTAATCACTCTGAAAACTTGCTCATCACAGTATAGTCATAAAGACAATCATTAGCTTATTGAATGTTAACTGACTGATAAACAAAATGGACTTAGAAATATTTCATAAGTTTGCTACTGATCTAAGATATGAATAGGAGAAAGCTTTATGTAATTGAATCATTATTTCTATGTTCACTAATTTTATTATGTTGTACATTATATTTGTGAATTTTGATTGATGCTATATTTCTTATGCTGCATGTGTATCAGGCTAATGAATATTGTTGCAGGATTTGTAATTTGAGAATGTGTGTAAGAGAGTTTAGAGGTGAAATATGTCTGAAACTTAGTGCAGCCCTTAATTTGACTTTTGCATAAAGGTGCATGCTTTTTGATATTTTGATACTTTCAATGTTTTGTAACCTTGTATCCACTTCAGACTGCAGTGACTACTGTACTCTAACTGATCATAGTGTGTATCCAGCGGTGTTGTCGAATTTATCAGTAAATGTATTATTGTAATTTGATTCCTGTGAATTCTAAAGCTTTAGTTTGGTCTCAAGAATTCGTGAAGATTTTTTTAAACATTCCTGGTGGTGTGCTTGTGTAGCACACATCAAAGATTCTGAAACATTTCTTGTAATGTGCTTGTGTAGCACACATCAAAGATTTTGAAACATTTCTTGTAATGTGCTTTGATAGAGATACGAAGTTCTGGATGATTCTCCACAAAGATTCTGGAACAATTGTGTAATGTGCCTAAAAGGGGTACATTGGACCGTCATCTAATAAAAAAGTGACTTGTTCCAAACCACGTGATTGTGAGCACGTGCTAGCGACAGCTGCCAAAAGTTTATGTCGTTGACTATAATATTCTTTTTAAAACTCCACTCACATTTCTATGATGAAACCATATCAATGAATTTGATTGTTGTGAAGTAAACGTCTATGCTTTTTGATTATATTCATAAGTTTTATATCTGATTGTTGATTTAATACATTTATTGTTAAATTTATTAACCTTCTTACACATTTAGTAAAATGTTATGTTGGAGTGGGTGTATTATGGCTCATTAACTATAAAATTGGAGTGGGTGTATTATGGTTCATTAACTATAATTAAAAACTGATTTATTAGTCTTTTAGACAGACGTTTCCACCTACAAAATATCGTGAGACAGTAAAACGTCTGTCTCATTATTGTGCAAGGTACGCCTCTAATCCGCCAAGTGAGGAACGAGTGGTGTCTCATGGGACAATTAGTAATAAACATAAATTAAGACTATTCCATCACTTGTAATTAGTTATGGATAATTTATAATAAAATAATCACAACCAGTAACAAAGGGGTGCATGTCACAGTATCAATCTCCTTATAAGATCGATTAAGTTATGTCAGACAGATCTAGTTGAGTGGTCACTGAAATATTCAGTCTTTGCGTTAATAAGGTCACTTAATAATATTGTCACCTACTGCAATGCAAGATAACGAGAGTTATTTTCCTTTCTGAATTTGAGGACCTTTGCAATATTATGCATATAGTGCGAGTAATTTTGATGACAAAGATCATATTATTAGCAGTCAGTCTTCAGCAACAGCATTGCATTATTGAATATGATGGCAAAATGACAGGTTGTGAGTAGTCGGTGTGTAGTGATAGTAACTCTAGTGTGGGCTGTTTTATGATATAGTCAGTGTGTAGTAAATCTAGCATGAGCTGTTTTGTGATATGGTCAGTGTGTAGTAAGCCTAGCGTGAGCTGTTTTGTGATATGGTCAGTGTGTAGTAAATCTAGCATGAGCTGTCTGTATATGGTCAGTGTGTAGTAAGCCTAGCGTGAGCTGTCTGTATATGGTCAGTGTGTAGTAAGCCTAGCGTGAGCTGTTTTGTGATATGGTCAGTGTGTAGTAAATCTAGCATGAGCTGTCTGTATATGGTCAGTGTGTAGTAAGCCTAGCATGAGCTGTCTGTATATGGTCAGTGTGTAGTAAGCCTAGCGTGAGCTGTCTGTATATGGTCAGTGTGTAGTAAGCCTAGCGTGAGTTGTTTTGTGATATGGTCAGTGTGTAGTAAATCTAGCATGAGCTGTCTGTATATGGTCAGTGTGTAGTAAGCCTAGCATGAGCTGTCTGTATATGGTCAGTGTGTAGTAAGCCTAGCGTGAGCTGTTTTGTGATATGGTCAGTGTGTAGTAAATCTAGCATGAGCTGTCTGTTTATGGTCAGTGTGTAGTAAGCCTAGCATGAGCTGTCTGTATATGGTCAGTGTGTAGTAAGCCTAGCATGAGCTGTCTGTATATGGTCAGTGTGTAGTAAGCCTAGCGTGAGCTGTTTTGTGATATGGTCAGTGTGTAGTAAATCTAGCACGAGCTGTCTGTATATGGTCAGTGTGTAGTAAGCCTAGCATGAGCTGTCTGTATATGGTCAGTGTGTAGTAAGCCTAGCGTGAGCTGTCTGTATATGGTCAGTGTGTAGTAAGTCTAGCGTGAGCTGTCTGTATATGGTCTGTGTGTAGTAAGTCTAGTGTGAGCTGTCTGTATATGGTCAGTGTGTAGTGAGTCTAGCGTGAGCTGTTTGTGTTATAATTTAAATAATTTTATGTGATAACGGGACATCTCGTGGCTCACAACGGCTGTCGTTCGTTGCCCAAGAAATTTATCTGTGCCTACATTTACTGGCATAGTAGTAATATAGGGAACAAAAAAAATCTTTATTGCCTTCAGTGCTGGCGTAGTATTTTACAGAAAACAAAGAAATGCTTAAAGCCCTATTATACCGGCGTTTCAAAATTAGTGCTGGCGTAATATTTAAAGGGAACAAAGAAATGCTTAAAGCCCTATTATACAGGTGCTTCAAAATTAGTCCCTGGAGAGAGAATATGATACTAATGGATTGTTTACATGCAAAGCCGCAGAAGGACGGCATGGTTTCTCAAAGGATAGTCTATACAAACGAAGGCTTCTATCTGACTAGTCTTGTACACTCTCATCTCAATGACGTCATTCAAAGCGAGACTTACCCAAACGACGGCTTCTATCGGAATAGTCTGGTCTACTCTTATATCAATGACGTCATAATTGGTATTGATTTCTGAATGAATTGCATTGTGTAATGAAGAAATCTATCAATTAATCAATTAAATTATACAGTGCACGAATACCTGAGACCATGGTAATTCGGTCCAAGGGAACAAACTCCAGCAACAGCACCAGCCTGCTATGTATGCATTAATGTTGCCGTCGAACTTACTGCTAGTTTCAATTTGACATTGTTCGGTGATGTGCCGTCCAGCTTTACTGCTAGTTTCAAATGTACATTGTGTTATGATGTAACGTCCAGCTTTACTGCTAGTTTCAAATGTACATTGTGTTATGATGTGCCGTCCAGCTTTACTGCTAGTTTCAAATGTACATTGTGTTATGATGTGCCGTCCAGCTTTACTGCTAGTTTCAAATGTACATTGTGTTATGATGTGCCGTCCAGCTTTACTGCTAGTTTCAAATGTACATTGTGTTATGATGTAACGTCCAGCTTTACTGCTAGTTTCAAATGTACATTGTGTTATGATGTGCCGTCCAGCTTTACTGCTAGTTTCAAATGTACATTGTGTTATGATGTGCCGTCCAGCTTTACTGCTAGTTTCAAATGTACATTGTGTTATGATGTGCCGTCCAGCTTTACTGCTAGTTTCAAATGTACATTGTGTTATGATGTAACGTCCAGCTTTACTGCTAGTTTCAAATGTACATTGTGTTATGATGTAACGTCGAGTGCCCATAAATAGCGATAAAAATAATTATATAGTATTAAAAAATTTGTTTGGTACTATTAAAAATAATTCGATCATAATATGAATTACTGGGTTTTTCTTTTATAAAACAAAATGTATAAAGAGTTCTTCTTATATACTGAAATTTTTTCACAACTTGCGAGTTGTCAACAATGAAAGTCTGGTGACTGTAAAGAAAAAGAACGCGGACAATTATAATAGATATATCAAAATTTGGCGACAAATTTTAAATAGTACATCAAAATCTGGCGACTAATTTTAAATAGTACATCAAAATTAGGCGACTTTCAAAAAAACGAATACAGACAATTGGATACATCAAAATCTTAAATTAAAAAAAAAAACTAATAAAGAATGCAGACAATTACATTTAATTAAATCTGGCGATAACGAATGCAGACGTATAAATTCATTTAAATCTGGCGACTTTAACTCAAAGAATGCATATACTTAAAACTGATGAGGTAAAATTTCTTGTATGCACTAATGATGATTGATATCTTTTAATGAAAACTAAATTTTAAATTACGTAATAAGAAAAGAAAAACTATTTTCGCGGCAGTCTTTCTGTACTTTATAAATTTCAATCGTCCAAAATGAAACCTAATTTTACAAGAAATATCCACAGTAGTCCTAAAGTCTGATTAATCACTTTTTTAAATAGCAACCAATTTCTTATATACAAAGTTTAGTGTAACATAATGGTCTAAAGACAAATATTTATTTATTTTTGCTTGTTAAAAAGATAACAAGAAAAATGACGTTTACTAAAAGAATTATCTAAATTACACAAAGCAAAAACAAGTAATACAAGAAAAATGACGTTTACTAAAAGAATTATCTAAATTAAACAAAAATACTAGAACTCTTTATTGTTTAGACATACACGCTTTTTGGAATGTACGGATTTTAGCATAATTAAACGAATTTACATTTGATAGGAACTTTAGCTATAATTGGATCATGAGCAAAAGAAATAAAGGACTGAGCAGTACTGGTGTGAGTGGGCAGGTTGTAGACCTGTTATCGTCTTTCTTGGAATCAGTGTGTTGGAAGGCTGAACCATTCTTTAAAATGTGTTATGGTGGCATATTTATTGGATATACTAATGGGTTTTTTTGTGCTAACGTTAACAGAGGCGACAGGGTCTTGTCCTACTGTTGCAGATGACTAAGTTGAGCCGGTGTCAGCTGTGGGAAGGCAGTTTCAATGACATACAAATGGGTGGTCCTCTATTTTTGCCTTTCCGCTGCGTTCATGTTAATACTGGAAAAATCTTTCTGAACTCACATCTTGCTGGTCGGCTGCTAAAATCAAACCAAATTCCAATCCTTTAATTACTATGGTGGTAACTGAATCTGTAAATGCGGGAAGATGTAATGTTTACAGTGACACCTGTGCACAAACTGACGTGTATCGGATACATATCTTCCCGTATAAAAACGAGTCAGGTCACACGAATTTGGCATTAGCACAATTTATCGACGCACCAGTGCCAATCAAAATATCAGTGCTGTGTCCGTTTACTACACCATCATGTGTTTTAAGAGCTACCCCTATGTTTATGCAAACTTTGACATCACGTGGTGTTGGGCAGTCGCAAGATAAATGTCCTGTTTTCCTGACACGTAACACACGTTACTGTAGAAAGGTCAGTTCGCATCAGATGTTTTACCTCGGCTTAGACTGCTGTGCTGAAATGGTTTTTCTTGATTTCGTCATTGATCTGTTCGGTTTAGATGTGTATGGGCATTGCGATTGAGATACTGTGTATGATGTCGGATTTTTATAACCTAGATCCGGATGGTCATTATATAGGCCAGCCATCTTAGTCTACGAAGTTTGACGGACAATTTTGCTGTAAATGCGAAGCCATCATATATGGTACACGACGAATAAATTGTTCCCTAAGAATAAAATCAAATAAGCCCTCATAGGGTACCCGAAAGATCTAACCACCTGTCAAGATAATGATGTATGCTTGAATGGTATCACCAGTGTTCGGGACAGTTTCTGAACATTTTTCTAAAATCTTATACTGAAATGCATGCATTAACCCTGATCTAAGGTCTGTAAATTAAATGTTAGGGTCAGGTGTGAGGTCAATAAAAGTGTGAGAGGCCTCACCTTGCAGCATTTGTCCAAGATGTTGTTTCTTTTGGAATCATTGTAGTTAAAGCTCATGATGAAGCTGTCAAAACACGTTAAAATTCACCAAGTCTCGGCTTCGGGGTTGAAGAAAGCAAGTCGGGTTCAAGGCTTACTAAACTCTGTTGTTTAGCATTGCTGTCGAGTAATCTTTCCCTGACCTTAAGATCTGCTTTGGCTAAGTCAATCTATTCCTGTTGTAACCTTCGCTCTTCCTCTTTACTGTCACACTTGTCTGTTGTCTTCAATTCTAATTTTCTTTTTCATCTACTCTAAGTCTATTGCTACCAGAATTTTCATTAATTCTAATTCACTTAGTGCCTCTATTTCCTTTAGTTTAACGTTTCTTTTCTTCTAACTCTTTTAATGTCTGTGCTTTTCTTCTAACTCTTTTAATGTCTGTGCTTTTCTTCTAACTCTTTTAATGTCTGTGCTTTTTTTCTCAGATTCATATCTCTTTGTCAATAAACTTAGTACCTCTCTCTCAAAAGCAAGCTCTTTAGCCATCGCTAAAAAATCTTTCTGTGTTCACCAATCAGCCATGATTGAAAGGTCACTAGGTTAAATGTGGTTCTCACGAAAAATTCTAACCAAATAATGATGTTAGAAACAAAATTACTTGAAATAGCGTATGGTTTAAAAAAAATAAGAGTTTTTCTCAAATCAAAGCAAAACCTTTTCAACAATAGAGAATGCAAAAATCTCAAATGAAATGTTAAACAACTGTACTGGTTCACCTTATTTTCAAAAATCTACGACTAGAATATAATAGCAAACGTGAAATACAATAGTAGAAACAAAAACTGATGCTCTCTCACTTCAAGCACAATTTTTACCTTTATCACTAGTCACCAAGTTGTCACACCTCCTCTCTGTCTCTGGCGAACGGGAAAGTGGAAGATTACTTTGTTAGTAGCAATGTAGGATTTGTGTTCATGTTTACTACAGGAATCCACACAAAGATACACCATGGGTGTTTGTCTGGTTCTTTAATTTTTATTCTGCATGCAAGGGTTACACTTTGCTGACGTGTTTGTATGTGTGAGTGCGAGTGAGATGATAAAGTGTGTGAACAGTACAGAAACGATACAACATAAAAAATGAGACAAGACAATACCACACTCACCCTTTCAAAACAATAATAAACACGTTTTGACAAAGTTATGATTTAGGCTTATTAACCCATGGGTATTCTCTTTCATGTGGTGGTTATGTCACTATGAATTAGTCACAACATGGGTATTCTCTTTCCTGTGGTGGTTATGTCACTATGAATTAGTCACAACATGGGTATTCTCTTTCCTGTGGTGGTTATGTCACTATGAATTAGTCACAACATGGGTATTCTCTTTCCTGTGGTGGTTATGTCACTATGAATTAGTCACAACATGCACTCTTGGGGAGGGGGTAAACGATGAGTGATGATAAAAATAAAAGATAAATTCAGATTTTACAACTGAGCGGTAACCCCAGCTGGTAATGACTATTCTAGTAGCATAAAAGTTATAAAACAATTTGAACAGTTCTAGGATCATCAATCCCGTGAAAAGAGTAATAATAGTCTCTCAAGTATGATAATTTAAACTTGCGATTGACTAACCATAATAATGTTCCAACAGATTAAATACTCCATATGCATAAAATATAAGTAGGCAAAATAATTCTCAAGTCCTTAATAAACTTAATCAAAGTTAACTTTGAGTGCACTGAGGGTTTTATTGTTAGGTCTTTACTCACACGTGCTGTAGTAACTGTTCATTGACATGAATCCTAGTGTCAAATTCTGGCGGCTCCACTATCGTTTTGTCATATGCTGATTTTTGTCATCATATTCCCGGGTTACAAAGTTGACCTCTCTGTTTGTAGGTTAGGTCTCCAACGGTATCCCACACCATTAATTCTGCAACAGAACTGTTGTCGCTATGTTCCCCTGTCGGTGACCTGTCTTTGCAGCATATTTGCCTTCTGTCCATCCTTTGGCGTGGAACCAAAACACATCACCCGTGGAATAGGCTGGTTTTAACACTATTACCAGATAAGACTGCATTATCTCTCTCTATAAATAGGCTGGTTTTAACACTATTACCAGATAAGACTGCATTATCTCTCTCTATAAATAGGCTGGTTTTAACACTATTACCAGATAAGACTGCATTATCTCTCTCTATAAATAGGCTGGTTTTAACACTATTACCAGATAAGACTGCATTATCTCTCTCTATAAATAGGCTGGTTTTAACACTATTACCAGATAAGACTGCATTATCTCTCTCTATAAATAGGCTGGTTTTAACACTATTACCAGATAAGACTGCATTATCTCTCTCTATAAATAGGCTGGTTTTAACACTATTACCAGATAAGACTGCATTATCTCTCTTTATAAATAGGCTGGTTTTAACACTATTACCAGATAAGACTGCATTATCTCTCTCTATAAATAGGCTGGTTTTAACACTATTACCAGATAAGACTGCATTATCTCTCTCTATAAATAGGCTGGTTTTAACACTATTACCAGATAAGACTGCATTATCTCTCTCTATAAATAGGCTGGTTTTAACACTATTACCAGATAAGACTGCATTGTCTCTCTCTATAAATAGGCTGGTTTTAACACTATTACCAGATAAGACTGCATTATCTCTCTCTATAACTGGCTTGTATTACTTGCCGGACATAGGGGAATAATCCGTTACCAACAAACTTTCACTGTCAAATATGTCCAAACGTTTTACCATCACAATTTGGCACATCAACGAGGTGAGGAGAGAGACCAAGGGAAAACAAGTTCCCCCCCCCCCCCAATCACCATACTGTAATCCTCAAGGAATTTTGGGGTCTCTCACTGCCATCTTATTTCTCTCCCCTTTTTATCACAGTACACAAAGTTTCATAAAACATCTGCTGAGTCTGTACTACCAGCACTCAAAACATTCATCCTTGAAAATCCACACATTTCTCGTTTTAATACACACTTCCAGCAATTCTCACCTTAGGCTAACGTTTTCCTATCACAATATTCAGTGCACTTTCAAATCCTAACTACAGTGTATATCATAGTGGTTTAAATAAATATTCATCTCGATTACAAGCAAATAGATATTCACAATATTATATTTGCATTAACTTCAGATAAATCTTTCCACATTCAATAGTGAAATGAAAATTAATAAGACCACATTCACACAATGCATAAATCCTTACCTTCACATGCACATTTTACAGAATATACAGTTTAATAATCAAACATAGATTCAGTCTTGTTGCTAATGAAATACAGGTGGACTTTATGATTCATCTCTTTAAATCAGTGTCCTTTAAAAACAAATACCAGCGATAAACACAAATACCTACTATAGTTATGAGTGGCTGGATTACTTTGAATGAATGACTGAAGCAAATATATATAAAAAATAATTATTGGGTGAGTATTACCTCTCTTTGACCGTGACAATGCGTAAATTAAGTTGTCAGGCCATGTGAACAGGCATAATTGTGAATACCATGCAGATGAAAATCCTCATGTGACTATCACAACTGAACTGAAACAGCCAAACTTCACGGTGTGTCATGGGGCTCATATTTTTGATACAACTGTGGATGGTAACATGGTGATCCCACAACTCACAATGGCCAACTTCAAGGAACTGTTCTTTGAACAGGATGGGGCTCCTCCTCATTTTGCTTTGTTGGTACGAACTACCTTGACAACACCATCATTTCGCTTTGTAGGTAAGAGCTACCTTGACAACACCATCATTTTGCTTTGTTGGTACGAACTACCTTGACAACACCATCAGTTTGCTTTGTCGGTAAGAGCTACCTTGACAACACCATCAGTTTGCTTTGTAGGTACGAACTACCTTGACAACACCATCATTTTATTTTGTCGGTAAGAGCTACCTTGACAACACCCTCATTTTATTTTGTCGGTAAGAGCTACCTTGACAACACCCTCATTTTATTTTCTTGGTAAGAACTACCTTTACAACACCCTCATTTTGCTTTGTCGGTATGGGGTTACAGCGTTGGACCGGATGATGCATTATTGACTGGCCGCCACGTTCACCCAACCGGACACCTATTGACTTCTTTTTGGGGGCCCTTGTAAAGGATAATGTTTTTGAGAGGAAGCCCCACATAGTGGACAAATTGAAGCAGTTAATTTCACAAGCATTTATGGACATTGATGCTAACGGGAATGTGTGTCACTGTGTCAGGGACAGGTTCCAGGAATGTTGCAACATTGATAGAGGACATTTCGAGCACCCAAGAGACTAAACTGTCAGTGTTGGGGACAGATTGTAGGGATGTTGTACCCAAGAGACTAAACATGACCCAATTAGTAATCACTACCCCACACTTACTGCTATAGTTTGCACGTAATACTACCATCAACATCCCAATCATATAGCTACAGTTTGTAATTATCATCACCATTAACACAACACATTTTCCCTATTTGTATTTATTCAAAACCAACAGTGCCTATTATTGCTGCAGTTTGTATATAAAAGTATTTAATATAATCATGAAATTCCTTGAAACCTTATGTATTGATTACATACGTGCTATTTGTACCAGTCATGAAATCTTAACCACAAATACCTCGCTATTTATTACTAACAGCCATGAAACCCTAATTACCAATACCCCACTTTTTATTATTAAGTTGTAAAATACCAATTTTATACATATAGCCATTTTTTTTGTACCTTAGAACTAATCAATACTTATTACTGTTATGTAAGCTTTTACTCATACCATTAATATCTTGTAATTTTTAGTATTAGAGTTATCTTACTCATTCTCATTAAT
Organism: Sinotaia quadrata; assembly: GCA_028829895.1. Lineage (NCBI taxonomy): Eukaryota > Metazoa > Mollusca > Gastropoda > Architaenioglossa > Viviparidae > Sinotaia > Sinotaia quadrata. The sequence continues at coordinate 39,855,059 of CM054177.1, read as the reverse complement.
ATCATAATAGGCTTTCCTATTACTTTTTTTCAAATGTACGAATTTTATTTTAAACTGACATGAAATTCTTCAATCTTTAAATATTTACTTTACTGAAATTGAGGTAAAATGATTGAAAAACTGCCTTGAAAGCCAAACATCTTGTTCATTATTCTGAATGATATGCTAACTGGGTTAATTTGGGGTGGGGGTATCTGACTAATACATCATTACCCATGATCTGTAAAATATCGTCACAAAATACATTCTCAACGCAGACTATCACTGATCTCTGTAATAAGTTGTTGTGTGACACTATGCCACCCTAGTTATGGATAAGATTCTTTTTATTATTATCTGTACCTAATTACAAGTGATGAGAATCTTAATTTATGTTATTAACAGTTCTCCAGAAGACACCACTCGTCTCTCTCACTTGGCGGATATGCGGCTGCTGTATACAATTTTCTCTTCCAAAACATTAAAGACAAACATTCACTGTCAAACAATATTTCTGTAGGTGGAAAACTTACCAAAGGAGAAGATAAAATCCATCTTTAAATCTTATTTAGCAAGCCCACAGCCCCCCACTCTCTCTCCAACATATGGTTACCATTATGTGTAATAAGTAGGGCTGTCAATTTTTTCTAAAATGCTGCCAGGGTACCCGTTTGAAAATTAGCATAATCTCCATCGCAACTCGTGATCTCTACAAAAAGCTACTTAACCATTAAGCATGCGCTCTATTTCACACAGTAGCCAAAGGTATGCATCTAGTGACTTACTATTAGTTATGATCTTTATATATACAACACAAACTTTTATTTTTAATATTATCAATCATTACATAAACTAAACTAAAACAAATAAAATGTCAACTACGAATAACTTAGTTAAAAATAGGGCATCAAGTTCAATCGCCCTTCACTGATAGAATTTCATCACACAGATTGCATTTCGTTGTGTCACTATCCAATCGCTTGGTGTGACTCCACACGGACGATGTCTTCCCCATATTAAAAATATTACGTTATTATTTAATTTATTGACAAGTTTGTTTACTGAAATCTTATTAACATCAATAAAATGCTACACTTGTTAATGAGCACAACAACCACAAGCGAAAAGAAAGGGCTGGTGATTGGTGATCTGCGCGTAAGGCAACCCACGGCACGATTTAGCTGCTGCCATCTATGGGCAGGAGGTGAGTGTGACCGGAGGGGTACTGTGCTAAGTCGAGTATAGACATGAGGGCCGAATTACTACGGGTACCCGGGCACCCGTTGGCACCACTAGTAATAAGGTCAATAAATTTAAGAATAAATTTATTAAATCAACATATAACAAACAATCCAAAGAGCCTTGATATTTACATCACAACAAATGTTCAATTAATGCTAGACAATCTTTCAATTTATCCTAGCTAGACATCAGCAGTCAAATGATCATATATATTTTTACACACACACACACACACACACACATAATCAAATTCATAGGCATAATTTATCATAGACATGAGAGTGGAGTTTTAGAGAACTAATTATAGTCAATACACATAACCTTTCCAAAGATGGCCGCTGTCACTAACACACATTCACAATCGTGCAGTTTGCAACAAGTCACTGCCTTTCTTATTTAGAGGATGGTCCCACGTCCCCCTTCTAGGCACATTAGTCACCTATTCCAAAACCTTCGATGTGCTCTCCAAACACACTGTGAATTGTCCTGAATTTTCTTTGTGCTATCAAGCACATCAGGAGGAATGTTCAAAATAATCTTTGTGAATACTTGAGACCAAACTCAAGCCACCATTTTTGCAGTATTAGCTCTCAACCAGAATTTACAGGACTCAACTTACAGCAACACGTTATTAATAAGTTCAATGATAATGTTGGATGCACACACCACCGAGTACCAATCACTGTAGCCTGAAGTGGGAAAAAATGTGTGCTTTTCTCTGCAATAGTCAAATGAAAGCATTTCATGTCTACAATTCCTTTTTCTCTTACAAACATTCTCAACTTGCAACTATATTGTTAACTTGATACACACAGCGTAAGAAATATAGCACTGATCAAAATTCACATGTATAATGTACAACATAATCAAATTGGTGAACATATAAATAATAGTTCAATTACATAAAGCATTTTCCAATTCAAATCATAGCTCAATAGCAAAACATACGAAATATCCCTAAGTCCATTCTTTCTTTATGAGTCAGTTAACTTAAAATAAGCTAATGACTGCCTTTGTGATGACCAGACTCGAATTTCATCAAATTCAAAGTGATTAGAAAATAGACTTTCTTCAACAAAATAACTTCACTTCATTCCAACTGGATAAATTTTATTAATATGTGTGAGACTATTAGTCAGAAAACATATTCATCCAGCTGGAAATGGCTTGGATTACATCAGCAAGTTTCTAGCACATTCTTTACCTGAGTTGTTTACTTCCAAATCTGTCACTTAAAATCTCAACATAAGCAGTGCCCAAGGTCAGGTCACTCTGCTATTTGACAATTTATATAACTAACTTTAGAAATAGAGAAAGGAAAATCTACTCGGCCCAATTATGTAACCAACATTATTCTTTTGAAAGACACACCAATGATCTGTGCACATGTGTGATACATACATGCATCCATTAGCAGCTGTCAAGTATGACATAAAGAAAACAGAATTTGTTCAGAATACTTTATCAGTCACATCATGTTTCATAACAGTTATAATTCCAATCAGCTGCCAGGATTTTGATGTTTCAAAATTAAAAGCCTGACTATGATTGAAAAAATAGTTGACAAACAATTTTAAAAAAGATCAAATTAAAGTCATAAAATAGAGTTTGTATCATAGACAATAACATGCTCAGAGTTGGCATGTTGCTTGTTTACAATCAAATATCTGGGGAAGGGCTAGTTGTAAAACAAACAAACAAAAAATTCCCCAGACATATCTTTCTGATACTGCTGTTGGCTAAAAGAAAATTTATAAAAATGTTTCTGTACAAACATAATCCTCAAATATACAACGGTGCATATAAAAATCATTTGTCACCTTTCACACACTTAGCAAACATATAAATGCCACAAATCCAATATCTAAAACACACACAGCAAAATCACATATCCAAAATTTTCAACATACAAATCAGTATAAGCCACATACTTAATATGTAATACACACACACACACACAGCAAAATCACATATCCAATATTTCAACATACAAATCAATATAAGCCACATACTTAATACATAATACACACACACACACACACACACACATACACATACACACACACACACAGCAACACAAAGTCACATATCCAACACGAGATACCAAATGGCAATATACATTCACATAAATATGTGAGATAGCACATGGCAAAATACAAATTTTATGTCGAATAGAGTGAGATAGCACATGGCAAAATACAAATCATGTCCAATAGAATCTATAACAGCAACAGTAATGAGTAACCCACTGAGTAGAAACAGGCTGCAAGGTTAATGAGGGCGACAATAGCGACGCAACTAACTGTAAGGTCACATGACAAAAATAGTTAACTGTGTATTAAAAAAAAAAATACTTGTACATACAGCATATCATTCAGTAGCATTAGAACAGCTATCAACGAAAGGCATTATTTTTCTTTCAACATGTAAATGCATTGTAAACCTTACACTTGCACATTAAGTGCCAACATTTCAGTGATGATTTTAAAGCACAAGAACAATAAAATAAGACAGACATAAACAGCTACATAAAATCAAACAATATTAGCAAAGAGAAATAATCCACAATGACTTAGACTTTTCTGATGAATGGCATTCAATTGTACTTGGTCGATTTAAACAAATTTTATATATAGATAACTTTTCTAAAATTCTTAATGGTTGGTCAATATTTCATTTTTTTTTGTTGGATTTAGTTCTTATAACTTTAATTTCTGAATTAGCAGAACAAATAATAAGGGTGACCACATAATTCTGTAATTAAAGTGTTGTAATTATGGTCAAAAATATTTCCTATCAGTGTTATCACTATCAAAAATATCTCAAAATTGCCTATGACTACTACTACTCATAACCGTAAGAACTCATTTTATTTTAACTATGTACATAGACAATCATGTCAGAGATTAATACACAATCAGTGTATGCAAGGCAGTACATTTCTATGTCAAACATTTTCATTAAATTATCAAAATATTTGTATTAACAATAAATAATGGTTGAAGATGAAAGAAAACCTAAAGCTATTTTTAAATTTACAGGCTTGCTTCTTGTTAAGGTCAAACATTGTTTGTGAATGACATTTGCCCCGTTTACTAAGACACATAATCCCCAAGCCCTTGGGGTAAAAGCTAGCAAAAGTGACATCATTAATGGGAGTCAAATGGCTGCCAAGGTAAGTTTCTCTGGTGCACCATATGACTTTCATCTAATTCATGCTGTTGACAGTGAAAGTTCATCTGATAGTAGTTCACATACCATTTATTTTAAACTGGTTAAATCTAGCTTTTGGCACCTTAATGCCTGGCATTGCTAAATTGTCCCCAAGAAATTGTCTGCTTTGCATTTCAATAGTCTTCTTGGAAGTGCTAACTACACTCTACCGTCTGTGCTGTCGAAAAGTTTTTTCTTTTCAGCTTTGTAATCCACTGTTTCGTAATTTGTGATCTTTGGGAAATGTATAAATATAAAAAATGAATAGTTTTTGGTTTGTCCACTGTTTGCACATCCATAACACTGCAATATAACAATGTTTTAATTTTTTAAAACCACACATTTAACGCAAGACATGTGTTGGACAGCGCCTGAAGTTTGTTGTTACCACTCATGATGTCAAATGTTGCTATGGTGAGGAGAATTTTATAATCTTAATTTTATTAGTTATTATTTATGTTCAAACAAAATACCACTTCAATTCAGTCAAGTTTATATTTATTTACTTTACTTTATGAATGATTATTACAGTTATTATTTGTCCAGGCAAAATGATACTTTAGTTCAGAATTTATTTACTTCACTTTACAAAATTTCAGTTATTTATTAAAATTAAATGATTTCAGTAACTTGCTTAAAAGAATTAAGAAAATAATAAATAAGCTAACCTTATCTCTCAATATTTACAAAATAAGAAAAAAGTTTTACTTCAACTGCTTTAATACAAATTACAATGACTTATGTTCATTTTTTTCTTTCCCAAACTTACTCCAGGTTAAGTAACGTTTTTGGGTTGGTTTCTTTTTTTTGCGTTAGACATTTGTAGTCATAATGCTCACCTTACTATTCCAGGTATCTGTTTTATAAATATATGCCAGATATTTATCAGATGTCTATTTTTAAAGCTAATTCTACTCAGGATACCTATGGATTTTTAAAGTTTACTTCAGCTACTTAAAGAACTCAATTAAGCTACTTAAGTTTTAAATTGACTCTTAAAAAAAAAATCCCACGAAACATTAAATGCTCAGTTAGAGAAAATGTTCTTACTTCAAACATTAATAAATGCTGGACTTGCTGCATTTTTCAAAATCCGACCTTTCTTCACTCATAAACAAATTATAAAAAAAAAAATTATCCTAAATAAAAAATTTACTTCACTTACACATAAAAAAATTAAATCCTACTTCAAAATGACTTTACTTCAGTTATACATAAAAAAAAAAATTAAATCCTACTTATAAATGTTGACTTCACTTCAGTTACAAACTAAATCTTACCTTACTTAAATTATTTAAAAAACCCAAATACTTACTTAACTTAGTTTCTTAAAATGAAATTGCTGCTAAGATTTAAGTTACCTGAGAAAAATGGTGATTTGACTTCAGTACTTAAATAAAATGTTGACAATGTAAGTTATACAAAGCTTAATCACTTCAGTTTCTTAAAACATGATGCTTGTCACCATTTCAGTTATTTTTAAATTAACCTTACTTCATTTACTTAAAAGGAAAATTTACTCCAGTATTTTTTGTAAAGAGTGGACCCCATTTCAATAATTCTTTTTTCTATTTAAAAATGGCTGAAATTACCTCAGAGCAAAAATGCAAACTAGGAACCTTCATTACATTTTTTTTTAACCATCAAATTAAAAATTCCCCAAATTTAGTGAAGCAAATGGGGAAATTAATTAAATTAAATTAATTAAAGGTGTTTCATTTTTCAAATAAATGTATTTTGACATTAATTTATAAAATCAGATTTTATTTTGAGACTGTTTTAACACCCCTTCACTTCTTTTCATTTTAATTCGAAGAGCTCAAGCAATGCCAGTTTCCATTTTTGCTGGAGTTGTGTCAGTTGTTACAGAGTAGTTCTGAAATTAATCAGCTGATAATGATGATTATCTGAACATTTATATAGGTGTCCTTCACTTTATCTCAAATGAGTCTGAAAAATTTGCTCATTAATGAAATCTTGTAAGGAGAGGCTTAGAGTTTCATTGCCCAAGGCTTACAAACCCCCCAATACAACTTTTCCAAACTGTATTTCTGGTAGGTGATGTATTTACCATTTAACTTAGCTGTTACTGCATCCCAATTATCTCTAGTGCTTTCCCATTTAACCAAACTGTTACTGTGCCTTGATTAAATTACTATGGTTACCCATGTCACTTCATTGTTTCTGCATCTATTATCTCTATAAATGTGCTACTAACAAAAATTAAAATGTTCAAGAACTGACTTCAACATCTGGACATTTTAGGTGAATATGTGCAAACTTTAGTGCTTGTATATAAAAAAAAGTTTTTTTCTAATTAGAAGCCTGTAAGAAGTGACTTTATAAAAATGAAAGAAAATGTTTTCAATATCTTTAAAGTTTGTGCAGTTATTTGTCAGAAGAAATATAGTAAGGTTAGGATGTATAAAACAATGAATATTTAATTTATAATTCTTACTGTTCAACACAGAAATTTAAAACAAAATGCTAACTATGCATATTTTGAGCTATTTTAAACAATAGGTTTTCCTTTTTGAGTACATGCACAAGTAATTTTAATATAAAAATCAGTATTTTATGTTGATGTGGTCTGTTGATATATGTAATTAATTTCACCAAGGGTAATGACCTCCTTACCTTCATGATTGTACTTAATAATCCTTGCATCACATTTTGTAATCACCAAAGTTGCTATTATAAAAATAATTATATATTTGTTAATCTCAATTCTAAAGAAATTATTCTCTCATAAAAGATATGCTACTTAAGCTGAAGTATAATATATTACCTATAAAATTACTAAAACCTACATGGGAAAATGTCCCTCAAATATCATTTTCAAAACTGAAGACTTAATAATCAGTAAACATCAAAATATCACCAAATGGTTTTATCAGCAAATATTGTTGTTGGTAAACCAGATGGGAAGTGTGTGTGTGTGGGTGAAAATTAAAGTTAAAAGCAATGAGACATTACATTATTTTATTTGTAGAGTTAATGGGACCTCTTAAATGTCAATCATTTATATAATTGTACACTTTAAAATATATTTCAAATTTAATTTTCTCTCTCTATATTCCTGAACTATAATGCAATGGATCTCATTTGTTGTCTGCAATGCTTTGCATGAGCTTTGCCTGCAGTTACCTAAGATAACCTTTTCCTGTCAGGAGAATTTGCACACTCAAAAGAAAAAGATTGTTTAAATGAAAACTTGTCAAATGATATCCCATAAAGTGAGGGATGCCTGTATTCAAATTTATGTAATTACTATATTAATATTTTTTGTATTATTCAATATTAACTGAATGCTACCCAGCTAATACCTATCTCAAATTTGTATTTTGACCCCATCACTTCATCATAGCAAACTAACAAGGAAATCAAATAAACAAAATTAACATCATTATGTGTAACCTTTGCTTGTTTACAGCTTTTGCAATACACTAACATTTATAAAGCAGAAAATAACTTGTTAAATTGCAAAAACCCTCTAGTATTTTTAAGTCTGCATTTGCTCATGTATGCCTGTACCCGACCATAAATCTGATACCATTAATGACACATAAGAAATAAAACAGACAAAACAATACACCAGACCAACATTAAAATAAAAATGTATACAATGTATCTAAACTTCAGAAGATGTGCACACTGGAAATGCTGACACAAAAAATATGTTCCACATGAAAATGTATATATGTACTTGTAAATTTATAAAATATACAATATCTCATCCTTCCTAGATATGAATTTGTTATGAAAAACATGCAAAGTAAACCGCTGTCATGCTAGAATGAAGCAAAAAAAAAAAATTTAAAAAAATGAATGAATTCAAGAGAACAAAAGCTTCACATAGTCACAGAGCCTATAGGAGCATGTAAGATCACTGCATTGCATTAGAGTGATAAATATCAAACATGCATTTTTAGCTTGCAAGAATATAGGCTCACAGATTTCTACTATATCTTGATATAAATATATCACGTGTACATATAATAAATACCAAATCTTCAATTGTTGTTTCATAAAGACTAAACAAAAGCATCCATTTCAACCTAATGAAAATGTATGCATCATGTAAACACCAAATGAAAGTGTTTACAGGAAATGAACAAATAAAGTAAAATCTGGTTTGCAGTTGAATAATTGGAATTGAAAAGGGGAGAATCATTTAAAAAAAAAAAATTATCTATTATTGTTAGTATTATTACCTAAGTGATTTAGAATTAGAGAGAATATGCAAAGTTGTATTTTGTCTGTACTGAAATATGGTACATAAGCATTGATTATGTTATTATTTTTGACCTCATAATACATGCACTGTACTTTGTTCTTAAATACAGAACGTATGCACTATAACTTTTGCTTCTCACCTAAGTGAAGCATACATTTATTTACTGTTTTGTTCTGTTACATTGTGCCTATGCATTGTATCATATGATTTACTTATATGATCTTAGTAGAGTATATATTTATTGAGTTTTGTTCTGTAATATGGTGAATATGCACTGTACCACATCATATGCTTATGACCTAAACAGAGCATATATTTAATACATTCTACCATAAGAATGACTTCTGCTAAGCATAGCATAACTTTTCATAGTTTGTTATGTAACAAATTGTATGTAATCCACCATATTAAATAGGGTCTAATATCTTGGTATTTTGTATAAACATGGCAAAATATCAGTCATAATTAAGCTTCAAACTTTAACATGGAGGTTTAAAATGTGCAGGTTAAGTATACAATTTTGTCTTCTATATCACTATTAACATGATTGTTTGGAAGTCACTTAACTCTGTGAAATTGGTACTGGTAATGGTGAAAAGTGCTCTCTGAGCAGACTAAATTAAACTACCAGTACCACAGGTAACTAGTCTAACATTGAACTAAAAATTTATGAGCTATAAGAAGAGTCTTAAAAACTCAGAAATTATTAGTAAAATAAATCAGTTTGCTGTAAAGTCCTAAATTTACACAGTAAGTATGTCATGTGAACTTAGTTTTATTTTAGCAGTTGCACTTTAATAAGCTGTCTCTAGTGTCAGCAAGAGAATTTTCATTACCTAATGTTGATGTTACAAAGGGGCCACCATTTTTGTAAAATTAAAAGAAAGAAAACTAATAAATAAATATTATAGAGTGTGAAGGAAAAGTTAAACATGCATCCAGTGGTCCTTTACATCAAAACAATTTTAAAACTGCAAATATATCCATTGGCATAATACTTCATTGCACAGATGATGATCTCTTGATATGAACACACACATTTTAAATAATAGAACAAATATCACTTAAACTGATGATATAAGGCAGGATAAGAGAAAACACGCAATGTGCTTGCTCTGTAAAATGTATGCACACCTTCCAAGTATGCATCGCATATCCCCAAGTATAACATCACATACCTCTAAATTGTAAATTGTGTATCTCTAAAGTGTACATATCATACCTCCACACTGTACATCATATAACTCTAAAGTGCACATCACATACCTCGTGAATGTAAAGTCTAACTTTTAAAAACAATAACAGTATGAACTTGAGAAAAAGCAGGACTGCAGGCCATAGCAACAGACACAACAGGCAATAAATGAAATTACATGTATTTATCAAGACCAGTAGCATCACTGTGCATTATAACAGGCGATAAATGAAATGTATATGTATTTATCAAGACCAGTAGCATCACTGTGATTTTTATACAGACTGTTGCTGATTTGACTGCTGGTATGACCTGTCATAGTCTGCCAAGGTTCAAACAGGACGTCACCTTGCTAGTAAATCTTATGGAGCACCATTTGACAATTGTGAATAACAAGAAAAAGCTCTCGTTCATTCATCATGATTTAGCTAAAATCATAAAATGCGAGCTGTTGAAATTAATCTTTCATACAAGGTCAATTCAGACCCAAAATTCATCTAAACAACAGGCATACCTTATGATTACATGCAACAACTCCATTTCTTGGCAGAAAAACTATATAAATATATGATTACATGCAAAAGACCATTTCTTGGCAGAAAATCTACATAAATACATGCACAAAAAAAGTCTCTTTCTTGGCTTAGAATCCAAGCGCACAACTCAACAAAATTGATGGCATATTTTTCCATTAAAACTTGTACATCACACAACCAACAAATATCAGCACTTAAACAAGATGAAAACTATTTGAAGTTTCACTGTTTGTTTAAATAGAAAAACAAACAATAAAACCAGAAAAAAAAACACAAAAGGGATGGGCAGGAGCAATATCTTTGCATAACAACCTCTGTCTTCAACAAGAAAAAAAAATCAATAATCACATATCTACAGACTGAAGAAAACTTAGCCTCAATCACAAGAGCCATGCACTTACACTAAGTGCACTCAAACAATTTGTGCACTATCACTGTCATTAACCATGTACTTACAATGAGTGCATTCACACAATACAAACCAGTCATTATCTATGCTCATGTACAAGTGCACTACTAGTCACCAATTATTTATGCACTCATATGACCACACACACTGTTAGTCATCTACACAAAAGCACCAAGTGCAGTGAGATAGGCAGACATTATCTGAGCACTCACACTACACTAACAACAGTTAATACTATCAGTCAATATCTACACTGGGTCAATATTCATTATATCTATTATCATACATGACTCAAAAGACCAAAGATGTAACAACAAAAAATCCCAAACAAGTGAATATTCTTAGGAGATGAGAGACAAACGTGCAGTGTGATATACTGGATTTATAATACAAATCTTCCTGACCAGTAAACTTCCAAGTCACTGTATGTGTAGAAATATACAAAAATTGTCTCAAATATAGATGTCAAGGAGTGACTTGCACATTAATTTTAGTAAAGCATGCCTATAAATGAGCACAAAATTAACAGTCTCCGTACACAGCAGGAAGTGGTACATGACTGCCGTGTTTTGCCTGTTTTTAGAGTTAGGGTTAGGATTAGCTGCAAATAAAAAGTGAAAATTAATGAATACACTATTATTTAGTAGTATTATTGCTTTTATTTAGAGTTATCTTTTCATTTACTCATTTATTGTACAGAGCTGTTGAAACTTCCTGTTCTGTATGGAGTGCCTGCCAAAAGTTAAATATCTGTTCAATGTTTCAAAATAACAAAACCCAGCGATAATGTGGTAATACAGGGCAGATTTAGACATTAACTATTATTTCTCCTCTGAATAATTTATATGTACTAGTGACAATGTATTTTCTTTCCTCTACAAGTTAGGTAGAGTTTGTGTATACTAAAATTAGCTTTCCATGACTCAATAAACAGTAATTTGTTTATTTCTGTATACCAGTAAAATGCTGAGATTATTTAAAATGAGAGTTATATTGATATTCAGATTTAAAAGATTAATTAAATTATTTGCAAATAAGTTACTATTTTAAAATAAAATATGTGATAATGGTGAGATCATATTTTTTCCTTAAAATCATTTCTCAAGAACTGAAGAAGAGTACAGTGGAACCCCTCGATAATGCATATTCGTATATAATGCGGACATGGCAAGGCTCCTGAAATTTTGATCGTGTATGAATCTGAATATACATGTATTGCAAAACCCCGCATTAACATGACCCTGCTATTAATGCGATCTGATTTTATGGACCCCAATTATCGCATTATAGCGAGGTTTCACTGTATTTAAAATTCTAAATAGGTCAACACCATTACTAATAACAAAAATATGTGTTCAGATAGTTAATAAACTGAAATCTAAATCCATCCAAATACTACAAGCATTCACCAACAACAAAAAACCCATTTAAATGCTCTACTCTAGAGTTTGTCTAATAAAATAATTTAATTTACATAACATCTACTTCACACCCATTTTGTAGTAAAAGCAATAAAGAAAATATTCTGCATACATTTTTAGTACTAGTGTATATTACTAAGACATGTAATGATGTACTACAATTAGCATGGTCCAAATATCAAGAGTTTCACTAAAAAGTCTAAAATAAAAATCATTTCTTCATTTAACAGGCTTCAATACATACCATTAATACCAATGCTAAGGATAATTTTTACAGGAATTTGAAATATTTAATCTTATTTGCATGATCTGAATGTACAAGGTATTTCTTTCTTAGACAAAAAAAAAAATCATCTAAAAACAAAATCTAATGCAGTGAATCCTAAGACTAAGAGTAAGACAAGAGTTAAGATTTAACTCTTTTTAAATTTGTGGCACTAACACAGCTTCAAGATAAGTACAATGGTTACAGCAGTAAGACTAACAGAAGACAGGTTGATGGTCAATGACAATGGCCTTATAGTTATACTGTAGATGGAAGGAGGAGGGTTGTAGGATTAGAAAGTTTAATACTTATGTATAGACAAAGCCTACATATTAAATTATACAATAGTTACTTTTTTAATATTAATAAAGTTTTAATGAATCATTATTTTCTTTATCCAAATAAGTATAACTTGTAAATTAAAAACTTTTAGTTTTATATACAATTAGTATTAAAACAATTTTCTTCTTACGCTTTCTGGTATTTTTAAAGATTAATAAGTTTTTATACTATTCTGCCCCCACCTACCCCTGACAAAAAAGACCAAAGCATATAGATTTAAAACAGAATTTTAAAAAATTGTACTAATACAGTAATAGTAATAAAGATATTCACATGAAAGCAAAATTCATATTGCACAAATATGACTACAAATAAATAATAATAAAAAAAAAATTGTGGCCTCTTACACTTGGCATTCTGATTCTGAATGGCTAGATTTACTTGAGTTTCACAATGAATGCTATACAGAGGATGAGAAATAAATTGTATGCATGGGAATACATATCAAAAGACATTCCTTAGACATAATGTAAAAGTGAGATGCCTTTTACTTTTACAGTAAAAGTATATGTATGCACATGCAGACCCACAAGTATGCTCGCACACACACTCAGACACTAAACCTGTACACTACACAAAGACACACACACACACACACACACACACACACACACACACACACACACACACACACAGAGATACTTTAATGCACTTCACTGTTTAGTGTGACAGTTACTTGTGTAGATGTTAATGTTTTAAATTCACAAAAAATATTAGATGAACTATTTTTTCTCAGGTGTATGTGGATATAGCTTGAAATTCAAATGTGAACAATCAAAAGTTAGTTGGATTAAGATAGAAAAATTATTGATTTAATGTTATAAAGAGACAGGTTTTAAGAAAAATAAAACAACAATATAATAAATGGCTAACTGAATACAAGACACCTGATTAATATTTTTTTAAGTTAAAAAAAATCTTACTACAACATGACAAAATACTTTAATGAAAACATGATTTAAACTGAAGGTACAGATGAACAAAAATCATCTGCACAAAGAGCAGTCTCACAAAGTTGTGTTGTACATTATTTGCACCACAGATCAGTCTCACAAAATTGTGACAAACATACATACATACATATTTTACACACAAAGTGTGATGAACATCATCATTTACACATAGATCAGTATTACAGTGTGATGAACATACATCATTTACACATAGATCAGTCTCACAAAGTGTGAAGAACATACATTATTTACACACAGATCAGTCTCAAAAAATGTCATGAACATACATTATTTACACAGTCTCACAAAAGCACAACCATGTTGTGATGAATATACATCATTTGCACAAACATCAATCTCATGAAGACAAAGAGCAATAGATGAATGAATACACATCTCACAAAAATCACTATGTGATAGGCATACCTAATTTGTAAACACATCAGTCTTACAAAGACACAACCATGTGATAAGCATACATCATTTGAACAAAAATTACTCTTACAAAGACATGATGTGATCAAATTATCTTTTCACAACTTTCACATAAGCAAGTTGATGATGAGAGACAGAAAGGCAAAAGACCAAAATACTATAGTAAACTTTGGTCAAAACAATCAGCAAGTCAAATTTGATAATCAAACAAAATATGTGACCATTCACATTCAAAACATACAGCTTACATATAAAGTTAGCTGTAATAAACTAACACACATTAAATTTTACTGTACACCAATAAAAATAGTATTAATAGCTTTTTATAAGAGAAAAAATATACAAATGTATGTGTATACATGCAACAACTAAAAGAAAACAAAATAAAATTGTGAATTTAAGCAAATCTACCACATTATATAACACTTGCAGCTGGTATTTATATTAACACATAAAATCTTAAGAGCAGGAGGGATAATAGGTTGTGTCTACCCAAGTTAATATGTATTTGTACATACACACAACTGAAAAGCCTCACAAGCACTATGTATAGTCAGTCTATGGATACAAAGCAACAACCTATATTGTATAAAAATCTGGGACTCAACAACTTTGACCAAGCATCTTATAAGTGACACATTCTGGCACAAAGGGTGGTAGGCATCAAGTCAAATGTAAGCAATCTTCGTTTACTAGTATTCTCCTCACATACAGTGCTTGCAAAGTTGCTACACAAATCCAAGGCGGAGGGATATGTGGTACGCTGCTGAGCATGATGATAGGGCAATGCAAGCCACAAAGAGATGAAAGTGGCTCATTTAAATCAATCACACAGACACTGCAGAGATATGATCAGCAGAGCACAGCACAGCATGTCACACTGCATCTCTCCCCAGCTGCATCCAGTTATCTCCGCATGTCTCACATTTTTCCAAGTTAACAAGGCGACAGGGGCATGGAATACAAAATGAGGTCTTGTGCATAATGTCGTGAGATGAATAAAAGAAAGTGCTGAAAACTGTAATGCATGCATTATGCTGCCTTGTGACGGCCCCCGCACACACCACAGGCAGTGCCGCACCTATGGCATGCATGTAGAGGGAGATAGCACCATAAACACGGTATGAAGAATGACAGTATAGTGAGAGCTGTCCACTTTTTACAGTTGGAGTCATCTCCTGTGTTGCATTCGCATGGATGAGTGAACTCTCCATCTGCATCAGACATGCAATGATATATCAAGCACTTTGTGCATGACACGCATGTTACACATTCAATACAGCGTGCTACACGATCAGGAGCACTGTCGCAACTGCCCCGATGATTTTCATCTATGCTGAACATCACTCTGCAATGTTTGCATCGAGCACGCTGGCTAACAAGTCGACGTGACTGCTCACTATTGTTCTTCTTATTCTTCGTTTTGATTGGAAGTGGGGGGTAAGGTTGAGTCACCACTGGCTGTTTCTTAGTGGAAGTTGACTCACGCTTAGCTGGGGGCTTATGCACAGGTTCTAAGCTAGGATAACTATATTCATGTGGAGCCCCAGACTTGTTCTTGGCAAAAATAACATAAGGCTCTTCCTTATAACCACTGACATCTGCATCTAGCAGTCCCATGTCTGACTTGCCACTGAGTGATGTGGGCTCATCTGATCGCACCCACACTTCATCTCCTCCCCCACTCGAGCTTTCCAGACTGTCAGATTTGGGCAATGAACTCTTTTCACTACTAAATGATCCCCCTCCATCTCGGTCTCTTTCTGTAAGGCGGCTAGCACTTACATTAGTACTGTCCTGGCCACTTGAAGGCTTGTGTCGTGCAGGCATATAGTGCACTCTGTGTAGATGGTGGTGGTTGGCATGGGGGTGGGAGAATGAAAAAGGGTCTGTTGTGCCAGGTGTGACTGCTGATGGTGAATGGGGTGAAGGGCTGCTGGTGGTAGTAGAAGTGGTCGATGCTGAATGTGAGAAACTGTTCTTTCGGCCAATTGGCAAATCAACAATCTGATAAAGACCAAATAAAAAAGTATTACTTGCTAAAGTTTAAAAGCCTTTTTTAAGGGTATAAAGTAAAAAATTATGTAACAGAAAATCTGTTGATATACTGTAATAATAAAAAAACATGAAATGAAATATTGAAAATTATTTCAAATCATTGTACCTATTTACATATGAAAACAGCATGATTCTAATCTTATTCTTTTTAATCAGGAGCCAATGAACACAAATAAAAACTCCTTTCATTTAAATTCATGCAGCATGTGGATTCAAGATGGAGTTTTGTTTGGGGTTGATGGTGGGATTTTTTTTCTTTATTCCTTTTAGTGTTTCAACAGTAGATTCATAAATAAAATATTATAAAATGTATATTAGTCATAGCAGTAGTAGAAAATTACTTTCAAATAGTAATTAATGATAAAAGAACAGTTAAACCCCAAATGAAGTTCATTATTTTTTGCTAAAAATGGGGAAAACAAAAGCATGTATATGTTTATTAGTTTTATATTACACAATCCTGACAATGAAGTGATACAAAAACCAAACTACATTTGGAAGTAACTTTCAACTGTGAAGCGCTCTGAACAAAGAGTTGTGTCCCTTATACTCTTTACGAAATACCTGGAGAAAATTAAAAAGATGAACTAAAGATTCTTTTCTTTTTAAAAAAGTCCAATACCAGATGTCAGTTTGAAGAAATTCCTGTTTCAACTGGAAAGAATATCACAAGAGGAAAAATACATGTCTCATTAAAGCTAAGCACAGCAATGAACAGTTTTCATCACAATCTATAAGTTCTTGAGATGCTTTAAAGATAAAATTAGGCCTCTTCAACCCTGAAAGTGTGTACGCACAATAAACTAATATATAATATATATATGTGAATATTTGTCTTTGGTGTGCTAATGCAAATGAATTAAATTATATCACACAATAAATAATTATAACTCCATTTTCAACTATTTAAGTAAAGCA
The DNA here is from genome assembly GCA_028829895.1 of Sinotaia quadrata. Classification (NCBI taxonomy): domain Eukaryota; kingdom Metazoa; phylum Mollusca; class Gastropoda; order Architaenioglossa; family Viviparidae; genus Sinotaia; species Sinotaia quadrata. Next base: position 39,837,856 of record CM054177.1, on the reverse strand, counting down.
TTAGGCCCTATTGTAGACTTTAGCAATTAAAATAATTAGATTTAATCCATTTTATTTTCTGTACTTCATGAAACAAAATGGTACAATTGCCCAGAGAATGAGCTCTCTCTTCCAATGATATGATTCAGAAAGTAACATTTTAGGCTTTTGAAATGAGGGTAACCATTGAAACTTTAGGCTACAGATAGGCTTTATTTCTCTCTTTTTTTTTTACTTTAAGCTTAAAAGATATGTATATATATCAATCTTTATAACTGGTACTTTAATATAATAAACATGATTATATATCTGACTACAGATAAGATGGTTGTTTATCTATCTTAGTGACTATAGGTCAGAAGACAGTTAATTATTGGTCTCTCTGACTTATAGCAAGAATGGTTACACACCTTTTTTTATGACTTAATCTGCCTGCCATGATTAACATATAAGATAATCTGCCATGGTGTTACTTTATAGATGACTACATACATATGACTTTTAAAAAAGGTACAAATGCTCTATACAAAGATTATATTGTTGATGTTATAAGATGTTTCATGTTGTTTAATATCATGCCTATAGTAACTGATAGTGATATAGTGGGGATGGGGTAGGGGAGTGAAAACAATTGATAGAATTAGAAAACACAATTTATTTATACATTACATTCTGATGAACAAAAAATTATATGCTACATAAAAGATATAGCACAATGGTTCATTTGATGCAGTATATCAGGGATTCTCAAGCAAGGTTTTGCAAGGGGTCACTAGGGGTTCCATGAAAGATTGGGATTGAAAAAAACCAAACATTGTAGAAAAAATAATTTTTATAGAGGTGTTTCCAAAGATCTGAATATTATTTCCTATAGTGGAAAAAAAATTACAAGTGTTGCAGTACATCACTGCATGTATTTTTACTTAAATATTGCAAAAATTCAAGATACTGTTTGTTAGGCAATGACTTAAGTTGTGGGCAACCTAGGGAAATAAATGCCAGATCAAAACATTTAATATCATTAGAATTAACAAATATATTAAATTTAATTTTTAAAAAAAGCACGCAAAATATAACAAATTTCTTTTATCATTAGTCTCCTGAACAAATACAAGGTGAATGCTTTCATCTCATTTTCAGAAAACAAGCAAACCTGAATGCATATTTTTATCATAGCAAGATTATAGACAAAGCAGAAGTATAAGGAAAATAGTCTACAAGAAACAACTAAGCCATTAAATAAAAAAAAGGACTTGATGCAAACATTGTTAATGTTACTTGTTAGATGCCATCCATGCTGCTAAGATTTTCATACAATTCACCCTTTTCATTTCAGTGTTTAACAAACAATACTAAAGTTGTTTTTGTTTCGTATAACTTTATTTATAAAAAAGTATTTTTAATTTTCAAACTGTCAATATATTCAGGTGACTGAGAAGAGTTGTTAACTGTTACTTTTTTCTTTAGTTTGATTCCAATGTTAAATGATAAGAAAAAAACCCAGAAATCTTAATGATCTTTTTAAGAAGCAAAATTAATAAAATATTTTATAAATATTCTCTCATTCAGAATGAATATCTGAATGGACTGTGAAATCTTATAGAATTGCAGAATCCAATTGTGAACAAATATTGATTTGAAAATGGGCACAAGCAACACAATTTTAAAATTAAATAAATGGTGTTAAATTGTTATTAGTAGTAATAATTATTGAGTCAGTATTCAAATATACTCTAATATATATATAAAATCTTAAAGACCAAATGAAAAGGAATCTAGGTCAAAATACAGGTGATCTTAATCAAATGATTTAGGTGTTCTGACAGCGCATAAAAAATTTCAAAATTTTAGCCACAGCCCCATATATTGCAATATATATGATAAAGGGAACATGTTTCTGAAAGATATATGGTGATCTCTTGCATGATCCAAAGCTGTGTTTTCTATTCCACTATAATATTTATAACTGTTACTGGCTACTTAAACTTTAACTGAAATGTTGATATATCTGGGGTTTTATGAATGTATATGTCTGAAGTGAATTCCTATTTACTTGGTCTAATATAAATACCTTACTAAATAACCAGCTCATTGACTTCAGTAGAATAAATAATAATTCTTTTTAGAAAAGATAAAAGAATGCTAATGATTAAATCAGGTGAAAGAAAACATAAGGTGTGGACATTTTAAAACCAGTGCAATGATTTAATACGCTGGTGAATATATAAAATGAGCTAAGTTGTTATATGCGAAGATAGTACTAAACAAAGAATCTATTTATTAAATATAACATTTTAAAAATAAATAATGAGCCTAATCATGATATTTATATTCTTGAATGTAATTCACAGCTTTTCTATCTTTACTAGTTCTCTAGTTCTGTGAAACTTTAAGTGCTAAAGAAACCATCTAGATATGTACATAAATATGTAAATAAATATGTTAACCAATTTAATCAAAATAGATCAAGATTATCAGAAATTTTAGCTGTTTTGAAGTGTTCACCAATTTAATCAAAATAGATCAAGATTATCAGAAATCTTAGCTGTTTTGAAGTATCTATAATTCCAAAAATTCCCTACCATTGCTGTCATAAGAATGTGATCTTAATGGAACCAACGGTTATTATTTAAATTTAAACTCATCACCATCAAGACAAAATGACAAGAGTTATATTTCTCCACTATGAAAAATGTTAAGAAGTAGTTTGCGATATTATTGTCATTATTTTATATTTACAAATTTATTATTTTCTTTGTTATGTACTCAAACAGAAGTGAGGGCAAATTAGTTTCTTTTAAGCTGAATATTTATGAATACAATGAATAAATTTGAGACACATTAGTGTAATAATATAAATATGTCGACTGTACCAATCATTTAAATAGTACATGGTGTTTAGGCACAACATATTGATGTTCAGCCAATCATTTAAATAGTACATGGTGTTTAGGCACAACATATTGATGTTCAGCCAATCATTTAAATAGTACATGGTGTTTAGGCACAACATATTGATGTTCAGCCAATCATTTAAATAGTACATGGTGTTTAGGCACAACATATTGATGTTCAGCCAATCATTTAAATAGTACATGGTGTTTAGGCACAACATATTGATGTTCAGCCAATCATTTAAATAGTACATGGTGTTTATGCACAACATATTGATGTTCAGCCAATCATTTAAATAGTACATGGTGTTTAGGCACAACATATTGATGTTCAGCCAATCATTTAAATAGTACATGGTGTTTATGCACAACATATTGATGTTCAGCCAATCATTTAAATAGTACATGGTGTTTAGGCACAACATATTGATGTTCAGCCAATCATTTAAATAGTACATGGTGTTTATGCACAACATATTGATGTTCAGCCAATCATTTAAATAGTACATGGTGTTTATGCACAACATATTGATGTTCAGCAAATATATTACAGTAACATGTGCTTGAAATTTCTTTAAGTACATGATGTGCATTAATAAATGAGAATGTGATTTTGGTGATTTTTTTACACAACAGCGATGCCATGATTTGTTTGATGATGCAATTGGCATGCTATAAAAATGTACATGTTTGCTAACAAAAGGCTTATGTGCATCAACTAACAGCAGAGATTTACCAGTATACAATAAAAACCACTATCGATTCTTGATACATGTTCAAACCTTTCATTATATTCTCCAACATTGCAAACACAACGATCGCTCACAAAATCGCAAAAAACCCGTGGGGTATAGTTCATTTTCACAAAAAAGTAACCAGTGTCAAAATTAAATTTGTGTCATTTTGCTCTGACACAGCTCTGAAAAGTATCGTACATGCGGTTTCTTCAAAAGTGGGCAAATTAACATAAAAAAGGTGTGAGCCAGTTGAAGGGCATCAGTGTGCTTAAACCCCTGGTAGAATGTGCCCGATGGGGGAAACAATGCCCTTAGGTTTAAGCTGCAGGTTGTTAAACAAGCTGTGGCCATTTATCGTTAGTGAGATGGCAAGTGGCATTGATAACTAACATTTTCAAAAGCCGGTGATTAGTCAACAGGATCAAGATAACCGATGTTAAGTGGCGATTTAGGCCCTCTTTTGTGCTTGAGATGCTAGGGTTTGGTGACATAAAAGAATTGACATAACAGATGAGAAAATGCTAAGACAAAGAGGGAATCTGGCGGTTCCACTTCAAAAACATTGACTTAATAGAGTTGGCGAGTTAACCAAGGTTGAGATAAGTGGGTTTGACTCTACTGCAAAGAATGAATCTGAGATAATATTTCTGCTTTGTTATATATATTTTTGTGCCAGTGATCTCTGATCTAATAATTATATATATATATATATATATATATGGCTCACTCTCCAAGCAAATGTACCACAAAGGGTGGGTCCGTTTGAAATGTGTTTTCTTAAAAATAAAACAGCGAAATATCACGTTTCTATTCTATGTGTTCAGAATTGATGTGAGAGATATATAAGACAGTTATGTGAATATATGTTTATTTACTTTATGTAATATTATTTGTAATACTAACTAAGTCATTTTGAAGTGAAAAATGGCACCTCTATTTGTTACATGGATACACAGCCATTTTCTTTAATTTTTATTGTTATAAAAAATCCAACAAACTTACCATATATTAAGATTTTCTTAACAGCGATAATACATTAAATCAATATTCAATATTCCTTTTATCTGCAAACAGTCAATTTTGTGAAGAATACTATTCTAAGATTCTTCACAATGCTTAGTTTCTGCATAAATTGGATCCAAAACTTTTATTCTTTTACCAAACTGCAAAATGTCAAACAAACATGCCATGTGGATTTAATTAGGTTTTTTATTTACCCAAAGTATTCATACATTAATGGTTTTCAAATTTATTCATTATATTCAGAAATATTCAGTTTTAGGAAAATTAATTTGACTTTGTTTCCTCTTTATCACATTACAATGGGACTAATAAATTTGTAAATATAATGATGATAATATCATGAACTACTTCTTACATTTTTCAAAGATGCCATGATCTGGAAAGATAACTCTCATGTCATTCTGTCTTGGTGTGATGAGTTTAAGTACCAAATAAGAAAAATAACTTTCATTTCCCATTCAGATCACATGGTTGCAACAATGAAGGTGGGAAAATTTTTGGAATCATCAATGTTTCAAAACAGCTAAGATTTCTGATAATCTTGATATATTTTGATTTAATTAATTAACATTGTAAATAGCTAATAAAGTAATATATTTATGTATATATTCATGTGGTTTCTTTCGCATTTAAAGTTTCACATAGGTGTGTGTATGTTTTAAAACTCAGGGAGTTAAGAGTAGAAAAACCTGTTGATTACATCCAAGAATAGAAATATCACGATTACTGATTAGGCTTACTTTTATATTTAAAAAAAATTATATTTAAATAGATAATCTGTTTAATTCTTTGCAGAATAATAACTTTGCCTGTTTTATGTTTAAGTGAGAAAAATAGTTTCTTTTTTGATGCTTGATAATTTTGTTAATAATAAATATGGTTTCCATGTTGCAAAGTTATAGTATACCCTATTTTAAATATATCCTGATTAAGTTAATGATTTAGGTTAATAAAGAAAATATATTATTTATTAGTAGTAATGAGATAATTACATTGCATATATCACAATATCTTTTTATGATAAAAAAAATCTTCTTTCTGGTAAAATCTTACTTTCTAAGATTTCAACATAAACAAATGCTTTTACAGATTTCAAGCTCCTATATATAATATCAACATTTTTATAATTTTTATCTTTTCTTATGTTTTTATGTGAGCACTAGGTCCCTGTTGTACACTTAAAAATGTAAAATAATTAGATTTAATCCACTTTGTTTTTTGCACTTAATATAACAAAATGGTATACTTCTCCAGAGAATAAGCTGTATGTCATTCATACTAGTCTTGCACACAATATGATAAAAAGTATAAGTAGAAATCTAATACTTTATGTCAAATGTATTAATATATGGTATAAATACTGGTACAATGAAACATAAATTAAAAATGTTTTATCAAATTTATTACATGTATGGTTTAAGTACTGCTGAGAAGCACACTGAAACATTTAATATCTATAAACTACAGGTTAGAATTACATCAAAACTTTAAATATTAATTAACTACATGTCAGAAATTTATTCAAGTATTTATTACCTGAAATATTCTGTCTTTTCCATCAGGACATAGAGGGTAACCTGAAAATTATAAATCACATTAAAAATTATTTAATATTATACAACATCCAATTTAAGTGTTAAAATTATGAAACATACAATCTTAACTACATCATGCCTCCGAACCATTCAATCAGGGTGATTTAGCATGTGAAAGAAGTAAATTTTAGAAATCAATAATTGGCTAGTACTTAACTTGTCAAATAGGTTGGAAGTAAAATGAAGCCATTCTAAAATAATCTGACTCATTTTATTGAAGGTATTGTGTGGGTATGCCCTGCCAAAAATATTATGAATTCCCAACATATTCAAACAGCATTATCTGGTGATACAGTTTAATAATCATATAAAATATACTCCATTTATCCCATTACAAAAACTTCATACTACAGAATGGATGGTGTCAATAAACTGAAAAAACAGATGGCAGCTATGTGATAGCTGTACAATATAGAATGGTTGGCAGCTGTGTGATAGCTGTACAATATAGAATGGTTGGCAGCTATGTGATAGCTGTACAATACAGAATGGATGGCAGCTTCAAAAGCAAATTTCTTACCTGCCCAAATGTCTGCACACAAAAAATATAAACGACAGAAATGTATATAAAAAAAAAAGTCAACTGTCAGGCTGATAAGACAGGTAGGTTTATAAGCAAAGCAATCAAATTTAAGATCATCACTTGTAATAGGTAGCCCAATTTAGCTTTTCTACTCAATACTGTACAAAATATATTATGCTCAAAATATGTGTTCAGATAAAATAAGGTTGTGTTGAAAAATTATGATCATAGCTATAATACTTTTGAGATATCGTTAATTTAGTATTGTAATTTGCATTAAAGATTTTTTTAAATATGAAAGTTTCTATTGTAAAAATATTAATTCAGATAAAAATAGATAACTGATCTGTCTTTAGATAAATGGATAACTTTCTGCTGATCATTTTAATAGGTGAACCATAACTGTGCTATATATAGTTTCTAAGATGTGATCATTTATCCGTTTTAATTTTCTTTGTAAATAAAAAGTGTACAGTAAAATAAAAAATGTAGCTTAATATTTTGGTTAAACAGAAATGATCTTTATACACATAGAAGGACTATAGTTTACTGATCATTTTGATATGTGAACCATAACTGTGTTATGTATAGTTTCTGAGATGTGACCATTTAGCTATTTTAATTTTCTCTGTAAATAAAAATTGTACAGTAAAATAAAAAAATGTAACTTAATATATTTTATGAAACAAAATCCCATTTTCTTTTGCAATTTATAATAAACTGAAAAGTAAATTTTGCATTATATCTGTTTTTTCTTGTATGTGACTATGTTTATTAGAATTGTTGAACTGTTTTTTTTAGTGTGGTTTATAGTTTACTTGTAATAAACTTGGAAAATCACAGGTTCATTACGTCTAAAAAAAAGTTGACCACAAATAACGACACTAAATTATTGACATCTCAAAAACTTGAAAAAGTATTGCAGTTATCATCACAATTTTTTGTACACAAACTTATTTCATCAGTACACATATTTTCAGCATAAAATATGTGTACTATATGAAGTAGAAAAAAATGAGTGGGACTACCTAGTTATAGACAGTTTCCTAATGTTAGGTTCCTATTACGTCTATGTTGGAGTCAGTCCAACCAGCTTACACAAAAACTGAAAAAGGCTACTGCTTCATGTTCTGGACAAGTGACTTGTCAGTGTGAGTCTACATATGATGTGTACTGAATGTATATATCACCCCATACTGGTGACTCCAATAGAAATTGAAAATCCCATCAATGTTGATTGTCTAGAATTCTGAAAGAGAACTTTTAGTAATCAGAATATTAAGGTGATTCTATTTTTAGGTTACACTGATCTCTGATGAAAAAAAAAAGTGAATTTCTTCATCACATAAAATTTTAGTTGTTAAACATTCTTTTGCATGTGCAAAGTTAACTATACTTTTTTATTTTAGTGCACTGACAGCTACAGGTGAATCAGTGCATTAAGCTGAGATGCATATTAGTTAATTGCATAAATAAAGATCACATCAGATTCCATTATATCTTTATTTTGCTTTTATATAAGGTCCATATAATTCTGATCATAAATGACAATACAATATCTCAGAAAGTATTATAGGTATTATCATAATTTTTACTGCACAAATTAATTTTATCCCTCAAGATGTTCATTTTGATCATAAAAAAATCTATAGTAATATTTATAGTAGTAAAGCAGGAGGTGCTACTATCTATGTAGATAACAAACTTTAATAGTCTTTTTAAAGTCTTGAAAACAGAACAAGGAGTAACATTTTAAAATGTAAAACCTACTCAGCTGACAATTATGCCCACCTTCCGTAAGGTCTGCCACTGCATGGCGCACACCATGATCAAAAGCTTTTGCATCATCAGACCTTTCAAATGTCAAACCATAGCGTTTCTCATCTGTGTTCCAATGGTGGAATTTAGGATTAGCCTTTGTGTACTGTATGTCTTTCTTCAAAACACACTCCAACACAACCTACAACAAATAAATTCAAAATACATTCCAACACAATTGCAACAGATAAATTAGTCTTTTAAAATAAATTCCAACAGTACATACTATTATAATATAATTATAATAATAATATAAATAATACTAAGAATAAACATTAATTGTAATAATCATAAAAAATGAAATATTTCTTTAATAAAAATGGTACTGCAGGATGAAATTGTAATTAAAAATTGCATGAAAGAGATGTGAGCTATGCAAAGCGACCTGTAGAATAATTCAATTTGTAACTAAAATGATAGTCACGTTTTTGAAAAAACTCTAGTATCTGTAATTCTGTAATATTAAAAAGGTAAATTAGTCCTTCAGTTACCTATCACTTTACTTGCATTTACTGGACTTCAGTAAATGTTTCACTGAAATTATAGGTAAATGGGAGGGGAGGGGGCACTATTTGTCTCTGCTATAGTGGGTTGCTACTCAAACCACATATTTACAGCATCCTGTGTGGTCTTCCCTGCTAGTTTTCTACTGCAGCAATACAAAGCCTTTATTGTTGCAAGAATGAGTAGGCCTAGCATAAGATGAAAGAGTAAGTGACATACATCAGAGAAACACAAAATGGTCATGCATGATGAGACAGTGCACATAATTTGGATTTATGACAGTGGACAAAGTTTGATCACCAATGTGGATGAATGTGAATATCAATCAATGCATATTAAATTAATTAATAATACAAGTAATTTTTGTATTATTTATTTCTGACATAGTTACTTTTACTTGTTACAGAATTAGAGATGTGAAAAATCTAGTTTAAAATTATTAATATTGCATGTTTTAAACCCTAGATGTTTATGTAAAATTACAAAGGTTTATATTACTAATCCTCATTTTGTTATTTATGTACAATAAGTAACTTTTGTGCTTAAATTGAAAAAAGGTTTCATGTTAGTTTGTTACAGAATCAGTGATGTGAGCTCTGAAAAAAAGAATGGGATGTACACTTGTAGTTGTAGAATAATTTAGTCTGAAACTCTGAATATAATAATAATAATAATAATAATAATAATAATAATGTGCTTAGAAAATGTAAATAGTGTTTCTATAAATTTAAATAGCTAATAATTATTAAATCTTCAATTTTAGTGGGTTTTCTAACTTAGATAAGATCTTTTTTTTCCTCATTATAACATACTGGCTCTAATTTCCATGCACTTTTCCCAAGTTTCAAATTCAAATGCAGATTTTTAAAAAATACTACATATTGGCCTATCTGGTTTTGTAGACCAGTGATTGCAATTGTTAGCCATCCCTTTGAAGTTTTTTTTAATATATATACTTAAATTATAGTTGTATTGCATTTTAAATGAGAAGTAAGAATAAACCTGAAATTTTCCTTAAATTGACAAATGTTTACTTTTATCTAACTAAAAATGTGTTCTCTTTAGTACAAAATATTACTTCAAGTTATTCAAAAATAATTACATGGTTTGAAAGATGCTCCAAAAATTTGTGACCATCGATAAAATCAGTTTCTTTAATGACCATTGCCTATTTTATTAGGATTGCTTCCATTAAAATTGTAATGAACAAATATTTATTATTCTTAAAGCTGTAATTTCATTTGGCACACAATATAAGCTAAATGATTTACATTTTATAAAGAGGAAATACTGCAAATGTTATACAAGTGTTACACTCTGTATTATTAAAAAAAAAAAGAAATGTGCTTACACTCTTTTTTGTAAACATTTATGGATACATTCTTTATTGAAAAATATTTGTTTTAAAAATTATTCTAAGAACTGGGTTTATTATATTTTGTGTGTCAAATTGTACATTTTGCAAATAATGTTTATTTCTGGTGATTTGTATTAATTTTGCTACACTGGCATATTTCTATCTACAAGTCTTAAGTTATACAACTATACTGTCATATGTTTCTTCTTTTTTGATGTGTTTGTCTATTCTAGGGGAAAAAATATTACATGGCTACTGTGGCTAAGAAAAAATGATGGTAATATTCCACTAAATATCTTGCCCATGGGTTTTATTCCATCATCACATGACAAAACGATGACAATGTCTATGTATTATTGTATGACTACACTTTCAAATGAAAGCATGCAACTATGTAAACTGCAGAAGAACTTGAACTTGTTGAAGACCATGCACAAGTGTCAAGGACAAATCACTAGATTACACTGGTGATTTGATATTACACATCATGATTAGATGATATATCTCAGACCTACATACAACATAGACAGCCTACAGAGCCCCTCCCTTTTAAATTTTTTTAAAAACCATTCAGCCTCTTCAAATTACTTGTACAGAATTAACGCGGTATCAAATCAATTGGCTCAATTTGCAAATGTTTTGCTGACCATCCTAAACTTTATAAAGTATAAGTGTTCAGTACATTGTACATAAAAGAGGAATGAAACAAATTGTTTTTCAATAAATGAGTGAATAACTTTCATGTCCTCATGCAAGAGGCTGCATGTTTTATTAAGGCTAAAAATCTTTACATACACAATTTTCTAAGTTCAACAGTGATATGTTTACATATATTTAAATTACATGGCTTAAAGTACATGTGGTGAAGTAGGGTGAACTGTAAATTGATAAACAGTAGCCGTTTCATGACATGGGTTGTTCGTACATGACAGAAAGGATCCCTTGATATAACACGTCTTCATGTACAATGTGGTCGAATTTCGGGAGGGGGGGGGGGGCTCCAAGGACCGAGTTATATTGAGGCACCAGTATACTTCCAGAAAATGCAGGGACAATAGTAAAATAAATGTTTAGTGAAAAAACAATTAAAGTGGACAAAAGTTTTCTTGCATGCTATGACTATGAGTATGAGATTTCCAAGTTAATTGCTAAATCTGACAAGCCACACTAAATATAGGTGAATCATTTATTTTGCCTGCAGTGTCTGTTGTGATTTCAACTGTCATAAATTAGGGCACACATGATATTACTCAGGCCACAGGCCATCCCTGGTGCAGCTGATAGAAAAGATAGGTACCTAAGAGGACAGTTAGCCAACACATAGATGTAGAGGGGGGGGGGGATTGATTTTAGAGGTAGATGAAGTTAACCAGATGCACGGTAATCAAATATGGGTGTTTGCAATACAATCATGACATAGGCAAAACTGCGGTCAAAACCCAGATAAGTATTCACCACCTACACATTCACACTGTACCGTCTGGGAGAGGTCAATCAGTGAATGCAAGAATGAGGGCTAGTAAGATACAAGGATTGATCAGTATATTTATGTTGACTTCACGATAATAACTGAATGCTTATTAATTAGAATGTTAAAGATTTTATTATTTCTTATTGGTGATTAATTGTATGAATGAATGCTAATGTGTATTTCTTTTCAGAGGTATTGTGTGGCATTAGCAGTGGTTTAATTGTATAAATACGATCATAAAATTGTAGTGCCCATGTTTTGGAAGCGCTATTCAGCCTATTGTCTTTTTCATTGTGTGACACCAACACCACCTAGTTAATGGGTATGATTATTATTATTAATTAATCATCATAACTAATATTAATAATTCTCCAGCAGACACCTCTCGTGTCATTCACCTGGCAGATATATGCAGGTGCTATAATTAGTATAAATATTTTCTCTCTTCCACAACATCAAACTGATCAAAGACAAACATTTACTGTTGAGTGTTACACTATATTTCTGTAGACTGGAAAACTTCTTACTAAAGGAGAAGACAAATCCATTTTTAATCTATATTTAGCAAGACCCCCATCCACCCACTTTCTTCTCCAACATAAGGTCATCAATATGTGTAAGAAGGTCAATAAATTTATTAAATAAACAATCAAATATGCATATAACAAATACAATGAAAAAGATTACTAGACATCAATATTTCCACAAAACCAAGCTCAAATAATTTTAATACCTATACACTAATACAGTCTTTTAATGTTTTATCCTTAAAACACAATTCAACAGAGAACAGAAATGGAGTTACTAGAGATAAGCAATAATAGTTTGCACAGACCCTGGTTTAGGCACTGTCTCAATAGTCTTTCTGAGCTTTTAGCAACAAAGTCACAAGTTTATGGTTCACATTATTACTGTCAATCCATGTGTTTCCCCTTCTCACATTTCTGAATATAGCTTATAAGGGATTGTTGGGGGCAGTAAGCGCATTCCTTTACATTTATTGTATCTCAACATTATTTTTCTTCTTTTACTGTTCATTATTAATTTTTTGTAATCTTATCCCATATCTTAATTAATTAATTAAAATGACTGTTAATGAGGGTCAAGCCATGTAAAACGAATGATTGTTAATTAATTAAGAGGGATGGATGACATCCCCAATCCCAGAAGACAATGTCAACTAGTTTGCTTGTCGCTGTATAGTATGATTAACTGTCCCATAAAGTAAAAGGTAGGATTCAAAATGGTAGGTGTTAAGAATATATTAGGCCATGGGGTTGTTATCAGCATTAAAAATAAATTCATAATTAATAATTCAGTTAATTAATGCTATGATGGGGTCACTAAAATAACCCCACACATGACCAGTGTATCATTATTTGCAATAGCAAGTCCAGCATTGTTTGCAAAATCAAGTGTATCAATGTTTACAATAGCCAGCAAATGAGCAATGATGGCAAGAGCCAGTCCACCATTATTTGCAATGGCCAGTGCACAAAATTATCAGGATTTTCTAACTAAAACTAAGTGTATGAAAACTATGTAGTATGATGTAGATAATTCAGATGTTAATCTTCACAAAACTGGCTATAAATGCGAGCATGGACTCTTCGTATCCAGAAACTATTCATACTATTTTGAACATTGCTAATTATAGTTTCTTTATAAAAACAAAACACTAATTACTATATACATGAACTATGAATGTATGATACAATCAAGTCTATTTTAAGCAATGTTTACATTATACAGTATGGACAGAAATTTCCTATTTAGATCATAGATGTTCCAGTCCATATTAACTCATATTTACAATATTTTTTAAGAGCATAAATTCTTCCCTTGTTAACATTTGCTCTTAGTGTTTTACCAAACAAAAGGTGAATCCCTTGTAAATACTACTGAAGTATTATATTAGTAATAGTATTAACCAGGCAAATATGGTAACAGTATATAATAATAAATTTTAATAATGTTAATTAACTTAATAATCATAAATATATTTATCATATATGAGAACAAGTTTGAAAAGATTTTATAACATTATTGCTCAAAAAAGTTCAATGTTATGCTTAATCATTTAATATTTAATCAGAAATACTAATTTTTACTTCAAATTACTTGATATGTGCTTAATTGCTCTGCTAAATAATATTACTCATAAAATAATTAGACACCACTAAATTAATTATTATTGACATTTTTTAAAATAATAAGATAAATAAATATATATTTATACTGCAACATTTTCATTGTAATGTCAGATTCAGAATGTAGAAACTAGAATGTCTAAATAATCCATACCCAACATCACCTAATAGTATACAACAGCAATCTGTAAGATAAAATGTATAACTGTAATGCGTACATACTAAAAAAAGTAAAACTATACTTCATCTTCCACACAAGTTATTATATATAACATTTTCAATTAAAACTAGATTATGAAATACAAATTAAAAATGTCTTAATCATTAATAGTTATAAAACAATACTAATTAAAACTAATTCCGGAGGAGTATAAAACAATACCCTTTAAAACCAATTCCTGAGGAGTATAAAACAATACCATTTAAAACCAATTCCTGAGGAGTATAAAACAATACAAATTAAATAAAAAGATAAAAGACTTATCAACTTCTTAACAACTGCTACAAATAATTCAGGAATAACAAAAACAGATCTAAGTTTAATAATTAAAGAGTAAAAGACAAACACTTGTTAAAAATATTAGTGGTTTAGTGACCATAAATGATACATCTGCATGGGATGAAACAGATTCAAGTTAAATTCAACAAAAGCCGACACTCACAGATTTATCAGCAATTCTTTGGCCATGAATGATATACTCGGGTTTGGGTTCTCCATTGCTAGTAGGACTGAATCTTGAAAACCGGCACAATTTTACTGTACTCAAACCACCACCACCCATAGGCACCCAGCACTGGGTAGAATCATCCCTTGTCATAACCTGAGCTTGCACCTCCACGAGGTAGTCTCCAGAGCTGTGGATGTTGATAAAAAAAGTGCATTTATATAATATAATACTTTTATTAAGTCATTACTGATATAAATTATAATATGTTATATCATAGGTATTTAGAATTACAAAAGCACTCTCATGTGTGTGAACTCATCAATACAATAATACTTTTTAAGTATTTAGCATTTTTATTTCGATTATACAATTATACAATGCATTGTCATGACATCATGGACACTCAATTTTTAAAAAGTATTTAGTTTTCACATCATAACATCAATTAATACAATGTGCAATTAATAATATAGCATCATGTAGACTCATTAAGTTATTAACTTAAAAATACATATCTAAAGTGCTACTAAACACCCCCCCAAATCAGTTTAGATATTATCAAAAAAAGTGATTATTAAAGACCATTTTATCCAAAGACCCAGTTAGAAAATGGCATTCAGAGTGCAAGAACATTAGGTAGGCTGTTGTTACAGTCAAAAATGCTGAAGTGGTTGCAGACACTGAGACAGCTGTATGTTAAAAGTGAACTGAATGAAAATATTAATAATGGCATGATATAATCATTATCAAAAACAAAAAGGTATATAGGGCAATTCCAAAAAAAATGCTCACATTTCACAAAAATTCAAACTTGATTAGGCACTTCATTTCTATCTAATATGTTAGAAATGTCTAAACTATTAGATCCAAAGCGAATTTTGACCATGAGAGATTTCCTCTGGCTGGCTGCCATCTTGTTTCTTGAGAACAAGATACCTTTCCAAAGTAAAGTTTTTCTGTTAGTTTTTAATTTATGACACTTACTGCTCAGCATTGCAATATATGCTATGAAAATTATTCCAGTTTATTATATTTTGACTACAGTTGAATTAAAACTTAATGATTAGCCTAAGTTATGAATATATATGATTTTTAAAAAAAATATTGTCCCCAGAAGGGGTTTCATGTCAGTTATGTTTAGGGTATGTTTATTGATGTAGCTCTGTTGACTGGAACTACTTTGCCACAGCTCATGGTAATGGATCAATAATGGAATTGGAGATACTGTTAAGCATGTCTGGAGGCAAATTTTCAAGGAAAAACATTAGTAAACTCTTCGAAGACTTCACAGTTGCTAAAGATGATGTCCAAATATTCTTGTACTGCACATTAATTCAAAATTAGTGGATGATGTCAGGTAAGAATTGTCATCATTTTGAATTGTTGCACCTCCTCAAACAATTCCAGATACTTATACTGTTATACTTATAGTGTACCGTTCACTATTATAGAGGAGCTGCTACCAATCAACCCATTTCTTCCTGAATATATAGTTGACTCAATAAGGAATGTTTCACTTTCAGTCACTGGTCAACATAACAAGACTTCAGCTGTTCATAAATTTGGATGGTGTTCTAGTACAAAGATAAGACAGTACTGCTAAGTGGGCTAGATTCTGGAAAACCTGATGTGGCAATGCCTATGATCAGTACATTGTGTACAAAACAGTGGATTATAATTACAGATTCTACATTGGAAGAGTACTAGGGAAAGGAGAAAAACATTTTTCAAATGAAAATTTTGCACCCAGTTTCACTTTCAGTGGCTGGAGAAATGCACTTTTCATGGCCAAGGGAGGATGAGGTATACTATCAGAACATATTTTTCAGCCTGTCAAACTTCAGGGCTGTAGAGATTTCACATTTCAGCCATCAAGGAAATTCAACAAATGTTTGAATCTCCAGAAAAAACATCATAATACAAAGTGATTTCACAGGTGAAAAGTTAGTTACACTTACAGTATAAGGCCATGTCAGTTAGATTACTTTTAATTATTTTCTAAGAAAACTTAATGAATGAATGATTTAAGATTTTATTTCTTTTCTTAAAACTATATAAAATTAAAAGTACACTCTGTCAACATCATCTGCTAAATTGATTATAGAAAACACACTACAAAAGTCACAGAAAACTGACAACATTCGTCATGACTAAAAATTGTTTGAGCATTTTTGTCACCTCAGTAACATTTAAAAAAAAAATTATTTCTTCTTTGATAATTACTTGTTATTTATAGTTTTTAACATTTAATATTAAGCTCTGAACAATTTGGATTATAGTTTTGATCAATAAACCTTATATTACTTGTGAATGAACTGTTTACGAGTCTGCTTTTTGC
Organism: Sinotaia quadrata; assembly: GCA_028829895.1. Classification (NCBI taxonomy): domain Eukaryota; kingdom Metazoa; phylum Mollusca; class Gastropoda; order Architaenioglossa; family Viviparidae; genus Sinotaia; species Sinotaia quadrata. Next base: position 39,820,799 of record CM054177.1, on the reverse strand, counting down.
ATCTGATTGCCACGTCACATCATCACTTACATTGGAATTGCCCTATATCTAAAAGAAAAATGTTTTTTTTATAATGATTTCTTTAATAAAACACTGTATTACAACATTTTTCAAAGAGCAGCTGTTCCCCACCTCTACCAGTTAAGGTTTTTGGCATCACAGAATTCAAAGTCAAAAAGCAAAATTATAAGGTAAAACAAAATGCACATGTATTTTCTAGTTCAACTATTACTATTAGTGTTACCATTAATTACAGTATTTTCAATAGTACATTTTTTACCAGCTGTTACTAAAGTGTTAGTATGTGGAATGCATTATAGTTTTCAGTAGATATGTCTATGTACAAGAGTATCACTATCAGATTACTTCAGTTTTGTATGCATAATTTCTTAATATGCAAATGAATAGAAAACAAATTCTGTCCACTTTTAAAATTTTCTTATATTCAACCTTCAAGTTCAACATAATAAATTATTTTGTAATATTTGTACTTCTTTCCATGGCACCAGACTGACATGACAAAAAGAAACATTATAATTATATATATATTATCTAATGACATACACATACAATCAACACCATTTACTGTGATAACTGGTAAATATAAATTTATTATAATCAGACATTTTAAAAACAATATTATTAATGATTTAATTATATCAAATGGTCACCAAGTATTGCAAAACTAGTAAAATACAAAAAGCATCAGACACATCAGAAACAAAACTCAGTGAATGTATTCATTATGAACAAAATATACTGTATTTTTTTCACATTTATTACAATCAATTATATAGAAAGAGTTTCCAAAAGTAGGCCTACAATTAAACATTTTGACTAGCATATGTGTAACAAAACACAACAAGTAAATGAAGGATGCAATATTTATGAAAATTTAAATTATCAGTATCTTTTCTTTGGTTAACAATTTTCTTTAGATTATTATAATAAATATATATATATAAAATAATAATTTAATTTATAATACTACATATTTTATTGATTTTTAACTTAAAATCAAGATTTTAAATCAACTATTTAAGGGCAAACAAAATTACAATAAGAAAATATACCAATTTGTTTTAATTTAGAAAAATTAAATATCCACGTCTTGCTAGATTTTTAATTAAGAAATATTCTTTTAAAAAACTGCATCAAAATACAAATTAAAAGGTACAGCTGAGTGTTCTTTCCTCTTTTTAATATTTATGCTTTTGTCTGTTAAAATATTTCAATTAAATGCTGAATGAATGTTTTAGAAAATAAGTGAAGGCAAAGTATAAAAAGTCTGAACTCTTGCTTTTGTTGTTATCACATTGTTAAACACTTTCACTGTATCACTATCGCATCAGTATCACAGGCAACATAAAGGAAAAAATGTTAAAATATCTTAAAAGGTTAAACTTTCAGGAATTTTTTTTCAATATAAACTAATAAAGACTATAATTCGTAAATTACAATTACTGAATTAGAATATAATCAAAACGAGAAATAATCATGGCAAATTATTTTTTTTTTTGCTTGTATGTTGTAGAAGAAAGCTTTGAGTTGTGAGATAGTTCCAATTCTTTGTTTGCTTTATGACGCAACACCACCCTAGATATTGGTTACGTTTATTATTAATCATCCATAACTAATTACATGTACAAGAGAAGAGGATCTTAATTTAGTTTTAATAATTCTCTAGAAGACACCACTCTTCTCTCTTGCTTGCCTGATATGCAGGTGATACAAGCATTTTCTCTCTTCCACAACATTATTTAAAGACCAGTATTCACTGCCACACAATATTTCCGTAGGTGGGAAACTTCTTACCAAAGAAAAAGATAAATCTGTCTTTAATCAATATTGAGTGAGCCCCCATCCATCCACTATCTCTCAAACATATGGTTATCAATATGTGCCAGAAGATCAATAAATTTATTAAATCAACAATCAAATATACATATAACAAATACAATAAAAAAGATTATTTAACCCTTTAATGGGCAGAGTGTTCGAAAACGTCCGTACGTCGTATCGGGAAAAACATCTGAAAGCGTCCGTATCAACCAGCGCTCTTTTCTTCTCATATTGCTTGAGAAATCGTGAGAGTTCCAGTGTCTACAGGAAGTATAACGTTTGTACAATGATTTCTGCGCAATTTTGAAACATTTTCTTCTTGCTTCGTTCATTTTTTCATAAAGTTTTCTTTGTTTTTCGCGTCTGGTGTTTCAAATGGATTTCTTAGAATCGTCGATCAATAGGGAGGAGTTTTCTGGATTCAATTTATTGGATAATGAGGTAAGAGAAGTTTATTTTGAATTGGACAATAGGATTAGAAGTGACATTGGTGTCAGTAGTATGCACATGTAGGATCTTTCAAATTTTGGAGGAGAGTGCGTCAGATTTTGAGGATATCGAAGAGGAGTAGGGGGAAGGGGTATCTGGAGACACACATGGTTGGAATAGTAGTACTTTCCTTTCATTTTGCATTTTATTTCATTGAAATATATGCACTAATACCTAAGATATGATGTTTTTACTAACGTAACCTTAAATCTCATTGAAATCCCGAAAATTCTTGCCTGCACAGAGATAAAAAAAAGGTAAACTCTGCCGAGTAAAGGGTTAACATCAATATTTCTATGAAACCATGTTCAAATAATTTCAATACCTATACACTAAATACAGTCTTATAATTACATCTAACACACAATTCAGTGTCAATATAAATCACAGGATAATTATTATCAGAAAACAGAAATGGAGTCATTGAGAAATAAGCGACAAGACTAAGAGTTTGTACATAATCTCATCAAGACGATTGTTGCATGGTCTTTCACGCACCTTCCTAACAAAATCACAAGCTTACTGTTCACAAGAGAATTGTCAATTTCAACATATTCCTCTAATAATGTAATATGTTGTAAATTACTTAACGAGCTATTGTTCTCTCAAGATTAATCCGAGCACTCCACCATATTATTATTAGTTCCCTTAAGCAGGAAAACAATGTAGCAATTTCCAGTAACTTCCTTGTACCAGAAATTCCATGAGGTCAAGCATACTTTGCCACCATACATCAACAGAGTGCAGTGTATACTTACACTTACGCACTCGGGTAGAGACTTCTTGAATCTACCAAAGTTTTAGCAATTTATAAATCAGTACACCGCGAGATTCTGGCAAAAACAAAAAGGCTGCTTCTTCCCTGTAAAATATAACCAGGGAACAAACGCTAAGCTTCCTGTGTATTCCTCTCTAACTCCATTCTTTCTTATATTCAAGTCTCAACTTACAGTTTCCTGTAACAGTATTTATTAGCCTGATATAGGCATACAGCAAAATAAATACAACATAACAATTTTTTTAATGTACCCACTAGTACTGTAGTAGAAACAATGTCAAATGTTATTTTTTCAGCAAGTGTTTATTATAATATTAATTTATACATACTTCCTGGAGTAATATCATAATTATGTGACACTGGTGTCAAACCTGGTGGAATTCAATAGTGTAAATTCCAATGAATGCAAGAGCCATCTTAAATCTTGTTATGATTAAATGGCTTATCACATGATGTAAACATTCCTGAGAAGCTAGACAGTTAGGGCTAGCCAAAGGTCACAAACTAACTATAGCTAACCAAAAGTTTTTTACTGGCTGGCTGGAACTGACCAATAGGTGCTAAGAGAATACAGTGATGGAAAATAATCTTTTTGCAGTCACTTGCCGAGAAACTCCATAAGAAATAAGACGTTTTCTTTGTCAGTCTCCATCTGGGAGTCATGCAGAAAATACCTCACTGTGAGTGTGAGTAAATCACAGAGTTATAACTTAATTTCCATGTTTCTTTTTCAGCTAAATATAATGTAATTTTTTTGTCTTTCTTTCAGATGAGTCACAATGTATTTTAATTTTCATGTATACATTGTGTTGTTTAAATTCTAAGATATCATTTGATATCTTACTCAGTAGAAATGCTATGCAATTAATGTTGGTTAATTTACTTGTGACTAACATGCTAGTTGTCATTGGAACTTTGTAGTGAGTCTGACATAATCATTGAAACTTTGTAGAGAGACTGACACAATGCATTTAGATCTCTGTAGAATAATGTTTATGATTCAGGGTCCTTTTCATCATATTTCATAACCTGTGTTGTTTTTTTAGGGATATTTCTATTCCCATTGTTTGATTTGTTAACTTATTTCATTAATACTGTGTAACTGTATCTGGAAAAGTATATAACTTGTAGAGGATTAAGTAGCCAAATTCATTGTTTCCTTGTGGTGAACTTGATAAATGCATGCAGTAGTCGTAAATAGACAGTCTGAGGAATTACTAAGAGTCAGTATCTGCCCATCCGAATTTCTACAAAAAAACTTATTGTTTCTGTACAGCACTAGCAGACTCCCTTACATCTTCCTTTGGCAACCTTTACATCTATCTCTGGCACCTTTTACACTGGACACAACAAGCTGTTGTTTTGTGAATCAGTGAAGCCAGCTAGTGTGCGCTGTTTGTGAGTCCTGAAAAGCCAACAGGTAAAGGCATGATGTCATATACTAAAGCAGAAAAAAAAAAAACAAAGCAAACCTTCATTCACGTCATGCTGACTCTTTCATGAAACTATTTGACTTCCTAAATCTTGTGATGTGCACTTTCATGTTGTCTTAAACATAAATTGATTGAACTAACTTTGTTAATAGTGTCCCCTCTAGGTATCTCTGGAGAGAGCTAGAGATAAGTTCCAAGAACACTATTATCAACAGTTAGTATAAGAGAGCCATTCAGGCCTGTAGTTAGTTTGAACAAATATACTATATTCGTGCATTTCTGTATGTCTTCATTGTATACATCATTTGTATTTGATCAATGTTGAATTGCTTTGTTGTGTGTAGTTAATTATACTGTTACTAAATTCTATTTTGTTGTTATCAACACCCTCAACCTGTTCGTTATAACTAGGTGGGTAGGTAGTAGTGATGGGAGATTAATAATTAATAAGATGGGCATATACCTTTTCAGGTGTCCATTGCTCTGTTGGACATGTACCAGTTCAGAGTCATTCTGTAGTGTTCATTTATAATACTAGAGATTACTTGGCAGGGGAGGAGTGCGGAGGTTACACATCTAGTCTGTTGCCCGCAATTTGAGAGGAGTGTATTACCCTGGGCATGTAGAGATGGTAATATGTCATAACTAAAGAGACCCTCTCATAGTTTCAAATACACTGTTGTAGAAGGAAAGCCATCAATGGACACTATCAGAAACTGATGCTGCCCTTGAAAATTACACAAGGGTGCTTGAGGCTCCTCCTCTTTCACCCTTATCTGAGCCAGCACCCTCACTAATCACACTAACACTGGCAAATGAAAACACCAAGACAAAAGAAAAATAGAAGAAAACCTCCCACACACATCTGATGAGAAGAAAAACAATCAGATAGTGAAGCACAACAAAATGAAAACAAGAAAGAAAAACACCACCATCACCAACAAAAGCACAGGAAACAACAGCAGACTTGATGGACACATCCACAGTGGGGAATTTTTTAACCACCTATTGCGGACATGATTCAGTTAATCCTGGACCACCTCTACTGGCTTCCAGAACCTATCTATGCACATCACAATGGACAACACCAGGTACAGCAACAACAACAACCACGATAACAACAGCACAAATGAGAAGACCAGGAGGTTGAACATCTCAGGCATGTTTACACACTAGTTATAGATCTGGTGTGGTACTAACCTGGGTTCTGTTAAGATATCCCCACCAACCCTCTTCCCTCCCACACTTGGAATAGCATCAACATCAACCACATCATTAGCTCATGGATGACTGGGCTACTCTAATGACTGGACAATGAATGCCATGGATCCACCAGCCACCATTCAACACTCTTCAACTTTTCTGTCAACCACCCTGTCATCTACAATTCTCCCACACATACCAGGCAGCAAAATTGGCCTAGGCCGGAAGTTCCATCATCCTAATTAACAAACTTCTGGATTGAGCACTAAAAATGCAAAATTCTGCTATCCTGAGATTATTCAAGATGTCGCTTTGACTGTCACAGCATTACCACTAACTCAAGTCACTGGAATGTTTGTTTTCTGCCCATGGAATTGTTAAATCTCATTTGAGAGCAGCAATGAAGTCGGACCAGTATTAGAAACAATCTTTTAATACAACCAGTTCAAATTAGATAAAAATTATAATATTAAATATATGTGAGGTATTTTTGTATTATATTATTTTAGGATTGAAAAATAGTTTATAAATGAAATCTACAAAAAACACTTCTTTTTTTTTTTTTAAAACACCTATCATACTCATACTGGTCATAGTTACATATTATATAACTCCATATAAATTATAAGCATGTAGTTTTATGACATATCAGATTTGTAATAAACTACACTTGGAGTTGGGAATCAGACTTATAAAATTTCTTGTCTGAGTTGGAAATGTTTTGACCTACTCCACAACCCCGGTAAAAAATGTGACTGCATCAGTAGCAAGTACCTGTCAGACATCAAGTGTATTCAATGTGGGCATCACGTGTGTGTTAGTTTTCATGGGCTTTGTCTGAGATCCATTCTTTTTCATTTTGATCATTTAAATCTTCAGTGTCATTTATTCATACCCACTTCTACAGCAAGTTAAAAAATCTAAATAATGAAAACCTTCTACATAATAAGTGACAATGAAGAAGTCAAATATATTTTAGTTTTTTTTTTTTTAAAAGTGATACTGAAACCAATTGCAAAGAACAATCATTGAACAGTATAATGCAGCAAATCAGTGAATCTGTAGGAGTGGATGAATCTATAGTTACCACAAATACCAGGTCTGGAGTAGAGGTGTGAATGCAGAAATTAACCCTTCAAATGCATATTTAATTTTTTTTGTTGTTATCAACATATTTTCCCATGAGATCAATAAAATATTCATAATTTACTTTGCTAAATTTAATGATTTATTTACTGTTTACTTAAATAATTTTCATTATTATACCAAATTATGCATTATTTAGCTAATGAATAGTATTTCTGAACAAAGGCCAAGAAAAAAAGATATCACCACAATAAAAGATTTTGTTGTTTTTTTTTCAAAGAATATGACTAAACAGTTATCAAATAAATTTTAAAACGCGGTAAAAATATTGTAAACAGATTCAGACATTAATTATTTAAGTTCTATCAAATATAGTTAAGTATAATATATCCATCACCATCACAACTCTGTGCCAGAAACAAAATCAGCATCGGTACATGGAACATTAGAACATTAAGAATGCCTGGAAAGGTAGAGGAAATGACACAGGAAATGAACAGATACCATTGGACCATCATGGGACTGTGCAAAGTATGATGTAACCTTGGGGAAACATCAACACAGGATGTTCATAGACTATACTACTCTGGCAGAGATGATAAATATGAAAATGGTGTCAGATTTCTTGTCCACAAAGACACTGTGAACACTGTCAAAGTGTCATGAGTTGTCAGCCAGTCTCCAGCAGGTTTATCACCATATGCTTGAGGGCAACCCCACTCAATATCACCATTGTGCAAGCTTATGCTCCAAATAGAGGACTTATAAATATAATATGACCAACTGCAAGAAATCCTAGACCAGACCACAAAGAAAAACCGCCACATAACTGATTATGCAACCTGCTTACCCACATATGCTACATGCAGTAAAGGACTGAGGTCAAGTTCACTGATCAAGCGTGGGCAATGGAAATACACAGAAGGGAGGATGACAGTAAGGGTGGGTGACTGTTTACAGTGTATGGGATGCCTTTATTATGGTCATTTACATTACATTCATTGACACAATGGAGCTTGTAGTTTGACCAAGAGTCATTCATGTTCCTGATACAAGTGATAGACCCATGCATAGATAGACGCACCACTCCTGTGCCATATAGAAGGGTTGAATATGCTTAAATGAAAGGACAGTTTTGCATGTTCCCAAGAGTGCTGGCCTTCTTTCATCTTGTCTTGTTGCTGAGTTGATGGTCTTGTTCACTCTAAAGTGCACACCTTATTCCTGTTGTGAGCTGATGGTCATTGACGGGACATCATCAACAACGGCAAGAGGTGCTAAATAACGATGGCAAGCTCACTTCTATCGACAACAACAAAAAAGTCAAGTCATCTGAACCACACAATCCAAAATCAACCAGATGAACATTATTGCTAAAAATTAACAACAAAGTTGGGACAGTAAATAGACAGTCTTGGTTGACCCACATTTTCGGAAATCAAATTCTATTGTTCTCTTTTTATAAAAGAAATCTTTTTTGTTCTTGTTATCTAAACCCACATTTTGGTTAACTTGTTAGAGTGACCAAGAAGAGTTGGCTGGGGGGAGGGGGGTTCTGAGCCGGAATTATGTGGATGTTATATAAGTAGGTAAGACCACTATGGAGACAACGTCACTTTTTGACTGCATCACTCTTTTTCAAAACTATCTAAGTAATTAAAAGAAAGAAATGGTGAAAAATTGTTTTAACAAATAAAGGAATCTTCCAACGTTAAATATAAGTTTTGTTTGTACTTTTGAAAGACGTATTTATTACGTTTTGATCGATAAACTCACAGTCGGTAAAGCGTACTGAAGTGCCCGTGGCGAGATTTGAAAATGGCTTACCTCCAACATCGTTTTGGGTATGGTCACATAACGCGCTATAACACTTCCGTAATTCAACCAATAAAAATAAATCTTATTTCAACGGAAGGCTAAGATAATGACCTTTAACATAAGCATCAGTTCATTTAATTTTTTTTAATTTTTAGTAGAAAATGAGAGTCCAAATTATGTGTTATGTTGACGCATTATAACTTTGGAACCCATTATCATCTGTTAGCCTCCTTTATATTGTTGAAAAGGTCATTTTTTGCCCTTTAAAATGGTATAAAATATGAACCGGAAGTCTCTATATCGGAAGTGTTATTGGCGATGAATGCGGGAAACCCTAATAGTTTTTTTCTGACCATGCCGAAGTTGACGAGAGATCGCCATCTTGGACCAGATGTGTATTAAAATGGATCAACTAAACAACATTTTGCGTTAAGTTTTAACAAAACTATTAAATTTCATCGAAATATTGCTACAGTAAAACGATCATTCATTATTTTTAGGTTACGATTTGTTAGAAAGTTTTATTTTGATCACTAACGAAGTTAGCTAAATATCGGCCTTTTAAAATATTGTCGCAAGAGGGTGATGATTTGTTATGACAAAATGCTTATATTAAAAACAATCCTATACACAAAATACAGAATGGAAATGATTAAACGATGATTCATGATGAGATTGAACTTTTTTTGAAAATATATTAACTAATCGGAGATATTTTAAATTAATTTTATAAAGCACCAATCCAAAATAAAGTACGACAACTCTTAATGCTGAAGGATTTTTGTCTGTGTTCGTCTGTAGCTGACCAGTACTTTTAATTATTTTATTATAACTAGGACCTTAAGAAACAATCTAGTAAATGATAATTAGAATTTTCATTGAATGACTGATCAGGGTTAAGATATATATATATATATAATAATAAGTGCATGAGTCAGTCAGTGAGTGAATCGATGTTGGTAAAAATTGAGATCAGGACAATGTTGAGTAACATGCTACTCACACTACAGACATACAGTATACACTGATATAGCAGGCATATAATTAGTAAAACTATGAAAGACTTTAGCTTTCAATTTTCAAGATATTTTTAGAATGTTAATGTCTTATATTTTGAAACAAATAGACACCTATTAAAAATAAAGATACTAATAATTACAATTGCTGCTGAACTACAAAAAAGTAAACTGTAAATAGTAACAGCTAACACTAATAGTATTTTATTAAATTAAACTTAAAGAGCATCAGTTTCGCTAGTTTTGAACTGTTTTTTTTAAAAATTGTTAAAGTACATCACTACATCAGTACATGCATACATTGTGAAAATATAATTTTTGGCTTTATTTAGTTAGAATGATCATGCTGTCGTTTACAGAAATTAGAAACATTGCATTATAATAAATGTTTCATTTTACCTTTTTTCCTCTTCAACAAGTGTGCGGATTTATTGCATGAAACTACATTTTTGAGATGTTATATTTCTAAATCTATACAAAAAGATTGTCTAAAACTTCACCCTGTAAATGTCTATATTCTAAAGAGTAAGTATACCAAATTTGGATGATGTACATGAAGTAGTTTTTATTTTACAAGATTCCAAAAGAGACATTTTATTCAGTTCTTGACCACTTGCCTTTTGAAAATTTACACAAAATGCTAATTTGACAGGATTGTATTTTATTTTCTATGCATCTGTGATCCTTAAAAAAAAAAATCAGCAATATATTTGTGTTACAGAGAGCTGAAATAGTAAAGATGAGCTATGTATGTTTCATAGTTTTTGTTGTGTGGTCATTTCAAAAGGGTCTTCGTGAAATCTGTGTTTTTCTGCAATTTACGCCAAACTCTGAACTGTCATATAACTTTTTTTCTATTAAAGATAGAGCTCCAAAATTCTGTATGCAAACTTACTTTGAGGTACATAACCTGCAAATATCAGCTTATTTGGCCAGACTTCAAAATTTGAGTGGTCTTACCTAATCTAAGTCATAATATGATAATTAATCAAAGGGTAAGATAACTTTGCCAGCTCAAGGCATGTCAGCTAATTTATCTGTTGCTACGTTAGACTAATAAAGTCCCAAATGAACAGGTTTGACATGGTGATGGAGACTGAAGGATAGCTTAAGCTGCCTGGGTTGTTGTCAATATTAGTTATTACAGCTAATATAATAAATTGAATGATTAATAATGTTGAGTCTACTGCAACAGGGTCATTAAATATAGGCATGTGACAACTATTATCTTAAAAAAATTCTTTCACTCTATACTTTTACTTACTAAGTATTAAAAACTTTAATAAGAAATTAATAAAATATAGCATCACTACTATTTTTTTAAAAATTCTTTCACTCTATACTAAATATTAAAAAGATTTAATAAGAAATTAATGAAATATAACATCACCACTATTTTTTTTAAATTCTTTCATTCTATACTTTCTATACTTACTAAATATTAAAAACTTTTAATAATAAATTACTGAAATATAACATAACTACTAAGAAGAGCAGTTAAACCAAAGTGATAGTCACTATTTCTATAGCCCTTAGGAAATTTTTGCTATTGATTGATTCTACTAGTAGTAGTACTACTGTGATAAAACCAATACCTTAGTGCAAGCAGCATTTACTTTTTTTTTTTTATATGAATAATGATTTATTTCCTTTTAAAGCATGCATTACACTGGCACACATCACACTATTCCTAAAGTGATCTCTAGCTAGATTTGACAGACTATATTAAATGTTATCAAATTTGCTATTTGATATATATTGTATTCAAATGCTATATGATATATATATATATATTATATATATATTGTATTCAAATGCAGCATAACTTTCATCACAGATGACAGACTGCTTGCACTAATGATGGACTTTCTTTTTATAAAATTATATTATCACATATCAATGCATTATTCTAGTCTGCAAAAGTCTGATTTACATTTTTAAATGCCTTTTAATTTAACATTTTTGCTCTTGTTTACTATAGCTAATGACTAAATGAGTTAGTTGTTTTGTTTTTCAATTAATAAAGACTTCATATAATCATTTACAATGTAAGTTGTAACTTGTAAGGTGAAAAAAATTAAAGTCAAATACACATAAAGAGTTTTTAAAATACTAAAATAATTATAATTTTTTACTACACGCCAATTATTAATTAGGCCTAAAGTATTCAGAAGTGGTTGTGTAAAGATTAACTTAATTAAGTTCATGTATAGGATTAAATTAATGACAGTCAATCTATGATTCAGTAAGAATTTTAAATATAACAGTCCATCACTTTTCAGTTCATACATGAACATTCGAAGATCCATTCATAAAATCAAGCTGTCTGATGACAATTTATTACTGGAGGAAGATAATGAGTTGTGAAGAAGAATTCGCCTGCTAGTTTCATACTAGCTCTCGACAAACCCTCGCACATTTTATATCCAACTACAGCACAACAATGCACATTATGTCAAAAGAGATCACTCGTGGAAATAATGTTCATTTACAGCAAGCCACTTTACTCGTGATGGTGACAAATGAAAACTATCAAAATTAGCATGAATGAAAGACTAGCGCACGATTAATACCCTGTGACCTTTATCATTCATTAGAGTTTATGAATGAATGGAATACACGAGACGCACTTCCCGTTCTGTCAAGTACTCATATAGGGTTCCAGCAATGGACATAAACATAACACTGTTAATTGTGAAATCTTAACACTTTAAAACAGCATATATTACAACTGCGTGGTATTCTTTCTTATTATAACATTCCTCAAAATAAAATTAAAAAATGCACATCCACTCAATGGTCTTTCTTTCCTCCATGTTTGAACGGTTACATTCTTTCACCTTCCCGTATTTCAAGCACACTGCGAGATTTAAGAGCACCCGGAAACAAGGGTCTAAAGTGTACTTACTCATTTTCAGGATCGTTTGTCATCTTCGACTTCGCATTTTCATGCAATGGGGCTCGAGATGTTACCACGGGTATCCTAAAATCAGAATTATTTTTCACATGTACTGTCTATTTTTCCATTAGACAGGAAATGCTTCTCATCACGACTAGTGGAAGAATATCTCTCGACCTAAATAGTTCCTAAGGTGAAAATACGAACAAGGTTTTATTATATATTTGGCTACGCATAATTACTTTGTCACTCTTCTTCAATATTATGTAAATCATGTGAATGATGAAGTTTGCTAAATGTGTTACTCTGTAACTTACTGGAAAAAAACCCCATCGGTAGCGTAGTGATATATTTATTAAACTGTCACTTAGGCACAGGATTTCAAATATAGTGCACGCTCCATTATGCAAATAGCTTTATCATAATGCACTAATGTAAGTATTAAACTGTTTTAAATTGTGTAATGCTAGTAGTATTAAGCATTTACAATCAATCTTCATGGCCCAGGAAAGTACATAAACATTGACAGTCAGAGGTTATTTACGAGCTTTTCCTAGTACATTGATACTTCTCATGTAAATGACCCTTCGCGATTGGGCCAATGAAAAAGCTCGCAGCAAAGAGACCTGTCAGTCGGTCTCAGATACTGCCAAGCAGCGCGACGGCTAGCTGGCTGCGTGACGTCACGCTGGAGTGCCCGGGTTGGTCCCGCCCCTTCCTTTTACTACGTCATTGTTTATCCATCACGACAGAGCGGGCGATTCATGACGTGTTCTCAATGAGGAGAATCCAGGCACTTTGTCGTATCGATCTTCTTTTCGCTGCCATTCATAAAAATCAGGAAACAAGGCCAGGGTTTCGCTAAGCTGTCCAAGTCAGTGCAACGCTTCAGACGTTGATTGAACGAAAGTTACAACTGTGCTCGACTTCAATCTGTTAATAAAAAGAAGGAAAGAAAACTATCTTGGAAGTTAATTTTGTCTTGTCGTAAGATATAAATTGTAAACTAACGATTTATTTTCGTAACCAGCAGTTCTATGTGATTGTGGTTGTATTAATAAATGGTTGCAAGAGCCACAGCGTATGGCATGGAGTCTCACTGTTAGGTTAATTATCAACTTTGTTTATCCTACTATTTCACGTATTTCATTTTAAAAATTAATTAATTAAAGACGTGAGGGAAATCGTTTACTCGCAGCTCTGGTCGGATTGTACTAAATTATCTGTATAGCCGATAAATTCGCCGAGGCATTATTTGTCTGTAGATATTATTATAATTGCTGGTGACCATTGAATAAACACTCGAAAATATAGTGATAATTGTGTAAACACTCAAAATACCGTGCTAGGTTTACAATTGTTATGTAATCTGGTGATTATTGTGTAAACACTCGAAAATCTAGTGATAATTGTGTAAACACTCAAAAAACCGTGCTAGGCTTACAATTGCTATGTAATCTGGTGATCATTGTGTAAACACTCGAAAATCTAGTGATCATTGTGTAAACACTCAAAAAACCGTGCTAGGTTTGCACCAATTGCTACGCACACCTGAGGAGTGCAGTTGTGTAATGAACTTGCTGTGTGTTTGATTACATTTAAAACTTGCTGTGTGTTTGATTACATTTAAAACTTGCTGTGTGTTTGATTACATTTAAAACTTGCTGTGTGTTTGATTACATTTAAAACTTGCTGTGTGTTTGATTACATTTAAAACTTGCAGTGTGGATCCTACACTTATTATTCACAGTGTGTATCACTAATCTTTTGGCTTGCAGTGTGCATCACTGCGCTTCTAATTTGCCATTTTTATAACTGACTTGTAACGTGCAATGTGTATCATTACTCTTGTAGTTCGCATTAGACTAGAACACTAGATAGTTCATTCATGTCTATGGTTAAATCGATCCCCAGCAAACTAGTGACCTGGTCCATATTCAAGGTACGTGACTGTCTTAACAGTTATTTCATTGTTTGCACTCTTACATTTCCATAGCAGTTTTCGCGCTCCATTCACGCTACTGGCAACAGATACGGGGTTTCTTTTTAGGTATGCATAATTATGACATGGTATAGTTACTGACAAACAATCACGGTGCTGTATCATAAATATTAACATATACGATTAGGTTGGAATTAGGATTATGTTTTGGTTTGAGACTTCTGAGCGTTGTATGAAGTGGAGTCCTAAACTCATAATGTGCTCTTTTGAAGTGAAACTTTAATATACTTCTATGAAGTAAAACCTTAATGTGAATCGGGCAACAAGTGTTGTTTGAAACAAGTAATTTCAAGGAAATTATTTTATATCACATCTTGTGAGTATTTTTTTTTTTAAAGTGAGGTGGTGTAATTTCTCAGAATGAATTGCCCTCTTTCTTGTCCACATTGTAGAATTTCTGGTATAAGAAAGTTACTGGAATTTGCTACATTATTGTTCTGCTTGTGGGAACTAATATGGCAAAGGAACTCCCAGATTAGTCTCAAGAGAATAGCGATTCATGGAAAATTCTACAGCATGCTAGTGAAACATGCCTAGAACTGACAATTCTGTTCTGAACAATAAACTTGTGACAGTGGTACGAAAGCTCACTAAAGATTATTGTGACATCATCTAGACAAGGTCAAGTGCAAACTATTATCACTTATAACTCCATTTCTATTTTCTGATAAGAATTAATCTGTGATTTATATTGCCACTAATCTGCTGAATTATGTGTTATGATATAAGAGTGAATAAGAATGGAAATATTGATGTCAAATAATCTTTTCATTATATTTGTTATATGTATATTTTATTGTTGATTTAATAAATGTATTGTTAAATTTATTCACCGTCTTATACATATATTGATAACCATATGTTGGAGAGATAGTAGGTGGATAGGGGCTCGCTAAATATAGAATAAAGATGGAGTTATCTTCTCCTTTGGTAAGAAATTCTCCACTTTCGGAAATATTATGTGACGGTAAATGTTTGTCTTTAATGTTGTGGATGACAGAAAACGTTTACAGCACCCATATATGCGCCAAGTGAGAGAGACGAGTGGTGTCGGCTGAAAAAAAATATTAATTACATTAATTAAGATTCTCACCACTTGTAATTAGTTATGGATGATTATTAATAATAATAATTACAACCAATAACTAGGGTGGCATTAGTACCACAGATAGATATATGATTGATTACAGTAATTAGATAGATATAGTTGATTGATTACAGTAATTAGATAGTATAATTGGTTGATTACAGTAATTAGATAGATATAATTGATTGATTACAATAATTAGATAGATATAATTGGTTGATTACAGTAATTAGATAGATATAATTGGTTGATTACAGTAATTAAATAGAAATAATTGGTTGATTACATATGAATTACACTAAAAGACAAGTAGTCATCATTGATCTAGCAATTTCTGGAACCAAAGACTTCCATATGCCTTGTATTTCGAAGAATTAAAAAATAATGTGTTTAAAATATAATTCCTGCATTGCATCAGTGAAATAGATTTTCTCACCTTGATATGGCATAGTTAATCCGTTAGGATTTTACCTTGGCACATTTATTAATCAGCCAAGGGAGGCACTCCATCTGCTCTCATTGGTACGTTGGAAAATGCCTGCCAGATTTGGTGTGTGCACTGTTTTTAAATCACTCACTCATGGTGCCAGAAAGCTGGAAATAATTTATTCCTAAAACGAGCGTTTTTCAACCTACCGATAGGGTAAGGAAATGTTAGAACCCTTTCCAACTCACTTGGTGATTAAACCCGCCCACGCGCATATAGGCAACCTGTCAAAGTCATCACTTCAGCATTCGTCTAAGCAAAGAAATCTAAACATGACTTTCAATTTTCTTCTCCAGGGTAATTTTAGTGGTGTATGTGAAGTGTGATGATAGGTTCTTAATGCAAGAGATTTTGTTTATTTTTAAATTTAATTATACAGGAGGATGGTGGTTATAATATGACGTGGTATTAAATTCAATTATACAGGAGGTGGTGGTTATAATATGACGTGGTATTAAATTCAATTATACAGGAGGTGGTGGTTATAATATGACGTGGTATTAAATTCAATTATACAGGAGGTGGTAGTTATAATATGACGTGGTATTAAATTCAATTATACAGGAGGTGGTGGTTATAATATGACGTGGTATTAAATTCAATTATACAGGAGGTGGTAGTTATAATATGACGTGGTATTAAATTCAATTATACAGGAGGTGGTGGTTATAATATGACGTGGTATTAAATTCAATTATACAGGAGGTGGTGGTTATAATATGACGTGGGTTTAAGTTTAATTATACAGGAGGTGGTGGTTATAATATGACGTGGTATTAAATTCAATTATACAGGAGGTGGTGGTTATAATATGACGTGGTATTAAATTCAATTATACAGGTGGTGGTGGTTATAATATGACGTGGTATTAATTAGACGACATCTGTTATTTTAAAATCTTTATTTTATTTGTTGATATACATTTTTATTACTTTTATTCATCTCGATAACTTCTTATCATCTCATCCTTATGTAAAAGCTCATCTTGTAATGTTGTCTTGACTGTTTTCTTCATTGTCAGTTGGTAAATGTGTGTTGGTGTGTGTGTGT
This sequence comes from Sinotaia quadrata, assembly GCA_028829895.1. NCBI lineage: Eukaryota > Metazoa > Mollusca > Gastropoda > Architaenioglossa > Viviparidae > Sinotaia > Sinotaia quadrata. Next base: position 39,803,609 of record CM054177.1, on the reverse strand, counting down.
GTGTGTGTGTGTGTGTGTGTGTGTGTGTGTGTGTGTGTGTGTGTGTGTGTGTGTGTGTGTGTGTGTGTGTGTGTGTGTGTATGTGTGTGTCAAAAGTCGTTCACGATGTTTATCATTCTATTCGTCTGTTGGTGCGTCCACCACCTTAAAAGTGGGTGGATTAAACGGTTATAGTGAAGAGTGACAACAGCAGCAGTTCAGACCCATCACATGACGTCATCTGCTGCAGATGTAGATCTGGTAGAATACCAGTTAACCCAAACAAGCAGAATCAATCCAGGCCCAGTTGAATGACCCAACCGTGCACAATTCTTTTGAACTTGAAAAATGGGGTGGAATCTGTAACGCAATTAAACTAGGTACTTTCTTTTTGAAGAAAGACTTGCTAAATGCTTCTTCACAACTCATGGTTTCCACACCATATAGTAAATATGTTGGAAATGGGACATTCACCAATGCTTAGAGGTCAAACTGGCATGACTGGAACTAAGGCCTATCTTCGACAACACTATTACTGGCCTCGCATGGCTGAAAACATCACTCAATTTGTTCATTTCTTTCATCAGTGTCAATGAATGACAACCAGGAAAGGTGTGCACAACAAACACACACCTGATCACAAAGTCCTATTGTTTCTCTCTACTTGGCAGGGACCATTTCTCTTGAAAGAAAAAGTATCATGTACTAACTACTGAATTAAAATTCGAGGCAATGAGAAGATATATATCAGTCTGCTAAAGCAATACTTTGAATGCACACCAGCAGACATAGATCAGAAAATACCCTAACTTGCTATGGCTGTTGCAGATGACGTTAACAGTCACACCCATAATATCCTGTTGCAACCACTGAAACATATACTGATGTGCAGGTCTCTGGCTGATGGTCTGAGATAAAAGCAACATAGTGAGATTAACTTGCTGTTACATAGTTTTTCTGACATTCTTACAGATAAATCTGATCGCACCATACCTTAATGGAATTCCATCGCTACCTAAATAATGCCCACTTCTGTACATTGCAAACCATTCACCCTTCTAAGGATGAATGTGTTAATGTTGAAATTAGCAACTTGTTAGGGAATGGAATTAAAGAACCATCAGAGTCACCTTACAGTGCCTAATTGTGATTTTTAGAAAGAAAGATGGGACACATCGATGTGTGTTGACTAATGCAAATTCAGTGTGATCACTGAATTCCAATGGGACAGATTACCAGATGTCAACTTAATGTTCACACAGTTAAGAAATGCTCAATATTTTGCAAATGTCGTTTCTGGCTATAGATTTATGGCAAGTACCTATTAAACTAGAGGATAGAGACAAGCTGGCATTTACTATGAAAATAGGTAAATTTCTGTTTAATGTCACCTTATTTTCATATACTAATAGTAGTAATAAATCCTTTCCAGCTCTCTGGCACCATCAGTTTGTGATTTAAAAATAGTGCGCACACCAAATCTGGCAAATATTTTCCATCGTACCCATGAGAACAGATGGAGTGCCTCCCTTGGTTGATTAATAAATGTGCCAAGGTAAAATCATAATGGATTAACTCTGCCATATCAAGATGAGAAAATATGTTTCACTGTACAATGCGGGAATAATAAATTATATTTTAAACACATTATTTCATTCTTAGTAATTCAAGGTACATGTATCACTTTAGTTCCAGCAGTCTATTACATCATCCAGAGTTACTTTGCAGTCCAATGCTGGAATATGGACTCTGCCTATAATTTTAGCTAATGCAGGAAGGAGAGAGGTGCTTTCATAATAACTACCATTTATAAGTCCACTCCACCGGACCTAACACCACACATGAATACTAGTCTTCAATTTATAACATACTATACTCCATTCATATTCCATTCATTCAACAGTTAATGGCAGCTTAGTGAATGTACACACGTTGTTCATAACTGTACTTGATGACATAATACCTTCTCTTATGAATACAGTCACTGTGTAGTTTTATATGACTCCACTTACTTCCATTTATTCTTATTTAAAGTTAGAAATATCTCGGAAGGAAAAGTCAACAGAGTTTCATAATAAATAAATCATACAACACCTATCAGATTAAAAATCCATAAATCACAAATCAAACTATTATCCACATGCATTAATTCTCAACATAATCACAGTTACATTAAATTGCATCTGTGTAGTAATCACAGTACTACACGAACCTCAGCTCTAAGCAGGTCCCAGGTCCAAAACCTTTAGGTGCTTCACTTAACTTCACTCGGAAAGCTGACATCACACAATTTATTACACACTGGGTTATCTTTTCTGCTTTTTAGACACAGTGGTCCTATTTATATGCTAAACACACTCTCTTGCAAAGAGAGGAACTTGAGATAATATTTATAGCTCAAAATTAGGAAAATCTCTAAACAAAAAACAATTTTATACATCTTTTAAGCATATATCAGATTAACAAATTTAATGTCAAACTCAGGACTATTGCCGTGTTCACATTTTACACTACAGTTACACCAAAATATAGTAATAATTCATGAATGTATTTTACATGTAATACATCCACACGCCTTGTCACATCCCCCTCCTCTCTCTGGCAAAAGGGAATATGGAAGATTACTTTGTCAGCAGCAATGTAGGATCTGTGTTGATGTTTACTACAGGAATCCACACAAAGATACACCATAGATGTTTGTCTGGTTCTTTAATCTTTATTCTGCATGCAAGGGTTATACTTTGCTGACGTGTTTGTATGTGTGAATGCGAGTGAGATGATAAAGTGTGTGAACAGTACAGAAACGATACAATATAAAAAACTTGCCCTTTCAAAACAATAATAAACAAGTTCTGACAAAGTTATGATTTAGGTTTATTAACCCATGGGTATTCTCTTTCATGTGGTGGTTAGATCAGTTGCTATGAATTACTCACAACATGCACTCTTGGGAAGGGAATAAATGATGAGTGATGATAATAATAAAAAAGATAAATTTAGATTTTACAACTGAGCGGTAACCACCACTGGTAATGACTATTCTAGTAGCATAAAAGTTATAAATCAATTTAAACAGTTCTGGGATCATCAATCCCATGAAAAGAGTAATAATAGTCTCTCAAGTACAATAATTTAAACTTGCGATTGACTAACCATAATAATGTTCCAATAGACTAAATGTTCCATGTACATAAAATATAAGTAGGCAAAATAGTTCTCAAGTTCTTAATAAACTTACTCAAAGTTAATTTTGAGTGCACTGAGGGTTTTATAGTTATTTCAGATTTTTACTCAGACGTGCTGTAGTAACTTTTCATTGAAATGAATCCTAGTGTCAAATTCTGGCAGCTCCATCTAGTGCATTGTCAAATGATGATTTTTGTTGTTGTACCCCAGGTTCACAAAAGTTTACCTCCTTGTTCGTAGGCTAGGTCCCCAAGGGCATCCCACACTGTTACCTCTGTCACAGAACTGTTGTCACTACTTTCATCTGACAGTGACATGTCATATGCCTTCCATCCGTCCTTTGGCTTGGAATCAAAACACATCACCTGTGGATAGGCTGGTTTGAAGTTTAACACTATTCCCAGATAAAGAGGCCTGGCTGACTGTGTTACCTCTCTCTATAAATGGCTTGCATTACTTGCCAGACAAAGGGGAATAATCTGATATCAACGAACTTTCCCTGTATCAAATAATATGTCCAAACGTTTTACAATCACAATTTGGCACATCGATGAGGCGAGGAGAGAGACCAAGGGAAAACAAGTTTTCTCCCCTTGATCACCAACACTGTGTATTCCTCACGAATTTTGGTGTTTCTGCTATTTTATTTCTCTCCTCTTTTTATCACATTACACAAAGTTTCATAAAGGTTCTGCTGAGTCTGTACTACCAGCACTCAAAACATTCATCCTTGAAAATCCACACATTTCTCGCATTGAATTCTCACCTCAGGCTAACAATCTCCAGTGCACTTTCAAATCCTAACCACAATGTATATGATACTAGTTTAAATAAATATTTATCTGAATACAAAGCATATAGATATTCACAATATTATATTTATAATAATGCAATGCTTAATCATGTACTAATACTCACTCATTCATGTAGCGGTAACACAGCTTGAACACATTCTCGACACAATATAGTTAGCAGCATAATAATAAGCTATGCAAATTCAAGAAAATCAATGCTCGCGCGGACATATAAACATACACTTTTGCATACACAAACGCGCGCGTGCACTTACACACATACTCACAGACATACTTTTCTAAGACTAGTTTTCGAGTTCTCTGGCTTGCTCAAGTGAAGTGCATTTTGAAAGTGATTAGGAAAGGCAATATATATAAATAATATGACGCATTAATGAACAGTTTATTAAATAAGATATTTTTGATTTATTACTTTGAAGTTCCATATTTTAAATAAGACAGATTTCTAAAATTATTTTATCAAACTTTAGAAACAGATCATTAAACATAGTTTTTCGTATTGACTGTTCATGCTTGAACAAAAATATGAATGATCTCAATTATGGAAAGTTTGATTCAAACATCCTCATTGCTCAGATGTTTACATACATTACACAATTATTTTCACAAATAGTCACATTAAAATCACTTACTTAAATTTCTGCCTTGGAAAATCTTACTGGAATGATTACATTAGAAATGTTTAGATGATCAAGTAGAAAATCTTACTCGAATGATTACATTAGAAAGGTTTAGAATTTTAGATGATCAAGTAGAACAGTGGTCCCCAACCCCCGGTCCGCGGACCGGTACCGGTCCGTGGACCATATGGTACCGGTCCGCGGACCAAATGGTACAGGGTCCCCCAATTTTATTTTTACTCTGGTGTATTTCTTTCGGGTTTGTGCGACTTTCCATGGACGAGATTGAGTCTGAGCATTCATTCTCCCAGTTGGTGCACGATCATCTGTCTTTGCTTTTAAAGAATTCGAGCGCTACTTCCCAACCACACCAACACACTTCGCTTCGGACCACCGACGAACGCACTCCATCCATTGGACCGCCGAAAGGAGAGTCATGTCAAAGCGCCACACCAGACAAACCAGCACTAAGACTCAGCCCTTTTCAGGGCTGGCAAAAATGCCACTACTGCCCACTCCACCAAGTGACATTTTACGCGATTCTGAGTCAGTCACAGAACATGCGGACGGCCCTTTCTGTTTCACAAACGAGCGCATAGCACAGCTGAGACAGATACGGCAAAAGAGGCTTGAAGAGATGCAAACATTAAGAAGTACAAAGGAGAAGACTGGACAAAATACTGCTGTGAAATCAGCAAACCAACCGAAAATGGGGGCATACGAAAAGTTACCCCCTTCACCTTCACACTAGAAACTAAAAACGTTGAACTAAAAAATGCGTTCACTAATTTGCTGTTGACCCTCTTCCACACAAAAACAGAAGATGAACTTACACTAGACAACAAGCCATCTTAACCGCAATTGGTTTCCATAAGATTTTAAACAAGCACCTGACAAGGCAACACGAAAAAAAAACTACATCAACAGACTGTGAAACACAGACAGACATCTTCTGGAAAATAACGCCGACAAAAAAAACACGCTCTTCACAAACGGAAAAGGAGAAAACAACGCGAAAACCCACACAGGAAGACGGGCACAACTCAAACAGTCAAAGGAAAAAGCCACGTTTCCACCCAAACTCTACAAGCCACTACAAGAGAAAGTGGAATAAACACCAACATCATCTGGAAAATTCCACCTACGGCCAAAGTGAATTCAACTCAAACAGCAAAACAAGAAATCAGCCAGGCATTCTCGCAAACTCCAAAAACCCACAACAGATAATAAGGAAACTCAGACTACAAGCTCTATCAGCAAAGAAAAAGAAATTAAAACAACTACCACCGAAAATAAGAAGAAACGCCAAAAAAATCTCCAGCACACAAACGGTACATATCAAGACGCAAGAAAGAAAAATACAAACAGAAAAAGAAGTGAAGACAACTGACGCAAAGACCGAAACAGAAGTCGACAACGCTCCAACTACACCATAAGAAACAACAACAACGACTAAACCAACTGCCCCCAATCCACAGCCAGAGTCACCACCAGGGACTGCAACAAAGAAAACCACAACAGACACACGAGGAAACACTACAGAACGGAGCCCCAAATCAAAAAGATGGCGCCCGCCACAACACATCAGACGACAACAACAGTATCATCTACTACAGCCACAACAACAGAATCCACAACAACAACGGTGGCAGCACAGGGAGCAACATCACATGCAGTGGGGATATTATAACCACCCCATTGCGGATCTAATTCAACTAATGCTTGCCGCCAACACCCACCTACATACAGTCCAACGGCTACCGGGGACATCAACAACAACAGTGCCAACGACAACAACAACACCACTGGTGAACATTACAGGGTGGAGAATGAACATCCTGGGCGCACATACACACTAAGTACAGACGATGTGGTATTATCCTGGGCTCTGTAAACCCCCTCACCTGCCAATACAACAACGGCCACCACAGCACTTAAATCCGTATTGCCATTTCCGAATCCTATTTGTGTGAAGCGGGGTTTTCTGCAGTGACAGCAACCAAAACAAAACAATGGATGGACATAAGCAACTCACTTCGGGTGTAATTGTCTCCTATTACCCCCAGATGGAACCCTCTCGTTGCAAAGAAACAAGCTCAGGGTTCTCTCTGATTTAGCGTTCTTGTGAGTTAAAATGTTAAATCACTTTATATTCATTTTTTGGTGTAACTGTATTTTAATTTGAAGGCACGTTTAAATACAATTAAATTAAAATTATTAAATCAAAACAATCTAAAATATAAACAATCAACGTCCCCCCACATCATCGGGCCGCGGTAAAATTATCAAGCGTTGACCGGTCCGCAGCAAAATTATCAAGCGTTGACCGGTCCGCGGCGATGAAAAGGTTGGGGACCACTGAAGTAGAAAATCTTACTCAAATGACAATATTGACATCTTATTCAAATAAGAGTACTGATGGGTCTTACACAAATGACAAAACAGACAAGTTTTAGTCACGTGACAGTACTCACATTTCTTATTCACAGGACATTACTGACAGGTCTTTGTCACTGATCACCATGAATAGAATAAATGGACGAATATGGCACGTACTCGTAGGGGGTAATAACTTATACTGAATTATACATGTATACAGCTATAATAACTGCTGGTCGGTTGGTATCTATCCGAGTAATGTACATTCAACCACGTCTAAATTTATGCAAAGACGTTATTCCTGTTTTAACTAGGGTTTACAACCGGTTAAAAATAATCGGTTCATGATATTATGATAGTATTATATAATATAACAAACTATTTAACCACTACAGTTGTATAAAAAATATTTCTAATAATAACATGATATTATGATAGTATTATATAATATAACAAATCTCTTAACCATTACAGTTGTATAAAAATAATTTTCATATATACATACATACATAATACCGATTAATCGATTAAATTATTAACCGGTTACTAAAAAATTTGACGATTATAACCGGTTATGAATTTTACGATTATATGCAAACACTAGTTTTAACTGATTACTTTCTCATAAACCAGCTTTGGGATGTAAAACGTCCAATTAATCGAATGCGATTATTAACCGCTGGTCGCTGCAAGACTAATTGATACATGTCTCTGTTGTGCCGGGAATTCTACAAGACACATCGATACATGTCACTGCTGTCCCGGAAATTGATGAGTAAAGGGTTGTATTTAATCTAGAATACTACGGTCATACACAAGTGAACACTGAATAATCTGTGATGCTTTCCTTGGGCAAGAGACAAGCGAGACCGAGCAAGGAAAGATGTTAAATTAAATGTGCTCTTCTGGAGTCTGCGGAATCAGCCTGAAAGCGAGATACTTAAGCACCAGAAAGATGACAAGCGTGGCAGTCAGAGCAGTGAACGAAAGCCAAGTGGTGCCCTCGTCAAAAGCATACATCTTTAGTGCAGTGTCTCCATCATGCACGCACGATCCTGGAATGATCCCCCCTTCGCAAGAAAAGTTGCGAGGTGCGATGTCCACTAAGCACACACCCTGAAATCCCCACCGCACGTACGAAATTGTAGATATCCATTTCAACTCTGCCCGAAAATCAAAGACATAATATTTTTTAATACTTTTATGCTGTGTAATTTCTCGGTACTGTATAAAATGTATAATTTATTCTGTTGAAAGTGGTTTTGTATTTGAGCTATCAAACAAACATAAAGCAGAAAATGTGTATCCAGAAGTCTTCGACTCAAGGTCTCAGAGAGAGAGAGAGAGAAAGAGAGCAAGGAAATTGGAAATGTGCATGTAGGCGTGATCTACACCCCACCACAAGACAGATATATGGTGGTTAATGTCCATCCCCGGGCGACCTCTATATACAATTTATACATGAATGAGAGAGAGAGAGAGAGAGAGAGAGAGAGAGAGAGAGAGAGAGAGAGAGAGAGAGCACTAGGAAACTAAAACATTTTCATGGCGGCGTGATTATCCGCTAATGTGGGTTCTCCCTTGGTGCCGAAACACTTTAAAAAATAAATATTTGCATTGTTTTACTAGTGTTTCTACACCCGGTAAAAATTTAAAATAAATATTTGCGTTGTTTTACTAACAGTGTACCCGGGAAAAAATAAAAAATAAATATTTGCGTTGTTAGTAAAACAACGTGTTTCTACACGAAACAAGTGTTTCTACACCCGGGAAAAAATATAAAATAAATATTTGCGTTGTTAGTAAAACAACGTGTTTCTACACGAAACAAGTGTTTCTACACCCGGGAAAAAATATAAAATAAATATTTGCGTTGTTTTACTAACAGTGTTTCTATACCCGTGAAAAAAATAAAAAATAGACATTTGCGTTGTTTTACTAACAGTGTTTCTACACCCTGGAAAAAATAAAAAATAAATATTTGCGTTGTTTTACTAACAGTATTTCTACACCCGGGAAAAATATGTTACAGACATTCTGCTAGTTATCGTCTAAATTCGAATGCAGACGGCTTCAGCTGACTGAACACGAAGACAAAACAGACATGTGATTTACATGTGAATACTTGATATCAATATTCTCTTTTTTTTACGAATGACAATCGCTGTGATTTACATGTGAATACTTGAAATCAATATTCTCTTTTTTACGAATGGCAATCACTGAGATTTACATGTGAATACATGATATCAATATTCTCTTTTTTACGAATGGCAATCACTGAGATTCTGAGATTTACATGTGAATACTTGATATCAATATTCTCTTTTTTACGCTCTCTCTGCGTTAACTTATCGACTGACATAAAACCGGATTGACTAAATGTTTCACTCCTGTATTAGCGAATGTTTTACTTGTACAACAGTCATCATGACATCATATTTATAATGTTACACTAAACAAAATAGTCGTCATGACATCATATTTATAGTCATAATAAAAAGAACAAATCATTATGAACATTATATAATTACCCTTGTAATACCATAATGTGTTCTACGGATTGAATCGGCAAATTAATCTGGCGACAAAGGCATTCTCTCTCTCTCTCTCTCTCTCTCTCTCTCTCTCTCTCTCTCTCTTATTTACCAAATTAATCTGGTGACAAAGGCACGGCTTCAGTATAGTGTGCGTGTGTGTGTGTGTGTGTGTATAAAAGTAGTAAAAAGTAGTAAACGTTTAGCACCTGATATTTTAATCCTTTTTGTTTTCTGATATTGCTTATTTATTTTGAACCTTGCTAAATTTAAGTTTTAAGCGGCTTGATATATTATTTACCAGATTCTTCGGACAGATAAATATTTATTCTCGTTATAAAACTACACAGTCTCATATGCAGAATCTATTCAAAATTTTAAATATTTCTAAAAACTTTAATTTCAATATAAACTTAGTTTTAAAATAAAGCTTTGATCATATGCAAAGTTGTAATCTGTGCAACAGAGAACTTCCAAGTCCAAGTCCAGTAATTAACTTTTTACGTCAGTGTAAACCTCGACTCCGTAAAAATAAACTATTAGTCTGATCTCAACTTATAATGTCAATCTGAAAAAAAAAACCCTTTAAATTAAACTTTTCTTAAGTACAAAAATTCAATCTCAGCACATTTCAATCTTAGTAAAAGACTCCAGTTTCACAAGAAACAAGATACAATACTTCAGTCTAGTGGAGTAATTAGGGTGAGGCAGATCGGTCGTGTGTCCTGGGTGCCAAATTCGGGAGACGAGTCCTTTTTATACTTTAAAAAATGCAAAATTTCTAATTCTGTGTGAATTCACATGGCATTCATCGCTGTCGAACTGATGTTTTGCCCTCTCGTATTTCCATAATTTGTTTCCAGTGTGTTTATTTTGTGGCTCTGTATAGTTGTGTTTCCAGTGTGTTTATTTCGTGGCTCTGTATAGTTGTGTTTCCAGTGTGTTTATTTCGTGGCTCTGTATAGTTGTGTTTCTGTTACGGTCACAACATAATATTCGTTTTTTCATTCCTTTCTTTTATTCCAGAAAGTCTTACCATGTATAGAATATTATCACAAATTAAAAAAAAAAAAAAGCAGGAGGCAAGAAGAAGCAAAAATTTCAAACGGCTTTATGATGTAAATTCTTTTTTGGAAAAGCAAGAAGCTGGTACTTCCTCTGCAGTAACTGCATCAGATATGAAGTATAAAATCTAGCAGTATAATCGCGTATCTCACTATAAATTCCAACCTTTCATGGCGAGGATCAATTCAAATCCAATATCAGTTTTATTTCTAACGTCAGAATCATGATGAGGATCAATTCAAATCCAATCTCAATTTTATTTCTAACGTCAGAATCATGACGAGATTCAATTCAAATCCAATCTCAATTTTATTTCTAACGTCAGAATCATGACGAGATTCAATTCAAATCCAATCTCAATTTTATTTCTAACGTCAGAATCATGACGAGATTCAATTCAAACTCCAATTTCGATTCAAAAGTTCCGATTTCAGTCAAATCACTATTCTTACATTCAGTTAATTCCGAATCGCAGTAAGCTCCATTATCTATCTGTCTGTCTGTCTGTCTGTCTATCTATCTATCTATCTATCTATCTATCTATCTATCTATCTATCTATCTATCTATCTATCTATCTATCTATCTATCTATCTACCTACCTACCTACCTAAAATCCACCCATCCATCCATCTGTCTATCTATCTATCTATCTGTCTACTTAATATATATTGCATTTTAATAAATATCACCCCCAACCTCAATATATATTATAATCTCCATGCTAACTCCAATCTAACTATCAACTACGATTTCTGTCCAAATTTCAGTCTTATTATTATATATATAGTATCGGAGCATTTTAAAGTCGCGTCTGAAAAAGACCTTGATCTCACCAGAAAGTATATTGTCGAGGTTGATGAAGAAACCGGATGACATGAGAAAGACGGAAAACACACACTGGGCGAAGAAACAAGAGGACTGGAAAGTGGGGCAGACTGCAGCAGACAGCATAGCCATTGCGCGAGTGCAGAAAACAATCAGGAACAGGATGGTAAATATCTGGTCCACATGTGTACAAAAGTGCTACATTTTAATGATACACCACAATATAGATATGTATAATCAATAGAGTGAGACAATGATTTCAACATAAATATCTGTATTGTGGCTGTGTTATCATTAGTGCTTGAAGATGAGATGTATAAGTTAAATTAATAGACATAAAAATTACAAATTTTATCAATAAATGTGATGATTATGTGCTTATCAAATAAATAATAACCATTACAAATGTTATCAAATACAAACACAAATATAATAAATTTAATAATACAAATGTATACATTTTTTATAAATCTTACTAATATAAATGTATAAATTAAAACTCTTATCAAAAACAAATAATATTGAATGTACAACACAGGTCTAAATTATGCATGACGTAAGATATCATATCTAATTACGACTCAACGTTTCCGCAAATAATACTGTGTGAGTGAGAGTGTGCATGTTTGTGAGAAATACATGTCAGTATATGTGTGAGTGAGAGTGTGCATGTTTGTGGGAAATACATGTCAGTATATGTGTGAATGCATACATATATTTATGTATTTCTACTTAGCAGAATATGTGAAGTGCCTAACAATTCTAATATTCATTATTAATTCATTAATAATTCATTGTTAATGTCAATGTGTGAATGTGTGTGTGTGTGTGTGTATAAAACTTACATATGTATGTGTGTGTGTAAAACTTATGTCTGTGTGTCTGTTTCTCCGTGTTTGTGTGTGTGTGTGTGTGTGTGTGTGTGTGTGTGTGTGTGTGTGTGTGTGTGTGTGTGTGTGTGTGTGTGTGTGTGTGTGTGTGTGTGTAAAACTTTAAACACTGCAATATTCATAGTAATATCACATTAGCTACGTCTAGAATAATAAATTAAAATAATTTTAACGCCAAGATTATCTGCTTCATCCAAACGTTTAATAAACTCTTATTAATAGATTACCTCAGATCTTCTCACTATTTTCTTGCTCGTTATGTCCCGAAAAATATTTTCAGTAAAAATGTAAAATGTATCCACTGAAGTACAAAACTCAGTATATAGTCAAAATGCATTAATTTTCTTTTCTCTTTGTATGTAACAATAGACGTGTATCAGGTTTAAAAGCATCTGATCTTTGAGAGTTTTTTTTAAAAAAGAAGTTGGCTGGGTCTAATAGTATGGTGGTAAGAGGTGATCGAACTGAAGGAAGATGGCTGGATCTAGTAGCATTGTGGTAAGAAGTGATTTACCTGAAAGAAAATGGCTGGGTCTAGTAGCATTGTGGAAATGGGTGATTTACCTGATTAAAGATGTCTGGGTTTAGTAGCAATGTGGTAAGAGGTGATTTAACTGAAAGAAGATGGCTGGTTCTGGTAGCATGGTGGTAAGTTGTGATTTACCTGAAGGATGTTGTCCGAGTTTAGTAGCATGCTGGTAAGTGGAGATGGATGATTCAAATAGCATTCTGTTAAGAGGTTATTTACCTGAAAGAAAATGGTTGGGTCATGTGGCATGGTTGTAAGAGGTGATTTACCTGAAAAAAGTTGGCTGGATCTAGTAGCATGGTGGTAAGATGTGATGTCTGGCTGTAGTTGCATGGTGGTAAGAGGTGAGTTACCTGAAAGATGACTGGCTCTGATTGCATACTGGGGTAAGAGGTGATGTCTGAGTCTAGTAGCAATGTGGTAGGAGTTGTTTACCTGACAGAAGATGGCTGTGTCTAGTAGCATGGTGGTAAGATGCGATTTACCTCATAGGAGATGGGATGTTCTAATAGCATGGTTTAAGAGGTGATGTACCTGATGAAGATTGCTGGGTCTAGTAGCATTGTGGTAAGAGTTGATTTACCTGAACGAAGACGACTAGGTCTAGTAGCATGGTGGTAAGGGGTGATTTACCTGAAAGGCGATGTCTGGGTTAGTAGAATTGTGGTAAGAGGTGATTTACCTGAAAGGCGATGTCTGGGTTAGTAAAATTGTGGTAAGAGGTGATTTACCTGAAAGAAGATGGCTGGTTATAGTGTCATGATGGTAAGAGGTTATTTACATGAAATAATATTGCTGGGTCTAGTGACGTGGTGGTTAGAGTTGAATTACCTTAAACAAGATGGCTGGATCGTGGCATGGTTGTAAAAATTGATTTACCTGAAAGGAGATGGATGGGTCTGCTAGCGTGGGGGTTAAACGTGATTTACCTGAACGAAGTTTGCATGGGTCTAGTAGCATGGTGTTAATAGGTTATCTACCTGAAAGAATTTTGGCTGGGTCTAGTAGCATAGTATTAAGAAGTGTTGGCTGGGTCTAGTAGCATAGTGTTATGAAGTGTTGTCTGGGTGTAGTAGCATGGTGTTAAGAAGTGTTGTCTGGGTCTAGTAGCATGGTTTTAAGAAATATTGTCTGGGTCTAGTAGCATGGTGGTGAGAGTGATTTACCTGGAAGAAGGAGGCTGGGTCCAGTGGCATGCTGGTAAGAAAGTAGACGGGACAGACGTAAAGTAGAATGTAGCAAATGTTCACCGGCAAGTCACTCGCAATCTAGAGTTCAAGGACATTGGCAGGGCATTGGTAATTTACATGTGATATATCGCTATCACACGAGAAGTGATGAAAAATGCTAAGACTTCTTTTGTTACAATCGTCATTACAGAGGCAGTGAGCTTCTCTGAGGTGTGGAAAAACACATTTTGTGATCTACCTGACGAAGAAACCATTTCTTCATAATTTAAATCCGTGTTGCGAAAAACGGGTTCGTAGACTTATAATACAATGGACAGAAAAGAGTAGTAACGAGTATGCGTGACGCTGTGTGTGAGAGAAACAGAAATCATCGAAATGTTAAGAACTGTCTTTGGTGGCGACTGCTTAAGTAAGGTTGTCGTTTATCAGTCGATAAAACGCTTTCAAGACGGCCGGAAATCAGAGATTGCCCACTTTGCCCACATCGTCCACGGGCTGTCGCTAAGGTAAAAAAAATTCAAAGTGATCGCCGGTTAACAAATCGGAATTCCAGACAATTAACCACGCCCTTTTATAAAGGATCTTAATTCGCTTGAGGGATAAATTTAGAATAAATCTCTGCGAGTTGTGGGAAAATAGTCACTTGTTTTTTCGTTATTACAAAGCGCATTCACGCACACTGCAGTGACGTTTAAGACTTTTGGGCAGAACAAACATTGTTGTGATACCACATCTCCCGTATTCTCTTGTCCAACATTAATGAAATTGAAACAATAGCAAACATCCATGATAATGTTACAACACAAACGTTGATGACTTCAGCACTGCTTCTGAAATAGCATGAGTGCTTAGACAAATATATATTATCTGGGGAGATTAATTTGAAGGGGACAGCAAAAGTACTAATTGAAGTCTTAACATTTTTTATTACGCCTCGTACACATACATACTGAATATAAACGTACCAAATACATATATAATACATACTTACTAAATACATATATAATACATACATACTAAATACATATATAATACATACATACTAAATAATTATTACAGCGAGGTATCCTTGTACAATTGGTATTATTACAGCGAGATATCCTTGTACAATTCGTATCATTGCAGCGAGACATACACACTTGATGTCATCAAAATGAGACATCCCTGTACAATTAATGTCATCACAACGAGACATCCTTGTACAATTGATGTCATCTAAATGAGACATCCTTTTCAAGTGATGACATTACAACAAAAAATCCTTGTACAAAAATATAGTTCAAAGTTGTTCAAGAAGTTATCAATATTACAACTAGATATTCTAGTATCTGAAACCACCACTAAAGCATCCAATAATAATACTATGCATTTACGGTATATGAAATCTCTGCGAAAAGTATTCAAGACAGTATATTTTAAGGCATTTGGTTATGAAACTCTCTCAAAGGTGTTCAAGATGGCATTACATTTTTAAACGCTTAGGTTATGAAAAGTATTAGAAGTATTGAAGATGAAATTACATTTTTAGATGTTTAGGTTATTAAACTATCTTCGAGACTTTTTTAATTATCAAGTTTTGCAGTAAGGTATGTTAGCACATGAAACTACCTAAAGGTCTTCAGTAATTTATAAACTACCTAAAGATCATCAAGAATGTATGTATCATTTTATAACAAGATACCCCGTTTATTATTTTTAAGTTAGTTGATGTAATATTTTATTATTTAATGACTGATTTAAAGTCAATAAAATTATATCCTTGGATCACTTTAAAGGTCCAGCTATTTTCACTGAGTACGACACACTATTTGATTATTTTAAATGTTAACCCAATTTCAGCTAAATACAATGTACAAGTACGAAGAGTCACAAACACTGAATTATAAAATGGTTTTAATAGTCACAAACATTAAAGCATGGACCGTAATATGACAGGCATTAGGTAAAAAAATTATGTGCTTAGCCTGTAATATAACCGGCATTAGGACTAATGGCCCGTAATTAACCGGCATTAGGACCAAATGGCCTGTAACATAACCGGCAGTAGGACTAAATGTGCTTGACCTGTAATAGACTGGTATACTTTTTAGATCTCACTGCGCATAGTCCGTTAGATGTCATACAGTAGTTCGTATAGGCATGACTTGTATGTAATATGTCGGTCATTGGACGTTAATGTGCATGGTCAGCAATACGCTATGCATTAAGCCTTAATGTGTATGGGTCACAATATGCCAGATATTAGAAATTTATGGGCATTATTAGGTCAAGTTGTAATATGCCAGGCATTAGATCTTAATTTGCGTGACCCATAAGATACATATTAAGTCTGAGATACTGTATTAATTTCTAACTTTCAGAATGGGAGACTTTAGGAATCAGATGTCAGAGACGAAAGACAGAAATTTATAAAATAGAAGAATTACATATTAGTTATAAGTCCAATACACCTTCTGACCAAATCCATAAGTTATATATGAAAGAACAGATTTGCAGAGAGTCGAATTACCTTTTCCATTAGTCATAGGGATAATGCTGAAATATGACTCGTTGTGTATTGGACACTAAAGTAATATGTCTCATATATATATATATATATGAGACCCTTAATATAGTCTAGCCAAGTACAGTAATACCTCAGTATGCATTATTTTGCTCTTCACATAGTCTGCATGTGCACTTGATATTGGTCATACCTTAGCCAGGAAGTAAGCCTCCTTGGTGTACAGATTGTCCTGTGTCTCGTAGTACAACTGTTTTCTTTCTTTGTGACCTGTACCAGAAATTAAGCATACAATCAAATGAATTAGACTACGTTCATACATTGTTATGTATGCATGAAGCAGTCACACGACTTAGATCGGTCTCAGACAAGCAGTTTTTCTCTGTGATAAGACTGCACAATGAGCATGTTATGTGATGAGTTAACTTAGGCTCCTGTCACACAAGCAGTATTTATGTGTGGCCTGCACCATCATTAAACATATAATAACTGAATTAGCTTAGCCCTTATCAGTTTGGTCTTGCTGGTGTCGATTTTTCCAATTTTGGATTGAGAGGTGTTCAAGCTACCAAACAACATAACTAGCCTTACCTGAGCACGAATAACATAGTGAAAGAGCGTGTTCAAGCTACCAAACAACATAACTAGCCTTACCTGAGCACGAATAACATAGTAAAAGAGCGTGTGGCACGTTACATTCCCACCCCTCGTCCACAAAGAAAGACGATAACTGTACAAAATTGGACAGGTATCACAAATGTAACAAGTCGTTTCAGTTCATTGAAATTGACAGTGACTTAATATGATTAAGAGCGTGGGCATGAAATGAATGGCTAGGGATTAAAGGTTGTTTTCACTAGCAGAGATGATGAGCAGAGTGTGTGGGACTATCTGAGTCTCTTCTTACTAAAGTGAAAGTAACGGATTTTTCCTAAAAGAACAAAGATAGTGACTGGACAAAGTGAAAAATAACTGTTTTTTCCTTAAAAAACAAATATAGACCCTTTGGCTGGATAAATGAGAAAGTAAGAGATTTTTCCTAAAATTTTAAAAAAACAACAAAAAGTTAGACCCTTTGGCTGACAAAGGTGAAAACATTGTGTATTTGCTTTGTGAATTGAATGAATAATTAGGATTTTTATATTACAAATATAAATTGTGCTTCGCTATTTTAAATATGTCTATTTGTATCTATCTTTTCAAATCTATTTCTATCTATCTTTGCAAGTCTATTTGTATCTATCTTTTCAAGTCTATTTGTATCTATCTTTTCAAGTCTATTTGTATCTATCTTTGCAAGTCTATTTATATCTATCTTTTCAAGTCTATTGCTGAGTGGGAACCGTAAGTGAATTGCCGGTGGCATTACACAAATTATCAGTGTAACAGTTATTGATAATTAATATAAACCCAGTAGTATTTACCTAGCATCGGCACTTTATATATACGTTTAACTATTACATTTGAAATAATGCATTATTATAAGGTCACCCCAAGATATCTCATATATACTGTATTATGCTCTCATGTGTTCAGGGTATCTGGTTGTAGCCAGTGTACGGAAGCTCATTAAAATAATAGTATAAAATTCTCTAATTGTAGCCATTTTTATTTCCTTATGTACAGTATTTGAAGATTGAAAAAAAATAAACACTCTATATTCACCTCCACCTCGTTATTATAATTATAATAATTATTATTATTACATACACGTCTCGACGACGTCCAGAATGATGAGGTATGTGAACATGACACAGACCATATACAACAGGCCGAAGTGGTCACGAATGGAGTCCTGCGTGTCTTGCATCTTCCAGTACACCACGCCCAACAAGAACGACATGGCCAGCGCCTGGGCTGACCGCACTGCGAGCAGATGTTTGTCTTCTACTTCCGACCGCATCATTCGCCTGCAAGAAACCGGAGCACCGTGCTTTTAAATAGTCAGACATACAAACAATCACACACACACATTTTTTCCTTCCTGCACACATAAGTGTAAACCAGTGGTCTCCCAACGCGGTGTCCGCGGGCGCCATTGCACCACCGAGGCATTTTACCTGCGACGAAGTGTGACAAATAGTGCAGACGTAAGCAGTCTCGTCCACGCCGATTTTGCGCGAGAATGGGGATGTAGGAGAAAGGGAGTGGGTGGGACACTTTGCTATTATAACTAGGCTGGTGAACTTTTGCAGCAATGGCTTTCATTTTCTTTTTCAAGCCATGCCAGGATGGCCCCAGAGTGAGTATCATATCTCAGCACCCAGTGGAATAGCCTCAGACCTTTTCCACGTCAGTCATGTTGATCCCACAGTCACCTGCACTATCTTTTGGACGTGTTTTGGGGCAGGATGGATTCCTTCATATTATTCTATGATCCGCACTTGTTAGCTTCTTAGCGCATGAGTACTTAGGGACCCGTGTTTCCAAATATTATCTGAGTATTCTTTCGCTACACAAATAGTGCTGTTATCACGAACTGCAATTTATTAAGTTTATAACATTTTACACACTCACACTCTCTCTCTCTCTCTCTCTCTCTCTCACACACACACACACACACACACACACACACACACACAGAGAGAAAACAACAACAAATTAGTGTTTCAAATAAAAGACAATGTACGTATATTTCAACGATGATCAGAAAGAATTTTACTATTTTATTGACAATAAAGGGAAATGTGTATGATTTTTGTGTGGTGGTATTGCTTTATTGACAATAAAGGAAGTGTGTTTTGTATTGTGTGGTGGTATTGTTTTATTGACAATAAAGGAAGTGTGTTTGTATTGTGTGGTGGTATTGTTTTATTGACAATAAAGGAAAGTGTGTTTTGTATTGTGTGGTGGTACGGTTGTAGCGCCGAAAAGAAAAACTGTCGAACGCCATTTTCAAACTAATGATGGATCTTTTGACATCTGAGTTGAGAAGATACAACATTAATCACCTCAGATCAACCCTATCTGCCCAACAATCAGTTTTTTTGCAAAATAAATGTTATGTCTACATGTGATACCATTGCTACCTTTAACATTGCTCATCTGCTCGCACAACAGAAAAACAATCAATTTGGTAGATTGTTGAAGGTAGAATATTTACTAGTGGTGAATGATGTGGGACGTATTTTGAAATAAGCATACGATTTTTTCACAATACAAGACTTGAAGTTATGAGGAAGATATATACAATTTCGAGCGACAAACAAACTCAGCTCGTGGATTACTTTGAAATATGAGACTAGTAAATATTTGATGAATCGACAGACATATCGGATACAGTGCTGTTGGCAATTATCTTGAGGGTAGTATTTAGGGACTTTAGTATCAATGAAAAGTTACTAAAAATATTGCCTATGAAAGGGCGGAGAGAGGTGAAAACATCTATAATTTATTTAATGACTTTAGTATCAAAGAAAAGTTACTAAAAATATTGCCAATGAAAGGGCGAAGAGAAGTGAAAACATCTATAATTTATTTAATGACTTTAGTATCAAAGAAAAGTTACTAAAAATATTGCCTATGAAAGGGTGGAGAGAGGTGAAAATATCTATAATTTATTTAATGACTTTAGTATCAAAGAAAATTTACTAAAAATCTTGCCTATAAAAGGGAGAATAGAGTTGAAAACATCTATAATTTATTTAATGACTTTAGTATCAAAGAAAATGTATTTAAAATATTGCCTATGAAAGGGCGAAGAGAGGTGAAAACATCTAATTTATTGCCTATGAAGGGCGAAGAGAGGTGAAAACATCTATAATTTATTGCCTACGAAAGGGCGAAAAGAGGTGAAAACATCTATAATTTATTGCCTATGAAAGGGCGAAAAGAGGTGAAAACATCTATAATTTATTGCCTATGAAAGGGCGAAAAGAGGTGAAAACATCTATAATTTATTCATATTATATTCGGCATCATTTAATATATCACTGCACAAGCTGTCTACGATTACCACTGATGGGGCATCAACAATGGGCAGCACCAATGGATTCATTGCACTCTGCAAGAAGAATGAATCTATTCCTAAATTTATGTTATCGTTGCATTATCCATCAAGAACTTTATGTCTTATCATTGCATTATCCATCAAGAACTTTATGTCTTATCATTGCATTATCCATCAAGAATTTTATTTTATCATTGCATTATCCATCAAGAACTTTATGTCTTATCATTGCATTATCCATCAAGAATTTTATTTTATCATTGCATTATCCATCAAGAACTTTATGTCTTATCATTGCACTATCCGTCAAGAACTTAGTGCGTCAAAGTTCTTTCTTTTCAACACATTGTGCATGTTATAATTAAAATAATTAACTCTGCTCGAGTGAAACCTTTGCAACAGAGACTTTCAAGGCCCTTTTTGAAGACGTTGATGATAACAATCTGATCTTATAATGTACAAAGAAGATGGCTGGGCAATGGTAAAGTTCTTGCACACTCTTTAAGCCTTATTGAAGAGATCAAAGTATTTCTTACATCTACAAATCAGAACTTCGAGCAACTAAGAGACTCAAATTCTGATTTTCTTTTTTTTTGTTGCTAATATCATTGACAAATTGAACATTTTAAATCTCGAGCTCCAGTTAAAAACAACAACATGTGGCTCAAATGATAAGTTCTGAAAATCATTCAAGGCCAAACTGATCTTGTGGATGTCATAAATGAAGACAAGGTCTTTTCTACATTTTCCAACTTTGAAGGAAATGGTTTGTGACAAAGATTTTGACTCGGCACCATTTATTATTCACATTCAAAAATTTCTGGAACAATTTGAACAGAGATTTCAACAGTTCATCACCACTGAACCCATAGTTGTCTTACTTGTAAATCCTTTTACTTGCCAAATAAAGGTAAGAAAACTGGCGACATTGATTGAGATTCAAGTAAGAACACAAGAAGTGGAACTGGAAATTTTAACATTATATTGTTCTGAACTGTTACGCAACAGACGATAACATTTAGAATGTGGCTCACTGAAAACGTTTCCTGTTTTACAAAATGTAGCGTAGAAAATAAAATCTTACATGGCTCCACTTATCTGTTGTCGACAATGAAAACTATAAAATCAAAATTTAGATCTTGACTCACGTCCATTTTGATGATTGCAGAACTGGAATGTCATCCTACTCGCCCACCCACGACAAACTGGCTGATGAAATGCAGTGCCAAAGTTCACAGTGACTTAAACTAACGAATGAAATGCAGCGCCAAAAAGCACACTGATTTTAGTACAAAAAACTGGCTGATAAAATGCAGTGCCAAAAATCACACTGACTTAAACTAATGAATGAAGTGCAGCAGCAAAAATCAAACTGACTTTAGTATACAAAAACTGGCTAATGAAATGGAGTGCCAAATATCACACTGAATTTAGTACAAAAAAGACTTGAAATAATATATCCATTCAGTGCTGATAAGCATGTATTATTAACTAGTGTTTACCTTTTTCATATTTGTTTGTTTGCTTATTGAAAATCCAGATACAAGTGACAATAAATATTGCTTAGAACATTGTTTTCACAGCTGTTAATTGAAATCCATATACAAGTAACAAAAGAAAGAATATTATTTAACTCATAGCTGGCTATCTATGTTATAATAAGAATAATAAATATGTATCGACCACTAGTTCAACAATATTTAACTATCAAAATGTAAATAAGATGAAAACTATTTATGATATTTATTTATAAAACTCATTAATTTATCTTCCAGGAAGATCAAAAAAGAACAAATTCACATAGTAATACTGAAAGAGTAATTGCTGTGTACTTTAATGAGTACCTATTACGTGTAAAAGTATCTCTGTAACCTAGTCGATTTATATATTATGTGTAACGCATCTCTTCTCATAGTTATAATATAATAACTATGAGAAGTGAAAGTACTCTACTTATTGTTTTAAAATACCACTAATTGAAAGTACTCAATTTACTGTTTAAAATACTAACTGTAAGTACTTATTGTTTTAAAGTACCACTAATTGAAAGTACTCAATTTACTGTTTTAAAATACTAACTGTAAGTACTCTACTTATTGTTTTAAAGTACCACTAATTAAAAGTACTCAATTTACTGTTTTAAAATACTAACTGTTAAGTACTCTACTTATTGCTCTTAAGTACTAATAACCTTAAGTACCGTATTGATTGTTTTTAACTGTAAGTATCGTAGTTATCTTTTTAAAATGTATTATATGTGAAATTTCTCCTTTTCATTTTTAGTGTATTAAAGACTATAAGTTTTGTACTTATTTTAAAGTACTAACAACTAAAAGTATTATACTTATTTCTTTACTGTGTAACTAAGTGTAAATACTGTATTTTGTCTTAGAATATTATGACAAAAACAAAAGACAAAATGTGTAACTAAGTGTAAATACTGTACTTTGTCTTAGAATATTATGACAAAAACAAAAGACAAAATGTGTAACTAAGTGTAAATACTGTACTTTGTCTTAGAATATTATGACAAAAACAAAAGACAAAATGAGGGCGGGAGGGGGAAATCGAAATCAAAATTGCGGATTGTACAATACCGAGAATGTTCAGCACAGACATGTGACGTATGTGGCCTGTTCAATTATGAGAATGTTTAACACAACTAGAGATGTGACGTATGTGGCCTGTTCAATTATGAGAATGTTTAACACAACTAGAGATGTGACGTATGTGGCCTGTTCAATTATGAGAATGTTTAACACAACTAGAGATGTGACGTATGTGGCCTGTTCAATTATGAGAATGTTTAACACAACTAGAGATGTGACGTATGTGGCCTGTTCAATTATGAGAATGTTTAACACAACTCGACATATGATCTGTAATGTATTACATGGCCTGTTCAATTATGAGAATGTTTAACACAACTCGACATATGATCTGTAATGTATTACATGGCCTGTTCAATTATGAGAATGTTTAACACAACTAGACATGTGACATATTTCTTGGCCTGCTCAAGCAGAAGAATGTTTAACACAACTAGACATGTGACATATTTCTTGGCCTGCTCAATCAGAAGAATGTTTAACACAACTAGAGATGTGACGTATTATATGGCCTATTCAATTAGGAGAATGTTTAATGCAAATATATATGTGACGTATTACATGGTTTGTTCAATAAGGAGAATGTTTTAATACTACAAACGTCACTTATTCCATGGCCTGTTCAATTAGGAGAATGTGACTTGTAACGTATTACGTGGCTTGTTCAATTAGGAGTATGTTTAACACTATAGACATATGACGTTTTACATGGACTGTTCAATTAGGAGTATGTTTAATACTATAGACATATGAAATTTTACATGGAGTGTTTAATTAGGAGAGTGTTTAGCACAATTAGACATGCTTTTAAAGTTCCGAGAATCTTCATCACAAACAGGCATATAACGTGTAATGGGAATTGTTAAATATCAGACTCAGGTTGAGTAATTATGGTTGCTTTTGTTTAAAGCTATATAGAAACGTTTACTATGTACATTCCTGAAATGTTACAACTTAATTTTGTCTGTTTTCTAAATTGTGCACTAACCTGAACAACACAGAAAATTGTCGCCATCTCCCTGGATAAATGTTCAGTGGAACGATGGGCGACATGGGAGTGGCCACCATGCTATCGTCTGCTGTAACGTTCTCTCTATTGGTTGCTTCATAAAAGAAATACGAATTTTGCAAGCTGGCCACAACTCTTTCTGTGATTTCTTCTGTATCGTCAGCTGTGTAATCAATTGTTGTCAAGTCCACTACACAGACATAATACGTCCTTGCCATTATCCACTAAACACATAATATGTACAGTTCATTATCCTCTAAACATATAATACGTCCTGGCCATTATCCACTAAACACATAATATGTGCAAGTCATTATCCTCTAAACATATAATACGTCCTGGCCATTATCCACTAAACACGTAATATTTACTGGCTAATATCCACTGAACACGTAATATTTACTGGCTATTATCCACTAAACACGTAATATTTACTGGCTATTATCAACTAAACACATAATATGTACAGGTCATTATCCACTAAACACATAATACGTCCTGGCCATTATCCACTAAACACGTAATATTTACTGGCCATTATCCACTAAACACGTAATATTTACTGGCTATTATCCACTAAACACGTAATATTTACTGGCTATTATCCACTAAACACGTAATGTTAACTGGCTATTATCCACTAAACACGTAATATTTACTGGCTATTATCCACTAAACACGTAATATGTACAGGTCATTATCCACTAAACACATAATACGTCTTGGCCATTATCCACTAAACACATAATATTTATTGGCTATTATCAACTAAACACATAGGTACACCACTCATAGTTCATACTGACCCTAGACCAATACATAAATAATATGTACTGGTCATTATCCACTAAACAGGAAATATGTACTGGTCATTATTTATTCACATATAATCCCACTTCCCAATGGAGCAATAGGACATATAATCCCACTTCCCAATGGAGCAATAAAACAAACCATCCTAGTTTCCAATGGAGCAGGAGAACAAACCATCCCACTTACCATTGGAGCAATATGACAAAACATCCCACTACCCAATGGAACAATAAAACATAATTTTATCATCACTTGTCAATGGCACAAATGAACATATCATCCTACGTCCCAATGGAGCAATAGAACATATAATCCCCTATCCCAATGGAGCAATAGAGCATATCAACCCATTACCAAATGGAGCAATAGAAAAAAACCCATCCCACCTCCTAATGAGCAAGAATATTATCCAATGGAGTTACAGAAAATATCATCACACTACCCAATGGAACAATGGAAAATATCATCCAAATTCCCAAAGGAGCTATATGGCATTTAATCCAACTATCCAATGGAGCAATAGAATAAACCTCCCACTTTACAATGGAGCAAACTGTCCCAATACCCAATAGAGCAAAGGAACATATATTCCAACTTCCTAATAGAACATATAATCACACTACCTAATGGAGAAATAGAACAAACCATCCCACTTATCAACGGATAAAAAGAACAAACTCTCTGACTTCCCAATGGAGCAATAGAACATATCGTCCCACTTTCCAAATGAACAATATAACATGTAATCATACTTCCCAGTGGAGCAATAGGACATGTAATCCCACTTCCCAATGTAGCAATACAACATGCCATCCCACTTCCCAATGGAGCAATACAACATATCATCCCAATGGAAAATAGAACAAACCATCTGACTTACCAATGGAGCAATAGAACAAACCATCCCACTTCCAAATGAAGCAATAGAACATATTATCACACTTCTCAATGGAAAACGAGAATAAACAATTCAACTTCCCAATGAAGAATAAAACAAACGATCTCACTTCCCAATGGAGCAATAGAACATATTATCCCACTATCCAATGGAGCAATTGAAAAACCCATCCCACTTCCCAATGGAGCAATAATACCTATCATCTCACTGTCCAGTGGAGTATAGAATGGAGCAATAGTTAGGTCTTACCGTAGAAATCGCATGGATTTGCAAGTTGTGGACACGGGTACCCTAGGCGTGTGAAGTAGCTGACCATATTGACTGCCTTGCCAAAGTACACGATACGGCCACCCGACATAATCATAATCAGGTCGAAAAGCTCAAAGATGCTTGATCTGCAAAATAATCAGCTGCTTGATAGTGAAGGGTGAAATCAACATTTAAATCAACAATACAGAAGAAAGTAATATCCTTCAGTGGACATTAACGTTTAACACCACGTTATACTTACTGTAAGCATTCATTGCTTCACCGACAAATGCGCTAACGACAATTGCACGCAAAATCGCTTTCTTTGAAATCGACAAATGAGCGCCGACAAATGAGCGCCGATAAAATTGCGATAAACATCGCCAAGTGTGGCCTACTTATGTGTAGCCAAGTATTCTAGCATACTGGACTTCGGCCATCTGTTTACAGACTTAGTTGGGTTAAATAGTGTGATACATCTGCACATTAGGAGTTGTATTTTGTGAAATCCGAAAATGCAACCCAGACCTATTATAATTATTTTTAATTATATTTAATTATAATGCATGATTTTCTTCTTCTGACCGAATTTTAAGAAGGTTAACTTGAGTGGAGAGAATGAGATGATAAGATTATTATTTATGTACTAAGGACCTATTGTAAAGAATGGCTTGCTAAGTTTGAATAGCTGCATTCGACACGGTCCAGGAAGTGTTATGTATGTTCGCTGGGGAGAACTGATTACGTAACCGCACGCGTATTAAGATTTGATATATGCTTCATTCTTTTCATTGCCTTTGTGTAAGGATCATTTGCTGGCAGTATCTCTTAATATTGATCTTTACATAAAATTATTAAGATTTGATATATGCTCCATTCTTTTCATTGCCTTTGTGTCTCGTAATATTGATATTAACATGTATCATCGCGATTTTGTCGTCGCGCATATGTACGTCGCGTTTTAGTCGACGCGCAATTGTCTTTCGCGCATTTGTCGGGTCACGGCATTCATTAACATTAAGAAGTCTTCTTCCTATGGTCTAAAATGACAGATGAAATCGCTCACAAATAGTTGAATAAACCATTATTTATCACATTCATAAATATTCAAATAACACTCAAAACAGTCTTGTAAATCATCACAAAACAACTGAAACAGTCATAAAACATTAAAAACAAGTTTTTTTTTCAGAAACGGCCATATAACATTGAAAACAAAACAAGCCTGAAAATAGTGAGAGTGTGAAAGAAAAGCAGTAAATAAGCAAGTTTTATACTAAAGAAAAATTTAAGGAATAAAAAGTCCCTGAAAGAAAGAGAAGGTTATAAACAATCAGCTAGAAGACCTTATCATTAGATCTACAAGACAAGATGTTTACAAAACAATCAAATAGAAAACTTACTGTTAGATCTACAAGACAAGATGGTTACAAAACATTCAGCTAGAAAACCTTACCGTTAGATCTACAAGAAAATGATTACAAAACAATCAGCTAGAAAACCTTACCGTTACAAGAAAATGATTACAAACGCTTATGAAGATATCACCAGTCTTCTACGTTTTGAAAATAGGAATGATATTTTTAGAAACGTTAAAAAATAGAAATGATCTTAGTAGATACCTGAAAAATAGAAATGATGTCAATAGATATGTGAAAAAATAGAAGTGATGTCAGTAGATATGTGAAAAAATAGAAATGATGTCAATAGATTTGTGAACAAATAGAAATGATGTCAGTAGATATGTGAACAAATAGAAACGATGTCAGTAGATATGTGAAAAAATAGAAATGGTGTCATTAGATATGTGAACAAATAGAATACGATAATGAGTAAATAAACAAGAAATCTTAAATTAAATTTCAACGTGTCCAACAATTAACATAATGGATATACAATCACAACGAGGGCAATAAGAATTGACAGGGAATGAACTGTTGAAGTTATTTTGAAAACTATGCAAAACATTACAATCTGTGAGTCTTATGTGTTTACTGTTGAGGTTTAATTCCTTTTATGGAACGAAACTAGCAGTGTTGCACTTTGGAACAAGAGAAATGTCTTTATCTGATTAAAAAAAAAGGGAAATTTCTCACAGTAACATGGAAAATGTCTCCAATACGCTTAAGAAAAGAGGAATTTCTCACAGTAACATGGAAAATGTCTCCCTCTAATACGCATAAGCAATAGGGAATTTCTCACAGTAAGTAATGTCCTTCTGGGGGATTTCTTACAGTAATAGGGGGAATGTCTACCTCTAATAAGCATAAGAATTTAGGAATTTCTCACAGTATGAGAAATGTCTCCCTCTAATAAGCATAAGAAATTGGAAATTTCTCGCTCTCATAAATACAATAACAGGAAAAATGTCTGACTCTCATAAGCATAGAAACAGGACAAATGTCTCACACTCATAAATATAGTATCATGACAAATATCTCACACTCATAAATATAGTATCATGATAAATGTATCACGCTCATAAGCATAAAAATAGGTGTGAATTCACTTATTAGCATAGTAACAAGAGAAATGGCTCCTTCTCAAAAATATATTAGCAGGAAAAAACTTTCACTCTCACAAAGACACATAAGAAATATCTTCCTCTCATAAACATAAACATAGTAACAGGAGAAATGTCACCATCTCATAAACATAAACATAGTAACAGGAGAAATGTCACCATCTCATAAACATAAACATAGTAACAGGAGAAATGTCATCATCTCATAAACATAAACATAGTAACAGGAGAAATGTCATCATCTCATAAACATAAACATAGTAACAGGAGAAATGTCACCATCTCATAAACATAGTAACAGGAGAAATGTCACCATCTCATAAACATAAACATAGTAACAGGAGAAATGTCACCATCTCATAAACATAAACATAGTAACAGGAGAAATGTCACCATCTCATAAACATAGTAAAACGAGAAATGTTTCACTCTCATAAGCATACGAAAAGGAAATATGTCTCACTTTGAAAAGATTACGAAAAGGAGTAATGCCGTCCTCTTATAAACATAGTTTCAGTAGAAATGTCTCCCTCTCATAAACGTAGCAACAGAAGAAATGTTTCCTCAAAGACACAAGAGGAATGTCTCCCTCTCGCAAACGTAAGACACAAGAGAAATGTCTTCCTCTCGTAAACATAGTAATTGGAGGTCTCACTCTAATAAACATAGAATTAGTAATTCTACAGATATGTTCTTTTACAACAAACAAGAAAGTAAATAATCACTTACTCTATACTTACACAATCGTTTACAAAAGCATCAGTTAACAGTTATCAGTTAGTAGTGTTGCCAGTGCAAGGGTCCGTTGCTATAACAACAATGAATACCTGAAACGAGTTACGTCACGTTAACTTTTGGGAACAGCCCTTTCTGCCTAGATCCGTATTCTGTGACATCTTACGTCGGACTGAGGGCCAGCTAAAGTTTGTAAATTCAAACACCTGGGCTAATAGATAGTCATTTGTACCGTATGTTGACTGAGGTCCAGTTGCGACTTGTAAACTCATACACACCTGGGCTGATGGAGGGTCATTAAAATCGTACGCCGATTGCGGGCCAGCTGCGACAGTGTGGAGACGAGGTAATTTGCCGTGAAGGAATCCAGTCCTGATGTTGGTTCGTCCAAGAAGAGCAAACCTTTGAAAAAAGAACGTTAATGACAACCAATAAAGCATGCGAGGTATTCATCTTCTTCACCACTCGTTCATATCCAGAATGAGAGACTGGTTTTAGAAAGAAAGGATTTGGTATCACATGTTCTAATGCCAGTTTCGTGTAGCGGGTCCTTTGTAAATCTACAAAACATTATGTTTAAGTAAAATTCACAGGTGAAGACTGAAGCAAAATCCAGACAGCACTGACAGCAGGCTTCACATGTTAATCAGATACAAAATACACTGTATCCGTCTAAGAACTCACTATGTGGTGGTACAGTATACATTGTACATGTATATATAAAATAACGCATTTTTTCTCTTGGAATGTAAGTGAACGTCAAGTGAAATCAATAAAATCCGTTGGTTGGATGGTTGTTTTAGAATTCTTGGGTGCAAGTGCATAGAACTGAGAGCAGTTAGTAAATTGGAGTGTTAAGGCGATTTTATTGTTAAGTATCACTGAACTATGGTGTAACCTAGTAATTCTTCATACCTATATAGTCTTTTTTATATTATACTTTAATATAATATATAATATTATATATAATATACTTAAAGTTGTGCTAGTGTATTATTAACTGTAATTATAGTGGCTCTCTTTGCATTTTAGTTGGTGTGTTATTAACTGTAATTATAGTGACTCTCTTTGCATTATAGTTGGTGTGCTATTAACTGTAATTATAGTGGCTCTCTTTGCATTTTAGTTGGTGTGCTATTAATTGTAATTATAGTGACATCTATAAGTGGATTATTTCATTAAGTCTAAGTGCATCTGAGCTAACTGTATAAATATAGACCGTCATATGACAATATTTTTCAGTTCATGCAGGGTGTTTGAAAGGTAAATCTACTAAATTTATCAAACGTCATATTCCAAGGTACCACATTATCTTATATACATCCTTTGTAGCTCTGAATCTGGAAAAGAGCCTGACATTGCTCGAGATCTGGAAAAGAGCCTGACATTGTTTGGGATCTGGAAAAGAGCCTGACATTGCTCGAGATCTGGAAAAGAGCATGACATTGCTCTGAATCTGGAAACGAGCCTGATATTGCTATGAATCTGGAAACGAGCCTGATATTGCTCGGGATCTGAAGACCTTGATACGATTAGATGTGTCGAACTGGATGACGTATCTTCACTGCTTTTATATCATTATGACCATGATGCGAATAGATATGTCGGCCTGGATGAAGTATCACTTTGACTTTGGTATAACTTTGATAATGATATTTCTTTGACCTTGACATCACTTTGACTATGATATAACTTTGACCATGTTATCTCTTTGACTATTATATCACTTGATCACGATATCCTATGACAATGATATAACTTTCACCATAATATGAGCAAATGTGTGTCGGTCTGGATAAAGTACACAAGCAATCCTGTGCATGAAGAGTGAACAGACTTCACAGCTGTTCACATCGAATCCCCAAATAAAATAGACAGGGATAGGGAGTTAAAAGTGGATTTTCAAAAGGGCATTAAACAATAATATACACTTCTTTTTAAAGTGAACAAGAAAAAGAGACTAATGCTCCAAAAGTATACAATACGTCATTCAGATGTACATTTCAATAATACAAATAGTAAGTGTAATTAATCTGAAGACTAAAGTAAACACAAAGTGTGCTTTGAAAATCTAATGTTAGTGTTAGCAATTCATTTATGGACTACAGTGTGATAAACAAATGATTTTTAACGTTTATCATAACTGGCAATATTTATTTATTTTAAATATTGCTCTCGTTAGTGGTTAAATTGACATAGGAAGAATAATTATTAACCCTATGAAATATGTATGATTACCACAAAATGTAAGTATTTATACAATAAGGCCTCTTGTGTATATATATCTGTCATTTAACTCACTAGGATCAATCAACATCTGAATGCCAATGCTGACTCGACGTCGCTCACCCCCCGAGATGCCACGGATTTCTGCACTGCCGATCTTCGTATCTGCAACATCTTTCAGTCCTAACTCCAATATCACGCCATCTACCTTTCAAAACAAAACACTTTTCTGTCTTAGCTCCAGTTTCATGCCATCAATCTTTCAAAACAAAACACTTTTCTGTCTTAGCTCCAGTTTCATGCCATCAATCTTTCAAAACAAAACACTTTTCTGTCTTAGCTCCAGTTTCGTGTCATCAATCTTTCAAAACAAAACATCTTTCAATCATTACTTCAATATCACATCAACCTTCCAAAGCAAAAACACCGTTCTGTCCTAATCTCAATATCATTCCATCATCCTATCGAACTCCAATATTGTGACATCAGTCTTTCAAAACAAAGCATCTTTCAATCTTAATTTCAATACCACGCTATCAAGCTTTCAAAACAAAGCATCTTTCAATCTTAATTTCAATACCACGCGATCAAGCTTTCAAAACTAAATTACTTTTCCAATTCCAAATAGTACGCAATCAAGCTTTCAAACAAACCACCTTTCTGTCTTAACTTCATATCATACCCTTCACCTTTCTGTCTTTTCATATCAGACCCTTCACCTTTCTGTCTTAACTTCATATCATACCCTTCACCTTTCTGTCTTAACTTCGTATCATACCCTTCACCTTTCTTTCTTGACTTCGATCATACCCTTCACCTTTCTGTCTTAACTTCATATCATACCCTTTTAAAACGAAAAAGTGTATCTATACCACACCCTCAACCTTTCAAAACAAATTATGCAGCGAAATAAAATAAATGTAAGCCTCTTACTCTGGCTTGAATATCCTCCATACAGCAAGTTCTGGGCAATCTGAGTTGCGCCACGAACAGAAGGGTTTCACGCACTGTCAAAGAAGCCATCAGGCGGTCATCCTGCCGAACATACACGGCGCAGGAGTCGATCATTGACGGCGTGCGTTCAGTGCCGTTCAAGAAAACCTTTCCTGTCACTTGGCCTGTCTTGTTCCGGTACGAGATGACATCTAGCAAGGAAGTCTTTCCGCTTCCTTTCAACAAATAAAAGGAAACAATTCAATCGTTCACTCGGAAACAGCCTAGTTTGATTATTTAGATGAATATGACAATTGGTTAGATAATCATAGGAAACACTATATTTTGATTATTTAGATGAATATGACAAAATTGGTTAATCACTAGAAAAGAAAGTAATTAACAACCTAAGCGGGACAAGATTTTGATGGATGAATGTTATATTAAGCAACAGACCTGAGCTGCCCAAAATAGCCAGCATCTGTCCACTCTTCACAGTGAAACTGATATCGTCCAGCACAAGCTTTGTATCATCAATACAACTTGTAGGCAACAAAGCGTTTGTGGCCAGCCAATTGCGCAATTTCGAGACTCTCTGGCGTCCCACACGGTAAGACAGTTTTTCCACCTGCACGTTGACGGACTGATGCACCTCCTTATAAAAACAGTTTAAAAACAAGACAAAGTAGTAGTAGTGGTAGTAGTTAGTAGAAGTAGTAAGTAGTAGTACTAGTAGTAGAGTAGTAGCAGTAGTTGTTGTTGTAGTAGTTTTAATTGGTGTCCTGTACAAAGATCAGGTAATATAGCTGTCAACATGTCCAATGGGAGAGCAAATTACTAAATGACAGGTAATATAGCTGTCAACATGTCCAATGGGAGAGCAAATTACTAAATGACAGGTAATATAGCTGTCAACATGTCCAATGGGAGAGCAAATTACTAAATGACAGGTAATATAGCTGTCAACATGTCCAATGGGAGAGCAAATTACTAAATGACAGGTAATATAGCTGTCAACATGTCCAATGGGAGAGCAAATTACTAAATGACAGGTAATATAGCTGTCAACATGTCCAATGGGAGAGCAAATTACTAAATGACAGGGCAAAACAAGAGAACGAAAAAAACTAAAAATCTTAAATTAGTAATCCAAAGACTAAGAGTGTGTGACGCCTACGGCAACTAGTTAATGATTATGGTTATTATGATTGATTAATCATCCATAACTAATTCAAATGATGAGAATCTTAATTTATGTTATTAATAATTCTTTAGAAGATCCCACTCGTCCCTCTCACATGGCGGATATGCGGGCGCTGTAAACGTTTTCTCTTCTACAACATTAAAGACAACGTTTACCGTCACAATATTTCCGAAAGTGGAAAAATCTAGAAATAGGGATACGCAAATTTTCCCTGACATAATGTAAAAGCGCAAGTGATACCGGTAATAACGGGAGCTCTGGGAAACAACAGACGAAGAAAATGTGTTGGTTTTTACTGTACATTTTAATAACTTGATTGGTATATAGCAGTGGATCTCAACCCGGTGAGTACATTTATTAACTTGATTGGTATATAGCAGTGGTTCTAAACCTGTGATTACATTTATTAACTTGATTGGTATATAGCAGTGGTTCTAAACCTGTGATTACATTTATTAACTTGATTGGTATATAGCAGTGGTTCTAAACCCGTGATTACATTTATTAACTTGATTGGTATATAGCAGTGGTATTCAAGCACCATGGCGCCCACCGAGCCATTTACATGCGCCCACGACAAGGTGTGAAAAGCAGTGTAGATGCATGTTGATCTACCCAACCTCTCGTCATCATGTTGGGTTCTGTAAATTCATACTAAGCAAAACTGGTTTTCTGGATGATACAAATGAAGGCGAAGTATCTTGTACACTTCCGAAGTATGAAGTATGAAGTAAATGGTACATGGCAGTGCTTTTAACTACTGGTTAATAGTACATGGCTACTACTCTACTGGTTATCCACATTCAAAAACTTCTGGAGCAATTTGAAATATTTGAACAATTCATCATCATTAAACCGGTGACCTAGAGGTTAAATAAAATGGCTACATCAATTGCCAGCTTCATTCAAGTAAGACGAAAAGTGGAACTGGAGATCTCGGACCTTTAAAATGATATTTTGGGGGAAATCGTACTCAAAAGGTGAATTTAAAACAACATCTGGTTGACCGAAAGGGGTTTCCATCTTTGAAATCGTACTCAAAAGGTGAATTTAAAACAACATCTGGTTGACCGAAAGGGGTTTCCATCTTTGAAATCGTACTCAAAAGGTGAATTTAAAACAACATCTGGTTGACCGAAAGGGGTTTCCATCTTTAAAAAATGTAGCGTACAGTAAATACGGGTCTTGACTTACCTACGCCCATCTTGATGATTGCTCACACCCCAGGTCAATTTTTGTTATTTTGTTATTCTCCTGATGAAATGCAGTGCCAAAACGCACACTGTCGTATTACAAAAAGCACATGAATTAATACCTTTTCCCCATGCAGTGCTAGAAATCACATTGACTTATTACAAAAAGCACGTAAATTAATATTGCATTTTCTCCAATCATTACTGATGAAAACTTGTGGTTAAATCTTTCATATGTGCTTATTTATTGAAATCTTGGATTCAAGTAGAAATAAAACCTATTCATATTTGTGTGCTTGCCTATTTAAATCTGGATTCAAGTAGAAATAAGACTTGTGTTTTTTATATCTGTACGCTTGCCACTGAAATCCACTTATAGGTAACAATATAAAGAATAGTTCAATTAACTATAACTGGCCATCTGTGTTAAATTTAGAATAATAAATATATTTCGACCACTCATTCAACAATATTAACTTTTAAAATATAAATAACATGAAGACTCTTTATGATATTTGTTTTGTAAAATTACTTATTTTATTTGCCAGGTAGATTAAAAGGAGCAAGTTCACATAGTAATAGTTAAAGAATAATTGCCGAAAATTGAATGATAACTTTATACGTATAAAATTAACTCTTTAATGTTATAGATTAATATATTATATATTAACTAAATATGATGTTTAACGTGTTGTTTAATGTACAATGTAAGAAACTAAGCTTCGAAAAATTGTTGGCGCCAGCCACATTCTCCTGAAAATTTGAATGTGTTCTTGGTTATAAGAAGGTTGGGGACCACTGGTATACGGCCTTCATTTCTGTAACAACCTGAATGTATATAGCCTTCATTTCTGTCTCTGTAACAACCTGAATGTATATAGCCTTCATTTCTGTCCTCTGTAACAACCTGGATATATATATAGCCTTCATTTCTGTCTTCTGTAACCTGGATGTATATAGCCTTCATTTCTGTTTCTGTAATACTTGAATTAAGGATAGTCTTCATCACGATTCAGTGCAATAACTCGAATCTGATTTTGCCTGCATCACTGTTCATTGTTATTGACTGACTGGAGTGTAGCCTGCATCATTGTTCATTATTATAACTTAATTGCATATTGCATTCAATGTCCATTGTTGTCAGAAGTAGTCTAGGCAAATTAAGCCTGTTTTAATTATTGAGAAGTAGTGTACCTTTTCATTCATCAATTAATTACCATCGCAAAGTTATGTGCCTGGACTTTACACACATCACTAAGTTACCACTGAGAAATGATATCCATGGACTTTACACTCATCACACAATTATCACTGAGAAGTGGTGTCTCTGAATTTTACAATCATCGCATAATTACCATTGAGTAGCGGTGTGTCTGGACTTTACACTCATCATATAGTTACCATTGAAAAGTGATGTACCTAGATGTTACATTCATCAATTAATTACCATTGAGAAGTTATGTGCCTGGACTTTACACACATCACTAAGTTACCATTGAGGAGTGGTGTGTCTGGACTTTACACTCATCACATAGTTACCATTGAGAAGTGATGTTCCCTTGGCAAATATTCAGGAAACGAACTAAGCAGTTGACTAGTGCTGGTAGTCATGCTATCGTCACGTGATATTCTGAAACATTTTCATATCAAATAACATTTAGAAACATTCGCACATCAAGAAATATTTTGCAACATTTACATATGAAGTAACAGTTAGAAACATTCACACATCAAGAAACAGTTAGAAACATTCACACATCAAGAAACAGTTAAAATTCACACATCAAGAAACAGTTAGAAACATTCACATATCAAGAAACAGAAACATTCACACATCAAGAAACAGTTAGAAACATTCACACACCAAGAAACATTTAGAAACATTCACACATCAAGAAACAGTTAGAAACATTCACACATCAAGAAACAGTTAGAAACATTCACACATCAAGAAACAGTTAGAAACATTCACACATCAAGAAACAGTTAAAATTCACACATCAAGAAACAGTTAGAAACATTCACATATCAAGAAACAGAAACATTCACACATCAAGAAACAGTTAGAAACATTCACACACCAAGAAACATTTAGAAACATTCACACATCAAGAAACAGTTAGAAACATTCACACATCAAGAAACAGTTAGAAACATTCACATATCAAGAAACAGTTAGAAACATTCACACATCAAGAAACAGTTAAAATTCACACATCAAGAAACATTTAGAAACATTCACACATCAAGAAACAGTTAGAAACATTCACATATCAAGAAACAGTTAGAAACATTCACATATCAGTAATCAAGTGACATACTGAAACTTATGCATCAGGAATGTTAGAAAGATTAAATGTTAAAAGATTAGATGTTAAAAGATTAAATGTTAAAAGATTAAAGATTATGTGTATTTATGCCTTATGTACAAGTAGTAGGCTACCCAGGATCAACGCCTCCACTGCCTTCAAATCCTCCATCCAGTTTTAAGAAACTGAACTTTGACAACGTCTGTCTCTCCCCTCCTCTCTCACACACACATCGATACACCCACACATGCACACATTTCTTTTAACAATGTGAAAATGGAACATAAGTATGCTGATTTTACTGCTATATCGAAAGCACTCCATAATTTTAATCGTTCGTTATAACTAATTCTAAAGAACTATTGTGACACGCTATTTTCAGTCAACTATACAATAGCACGCGCTATTTTCAGTCAACTATACTATAGTACGCGCTATTTTCAGTCAACTATGCTATAGCACGCGCTATTTTCAGTCAACTATACTATAGCACGCGCTATTTTCAGTCAACTATACTATAGCACGCGCTATTTTCAATCAACTATACTATAGCACGCGCTATTTTCAGTCACCTATACTATATCACGCGTTATTTTCAGTCAACTATACTATAGGCTATAGCACGCGCTATTTTTATCAGCTGTATTGTAACTTGCTAGTGTTGCTCAGATATATAGACACACACTACTCTTAAAGTACTATATTATGATATATTCCATTTTTATCAGCTATAACTCTCTACTATTAATCAGCTATATTAAACACACGATACTCTTAAAGTACTAAATTATAACACTATTGTAAAATCATCTGCATTATAATAAACGTTTCTGTTATAATCATCTACATTATAACACTCCTACTCTTGAGTATCAACTAACAAGTATCATTTCCATATTCTAAAAGCAAAGTCAAAACAAAGTCAACGTTTTTTGTTTGCTTAGAGACACATTTTGTGTCATTAGCAGGCACAGTTGTCTTTCTGAGTAGTTGTCTATTTAAAACGTATATTTATAGATCCTTTTAGTTCATGGGTATCTTTGAGTAAATATATTTATTTGTTACATATCGTCATGTTAATTTTATAGATCGTTTTAGTTCATGGGTATCTTTGAGTAAATATATTTATTTGTTACATATCGTCATGTTACATTTATAGATCCTTTTAGTTCTTGGGTATCTTTGAGTAAATATATTTATTTGTTACATATCGTCATGTTATAAATTTTAGATCCTTTTAGTTCTTGGGTATCTTTGAGTAAATATATTTATTTGTTACATATCGTCATGTTATATTTATAGATCCTTTTAGTTCTTGGGTATCTTTGAGTAAATATATTTATTTGTTACATATCGTCATGTTGCATTTGAAATCTATTAGCTACGGTTTTCTTACGTATTGCATTATTTTATACAAAGTCCTTGATAGATAGATAGATAGATAGATAGATAGATAGATAGATAGATAGATAGATAGAGAGAGAGAGAGAAATAGATAGATAGATAGACGGATGGATGGATGAATGGATGAATAGTCATTGTTTTGTAGAATATAAACCGATGGGTCAATAGCCGTTATCAATGTGCACTCTCTACCTTTCGGATGTTATATCAACAAACTTGATGTAGCGAACGTTGTCATTTATGACTGGAGTGCAGGCTCACTAGTTTGACCTTTCTCTGAATGCACGCATACGGGACATTACGTACCGTTTTTGTTTTACTTATCATGCATGAACTCACTTTATCAGTCAGGCCTAGTATCCTACAGACGTAACATCGCATCATTAAATGATCACTGTTATTGTATCAGACACAACATCCTATTGACGAACTAATATAATGTTCGATTTTGCGTGGTACTCTAATCATACATACTATCAGATTAACATTGCTTTACTCATGATGTGGCATCCTCGAACCACACTTTACATTGCTTTACTCATGATGTGACATCCTCGAACCACACTTTACATTGCTTTACTCATGATGTGACATCCTCGTACCACACTTTACATTGCTTTACTCATGATGTGACATCCTCGTACCACACTTTACATTGCTTTGTTAATCAAGTACTATATAAACCTTTAGAAAACACTGCTAATCAAGAACAACATAACTATTGTACCATATATTACTTTCATTATTATTTATGCATTATTCTAATATTAAAAGTTACTTAGCATTAATAATCATGTCATTAGACTTTACAAAGCATTTTTAAACAAGCACCATTTTGTACTCAGTATTGCACCACATTATTAATAAAAATCACGAAGCTTGTAATATTAAACGTTACACCGCATCATTAACCATGCAGTTTGTAAGCTGTAAATTGCATTATTAATAACACAGCTTGTAATATTAAACGTTATATTTTATTATTAATTATGCAGTTTGCAATTTTAGACATCCATCTCTTTATTAATTATGTGTATTCTCGTATTATAGTTCTACTTCGTAATGTTAACAATGCACTGTTTCTATCTGTACAACATTTAATGTGACAGTGTTAATCGTGCACTGTTTCTATCTGTACAACATTTAATGTGACAGTGTTAATCGTGCACTGTTATTATCTGTACAACATTTAATGTGACAGTGTTAATCGTGCACTGTTAATCAATCAGGCATGACTTGGCTATTCCCACGTTAGATATTACATTAGATTATTCATTATATGCCATTCCAAAAGGAGACATTATATCAGAATATTAATTGTGTGCTGTAGCTATATTTTAGGTTACATCTCATTAATTACTCGCTATTCCGATACATAAACTTGCATCACAATACTAATTATCTCTATTCCCATATTAGACATTACATGATACTGATATTAATTACTAATGCTATATGTTAGAGATGAAATTACATTATTAATTACTCACTATTCCCACACGAGACAACTTCATATTATTAATTATAAAATATTCCTACACTCGAGACTACATTACATTATTAATTACGCGCCTTTCCCAGATCTTTCATTCAGCTGTGGTACATGATACGCGTGATTCTCATATTAGGCATTATATCTCATTATTTATTAATCAGTTCTAGTGTCGATGTGTGGTTTTAATAACAGTACATTATATCTCATTATTTATTAATCAGTTCTAGTGTCGATGTGTGGTTTTTATAACAGTACATTATATCTCATTATTTATTAATCAGTTCTAGTGTCGATGTGTGGTTTTTATAACAGTACATTATATCTCATTATTTATTAATCAGTTCTAGTGTCGATGTATGTTTTTTTTATAACAGTACATTATATGCAAGACTTTACAATGGCTGTAAATATTTTCTATAAAACATTAAGATAGTGATAAATAATAAATATAAAATATTTATATAAATTTGAATATAAATTTCATTTTATATATGAACTCCAGTAGGAGTTCTTTTTCTACAAGAGTTCTAGAGATCGTAAGCATTTCTATATTTTAGTACTGTTGTTGTCAACATTTTCTATAACTCAATATTATAGAGGTAACATTTCCATAAGACAATATTATGGGTGCAAGCATTTTCTTCAAGAGAGTATTAAGGATAAAATCATAGACAGTATTAAGCATGCATATTTTTCTATAAGGAAATTGAAGGGATGTAATCATTTCTTAAAACAATGGTATAAAAGTAAGAGTATGTTTCGCAATAGTCGTATGGAGAAAAATAAACCTATGCTACAAGAATAAATGAATTTCAAATATATGTTTTGAGTAGAGTATATGTAAGTAAGTACTTGATGTGAGTGTTCATAGACATACTTTATGTCAAATAATACAAACACTTACACTGAATGCTTTGCCCTAAAAAATAATATCCAACTCACTCCATACTGGATTTTCTCAGTTTGATGCTCAACTTCCGAACCACATTATATCACGAAGACAATAAAATAGTCATTATCATTATTAGCAAAGTAGTCATTATCATTATTAGCAAAATAGTCATTATCATTATTAGCAAAGTAGTCATTATCATTATTAGCAAAGTAGTTATTATCATTATTAGCAAAGTAGTCATTATCATTATTAGCAAAGTAGTTATTATCATTATTAGCAAAGTAGTCAATATCGTTATTAGTAAAATAGTAAATGTCATTTTGAGCAAAATAATCAGTATCATTATTAACAAAATTGTAAATGCCATTTTGAGCAAGTCAATATCATCATGAGCAAAATAGTCAATATCGTTATTAGCAAAATAATAAATATCATTTTGAGCAAAGTAGTCAATATCGTTATTAGCAAAATAATGAATATCATTTTGAGCAAAGTAGTCAATGTCAGTTTTAGCAAAATAATAAATATCATTTTGAGAAAAGTAGTCAAATACGTTATTAGCAAAATAATAAATATCATTTTGAGCAAAGTAGTCAATGTCAGTTTTAGCAAAATAATAAATATCATTTTGAGCAAAGTAGTCAATGTCAGTTTTAGCAAAATAATAAATATCATTTTGAGCAAAATAGCCAATGTCAGTTTTAGCAAAAATAGTAAAATAGTAAAAAAAAAAGTTGTTTTAAACAAAATAGTAAGTATTGTTTTTAAAGAAATAGAAAATGTGTTTAAAACAAAATATCAAATATCGTTTAAAGAAAACTAGTATATCTTGATTTAATAAATTTAGTAAATCTTGTTTTAAACATACTAATAAATAGATAAAAAGAACTAAGACTAAACAGCAATATAAACATTGGCAAAAGCACAAAAGAAACAAATTCTAGCATGAGCAGAAGGTTTTCTTGCAAGAACACTTCATGGTGACTTTTGACAACCTCATCTGAAAAGAAAATTCATTCTATACATATATTTTTTCTGAATGCCATTAACCAACCCTAACCTCGTTTTTTTTTTGCGTACATGATCATCAAACCCTCAACACTGTACGATTTATTGTGTGTAATTAATGAATCTACATTTTTCAACAACATATGCGCGCGTGTAATTGTCAGTACAAGTTGAATGATTGGTTGATTGACGGTCTGATTACTGAATGCATGATTAAATGGTTGATTATTTGATTGATTGACTTCTGGTTAACATCTATTTCTAAAGTGACTTTAGACGTCACCAAACAGAAGGCCTATGCATCCGAGTGGTCAAGCTGCTAATTGAATTCAGACACAAACTGAATCCACAGCCAGAAAATAAATGTTGTACAGTACCTCTCAAACGTGGCCGCAGCAATTAGGTCGACATAAATAAGTGTGTGTTGAGTCAGAACACCACTTCATTTAGATAACTGGCCGACTAAATCAACTGTTTATCAAGACAGACGCAGGCGGTAGCGCATACGGTAGGACACTAGCCTTTCGCTCAAGTGACCTGAGTTGAACCCAGATTTGATCAACATTTACTACTTTTATCTTTATTTATCAGTACTTTACCTATCGTCTTTAAACCGTCAGTGAAATGGTTCCTACCTTTTCTCAACAGGTCAATGTACTAGCTCTTAATGTAGCAATGTACTGGTTACAACTCTTAATGTAGTAAAGTACTAGTTGCAGCCCTTAATGTAGCAATGTACTGGTTGCTGTATAATCTAGTCCTTCAACCCTGTCTCATTGACCCTGGGGCGTGATCTGCCTCCCCATCGTAGTTTGCCACTTAATAGGTTCGAAAGGTTTTCTTGCCTTACCTATCAGTAGTATCATTTCAGGCAAGGAAACGAAAAACTAATTACCTCCAGTGCACTTTAAGTCCAAACTACTGCTATTGTTCTAACATGCTAAATTCTTAAACAGTACATGTAATTGAATTTCACTCTGAATTGTTGCACTTATACAAAATTTCGAAAAATTCTAAAACAAGAGTTTCAAAATAACATAATTCTTTACAACTTTTTTTGTTTGATCAAAAGCATACAACAAATGATGATGAATGTAAGGGGCGCTTCCGGCTTTAATGTAAATCTTTTTAACAAAGTTTCAGAATATATAAAAACTAATAGTACGCTTAGCATTAGAGTATACACATATTTAATAAAACAGTCTTATTCATAACAATTACAGGGTAGCGTTCAAATTACGTATAAAGAAATGTATTGTAAGCGTATTCTGGAAACAGGTACTTGGAAAGCATTCAGCTTTACTGTGTCTGGCGTGACATTACACGCGTGGTCGCCACCGTGGCCGGACTATCTAAGTAATTATAAGAACAGAACGCGGGTGGGGTTGGGAGGAGACCACGTGCGACAAAATCTAATTAAAAAAAAAACCTCTGGCGTGTCCACTGCCCGA
This sequence comes from Sinotaia quadrata, assembly GCA_028829895.1. Lineage (NCBI taxonomy): Eukaryota > Metazoa > Mollusca > Gastropoda > Architaenioglossa > Viviparidae > Sinotaia > Sinotaia quadrata. Next base: position 39,760,186 of record CM054177.1, on the reverse strand, counting down.
TTTTTGTACAAGCTTAATGCTTTCTATTTTTCTCAAAATAGATTTTAAAGTGTAAAATAATATTTTAAGTAACAAATTATTAATTAAACTACACACACAAAAAATCATAGCAAAAATTATATTTTATTCATTTAGATTTTATTACTATCATTGGGACTTTATCATGAAATGATAAAGTTGGACACTCGAAGTTTACAACAGTACAATCAGGAACACAACATACACGATGACAATTACTTGTTGTTAAGTTGAAACATCAAAGTAAAACATTCAACGTTGTCTTCGCAAAATGTCAACAAATGAACCAGAAGTAACCCAACTGCCTTGACCCGAAAGGTCACCCACATGCATAATTCTCCGAAATGGTCACTCTACAAAGAACAATTACCCAAATATGGTCAATGAATGTACATTTGATACTTCCCCATTCCTTGTATATGCATTCCTCCTTCCCTCTGATCATCACTTGTCAGATCTAACAACTTACAGAATCGGATGTTGATTCCCACACTACAAGTATGAAAGAGCGGACAGCTGGCGCCTGCAGCAGCTAACCAAAATACTATTTCACACTATACACACACCACAATGTTAACAATTTTTGTAATTTCTGAAAACCCACGCGGTAATTTGCCCCATTTAGGATTTTTAAATATATATTTAAGAAAATGTCTCACCTGGAATAGTTACAGTGAAGTAATAAAGAAAGTGTTCATAAGAAAACGCCATACAAGTTAGACGTGTGCTGATTTTTTTCTTTTGGCTTGCGCTCTATCTTTAACGAATCAGTCAAGGGATGGAAGTTAAGTTTTTATAAGAGAAGGCGTGGCGATTTTCTACTGTCTTTCGTTGAATGTTTTAGCGCTTATTATTATTATTAATAATTTTTATCATGCATTTTCTGTAAAGAGAGTTGTTGGAGTTTATTCTCATTGGCTATATATACATGTACGTCTGTTACAGAGCGCTTGCTTACAGCTAGAAAGGTTGTAAAACATGAGTTTGCTTAGAGTCTATGGTACCTTTTGTCACACTCTTTCTACCAAAATTGTAACCCGATAGTGTAATCTTATTTTATTTTGTCAAATCAATAACGATTGAATATATTTAATGTATTGCCTAAACAGCGACATAAGTATCAGAGAAGCTATAAATTATCTAATCTTTGAGAGATACACACTTGTTTGCACTCAGGGCGAGAGATAATTACTTTGCATGCACGTATCCAGCGTTGTCCAACGACGGAGGGCGGTTGAGGGTGTGCGCCAAACTGGTGAGACCTTCCCGCCAGCTTTCTCGTCCTCCATCTCGAACACAAGTGTGGGGCTAAGGGTCCCACTGAGGTACTCCAGATCAGATAACTCTGAGGACGAAATGATCAACGCAAGCTCCAGTGGAGACGATACACACATACACACACGGTATCCAGCGGTTGGGCCCTCAGTGTGCGTGCACTGAAGGGAACGCTTAACATTCATAGTTCAGGGCACCAATTCATAGGCTGGCCTTTAGTTATACTTGGACACATCAAAGTATCCTACTTTTTCACAGGTAATAAACTTGTGCACTTTATTATGACATTAATTTGATTTGCATGCTTTGTTTTCACTTAACTGCAAGTACATGAGTGTTTAAATAATTTTGCTCACTGACAGATTTACTCATATTCTGAAATATAGCTAAAGTGTCAACCTCAGAAATGCGTGCATGTACACACACATACAACTGTATCCAATAAAACATGCATTAATTTCAGTTCCTAGGCAACTGCAGTAACCCATTTTTTCTCTTTAGCATCTACAGTGAACATAAAAACAATGTATATTTGTCCCCTTAGCAACTATACTCAGTGTTTGACCATAACATTTGAGGAAAACTTATCCCTATAATTATGTGTATATGAGTTGGAAATGATAAATAGGTTGTAAACTATTTTAAGATTTAGTTTCATGTTCTGACTTGCACGTCCATTTTAAACTTTCCCTGATGTCGCAGATGAACGTTCGTATCGAGGGTGTTATTTGGGAAAGATGATACAGAGTGCATTGAGTGGAGGGTTTTTAAATAAATTTTCAAGAAGAATTTCTGGATACAGTCTTGCCCGGATCACTTTAAGGTTTTAAACTTTAAAGGAATATGATAAATGAGAGAATTGAACCAGTCACTTGATGGGGAGGCTAGCTAGCATCCATTCTTCTCTATTGCCGGTCCCTTTTTTTTTTTTTAAATGAATTTCTTTTCATCTTTGCTATAATTGATTCCTTTCTGCTTTAGGTAAAATTTCACAGATGATGCAAATGAAGTTATGGCTCTCGAAGACAGTGCTATTAGAAAGACAGCTTGGTTCTTATCATCGACAGTAGTTTTCTTTGCTGGTCGGGCAAGTTATTTTTCTTTGCTGGTCGGGCATGTAATTTCCCCCCGATTGGTCGGGCAAATAATTTTCGCCGTTCGTCGGGCAAGTTAGTTTTTTTTTCTTTGCTGATCGGGCAAGTTAGCTCTTCACGAACAAAATTGCTCACAATATGATATCAAAACAATAACGAGGTGACCAGATTTAGAATATTTTTCAATCTGACCGGCTTTCTTCATAATGAAATCAGGGGAAATGGCACATTTTGTGAGGTACACGATCTAAAGTTCTCCACTCCTCATAAAGTAACTCAACATCAGGTTGAGTGGAATCCAACGATTGCAGTTATTGCTGCAGTTATGGAAAGTATTAATCTAAATAAAGTAAGAAAACTGCACCTTGAAATATGCTGCAAATTTGTGCACTTTGGAATTCAAATTGGAAAATAGCAAGAGCTAAAAACAAGTTTACTTATAGCCAGCCTGCAGATATAGTGTACGAACCCATATATTCCTAGAGTACAAGGCTCCACGGGAAGTAAACAATGGCTGGGAAAGGGAGATTTGTTGATATATAAAAATATTGAGTAAACACTGAAGTCAAACAGATCACATTCATTTGTAATAATATTATTTAGTGTACCAAATTTAAAGATATACTAATCTCTTAAAGTAATTAAAATGTAATGATGTATTAACTGACAGTGATTTTATTTTGGGAAAAGAAAAACTGTATTTGATGTTTTGAATTTGATCTAATAGATTTAACTTTGACAATAACTTGGTCAAGAACATAATTATACAACATTCTTCAAAACACTGAAATTTGATCAAATATCCCAAACCGTTTAATTAATTTACAACTTCTGGAGAGTTAGAACCAGAGGCAGTGTATGTACTATTTTTATTATATTCCATCTAGATCTAGATTTCGCTAAATCTGCACATTATTTGAACAAATATTACGTCATTTTAAAAATGCTATACCACACAAACATAATTCTTTGGGGGCAGGTCTTTGACTTTAATTGATGTTTACCGGTAATACTAGCGTTGTACTCGACGAAGTGAACTTCGAAAGATAAGGTACAATTTCAATTTTTTGTTTTTTTTGTTAATATTACGATTGTAACGTTTGTATATAGAGTTCAGAGAGCAGTACAGAAGGAACATCTTTATAACCGATATAAAATGACAAAACTGACTGAAATCTGGCCGTTCAAAAACCTCGCCTTCTCGCTTAGAACAAATGGCAACAATACTCACTGTAACTTCACTGTTTTAAATTAATTAAATGCAGTTTAATGCTTTCATCGTGTAACTAATGTTTACAAATGACACGCAAATGACACGATAAGTACAAGCAAGAGTGAAGAGAATACCATTTTGTTAAACGGGTTATTATTGATGGAAAAGATTTTTTAAAAAAACAAACGATAATACTACTACATTTAAATTATTTTTTAGTGCAGTGCAAAATATATTTAGTTTTGTGCAAATGATTTTGGTTCACTGCAGATGACATTTAATGCAGTACAAGTGTATTTAACAGGAGCAAATTTCAACAGTTATGTATTTATTCTCCGGCGATATTTTGCATACGATTGTTCAATCTTTGTTGATTTAATTCTTTTCAAGGTAATAATTAAAATCTTATACTTAATTTAGCATTAGCTGACACGTTATTATTTATAAATATTCTCCGCTTCCGTTAAAGACTAATGGAAATAATTCACACACAATAACACTTTACATTGATTGACAGTACAACTTTTACAAGTCGAGCTATTTGTCTTAAAGAAAAAACGTTAAACATATCAGTTAAATAATACAAACTATTATGTCATCACCACCACCCCAAAACAAAAAAATCAGTACCTTAAAATATATAATATTTTAATGGCATATACTTCATTGTTCAGCTTATTGATGACTGGAACCGATTGTAAGTGATAACTGTCCTTACTCATTCACTAATTGTCTTCTTCCTTATACTTTATAGTGATAAAGTACACACATCTGCCAAAAACAGTTTCCTGTAACCTTTCAGACAGATGGGGACACCATGTTTATTGAATTAATAAAAGGAAATTAAATTTATAATTAGATTAATTCTATTGTTACTTGTTAGCATACAAATCGTAGTGAGCTCTTCATTATGTGGCATGGTGGTTGGGGGAAGATGTTTCATTTAATTAATAAAATTATCACTTAATATCCCAACATGTTAATCCCTGTGCCTCACCACACATTCAGTATTTTAGTTAGGTATTCTGTAGTATTTAATAATTAATAGTTGGCTAGTATTTTGCCTTCAGAACCCCAATCATAATCCTGACAATAGATAAATGATCTATGACAATTAATAATAAAACACAACATAGAAAACATAACTGACTGCTGGAAGAATGTCACTGTGAATGTATTTAATTAACAGTTGAGATAAATACTACTGTTTATATTCCTTCTGAAAGTTTGTACCATAATACCATCATGACTTATCAATATGATTGTAAATTTCTCAGTTAACATTCAATTGAAAGCTTTAACTGACAAAGATACTTTCATGACTGAACAACTGATTGTAAATTTCACTGGAGCAGATATATGCAAAATAAATCATTTTTTAAATCCTCAAGGATGATCGTATCCCTGTTCACACAATAGAAGTAAAACTTAGTACTAATAGTAGGAATGAAAGTGATCTTATATCACTCTCTGTACAGAGTAGTACTAGTAGTAACACTTAGCAGTAATGAAAGTGATCTCATCATAGTGTTTACACAGTAATACTGTAATGACTCTTAGTAGGAATGAAAGTGATTTTATCATTGTGTTTTACACAGTTGTACTATAGAACTCTCAGTAGGAATGAAAGTGATCTTATCATTGTGTTTTACACAGTAATACTAATTTAATTACTATAATGACTCTTAGTAGGAATGAAAGTAATCACTGTGTTTACATAGTAGTAATAACTCAATGAAAGTCATCTGTTCACTCAGTTTACACAGTAGTAACTACCAGTAGGAATGAAATTGATGTTTTGTTTTTTATATTTGTTTTAAACATTTCTGTTTATTATTACAGTAATTGTTGAAACTGGACATATTGGTACAAGATATTTAAAAAGAAAATTATTTATTTTTTTGTGTGAATTCACTATAAATAAATTTAATAAATTCATGTCTTGTATATTTAAGTAATTTCATAATAGATCAAATAGTTTTTTCACACTTGTAACAGTTTGTGAAATATGTTAAGAGAGTCAATATTACTAATTAAAAATAAAATGCAGGCTGTTTTATCTCAGGTTGCATGACATATTGGCATGTTTCTTATTTGATAACAAGAACATGAGAGTAATCAGAAATAACACACTCCCTACTTTGCCCTAGTATTACATATGGCTTAATCATGACACAATAAATATACATCTAAAAAAAGGCAGCTAAAAGGCCCAAAAGAACACAACTTAGAACAAAAGCACCAGCAGCAATATTTGCTACTAATGCTTAACATCATAATTTAACTAGTGCCTGCAATATCCTTCACAGTAGAGAAAGTAACAATTTACAATAGAATTGGGGACTTCTCATCATACAAAAAAAAAAAAAAATGTAACTCTAGTTAATAAGGGCCGTTAAAAGAAAACAATATAATTTACAGTTCATCCTATCAGGAAACAGTCAATGAGGGCAATAATATTATTTACAAACAATGAGAAAAATTGACTAGTTTATAACTACCTGTCATGATGAAATAGCTCAATTTACAGTTCATAAAATGGACAACAACAATGAAGCCAAACAGCATACAGAACAACAACTTAACCTACATATCTTACAGCTGATGAGAACACAAATCACATCTAGTGAAGACAAAAATTACTCTGAAGTAATCAGAAAAGAACTTGGATTAATGAAACAACACTTCATATACAGCTGACAAGAGTAGCAAGCTGTTTGTGACAAATCACAAAGTAAATTTGCCCCTCCCTATTTTTGATTTTAATTGTTATTTAAGTTGCTAAATTGTCAGGGTGACCCAACCTTGGGCACTCCTTGTGGTGTTATTTTGAAAGTGTCTGAGTTTGAAGTAAACAGCCTAAGGGAAGAATATTCTAGATTTGCTGACCTAGTGGAAACTGAGTGAACAGTTGTTTTTTTATTATCCAATGATTATGATTTATGAGAACAAGAATAGCCAATGGGCTGAGTTTAAGTTTACTAGTAGTAGAGAATTTTGCTGTCTATTCACTTTTGAGAAGTCCAGCTCTGAAGGCAGTCGTTAGCTTGAGTGTCAGCAAGCAGTCTTCTGATTTCTTCTTTGGTTGTGATTGTGTTTCACTCTGTGAGTGTGAGTTTGACCCTGAGTTGTGAGTCTCAAGTTCAACTTTCAAGTTCCTAGCTACCTTCATTTGTTCAACAGTAGTGACTTGAGAGACAGGGAAAGTGTGGGAAACTTGAAAAGTGTGTTGCAGAGTGTGTAAACATAAGGAGTATGCTACACCACCTACTTTTGATGTACCAAAGCAAGGATGCTAAGTACCTCAGTCCAGTGAAGATAACCACAATCATTGTGATTGTGTTCTGCTCAAGAAACTGATGGCAAGAGAGTGTCAGGTCGGTTGAGAGGAATGACACATCAGTGTTTTCTTGTGCACAAGGCAGGAACACATGCTGAGCGCAGACATTTTGACACTGTAACATTATGACACTTTGATGTGATTGAAAAGGCCAGTGAAAAGACTGGGGAAGCTGTACTTAATCCAGGTCATGTTAATTTATACATTTAGCTCTAATAACTCCATTTCTTTTCTCTAATAGGACTAACCTGCAATTTGTATTGACTATCATTGAACTATAATTAGCTGTAGTTTTATTATTAAATATATATGTAGAGAGAGACTGTAAACTATAATTATCTGAATGTGGGTTCGTGGAATGTTTATGTCAAATTATCTATTTCATTGTAATTGTATTATGTAAATGTAATTTTCTTTTAATAAATTCATTGTTAAATTTATTGATCTTGCGCATATTGATATTTGATAATCTTATGTTGGAGAAGAAAGTGGGTGGGTGGGGGCTCACTAAATATAGATTAAAGTCGGATTTGTCTTCTCCTTAGTAAGAAGTTTACCACCTGCAGAAAACCTTGTGTGACTGTAAACATTTTATGAACTGTGAAAATGTTTACAACACCAAAATATCCACCAAGTGAGAGATGAGAGGTGTCTGTTGGAGGATCATTAATAAGATAAAATTAATATTCTCTTCACTTGAAATTAGTTATGAAAGATTAATTAAAAATAATAATTATCTTCATTAACTAATGACGCATATGTCACACTGTCATTTATATGCTTCCTTGTTTCAGAATATTTCTAGCCAATGGATGTCAAAACAAAAGGCCCATTACCAGCACCAGGCTATACAACTGTGGTCAAAGAGCCAGTGGAAGGTAATATTTCCACCTTAGTGCTAAGTGAAATTAACTACCGTGTGAAATATCGTTTGGCACCCTGGTGGAAATGTTACTGTCTTCAAAAAATTATCGAAAAGCAAGTACTGTGTGATGTCAATCTAGCGCTGCATGCAGGACAACTGATTGCATTACTGGGAAGTTCAGGTAAAGTTAATGAATTACCAATATGGTGCATGCTTCTGTGGAATTCAGTAGCATTGTATCTTTGTAAAATGATTGGAATTATCACTTATTACAGTAGAAGTGGAAATCAGTAAACTCAAGGTACTGAAGAGGGTGTGATATATCCATTATAATAAGTTATTATTACTTTTCTAAAATTTGAACTTATATTGTATACACCTAAAACTGTAACCTATTTTTAAAAGACTGGATTTTGGTCTTTAAAAATCCATTTTAGAATGTCATAATTTTCATTCTAGCTGACAAACACCTTTCTTACACATAATAAATTGCACTACTAATAAGTGTTAGAAAAGCATCTTGAAGATTTAACAAAAACTTTATAGGTAGGCAGGTACAATAGCCAAACTTTGCCTAATTGGCCTTCATCAGGATGATACATATATTAATCATAGTAATTGATGAATATTGTGTTATGTGCAACATGTCAGACTGGATGACACATAATCCAATTCCCAGCTAGCACAAATCATATGGCCTAGCAACATGTCAGACTGGATGACACATAATCCAATTCCCAGCTAGCACAAATCATATGGCCTAGTGTTGAACCAATATTTGCACTAGAGTTGTTGGTCCATTATTGGCAACTGATGCTGGGCCAACACCTCTAGTGCAAATACTGGTTCAACATTAACCCAAAATTTACAATTGTTTGCTAATGTTGTCCCAACCTTTTGTTTCAATGTATGCACAATAGTCAACCCTTTCCCAACCTTATTTTACTGTTCCCCAACTTCAGCCCAACTTTTTATTTCAATGTATGCACAATAGCTAATTTTATTTTACTGTCTCCCAACAATGATCCAAATTTATTTATCATTGCGAGCTCATTAGTCAACATATTCCAAACCATATCCCACATTCCTCTACCATTTACCAACATTCACCCAACTCTTTTCTCATTACACATATATGCATTTGAGCCAAATCTCCATCAATCTTCACAAATGTAAGCATGAGATTCAACCATTTTCATTAATAAGAAAATGAAAAGGACATAATATTTATTAATATTCAAAAGGTTTTCAGTGTCTTTCAGAGCATGCAGTTAAATCAACATAAACAATCCTCCTGATAAAGACATTCATAATACATTTCCAGCATAATGTATACAGGTAGTGAGCTGTACTATATTGCAAAATCATAAAATCATATCAAATTATGACAATCATTTGAATTGTAACATACTAATAATATTAGAATGCCCCCAAAAGAATATACTAAAACAGTTTTAAGTACAGTGAAGAAATTTATTAAAGAATATTGTTTCAGTATTTATTAAAATTTAAGTATAAACAAAAATGACTTAATTTTAGCATTTTACAAGAAATAGCAAAGGGAGATAATTATGCATTAATTATATATTTTCACAACTGTCTACTTTTCTCTTATTTTAAAAATTACTAATGGCACTAAAGTGACAAATATATTTGTTTCATAAACAAATATTTCTATCTATTATCACAAATACATGCATGAGATTCAATCACGTTTATTAATCAAAAAAGAAAAGGACAAAATTTATTAAGCTGCAAAATGTTTTCATTATCTTTCAGAACATGCAGTTCAATCAACAGAAACAATCCACAAGATAAAGACATACTTAATACATTTCCAGCATAACTTATACAGGTATAGAACTGTGCTATATTGCAACATCATAAAATCACATCATATTAAGACAATCATTTGAATTGTTATGTACCAATAATAGAATTTCCCAAATAAGTATTAAAACAGTTTTAAGTCCAGTGAAGAAATTTATTTTTTAAAAAATATATTGTTTCAATATGTATTAAAATTTAAGTAAAAGCAAAACATGTCTTAATTTTGTGGTTTTAAAAGAGGGGAAGGGAAGATAATTATAAGTGAAGGGAGATAATTATAATTTTTCACAGCTGACAAAAAAAACATTAGTTTTCATTTATTTTAAAATTATTAATGGCACTAAAATTACAAATATATTTGATTCATAAAAGATATTTCTATATTTTTTTCTAATTTAAAAATTAGCTGGAAGTATTATCTTATATAGGTAATAGATACTTTTTACAGTACTGAAAAACAATCTGGCCATTTTAAATAAAATATAGCAATATTAATTAATACCAATGATATAATTAAATCTATAAACAATTTTACTTCATTAAAATTAAAATAGGGTACAGTCAAAATGAACTTTTTAAAGAAGTGTGCTTTTCACTTAAAATATATAAAGGGAAACTACTCTGTATACACTTGTTAACAGTGAAAAGAAATATTCTTCAAAACTTTTCACTTACATTTTTTATTCACAACAAACAGAAATAATTATTCTTGATGTAATTATATCAGTAAGCTGAAACATTTTATTGTTATTGTTTTATTTGCCATGCATATTTATAACCATACAAATTTTCAATATGCTATTTAGTTTATAAATATATAGAATTGCCTATTAAACATTTTCTTCAGGTGCATCCTTCTGATGCTCCTGCCTCACACTCTCCCTGTCAAGGGAAACTAAAATCAATCTTTTATTATACTTTCAATCTGATAGTCAGTGGCACATTTTCCAAGTTTGTTTTGTTGTACAACTTTAAAATGAAAAGTGAAGCAAAGACATGTTACAGATTATCTTTTTTAAAAGATGCCGGTGAAGCTAAAAATTATGAGACAGGTTTCTATTCTTTCATAAACATTTAAAAATTTCTATCAATTCCAGTAATGTATTATTTGATTAATGAAGCAAATGTAATTATAAAGCAAACACATTATAAAAATCATTATCAACACTGTGTACTTTGCTGAATGATGCTAAGAATATATAATATCTGCATATGGAATATTTTAATGGAATATGGACATATATATATTTCTAGAAATAATAAAAGTGTCTGTATTTGTAAATTTAATAGATTTGTAAAAGTTATGCTAATTAATGTATTTAAAGCAATTCCAGATGAACTAAAAAGGTTCAATATTCTCTGAGTAATCTCATTAAAAAAAGTAGAACATACCATTCTCTATGGACAGATCTGCATCCTGATTATTTAACTAGTCAAGATATTGGAGTAAATAAAAAAATACTCTGTGTACCAATTCAGTATTTTTAAGTATCATTCTATTATTATCCAGAATTAAAATATTTAACATTTCCTTATTAATATGTTATTCTCTTACTATAAACAACATCCTTTAGCTGCAGATCCGAAAATGCCTTCTTTAACAGGCCTCTGCCAGTCCAAGTGAAGCTGAAGGATAATTGTTGACAAATGATCCTTTTCATTATTCACCTCACTATTTCTGGCATAGAGATCTCTTCAATAATTGATAAATGCTTTATCTGGTATAATATAAAAACAAAACAAAAATTAATGTTATAAAATAAATGACGTTTATTTTTATCATTTAGACTCCCATTTGTCATGTTCTAAAAATGTAAGCCCTGGAGTGCATGTCAAACATGGGCTGTAGCAGCTTGGTTTGATTTTGCAGAGGTAGTTCTTGCTTTCTAAGTTATAAGTTAAGACTGCAATTAAACCTACTTGACTTTTGCCATTTTTTAAAATCTTTTAGAAATTTTCAAATGAACCTAAAGAAAATTTAAAAGCACAAAAATAGTTTGGTATCAAAGTGAAGAAATTGTTGACAAACTAATGAACTGGAATAGATAGAGAATAAAAGCCTTAATTTATTAATGAAAATAAAATAATGTAAAACTGAAACACATATGCCATAACTGTTTATGTTACCTACTTTCCATTTTTGAACTAATCTCAAAATCAGTAAATAAAATCTATTAGCAAAATATTTTTTAAATATGTGTTCCTCTATACTATTTTATTGAGTAATAAAATAATTTTATGCACTCTTTTTATTAATTTCTTTATATTTGCATCTTCTTAAACATCAGCTAGAAAGAGGATTGAAAAATTCAGAGAATTTATAGACCATAAAGCCTAAATCAAATGTATTCATAACTAAATGATAGTTCAGAACATTCTTAATCTGTGGACTTGTCAATCAATAGCAACACAGTGACATGAAAGATATTCTTTCAGTGTTTAATTCCCAATATGAACAGTATTTATTATTGTGACAATGTGTACCACTTAGTTAATGAAGGTAATTATTATTATTAATTAATCTTTCATAACTAATTTCAACTGATGAGAATATTAATTTTATTTTATTAATGATACTCCAACAGACACCCACTTGTCTCTCACTTGGCAGATATTTTGGTGGTGTAAACATTTTCACAGTTCCACAACATAAAACAACATTTACAGGCACATAAGGTTTTCTGCAGGTGGAAAACTTCTTACTAAAGGAAAAGACAATCCAACTTTAATCTATATTTAGTGAGCCCCCATCCACCCACTTTCTTTTCCAACATAAGAATATCAATATCATTATGTGTAAGAAGGTCAATAAATTTAAGAAAGAAAAAGAAAAATCAACTATACAAATGACAATTACAATGAAACAGATAATTTGACATCAATATTCCACAAACCCCTGTTCCGGTAATTATAGTTTACAGTCTCTCTCTCTCTCTCTCTCTCTCTCTCTCTCTCTCTCTCTCTCTCTCTCCACACACACACATATATAAAAATAATAATAAAATTACAGCTAATTATATTCAATGATAGTCAAATTGCAGTTAGTCCTATCAGAGAACAGAAATGGAGTTATTAGAGCTAAATGTATAAATTAACATGACCTGGATTTAGTACAGCTTCCCCAGTCTTTTCACTGGCCTTTTCAATCACATAATGTTACAGTGTCAAAATGTCTGCGCTCAGCATGTGTTCCCGCCTTGTGCGCAAGAAAACACTGATGCGTCATTCCTCTCAACTGACCTGACACTCTCTTGCCATCAGTTTCTTGAGCAGAACACAATCACAATGATTGTGATTATCTTTACTGGACTGATGTACTTAGCATCCTTGCTTTGGTACACCAAAAGTAGGGGGGGGAGGTGTAGCATACTCCATTAGGCTTACACACTCTGCAACACACTTTTCAAGTTTCCTGTCACTCAAGTCATGACTGTTGAACAAATGAAGGGTAGCTAGGAACTTGAAAGTTGAACTTGAGGCTCCACTTGAGACTCACCACCCAGGATCAAACTCACACTCAGAGAGAGGCAACCACAACCAAATGAAGAAATCAGAGGAAATCTGAAGGCTGCTTCCTCACTGCATTATACACTCAAGGAGCAAGCCTAAGTTTCTTATTCATTACAATATAACTCCATTTTATCTCACATCTATTCTCAAGACTTACAATCTCCAGCAATAGTAATTATTATCCCCATGAATAAATACAATATATCAAACAATGTCACATTAATACCCCACATGGGCACAGCTTAGTTCAAACATTTGTAGTAATTAAATCAACTTACATTGTAGCCTTTACATAACACAAGTATAACATATCCATAGAAAAATGTATGAAATGTTTCCAAGTCCACTCTCTCTCAATCAGTCAGTTTAAACTCACCACTCAAGCTAATTACTGCCTACAGAGCCGGACTTCTCTCTGTCTTCAAATTCAAAAGTGAATAGACAGCAAAATTCTCTATTGTAAGTAAATGCCTTAAAATCAGCCCATTGGCTAGTCTTGTTCTCATAAATCATAATCATTTGGATAATAAAAAAAAAAACTGTTCACTCAGTTTCCACTAGGTCAGCAAATCTAGAATATTCTTCCCTTAGGCTGTTTACTTCAAACTCAGACACTTTCAAATTAATACCACAATGAGTGCACAAGGTTGGGTCAGTCTGACAATTTAGCAACTTAAATAACAATTAAAATTAAAAATATGGAGGGGCAAATTTACTTTGTCACAATTATAATAATTAATGTTAAGTAATGATGAAAATTTTAATGCGATTTTGAAACACTAACTTAAAGGTCTTTTACAATAATCATCCTCATGAAGGATTCAGGGGATAGACACAGTCTGAAATTGAGAGTAGGGTTGTATCAGTGTATATTTATAGTGTTAGGTCTGAGTGGGGACATGGAGGGCACTCAATCTAAAATTGAGAGTAGGATTTTGTCAATGTATATTTATAGTATTAGGTTTGAGTGGGGACATGGAGGGCTCTCAATCTAAAATTGAGAGTAGGATTTTGTCAATGTATATTTATAGTATTAGGTTTGAGTGGGGACATGGAGGGCTCTCAATCTAAAATTGAGAGTAGGATTTTGTCAATGTATATTTATAGTATTAGGTTTGAGTTGGGACATGGAGGGCACTCAATCCAAAATTGAGAGTAGGATTTTGTCAGTGTATATTTATAGTATTAGGTTTAATCTGAAGTTGAGAGTAGGATTGTATCAGTGTATATTTATGTATTAGGTCTGAGATAATATATATAAGGTTAACCTACATATAAATAAATATTTGTTTAATCTATATGCACAGATGCATCACAAACCAATAACTTATAGTAATTCTCTGTAATATTAATAATATTAAGGTTCCGGCAAAACATCCCTCCTGGACATCATTGCTTGCAGAGCAGAGGGTGAGGTGACAGGTAGTGTGAAGTACAACGGGATCACCTGTACACGTGAGGTGATGAAAGAAAGGTGCAGTTATGTCATTCAAGCTGACCGCCTGCTTCCAAACCTGACTGTTCGTGAGACACTAACATACACAGCCTACCTCAAGTTGCCTGGAAATATAACCAAATCACAGATAAATGAAAAAGTTAGGAGATTTTACTCTTGCATTAATGATAACCATTTATTTCTTAGCTACTTAAATTCATAGTTCACAGTGCATTCAGTCCACTTGCTGAAGTACAATGAATCAATGTTTTCCCTGTATTAATTATTCAACAGTTATGTGTTTAACAACTTTAGCTGTTTATGTTCAAGCTGACAGTTTTATAAGCAAAATGTTTTGCCAGAACAGTAGTATTTCTGATGGGCAGGCAGAATGCAAGACAAGTGGTAGGTACAGAAAGGACAAAGATAACTGGTTGGCACAATGAACAAAGATAACTATTGATTGAATTATTTGGGTTTCTAAATTTTGCTATTTTTGCAGATGAACTCAAGTACCAAGAAAGAAATTTATGTTATGGAACAGAAATAGGAAACTACAATACTTTGAGGAGAGTTAAGATTTAAATTAATTTTAGTGCAAGTTATAAGTGAATTATTTCAGACAGCAATCTACTTATGCCAATTTTCATCTTCCAAGAATTCTTTAGATGCCATGGTCTGTAGTACTGGGGTTTCAGGTTATTGCCCTCTTTATGGATTAGACATTAAGTCCACCACTTGAGTTAAGGTGCAGTATGTAAAAAGTCATTCATTATTTTTTTTATTGAAGTGATCAACCCCTTGTCACTTGAGCAAGAGGCACTACTGTCCTACTCACCTCCCTGCTACCATCCATCATATAAATTTACTTCTTAATCATAATGTGGATTGTTTCTGTCTTTAGTTTCACTAAGAAGTAGGAACAATATTTTTAACTGTTAATCTATGAGACAACATAAGAGTTTTGTTTTTATCTATTTTATCTATCTAAGAGGTGTAAAATTTTCCTGTGAGATTTATGAAATGTATTTATATTGGCAACCTTGGTCAAGATTTTTTTGTTCAGAGGGCAGACATCTACCTTTTTTCATTGCAAATGTATTTATATGAACTTGTATCTACATTATTTTAACCTGCTGTTTGTCATTGGTAAATACAAATTATGTACATCTTTGTCCATTCTGTATATCACCATTCTTTATTAGTTTTGGGTACTCATTTATGTAAACATTTTCAAAATATTCCATCTGTTTGAATGGTAATATGTACTATAAGGGGAGTGGTATGTAGAAGGATCATTGAAATTGATCATTATGTTGTATATTTTTTCTCCTTAAATCCTGCTTCACTTAGGAAGAATTTGAATCTGTGATTATTTTAGCTGAATGGTCTAGAATAATTAATTGTAAATGTCTCTGGTCATCCTGGAATACAGGTGCTATAGGAGGTATTATATAGAATTCCAAAGGCATATTTTGCATTGGTGTTGGTGGTATTGAGTGAGATACCAAAGGCATGTTTAGTAGTTCTGGGTGTTCAGTAGTTTAATGGTTAGGGCTGTTTATATTAAGAAGGGGGCTGTGTTTAGCAGTCTAGATATAAAGAAGGTATGATTCAAGCTATACATGACTTTTTAAATTGATGCCTGTGTTTACTGCTTTATTACAATTCAGTGACACATTCTAACCAATAGTGGTTTTTTTTTGGAATGTAATACCTAGGAAATTAATTGTTGTTTTAAAGTCTGTCTCAGTTTTCTATATTTAATTTTGGGTAATTTTATTTGGGGTTTTTTGTGTTCTTGTAAATAGGTCTTAATATTTTCAATTTTAAACTGCTGTTATCAGCAAACCATTTTTATTCTTTTAAGAGTTGAGTAGATCTTGAAGATTTCTTCATTATATGTTGATGACTAGATGAGTGATAGGGGTTTGTAGTTATTAAAGCCAGTGTAGATTTTTCCTGGTTGTGGATTGTTATATGTGTTTTTTTATATGTGATTCCTATGAAATTTGTTTACAACATATTAACAGTAGTTGTTTGTAGATTATAGTGTTTTATTTATTATCTTTAGAGTTATCTGGTCAGGCCCCAAGGTACTATTTCTAGTTTTCTTTTTGTTTCTGGAACTGCTTCCATTTTATGTCTCTTTCTTGATAGAACACGAACATTCTGTTATTTCAACCTCTGGTTCTATTTGATGCTTAATAATTTGGGTGGTAGGGTGGCTTTTAAAACAAGGCTGTTTATAATAAAGTTAGGTAATGTTTCCGTCATTTCTTCAGCATTGGGAAAGGGCTCTTTGTATATTGATGTAATTTTTGCAGCCCATCTTCTGGTACAAATTTTGTATTTTTCTATTATTACTTTAACTACAAATATTTATAATATATATTAAACCAGCCATAGTATAGTTACCATTATCAAGTTTTCTCTTAAGCTTGATAATGCTCAACCTTGGTGGAGTCTGAAGTTATTTTTCTTGGGATGGAATTCTGTTGATAAAAGTACCTACCCTATTCTGAGTTTTACACCACACCACATCATTCTAGTTCTTACCTACAAGATGTCCTATTTACTGCCTTTCTGTGACATTACACCATGACATTCTGGTTCTTACCTACGAGATGTGCTATTAACTGCCTGTCTTTCTGTGACATTACATCATGTCATTCTAGTTCTACCTACGAGATGTCCTATTTACTGCCTGTCTTTCTGTGACATTACACCATGTCATTCTAGTTCTTACCTATGAGATGTCCTATTTATGCCTGTCTTTCTTTGACAATACACCATGTCATTCTTATTCTTACCATATATCAGTACTGTTTCTTTTATTTATTTCTAATTTTAATCCCTGTCTTTCTATAACATAATACCACATCTTTTTAGTTCTAAACCAGTCCTCTCTCTAGCTGTATTTCTTGTCAGTGTTACATAGCACCTCATCATTCTAGTCCTTACCTATACCAGTACTATCTAGTTTTAATTCCAGTCTTTTTGTAACATAACACCACATCATTTATTTCTTACCCCACACCAGCCCTATCTCTAATTTTACTTCATGTCTTTCTGTTACCCCTATCCTATCTTAATTCCTGTCTTTCTGTTACACCTTTCCTATCTTAATTCCTGTCTTTCTGTTACACCTTTCCTATCTTAATTCCTGTCTTTCTGTTACACCTTTCCTATCTTAATTCCTGTCTTTCTGTTACATAACATGACAAACACCTGCATGCTCAAGGCTTAGTCATGCTTGACCACATATTTTACAAGTATCTCGCTTAAGTTTCCCTAATAAGAAAATATGCATATATGCACACAGATATGAATATTAAAATGTTTTCATTAATTGTTAAACTAATAAAATATGCAGACAATGAAATAGCACTAAAGATACGTCACTAGTGTTATTTATATAGGTAATATACAACACTTCCACTGAAGATCTTTTGTTTAAATAAGTTCATAGAGTAAAAACAGCACAAAAGAAATCTTGTAAGCACCATTGATTTTTCTTATATTAAAATAACTAAATAAGTTCAAATAATAATGTTTAAATGAGTTCATAGAGTAAAAGCAGCACAAAAGAAATCTTGTAAGCTCCATTGATTTTTCCTATATTAAAATAACTTTGTAAATGTTTTATTTGTATTGTAATTGTTTCCAGTATTAAACTACAAAAGTTTTGTTTTTTTTTATCATTAATTTAATATGTTTACACATCTAAATGTTGATACTGATCAAAAGGAATCCATAATTCTAGATTACAATTAGAATATAATAGAAACTAAGCATATTGAATTCTTCATTAATAACATTATTACAATAGCCAAAAGTGACGGACTGGTGCAATCAATTTAACAATTAATATGAGTATTGTTGAAATTAAACAGGTGGAATCTGTCATCAACAAAATGGGCTTGCGTAATGTGTCTGATTCTCGGGTTGGTGGTTCTGTGACCCGTGGAATTTCAGGTGGTGAGAAACGTCGTGTTACAATTGCTATACAGCTGCTTCATGACCCAGGTATGTGATGTTTACAACATTATCAGTTAGTTCCAAATACTTATACTGTACCTTATTATTCCTTACAATATGTTGTATGCGTGAGAATTTTATAATATTAATTGAATGAATTGGTAACATAAGACATGTATCCAATGAATCAGACATCCATTTCATATCATGCATTACTGATATATATATATAATTTCTCAGTGCTAAATGACCTGGTAACATATTATATGATATTTGTCAAATGAATTGGATGTACTACAGTTTCATTCTATGCGCTACCGCTATATATTTCTCAGTGCTAAATGACCTGGAAACATAAGATATTTGTCAAATGAATTAGACATACTACAGTTTCACATAGTGCACTACTGATATATATTTCTCAGTGCTAAGTATATGAGACATCTTGTAATTTGAGTGGGTTAATAGTACTTTAATTTCAAACTAAATTTGTTTTACACAGTTCCAAAAATAAATATTATTGTTATATTTAGGACGAAATAATAAATCTACTTCAGTGTTTAATGGTTTACTTTTTTTAATTATTTTTTATTTGCACATTTGTGAAAATTAACCTTTTTCTTTCCTCTCTTATTTTTTTAAAAGATTTTTCTGTATTATTGAATTAACAAGTATTACTGCAAAGATAAGTTTTCTTTTACTGTTGAATTTTGTCTGCAGATGCTTGAGTATCTTTTACTATATATTTTATATATTTTTGAATACTAAAGATCTGTTTATAATACAAAAGATATTCATGAATATCTTGTACTATAGCCCAACATTAATTGATGATTAATTCTCCAATAGATTGCTATTTTAAAACTTTTACTAATAATTTATTCATCTATATATTATAAATGCTGCATACATTTCCTATAATTCTTTTTATAGTCTTTTACCAAACTTTAAACATTGGACGTCCATAGATTCTTATATTGTTATTGCTGTCTGCTTTCTTACTTGAAAGATATTCTTCTCTTGGATGAACCCACGACTGGTCTTGACAGTTTTACTGCACGTCACTTAGTTGCAAGTCTTCAGCAGTTGGCACGTCAGGGCAAATTGGTCATCATGTCCATTCACCAGCCTCGCTCAGACATTGCTCTTATGCTAGACCAGACTGCTATAATGTGTGATGGTCAGGTTGTGTACTTCGGCCCCACCCCACACATTGTTGATTATTTCACCAGACTTGGTTACCCTTGTCCAACTTACTCTAATCCCCTGGATAATTACAGTAAGTGAATTAACTATATTCTTAAATTAAAATGTATGTTTTTTCAATACTTACCAGCATTGTAAAGACCAGTTTCTAAGAATGACTATTGATTTGTCCTTGATGGGAGGTGGAAATATTTTAAACAAGCTTCAAGCATATCTTTAAGAATAACATTGTGTGGCAGTGTTGGCCATTCATTACTAGATTTGATCCAAATGGGAAGTGGAAATACTTGAAATAAGCAATCAGGCATATCTTTAAGAGTAATACTGATGTGTGTATGTCATTGTTAGCCATTCAATACTAGGTTTTAACCTTTGTGTAATGTGCAGGTCCTCCTCTCTCCTGCTCATTTGATTCTAGATTTTACGTATGTGTAGGCCCTACTTCCTACTCATTGTAGCCATTTGATCCTAGATTTTGTAATTTTATATATGTGTAGGCCCTACTTCCAACTCATTGCAGCTATTCAATACTAGATTTTGTAATTTTACCTACGTGTAGGCCCTACTTCCAACTCATTGCAGCTATTCAATACTAGATTTGTAATTTTATGTATGTGTAGGCCCTACTTCCAACTCATTGCAGCTATTCAATACTAGATTTTGTAATTTTACCTACATGTAAGCCCTACTTCCAACTCATTGCAGCTGTTCTATACTAGATTTTGTAATTTTATGTATGTGTAGGCCCTACTTCCAACTCATTGCAGCTCTTCAATACTAGGTTTTGTAATCATATGTATGCTTAGGCCCTACTCATTGTAGTCATTCAATACTAGATTTTGTAAATTTTATATAGATATATAAGCATATATTATTATTAATGACTAAAATATCTTTAGATGGTCTGTTGCCATAGATGTTGATATATTGTAATAGATATCATATAAAATCTGTTTAAGTCCAAGTCGGCCACATTTTAACTTAATTGTCTACAAATCATATTGTACAGACAAAATTCTGTCCAATATCTTTGTGATGTGGTGTTTGACTAAATTAATAATCTCCTTGACTTGATTTTGACTAGGAAATTCAGGATTGCTATATCCTTTAAAGGGAACACTAATTAGTCTACTTCTGAATGGAAGTGTTAAGTGTGACTACATTGTCTATACTCTGATCTCTGATCTCTAATCTAAAACAAGACACTGCATAAAAACATCTCAACAATATTTAATTACTCTATCCATTGTTTAATTTAGAGTAGGACAATCTATACCTATTTTAGGACCCAATCAGTTAAAATAGTAATTCATTCTGTTCCAAACATATTATTTTATTTTTTTATAAAGATTAAAATTTAACAGAAAATTTTAAGCTTATCAACAGAACAGGAAATGTTCCTTATTTGTTTTTGTTGTGATGCTGCACTCAGTCCAGCTTCAAATAAATTCAGTGCTAAACTTTCATTAGTGTATAATAGTCTAGAATATTAGTAATGACTTTTAGACTAAGATTTCAGTATAGTATATGTTGCACTCCAATGTTTGATTTCTGCCTTTTTATGATATATGCCTTATTAAAAAATTACATAAAATCATTGATTTATAATTAATTATTTTAGGTTACATTATGTGATGCCAACACTACTTAGTTAATGTTTATGACTATTATTAATTAAATTAATTAATCATCCATAACTAACTACAAGTTATGAGAATCTTAATTGATGTTATTAATAATTCTTCGGTAGACACCACTCATCTCTCTCACTTGGCAGATATGCGGGCACTGTAATTTGTAAACATTTCCTCTCTAACACAACATTAAAGACATCATTTACCGTCGCACAATACTTCAGTAAGTGGAAAACTTCTTATTAAAGGAGAAGACAAAATCCATCTGTAACCTATTTTTAGAAGCCACCATCTACCCATTTTCTTCTCCAACATAAGGTTATCAATATGGAAGGTCACTAAATTTAACAATAAATTTATTAAATCAAAAATCAAATATACATATACCAAATACAATGAAAATGGTTACTTGACATCAATATTTCCACAAAACCAGGTTTGAATAATTTTAATAATACACAGTCTTATATTCTAAAATACAATTCAACAATTTAATATCAGTACAAATCACATGATAGTTCTTATCAGAGAACAGAAATGGAGTTATTAGAGATAAGCAATAAAAGTTTCTATGTAACTTTGTTTAGAGAAAGCCACAACTGTTTGGGGGTTTTTTTGCACACTTTTCCTATCAAAGTCACAAGTTTATTGTCCACATTAATTCCACGTATTTCCTCCTCACCATTATAAAACACTCTGATTTGCTGCTTATTCTCTCAAAGCTAATTTGGGTGTTCATTTACTCTACTAGCTCATTCAAGCATAACAACAATTGTATCAATTTCTAGTAACTTCCTTGTACCAGAAATTGCTCAATATACTCAGCATACGTCAATGGAGTGTAGTGTATTCCTTACACTTACACATTGTGGTAGATGATTTCCATGTCTACCATGGTCCTAGCAGTTTACAATCAGTAAGCCAGGAGTTTCATATAACATAAGGTAAGGCTGCTAAGTCCCTGTAAAAATATAATCAGGGAACAAACGCTAAGTTTCCAGTTTATTCCCTTTTTAACTCCATTCTTTCTTACATTGAAGTCTCAACTTACAGTATCCTGCAGCAGTATTTATTAGCCTGATACATGCATACAGCATAATAAATACAGTGTAATAGTTTTATGAGAGGTTTCACTAGAAACAATGTCAAGTGTTTAACATACCACCTGTAAGCATCATAGTTTACAATTTGTAGAAATAATAGTCTACTCATATAAGGCATCTCTAAAACATAAGTATAACATTTCACAAAATATTTCTCTAAGTCCATTCTCTCTCAATCAGTCAATTAACTCACCATTAAGCTAACAGCTGCCTTTCATAACTGGATTTCTTGCCACACCAAATTCAAGTGATTAGACAATAGAATTTTCTACAACAAGTAAACTTTTGATCTCAGCCCACTGGCTGGTCTTGTTTTTGAAAATCTTAACCATTGGATAATAAAAACTACTTATCTAGTTGGAATTGGTTTGTATTGCATCAGCAATTTCAAGCATATTCTCAACTCAAGTGTTTACTCCAACCCTGACACTTACAAAATACCATCATAAGGAGTGTCCAAGGTCAGGTCACTTTCACAATTTAACAATTTATATAACAATTAAGTCTAGAAGTAGGGATAGACAAATTTACTTCGCCACACATTATATTTTAGTGTAGGTTGTACTTCAGTATCTTGAGAGTCTTTTTGAAAAACTGTTTGTGATACATTGCTTTCAGGTAAAAAAAAGTTTCTTATATTATTTTGATATTACTTACAATATTGTATCCATCTGGGATGTCTGTTGTGAAATACCTATACAGATGACTTGGGGTTAATAGTCAAAACAACCAACATAGTACAGGAAAATCTTTCCTACTACTTCCTTGATAGACCAATTTAGTTTTTCAGTCCTGCTGATTATTAGGATTTCGTCTCATGATGCAGTTCTTTAGGTTTTTTGTTGGGATAAAATTAGACTCTCTCCAGTATCATCAGGGCAATATGTCAGGGTTAATAATGATCTCTGATACAAACGTCACTCTTCTTTATTATGGGGTTATTTTATTTACATAGAACAGTATTTGTAATCTAAATATGACATTAATTTCATATCTTCTGGTGCTATACATTTCTCTTTATTTACTATGATTACCCAAACTTTACTGTTCATTATTCCTTTACTAACATCAGTATGTATATAGTGTTATATGTTTCTTTGTTCTGTACACTTTGTTTGGATATTTCAGGCCAATCCTGGGCCAATACTTGACTTTGTTTTCCTTATTTGAAGTTTACGGGACAACCTGTCTAACATTAAAAAATCTATAATTTATGTTTGGAAGAATATTTCATTTCTCATTGAATGTTAATTAATTTATATATCATCTCACAAGTTAATAAATTTTAATTACATAGGTATTATACATATATATGAATGTATTATTTTTAAAATTAAGAATATCTAATTCTATTTTAAAATTCATTTACTGTGTGAAGATGTCATTGCCACTTTATAGAACAGTGCTACCACAATTTCATAATTGAAGTGACAACTCTTTGTAATTTCGCTAAAGCATTGCACAGTCTGGACAGTACTTTAAAGAATAATTGATCACATTAAGCAATCCATTTACATATGACATTATTTTGAAACTGGTTAGTTAAAATTTACATTGCACTTAAAAAAACAACAAGAAAACACCTCATATTCTTTCTTTTAAATAATTGTTTTGAAATTTAAAACAGTTTGCAAAAACATGATTTTTCTTATTTGGGCTAAAAGAAGACAAATTGCAGAACTAAAATACAAGCTTAAGAGTGGTATTGAAAGTATTCATTGAACCTCCAAAATGATGTATTTTTTCTGTGGTTGTTTATTTATTTGCAAGTGGACATAACAAGTATTGACCGACGTGATTCTGCACTTTGTCAACAAAGTACTGTGCGAGTGAAAGAACTTATAACATCATATGCAGCATCAGTGGAATTTGACTCCATCAAGCAAGAGGTCAATGAACAGATGATGAGGTTCTCAGAATCTGTAGGCGAAGTCCGTGTTGTACCACCTAGTTGGATCAGGGTTTTTACTACAATTTTAAGGTATTTTACTTATCTCTAAAAGAGAAAAGAATAATATGATTATTTTAAGGTAGCCAGGAGTGCAAAAGAATACGATTAAGAGTTTGTCAAAAAGAGAACAAGGCGGAGAGTAGTAAACTGGCATGATCCCACATCTGTTATACAGAAGAAACAACTGTCTTTCTTAAGACAAATGTCTTTAATAAAGAATAATGCCATAGTAGTTTTTGAATTATTTAAGTAATTTATAGAAGATAAAACAATTGTCGTCTTTAGGCAACACCATTACTGAACTTTCTAGGAATAATGCAATAATTAATTTCTTGTACAGTATACTTTGATACAGAATTTATTTTAAGCAATAATTCAATGTTTTTCTATAAAATGCACATCTTGTCATGGTGAATATACAGTCAAGTCCGGATATGTCGAGGGCCTAGGGGTTTGCCAAAAAGTGTCGAGATAACTAAAGATCGAGAT
Source organism: Sinotaia quadrata (assembly GCA_028829895.1). NCBI lineage: Eukaryota > Metazoa > Mollusca > Gastropoda > Architaenioglossa > Viviparidae > Sinotaia > Sinotaia quadrata. The sequence continues at coordinate 39,735,242 of CM054177.1, read as the reverse complement.
TACAGAAAACCAATATGGCGGCAATATATTACAGTACTATAACATGCGCTTGACATTTCTTTATGTACATGATGTGTGTTAATGAATGAGAATGTACACGCACGAGTTTGGTGATTTTTTACACAACAGCGTTGCCGCAATTTGTTTGATGACGCGATCGGCATGCTATAAAAGTGTACATACATGTACGTGTTTGCTAACAACAAAAGGTTTATGTACACGCGGTAAATATGGTTTCTGTACAAAGTCTAAACTGCTTTGTTGCTTTTTGCCTTTAACATTCTACTTGAAAACAAATGCTTCAATATTACATATAACGTGCTTGAAATTTCTTTATGTACATGATGTGCGTTAATGAATGAGAATGTACAATGTACATGCACGTGTTTGGTGATTTTTTACACAACAGCGTTGCCGCAATTTGTTTGATGACGCGATCGGCATGCTAAAAAAAAACAAAGAGGGAAGTTGGTCCACCGTCGATTCTCGATACATGTATGTACCGTACATGTTTTCTCCAACATTGCAAACACAAAGATTGCTCACAAAATAAAAAAAATCTGTGTGGTGTACGTGTAGTTCGTTTTTTTTTACAAAAAGCTAACCAAGTATCAAAATTAAAGTTGCGAGTCATTTTGTGTGCGTGTGTGCGTCTAAGGTGGAGGGCAGGAGGAAGGGGGGTGTCGAATCGTACAAGCGGTTACTTCAAAGGTAACTTTAAGAGGTGTAAGCCAGTTGAAGAGCAACAGTCTGCCTAGTTTGCCCTTTATTGTTAGCGAGATGGCGAAGTGGCATCGGTAACTAACATTTTCAAAAGCCGACGAAGAACTGATTTTAAGTGGTGATTCGGGCCCTCTTTTGTGCTAGAGATACATGTACAGTACATTACAAAGAAAGAAAGAAACAAACAGACATTGTATTAGTGTTCGGCAACATAAAAGAATCGCCATTACTGATAAGAAAATGTTAACAAAGAGGGAAGTTGGTCCACCGTCCATTCTCGATACATGTATTCTCCAACATTGCAAACACAAAGATTGCTCACAAAATCAAAAAAATCTGCAGGGTGTCAAAGTTCGTTTTTACAAAAAGCTAACCAGTATCAAAATTAAATTCGCGAGTCATTTTGTATGTGTGTGTGTGTGTGTTTCACTCACACACATCAAAAGCCGCAATAGACCTTTCATCTTCATGATGTTCTCGTCTTGATTTGCTTCTTGCCTCCCGGTGCGTCTAAGGTGGAGGGCAGGAGGAAGGGGGTAAAACAGATCGCACCTATTAGGCGCACACCCTCAACAGCTCTCCGTCAGTGGGGGGGGGGGGGGAGAGGGGGCCGAAGCCGCCTCTGAAAATATCCTACAAGCGGACAAGCGGTTACTTCAAAAGTGGGCTAACATAAGTTCTGAACCAGTTGAAGGGCAACAAACAGTGTGCCTATTTTGCCCGTGGCAAACACCGCGCCCAATTAAGAAAACAATGCCCTTCTTAAGTTTAAGCTGCAGTTTTTAACAAGACGTGGTCATTTATTGTTAGTGATTAGTCAGCAGTAGGGTCGAGATAACCAACTTAAGTGGCGATTTTGGCACTCTTTTGTGCCCGAGATACTAGGGTTCGGCAACATAAAAGAATCGACGTAACCGATGAGAAAATGCTAAGACAAAGAGGGAATTTGGCGGTTCCACTTCAAAAATGTCGACTTACTAGGGTTGGCAAGTTAACCGAGGCCGAGATAAGTGGACTCGACTGTATCATTAAAAGAAACAATATATTTATTATTAGTAATGAATGATAGGCTTTAACAGCTTATTTCATTCAAGGTGTGTGCTGTTTAAGACTCATTTTAATAAGGAATAATTTAACAACTAATTACATTCAATACATGCCATTTTGTTTCTTACTACCAGTTGTAACCGACACAAGTAGACCAGTATTATGTGCCATTCAGACCAAAGTAGAAATAAAAGACACTTAACATTATGAAAGATTTAACTATCCATATCTCTAGAGGAATGCATGTAACTGGGAAAAATGTCTTTACTGTCACATCATGTGTCAAATATATGGGCTGATCACCTAATAGTTTGTGTGTTTTAAAATTGATGTTCTTTGCATGTTGGGAGGGTCCTGGTTGAATTTTGAGACTAAAGACCATAAACAAATAATTGAAAAATGATAGACATTATGAAGAATTCATCACTGCCAACACCACCACCAACACCCCCACCATCACCACTGCTGCTGCCAAATACAATTAAACAAACTTGTTTAGAAGCTAAAAAATTAACAAGGTAGTCAAAATATACATGGTTTAAAGAAGCTTGTTTAGAAACTGAAACATCAACACAGTAGTCAAAATACACATGGTTTAAAGAAACAGGTTTAGAAGCTGAAACACTAGCAAGACAGTCAGCATACAGATAGTTGGTAAAGACCAGTTTAGAAACGAAACACCAGCAAGGCAATCAACACACATATAGTTTAAATAGATAGATTTAAAAATTGAAATATCAACAAATCATTTAACAAACACATGGTTTAATGAGATGGGTTTATGAATTTACACAAAGAAATAAGATGAGCCAAATAAATGAATTAGTTCTTAATCATACAATTTCAAAGTATATATAATGTCTAAAAGAGTGTTTATTCTTACTGTTTTGTGGTAAAGGTACTGTCTGTTAATTGCTTAATTATTAATTTATGATATTAAATTCATAATTAATACACAAACAATAATTCTTCCACGCAATCAACACACACAGTCACCTGATGAGGTCTTTGTCATTGCAATCACGAGAGTGACTAGGCCAATCCCTGGATAGTCTGTTAACTGATTAACTCTCTGTCCAAGAGTTACCTGTCTGGAATAACAGACCTTAATTGAAATATCTCATCAGTCTGTCTTTAATCCAGCCCCCCACACATATCTCTCTATTGATGATGAGAACTATCCTAAAACTTGCACTTGACCGTCTTTCTATTGTCGTTACGTCATTTGGCAGACCCCACCCATCATCTGTGCCAAGTACCTCTCTATCATAGCAACAAGAGTGGGTAGTTAAAAGTTCTACAAATTATTAAAGAAAAATAACAAATAACAATTAAAAGAGTTTTACAATTAAATGTCATCAAAATCTCACACAAGGCAATTTCTCAGAGATCACAAATCTCTTTACAGCTTATCTCAAATCAAGCTCAGTAATTAGAAGAAAAATGGTTCATAGAACAATTACTAGGAATTTTATGAAAAAAATGAATGCTGCCACATGAAAACGCTTCAAAATGGCGTGGAAATCGTTGCACAAACGTCATGCTTCCTGTAGAGACCGGATATGATGTAAATATGGAAAGGAAAAAGCACTCTAAGTGCAATGGTTGCTATGGGCGGCATTGGACGTTCTGCCCGGTACGATGTACGGGCGGCGTTGGGCGATCTGCCCAGCAAAGAGTTAAGTAGAATTAAACGAATATCAGAAAATTATTTACGATGGCAATTTTTTATCTCATACATACCTTTCTGCTCAACTCTAACTGTGAAAGCCGTCATCCACGGGACTCAGAATCGTAATAGAGTGCTGGGCCAATCTCGAATTTGCCCTTATATGTGATTCTAGGGTTTGTGAGGAAGATTCTAGAATTTGTCAGCCTCCAGGCTATAAACTGAGTTGTTTTCCTGGCTTTGTCTAATAGTCACGGTTGACTGCCCGCATACTATAGACTGGGTGGTCTGGATACTAAGAATATGTCAGACTTACGTAACACTCAGTGTCCCGTATCAATAACACTACTAAATTCTGGATCTGGGTCAGCATTGTTTGTTCACTCTCAACTCTCAGAGATTTTAAAAATGGCAAAAATCTAGGAGTTAAATTTTGCATAATTGAATTTAAATATTAATTAAATATATTAAAATTAATTAATTGAGTTAATTAGCATTTTTCCTTTCACACTGTTAAATTTGAAATATTAGCATTTTGTCATTGTAAATAATTTCCGTTTATTATTTTTCAGTCGCTTCTATGTCAACCTGTTTCGTGAGCGCATGTCATTTCTAAACCGCTTTATCCTGCTTCCAGCTTTTGTTCCCTTCATTGTCGCTTTTCTTGGTCATCTGGAAAACAATCAAAGTTCTATCCAAGATCGCATTGGACTGCTATACCAGAGTGTTCAAGTGCCACCCTATGTGGGAATCATCAATGCTTTAGCTTTGTGTGAGTTGAAATTCCAGATCATAATGGTTATGAGTTTGGAAAGAGTTGGTAGCAATAAACGATGATGCACTGATGGCTTATATTTTGTATATTATAGAGCAAATTAATCTCACCAATCTACAGTTAATAAAAAGATAAGGGGTAAAATATCACAGTCCTTAATATTGGTTCTTGTCTTAATTTGATGAAACATACACAACCATATATAAACTATTCTTACATGGGTAAATTTTGCAATGTCAAATAATGTAGAATAATGTGGCTAAAGTCAAATAAAAAAATCTCATCAAATATAGAGAAAACATTTTTTTTAAAAATAGCTAAAGCCAAATAATAAAATCTCATCAGATATTTGCTAAACAAGTAGCTAAAGCCCAAAATAAAATAAGAAATTATTATATTTTCAAATGTCACTTAACATAGAAAAGCAATCATTATTTGTACTGCAAGAATGATATAAAATTAAAAAACAACAGATAAACTCACAAATAAAAATAGATTTTTTATCACTGCTTTTGATTAATAGAACTTTTTAGAAGGAAATTAATGATGTGAATAATGAATCTACAGCCTATAGGAATCTGAGAGTGGCTTAACCCACAAAATTATGATAATGCAGCCAGTCATTCGGGCATGCATCACGTGACAAATGTAGTATACATTATTATAAGATCTTTAAATTGTATATGTCAGCAGAAAAGGTATTATATGATGTTTTTATAGACATGTTTTTTAAAGATATTTGTCTAAAGATATTTATCCTATCATGTGTGGAGGCTTTAACTCTTACTTGTCACTTGGCATGAAGAAGCTTGTGACTAGACTTCACATTAGGTAACATGTAATCCCTACTTGTCACAAGGAATCAAGCAGCTTCATAATACCACTGGAATAGCATCACTTTCAATGTTTAAACAAAATCTTAATAATATTATCCAAAACTTATAATCTGGTTTGTATTATATGTATATGTGTGTCTGCAATGTTTGTGCATATAAGAATATGTGTGTGTTGTGTGTGTGGGTGTGGGTGTATGTGTGTGTGAATGCAATATAAATCAATATAAAATTAACCACCACCCACTCAGATTATTTTTTAATTTCACAATAGCTTAAGCATATTCACTGTTTAGCTGCTATTTTTATTTAGTTATAATTTAATTTAAATGAAAATTTAAGTTTTATATAGCATTGTTTAATTATAGTTACTTACTGATAAATTGCTCTTGTGATAAATGCATTTTGTCTTCCATTTTCAGGACTAAATGATTTAACCTAAGAAATTGTTGTTGGCTTTTTGGTGATGGTGGTGGTGGAGTGAGGTGACCTAACTAATGGTACTAAGTGGACAATTATTAATAAGCAAAAGGTTCTCCATAATTAAAATCATTGGATGTTTATTAAAAAGTGAATAAATTATACATTTGGTCAATTTTCTTGTATTTTATAGTCCCAACATTAAGAAACCATTTTTACCGAGAAGGACTGGATGGGCTATACTCCTCTGCAACATTTCTGGTTGCCTACACACTTCACATATCACCATTTACTTTGGTAGCCAGTATTTTGTTTTCTGTATTTCTTTACTGGTAAGTTTTTCTTGCTGATTTTACATTTACTTTGGTAGCCAGTATTTTGTTTTCTGTATTCCTTTACTGATAAGTTTATCTTGTTGATTTTACATTTATGTACAAATGTTTACAGTACTTGGAAACATACACATATGTATGTGTGTGTATGTGTGAGAGTGTGTTTATTTCTAGGACATTTAACAGAAGCCTTTCTGTTAAATCTGTTAAAACAAAATCCTTTACACAATAACATTAAAAAACAACACTATTCCCCCTGCATTCATTGATGGGATTTGGAAGGAGGACTAGCACCTTTTTATTTGCCTGTGGAAAACATAATGCAGGAATTGAAAATGGGAATTATCCAGTCTGTGGACATCATCCTCTTTGTCCAAGTGCCAAAATGAAAAATTAAATCTTCTCTATCTTAGCCTAGGACTGTTAATGCAGCTGAATTTAGTAACCCTACTAGAGCTAATATCTGATAGGCTGTTACTTCATCTTGCATCTGTATCTTCATTATTACTTGAATACATTTCTCATTAATGTGATAAGTTACTAAAACTCTGTGTTTTGTGTCAAAATTCAATACTAATGTCTGAACTTACCAAATGGAATACAGACTGATTTTGCACGATTCACTTGAAAACTAAGATTTTTCAAGATTTTTTTCAATTTGTTTAGATTAACTTAAATTATTTTTTGGTTTCTGTATATATGTATTAAATTGTGTAGATAGTCATCACTACAACTGAATTAGAGGCCTGAAATCAATTGGTACATGCAAAACTCATGGGCTCAGCACACTACCCTTGGAATTGAAAGACCCTTTCCTGAATTGAAAACTGCAGGTACTTGTATGACAATTTAGCTGTCAGTACAAGCAAATATGTGACTGCAAGATCAAGAGTGACTTCAAAATCTCCTGGCATAATAGTGCTGTGAAGATAATTGTTGACAGCATCTTGAAATAAGTTGATAATGTTAGTTTGATCAAAATGTTCAAGCCTATAATCAGTCTCCATTTCCCAGAAGGTTCCAGAACTGAAAACAGTGGGACTGAAAGCTTGGTGATAAAATGACTCTACTTACTCTATAGCAAACATTGACAGGAGGAAGATCCAATCGTTAACTTTGCCTGATTGATTGATGTGTTGGTAGAAACTGACCAATTAAAGTATAGTAGAGAAGTGTGAAAAGAAAGGAAAAGTTCTGTTTGAAGGATCCATTCAGATTGCATTCTAATTTCCAAACTACAGATGATGGGAGAGACAACCCCTAAAATGACCCTTTATAGTGAATAATGAGAAGAATTTGGGATTGAGCCTGCTCTGCCCCAGCTTGACACAGCCTTTCTCATTCCTCCTTGGTTTAAAGTACATCCTCTCTCAAGTTCAGGAGTTGCCATATGTTCCTTGAAAATGAAAAAGAGGACATTTTCCTCATTTTAACCCGGCTGGCATTGGACTCAATATTTACAGTGTAGATTTAGAAAGGTTTTGTTTCATTAATGCAAATCTATGTCTCTTTATATTGTGCAGTTTTTTGTGTGTTTCTTTCACAAATTTAAAATGATTTTTGTATAAATATTGCTTTATTCAGCACTGAAAGCTTTGTTTTAGCTATTATTTATCAGCAGGTAATAAGATCAGATTAGGTTATTTGGTTTTAGTCAAGTTTAGGGGATGCATGAATAGTACTGAGAAATTTCATACTCACTTCTCATAAGTGTCTATATTGTTATAAATAATGATTTTTTTTTACAAACTTCCTTCCTTCCTTCCTCTCTCCTTCCCTCCCTGTATTTTCTACTTTGGGTGTGCATGGCACAGGCTAAGCAGTGTAAGCTTGGATGTCCGAGACACTTTTGATATCTGTCTATGGCTGTAAGTTGAAAAAGTTTTGTATCATTGATATAAATTTGAGTTTCTTAAAAATGTGTTTAGAGTGTGTTGGTAGCAGGATCATGGAATTCAAAGAGAAGTATGTTTTATGTACATTTGTGTTCTTGTTATAAATTCTAGTGAATAAAAGGTAATTATATATTTCATTTTCTAAATACTATAACAATATCTGCATCTCTTTTTTAAAATTTAAATGTAAAAGAAATTAATATATTTCTTTATTATTTTGCCTATTCAGGATTACTGGCCTTAACCAAGATCAGGGAAAGTTTGGCATGTATGTTGCTGTAGTAATGTGTCTACATCTATGTGGAGAACTCTTGTCTGTGGCTTGCATGGGCTTGTTTCGAAACACACAAATGGCCAACAACACTAGTTCCATTCTTCTAACAGCTTCAGGATTAATAGCATCAGGCTTTTTACGGTACCAAAAGAAAATTGTTTATAATCTATGATTGTGATCTCTTATTTACATTTTATTTTTTTTATTTATTTCTCATGTAATTCCTCATAAAAGGTTACTTTTAAAATATATTGTGTGAGTCTGTATGTGTTTGTATATTGAACATGAAATGCAAATTGAGCCTAAGGCAATATCAGCTTGACATGTTGAAGAAATGACAGATTTATGTATTACTGTCATGAATGCAGTAGAGAAAGTTGTAAAATCTTAGTAGTCATTTTAATAATAAATATATTCTTATATTGTTTAGAGCTACACACAACATGATTTTACCCTTGAGGTATTTGAGTTGGGCTTCTATCCACAAATATTCCAGTGAGATTCTTGCTGCAAATGAATTTCATGGACTTAATCTGACATGTACTGGATTGATGGAGGGTAAGGATCTTGATGTGTTTGCAGAGAACTATCTGTGATAGTTACAAATCAGTTACATCTGCAACATTATCTATTATTTTTTTGAGAAAGTGTAGTTTAGCAAGATCTTCCTTATCTATAATTGTTTTGCCCACAAGTCTTTGTAAATTCAGGGGGTGAATTATAGAAAGATTAAAAGGGGAATATGAACTTTTTATTAATACATTCTGTTATATTGATGCTATAAGCCAAAGTTAAAACCCCTAGATATTCCTCTTACAATTATTGGAATCAATCTGATCCAAAGTGACCATTTTAAACTCTCCAGATAGTTAACTGCCATTAATTGAGAAAGGATTAATTATTAAAACATTACAGGACAGGAATGAGACAATATGGATACATTTAACAAAGAAAATAAATTAATATTTAAGAAATAATTAAAATTTAATAATATAAATTGAATGATATAACTCAGACAACAATGCTCTGACCTATCAGTATATATATAAACTTGTATTCTTACATAAAATATATACATTACTTTTCAACAGTAACTATAATGACTAAATGTTTCTTCAGTAAAATGTTAACCCTATACTACAGTAAGGCCTGATTCATTTTTATTACTTGGCCAAAAATGTCTGGTGACCAAATACTTACACTAAGCTATCTTTGTCCAATTCATATCTCCAGTTATGAGCAAAAGAAATGTTCGTATATATAGGGACTTTTAAGACTAAGTGATCTGATGATTGTTGAGTTAGCACCAAATAGCACACTTCAGTTTCTTCTTCCTGCACTCATAGCTGTTCTAACACACAACTTTGCTAGCACATCAACAGTCTTTCATCAGTTCTATTTTTTTCTCTTCTCTCCATAAATTTCTTTCTCCCAGAGATGAGGCATGAATTATATTTTTTACTCAAATATAAAATGCCAGCCTCTTTGTCTTTATCTCCAAACCAAAAAGCAGTCCTTTCTTATTTTAGCAATGCAGACTCTCGTAAGAGATTTGTGCACACTAAATCCCCATTCAAAATATATTAAAAAACTTATAATTAATTAACTCCACACAGTATAGCAGTTTCTACCACAAAAAATTCCAAATTAATAGTGCATTCATTCATCTTTCATTCCAAAGTATCTATTTATCCCTTAGTCTTGTCGACCGTTGGGGCACCACTGATGATCCTGACAACCAGTTTCCTCCATTCCATTCTGTTCTCTGCTAATCTAATCGTATTGCTCAGTTTCAGTCCTGTCCACTCTGAGATGTTATCCTCCCATCTTTTCCTCTGTCTTCCTCTCCTTCGCCCTTCTTGCACAACACCTTGCATGATTGTCTTGGCAAGTCCTGTTGATCGTGTGACATGCCAATACCATTTCATTTTGCATTTTTTCACAATGGCCAATAGCTCTTGATAGGGCCCAAAGGCTTGCCTAATTCTGTTTCCCATTTCCTCATTCGTAACATGATCTCTATACGAAATGCCAAACAACCTTTGAAAGCATTTCATTTCAGTAGCTTGCATCCTCCTTTCAGGATCTGCTCTGAGGGTCCATGACCCGCATTAAAAAAAACCAAAAAACCACAGGTACAACCAAGAAGCACATTGGTCTGATCTTTGAGCTGACTGAGATGTTTCTGGTCTTTCCAAACTGTCTTCAGCCTTACTATTGCTGTTATTGTCAGCGCAATCCTGAACAATATTTCTGGTTTTGATCCCTCGTCTGTCATGATGACTCCTAAGTACTTGAATTTATTAACTATTTCCAGTTTCTGATCACCAATCATGACATCATTGGCAATGCCATTGGTATTGTTGGTCATTAATTTGGTCTTCTCTGCACTGATTTCCATACCAAAAGCAGTAGATGTCTTGTCCAGTTTTTCCACCGAGCTAGCTTCTCCTCATTTCCTGCAAGGCCATTGATGTCATCAAAGTGTAAGTTTGTTATTGTTCTGCCTCCAATACTGACAGTTTCTTCATGGTCTTCCAAGAGCATTTGTCAAAATTTTTTCAAGGAAGATGTTGAAGAGAATAGGCGAAAGTAAGCAGTCTTGTCTGACTCCCACTGTTGTCCTGAAGAAGCAGACTGCACTGGTGGCCTTGCTGTAAAGGCTTTCTATGACTTTGATCAGGTTGGCATTGATGTTGTACAGCTATTGATGTTGTACAACTTCATGGCAGACCAAAGGGCTGCATGCCATACCCTGTCAAACACCTTCTTAAAATCTACAAAGACATGATAGAGGTCTTGTTGGTGCTGGAGGTACTTCTCACATAGCAGTCTCAGATTAAAAATCTGTTCAGTTGTGCTTTGTCCTGGTCTGAATCATGCCTGTTCTTCAGTTATGATTTCTTCTGCCTGCAGCTTCAGTCTGTTTAATATGATCTTTAGCATGATTTTGCTTGGGTGGCATATAAGACTTATTGTATGATAGTTCTGAAATTGCTGTAGATTGCCTTTGTTTAAACAAGCACCAGTTTGTGCAAACAATGCATACCACTACATTTCCTGATAGTTCTATTATAACTTCAATTACAGATTGTAGAAATATATACATGTCAATTGCCTGATAAACAGTGCAACTGTAGAGATTGTTAAGTGGACAAATAAATGATGAAATCCATACAGAATGTAGTCTCTAGAAGTAACTATCAGTAACTTTTAGCTTAAGAAAGGACTGTGTTGTCCTATATGTGTTTTGCAATGTTTGAACCACAGTTACACTTATTTTGTTGATTAAACCTCAGGTATGCCTCTTGCATAGATCAGTTTAGATTTAAACAAATAATTATTTTTTAGGACTGATTGAACATCTTGTTGGGGATTGTCTGTTCAGAGGAGGAGGATAATTGATCAAACTACAAACCTCTTGATATCTATAAATATTAAAGTCTAGATTACCTGTATGCTTTAGCATATTTAACATTCAGACATACTGTAACGAGTTTTACATTTAGACAGGAAGTTAGCGAGGGTAAGCCATTGTGAGCTGCATACTCTTTGCATGCCCAGTTTATTCTCATAAACATCCTGTTAAAGATTACATGAAACTCAATACCATCACATCCCTCTTTCTCTCAGTTGCATTTTTTTTATATATACATACATTTTTTAAATAAATAAATGACTAATTTAAAAGAAAACAAAACATGTTTGGCTTTTTAAATTTGCATTGTTCTTTCTATACCTATCCTCACTTTCCAGAGTCTCTTCATTGCATTTGCACTTTACACTGTCTTTCAATTTCCCAGTCCTTGAAACTCACATGACACTAAGCAAACAGTTTAACATAGAGTCATTAACTTATTAACATAACAACTTCTCATAATAATAAAACATTACTACTAGTACTTTCATCCTTGCGAAAGAGCATCTTGCAGTCACTTTGTCAAAAAAAAAATTTACTTCTTAATCTTTCAGGTACTTCAGTTGTTTAATCAGTCTACCACTGCTTGTACGTGTAGGTGTTTCACAACTTGTGCGTGTGGGTGTTTCACAACTTGTGTGTGTAGGTGTTTCACAACTTGTGTGTGTAGGTGTTTCACAACTTGTGTGTGTAGGTGTTTCACAACTCATGCGTGTAGGTGTTTCACAACTTGTGCATGTAGGTGTTTCACAACTTGTGTGTGTAGGTGTTTCACAACTTGTGTGTGTAGGTGTTTCACAACTTGTGCTGTTTGAGTTCTGTGTGTTCCTGTAGCCATGTGAGAATTATTCGTTATCTCTGATTGCCATCCTATTTGGGGTCTGACTACAAGATTTTGCTACATTTGTATCTTGTGATACTTGTTTTTGTGTATGCTTTCCCCTTTATGTACTTGGCTTCTCTTTTTTTAATTTCAGCTTCCTCTGGTACTACTGTACTGTCTGTTTGTTCTGCTTCTAACATTTCTGTGTGTTTGTTATGCTGTTGATAACTGATTCAGTGTGGTCACTCTACATTGTATGACTGATTAGCTTGTTGTTCTGCTGACTTCTTTAACTGTCTTCTGTTTCTTCTGAACAGTTTTCCACTATCTGTTCTGATTCAGTAAGATCTAATATCTATTTGGTCTTCTACTGTGGCTCTTATCCACTTATTTGATCCTGATGCTTTGAATCTTAGTGTCTGTCCTGACCTTAAGGGTGTCTAACTCTACTGTTCCTTTGTTGTAAGAGCTTTGTTGTCCTGCTGATTAGCTTCTCTTTAACCTCAGTGCATGTATGCAGTCTTTGCAAAGTCTTTGTTGTTGGCAATAATATTCTGGTTCTTCGCCTGAACAACCATTGAGATGGTGAGATTTCATCTTTTTGTTCCGAAGTTCAAGTAATGCTAGATATACATCTGAATTCTCTTCTTCAGCAAACTTCAGCATGTTTTTTACTGTTTTTACAGCATTCTCTACCTTTCCATTTGACAGTGGATACCCTGGCAAGCTTGTAATGTGTTCAAAGCCCCATTTTTCTGAAAATCTTTGGAACTCTTTTCCACTAAATGTTGGACTATAATCAGATACTACTCTTTCTGGAATGCCATGATGTGCAAAATGTGCTTTCATCTTGTAAATCGCCTCTTCTCCTGTTTTGTCTTTGAGCCTGTCAATTTCGAAAAAATCTGAATAGTAGTCAACAACAACTATATAGTGATTTTCTTTGCCCTCCATAAGGTCAACAGCTACATACTGCCATGGTAAGTCTGAAATAGGATGACTTATTCATGGTTCTTTTGTTTGACATTTCTGGTATGACAAACATGGCTCACATCTTTCAAGATGCTTTTCTAGGTCTCTTACTAACCCTGGCCACTAAATTGTCTGTCTTGCCCTTCTAAGGCACCCTTGCAAGCCTGTGTGGCTCTTATGAAGCAGTTCAGTTATTCTCTCTCTCAAGCCTTTTGGAACAACAATCCATTTTGAAGACTAATTCATTCTGTATGGACAGCTCTTCTCTAAACAGAAAATATAACCGCAAACTTTCTTCAACTTTTTCCTCTATTCTGGCCATCCTGACGAATAATTTTCTTTAGTCTGTAATTCAAAATCTTGCTGTGTCGCAACTTATAATTCTTGTAGCATTGCGTCAGAAAGAGAGGGAACAATCAAACTGATTTGAATAATTTGGCAAAAGAAAACTGCCTTTTAACTGAAACAAAAAAATAACTGATTTCTGGGTTGAGGGAGATATTTTTAAGGAGCCATGATTGTGGGAGTAGGAAAAACAATCAATTTAGTATTTATAGCTAGCTGAATCTCTTAAATAATATCTGTCTTCTTTTTTACCTGTAAGAAAATAGTAATTTGATGTTTCTTTACAGGAGGGAATAGTACATTATAAGTTTATCTTTTCTATTGTTACAGTAAGTTTACAAAATATATAACTTTTGCACATTGGAGTTGGGCCTATTTGAAGAAAGAAAAGGGTAATACTAACTGGAAAGTCTGAAATAGTTTGAATCTAGATATTACATTTGACTTAGTACAAAACAGTATTCAGCAAATTTTGATAGCTGATGTTCATACAACAAATATACAACATCATATCAAAATGACAGTGCAGCATAATGAATTTGAATAACTAGCATTTTTTCTCCCTGCAGGCTTGCCATGCATTCCAAATGGTCAAGTGTTTCTCAATGTCAACTATCCTGGGGCAGAGGATCACATTCAGCGAAATTTTCAGATACTGGTTGCCTGGATTTTTATTTTCCTTCTCTTAGCTATGTTGACTTTTCGAATTCGTGGCCTCCGTGTTCTACAATAAGACATACTACAGTTAAATTGACTGGCACATACATAAAACAGACTAGTGCCTGATATCATGATCAGATCAGTTTGTCATTGATGCAGTTATTACCAGAAAATAATACTTGTCCACTGATATTACGATTAGTACTAAGCACCGATTAGTTATAGTTATATATTAGTTGGAATCACTAGCTACATTTAGATAACTGTCATCATTAGTACTTAGCACTGATTAGTTATAGTTATATATTAGTTGGAATCACTAGCTACATTTAGATAACTGTCATCATTAGTACTATTCACTGATTAGTTATAGTTACATGTTAGCTGGAATCACTAGCTAAAATTAGATCACTTGTCATCATTAGTACTATTCACTATTAGTATAGAGACATGTCATCTGAAATCACTTCCTACAATTTGGTCACATTTCTAAATGTAGTTGGTAAAATTAGATGAAAATATTATAAACCTATTTCTGAAAGACCACTTGAAATGGAATCTGTATGTATGTTACCCTTAATGCCTGGCATTGCTAAACTCTACCAAAAAACTGTCTGCTTTGCATTTCATAGTCTTCTTGGAAATACTACACAGTATCGTCTCTGCTCTCTGAAGAAAATTTTCTCATTTCATCTTTGTATTCCACTTTGAATATTTTTAGTTTATCCATTGTTTGTGCAGCATATGCACTGCAATGTTTAACCATGTTTTATTTCTCAAACTACACATTTACTGCAAGACATGTTGGATGTCACATGCACTGCAATGTTTAACCATGTTTTATTTCTCAAACTACACATTTACTGCAAGACAATATGTTGGATGTCACATGTTATGTTGCTATGTTGAGAAGTTGCAGTCTTGATTCAAAGAGTGGGAATTACTCATTTCATATGGATTTATTCTTATCTGTGGCTGACCTAGATTCCATTTCACTTGGTCTTTAAGTAAAATAGTCTAGCGTTTATGCATATGTATAATTGGTGCAAATGAGTGTTGGTTTGATATAATGTCAGTTTGAAACATAGCAAAATGAAAGTGTATTATTGTTACCCTTTAATGTTCAGAAATTTAGACAAACAACCCAGCTGTATGCATTAACTGGATCTTTGTGCTTGGTTAGTGTATCTTTCACTCAATTGATAGTTCCAAACTGCCACCAGCAAGCATCCAGTTTTGTTTAGAAATGGAATCTAAGCAACATATAAATGCAGATTCATGATATAATTCATTAATCTTTTCTTATATTCTATTGAAAATGATGTGAAATGCTGTTCCTGGTCTTACAGTTTTACAGCATTTAAAATGTACTAAAGATGTTAGATAAAGGCAGTCAATAAATGACATATTCAAGTACAATTAAACAAATAAATTTTACAAAATTTTAAAATGTTATTACATATTCATCTGTGATCATAGATATAATTGTACTAAAAAAAATAAATCATTATTATATTATGCTTGCACAGATCTTGTTTGGGATTGTTCACTTTCAAATCTTATTTGTGATAAAAGTAAAATTGTTAGTTTTAATGTTCTTTGAGACTGAATTTTTTACTTTTTTAAAGAATTAATGGATGATGAGAGAAAGATTAATTCAGTACTTTAAAAACATATTATAAATATACGTAGTTGCATATATAGCACACAAGTAAAGTATGTCTATCTAGCTATTATGCCAAAAGCTTGTATTTTGTATGCCCTTGTTAATTAAATTTATGTGGAGTAATATATCTTTTATATTTTTCATATAACTTTGATACAATATTCTGTATATTCCCTATGTAAAAACTTAAATCTTGTTGAAGACTTTAAAATAGTTTCATGATCAGCTGTGATAAAAATAAGTTTTTGCTTCAGTCTCATATTTTTAAAATAATGAGCAAGCAACATTTCCATATTTCATGTCTTGTATCTAAGACTTTTTGTGAATTTATATTTTTTAATGGTTTTTGACATATCAGTCAAAAAAGGAGAGAACACTAACTTATTATTACAAATAAAATTATTCTCATGGTTGATATATTATTCATATGTACTATTATTATTTTGCAAGTGAACATACTGGCCAATTTAAGCATATTGCTTTATTTGGTTAAATATTTAATTTATTGTTTCAACTTGTGCATTCTATTCAATACGTATATATGGCTTAAATTTATAACATTTATGTGTAACATGTGCATAACTGCAGTATCATTTTATATACAGCATTTTGAGTTTATTACTTTTATTTATGTATCTTTTTCTGTCATACAACTAGATGAACATGGATAAGGAGGCAGGCATAAATGCACAAATTGAGCTCCTAAGAGAACCATGTATAGTATAATTCCTGTGGGAGATAAATGGCAAAGACCTTAATCAGTAGTGTATTTCTTAGCAAGTGTAATGTTCCTTAGACCATTATCTTTTAGAAAGGTTCAAGTTAGAGCTGTGAAAAATTGCAGATTGCTTAAGGGTGTCAGCTTCTCCCATGTTTTTGATTGTTTGTTGCCTTTGGTTCTTTTCATCCATCATTTTGTTGCCTATTTCCAAGTTAAGGTAAGACATTTTTTGTCTATACTTTGGTTTTACTTCACACCCTTGCTGTTTACCTATTTGCTTCAACCTTCATAACCTGATGGCTGAGAATGTATGTTTTGAATGTAGCCACTCCCAACCCTCTTGCCTAGCTTTTCATGCATTTTGTGAACACTGGGAAAAAATAGTGCATAAAATCCTAGCTGCCAATGTGGGTACTGCCAGAAAACTAGGTAGTAGGCAGCTGCATCCATGACAATCATCCACTTGTTCAAGTAGAAATGCCGAAAGAAGTAAGCAAAGAAATATAAACAAATGCAGGAAAATTAAATCTAACCCATCTAATTTTTTTTGTTCATATAGGCCTACTTTCCCAAAGGTCTCTGCACAACAGATGCCTGCAGTCAGAAAATTTATTTGTTTCCCTATTATTATCATGCTGTTTCATTAATTTTGTTGAAATTGATCAGTTGACTATTGATTCTAATTTATTGACATCATTTAGTTCAACTTATTTTGGTGCATTTCAGTTGGCAAACTTTATTACATTAAATTGAATATTGTCTGAATAGTTATTGACTACTCTTTGCTCTTTGTATGAATTTGTTTTAAATGCTCAGTTCCTTTCCTTGATTGTAAATATGTTATTCCTTTCAGACTTTTTGTATCATATAATGCACAATCACAGGAGTAGTCCTCCTTACCATGCTGTCCATCTCATTGTGCAAACCCGTTGGAAGAGAGAGTACAAACAGCTTCTCAAATTCATGGCTCCTGATGAGATTTTAATATCAGAAAAATATATTTATTAAAGATCTTATAAATCCTCTAGAGAGGCTCTCAAATGTGGGAACAATCTGTGCTTAGTAAACAGATTTCATCATATCAGACAATTGCACTGTAGTGGCTTACAGTCAGCATCAGATGGGTACCATAAACGAGATTAATGAACTTGAACACAGGATAGTCAGACCGGTCCTATTGTGGTGTATTGGTAGAAATATAGTGTTCATATGAGATTATTTTAACGACCATGTCTAAGCAGTAACAAATAGAAATTATTAATTATGAACTTGATGAATTGATTTTAATGCTGATAATACCTCCACAGCCTAGCCTAATCCCCTCTTACAGTCCCTATATTAAATCCTACCGCTTGCACTAATGGTACAGCCAGTTATTCAATATAGTGACAAGTGACGGCTCACCCCCGTCCAATTCCAATTAACAGTTGCTCCAAGAATGAATTAAATGTGGGATAAGATAACAGAAAATTTTAATAGTGAAAATAAAAGAATACATTTATTCCAAGATACAATAAGCAAATGAGAATGTTCGTTATTCACACCATCTCATATCAAGTTTATCACAACAGATTATAGATTGTGAGTGGTCATGAAGATAAACTTTTTTAATCCTCAAATTTAGATGAAAAGTCCGAATGTGTCTGTGTTGTTCACATGAAGCATCTTTGGTAGCCTCTCCATTCAGATCATGTGAGGTCCAGATCAACCCACAATGGGAGAAGTGAACCACAGAAGGAAAAAGAAGACAAGAAAAAGGCCAGCTGCACAAATACATTCCTCTTTGTAGCCAGCATAATTACACTATATTAACATTAAGGTGCATCAGAACACATGCTCATTACAATTTTGTGATTATACGTGTACAATAAAACTACTGCTAATGCCACACAATACCTCTGGAAGAAATACACATAAGCTTCATACAAACAATCACCAATAAAAATTTACAAGAATTCTTCAGCATTATAATTAATAACACATTTAAATAATTATTGTGAAGTCTATATTTATTCTTACCACTCCCTGGATCATGTGAAAGCCTCTTTTCTATCAGACACAGGTTCAACCCTTCTTGGCATGGGCAGTGTGTGTAACCAGTGGGATTTAACCAGCAGTATATATCTATCTACCTGAAGTCTAACCACTGTTTTGGGTTTGTCATAAGAGGAACTCACTATCCAAATGTGGCGGAGTAAATTTGCCATTCAATAATTCTAAATTTAAAGCACGATTATTGTTGTGAGGAACTTTGGGATGATTTTATAATAATGTATTATTCCAAATTTTTACTGGTTAAGTGTATAGTAAATCTGCAAAGTTCTGATGCAAGATATTTACTATTGGTTATATATATCAGCAGCTGTTATGCAATGCTGTCACTTATTAAAAAAAATTAGCTCGAAAACGTGTGACATCATACTAGCCCACAGATGACTCTCAACAACTGTTTACCCTAGGACAAGTTCTACACTTCAGCACCCAAAACCAGAAAACCAGAAATCCATAAAAGGAAAAAACAAAAAAATCCCTGAAAGATAAGTAATTATGGATCTTAAATATATTGCAAATTATCACATAAATAAATAAATAAATATTTAGAGCTGGATCTCTGCAAATAAGGAGAAATAGAGAGATCCCAAGTTATTTCTAATAACTGGTAGTTTAGGGATATTTTTTTTTAGTATACTTCTGTCGTAACAACAGCTATATTTGACAGGTAATAAATTTTAATAAATGTTGGTCGATTCTTAAGAATATCTTAATAAATGATTGTAGCCCTTTATAGAAATCTTTATAAATGCAATCTAAAGCCGAACAGCTTTATGCATTTGTTATCATAATGATCTACATAATGATACTAGTTGTAATTATTTTAAATTCAGCTCATTATAATGTTAATTTTAATTTCCAATGATGCCTTATGTACTGTTTAAGAAACAATATATCAGTCATTGTCCAATATTTGCACAAATTAAAAAACAAACAATGATATATGCAAATGCATCAATACATTTTTTATTATTATTATAAACACAATACAAATATCTATATCTTGTAAATAAATAACATGTATTTATTCATTTTCTTTGTTGCAATATCAAATGCTTTGAATAAACATTTAAAATCAGTTTCTTGGTGAGTGATTGTAATTTATTTGTTCGAACAATCTATATACACTGTGAAATTATGCTTCTGACAAGTTCATGTAATAAAGTAATTGAAATTGTTGTTAAAGCATCCAAGTCTGTTAAAGTTTAGTTTGCAAATTTAGGTTAATTCCATTCCATCTGTCATCCATTCATCTTTATTTTATATCAGACAATATGGTAAAAAATTTGTAGGTTTCACAAAGCACTCTATGTAACGTCAAAAATAATCATAAACACAAACTTGAATGTTGTTTTAATTTAAAAAATTCAACATGCATAACAAATCTACCAGGTTTCGAAAACTGTCTGATATAAATTAGTGTATTGATATTTCCTGTATATAACTATGTTCAAAATATCACAGAAGAATATTACAGAACCCATTTCACCTCAACACTGATAACTTCTAGATAAGTTAATTAAACAAAAGTAAACTCAGTTTATTCCTGCTATTTAGCAGTAAAAGCAAGGAAATTAAATACTGTACTAAATATAGAAAGTAAAGAAACAACAACAACAAAAAACCCTTCAATTAATTTGAACTGTTTTAACACAACTTCATTAAAAAAAAACCTAAACAAATACTTACAAGTATATCATTCAGGTAAATATCTCCCATCATTCAATCTAGCATAGCACAAATAACTCAGCTGCAATACCTAACTGAAATTAGGAGATATCATAATTATGTACCCTGCTTTGTAAATTTAAAGCAAATGAACATCTGAGATAATATGACTTATGTGTTACAGTTTATTTAAATTCTGAGTTTCAATAAATAATAAAGTGCATACAAGTAAATATTTAAGCTATGACTTATTGCTTGGATGAAATAAGCGACTATTGTGATTTTACCCCAAAATTTTCAATTCAAGCTTGTATTATAGGTCAGAAAAGGTGTAAAATTAACATTTTTTCCCACTGCCAGTTTTTCCCAGTGCTACTATTTATCATGAAAGAAAAGTTTATCACTTTAACAAAACTGCTTTAGAAATTTGTCTTCATTGTATGTATGGCTTCTTTTAATTACTTTAGTACCTAGAGGTAATACTTGATCTGTAAGACTGGATGAGATTTCAGTCAAATTTTGAAAGACAATCACATAAAAGTACTTTAAATTAAAATAAACAACACATTCTAAACAGTATTTCTGGTTAATCTGATTAATTCCTCAAGGAACCAAGTTAAGAATTATCAAGCACTTAAAATTAAATGGTTTCTATTTTAACTTGCAACAGAATCTACTTTGTGGTCTGTAGCAGATGGATACATTTTGACAATTACCTTTTTTCAGAAACTTACATCTGTAACATTCAAGATAAAGTGACAAGATCAAAAATGCACATTTGCGCACACACATTAATAGATAAGATTGTTATGAAGCCTGCAGTGGTGTGACCAGTTTGAACAATGGTGTGGCTGACATCCACAAATACAATTCATATACAGTTATCTTTAAAAGCTGCCACTTTTCTACAATGTAGATCTTAATGAAGTAATTAAAACATCCTTTGCTATGACGTCGTTTTTCTTCTGCCACAGCTCTTATACAACATTTTGACATGTTGATAAAAGAAGTGGCACTGGCACGCGTATGCAATGAAGTCTCAATACCACGTAGTACATCATTTGTTTTGAGAATGAGTAATAGCTGTCTTGGCACGCGATTCAAGATTTCAGAAATTTCAAATAAGTAGTTGCCAACATTAATCTTGATTTGTGTTCCCTGCAATAAATTGTGTAGAATAATAATGATTTAATTCAATTTCAAATAAAAACTGAAAATAGTTTTCTTTAAATTGCACAAAACTGTTCTCAGGTGTAAACATACTGCACTACAACAGTTACTCGAATAAGATAAATGTAGGAAGATAAGTAACAACAGTTACTCAAATAAGATAAATGTAGGAAGATAAGTAACAACAGTTACTTGGTAATTAGCAATGGTAGATATTTAAACAGGCTTGAAACAAAATATAACTCACGCACAAACATAATGATCAAGCACATAACCTAAAAAAGTTGATATTCAAACTGACACCAGCAAATAAGCTTTATTCTAAAAATGCATACTACAGATAGCAATGTTACAACAACAGGAACATATAAACATACGTAGAACAAACTGAGTGAATTGTTCTCAGTTGTACATGTATTTATTAATATTACTATACCACTTTGAAATTAGTACAGTCATATAAGATAACACATTATCTAGTATCCTATCGTACTACAGTAAAAGCACACTTATCCTTTCATATGTATGTCAACTATTAATAGTTATATATTAATCTGAGAGAAATTACATATAATGTCTACTTGATTATTTAGTAAATATCTTAATTTTTATTTCTGAATATAGTAAATATCTTAATTTTTATATATTTCTGTTTTTGAATACCCTTAGTAACAAAAGTAATTATATGACTGCAGAGAATTTACTCTTTGCTGATAATAATTTATTAATTAAAAATATACAAAATGTTTTATTACCTTTGAGAAAATGAGTGGATTTCAAAAAATAAACTACTATGTGGCTTACCTCAGTTTCAGTAAATTCATGTTTACTGATTCCTTTTTCTAGTGCTTTCCATGACCGAGCTGTCAGCATGCATGCAAAGAGGCCAAATAAATTACCAACATTCATAGCCTCTGCATAACGTTTCATGCCTTCCACATCAGCATTTATCATTGACAGCCACATCTTGCTATAGTTAACGCGAAAATCATCTGTTAAAGTCTGGAGAAAAGAAAGTCAATTGGTTTTTAGCCTGTTGTTTATTTTATACAAAATATATGTGTTTGTGTGTCTGTGTGATTTGCAAATGTGTATGTGACTAATCATGTTTGTATGCCATAATATTCATTGGTGTTGATGTTCTTATGCAGTTATCTCTAGGTGTATAACACGCATGCATGCACATGTACAAATGCATACAAATGCATAAATATACATGAACAAATACTCTCTCACTCACACACATGTAGGTATGTGTGCACAAGCATGGACATGCACCTAGTTAGTAAGCACACTATCCATATCTATTTCTTATGATTGTAAATTTGTATATCTTGCTTGTATGTGGAAAGTACATGGATTGAATAAAGTTGATAATTATTCACCTGTTTTATCCAGCAGATTTACAAGACAATGTGTGTTTTGGCATACAGTATTTTTTACCTTGGCTTGTGTCAATTGTGCCACACACAAACACATTACACACATATATTTGGTATCAAAATAAAGATAATTAAATGCTGTATCTACTGCTAGGAAGTTTGGCTTGGTTTATTCTGTACACATTTTACAAACGAATTTTAAACAAAAGTTGGCAAGTAATCTGCAATTTTCTTCATTAAAAAATGGTCAAAAGTACACCAATACTAGGCTTGAACGTGGAACGTCAAGGTTAGAAGTGAAAGTAGCATCTTTGCAACATGTAAATACTGACAGCCTAATCTTCCTTATAATTAAAATAATTTCAGCTTTCTTACTTTTTCTGAAATAAACTATATTTGCACTAAATTTAAACTGTTGAGATTTTAAGTAGGCCTAATTATTTAAACAGAGAAGTCAAACTATGAAACATCAGCGTAGAACAATAGAAGTAGCATCTTTGCAATATATATATTGATAGACTCCCTTGATTTTTGTAGTGACCTAATTCAACATCGATTTATGAATGAACCAAGTGACATCCAATACCTATAAAATTAAAATGAAATATTAACACTTCCAAGTTTGTAATTCATCTATCTTATCTTCATAAAACTTACTATATTTCCTATATTTCAAGTCGAATGCGACATGATGTGACAGACCCACTAATTTCGAAAGAAAAAACTGCTAAAAAATAAATCATACTAAGCTATTACATAATATAACTATAACCCCTTTAAAGAATAGCAACTAAAGTACTTATCTAAAGCAATAATGCAGTATTAAATTTAGTGTAAACTTCATGATTTCACTTTGGAATGAAGTGCGTTCGTTACAATGTTGGAAGCCATTGTTGTAAGACCGATCGTATTTAGTTCGCTACGTTTGATTGGATTGCGAGTGTCTCACAGATCATGAATACATTAACCCCATACCTCATTCAAAAGGGTTTGGAAAGACCTTTCATTCAAGCCTAGTACTTGTGTACTTTTGACCATTTTTTTACGACGAAAATTGCTGATTTCTTGCCGAAGTTCGTTTTAAAACTAATTTTTAAAATGTATACTGGAAAAAACCACACCAGGAAATAGCCAATCAACGCTGCATTTAATTATCTTCATTTTGATACCAAATTTATGTGTGTAGTGTGTTTGTGAGATTTCTGCCAAGGTAAGAAACGAGGTATATCAAAACGCGCATTCTGTTAAGTCACGTAAATCAGCAGGACAAAACTCGACACGGGTGAAAAATTAGTCAACTTTATTCAATCAGCGTAGTTTCCACATACAAATTGACAATCATATGAAAATAGAAACATTAAGCTTGATTTTGAATGTTTGTTTAGTTAAACAATGCTTTGGTTGTTGAGAAATCAGTGAATGAAAAAGTAACGAAAATGTGCACTTTTACAAAAGTATAGTGGCTGGCGGGCGACTGTGCCGCTACCTAGTATATGTATACCTGATAGAGTCCATGATCCAAGAGAACAAGTTGTGTGCCCTTGGAAGTGTGATTAACAAGAACATTTCCTGGGTGTGGATCACAGTGAACATAACCATGGACAAAAATCATCTCACTGTATAATTGACCCAGCTTCTGAGACACCTGCTCTGAAAAATCATGTGGAGAAAGTCTTTTATCAGATTTTTTATGTTGTGTGTTTTACGCTATTATATTATTATTTTAATCATATTTCAGTAATTCATGAATAAACATAATGGATAGCTACAGCAATCCAACAAGGGTTCTATTCTTGAAAACCTTCAGGACTAATAAACTGAAAACCTTATGGCAAAGATATGGTCAGTAGAACTAAATAATGATTCAAACTATTACAATCCTTCAAATACTAAAACAATTCAATGATGAAATAAACAAGTAAAGCAATAATGATAAAGAACAGCAAAAAAGAAAAAATTATAAAGAATCACACACAAACATACAAGTGCACATACACACTGAATAAAATATTAAATTTCCTTTTTCTTATAATTTTTCTTTTACTTTCTATTAAAACACAAATCATTAAGTAAATGCTGTATTATTATAATATATATTCCAAATGAGTTTTCTTTTAATAATATTTTATTCGTACCTGCCACTTTAAAAAATCTCAATGTAAAGTTTATTATGGCATTTTCATAGGAATGAATCACCAACCACACTTTTATCCATTAATTCATTTAAACAAAAATCAAACAGAAAACTTCATTAAAAGATACATTTCAGATTGAAATAAATATTATGCAAAACTTAAAAAGAAAAATTCAATTAAAAATTTCAGACTAACTTTACGAAATCAACAAATTAGTAATATTAACATTGATACATTAATACTGATAATACAGTTATACTGAGATGCAATGCTTATATTTTCAGTAAGCTTTTATGATCTTTTTTGTGCTTTGTTTTGTTTTGAAGCAAGTGAATGTGTACTCTTATTAGTACAAATCTGTGGCAGGACATGACCAAATAATCAATGATTGATTTGCTTTTGGTTCTATATCATTATGTACACCAGTCTAGTTCTAAATTTGGTGGAATCAGTAAACTGAAATGTTGGTTGTTACTTCACTGAGTTTATAGGTCTATTTTGTTTGTTCTGTATCTTTAATGTGTTACAGAAAAGTCAGTTCTAACTAAATATGGTATGCACTCCAGGGTAAATGACACATAAATAACAATTAAACAAATAACTATACCATGCGAATGCAAAAGAAAGCTTGGCCCATACCACAATTGCAATTTTAATAGTTATTTTTTAAATTCTAAGTTTTAATATTTAATAAATTATAATAGTTATTAGAGCCATCTCCATTTCTTTTAGTAGAAAACCATTCTCTCATCCATGCTTGCCTTCAGAACTTCTACAATTGATATGTGCCATGGATTTCATTCCACAACTAATCTTATTCTCTTTATCCCAGTCTCATGTGCATGAAGTACTAAATAGTAAATGCTTCTTCTCTGCTTGCAGCCACTCTTTGAAAGCAATTTTCCTTTCTATAATCTTAAAATATTTCAATATTAGAAAGGGTTTAGGAGTATGTATTCCCTTTGCTTTCAAGTAAAACAAAGCACAATGAAACATATGAATGAAGATTGATGAAATGTTTCCTTGAAATGAAGCAACAAAATCTTGTTAATGGGAAGTAACTCTCATTTATATTCATTCAAAAACCTGTGGTTCATGTAGGAGGAAATGAAAGGTTCTTTAAAAAAAAAAAAAATTGTGATTTTATCCACCATTTTTTGCAATGTGAAAGAACCATTGTATATTTTAGACTAATTACAGAAAAAAGAAATATATAACAAATTGGGAGACAAAAATTTATGAGAGTTGGCAGGTGTGTATATTATGAAATGTTAGCATTTTATTTGGTACTTACTGAAACACTAAATTCTTGATTTACACATGCATAAATTAAATTAAAATTTCAGAGATTTAGCTTTGCTGACATACTTTTATTGTAATTTTACTTATTTAATGTTTTAAAAAAATTACTCTCAAATACAAATTTCCATTTTTATATGTATTCCATATATGAGCACACCCCATTTTAGTTGGAAAATTAAAGTGTTCTTTTATAAAGAAATAAATGAAAAAGAAATAAAATTTTTGAAAGTGTGCTGAATTTTCTTCCAAACAAATATTTTAAATTTTATATGACAAATAAATAAAATGTTTGTGATATTTAGTATTATTATCTGCGTTGTGTACATCCAAATATTGTGCACTGTTGTAAACTTGTGATTTTAACCTGGTCATCAGTCAACAGGCCTAATACAAAACAATGTATGTCAAGAAAGTTATAAAGAAATGAGAAAACACACCTCATCCACTGATATACCATGCTGTTTCATATACTGGAGATCATCAACTTTTCCTCCCTCACAGAATTCCATGGTAAGCACCCTTGGTGAAGACATATCCCAATAGATTGTGGGTACCTAGATAAATCAACATGTTTGTATGCAAACTTCTACTAACAATATCTAAAATCAATACATCTTTACAATTTTTGTGGTATTTAATTATATTTAACGTTGACATTTACTTATATTAAACTTTCAGCCAGTCTTTTCTGTTTGTTTTGAGAGTGTTTGGAGCAGAATGTGGGGTTTTCCTCTTTTGCCATAACTTGCATAAGTTGGTCTCTTTTGCCATAAGTTGGTTAATTTTCAAATCAAACAATTTATTATGCATACTTTTTTAGGAAATTAAAAAACATTGAGATTACATCCTCAAAAAAAATTACGTAACAAACAACATTAAATAGACTAAATGTGAATAAAAAAGCACATAATTCATTAAAGCTGGGTGAATGTAAACAGCATTAAAGAGAACAGCTACAAACATATCTTTTCACAAGCACTTGAATAGAACTAATCTCACTGCACTCTCAGTACATCCAATCACCATTCTTAAAGTATGAAATAGAAAATTTATTTACCACACTCACAGGAAACTGATATATTCTAGTGAGTAATATTTATTCACTTTATTTACAGAAAGCTGAGCAAGTTAATGAATGAGTAATACTGTATTCACCATACTCACTGGATGATGAATAAATGAGGGTGATATCCTATTCACCATTCTCACTGAAAGCCAATGTAAAGTGGAAATTGATCATCTCTTCGAAACTTGGCAACACTGAAGATAATTCATGTCTGTGCATTCTGATGTGTCATCACAAAAATGTGATTTGAGAAATTTTTTCTTGCTAACAAAATTACTCAATTAATGGTGTGTTGTGTATATTTCAGCCAAAGACAAACTTATTCTACACCACACTGCTGCATACATTAAAAAAACACTAGTAAAAATGAAGTTATAATTCAGAAATCAATATTCATAGAAAGAGTCATTGGAAGCATCTTCATTAAGTATTTACCATCATTTTACATGCTTGTGCATTTGAACTACAAAAACTTCATTTTAAAACACCTTTACTATTAATTTAAATGCTTGTGTATGTGGTTGATTTTCTTTTTTTTTTAAAACTAGTAAAAATAAAATTGAATCAATAATCATTTATTTAATTTGAAATCAATCTTCATAGATGATAAAAATATTATTTTAATTAAATTATTTATCAAAATTATTTTATTAAAAATTTAGAGTGTTTTTTTTTTTTAATCAGTCAAGATATCTTTAGTATGTCTGTTAATCTCCTTGGAGATATACATATATAATTTAATGCTAGATTCATTAAAGAAATATTATAATATTAAAAATAAAATTATAATACAGAATGAATGGTTTAAATGTTAAAGGTACATAGTGTAAAATTTAGTCAACCACTTTAAAAATAAAAAAAAAACACATGCCGGATGTTTTTCTTCATATGTGAGTATAGGTGCAAATGGAAATGTTAGTCATGAATGTGCACAGGAATAAAACCCTGACCTCAGGTTGATAGTAATGCTTGGGGAATTTAACAATAGGAAATGGAAGCCACTTAGATGTTGGCAAATTAAACAGTGTAAGCTAAAGGGCAGGGTAAGTCTAGCCCAAGTACGAATACTTCACTTATGAATGGAAGGTGAAAATCAGCTCATTAATACTGAGTGCCCAAGGACAAAATATGATGTATGTCATGTGATGGGAACTGAAATTAGAAAGAATTCATAATTCTAGAAAGAATTATGAATAACTTTTTCTAAAACCATCCTGGACAAGAGGTTCAGCAGAGTACAGTCCAATTGCTAGCATTGTAAACTTAGTATGTGAGTATATTTGGAGTTGTACTGACATATGAAAAAAAGAGAGCGAATGATTAGGATGGATTCAAAATTGTCACAAGAATACAGTGTTTTTCCCCAAACTCTTTCATTTTGCAGGAAGTAAAGGTATAAATATTTGCTGAATTTATTGTATGAAAGAATTGATTTATATTGGAACAATGTTTATTCTAATTTATAATTCTTGTCAGAGTAGCAGCAAAAAGTGTAACCCAGGGAATTACTCTTGTGGACACATTCACAATCAGATAATCTTTATAAGGTATTTAATACTGCATTTATGGATTGGCAGGGTTCTTTTTTTTCCTGTTGGTTTTCCTCTTGGTGTGGTTCCAAATTGGTTATCAGTTTCTTCATGGTATCGTCTATTGATGATCTCACATAGTCTTTATTCAAGTCAGCATGGTGTGAGTATATCAACATAACGAGAACAGATGATATTTTGAAGGTCATGTGATGTCTGCAATACCTTGGCAGTGCAATGCTAGCAGTGCTAATGCAAGATAAGTTTCCTGTTTGTTAGTGTTGGAAGTATGATACTTCACAGAACTTTTCTGAGACAAATAGTGTACTAATGAACATTCACATTTGAAATTAACTATATAGTAAAAGGGGAAAGTGCCCCTTGAGATAAACACTAAAACAGTATATTGATGAACATTCATACCTGAAATTACATGTATAGTAAAAGGGGAAGTGAACATTCACATTCAAAATAAGGGGAAAGTGTCCTTCAAGATAAATAGTGATTGATGAACATTCACATCTGAAATTAACTGTATAGTAAAAGGGGAAAGTATCCCTCGAGCCAAATAGTGATTGATGAACATTCACATCTGAAATTAACTGTATAGTAAAAGGGGAAGTGAACATTTGCATTCAAAATTAACTCTATAGTAAAAGGGGAAAGTGTCCTTCAAAGTAAATGATGAATGTTCGCATTCAAAACTAACTCTATAGTAAAAGGGGAAAGTGTCCTTCAAGATAAATAGTAAATGATGAATGTTCACATTCAAAATTAACTGTTTAGTAAAAGGGGAAAGGGTCCCTTGATAAACAGTGAATAATTTAATTTAGTAATTGGATACATAGGGAACAGATTAGTCTGCTTGCTACTTAGCTAATCTTCTGGGACAGCTTAGGATTGATTATTGAAATTGTTGCATTTTGACTGACCTTTTATTATTTCTTTTATAAATCTTTTTGTTAATTTTTCATTCACTTTTTGTCTAATTTTTAATCATCTTCAATTTAGGTAAAATCCATATTGCATTGTATGTATCATCTTTGTCATCTGTTGCTGAGCGACCCTTCCACTTGGGGATATGAGTTATCGGATGTCACAACTGTAGTCTGAGGTGACTTTGTAATAATGAATCATATCAACATTAGCATTTAGTTATGGTACAAAACATCTACAAGTGCTGAGCAGAGTATGGGACACTGGTTCTATATGCACATCTGTAACTTTTATGCTGATATGCGAGTGCAATGATGTCAATTCGACTCACGCCTCCACTCAGTTTTTAAACAGAGAAATAGATTTTATACAATAGGTATATAAATAGATGTAGAGATGGAGAGAGAAGAAGACATAATTATGAGACTATCACTACAAGTTATGATAAAGTACAAACAAAGAATTTACATTTCATTAACAGATACACATGACTGAACAATTAATAAAAATAGTAAAAGAAAATTGAACAATCTTTAAAGAATCAGCAGATTACACTATACACTATTACACTAGTTTCTCATTATACAGTGATTTTTGGATTAAAAAGTCTGATTAAGTCCAAGCCGCATTGCAGTCACTGTCACAATGAGAACTTGACTTCATAGATTTGTAGATTTCAGAATAAGATAGAAAATGAACCATGAAGGAGACAAACAGGAAAAAAAACCTCTAGCCAAGGGTCGCCTGTTCCATATACAACCCACACTAGGGAGGGACTCAATCTCAACATTCACCCAAAGAGATGTTTTGCACAAGAGTTAGGAATAGAATTTCTAATTGTTTTTATTACTCTTGAAACCACATCCATCTCTATCTATACTCACTCCTGATCCAGTCAAATTCAAATCCATGACTTTCTCGCACTTTGCAACCTACATTCTGTCAGCACACATGCGACCTAAATAAAAAAAAGTTTGCAATTATGTCAGCATGAGTAGTGTCTAACACCTAACTACTAATGCCAAAACCAAGATTCCAGATCTAATGTTTAAGCCGATGTGCTATTGCTTAGAGGTCAGGGTTCCAGTAAAAGTAAATATGTACAGCAGTTTCTAAGCAGATTTCTTGTACTGAAACACTCCCACACAAATGTAGAGAGAACTTTAACTCCTTCTTGGTCCACTTCTGGTGTGAGAGCACACTCTACATTCCATACCTGCACTGTTATATTATTATTACTGTTGTTCTACTTCACCCTAAATCAAACCATCATCAGTCAGCAACCCAGCCTGGGATGATATCTTTTGCAAGACTACATCTGCTCTAGAAGGTTTTTTCCCAGTGAGACAGCACATTGATCTGTGATTGTATTCTTGTCTAAGCTGTAGGGTGCAAGTGAAGTAAATGTGACATGATTGTATTCTTGTCAAAGCTGTAGGGTGCAAATGAAGTAAATGTGACATGTGATTGTATTCTTGTCTAAGCTGTAGGGTGCAGGTGAAATAAATGTGACATGTGATTGTATTCTTGTCTAAGCTGTAGGGTGCAAGTGAAATAAATGTGACATATGATAGTGACATCTATTGTCATATTCACCCACATGTTTCAGTGTGTATGAGTGCATGCATGCATGTGTGTTGCTTTGTTAATTTTTAAAATACAGTTTTACCTTTAGAAAATGCAAATGTTCTAGCATATGAGCGACATGTTCACAGTTGTGACCTTCATTAACAAAATCCAGTTCAACAGGAAGGTTTCTTTTGGTTTCTTCAGCTAGCCAAACATAATGAAAGCCTGGAAACAACCAAGCTATTCCTTGTACCAAAATCTAAACAGAAAACAAAATGTTTAGAAAAAGAACATAAATGGGACTATGCAAAGAAGCAGTCTAAATGCACAAATAGATATCAACTTTTAAAAACTGATATACAGCAGTACTGTGATATTTAAAATTAGAAAAAAATTAGAAATAGATTTCAACAACAATAAAACATTTACATTCAGTGAGTGGTTTGCTCGTTATGCTTGAGCAACACATACTAATGGTAAAACCCTCGAAAGTCCGTGCCAGCTTTAGAGAAACAGAATTTTTAGGTCATATTGTGAAAAAAGGGCAGATCAGCCCAAATTTAGATTTAACTGCTGCCATATGCAATATGATTGTACCATTACAAAAAAGCAGGTCAGGGCAGTCTTGGGTTTAAGAGGCTACATTAGTAACTTTGTCCCCCAATTTAGTATGCTTATGAAACTATTGACTGATGTAACAGGTAATAAAGAACCCACTAAGGTACGTTGGACTGACGCGTGTAACACTGCTTTTGAAAAGGTAAAAGAAATCCTAACCTGTAAACCTGTTCTGCAATTACCTAATTTGACAAGGGTTTCATAGTGAGAACTGAGGCCTTGGTGCTGTACTCTTATAGCAAACAGAAGACAAATACCTTCCGATAGCACACACATCGAAGAAATTGCTAGATCACGAAACTCGCTATTCTACCATTGAGAAAGAATGCCTAGCTATCAAATGGGCGCTAAAGAAGTTTGATGCCTACTTGTATTCAAAACCATTTATTTTACAGTGCGATCATAAGACTTTGACTTACTTGTGAAGTAGCACATATGACAACACCAGGCTTACTAGATGGACTCTGTTACTTCAAGAGTATAAATTTATCATTGAACATATCCCAAGTAAAGAAAATATGGGAGCAGATGTGCTGTCGAAACACCCAATTACCAATCTGTAAAGAAATTTTGAAAATATACTCAGTTCTTGATTATTGTATTTATAAATGCTTTGTGAAAAAAATTTTTTTTGGTCTCATTGTTGATTTTGACTTAAATTCTAAAGTTTCAATCAAGAAAAAGGAGGGACATTTCACAGAATAGGGTAGTGGACTCACCAATTTTTAAAAAATTAAATTTAACCAAGCATTATCTTTTTCACTGTCCTTATATCTATTGTCAGGCTATGGAGCTGCACAATCATCGTGTAACTTCATGTTTGTATCATGCCAGAAAGAATAAGCCTAAATGTTTTTAAATAAGTTGAGAGTGCAATTTATACACAACTAAGAAACTGTCACTACATTTATTTATAGTTAGATGAAGGCCATGATTGTGAGCAGTGAGATGAAAGCCATGAATGTGAACAGTGAGATAAAAGAATTTGTTGTTCTCAGTCAGTCTCAATTTTCCCATGTGCCTGTCATAGTGTCAGCAACTTGCCACATTGTACATTTAGTACATTGTATTTAAAGATTTATATTGTTTTTAATACATCATGGTCTCTAAATGCAAGCCAATTATGTGTACTTCATTTGATATTCAAGAAACAGAAACACTTGAATGTTTTAATTTCAAAATATGATCTCTTTACAGAATGAAGCCACAAAACCACACAAAGTATATGGACAATTTGAGACCACACCAAGAAATGTTTAAACAATCAGGAGGCTGTTACTGATCACCATGCTTTTTCAAGAGGAAACAATGCTAACAGATTAGCCAAGTGATCATCTTCTCAAGTTTAACCAGATCCAACCAGTTTGTGTACAACTTCCTTTCCATCAAACAAATCTGGTCCATCTTCTGGACTGATATCACAGACTGATGCCCCAATAATGTTGTCAGAGGACTAATCCTCACAGGAAATACAGCACCAATATTCAACATTTCATTGTTCATCATGAGTGCTGTAATAATATTCATTGTAATTTTCATTATGAGTGATTTTCAGTTTTACATGCTGGCATAAGAATGTAAGAAAATCTAAGATATCACACCACTGTATAATCCTGACCATAAAGATGCCACACCATTGTACAATCTTGGCCATAGAGATGCTATATCACTGTACAATTCCGACCATAAAGATGCCACACCATTGTACAATCTTGACCACAGAGATGCCATATCACTGTACAATCCTGACCATAAAGATGCCACACCATTGTACAATCTTGGCCATAGAGATGCTATATCACTGTACAATCCCGACC
Source organism: Sinotaia quadrata (assembly GCA_028829895.1). Taxonomy (NCBI): domain Eukaryota; kingdom Metazoa; phylum Mollusca; class Gastropoda; order Architaenioglossa; family Viviparidae; genus Sinotaia; species Sinotaia quadrata. Next base: position 39,701,425 of record CM054177.1, on the reverse strand, counting down.
ATAAAGATGCCACACCATTGTACAATCTTGACCACAGAGATGCCATATCACTGTACAATCCTGACCATAAAGATGCCACACCAATGTACAATCTTGGCCATAGAGATGCCATATCACTGTACAATCCTGACCATAAAGATGCCACACCATTATACAATCTTGGCCATAGAGATGCCATATCACTGTACAATCCTGACCATAAAGATGCCACACCATTGTACAATCTTGGCCACAGAAATGCCATAGCACTATACAAGCCATAAACTAAGGTTCAGGAAGTCATATACTGCCATATAATCTCTAACAAATTTTACTTTGTCATGTGAAAAAAATCTACAAACTAATCTAGTAGACTGTCTGCAGAGATTGTGAAAGGCAGTGGTGAAGATTGACTTTTTGCTATTAATTAATCTGTGATGCAGAATTACTTCTTGTACCTGGTACTTTCACTAAAAGTTGGATTCTGCTGAAGGACAATGTTTGTAACATTCAGTTTGGTTGCTTTATAAATTTATGCATGGATAGTCAAACCTGATGGCATCCATTACTTTTCAGCTTTAGTGTATTCTCTTCACATTGCATAACTTGTCATTTTCACTGATGTGTTAGAAAGCACATTCTCTCTGTTACTTATACTGGTGTACTAGGAATCACATTTCTCTCTTCACCCTGCATAACTTGACATTCACATTGTTGTACTAGGAATCACACTTTTCTCTTCACATTGCACACTCCCACTTCACATTGAAATTTTTCTCTTTGCAATATATAACTTATAAGCTTGTCTGTTAACTACTGTACTAGGAAGCACACTTCTCTCTTTATACTGCATACTTTATCACACTGCAGTTCTAGGAAGCACACTTCTCTCTTTGCACTGTAAAATTACACTGCAATTTAAGCATTTTTTTTCCTATGTACTCTATAAACTTGTCACTTACATTGCTGTACTAGGGAGCACACTTCTCTCTTTATACTGCAAAACTTGTCACTTACACTAGCCTACTAGGAAGCAATTTCTCTCTTCGGACTGCATTACATGTCACTGCAGTATTAGGAAGCACATTTCTGCACTGCAATTTAACTGAAGATTGTTGGGCTGGGATTATCAAATTGAGAATGCAGACAGATTTAGTTGTTTTGCATAGTTAGTTGTGATCTAATGTCACTTATCAGCTGTTCTGTTTAAAAAGTTATGTTTGAAAATATGATCTAGTAGGGGTTAAGGGCAAGGTAACATGGCCAAGTTCTGGTCTGGTTTAAGTTCACATATGATAATAGAGGAAAATAGAATACCATGTTCAGATGTACTTTCCAGTATAATATGCAGCCATATATGTGAGTTACATGCAACAAATTGTTCTCAGTTAAATTGTGAAGAGATTGTCAGAGTGCTGATATATAGCTCATTCTCTGGATGAGTGTATGACATAGGGTGGGTCTATTTGAAATGTGTTGTCTTAAAAAATAAAGCATTGCAAATCATATGTTTATATTCTATATATTCAGAATTAATGTGAGAGGTATAGAAAATAGTTACGTGAATTTGTGTTTATTTTGTAATACAAATTCATTTTCAACTGAAAATGGCACCTCTTTTTGTGACTTGTGTACATACAACTATTTTCTTTAACTTTTGTTGTTATAAATAACCCAACAAACGTACGGTATCAAGCTTTTCTTAGAAGTGATAATACATTAAAGCAACATTCTGGATATTTTTCTTCTTGAAACGGTCAATTCTATGAAGAAATAATATTTTTAAAAGGCATTTTTGTTGTTGTCAAACTTTCTTTCCACATAATTTGGATCCAAAACTTTTATTCTTTTAACATGTCATAACTTTTTGAACTTCAACATGTCATATATAAATGCCATGTGCTATTTCAACAATTGATGTAATCAAAAATATTCCTAAGGTATTTTTTTCAGATTTAATCATTGTATTCAGAAATATTCAGCTTCAAAAAACTAATCTGTCTTCCTTTCTGCTTTAGCACATGACAAAGAAAATAATAAAAATATGAAATAATGGTGATAATATCACTAACTATATCATATATTTTTCAAAGTACCATATTGTGGAAAGATAATTCTCATGCCATTTTGTCTTTGTGTGATGAAGAAAAACAGTAACGTTGTTAGGACAGCAATAGGAAAAATGTTCGGAATCAGTGACATTTCAAAACAGCTAAGATTTCTGGTAATCTCAATATTTAACATCATAAATAGCTTATATATTTATGCACATATTTATATGGTTTCTTTTGCATTTAAAATTTCACATAATTGGTGTGTGTGTTCTAAAGCTGAGCTAGCTAGTAAGGGTAGAAAAACCTGTGAATTACATTAAAAAATATAAACATGATTAGGCTTATTATATATTAAAAAATGTTATATTTAAATACACACTTTGCTTATTACTTAATATTATCTTAGGAAAATAACTTAGCCCATTTTATATTCAGTTGAGAAAAATAGAGCTTTTTTTTAATGACAGTTGATGTTTTTTGTCACTGGGAGCTAAATAATGATGAGGCTATAGTTTTATAACCTATTTAAAATAAATAAACCATTTAAAATAAATATATATCCAGATTAAGTTAATAATTTAGGTTAATAAAGAAAATATATTTGAGGTAATAAGATAATTATATTATTTATTTAAATTTTTTTTTCCTGGTAAACACATCTCAACTTTACATTTTAAAATCTTTAACTGAAACATATGCTTTTATGTATTTCAAATTCCTATAATATCAACATTTTATAATTTTTATATTTTTTTATGCTTTAATGTGGGCATTAGGCCCTGTTGTAGACTTTAATATGTGAAATAATTAGAATCCACTTAATTATTTGTACTTCATGTCACAAAATGGTACATTCATAGAGAGAATGACCCATTTATCAGCCATTATGATAGTCAAAGTAGCTGCTGATAATCTCCTAGAAACATTGACAGAATTTAAGAAGAGCAAAAATATATTCTAGAAATAGAGAATTATTTTAAACAACAAGGTGGAGGATTGTAGAGGCAAAAGAAACTGAATGACCTTAGGAGTTGATTTAACTCGATGTAAAAGTTGAGAGAAGAGAAAATATTATTTCCGGAACACTTCTTCCTTATGTAGAATGAGGATATGATCTCATAACCACCAGGTGACAAATCTGCATTATTTTCCTTCATTTCCTGTTGCACTGAGCCAAGTCATCACAAACATGATTTATAGATAATTGATACGTGTAATTAAATTGCAGATTTCAATTAATTTTTCTGGTAATTCAACAGATGGTGCATCGAAAAATGCAATTCTTCAATGTCTGTGTGATTCACAAGTACATGTAAATGTTAAAAGATGTAATTTTATCATATTCTTGGTGCTGAGAAAATATGGGTTTTAGATCAGTAGATGATCAATAGGTTAGGAAGATAAATGAAATTCTTCACATCATTTTCTTCTTCCTGCCCTGTAAGGTCAAATGTTCTTATTCATATTTTACTGATGAAGCAAATGCATGCAACCCAAGTTTTGTTGAGCTTTTAATACACTCTTGATGGAGAGGTAAAATGGTTATTTATGACACATAGAGTAGTGAGATTATAGCAATTAACAAAACTGACAGACAGATCACAGAATGAAGGTATGGAAGGCTATAATTGGAAAATGGTGGATCTATGAAGTAAATAAATTTGACCAAAAAATATAACATCTCTTGCTTCTAAAACAAAGTTAAACATACATACAAAATAATATCAATAACATTATAAATAAAATAGCTGAAGTCAAAGATATACATAAACAAACAAAATGCACAAACTTTTCCAACAGTTGTTGCAAATGTTGCAAATCAAACAGATAAAGAAGTGTGCACTGAATAATTTATAAAGTGTTAGTCACTTCACATCATCACAAATATGTATCATATAATAGATATACCTCCATTGTTTTGATGTCGACAGATGAATGTGTCTTAACCTTAGGATGCTGCACTTTCACAGCTACAGTGCGACCATCTTTTAATACTGCTTTGTGCACTTGTGCTAAGGATGCTGCACCCAGTGGCTTAGGATCAAATGATGTAAATATGTCATTTACCTGTTAAAAACAATGATTTTACTTAGTTTAGACTTAGAGACAATAGTACTTGAATAGTGAAAATTAAATTAAAAACCTGTCTCTATAATTCTTAAAATAAAACAAACAATACTGTGCATTAATCCATAAAATGATTAATAAAAACTTAGGAAACATCTTACACTTCTGATAGTTGAAGCAAGTAGAATAAATTCACACAGATGCCATAACAAGATGTGAATAATTATATCAGTCAAACTAAATACAAGAGACGACAGATGTAGTGCTAAATACACATACACATACACATCAGATTCCAAAAAAGGGTAATATAAAATAAAAATATATTGCTAAATATTCATGTATACAACAAAAATAGTCTTAAAAATGCAAATAGCTCATTCTCTGGGCAAGTGCACACATATGGTGGGCCCATTTGAAATGTTTTCTTAAAAATAAAGCATTGAAATATCATATGTTTATATTCTATATATTCAGAATAAATGTGAGAGATACAGAAGATAGTTGCATGAATTTGTGTTTATTTATTTGTAATTATTTGTAATACAAATTTGTTTTGGACTGAAAAATGGCAAACTCTTTTTATGACATAAATATATGTGGCCATTTTCTTTAATTATCATTGTTATAAATTACAAATTTACCATATCAGAGTTTTCTTAGAAGTGATAGTTCATTAAAGCAACATAGATTTTTTTTTTTATATCTTGAAAAGATCAGTTTTATGAAGAAATAATATTTTTAAAAGGCTTGCTTTTTTCATGCTTCATTTCCACATACATCAGATTTCAAAATTTTATTTCTTTACCAATATCAACATGTCATACTTAAAAGCCATGTGCTATTTCAACAATCAATTAAATCAAAATATTCATAAGCTAATGTTTTTCAAATTTATTTGTTGTATTCATAAATATTCAGCTTTTAAAAAAGAGCAAACTAATTTGCTTTTTTTTCCATTTTAGTGCATGACAAAGAAATTAATAAATATTAAATAATGATGATAATATTTCTTACATTTTTCAAAGGTGCCATATTATGGAAGGATAACTCTCATCATTTTGTTTTGGTGTGATGAGTTTAAGTACCAAATAAGAAAAAATAACTTTCATTTCTATTAAGATCATATTGTGAAGACAGCATGGTGGGAACATTTTCTGAATCATCAATTTTTCAAAACAGATAAGATTTCTGATAATCTTATTATATTTTGATTATGCTGAATAAAATCATAAATAGCTGACATATTTATGTACATATCCATATGGTTTCTTTTGCAGTTAGAAGTTTCACATAGCTGGTATGTTATATACCTGAGCTAGTAATGGTAGAAAAACCTGTGATTACATTCAATTATATAAACATTGTGATTAGGCATATTATATATGAAAAAACGTTATGTTTAAATACATACTTTATGCATTACTTAATATTATCTTTACAGAAAAACTTAGCCCATTTTATGTTATTTTATGAAGGGTGATAATTTTGTTCACTGGAAGCTGAATAAGGTTTCCACGTGATGAAGTTATAGTTTAGGTTAATACAGAAAATATATTTGATATAATCTATATATTGCTTATTTAAAAATATTTTTTATGGTGAAACATATCTCAATCTTGTAAGTTTTCAACAGAAACGTGCTTTTCACATATTTCAAAATCCTATAGCATCAACATTTTAATATTTTTGTTTTGTTTTTGTTTTGTTTATATGTGAGCATTAGGCCCAGTTGTAGACTTTAACATATAAAATAATTAGATTTAATTCAACATTATTTTTTGCACTTCATGTCACCAAATGGTACACTTGTCAAGAGAATGAGACAAATATATAAACAACAATATAACTTTAGTGCTAAATATATTAAAAATACAACTATATAAACAATAAAAAGTTAGAGCTAAATATACAAGTACATAAACCACAATAAAAGTAAAGTGCTATACATACAAGTATATAAAACTAACAAAGTGCTATATATACAAGCATATAAATTCAATGAAAGCAAAGTGCTAAATCTACAAACACATAAAACAGTAAAATTAAAGTGATAAATAAACAATACATCACAATGAAGAGCTAATCTACAAATATACGAAACAATAAAACTAAAGTGCTAAATGCATAAAAAATGTAAAACAATGAAACTAAGACTAAATCTAGCTTCCTTCAATGTACACGCAACAAATGTATTTTAAAAACACTGATCTGTATCACCTTTTTCCCAAGATCATCTTCTATAACTCTGTACAAATCCTCTAGACTTGTCTGTGGGGCTTGATTGTGGAAGATTTTCATGGTTTGGGTGACTCATGTGGTAACAAATATTCAAGAGAACTAATGTGCTGTCCCACTTTAATAAAAACTTCTCCATTTTTTGAACACACATCTCGCAAACGCTGTGCAGATCGCTGGTGCAGCTTTGAACAGAATTCAAGCAAAATGAAATAATCTAAATGATACTTTGATAGGCATAATATATATGTTATATATGTAAAAAACATGAATAAATTAGGAACAATCAATCCTTTACACTTTGATGTATTTCTTATTGGGAGTCGGTGGTTTGAAATTTAAGAAACAACACATGTATTGTTGTAGTAGTAGCAAAATACTTATACTGTTATAGTAGTAGTAGTACAGCAGTATCTATTTTCTTTTCTTCTATCATCAATTTCTAGAACATCAAGTTACATATTCCAGCAACAACATCTTTTTATAGTTTGACTATATGAAATGCAGCTTTAGATGACTGAATGGGTTAAGCAAGATTAATTAATATGCTTAAGGAATAGTTAGCCATCTTAGCCTGTGTATGTATGTGTGAGTGTGTATGAGGGGAGTGAGGTGGGAATGATACTTGCTACAGATCTAAAATGAAAAGGGATGATAGATTTGTGCACAATTAATTTCCAATTAACTTCCATATCTATACATATAATACAAATGTTATGGATGTGGGTTTGAACAGACTTAAATAAAAAGGTACTGGACAGATTTTGTTGTATACATTCTGTTGTATACATTAATGCCCTAGAATCAAGATGCATATGTGTTCAGGCCACTCGCCGGAAGCTCTAAAACAATGACAATTTTCCATTATAAGTGCATACATGCAGGCTATAGCTAATACATTGCTGTGACATATCAGATTTAATTGATTTTACAAATAATTGGCAAGGCCCCTATAGCTCCTTAAAGGCTTAATAAAAACCTTAGAACACAATTGCAATTTGCAAAAGATAAGAAATAATAATATTCCATAATATTCAAAGTAAAATGTTACCAAAATTAAAAAAAAAATCCAGCAATGCAATCACAACAAAATACTCTCAAATTCACTCTGACAATTTTTACAGCAGGATAGACAGCTGCAGTCATGCAGAATTGTCTTATAGGTTGAAAATAGGTGACACACAGCTTTGGTCATAAGAATACAGCTTCTCAGACAGGACTGTTGGCTGGAGATTGGTGAGAGACAGCTGAAGTATTTTTTTAAACACGGCTGCAGGTTGAAGATAAGTGACAGTGAGGTCAAGGATGGGTAGAAACTAGAATGGTTAGTAATCTATTAGCATGTTTTGTAGCTTGTAGTTGTGAACCAGTACCAAACTTGGACCCAAAGTCTGGCAATGTAAACTACATACAGATGTAGGAACTGATGAATAACACACAATCCCATTTTTAGTGCTTTGCTCTTTTTATATAAATATAGCAGTATTACTATTAGTTTAATATGCACTTCATTCACTCAGTGCAAATATAATATAGAGAGCTATTATGACATCACCCAAAATTGTTGGGAAGGTTCTCTCATACTCATGCAAGAAAGACAGTGACTAATGTCATAAAATTAAAAATAACTACATGATCAATTAGGATGGGTGTATCATTTTGTGATATTCAGTGCAAAATATAATATGGCTTAATGCTCAAATAAAAATTTAAAAAATGCTGATGTTATTGGAGTATGAATTACATAACAAACATCATGTTTTAGTTCACAGAAGTAAATTTTAGATGTGTTTTACCAGATACAAATAGTGTTTAAATAAGCAATATCATTATCTCATTATAACAAATATATTTTTCTTATAAACCTAAATTATTAACTTAATATACTAGATACACTGTGTAAAATAAGTTAAAGAACTATACCTTTGTAACATGGAAACAAAGTTTGTTTCTCAGTCACAAAGAATATCAACCATCATAAAAAAGCTCTATTTTTCTCAACTAAACATAAAATGACTAGCTTATTATGATATGAACATAACATTAAGGAATAAATAAAGTGTCTATTTAAATATAAGTTTTTGAAAAAATCACAATAAATCCAATCAGGTTGCTTTAATTCTTAAAACTATAAAAGTTATTCAGTTTATTTACCTTTACTTGCTAATGTGATCTTGATGGAAATGAAAGTTATTTTTCCCATTGGGTACATAAACTCATCACCAAGAGAAAATGAAATGAGAGTTTCTTTCTGCAATATGACACCTTTGAAAAATGTACTAATAAGTAATAAGCAGTTTGTGATATTATTGTCATTATTTATTATTTTCAAATTTACGATCATCTTCATCATGTGCTCAAATGGAAAATTTATTTAATGCTTTGAAATGTAATGTCAGTCAGTCAGGCAGAGTGCATGAATGAGTTTGTGCTCATGTAAGATGACAGCACACAAATTACCATTTAGGTAGACTTTAAACTGCTTCCAGATCCTACAAAAGTCAGTCTTATCTAAACACGTAATAATTTTTAATATACATATTTTTTCTATGCACATAATAAGAAATAAAGTCTTAACCATTACTACTGACATCAAGTTAAGAATTGAAAATGAGCATAAGTGATATGTGAAATTCTCTGCCCATCTGTCACTGACATGAAGATGTGAAGTCAGGCTGATAAACCGATTTCTGGCAAAGATTTATACCAACATTGCTGATAAAAAGATCTGCAGACTAGTACAAGTAGTAGAGATCAGTCTCTGGTAACTGAGACAGGCCTATCAAAATATTGCCTGCAACATATACTTTCATCCCTGCTCTAAATGTGCACATGTATGAGCACCTTGTCGAAATACAGCATATCTATTGGTGCTACAGATGATGTCTTCCAATAACACTTCAGGAAAAAAACAAAGAAAAATAATCCAATGCTGTTGCAGTCATAACATCAAATCCATCTGGAAGCACAGTTAATAGATGAGTTAAAATCATTAACAATAATGTGTGTATGAAAATGTGCACTGTCAGTTTGAATCAACAGGTCTGAATCCTTTTCCATGTCACTGTCCTTTTTATAATATTAAAAATAATATCACTTTCATTCTCATCTGTATTCAAATCATGATCTGCCTGCATTTGAAACCATAAATGATCCTTACTTCACTGAAGAAAAATTGATGGGACTTAACACTTAACAATGCTTGACTCAGAACTGCTATGACATGTGCCTGCCATTTTCTGATTAGTATATAGTGCAAATGAGGCCATAGTGGGTAAAAACGTTTAAATTTTAAAATAAAAATTAATGCATGTTAATGTCATAAATTGATTTGAAACTGAATGAAGTTCCAATTGGCTTCAAAATCAGCCTCTATTTGGCATTATGAAAAAAATCATCTGCTTTTAATCACTGCAAAATTGCATATGTAATCAAGAGACCAACATGGATAGATGTGCTTCCATCAGGGAATGCGTTAAACAAATTTAACACCGCATATTTTTTGTGAATACAAAATACTTCAAGTCAGTGAGATGTCTGCACATGATAATATGAGCATAAAAAGACTTTTATTAAAACTGAAACCTGTCATTTAATTTCCTATACTACACTACATGTAATTACAACTGAAACTGTGAGCAATAAAACATGTGAAAATTGCAAATTTAATTTCTCATAACTAGGCTTTCATTAAACTAAAATTCTGGTTAATGAAACATAAGTGAGTCTGCCATTTTAATTTCTTATATTATACTTAGGCTCTCATTAAAACTGAAATTGTGAGTAATGAAACACTGATCATATGTGTACATTTGATTTTAATTTCTCATAGTCATAGTCATACTTTCATAGTCAGAGTCTAATTAAAATCAAAAGTCTGATTTAAAACAAAAACATACGTGTACCTGTGATTTTAATTTATTGTACATTTGTAGTTGTACCCAGGCTCATTAAAATTAAAATTCTGATTAATGAAACATAAGTGTACCCTGTGATTTTAATTTCTTGTACTCAGGCTCTCATTGATTAAAACTAAAATTCGGATTAATTAAACATAAGTGTACCTGCGATTTTAATTTCTCATATTCGAGTGAATGTTCATCCTTCCCATACAATGAAAACTTGTAATCAGCAGCTATACAGGCAGCCTAGGCAAATTAAAAATATAAAATAAAAACAATGCAAATGGTAAAGTAGCGTGCAATTTGAAAGCTGAACTAGAATAAAATCAATACTGTATGCAATAATAATTAATATTATAATAACAGAAGACTTACAAATAATTACTAATTACTTTAGTAATGATTCACAAAACTGAGGATACAATTTCAGAAACTGAAGACTTAATGGTTCAGAAAATGAGATTTTGTATATTACTATATGTTGTCCTGTACTAACTAATGATAACTTAAAAAAAAATTGATATATTGGATTTAATAAATAAAACAACCTTAAGTTAAGGCTGAGATAATGCCCTGTAATTTGTATTTTATTTTTAAAAAAATGCTAGCAAGAATACTTTTGCATAAAATTTAAAATTATGGGACCTGATGTAAAAGAGCCACTGTATTAAGTAGATACTTTTTTCTTGTTAAGCCTATAATTTATAAAATGTCTCTATAAAAGTATAATTTAGAAATGTACTATAAGTTACTTAGTTAGTATAAGTGTTTCCTGTTTATGCAGCTAGTAAACAGATATATTTTTACCTGTATACAAAACTATACCTTAAAGCTGTTTATTAAAATAAACTCATTCATACTACTGCTATATAATATAGTAATATATCATAATTCATATCATAGGAGAAATAGTAGTTGTACTTGTAGTTGTAGCCACTTCTTTGATATTTGAAATACTTTTACTGTTTTAGAAAATTATTTCATGTTAATTGTTATCCAAAATATCCTGATTGAGGATCTGAAATAGTCATTAAATATTATTACTCTTTAAATATATGGAACTAAATTTAGTAATTGGAACATATAGTCAATACAGCTGGATATCTATTTTAAGTACTTACTGCCCATGCAGCACGGCCAAAACGCATCATTCCAATTGTAGATACTTCCCAGTCATTCTTTCTTAATAGAATGGCTGCACTTGTTAATGAGACTCCAAGAATTGCTATTTTAGTAATTCTTTTCACAGGATGAGCCATATCTTTATATCACAAAGGATTTATATAAAGGTAAAAAAAACTAAAATATAATGTGCAACTAGATAGCGGGACGATAGAAATTACTACACACGTCGAGTCCATTTAAGCAGACGACGCATGATTCATGTTTCCAACTCAAACTTGGAATAACGAAATTACTGATTATATACCTTTTTATGCTGAATCATAGACATTTTAAAAAATGATATGAACCAGAAGGGATATATATATTTAATATATATATATATATATATATATATATATATATATGCACCAGTGCAAGAGTCAAAACAATAATGTAAGACACCTCTTAGGGTCAATGCCTCTAACTGCGCTATCTAGAATCTCATCAGTCGAGATTTCTTATTTCTTCTGAATGCAAAAAAAGAATGACATATGTACTTAGAAATTGTATCATTTTTAATTTACCGCACGTATGTATTACTTTATAATATTTTTTGTTTCAATATTACAATAACTTTAGAGAAAGTACTTGTAAATCTACATAATAGACGAGACCTTAACGAGAACTACATGTTCGCCATTTTTGTTTCGACGAATAAAGATCTAAAAAATTCTAAGGATAAGTTTGCTGAAGATGTCGTTATCAAGGTAAATGCTTTTAATTAAAATTTACATGCTCTTTTTTTCTGTTTTTTTTTAGGTCAGTGCAATAACAGTTTTACTTGTGGTATTTTTAAAAACTTATTTTTTTGTTTTAACTTTATGCGTACACTACATGTAGTGATGTACTGTAGTGATCTACTGCTGTAGTTATTACATTAGTAAAATAGTACTAACTACTACTAACTAATAGTAGTTACTTGTTAGCCTATTAAAAGTATTATTAATATTATTATTACTTTAGTGATATAAGAGAGTAGGGAGTAAGTTTAATCGTTTTGGGTTTTTTTGTTTTTTTTTAGAAATGAAAATCCATATTGTCAGACGTTTTGGATTAATAATAATATGCACACTAGTTTAAACAAGTTTGTATTGAATCTACATTAGCTGTAGATATAAAATTCGGCATCATATATAGTACTTATCTCTAGTCAAAATACGAAAGAAAAATAATTGGCACAGAGACTGAGAGAGTCCATAAATTATAATATACTATTACTAATAGTAATATAGTTGCCTAATTCAGCGCATTTTCAGTTTGGCACGGAGATTGTAGTGTTAGAGTAGTGCTGTTTGTAGTGTTAGTGTTAAAGAAGCTTTGCCCCTATGTTAGTATGTATCATTTCTGCAGAAGTTAATATTTGGAACAGGAGCTTGTGGGACATTTTGATATCGGAAATAATGGGGATATCATTTAACTTATCTGTGCTTAGTGTAGGCCTATATGGTTGTGACTGGCTATATACTATTATAGTTTCTTTTCTCATCTCAGAACTTTCAGTTGAGATCCAAGAGAAATATTGACACTCACTATTTCCATTAGGCCCTACGTTCCCCCAGCAACAAATGAGACCATATATCTTTGCACAGTTTCAATTTTTCTTACGTTTCTTGCTGTGAAAAGATTCCATGCTGAATACAAATTACAGTAGGCCTACTCATTATGCAGTTGGACAAATGAATAGAGATTTTAAATAGGCCTAATAAAAACTACTGAAATTACAGGTGTTAAACTTAAAGGTACACTTTAATTTTAAAAACCTATAATTGTTGATAATTAATATACTAATATTATTTAAAATTAAATACAATTTTTATAGTTACTACCTTGAGTTTTATAATGTTTTAATTTGAGTTATATTTTATAAAATATTTGCACATTTTATTTTTCTCCTACTGTCTCATAGCATTTTACCTGCACCAACACAGAAATTGCATGACAGAGATGATGAGGAAAGAGCTTACAGAGCCCAGTTACAGGTATGAAAGTTCATTGAAAAGAAAGAATAGGCCTTAGCCTAAATAATACTGTATTTTATTTTAGTGTAATCAATATTTTATTAGGATGTTCCGGCCATTTATATTTTGTTTTCACAGATGTAATTTTAGTTTTTTGTGATAGTGCTTTTTCTCAAGTCAATAACTGTATAAGTATAAAATTTTCTTTCCTTTTTAATTTTATCTATGTTGATGTAAATTTGAGTTATTTTTGATATTTTGTGTTGACAAATATATATATATATATATATATATTTGTTGTGATACTGATAGTGATAGTGCTGTTTCTCAGGTCTATAATATAAAAGTATCTGTACTTTTTCTCTATGTTGATAGAAAGTGGCATTAAATGTAAAAGAAAGCTATATATAAGCTATTTATGATGTTAATAAATTTTAATCAATTTATTGAGATATAAAAAAATCTTAGCTGTTTCCTGCCACTGCTTCTGTAACAGTGATCTTAATCAGTTAATGGAACTGAATGTTATTTTTCTTATTTGAATTGATAAAATTTATTCAGCCATGTCCAATGAAATTACTGATATATATTTCATTCATCAAAAAAGGTTTTTAATATAATATGTGTATATTAATTTTATTATGAATACAATTTAAAATTAAAAAAAATATTGCACCTAATGACAAATTTAATTCATGACAGTTTGGAAAATCTGCTATTGTTGAGTTAAAACAAAGAAATATTTTAAAATCATCTAGGGTAGTCATACATTCAGGTTTATTAAGTTAATTTCATTTGACTTTTCCAGGAATTTTATCAGTTAACAACAAAGTCAATAAGTCAAGCAAAGTTGCCAAGCCAGGATTTCTGTTACTAGTTATATATAAAAAAATTAACATAATTAAGTAGAAGAATTATATGTTTGTACATTGACAATAAATTAATATTATCCTAGTCTATAGACAATAAACCTGAAATGTATTATGTGTAGTTATTGAGTGTCAGTAGTTACATCAAGCATTTTCTGTCCTCTTGATAAGTTGATTTTTGAAAACAAAGAAAGATTTCATTGCAGCACATTTATGCTTTTAAAAAATTTCTTTGCCATATTTAAATAAAATAAAATAAATTTACATTTGTTTATCTTTTTAGAAACCACCAGCAAAATAGAAAGATTTTGTCTCTCCCCACCCCCCAACTCCATTTTCTGATTAATTTAGATGTGGATGTAGGTCAATTTCAGTTAAAATACTTACAATAAACAAATAATTTCTTTTGAAATTCTTGAAATTGTATGTATGAATTAACTCTAGCAGTCAATAAAATGCTAAAAGAAAAATCTTCCTCTAATTATATGTTCCTGCCATCATATTCATGAGGCTGAAAGTAACACTGAAAACAAAGAATTGAAAAAAGTATTATATTTATTTCATAATTCTTGCCTGCATTATATTTATAATAAATGCTGTGGGAAAGTATATAAAATTACATAAAGTATTCATACATTTAATTCAAAGGTTTGTTGGTTTCTGCACTAACCATTTTTAGACCTTCATTTCCCAAACAGTGCCCTTGTTTACATTATCACTTTATCAGCTGAAAACATTCATATACCTTTAGGCTAGCAATTTTTAATATTATATTAAAAATAAACATTTCTGCACACAGGCTATGCATACACATAATAAAGCAAAGGACACTTATAAGGACAAATATTTATGTAAGAGTATACTTCTCCAGACTTTTACTATGAATCTATCTATCTATCTATCTATATATATATATAATAAAATGTATGTACTACTTGACCTACTGACCCAAACTCACTCACACAGAGTTAAAAATTCATCATCACTTGATAGTTGATAGATATATAACTCTTCTACTAGTTTCCACACTTCGTCATCGGTATCAACTAAACTGATATCACTGTCATTTTTGTAATTTGAAGTCATAGCAGGGTAAATCACAAGCAAATGTGTAAGCACAAAATAAAATGAACACAAAGGCAAGATGGTTTACCAGTAAGGAGGCTGACCACATTAACTTCCTATAACATGAAGTTTTCCTTCAGAATAATAATTTTTGGGATACATTTCTAGTTTTAAGCATAAACCAATGATTATTTTTGTAAAATGAAGTATGACTGATAAAGTGATATCATACATGAGATTTTTTACGTTTTGTGAAGCAGTTTAATAGAGGCTATTTACAACACAGTTGAATGATTTTCAGTACTTGGTATGGACTAGAGTTAATATATTTATAAATAAAGATAATATAATTATAAACATCATTTGAAAACTTAAAATGAATAAGAAATATTGATTTTTATTGCTAAAACTCAGAATGGAACATTTCAAGAGTTTAAAATCCTGCACACTAGATTCTTGTTTTTAATGATTTCATGGTTTCATAGTAACAAAGGCCACATAAAATAAATAGATATATTTAACTAAGACTAAGAGAAGTCACTGTTTATTTTAATATCAAAATGATTAATTTAGATTAAATGTGAAAGAAATTACTTTACAAATTACAATGAATTTTGAGCAGTTTTGCCTTTTTACTACATATAAAGTGATAGTTTGGGACTGTGTATTTCATACTGGTCAGATTTAATATAATTAATATAGTTAACTTAAGGTTTGTAATTTAAGAATTAGAGTTGGAAAAATATTTTTTCTCATATTTCACCATCTCTATTGCTGTTGGTGAGGCAGCTTATTCTAATACTGTAATAGTATTCAGTATGTAACCTTCTAGTTTTAAGTTAATTTTTTTTTAATTTAAAAAAATCCAAAGTTTAGACTCTGAAATACTTTCCAAATATATTTATCAGTTTTAAAGTATTAAATACTTTAGAAGTTTGAAGCAGCATTGATTATTCTATTTTATTATTATTGCTATTAATGATGATATTTGATGTGGTTTTTTTATGCTGAATCTAAAAAATAAATAATTTAATTGAATTACTATTGTTGCAATTATAACAAAATGTTGTCTTGAACTTGAAGTGAATGTAACAAATGTAGAGATTTATAAATTTTGCAAATACACTGCATTTCTGTACATTTGTTTTGCTGATAGGTTGTGCCAGTTAAAAGTCACCGAGCTGCACCTCCATATGGTCATCGTAAGGGCTGGGTTCCAAGGACTCCAGAAGATTTTGGTGATGGTGGGGCATACCCAGAAATTTCAATTGCACAATATCCATTGGGCATGGGGTTAAAAAAAACAACTTCCAACTCTCTTGCTGTGGCGCTTGATGCCTCCGGCAAAATAAAATATGACGCCATTGCTAGGCAAGGTCATGGTAAAGATAAGGTAATGGATAATTATTGATGAGTATTTGTTGTATTCCATCAGTGTAATGTTTTCATATGCTGAATGAGCTTTGAAATAAACCCCACATAATCAATTCTTTTTGATTACAAATGTAAAAGAAGACTTCATTTTGCATCTGAATAATTGTTTTTCCTTGTTACAGGTAATTCATTCTCGTCCAGAAGATCTACTGCCAAAACCTATTGAAGATGAAGATCCAGAGTTGCAAAGACCAGATGAAGAACAGATTGCTGAAACTACTGAAAAAACACGATTGGCTCTTGAAAAGCTCGTGTCTGGAAAGATTACTGCTGCAATGCCTGTTAGGCATGCAGAGAAACAAGCTCCTGCTCAATATATCCGGTAATAAATCTACTTGTCTCTTTTCTTTTACCCCACTACATAAATGATGCTGTTGTTATGTTTGTTGATATTTAAGCAGATCCAGTGTCAAAGTGGGTAGTCTCACCCCAAAATAAAAAAATTCAGATCTAAATTAAATTGTTTCATGATGCAAGTTTTCATATTGATATCTTAATTAGTTTAATAGATATTGCAATTTAAAGTTACATGCAGCAAACAGTCATGATAGTAGGTAGTGGCACCAAAATATAAATAATAAAATCAAGCATTCAGTTTTGTTATTTTCATTTAAAACTTTTTAAAACGTGAAAAATAAAAATTGTGAAGCTATCTCAAGTGGTTCCAAAGATATGCTATTTTTAAGTTAATAAATGGCGGCAGTAAAAAAAATGGTTATTTCGATCATTTTTAGACTTGCTAAAGACTAACTAAAATCTAACATGCAGTTATGAAAGTTTGAGACTTTATTCCTTTTTACTTGCAGATAACAAAATGCAAAGTTGTAACTTTCTATATGATGAAATAACAAAATGCCATGCTGCAGAAGTTAATAAAAAAACCATCATCAGGATAGTTAGAAATAACACGATTGATGAAGTTTGACACATAATTCATTAATTGAAATATATCATTGAAACTGTTCATATATATTCAAATGTATATAAAGAATATACCCAATTTTTTCCAGGATGTTATTTTCATTAGATTCATGTACAGATTGGCATAAACTTTGTAAAATCATCAAATGACTGACAACAGCACTTTTACACATTTTGTGCACAAAACTGGCCATAACATATCATCATGAAATTTTGCAGTGTGATAAATATTACTTAGCTCATTATGTATTATGAATTAGATATACTGTGTCAAATGAACGAAGCAAGGAGAAAACATTTCAAATTAGCTCTGGAATCGTCATACAAACTCCAGACTTCCTGTAGACACCGAAACTCTCACGATTTCTTGAATGATATGAGAAGAAAAGAGCACTGGTTGATATGGACGCTTTCGGATGTTTTGCCCTTTCGATAGTAAAGACGTTTTTGGCTGCTCAGCCCATTAAAGGGTTAATAATTAGATTTAATTTGTAAAAAATGCAGAAGCGCAGGCACACAGATACACAAATAACATTGACTAACCAATATATCCAATAAAATTTGTGTAAAATCTACAAATGTACAATAAAATTAACAAAATATTACTGCAAACTGGATAGGTCTTGTTCCTGAAGCTACTGAGAGAAACAAAATTTCATTTTAGCCAGACTTTTATAGAACTAGCTATTTTTTTCAAAGTCTTTGAAAATGAATAAATTTATACCATATAACTACCATGGTGAAAGAAGTCAGTTTACAAAAAAAGTTAGTTCATACTTCTTTTTTTTTTTTTAAGCAATTTAAAAAAATTAAAAAAAAATGCTTTTTACATGTTTTGCCATTTTGCATGTCCCCTAAAGTAAAAACTGATTATCCAATGGGGCTAAATTTTTGCATACCCCATGTATCCAATGCTGACATGAAGTCTGATTATTTTCTAAGGCAAGAGCTTTTTTTAATTTTTTTTTTAGCTATAGATTCTCATTTTATTTACTTTAACATGCTCTTTAAAAATTAAATTATTATTGATTTAAAACAGAAACTATATTACTTTTTTAAAATACTTTTGTTAACTATGTAATGTATGATGCATCAGAACCAGAAACAAAAGACTAAACTTTCTATAATTTTTCATTACAACTTAGTGTACATAATTCCTTTTTATTGTGTAAAAAAAAAATTTGAATTGTAATGTTTTGAAACATCAATCCAGGTCACTGTTTTAATCAGATACAAAGACTGAATTATCGCTTTGATGTCCATAATTCATTCAAGTGATTCTCAAAAATATTTTTAATGTGGTCTGTGTCAGTCGAAGCAAAACTTAGCCCGGCATCACTCCATAAACATTTAAAAATTAAAATAATAAAATGTAGATACATGAGAGGTATAGGAACCATAGCATAAAATATACGTTTAAGGCACTTAACCAAGACACTAATTACAAGACTGACCAGCCACTCCAAGACATTAGCAGGACGTTAGAGTTATACAAGACCTGACCACCCAGGGCTAGGGCACAGGAAACGGTTAGGGATCAAAAGTCACTTGTAGCTAGCTGATAGAGAAGGGGATAGATTCACACTGAGCTATAGGCCAGAATACAGGAAGCGGTCGGGGGATCAAAGGGCCACTCTTAGATAACAGTAGAGGGAAGGGTTAGTTCCAAAGAAATACCAGGAATAATGGAAAGCCTTTATATAAGCCGGGCCGAAGCAATTCTCTTCACTGGCTCAGAACAAACCGAGTTTTAAAACACGCAGGAGCAGTCCCAGAGATTTCATCTGGTAACATTTTAGAAGTGAGAAAATTTCTAAGTCAGAAAGACTATCCCTGAGTGTACTGCACTCCAACCAGATGACGTTGGGTTCATTCGGTTTCGGAACGTGAAAGGTATGTGTGGCTAATCTTAATTTTGTAAAACTTAGTAAATATAATAATAGGATGTGTGAAGATGATTTATGTATTCTAACTAAACCTTTTCTTTCAGATTAGTGCCAATGTGCTCAGGGAAGTAGTAGCCCTGGCACCTAAATACTTTAATTCTGTAATTAGCAGTTACTTACACTGCCTTAATTACATTTCAGAACCAAACAGAAACAGTAATCAGAAGAAGAGAATCTATAAACAGTAATCAGAGGAAGAGAATCTATAAACAGTAACTAGAGAGAGAGAGTAGCTACAAAGAGTATCTACAACCAGAAGCTGAACCAAATCCGGGTCAGAGAGCAGACGACGTATATTCTGCTGGTTGTTGTTCACGCAGAGTGAAAAGGGACGGAGCCACTATTCAAGGGCCTGCCGTCGGGAACGCATGCGCGATGGGGATTCAACGCTGTGTTGACCTTTGCCCCAGCTGTTGAGCTAAGTATAGAAACATAAACATTGAGCAGAAGTGCATAATAGTGTATTGGAACTGAAATACGGAAAAAGGAACGATTTGGGGAAAGGAAAACGGACACAAAAATCATTTCATTAAGAGGGGCTAGTATTTTCCCTGAATTAGCTATAGGACTTATATTTTTGTAATTATTTTGACCGACATTGTTAACTGTTCTTCTTTTGTTGTTATTTTCTTTATTCTATTTCCTTTATTGTTATATAAAGTTATTGTTAAATTTTCATTAGTGTTGTCAAATTTATTGTCATTCTTGTCTAGTATGATTTTATAATTGTTATCGTCACGTCCGTCTAACGTCTGTCTTGAGTCTGTCTTTCGTCTTATCTGTCTGTCCGTCTTATCTGTGAGGAATCGTTTCCTCTGGGGGCTCATTACGAGTTACCGGAAGTGACGTCCTCAACTTGTTGTCCGTCCTAGATATCCGTATTTAGGGGGGTACCAACAGTCTGAATATAATTTTAACTTGAGAATATTCATATTTTGTGAAAATAACTTTAATAAATGCTTATTGCTATCAGTAGACAGTTTTCTAAATTAATTTTGTCTTGAAATGGTAGGCCGTTAAGAATCCCCTTGTCAGAGTTTGCTTATTTCATTGATAACTGATTTTAGCTACAAATAGTAGTATACAGAAACAGTCTGTTTCATAACAGAATTGAATTTTTTTGACTGGAGTTAATTATTTCTTAAGAAAAAATTCTGGAATTTCATTGTGAGAAACATACATACAAGCAGGCACCATAGATTGATTCCAAGTATTACAATCAATAAGGTTGCATCTTTATTAGAAGTAACATACTATAGTAATTTGAAATTTTTTATGAGTTCATTATTTCTTCAATAACCCCAAAGGGCATGACTTGAATCATTTTCATGGTTAATAATGTAAGGAGATAATCTTTGAATCTGCATGCTATATTCCTACATACAAATAAAAGAATGGTAGTTATTATAAACCAAACATTCGTGTTTGGCTTATTAAATACATTTTAGAGGCAGAGAGTTTAGAAAAATGAACTTTATTTGTGCAGAAAAAAATTTAATAAGCAACATTTTGTGCACCAAAATAAAAGTGTGTGTCAGAGATTGCAAAGGTATAAGAAGCCTCAATTCTTAAAGATCAAGTGAAGATGACTCTCAAAGAGCTCAGTCATTTATAGGTATTCTGATAATGTAAATACAATTTTAAAATCAGTCCCAATGGATATTGAAATATACTTGAACAAAACAATGTACTTTTACAAGATTTTCAAAGTTACCAATTACACAGATATGCTTAATGGTGACAAAGAGGACTAAAATGTCATGCTTTTATATTGAAGGCATGATACTTCACAAAAGGAAACTGAGCTGTGCACACAAAACGGCCTTGACTGGACTTTAGCCCAGAACATTTTAGCCAAATTGTGTTGTCATGTGACAGTCTCGTGCATGAACATGAGCTTTGGTTTCTGTTCCACTTTAGCCCTAAAATAATATTTATAATGACATAAACTGTGCCTAAATGTTTAGAAATGTTGACATTATTTTCGAAGTGGATTTTCATTCACTTGGCTTTTAAAAGAAAGAATTAAATAAGGAAAAAAAACCCCACATTCTTGTGTCGTATCCAATGTTCCCTCTAAGGTGCATCATTTTCAATATTCCGCACAAGTTTTGGTAGCAAGCTCAAACAACCGCTTGTTCTGTGCATACAGGAAAAAGTTCCACGCACATAGGAAAAAATATTAGAGGGAATATTGGTCATATCCTGCCTTAAAGGTAATGTGCACACTTTTTATGGTTATTTTTAGCTTCTTTTAAAATTTCATTTACATTGCCTGTTAACAGATATTTTTAATTTTCCTCTTTTTCCTCATCATGAGTTTTCTGAAAGTTAGAAACAGCCCCATTTATTACTATTAAATTTATGGGTAAGAACAGTTTAACTTATGAGCACATTTCTTATAGCTTTTAATCTTATTGTTTGATTTGAAATATTATATTTTTAGATATACTCCTTCTCAGCAAGGTGTTGCATTTAACTCTGGAGCCAAGCAGCGTATAATCCGAATGGTGGAAGTACAAAAAGATCCAATGGAACCACCCAAATTCAAGTCGGTGACATTTTTATTTGTTTTACATTTAAAAAAAAATAAATGTATAAATTGGGTAGTGTGTAGAAATGTGACTTACTTTGCCAGGAGAAAGAGATTTGTGCTCAGAGGCTATAAGGATCAGTGTTACAGATGTTGATGACTGACTCCATAGTGAGTTTTCTTTTTTTTAATATATATATGAGACCATTGAATAAACATAAGTCATAGGTAAACGGAATAAAAATGTATATGAAATATATACATACAGACACTATTGCACTGTTGAAACACAGGAATACTTAATTCAGTGCATGCATGTACAGTGCAATTAACAAATAAGAGATCAAAACATGTGAATCAGTATCCAATGAATGATGTAAAAATTTTGTTTTCAGGTTACATAACTTTCAGTTTGATGTGCAAATAAATGACAATGCTGAATATTAGGTTTTTTGAAAAAAATTATGTAAACAGAGAAATCTGCATTTCCTGACCTGAACAAATATTTCTCCCCACTATAACACATAACCCCATTCTTTTCTTTTTTTTAAAGTTAATATTTGTATGAATCTTTTATGCTCAAAATGTGTGCTGTGATAAAATGTGTTAGGAAAATACTTTTAATACTCTTAATACTTTTTAAGATGACATTCATGTAGTGCCATCATTTATGATCTATCTCTCTATCTATCTATCCCTTAGTCTTGTCGACCGTTGGAGCACCACTGATGACCTGACAACCATTCAATTCTGTTCTATTTTCAGTCTTGTCCACTCTGAGATGTTATCCTCCCATCTTTTCCTCTGTCTTCCTCTCCTTCGCCCTCCTTGCACAGTACCTTGTAATGCTTGTCTTGGTAAGCCCTGTTGATTGTGTGACATGCCCATACCATTGCATTTTGCATTTTTCACAATGGCTAATAGCTCTTCATAGGGCCCAATGGCTTGCCTAATTCTTTTTTCCATTTCCTCATTTATGACATGATCTCTATACGAAATGCCAAGCAACCTTCGAAAGCATCTCATTTCAGTAGCTTGTATCTTCGTTTCAAGATCCACTACTGTGAGGGTCCATGACTCACAGGCATATGGAAACAGAAATACAACCAAGGAGTGCATCAGTTTATAAATAAATTGCAAAGAAAAATCTACTTTTATTTAATAAAATTGCTCACAAAATGCAACAAAAAGTATACATCTGATGAACAGTTACATCCAGAATGCATATTATTAAATCACTTGCCCTGTGGTTAACGCCTATTTTTTTCAAAAGCATTGCTACAAAACTGAAAATTATTGGAAGCTAAATTTCAGCAAAAAATGAGCAGTAACCAAAATGTTATACAGAAAGGGTTAACTAGCAAATTGTCATATCTCTGAAACTACACATCATTAAGATTTGATTCACATGTCAAAATGATCACCAAACTATACCTAAATATATAAAGATAATTTGTCTTAAATCATATATTAATTTACTTTTTTCATTTTTCATTTTATTGTACAATTTTTATTCATTTGTGTAAGATATTAACAATAATAATGGGTTATGGATGATGTCAGAATTTAAAGTCTTAATTTATTTCATTTCTTCACAACATTTTGGCAATGATTGACCACTCTGTATTAATTCATCATCTCCAGTATATCTCCAGTATTTACAGTGCCGTAAATAATTTAGGTCATTCCTGACTGACAAAATACATATAGTATATGTCAGTAGCAAGAACTCCAATCCAGCTCACCTCAGGGTTCTGTTCTTGGACCACATTTGTTCATATTCTACATACAGTTGACCATTTAAAAGAAATTAAAGAGTGCATTTCTTAAGTCATAAATAAATTTTAATAAGTTCCAGATGTACGATAAGGCTGAAGCCATATAGATCACTATGCATGATTATTTCCTACACACTCATATTCTCTTCTACACTATTTAACATAAGTGACTTTACCATCAAATACAATCAGGACAGCTTATCTAGAGGCAGAAAAGCTTTATTTATATCCTTCTTTCAGTCAGAGCCACAAAAACTCTTGTGTTTGTTAGCACTATCAAGACTTCATTACTGCAATTCTTTTCTGTCTGGCTCCTCATGCTGTATGCTGCAGATAGTTAAAAATAAATACATTTGATTTTTAAAATTGGTTGGCATCTCCAGAACCCCAAACACTAACCAACCCCCTTTTCCACCTGCTATAGAAACTAGCATAAATTTTCTTACTCTGAGAAAACTGATTAGACTCCAGTCCCAAGTCTGACCTCACTTTTGCATAACATTTTTATATATGTCCAACATACTTTCTTATATCAGATATAGTCTTACCATACATTTCATGAAGTTACATCCATCATACAGTACCAGCTTTACTTTCAGGATCCCTTCCTGTTTTTCTATAGTCCATATATCTAGCCCACCACTAAGTGCATTCTAATTATACATCTATAAATATATACTCTCCATATTAACTGTGAAGTTTTTATGTGTTATTGTACATATGGAAAAAGGTACATCTCATTCAGAGTTTGATTTAAAATGCACAACTTGATTCACTTTGCATGAGTAAAGCAATTTGTAATTCTTTTTTATTTATATTAACCAATTGTATGAATGCCTATTTTCAATAAATTGTTTATTTTGATTATGTTATATTTTTTAGGGTGAACAAGAAAATTCCACGAGGACCACCATCTCCGCCTGCTCCAGTCATGCACTCTCCAAACAGAAAGGTAACCTTTAGAGTTGACCTCATATTAATCGCATCTGTTATATTATAGTTTATTAATCCAGTCGTTTCATCTTGATTTCTCAGGGAGTGACCCACCCACAACACTCAGTCATAAACTTCCAGAAATTTTGCCTTTTTCTGAATTTTTAAAATTGGGAAAAAAGTTTAATACTTTTTATTTTCAGATGTTGGTTTGTTTGAGATGAACTCTTGGGATATATGATTTTTGTGAAAGTTTCTTAAATACAGTAATTAATTTACCATTACAGTTGTTGACATATAACACATAGCTAGGTAAATTCTGGAGTCCTTTACCAAACAAAAAACAACTCCAGGTAGATAAATTTTGACTCCTCGCTCAAATACTCCAGGCATATAAATTTTAGACCACCACCCCCCCCCCCCCCCCTCCCGATAATAACCAAACAAAACAACTGCAGTTAGTTAGGTACAGAAACATTTCTTTTCATTAAGGAGTTGTTTTGCATAGACATTTTTTCTTTTTAAAAAAAAAAGAAAGATAGTCCCAATGTCACTACTTTACAGGCGAAAAACTCAAAACGGTGCAAATTTGCTAACAAAGAACAAAATCCACAGAACAATTTTCTTCACATTTAACCTGAACCATTTTTATACAAAAATAAAGATCGATGTTTCATCTTTCAAACTCTATTGTTGTTGTTTCTCTTTATTTTATTAAAGTATTCATAAACTTTGACAAAAGTACCTTTGTGTTGCAACAAAAATTGTCCAGTTTAATATCAAAGCTGAAAAAATTCATAGTTTCACGTACCATTTTAAAACAATAAAGTAGGTAGAACCAGCTATTTTTTCAAAGAGTTTGGAAATGAATGAAATTTACACTATATAACAATTATAGTGAAAGAAGTCAGTTTTACAAAAAATGGTTGCTTAATCTTTCTTACTTTTTTTTTTAATGCAATTTTCAAAAATGGGGAAAAATGCTTTTTACACATATTTTACACTTTGCCATTTTTGCATCACCCTAAAATAAAAACTGATTATCTGACAGAGCTAAATTTTTGCATACCTCATGTATCCAATGCTGACATGAAGCCTGATTTTTTTTCTGAGGCAATAGCTTTCTTAATTTTTGAGTTATTGATTCTCAAAAATGAGAAAAAACACATATTGTGTAATGCATTTTGAGCCAACACTTAAAATGAACCATATTGATGCTTTTTTGCTTATTTTGAGTTCCATTTGACTTGTTTAAGTAATTATAATGAAATAATTTAAAATTAGCCAACATTTGTATTTGAAATGCACTTATTAATGTCTTATGTTTTAAAATTTATGATTATTTAAAAATAAGGGTAGAGGGCTAATTGAAGCCTAGTGGCAGGTTGAAATAAAAACAATAGTATTATGTATTGTGAAACAGGATCCCTCAAAGTCTTGGCCAATTTTTTTAAGTAAAATGAACCCTAACAATAATTTAACCTATTACCAACTCTTAAAAGATACAATGATGGGGTATAGCCTCACAATAACTAAATAATTAATGCATGTTTGATGCTGTTGCTATTGGCACTACCCATTATGATTAATTAAATGGCTGTCATTCATGATCCATCATAACTTAGTTAATAAACCTGTTTTTTTGTGGGGATAAACGATCTAGGATCAATGTGTGATCATTGTCTTACAGATATTATCAAACATTGTTAATAAAATTTACATAAGAAATGATATATAATGACTGTTTAGAAGGCCTATACTTGTCGACTCTCTCTCACATCCATGATGATCTCGAACGCATTGCCGTCTGTACAGATACGATCTTTATTTCCGTCAAATAGCCTTAAAAGATTATCCAGATAATTAATTAAAATCTTTTTACAACTGCAAGAGTTATAGTTAATTAAACTTAGTGAATTACTTTCGCAGCAGATAAATAAGCACAGCCGACAATGCCATGGATGATAACTTTTTGAAAACACCATAGTACTATTACTTTCAATTTGTCACTTTTATTCATGGTGCATTGCATTGATGCTACCGTTGATATTACAATCATGTATGAACATTTGAAATCTATTATTGCAGGCATTTATTAATGATTACTTTAGCCTATGATTATTTCATTTTGTAAACACAAATCTCCTTTTTAAAGCAGATTTACTGATTTTTCCTCTGAAATAACTGCTTCTGTAATTTGAAAGTAGGTCAGAATTTGTCATTTCATCTCGCCAGTTTGGTTACTGTTTTCTTGCAATGGCATGTTCTGTGTAGCTGATAAACAGTGTGTACTGTTTTCTTCACATTTCTTGTACTTGAAATGAAACTTTTAAGAGAAATTTAACTCTTTGCAGAGAAATATCTTTCTCTTAAAATTATTCTTGTAAAATAAAAGGTATTAAAGATAACCTGCCAGTATTAATTAACATCTTTGTTTGCAGTAGGGTTTTTTAAAGGCTAAATTAATTTTTATTCAAAAGAAGCTTTCAGTTTCCAGTTGTTTTATATGACATGATTATGAAACTAAAATTTAAAATAAATTCTTATAGAAATATCAGCTAAGTCAAAGTTGAATTTTTTTGAGCCAAAATTTAATCACATACATTCGATTCTTTACCATATTCCTTCACACTATACATGATTTTGGCCAAATATTATTCCATAAGAAACACAGTAAACCAATTCATCATTAAAAAAAAAAATCTGTTTGGATTCTTTACCATATTCTGTCACACTTTACAAATGTTCATGAACATGCTATTATTCTTCAGCAAAATGTATTTCCATAATAAATATCAGTCAGATGGTCACCATTTGTCTACAAGGTTATTCTTCTCACACCTCTTTCATGTGCTAGTACATGCAATTAAAATTCAAGTATCACATCTGCCTAACTTTGTGGCAAGTTAAAAAAAATATCAAAATTCTGTTTTTTGTTTCATGCTTTAAAATTTTAATATTAGTCATTCATTGAACTTGACATATTTTTACACCAGTGCATTTTTAATTTAATTTTATTTCATTTTATTCAATATGTAGTTTACATGTGATTTATGTTGTTTGTTATAGTTTTCTGTAGTTTTTCTTAGATTTATGAGTGTTCATTTTTTAATTTAAAACAATAAATGAGACTATTAATGTTAAACAGTATTCAATGTTTAAGTGTTTATCACTTAATATTTCATTGTATTAGCAGTAGTTCTCTATTTTGATAATAAAAAAAACAAAAGGAAATAAAGAAGCATTAAATTACCAAGTTTTATCTTTTGCAAATTCAGATATTGAAAATGTACATTTGTAAGAAGAAAAAATATTTATGACTTGTATAATTGTCTGTTTATGCAAAAAATTTGTATATAAATATTAATAGTTGGTGTGGACTATTAACAATGTTTCTTTCTTTTAAGGTTACTGTGAAGGAACAGCAAGAGTGGAAAATTCCTCCATGCATATCTAATTGGAAGAACAATAGAGTAAGTTCTCCAAATTCTTTTGGCTTTTTTAATATATATATATTTGTCTGCTTAATGAAGGTAAATACATGAATACAAATAAAAATGTACTAATATTGCATAACAAACTAAAATATTTAAATCAATTTTAAAATTATCATATATTTGCCAAAGTTCAGTAACAAGAAAAGTTGCTGGGCAGTTTGAAAATAAATTTGCTAGTTTTGTAGTTATATTTTGATCAGGTTACAGTTTATCATCTATAATCATTTTTAACATTGAGCTTGCTGGGGGTGATATGTCCAGAAGATAGGATACTGAAAATTCCCACTTGAAACACTAAGAACTTAGGGTATAACTAACTGAAAACTTCATATCCTACTTCAGGAGTAAGACTTCTCAGAAATTATGGCTATTTTGAACTATTGTATTTGATTGAAAATAATATTTTGTTTATTTATGTGTGCAAACTATATGGCTGCTGTTCAGCTGATATGGAAATTATTAGCATTTTTTATCTCAGGGATGACCTAACATGAATTTATGAAAGCAAAGCAAATAATTATAGAAATATTAAATTTTTCGGTGAGCAATCAGTCATTGTGTTGTGACAAGGGTAATAGCAATTTATCAGAAAATAAGCAGTTTTCAATCTCCATTAGATCATAATGATGACTTAGGTTTTCAAACTTTAGAACTATCTGGACATTAAAATATGTTTTAGATAAGAATATTATTTTATTCTATTATTTATGATCATAATATATTTTGTGAATCCAGCATGTTGATAAATGAGTTCCAAATGGGAAAATCCTGTGAAGGCATTTTGGGATTTGACATTGAGAATCTTGCAAGATAAAAGTGCATTTTTTTATTGCATTTTTGATAAATATTAGTGTACAATATATAGTGGCAGATTTTAGGATGTGAAAAATCATCTATCGTTATAGTCAATCTGTAATAAAATGCCAAAATTTACAAACTTTTAGAAAGTAACACATTTTCTGAGCTATAACACAAGCAGCTTATCAGATGACAAATACTCTATAAAATATTTTAAAATGTTCATTTGTATCATTTATTACAATAAATGTATAATTGTTCTTGATATTCATGTATTAAAGAAAAGTAAGTTAAATGAATGCCACAAAGAATCAAACTCATATATGAATGTTATCACTGAGTCAATGAAAACATGACATCCGCATATTCATGTACACACAGTATTCATGAACATTAAATACAAACTTCTGTTAAGGGGAGAACGCTTGCAATGAGCTCTTTGGTTGTTTATCTTTTCTTAGGAGTGTTATGTGTACTCACTTTTGGGGCTCTGGCTTGCATGTATGAGGAAATGAGTGGCTTACTTCTAGTATGTTCAACCTGTTGTATGATGATAAAATCCTGCTACTGAGCAGAAATTATAATTTATTTGTGTACAGTGAAATCAACTCTTTATTATAGGGTTACACTATTCCATTAGACAAGCGTCTTGCTGCAGATGGCCGTGGAATGCAGAGTGTACACATAAACGAGAATTTTGCCAAACTAGCTGAAGCACTTTACATTGCTGATAGAAAGGTAGACCATCTTGCATGCTTATTTTTTTAACGGATTAGCAGTACTCTGAGCAGTTTATATATTTGCTAAATAAGCACATGAATCATAGGTCTTTCTAGCAGCACATTAAGATAACTTTTCTTTTTCTTTAAGTAAAGTTAACATGCTTTTCATGTGATTAAATTCTAATACTAATCATATAGTCTGTTGTGATGATTCTTGTGGTCATGAAGATGCTAAATAGTGAAAGTTTCCATGTAATTCGTGAATTTTAATAGTTTAAAATACTGTATTGTGTTTTTTCTCAGGCACGTGAAGCAGTAGAGATCCGTGCTCAGATTGAAAAGAAGATGGCCCAGAAAGAAAAAGACAAAAGGGAGGAAGGTTTGAGGTTGTTGGCCCAGAAAGCTCGAGATGAGCGCGCTGGTATCCGTCGTGCAGAGGGTTAGTTCTGTTCAGAGGAAACAGTTTTAATGAACCTGGTAGTACTCATAAGTGCTAGTTTCATCCTGGGCCTTTCTTTTCACTGAGTGATTTTATATTAAAATTTTCAATCCCACTTCTGAGACCATTCTTATAAGAAAAGAAAGAAGAAAGGCACTCATTCTTACATTTATATTTATTGAAATTAACAATCCTGTTTTTGAGACCATTGTAATGAAAGAGAAAAGAAATGCACTCTTTTTTACATTTATATTTATTAAAATTGACAGTCCATTTCTGACACCATTCTTATAAGGAGATTAAAGTATCTCTCGTACATTTATATTTAAAATTAGATTTAATTAATCCTACTTTTGATACCTTTTTTAATATGGGAAAAAGAAAATTTTCTCTCTCACATTAATTATAAAATGAATAAATAAATATATCCTACTTTTTTTTTCTCTCTAAAACTAGCTGGATCACACACTCATTATATATTTGACTTTTTTACACAAGATGTTATGGATGATTTTAGTCAGGGCTGACACCATGTTTACATTCATGTTTCAGAATTTTTTCTGCCAGTTAATGCTATGGCTGAGCGCAGGCAATCTACGAACTTTTTCACAAATATTCTTTCACAACATAACTATTTCACCTCAATAACTACATGTAATATTTCAGTCAAGACCCATCATAAATGAACACAACAATTAAATAAAACACAGCTAAAAGGTTGCTAACTCAACATTATGTACAAACACTATCTTCTTTACATAACTATTTCACCACAATAACTACATGTAATGTTTCAGTCAGACCTTTCATAAATGAACACAACAATTAAAATAAACACAGTTAAAAGGTTGCTAACGCAACATTGTGCACAAACACTATCTTCTTTATACATAGTATTTACTATGCCAACATTTACATAAATAGAACAACCTCTGTTAATTACTGCAAAAAAATAAAAATTACATGTGCAGCATAGTGTGCTTATGATGAGAGAATACATGCAAATAACCAGTTTAGATCTTGATGGATTGAGTTGGATCATAGTAATTTAGCAATAATTTAGTGTAGTTTTTGATGCGCTGC
The DNA here is from genome assembly GCA_028829895.1 of Sinotaia quadrata. Classification (NCBI taxonomy): domain Eukaryota; kingdom Metazoa; phylum Mollusca; class Gastropoda; order Architaenioglossa; family Viviparidae; genus Sinotaia; species Sinotaia quadrata. The sequence goes on along the minus strand of CM054177.1, from coordinate 39,670,045 downwards.
TTGGTTTCTTACTTTTGGTCAGTGGAATACATGTGCTTAGAGCATATTATTATTAAAACTTGAGAATGTTGAGTTGGGGTGGAGTAGTTTAGCAATGACTTAGTGTAGTTTTCAGTGTGCTGCTTGGTTTCTCACTTTGTGAAATTTAAGGGTTGTGAACTGATGCTAAGGGATGCATCACTTTTCATAGCACAAGAGTATATTTTTCTTTTTCAGAATATAGACATATTATTAGCCATGCATATATTGTCTTCATATACCATGAAAGAATGTTTTGGATGACTTTTTATTTTAAAAACTGCAAATCCTATTTATTGACCACTCTTTGCCTGTATTGCTTTGGATTCTTCTTCTCTCTGCATTATTCAGTCCCTCTTTGTCATCATTACCCCTAGATAATTAAAAGTTGACTTTAGTCAAAAAACTCTTAGAAATTTTGTAATTTCATAATTAATAGTTGAACAGCAATCCAGACTCTTGATAGCAAGATAGCTAAAAGCCACTTTACAATATCAGAAACTCGAGATTACTTTATATATCTTAGCTTTTCAACATCATGAAACATTTATTTAAATTGTTTTCATTTGTCAAGTATTCTCATATCAGTACAGAAATTAGCCTTTGTGGCCTTAACTGATCACCCTAGTCTATGTAAGGTTTTGTGGTTATTTTGCTAGCACAGAAAATGTTGTGGAAACATAATTTGCTAAATTTATTACAGTATTCATCGAGATTGTGAAACTGAAATTTCCTGTTTAATCAGTACACTTAACACTTTTGATTTAGTCTAATTTCACAGTGACCTAATTTCTTTTGTTTTTGAAAGATCAGCTTTTGTAAATTAATTATATTTTAAGAGATAATAGTATTTTACTTCATATAGCGGTGTTATGTCTCCATTTCCCTTTATTTCTTATAGAACGCGATGAAGAAGCTGTTGAGAGAGAAGAATTGCGTCGTGATCGTGCCAAAGATCGACAGCGTGACCGCAACATAGCAAGAGCTGCTCCTGATAAGAGGTGATTTTAATTATGTATATTAGTTTGTTTTCAGTTTAACAGTCAACAATCACTTAATTCTTATTTAATATAAAGCATTTTGTTTTTTTACAATATATTTTTTATTATGATTCATCAGATTCATAGAAACTCAAATTTAACCACATGATCATTTAAAAAATTTCATGTTGTTTTGTCTTGGTGAGTGTAATGGAACCATCACTAATAATGATGTCAGACATTGTTTTATTGATGGACTTCATACATAGAATGACCAGCATGCAGCCAGATCTAATATAACTTGCAGTAGTTTAGTGTTGCTGTTAAGAACATCTGTTCTGTCTTGCTATGCTGTATGAAGAATGTATTGGTTGTTGCCTCCATTGGCATTGACTGACTGTTTTCTGGTGTGTTGGCAGAACTAATTAAGTATTTTTCTTTTTGTTATACCTATTTGTGACTATTTTTTATAAGCAGTTCAATGCAAGAGCTCTTAAATCTCTTTTGTTCTTAAGGAAAGGATAAATCCTATAGAAAATCTTTTTGGTTCTAAAGGAAAGAGTAAATCCCATAGACAGTCTTTTCTTGAGAAAGAGATAAATCCTGTAGAAAAGAACAGCATTCTGGTATGACAGATTGTTTTAGTAGACATTCTTGAGTGAGAATTTTTTTCTTTTAAAGAGAAAAGTGGTTTAGAAGATATAATGGAGCTATTCCACTTATGTTCTTTTTATTCCAGATTGTTTTATTACCAAGGCTTCCAGATAAAATACAGAAAAATCAGACTTTGTTTCTTTCCTGGATGATTGTTCATTTAGGCATGCTCTTTGATACTTTAGAAAGAACAATATTTCAGTTATGGACACTTGTGTAATAAAATCCAGGCCATAAATGGTAACACAAACACAGTGACAGCATTGGATTTGCTATGATTGGTCTTTGGAATTGCTTCAGACTTGATAGTTCTGGACCAACTGCAATTCATAACCTATATTACTTTTTTTTCTGATGTCCCAGTGGAAATAAAAGTATGTGCCTCTAGAGATTAGGTCAGCACTGACCCTTTTTCTCAGATAAGTGGTTAATCAGACTGATTACATGCAGGAGTACTCCTCTTTTTCCACCTCACTAGCAGTGAGCAGAGATACAAGTCTGGATGGAGGAGATGACATTACTGTTACTAACTTTTGTTCACTCAAGAGACCGGGTCTCAATTATAAGATTTTACATATAAACTGGAGATACTATGCACTTGAATTGGAAATACTTTGCACATAAACTGGCAATATTTTGCACATAAACTGCAGATACTTTGCACATAAACTGGAAATATTTTGCACATAAACTGGAGATACTTTACACTTAAACTGGAAATACTTTATATACATAACTGCATATACTTTCCACATAAACTAGAGATACTTTGCACATAAACTGGAGATACTTTGTGTGACGCGCAAGCCAATTAGTTAATGAAAATGATTATTGTTATTAATTAATCTTTCATAACCAATGACAAGTGATGAGAATCTTTATTTTATTAAGAGCCTCCAACAGAGATACTCGTCTCTCAATTGGCGGATATTTGGCATTGTAAACATTTTCTCTGTTCCACAGCATAAAATGATATTTACAGTCACAATGTTTCTGTGAGTAGAAAACTTCTTACTAAAGGAGAAGACAAATCCAACTTTTTATCTATATTTAGTGAGCCCATCCTCCCACTTTCTTCTTCAACATAAACAATTATGAATATGCATAAGAAGGTCAATAAATTTAACAATAAATTTATTAAATGAACAATCAAATATACATTTGACAGTCACAATGAAATAGGTTACCTGACATCAATATTCCATGAACTCACATTCGGATAATTTTATGTCTACACAGTCTATATATAAAAAGAAAGTTACAATTCAGTAATAGAGTCAGTCCAAATTGCAAGTTAATCCTATCAGAGAGTGGAAATGGAGCTATTAGAGGTAGGTAATTTAAAGTCTTTTATTACATGACCTGGATTAAGCATTGCTTCAAAAGTCTTCATTTGCTTTTGCAACAATGTCACAATGCCTTTTAACACTGTGGAAAACACTGAAACGCTGTTATATTCTCTACAAGTTTGAATTATTTGATAATTATTCTTTCATTACTTCTGAAGATAATTAGCTTCATTATGCAAAAATCACTCATTTTCCATGACTGCCATGTTCAGTGATTTGCTTGCTTACTATTGTACTTTTTACTGTCACTCTCTTCAATGTTTTTGAAAGAAAAATCAATTGCCAGTCTTCCAATGGTCAGAGCAAACTTGTAGCATTACAATTGTGCATATTGGACAAGGTTAATCAAAGCACCCATTTCTGACATTTTGCCCAAAATACTAAAATATACTGTCAAACTTTTTTTTAATTGTGGCAATATTATACATGGCCCATTGAACAAATAAACTATAATTGGGTGTGCTGACCTTTTAAACTACTAGAATTTAAAACTTTCTGTTTGTCAACTGATTCATTGACTTTTGTATTTGTACATGGTGTACTTTTGTGTAATCTTATTGTAAATTTGCTCATATCTTTAAACATGCAACAGGTATGATTTATTTGTGACATCAGTATTTTTATTTTTAATTTGGGTGCTATCTGAGGAAAGTATATGTTGAGGTTTTGCAGGTAATAAAGGTCTCTTAAAATTTAAATATTAATTGTATCATCAGAATCATGGTTATACTTTTTTCTCACTATTTAGTGCTTTGTTAACAATATAATTTCAGAATTTAAAAAGTTTTGGTCTGGAAAATCATTTTAAACTTGTGGTTGGAGCCCTGCGCTTTACCCATAAATTGCAAATACTTTGCACAAACTAGAAAATCATGACATAAACTGAAGATACTTTACCCATAAATTGCAAATACTTTGCACAGACTAGAAAATCATGACATAAACTGAAGATACTTTACCCATAAATTGCAAATACTTTGCACAGACTAGAAAATCATGACATAAACTGAAGATACTTTGCACATATATTGCAAATACTTTGCATATAAACTAGAAGTACTTTGACATAAACTGGAAATATTTTGCACATAAATTGGAGACACTTGTAGTGCCCTGTGCCCTCAAAGACTGGCAACAGAGGACCCAAGGATATAATACTCAGACAACTTTACTTGGAACCTATTTTGGCAATACAGTCATTTATCTTGTGAAAAGAGCTCTGTAAAGAAAATTATTTACTCAGTTCATTGATATTTATTATCTCTAGGCCTGTCAGGCCTGTGGATCTTATCCCTTCTTATTTGTTTGTATATTGTAAATTTAATGATAATTATTCAATTATAAATTCATCAGATTGGGTTTATATATCTAAAAAACAGTGTATTGTTACCATAGACACTACAATGCAATGGTATTTTCAAAATGGCGAATGCTTGGTGACAGTGTATTTGCCCTTAAAGAGCTCATCCATTTAAAGAGCAGTGGGATGGAAAACTTCTTTCCACAGTATATATCTGCTCCTAGTCTCCTCATTTTTATTGTTTACCATTTCATAAAGTATTCTCTTAAAGTATAGTTACTGATAAGTATTCAGGAAAAAACTTATTTTAAATAGTATAATTTCTTTAATTAAAAGAAATGTATATAATTTTAATTATCAAATTATTAAACTGCTTGGCATTCATTGGTCTTTGCATGGGTCCTATTTAACCATCTTTTTCTTTTATGCCCAAATTATTAGGATATTTGTTAAACAATTACCTTATGACCAGAAATATTTGGCTAATAGAAACTATATATATATATATATCTAAAAATTAACATATATATATATATATTTATTTAATCTATTTCTACAATTTCTTACAATATTGGTATTTAATTCCATTTTGTTATTTTTAAAAATGCAGAACATTAAATTAGCAGGTCTCTAATACTTTCTATGACCAGAAATATTTGGCTAATAGAAACTATATATATATATATATCTAAAAATTAACATATATATATATATTTAATCTATTTCTACAATTTTTTACAATATTGGTATTTAATTCCATTTTGTTATTTTTAAAAATGCAGAACATTAAATTAGCAGGTCTCTAATACTTTCTAAAACTTCATAAGACTCCATTTGCTTCAATGCTTGAATTGTTTCATGCCTGCATTTATTTAGGTCCAAACTTCAGAAAGCACGAGAGCGTGACATCAGTGAAAAGATTGCTCTGGGTCTACCTAACACCGGTGTTTCCACTCAAGAAACTCAGTTTGACCAGAGACTCTTCAATCAGACTAAAGTAAACCAGTTTTCTTCTTTCTTTACTACTTATGGGGTTTTCAGTGAGCTTATTGGGCCTCATGTATTTAGAGACTGAATTTCTTTCATAAGTCTTTATACATAAGTTTATAAAGGTAATATAATTGTTGTGTAAATGTCATTGAAGGTTAAGGTAGCAATGATCATCAGACAAAACTGTTAATATGTTTTGCAGAGGTCTTGAAAAATGTTCGTGTTTTTTTTTGTTTTTTTTGCCTTAGTATACAGACTCACATTTTATATAGTCTTACTGAGCTTGCAATGACCTTATTATTATTATTGCAATGGTCTTATTTAGCAAGCAGTGGGCCACATAAAAGCTTTCATTAAAAAGTTGTTTTGTTCATATACAATCAGGATTTCCATAAATTCAGAACTTTCTTGTTTGAAATTTTGAGAAAGTGTCCATTTATCATTGATAGAGCAAGTTTTTAATTTAGTTATATTTTAATATTTATATAATCTTCTGTTTTCAAGGTGGCAGTAACATATATGTTGTAAAATTACTCATACCTAGAGAGATAAGTGAGGGTGGGGATGCTAAAAATAAAGTATACTTAAGTATGGGGTTAGAAGGAATTAAAAAAAAAATGCTGTTTTCAAGTTCTATACTAAATGGATGGCTTTTGAGTACTATTTTATAAATGCCTTAACCTTAGTTTTACCATAGTTTTCTTAAATATGTGAGCTATAAAATTATAAATACATGTTAGTGACAAACCTTAGTTGTTGAAAACCAAGAAATAGAAGTGTGACTTCAGTATTCTGCTAGATAGAACTGACAACACTGCTCCATGCTTCCATTTCCTGTTTTAGAGACTATTTGTCTTCAACATTTAGTCACACTTTCAACAGATGTCTTAAATAATATTTTACAGCAGTTATAATAAATATCAAAGTTTTCCCATCCTTATATCTGTAATGTTTTTATTTTGTACATTTATTGTTATGTATTTACTTTAAAGTATATTTATTGACCCTAATCTCAGGAATAGAAAATTGTGAAATATGTTATCATTTATGTGATGGTTTATTTTTTTATTTATTTGGCTTTGCTGTTTTATAGGGCATGGATAGTGGATTTGGAGATGATGAAGCATACAATGTCTATGATAAACCCTGGCGTGAAGAAAACTCACTTGCCAACAATATCTATCGTCCATCTAAGAAACTGGACAGTGACTTGTATGGTGATGATTTGGAAACACTCTTAAAGAGTAAACGGTTAGTATATTCATTTAACTGTGCTGTTATACTTTCAAAAAAAATCATTAATAATAACTTTTAACAATTTTATTTTTAATCTAGAGTTTTTCAGAGAATAAATTTATAAATTTAAAATAAAATTTGCTTGTTAAATCTGTTTATTTTCTTCTCAGGTTTGTCCCTGACAAAGAGTTTGAAGGAACAGATCGTACTCGCAGACGAGAAGGTCCTGTACAATTCACGCGGGATGTTGAAGAGGATGTGTTTGGTTTGGATAAGTTTTTCAAAGAGGCTAAAAAAGGACAAAAACGTTCAGCTGATGAGGGAACAACAAGTCGCTCTAGTCGAGATTACGACAGTGGAAAAGGCAGTAGCAAGAAACGGCGAGAGTAATTAAGAGATTTGTTGAAACTTAATAACTGTATGTTTGAAATGGCAGAATACTTGAGAATGCATCTGGACTCATCATTTTTTTCTCATTCCTTAACAAAATTTCTTGCAAAGGATATAATTATCAGCATTGAAAGATGGTTGATTAATTTCTGTAAAACTACTTCAACAGTTCATTTTTATTTGCACATAGCGTGAAAGGAGTATTTAGTTGAATTTCAAAATGTATGCTTAAGAATATGTGGCACCTCAGTGAGTTGCCTGAATCTATGGTATTGGGAGTTTATTTAATTTTTTTCTTCTTGTTTACATCACTCCTAGAACTATTGTACTTTATACATTTATATGTGACAGCACTGTAGGAAGAATGATTTTTAGAGTTATAAGAATGTGACATTTTGTTGCTTTGCATGCGACTGGTTGATTTGCCAATTTGAGGCATATATTTTATCACTATTCTTTTGACTGTATTTAAAATAATTGTTAAATGTTAAAGTTAGTATGTTAAAATTATTACGCACATTTAAAAGATTTAGACAAACACATTTACGTGCCAATGGATTGTTTGAATTGCAAATAGTATGTTTTAACAGAATTGTCCATTTTATTTATATTCATAGAATAAATCCTCTTGTGAAAAAAGATTTCTATACAATAAAGTTGTATTTCACTAAGTATGCTTTTTCTTTATTAGAATACTTATGTAATGCAAGAAATTCTGTTGTTTGCCTTTAGCAGTATTGGTATGAAAGAAATTTAACATAAATGCAAGACTGCTCTGATGCATTGTCAACAGCTGCTAATTTCGTCTGAATTTCTGACTGGAAGTAGGTGGATGGAGCGTAGTGGGGGGCATCATCAGCAGCAGCTATCAGCATGGTAACGCTACAAACATTATAAATACCCGGTACGGCACTTCTAGAAGTAGACGGATTGGGTTTGATCAAAGTAGAGAAGGCAAATCTGGTAATTCTAAATTGCCAGCAACAATCAAAGTTTGTTTTCTTGTGGAAGTAGGCGGGTGGGAGGTGATCGCTTGGACTGACTGAAAAATTTAAATGATGTGTGTCGTCTGCAACGAGCGTAGTAGCTAGGGGCAGAATAAACATCTTGCATTGTTCCTCTAGAAGTAGATGGGTGGTAAGTGGCTGAAGAGATATTGTCAAAATCTGGAGTTTGTACACTGTCTGCATCTATGAAACTTCGTTTGTTTTGGGTAAACAAGGGTGGGGGTGTCACAGCATGTAAATTCAGTTGTACGTCGTCTGCAGCAGGTAGGTTGGAAAAAACTTTATTTGCACAAAAAACCCACAATTTTTAATAAGAAAACACATATTTACTGCAAAAGAAGATAAAGTATGCAAATGTGTAAAAATCTCAAAACTGAAAAAAAATATTAAAAATAAGAAAAAAAATGATTTCTCGTGCTGTATGTGCCCTTAATTCACATGCTTTTTATAAGTAAGTGTGATTTTAACAAGAATACAGTTACATTTCCGTTTGTAAGCAGTCGTCAAAATGGTCATCTATAAGTTCTATATTATGATTCATTATCTTCATCGTTGGAAACACAACTTCACATAGATAAGTGGAATTGAGATAATTATATACTAACAGATCTCTCGACAGTCAATAAGCACTATTCTGATGCTGGCAGATCTTTCAAATTGAGAACTGCATGGACAAATTGCCTATTGGATCCAACCTGCTTAAACCATATGCTTCAATATTCCATTAAATAGCCTAAGAATAGTTTGGGAATCCTACACCAAGTGGGTGGGTTAAGCCCATATGATGCAAAAATTTACAGCTTTGAATTTTAAATTATCTCCCTAGTTATTGAGAGCATAACATGTAATTAACACATGCTTTTTTCAAGGACTCTATTGACAAGATAGTTGATACCAAGTAATGCAATCGGACGGTTATCTCCCCTTTGGTCATTAAAATCTTTAATAATACCTTTTCTCCAGTCAATGCTAATGTGCACTTATGATTAAAACTTGAGCTTATCCTTTTCCTTATTTATTTGTTGATTGAAAATTGGACGCAAGAAACTACACACTGTTTAATCTTTATCCATATTTACATTTCAGATTTGATCTTGAATGAGAAATTCTTACTGGAAAAAACATCAAGACTCAATTTAGCAATCTAATTTTTCTTTTTCACTGTATAATGCTATAGTATAAATTTCTAGCCACAGGGATAACTTTAGCTTAATGTTTTTCAGCACCCCAAGGTTCCCGTAAACCAAGATTTAGGATGAATGCTTTTCAGCAGACCAAGATTCCTACACATCAAAATTTAAGGTCAATGAATTTTAGCAACCAAGATTCCTACACATCAAAATTTAAGGTCAATGATTTTTAGCATATCAAAATTTAAGGTCAATGAATTTTAGCACACCAAGTCTCCAACATATCAAAATTTAAGGTCAATGCTTTTTAGCATACCAAGTTTCTAACATCCAAATTTAAGGTCAATGCTTTTTAGCACACTAAGTGTCCTATGTATTAACATTTAAAGGTTAATGCTTCTTAGCACACCAAGTCCCTTACACATCAAAATTTAAGGTCAATGTTTTTAGCACACCAAATCTCCAACACATCAAAATTTAAGGTCAATGCTTTATAGCATACCAAAGCTCATAGATACCTATCTTTATGTACCTTGCCTATGACTGGGACAGAATAAAGAGTGAGCAACACATTCCAATTTTCACCTGCAACAACCTCCAACCATTATTGTTTCACATCTGCCTGTATGTGTCTTTGTAGCTACGGAAAAAAGCTGAGCTTAATGCTTTCAATCATTTTAAGTTGTCTTTATTACTGTTATTATTCAGATTAAAATTAATTTATAAATACAAATACAAAATATTACAAAAATAAAAAATCATGGACACAGGAACATAAGTATGGAATTCATGAGAAAACAAATTAATATATATAACCAGAGGAGAAATAGGCAAATTGCATAATTTACAAAGAATAATGGGTTTCTGTTGTATATACTACAGCAACCTTACCATTTTTCATCCAGTTTTTCCAAATTCACAAACAGTACAAAAACATTTATCACGAAGTTCAGTTACTAATAAAATGCAGATTTTTTAATGCAATATTTTATTTTTATATATCATTACCCATACTATAATATTCATTTCATAAAAGCAATCACTAATAAAATATGAACAGTTATTTCCTTTGCTTTGATTCAAGTAAATATGCAAACAAATCATTGTCTATAGAAGGAAAACAACTTTTGACAAATGGTGATTATTGAATATGGGATAAAATAAACCTTATACCAGCTATTCTCATATCAAAACAAAAATAAAATATGTAAACCCTATATAAAACTCCAAACAATCAAATGAAAAACCTAACAAACCCTCCAACAACCCAAAAAACAATAACCAAACCAACAAATAAAAACATTAGAAAATAAAATATACATAGAAACAATAACTGCAGAGATATTATGTAAAACTGCTAACAGATGATATACAAAGCAATGGTTTCTCATTAAGTGATATTATTTAATTTGAAATATCTTTCAAACAATCAACTTCAACAGTCTAGTGATTAGAGTGAAAATATTCCTTACCAATGGCACAGATATTCCAGAAAGAATTTAATGGAACTGTTGTTGTTAATGTGGGGAACGCTTCCGGCTTCCGCCGCTTTCGCGTTTTAATGGAACTCATTTCTATAAACAATTTTATAGTTGAACATGTTCACTTTTATAATAGTGTATTAGCTCACTCCCATTCCCTGAATAAATCTTGAAAAGAGGTGCATGTTGCAGGTATATTTAATACAACTAAAATCTAAAAAAAAAAAGATTAAACCTATTGTAATTAAGTGCTGTCACCAATATACCTAAGAAATAAAGTGCTAAACCATGAGGATTAAATCTGTTATAATTAAGTGTTGTAACCACAACTATTACTAATTTAATCTAAAAGACACACAAGAAATGGAATGGCTAAAATATAAATATATGGTTATATCTCTTTAAGTTTAAGCAAAACACGAAGGAAGTTAAAGAAGAGACTAAAATGAAATATTCAGCTTTGACTTGTAACTGACATTAGTGGCATGAGCAAAATGATAAAAAAGATGTCAGTTGATATTCTATTTGCAACAATCTTGCCAAAATTCTTCTCCTTTTGGTTGATACCTACAGCAATTTTTACCATTTAATTTGTTTAATGAGTTCCAAAATATGTGAATTGTTGGTATAAAATACCTTTATAGAAAAGATGATGATTTAATGTCCTACACTAAGTTATGTATACAATTTGAATGTTTGCAGGTAAGACACTAAGCAAGAATAAATTGCAATAAATATTTTTTCTAAATGTCTTTCCACTTCATTTTCTTTGATCTGCAGAAATAAACCTAAACAAACTTTTAAATATGCTAAAATGTTGACAATTCTTAGACTTGATATAAATGGCATGAAATAAGTCATGGTGAAAAGAAAAAACCTGTATCTAAGACAAGTGGAAAAATAAACAATTTCAATGGAGGAAACAATTATGTGAAGGTGATCTCTCTCTGTTAACTAATAGTTCTTAGTAAACGTGATATCCATCTCAGAAAAAAAGGAGTCTTATTGCAAATTCAAAATAAAACTATAAAGTAAGAAGACACATACATGATAAATGTTTTCCACATATCAAGTAAGTGACAAAAACTGTACTCAAAGTAAGATTTGCTTTACTTTCAACTTGTATAAATATCTATATATCATTGGATCAATAATACACAAACTCTTCTACAATTATCTACTAACAGTTCAAAGGTCTGCTATAGAAAGACAATTAAATATACTCAAATTCATTTCTGAAAGGTGGTTTACTATATGAATAATGTTAAATTTACTATGAGTGTTCATTTCTTCAAGATGGTTTATTATACAGAGAAAATTAAATATACTTTGAGTGTTCATTTTCTAATGATGGCTTGCTATATAGAGATATTCAAATATACTTTGAGAACTAATTTCTTATAAATGATTTGCTATATAGAGAGACAATTAAAAATATTCTGAGTGTTAATTTTTGAATGGTATGCTAAACAGAGAGGCAGTTAAATATAAAATATATTTTGAGTGCTAATTTCTGAATACAATATATACATACACACACAATATATATATTAAGATCATAATTTTTAATAATAATAGCTTGATGCTCTTATTCAGAATTTTCTTCCTAAAAAGAAAAGGTGCATTTGTCAAATATTAATTCTTTATCTGCCAAGTATTCTGAATGACTTTATTTTAAATGTTTTTTAAATGTGAAAACACCACTTGTATTTCTCTAAATCTATTGCTCATATCTCTGCATTATTTATTTGTTACTTTGTATTTTTTCAAAAATCTATATCATTGAAGAGAAATGATTATGTTTAACAACATTAGTTAAACAATTTCAAATCCCTCCAGACAAACATTTTTCATCTATATTTAAATGTACTTCATTAATCAGGATTGAGTTGAACTGATAACTAATTTGCCAGCACTTTTGATGAATTTTAACAATTTACAACACTGGTATAACATTCCACTCAAGAAACATCTGCTTTTAAAAAAGGTTCTGATTAACATAATCACAAATATGACCAGCTTGACAAAGCCAGATTAAGATGATTCACTCTCCTTTTTCTGAAAAAAAAAATCTGTTACTAAGATCCATTCTCTAGTGAACTGGTGCGATACAGTTTCGCTGCCATACCATGGTGTAGACAGTTTGCTGGAACACGTTCCACTACAATGCTCTGGTCTATTAGCAAATTGGCCTGTGTGTTTTTGTCACATACAGCAGTGTCCTTGCGACAGTTTACACACAGATATGTCCGCAATGGCTGATGCTTAGGTGGACCCTGTGCCAAAACTTTTGCAATAAGCGACATGGGCACAATATCCTTCATCTCTCCACTGTTGTTTCCATTCATTGCATTCCCATTGGCATTATGACGAGAATCCACGGAGAAAACCATGGCAGTAGGTGGAAATGTTGGCATGGGAACACGAAGTAAGCGGTCTTCCTCTGCCTTCTGAGACTGCATTTGCTGTTCTCGTGTCATGTGTCTACGCACTCTCTCTTGTAGCTCAATTGGCAACTAAACACAAATGAAAATTAAATGACAGGAAATTTCTCTGTTAACTTTCTCCTTTTATTTACTGATATTAATTCTATCTAAATGTTTTAAAGAAATTTCTGATTCATGTACATCCAATACTAGGTAAACAATTGTTATAATTGTTATTCAAAAGTAAGATATATATAAACTCACCCCATTCAACCTCTGGCCCACAAAACTTGATGGTTTACACTGTAACAGCTGTACAGCCATGTTACAATCACTTCGGTAACGCTCCTTTAGAAAACGAACAAAAAAAAAAAAAACCAAGAAAAAAGTAACAAACATAAAATCCCACAGTAATGATTAATTTGTGATCACATTATATATTACAAATAGATCAGTTATAAAAATATGTTAACTGAAATGGATACAAAGTATGCACTTAACATGAACTGATCTGCCTTATATATTCTAAATTTAACTTCAAGAATCCCACGATATGGCTAACTTTAGATGGAACATGACTTTTATAATCTGTTTTAGATGAGAAAATAAAGAGAATAAATACATATTCCTGCTTATTCAATAAAAGTTAAGCAAAACTACAGTTGCCTCCTGATCATCCAGGATACTGGGGTAAGAGAGAGGGTAGCAGAGATAATCCAAAGACATAAAAAGCAAAACAATGCAAAGAAATAAACTGTGGTTTATAACTGAAATTTAAGTTATTTAGGACACTGTCACAGGTATGAGGAAATATTAATAAAATTTTTTTCTCTCTCTAAGTGTCATCATACTCTAAACGATTAATGAAATAGCCAAATTAATTTAAACATAGAAAGGAGCTAAGATGAACATTTTGTCAACAATGTGAAACCTAAGGTGGAAACGCTAGCTAAGGAAGAAATAGGTTTGATAGTAATGTGTGCCAGTGAATGGAAAGGTGTAATTAACTTTCGAGGACGCATGCATTTACCCCTCTGTGGTCAGCGATACCAAGACCATAAATTGCGTCTTGTATGGAGAATACGTGGTAGGCCACTGAGACGCTAATTTTGTCTGTGAGAAAGCAGGCTCTGAGTTTTGAAATGTAACTTGTTTTAAGAATCACCACTATAAAGTTTGGTAGTTTACAGTTTGATATTGTTATTGTGAAATTACTTGTTGAAATAGAATTTTGAGTTAGTGGAAAGTTGAGATTTATATTGTTATAGATATATGTGTTAGTTTATGTGTACAACCCTTTCTTGCTATGACTAGTGTATGCTTGCCAGGTGGCGATGAGTTACTGTGGTAACTTAGTTTTAAAAACAAAATAAAAATAGGACTTGCTCTGAGGGTCGGTTGTGCTCTGAGCTAGGTAGTTAGCAGGAAATTAGTCAAACCCTAAAAGTGTCAACTTGAAATTCAATACTAGGCACTAATGAGAATTTTTGTGGGACAGTCAGAAAATTTGACTACGTGCAGTGCTGGATAGGGGTGCTGGTGCTGGGTGGGGGTGTGTTCTAATCAGCTCAGTGAAAATGATGTATGTGTATAAAAGGGGACAACGAGACAGAAACAAATGAGAAACACCAAGAGTGTAGAGCTTGGAAGAGGGGTGAGAAACACTCTCTGAGTTTCTCCCTGCTTTTTGTACCAAGGACTCTACGAGCTTGGCCGGCAACCAGCTAGAGAACTCTTGGACACTGCAATAGAGTGCCAGAAGTCTATCCGGCTGTATTTTGAAATGCGCCGTCAGGGCCATCACAGATCAAGATGGACCAGTCATACGGACAGTCATCTCAGGTTCTTCAAAGACTCTGTGCAAAGACTGCAGGCGATCGACTATTTTCCAGGCAGAGTATGAATTCCTGATGGACGTTTAGTGTCACCGCGCTGGGAGATATTACAGATAAGTAGTCGTGATCATGCGTGGCATGTCACAGAATAACAGCAAGGTTGACCATTAATTAACATAATGAAAAGAAATGAGAAACGTTAAGAGAAGAGAAGAAATGAGAAACGTAAAGAGAAGAGAAGAAATGAGAAACGTAATGAGATGAGAAGAAATGAGAAACATTAAGAGAAGAGAAGAAATGAGGAATGAAACAAGAAGTAATGAGAAAACGTAAAAAGAGTTGAGAAATAGGCTTAACGAGAAGCGTAACCTAGCAGTGGGATGGCTGTACTTTGGGTTCCAGGGAGCGAACCATGATGTTGACGGTATTTTGTGTATCTTCAACCCCTCCAGCACGAGGAGAAAGTGACAATAACCATGTGAGTAGAAAAAATACTAACTAGTGTAGGAATCTCAGAGCACATAAACCTAAAACTTAAAACTAAAGCTTAGAATCTTAATTAAGAATTGAACCTTAAATAAAACATAAACCTTAAACTTAAGTCTACGATTATTAGTGAAGACTCATTTGAAGATTAGTTTGGAAAGGCTGATGTGACTATCTTGAAAAGGACTTGCAAGTCAAATGACATTGTTTTTTCTTTTGAATTATTGAATTTTGAGATAAGAGCAGTGGCTCCAGAACTTTTAAATAGTGACGATTATTTTGTGTTAAATAATGCTTAACCTATTTTAGAAGCAGTACTGCTTGAAGAATCTTGAGTTCTGTATTTCTTTTATTTCATTATTCATCATTCTTTTTCTTTCTTTCTTTTCCCCCTCCCCATGGGCGTGAGTTGTGGATGGCTGACTAACCAACATTTGAAAGGAAACCCATAGATCAATAAATTTGAATTTGTATTTTGACATTGAGACTTCTTCTGTCTATTGTTTTGAAAGAGTGGCTGTGGTCATTGTTACATGTTGTGTTGTCTGTGCTGTCTACACTTCACCCTTACCCGTATGCAATCACACATGCAAACATGTCGGCAATACGTAACCTACATGCAGAATAAAATTTGAGCCAAATAACCATCTTGATATTCTGTGTGTGGATTTGTAATTATATCTATGCAAGTCCTACATGATGTCAACTAGCCACCACCCTCCTTTCTTTGGAGAGAAGGGTACTGGTGACAGACACCCCAAAAAATAACTAAAACCATGCCTCTAAGTATATACTATAGTCAAATAAAATGGTAAAGGCATGAGAAAACCATGCCTCCAAGTATATAGTCAAATAAAATGGTAAAGACATGAGAAAACCATGCCTCTAAGTATATGATTATGTAAAGTGTTAACAAATCAGAACAGGAAAATACCACAAATCTAAAAAAGAATAACATCATATAGCTTTAGCCAGGAAACTGAAAACAGGAAAAATACCACAAATCTAAAAAAGTATTACATCGTATAGCTTTAGCCAGTAAACTGAAAACAGGAAAAATACCACAAATCTAAAAAAGTATTACATCATATAGCTTTAGCCAGTAAACTGAAAACAGGAAAAATACCACAAATCTAAGAAAGTATTATATCGTATAGCTTTAGCCAGTAAACTGAAAACAGGAAAAATACCACAAATCTAAGAAAGTATTGCTTTAGCCAGTAAACTGAAAACATCTGTCAACATGATGTTAGATGATCATTTCAGCTTTTGTTATCATTCACTTTTACATATAATTCATTAATCCTTAAATGATGTAACATGCTTTATCTACTACTGGTGAATGGTTTAATAATTTCAGTAATTTTAACAGTATCAGGTGTTGACTATTGATGCATACTGTTTGTTACACATCTATTTACACTGCTATACACATATTTTATTTCATGACAAATATTCCTCCTATTGCATACTTACACATTTGTAAAAATATTTATAAATACTCATACATTTCATAACATCCCAGTAAAATCACAAAGTAAATGCTTGTTATGGGGAAAAAAACTGAAAATGCTAGAAACTGGTAATTATGTTAAGCTCAATCTGTACATATTACTAAGTAATATCAGTTGTTAGAAGACTACAATAGTTAACCACCCACCCACCCAAAAAAAAAGAAAATAAAAGGAATCTTTTACCAAAACAAATTTGACTCCATCTTCAACAACATTATTATTTTCAAAGTAATCATACCTTCTGTGCATCTGGATTCATTCATCAGAATTAATGAATAATACAAACTAAATGTTCACAGCAAAATATCTTTGAAATGGCATCTAAGTGTTGACAAATACTTGTAGAAAGTGTCCAAGCACTCAATAGAAATATATATGACACATCTACAAACAAACTTGCAATAAATAACTTTCATCTGGTATTAATCAATAAATTATTAAACATTTTCACTAAGACACATTAATAAATAAAATTAAATTAATCCACTTCATTTTCTAGATGTATATTTACTAAACATCAAAAGTTTGCTATTTTTGTTTGTTCTAGATAATACTCTTTATAAAATATTATCTTAAATTCTAATTGTCCTTTCAATCTAAATAAATCCACCCCCAAACTACATGAATTTATCAAAACAAATCACATTTTCTTCCTCCAGCTCTGCAATGTACACTCGAGTGTCCAGCAGACGTGTTGTCATATTAGAAAGCTCTTGCTGTAAGGTGTTTTTTTCAGACTCAAACTGGTTTACCTTAAATTAAAAAAAGGTAAAATAAACAAATATATATATTACAGTCAGTTCACTTAAAACAAAAAAAAAAACAGACAAAAATGGTCATCTCTTCTGCTTCTAAGGTTATTTTAAGAATTTATTTTTTTAATCACTAAAAAAATGTGACTTAGCTATTCATTCAAGAGTTTAAAAAAAGAACCCCATCTGAAAGTAAAATAGATTTAAAGTTTAGAAAATGAGAAAAGATAATTTAAATTTAAAAGATAATCAGAGGCTACATTTATGAAAATATATATTTTGCATATAATGAACAAAATATATATTACTGCAGTCTTGGGAAATGGATTTCTTATTATCTGTGCATTAAACAATCATTGTAGATGAATTGCTTAAGAAGAGCAAGTGCCGAAATAAAAACTAAATAAAGTGAATTTTTTACTTTTTTCTATTTAGAAATAGATGATTGGCCAAACAGCTTAGACAGATGTGAAGAGCAAAAATAAAAAGCTTTTTAACTGGGATTAATTCTGATAATACCCATGCTCAGTACTCAAAGTGAGTTTGAGATCAACTCTCCTCAGACAAATGCTTATTCAGTTATTGCTCAATGTGAGTTTTGGGAATAACTTTACATCAAACCATGCTCATTACTCAGTGAGTTCTGGAACCAACTTTACTTTGACCCATACTAACTTCTGTGAAGCTTACAACAAATGAATGACTGACTATCTTTTACAAAATGTTTTAATATATGTGACTTACATGGACTAAAGTTGTACTAATCTTGCCAGGATAACTTTTAGTTAGTGACTTAAGTCAACCAATGATTTTTTTTTTAATTTCACCAACCAGCTTTAAAAGTTTGTCCTCCAGATTGTTATTGAGTTTCTGCATCTTTTTGTGACTGTCCATGAGGCGATCATAGCGCTCCCTTAGTCGAGCTAGTTCTTCACGTGTTTTGGCAAGTTCATAATCAGTGGTTTGCCGACCTTCCATGAGTTCTTTCTCCACCTGCCCAAGGTTTGTTTGACTTCGCTGCAACTGGCTGTGCAGTGCTTCAATTTGTGCTTGAAGGTCAAGGCTAGAAAGAGAAAGAAAATAACAACTAACATTTCAGTGTGCAACAAGGCCAAAGTTTAAATAGGAAGCTGGAAATTGGGGTTAAAGTGAGTCTGAATTGACTCTGATCTTGCAATTTGTGCCTGAATGTCTATGACAGATAGAAGATATAACTCAGTTATAACTTATACAGTGATTTCATTTATACAAGGCTGTATGGCACAACCTTGAGATTTAATTATCTATACCACTGTAGTGCTTCAATGTGTGCTTGAATGTCAAGGCTAAAGAAAGGAAACAAACAACAATTTGTTGTAATTAGCTATAATATACAATCTGTATTTAAATGTCAGGGCTGAAGATATAAGAAAAACCAATCAGATTTTTAATTAGATGCCTAAGAAGTGAGATGAAGATTAGAGAAGAAATTAAATGATAAATGGAGAAAGGAAGAATGGTGGAACACAAATGTCATCATGGAAGAAGTATGATATATTTTAATGCTGACTGCTTTCTAATAGCTACACAAATGTCATGGAAAAAGTATGATATATTTTAATGCTGACTGCTTTCTAATAGCTACACAAATGTCATCATGGAAAAAGTATGATATATTTTAATGCTGACTGCTTTCTAATAGCTACACAAATGATTTTTTAAAAAAAATATGAAAAACACAATGATCACTAATGATTACATGAGATAACACATGGATCAACATCTGGTGAAAATAACTGTTATTGATTAACATCCTATGATTCAAAATAAATCATATTTATATCATTTAATGTTTTACTGAAATTTTCTAAGTTAATAATTATGATTAGTGATTATTTTAGTTGGGAAAAAATATAAAACATTAGTCACAGGGATAACACACAGTTCTAATGTATATATCACTAGCAGAAAAAGAAACAATGATTAAGATAATTGAAAGATCAACAAGATTACACAAATAAATTTAGATTACAATATATTTATATTAAAATTTATTTGAGAAAATAACACTCATCAGTCTTTTTTAAATCAACATTTTCAAACATAATTATAATAAATTACCAACTCCTACTTACTGACTGGATATGTAGTAGTGTTAATGTGAATGTTTTATGTATTTTATGTACTAAAAACAATGTTTAAGATCACTTCAATATACAACTGTTTCTTAGCTGTAGATGACAATAATGCACTCAGTATGGATGTAGATGAAGAAACACAAATTTTATTTATTATTTTTATTCATATTAATAATGCTTGCACAATCTGGGTGCTGAAGTAGTCTGACAGTGGAACAGATTTGCTTCACTATAATGTTCCATAATATTTAATTATAAAATAAATCAAAGAATAAATTAATTTTAAATACTTAAACCAAATATTTAAAATAAATAGTTTAATTAAATCAATTAGTAGACTTTTGTTAGCATTATTAGCATTTGTCCAATTGCAATAAAACCCAAATTTGTATTCTATGTTGCACAAGAATGTAGGCATCAGTAAAACTAGTATTAGTCATGAATCAATGTCAGTCGTTTTGCAGGCAAGAATGGAAAAAGTAATGAAATTTGTGGGAACAGAATAGAGACAGTTATAATGTTAGAAGAGAAGTGGGGAGAGTGATGAAATTTGTGGGATACAACTGATATAGTAATGAAGTTAGGAGAGAAGTGGGGAGAGTAATGAAATTTGTGGGAATACGACTGATATTGTGATATAGTAATGAAGTTAGGAGAGAAGTGGGGAGAGTGATGAAATTTGTGGGAATACGACTGATATAGTAATGAAGTTAGGAGAGAAGTGGGGAGAGTGATGAAATTTGTGGGTATATGACTGAGATAGTAATGAAGTTAGGAGAGAAGTGGGGAGAGTGATGAAATTTGTGGGAATATGACTGAGATAGTAATGAAGTTAGGAGTGAAGTGGGGAGAGTGATGAAATTTGTGGGAATATGACTGAGATAGTAATGAAGTTAGGAGAGAAGTGGGGAGAGTGATGAAATTTGTGGGAATACGACTGAGATACTAATGAAGTTAGGAGAGAAGTGGGGAGAGTGATGAAATTTGTGGGTTTTCGACTGAGATAGTAATGAAGTTAGGAGAGAAGTGGGGAGAGTGATGAAATTTGTGGGAATACGACTGAGATAGTAATGAAGTTAGGAGAGAAGTGGGGAAAATGATGAAATTTGTGGGAAAAGGACTAGGACAATAATGAAGTTCATGGAGATAAATGGTGAGAGGATTTGTGGGAATAAGATGGAGACATATGTACAAATTAAAATACAATACTGTCACTCACCTATCCTTCCCAATGTGAATAAATCAATAAATTAAAAAATTCTAAATGCCTTTTATAAAATTACAACTTTCAATTTTTTTAGAAAAGTGATGGTAAAAAAGGGAAAAATAAGAACTAAATAACTTTTACCAAAATATTACACTTTAAAACAGATGAAATAATGTTTTTATACTCAAAACCCCTCATGAATTACCACAAAAATACAACATAAATTAAAATTAAATAAATTAAAAGTATAACTATCTAATACCATATACCATTTATAATGATGCAGGCCTGTACATAAAACAGCTGTCTTTAAAGATTAGTTATGGACTTATTACCCTATACATTTAATATTGATCTACACAAGCTGCATTTCAAACACATCTAAGTCAGATAAATGCAGAAGAATGGATGTTGACCTCATTATTTATGATTTCAGTCAGAAATGTTGCAAGAAGTCAAAGGGAATGACAAGGTCTCCTGTGTTTAATAATAAGAGCTACACATTACACAGCTTGTTAATAATAGTAAGAACTACACAATAACTACAGAATTAATAATAATAAGACCTACAAATTACTATAGAATGAATAATAAAATAAAGCTATGCATTGCCTACCTTGTTAATAATATTAATAGTAAGAACTACACAATAACTACAAATAGTAAGAACTACACAATAACTACAAATAGTAAGAACTACACAATAACTACAGAATTAATAATAAAGCTACAAAATTAATAATAAAAAGAACTACATTGCCTACTGTATTTAATAATTAATAATAAGAGCTATATAATGCCTACTGTGTTTACAATAATAAGAGCTATATAATGCCTACTGTGTTTATATAATAAGAGCTATATAATGCCTACTGTGTTTATATAATAAGAGCTATATAATGCCTACTGTGTTTACAATAATAAGAGCTATATAATGCCTACTTTATTTACAATAATAAGAGATATATAATGCCTACTGTGTTTAACCCAATCCCTGACAGAAACACATTTTTCCATGAAGCTTTCTAGATTACGGAGACATGATTTTCTGCACTGCTCAATTACATACATTGCTTTTTCAATTACATAATTGCATCTATTTTCAAGAGCATATTTTTTTTTTTTTTACATAACACCAAATTGAGGCTGATTTTGAAGCCAATGGGAACTTTGTTCATTTTCAATCAGTTTATGATGCCAACCTGCATTGCCTATTAAAAAATATATTTTAAAGTTTTTACCCATGCTGGTCTCATTTCCGCCACATGATAATCAGTAGTTCTGAGTCAAGCAATGTTAATTGTTGGGTCCCATCAATTTTCATCAATCCAATGAAAAAGGGTCATTTTATGGTTTTCAGATGCAGGCAGATATTGATTTGAATGTAGATGATAGTGAAAATGAAAGTTATATTGTTTTTAATCAGGACAGCAACAGTAGCCAGTTAGACTCCAGCATGCAAGTAGATCCAGACCTGCTGATTCAAATTGACAATGAATGGATTGCATATCTTCACATACCATTTATTGTCAATGATTTTAATTCAGCTAGTACAGGAGCTATTTCCAGATGGATTTGATGTTATGACTGCAACAGCATTGGAATATTTTTCTTTGTTATTTCCTGAAGCGCTATTGGTAGTCACTGTAACACCAACAGATAAACTGCATTTCGACAAGGTGCTTGCATATGTGCCAACTTTGAGCAGGGATGAAAACATTTATTGCATGCAATATTTTGATGGGTCTGCCTCAGTTACCAGAAACTAATCTCTATTGGTCTTCAGATCCTTTTATCAGCAATTTTGGCATAAAAATCAGACATGGGTGATATAACAATTTAAGCATGATAACCCACTTTTGCTCTCAATTCATAAAATCCACTGTTTGTAGGGTATCAGATCTAAGCAAAATGACTGGTCAATATGAAACTGCTTTGATCTAAGTGAGCATCAATGAGAATGCTGCTCTATAAATAGTGGCCATCAGGGAAAGAGTTAACAATAATAAGAGCTACACAATGCCTTCTGTGTTTAATAAGAGCTACATAATGCCTTCTGTGTTTAATAAGAGCTACATAATGCCTGCTGTGTTTAATAAGAGTTACATAATGCCTGCTGTGTTTAATAAGAGTTACATAATGCCTGCTGTATTTAACAATAAGAGCTACATAATGCCTGCTGTATTTAACAATAAGAACTACATAATGTCTGCTGTATTTAACAATAAGAGCTACATAATGTCTGCTGTATTTAACAATAAGAGCTACACAATGCCTGCTGTTTAATAAGAGTTAAATAATGCCTATTGTGTTTAATAAGAGCTGTACAATATCTACTGTTAATGGTTATGATTAATTTTATTATTTAATCATCCACAACTAATTACAAGTGATGAGAAACTTAATTTATGTTATTAATAATTCTACAGAAGACACCACTCCTCTCTCTCACTTGATGGATAAGAGGGCACTATAAACGTTTTCTCTCTTCCACAACAAGACAAACATTTACCATCACAAAATATTTCCATAGGTGGAAAACTTATCAAAGGAGAAGATAAATCATTCTTTTAACCTATATTTAGTGAGCACCCATTCACCCACTTTCTTCTCCAACATATGGTTATCAATATGTGTAAAAATTTAAAAATAAATTTATTAAATACAACATATGAATATAATCAAAAGAGCATTGACATTTACATCACTTCACAACAATGTTCAATTAATGCTGGACAATCATTCAGTTTATCCTAGCATAGACATAAGCAGACAGTTAACCTAAATACATAATCAAGTTCATGGATATCATCATGGAAATGAGAGTAGAATTTCAGACAAATTATTAAAGTCAGTGTACAAAACCTTTTTTCAAAGATGGCAGCTGCTGATGGCACATTTTTCATAGTCACGTGGTTTGCAACAAGTCACTGTCTTTTATATTTAGACAAGGTCCCATGTGTCACTTCTAGAGGCATGTTAAACAACTGTTATAAAATCTTTGATGTACTCTCCCAGCATGCTGAGGAACTGTCCTGAATTTCATATGTATTATGAAACACATAAGGAGGGATGTTCTTGTATTTCCATGTGCATTTACTCAACACATCATGAGGAACATTCAACATAATCTTTGTGAATTCTTGAGAACAAACTCAAGCCACAATTTCCACTGTACTGGTACTTGAATAGAATTCACAGGAATCATCTTACACTAGTTACAGCAACATGTTTTACTGATAAGCTGACAACAATGATAGATTCACATGCCAACATAATCTAGTAAAGCACAGTAGTCACTATTTATGGTGTGACAAAAATAAAATAAAAAGGCCTGCCTCTCTGCACAAGTCAAATGAAGGTAGCACTAAATTTCAGACATATTTCATCTCTAAAACTCCTTTCTCTTTTACATACATTCTCAACTTACAAACCATGCAGCAATTTTGTTAGCCTGATACACACAGTATAAGAAATATATCATCAATCAAAATTCACAAGTATAATGTACAATGTAGTAAAATTAATGAACATAAAAATAATGGTTCAGTTACATAAGCATTTTCAAATTCAAATCATAGATCAATAGCAAATATGAACGAAATACATGTACTTCATTCTTCTTTATCACTTTATCAGTCAATTAACTTACTTACCATAAGCTAATGATTGCCTTTATTAGTTTATATTATGACTTGAGCTATGTTCAAATTCAAAGTGATTATAATAGAGTACTTCTTAGTTCTTCAACAAAAAAAAAAAACATTTAGTCCATTCCTGCCGGATGATTGTGTCATGAACAATGTGAGACTATTAGTCAGAGAAACTACTCATACAGTTGGAACTGATTTAGATTATGTCAGCAATTCTCTAGCATATTCTCAAACTGAGTTGTTTACTTCTAACTCCAATGCTTACAAAAATGCCATCATAAGGAGTGCCCAAGGTCGGGTCACTTTGACATAACAATTTATATAACAATTAAGTTTAAAAGTAGGGATAGGCAAATATACTCTGCCACACATATATTAGCCTTAAGAAAAATATGTAAATTGGAGTTTATATTAAATATACATAATGGTATGTCAGTTAATGCCTATATTTTGATGCTTAGTTGTTTTTTTCCAATTGTCATCAAACTTACTTTGAACTATAAACTACACATATTTTTCATTCATACTTCGTATAATCATACTTACTTTGATACTAGGCCTATGCATCCTTGGCAAGAACAGCCACATTCCTAGAAACACAAGAAATAAGTACAAAACCGGCTCAGACTCTTACTATCAATACTACACAAGGTTTCTGTAACCCATAAGTTATATTTGAACAGTATTATATTTCACTTGATTATAATCATTTATCAAAATCTAAATATACCAAATGTCTAAAAAGACTGTACAAAATGACCGGATGTAAACTATAAAGATAAATTATATATAGTACCTGCTTTGCTAGAAAGAAAATTATCATTATAAATTGTAAAGATAAAGGACATAAGTTGAGAAAAACTATATGCAATGACGATGATAACATAAATTACACATACACAACTAAGCCAATAACTACATATAGAACTACAATGGTAATGACCATAAAGATTCAGATAAGCTAAAGAGAAAGGAAAGCAACCATAATAAGTATGAAAATAAATATGGTTCATACACAATAGCAAACCACATGAAGATAAGAACACAGGCTATAATTAAAATTAAGGCACACTGCATTGGTCATTAACATTAATTCATTTTAATGACTGAATCAAGTTTACATTTAAAAAAAAAATTGTACACTATCTAAAATTGATAACATGTCACTGTCATCAGGGCAATTAGATTTTTAAAAATATTATGTAACTGTTTGTAAATGTGATGGGGTAGACTCAAATAAAATTGTTCGCACCAATGGGCAACAACAGTGACAGAAACACTTCTAACACTTTTCATTTCTTTATCTGGCTCATGTAGAGCACTGCTCTTCCAGACACACAAAGACTCTGAACTCCCTGTCAATCTCTCCTCACTGTATGTAAATGTAGGAGGCGCTTCCAGCTTCCACAGCTTTTAGCTTTTGCACAGGGAAAGGGGGTAGTGGGGGGAGGGGAGTATGGCCTGCTGGCTAAGTAGTCATTGTAGTAGAAGTTTTTCTTTAAGTCATCTTGTAGTGTCATTGTGCCATCCTTGAAGTATAATTTAACACTACTGTATCGTCATGTTTTTGTCTGTTGCAAACATGTCTGGCTGGCAAAGGTGGACGGTAGCCCAGTATTCCATGGGTTAAAGTTGTGATGGATATTGTTGCTGTCATTACCATTGTTGAAGTGGAAGGGTGGATGGGAGGGGTGTTATATAGAGCCCAAGCTAGTAGCACACCAGATAGGTACCTAGTGTGTACATACACCCAGGATGTTCACCACCACCCCCGGCCTCCTCACTGGTGGTGTTGTTGACATTGATATTGTGGGCTGTCCCTGGTGTCCATTGGGTTGTACAAAAATGGGTGCTGATGGCCAGTATAGATGGTTGAGCATTAGCTGAATCATGTCCACAACAGGGTGGTTGAAATATCCCCATTGTGGATACTGCTGCTCAATGTACTGCCATTATTTTTGCCAACTCTGTTGGTGGTGGTATCTGTGGTGTTGTTGGGGCAGCTGTTGTTCTTGCTGTCTTCATACATGCTGTGGTGGGCACTGTCTTTTCTTCCATCTCGTTTTATTGTTGGAGTATGGACTTCTGGTGTTGATGAAGTAGAATGTGTTGTTGTTGTCATTCATGATCTTGGTGGCATCTCTGGTAATGGTGAGAGTGGTGGAGCCTCAAGCACCTTTGCAAACTCTTTCAGTGCAGTATCAACTTTGGTTTCAGTCTGCTTGTCAGATTTCTTTGTAATATCTGTTTCTGTCTGCATTATTTTTTCTTTCATTTCTGGCTTGTTCATCTGCGTATTGGCAAATCTGAAGTATTTATTTTTCCTGTCATCTTTTTTATTTGTTGCTGTTGTTTGAATTTTATTTTTTTTAGTCATGGTAGGTGTAGTTTATAAAAAGCCTGTTTTGTTTTTACCTGGCTATTAGTCTGTGTTGTGTTTTTGGAGGAATTTTCCATATTATTTGAGTATTCATCTCCTTTTTGCAGGTAGTCTTGGTGATAGTCTGGGCCCTTTTTTCTAATGTTGGCGGTTTGAGGTTTGCCTGGAGCCCTTGTTCAAGTGTAGTTGGCTTGGTTTTTGGTCTCTTTCACAGTAGCTGAAGGTTTTTCAGTCATTTGTAGCTGTTCCTTGAGGAAGTATCAAAGAGGTATAATTTGTTTGAAATGAAAATTTGCTTTTTCTTCGCAATAGAAGACTTTGAGAATTGTTGAATTCCAATATCTCCTCAGCATGTTGTTACTGGTTTCTATTTTCAAGTTCTCTGGTGACACCCATAAATATCGGGGTCTATATGTACCGCCAGTCATGAATTTTCTAGCATATTCGTGCTGTGCAATTTCGTCTTTTTTTCCAACCCTGTGAAAGACATGGGAAGGATGGTGATATGATGTAGGCCATCTTCTATTTCCTGCCCTGAAAAGGGCTTGGGAGCATGATGTTAGTAGGTGTTTGAGTGCTTTGACAATCCATCCATAGATAAATGCGTGGAGCAGAAAAATAAGCTGGGAATGGAATGATGATTTTTGGAATGTAGTGGAATGGCTGTTGGAGTTGAGATGAGAAATGGTACATGAAAACTTTGCCCACTTGCCAAATGATTTCCACTTTCACTTCAAGTTATCCTACACTTCACTCTTCTGTTTGCTCTCATCCTTGCAGCAAATAAAGATTAAAGGCAGTGATACTATGAAATGAACATGTGAATCTAGTAGTTGTTATGAAAAGATTCAGAATAAGACTGATTAGATTTATGATAATTATTGCATATTTACTTTAAAAAATTATCACCCATATGCCACTAGTGGTCTTGTTCTTGTAAATCTTAATCATTGGATAATAAAAACTACTCATCCACATAAGACCAATTTAGATTACATTAGCAAATTCTAGCATATTCTTTAAATGAGTTATTTACTCATCATCAAATCATCATAAGCAGGTAGGGTCACATTAACATTGGCAACAAAGATATAATTATTAAGTTAGAAATAGGCAAATTTACTCCAGCACCTCAAGTATACTCTAGGCCTAACTATTGTTCATGGATAAAATAATGTCCCAAAAAGGATTAAACAAACAAACAATGTTATTTCACATAAATTTAGTTCAACAGATATGAGTTTAATCACTAAAACAAGTAAAACACTAGTTCAAGCACCATATAAAACATATAGGACAACCCTGTCCTTTCTTAAGCTATGAGTGACTGAGTGATATTATCAGAAATTACAAAATCTATACAACTATCATCGATTATTAGCTTAGAGTTTACAGGAGATGTAGTGATTTACACTTAGATGATGCTCACTCACATGACCCATGCATTTATTCATAGTCATGAGTAAAGCTCCATCCAAAGATAGATTTGTTACTGTTAGCTAGATAACTGTCTGCTTTGTTCATAGTCATGAGTAAAGCTCCAGACAAAGATAGATTTGTTAGCTAGATAACTGCCTGCTTTGATCATAGTCATGAGTAAAGCTCCATCCAAAGATAGATTTGTTAGCTAGATAACTGTCTGCTTTGTTCATAGTCATGAGTAAAACTCCAGACAAAAGATAGATTTGACTGCTTTGTGAAAAACTAATCAAACATATAATTGGTGAAAGAAGTGGCTACTCTGTGAGTTCCAGCAAAAGGCCTCATTAACAGGTTTGAAAAGAAACATTTTCTTTCTGACAAGATATAAACTAAAAGCATAGAAAAAAATAAATTTTAATTAACTTCCACTATTATTTGGTCACCTATTTTAAGTCTTCAAAGCCTCAATGCATATTGTTTCCACTCACAAATTAAATCATTCAAATTAGACAGGGGTCATAATTCAATTCAACTGTCCAATAGACTTAATTAGTTTCCATCATAAACTGCTAGCGACAAAAAACGGTGAACAAAAAGATGGCATTTAAGCTTCATCGTTGTATTATTGCATCTAGTAAAATAACAACATTATGTGAGTACACAGGCACTCTGTCTATTTCCACTTTTAACCCTATTACAAAAATGATGAATCAGGCATGGGAATAGAAAATGTGGAAAAAGTCTGAAAAGTAGCGGTGTGTGTGTGTGTGTGTGAGAGAAAATGATTCCCAAAAATGTTTAAATACTAAATCAAACCCTGTGCAATTTAGCGATATCCTGCTATATCAATCTTTCATGTGCTCTGCTAAGCATGTTCCAAAACTGTAGATCCCTTGAGACTAATCTAGGCACACGTTTGCCATATTAGCTTCTTGAGTAGACGTCATAGTAAGAACTTCTTACACTCCTTTTGCTAGAAAGTTCCAAAGTGGAGTGAGACACACTTGCTGATGAACACAAACCAGGTGCAGTGAATCATCACAACTGCCACATTCATGTACACGAAGAGGGGAAACAAGATAAAAGGCTTACTCCTTTCTGAAACATCATATCATCTCTATTCTCCATTCTTTCTTACAATCATTCTCAACGTACAATTCCTGCAACAGTACTGGTAATTATTAGCCCGATACATCCGTGCAACATAATAAATACAACAAAATATAATCAATTATGAACGCATTTCTGCTAGAAACAATGTCATGTGTTTAACATATTGTAATTACAAGTTTCATAATTCACAACTGTAGAAATAATAGTCTTTTTGCATAATAATAATTACATTAAATTACAAATATAATATATGAATAGCAAAGTGTATAAAATATTTCTAAATCCATTCTCTCTCAATTCATCAGTTAACTCACCATTAAACTAACAATCATGACTGGACTAAAGTTACATCAAAATCAAAGTGATTAGAATATAGAACTTTCTTCAACAGGTAAGTTTCAATCTCTACCCATTGGCTAGTTCATAATTTGTAAATCTTAAACTATTGGTTAGCAAAAATTACTCATCCACTAGTTTGGATTACATCAGCAAGTTCTAACATATTCTTTACCTGAATTGTTATTTTAACTCTGGTACTTACAGAAATATTGTCATGTCATGTTGACATTTAATGAACTATATAATGATTAAGTTTTAAAATAGAGGTGAGCAAATTTACTCTGCCACATATACATACTTGTTTAATCTATACATCAGAACATTAGTCATTTAGTGTATCATTGGGATGGCTTGGTATTGTGTTCAGCTCTTGGCAATGTCCATTACCACAGCTGCCATAAGAGTCTTCACAAGTCATTATCAACAGTCTGACACTGCTCTAATTCTTGAGTAAGTTTGCCCCTAAAATAACTTTATTAGTTTATATTGTGTATGAACTCATTTTTTCAAAATACACCAAACAGAAGAATGAGCTGGCTCAAATGACAAAAAATTTTCCTTATTAATTGTTGTGTTCCTGAGCACACTTTTGTGCAGCTGAGAGCTCACCACATATTCTTCTCTTCTCAAAGATATTTAATTGGGTGGAACTAAAACATTTAAAAAAAACAACTGAAATTATTTAACACATTAAGATTTGCAACAATAATTTTTAAATATGTGAAATGATTGAACTCTGACATCTGCTTATTAAGATTTTCACCTGGAGATAGTGAGTACAATTAAATGATTCAACTTATTAAGAATAAGATTGTCATCAGTAGTTAGTGAGTAGAACTGAAATGATTTAACTCTGAAATCTACTTTTTAGTTATCCCTATGATGAATCAATAAGTATTTCCTCTCACACAAGTGTTTCTAGACAGACTAATATTAGCAAAGATCTGTTGTTTTTCTGGACATGTTTTATCTGCACTACAGACATTCATCTCTAGAATATATACCAATCCCCCCAAAAAAGCTTCATGACAAAGCAAGTTCATGCACATTCGTGTAACTAATTTTAATAACCACCTGACTTATCTGATGGGCCTGTCTGGTTGATTAAGCAAGAGTTCATGTGCATTCATACAGCTAGATGTATCAGCCATACCACTCACTTGTTTTAAAATAACCAAGCAAGGTCATGTGCACATATATAACTATACCTGCACCTCACTTACTTGATGGGCTTTTGAGAGAAAAGACTGCTGCTTTTTTTAATTTTTTTACCTATATATCAATGTTCTTTCCAGAATATTTCTTGAATTTCTCTGAAAGACTTGTTTGCAAACATTAATTTTTGGCAAAGCTGTAGTTGTTTTGAGTGGATCAAGCAAAATGGCTTTTTATTAATCTTAATAAAGCAACATGAATTCTTTGACTTTCCTTGAACAACCTACCACTGACTTTCCTTGTCTTTGAAAAATCAAGTCAATAAGTATAAGAGTTTATCACAGTCTACACCCCAGCACAGCATGGCAGTATTGTAATTTATCAAAATTATATTCAGCACTACCTCCCTTATATTATGGCTAAATAAAGAAAACTGGGATCATGGGGCTGGTTTAATTTTATTCTTAATGAATTATGTCCTCAATAATGTATTCATATAGTCGTGTGTTAGCACATCTAAGCATAATAATCTAAGAGCTAATACAATTAGCATAAAGTGAACAGACAAATAAAAATGAGAAAAGATATTTAAAAAATGCATACTCTGCAAACAAGGGGCATGGTTGATGCTTCAGAAACTGAACGACGATGACCTTGCAAATGGAATTCCATAGCAGTTGTAAGAACATTCAAATGAAAGTAACATGGCAAAACTGAAAAAGAGAAAAGTAAAACATAACAGACTTTTAAATAGAAAAACTACTGAAGGATGCAGCAGAAATATATATATTTTTAAAATGAAGAATAAATCAAACAGTCAAATTCATATTAAAGATTATGTTAATACTATTGTTAGCTCATTGAGGTGGGCCTTTTGGAGCAGTTAGATCCCTAGAATTGCATCACATTTTTCTAGGAAAAAATACCTAGTTTGACTAGTAATAGCTGCACAAAACTACAATATGCTCTAAATGAATATATGATGTGTAATGTCATTTGGAGAATAACATAATATTGCCATGATAACCAGTGAATTAAAAAAATAAAAATATTTATTGCTTACCAAGATGAATACATAATTAGTTAGAATTCATAATCACAATGTGCTTCAAAACAACCAATATAAATTAAATGAATATATATTATTATAAATCAGTTGGGAATAAACTAATGATATAAAAAAGATTAGTTGGAAAAGAATAATTTCAAAACAGAAACTAGACTTATCAAAGTTGTTTACAGTGCAATTAATCTTTGAAATAATTATATACAAAATTGGATGATTATACATAACATAGATATTATTATTACTGGCAAACTGAAAAACAAAACTAACCATAATATAGTACACTATATAACACATCAAAATTGACTACTGCTAAACAATATTATATTCAAAATCACGAAAATATAATGGAATTTGCCTATCTAGTAACAACTTTATTTGATACTAATTGTTAAATTAACTCCTTGCTTTAAGCAAAATTTATTTTGCTGTATGAATATTTGTTCATAGTTTCTCTCCACTAACTCTAGAAAAAGTTATTTTCTTAAATGGGGTGTGAGAAAAAAAATGTGGTTGTAGGAGGTGACTTACAGTGAAGTGATTGTTGAAGAATATTATATATTTATTAATTTTTCTATAATACTTGATCCCAAAATATTTTAAAATGTCGTGCGTATCTTTTGTGACAATGTTGATAGATTAACATGTCATAAATTGATAAAAGCCTTTCAAAGCATGATAAGAATGAGTTAATTACCCTTTTACAGTTCAGGATTAGCAGTCAATAATACATGTAAATCGATTTTGTAATCAACGTGAGAATAGAAGGAAATATATATATATATATAGAATGTGCATAATCTCTAGCTCAAACCTTCCTAAAAGACAAAACAAACAGAACTACAAATCATGCAATAAATGACAAAATAGAAGGTAAAATTAATAAATGTAAATACACATTTCAATACAAGATGATATGCCAAGTTTCAGTTTAACAGATTCAATAGAACAGAACAAAAGTGATATGAGTATACATCGATTTATCACAATTAAATGAGCTTTTATGATGGCATTTAAAAAAATAAAATAAAATATTATGTGAAAAATATAAGATACAAAAAAAAAAAAAAGCAAAATATTATGCACTGTATAAAAAAGACCTAAATGTGGAGAAATATATGTATATAATTTGTTGTTTTATGTATAGTGTGATAAGTTAGAAAACTATTACAACTTATAGTTATAATACAAGATCGAGTTGAATCACAAAAGTAGGACATTTAAAAACATAATTTAAAAATTCTGGAAAAAGTGTTACTTATGGTAAAAATAGTAATGAATATATAATACAAACTGGCGATCAAATAGAATATGAAATCATAAAAAACAAAGCAAGTTCAGTGGCCAGAAATGGTGAAAATCTTTAAGTGGGTTAGCTGGAGTTTCTATGTGTAAGTGAAAATCAGCTGAGAAATGATCATAAAAGGAAAATAAAATGATAGCTGAACATATCTTTCTAATGAAGAAAAATTACTTATAATGTAAAATGTGTTAAATAGTATACAGGTCTGTCCAACTTTCAAATGCATATTTCTAATCTATTTAATGATCATTTGCCTGAAAGATTTATGTTCAAAATTAATCCCCAAAACAGCATCTAAAAATTTTACAAATCAGACTGCTGCAATTGTACCAATCTGCATGAATAGTTTTTTTTAAACACCACCAACCATAAAAATACTATTTTGCTTTCCACAAAATATATCTGCCTGCCCTATTTAAAACTAGTTGAAACTTTAGTGAAAATGATGCCTGCCCAGGCAAATGGTCTGGTTTTTTTTCCTATAACATACAACAATAAACATCAACCTGTGGCAAGTTAATTTTCTAACTGTTATAACGTATATTTGTTTTGTTTGTTATTTTTTGGTTAGCATTATTTATTAATGCTTAGTTATTGTGACCAGCAATTTTGGAAATAGCAACATCAACATGATCAACAATAAAACATAAGAGTAGACTGCAGTCTTGATTATATTTATAATGCAAACAGAAGCAAACTAAAAGAAATGTGCTTGTTGTTTAATGAAACCTTAAAATAAATGAGATAATTATAATTTAAAGATCTTGTTAATATTTATGCCTGCTGCAAATAATGCTTAATGCAAGAACATATTCATTTGAATATATAAATATTACCTTTTTAATAGTAAATATTTCACTAAATTTGATATTAGTATTATTACATTGATTAAATATTTAACTCAAATTGTTATTACCTATTTAATTTTAACATTAAATATTTAACTCACTTTGATATCTATATACAAAAATGGTTTGAATTAGCTGTGTCATGATACTGTCACATAATGATAATACTTTTAATACTTATTAATAGCAATGGTTATCCCACTTTTACAATTGTGTTAATCAAATATCTTAATACATTAATTTACTGAATGCCTAGGAAACTGTGAAATTAGAAATTTAAAGAATGAATGTATATATGCAGTCTTCACTGAACTAGGATTTTCCATATATTGTTCTTCTACTAGTTCTAGTATAACTAATTACTTTTAATTTCTTATTGAAAAGTTCAGTAAAGCATGCTTACAAATAAATATTATTATTAAGAAAGCACCTTTATTAAAATAACTTGATTATTTAGTCAGCAAACTGTATATGTAATTCAGTTAATAAATGTATATTTTATGTTTTAAAAGAAATTAATAATTAAGATATAAATTATAAGTAACTTCAAAGATTGACAGTTTGTCTACTCCTCTAATGATATCTATTTAAGTGTCAATTATGGACAAATCAAGATAACAAGCTCAAAGCTGTTCTAAATGCTTAGGCCATGTTTGTTTGCGGTTGCCTATTGGGTAGGCTCCTACTATGTCAAAATTAACAAATGTAGTCATTGCTCCAGAATTTTCAAGACGGGTGTGTTGGCAGATCTTCTGCTACCATCTCATTAATAAATACTAATTCCTAAATTGTCTTACAGTTAGATGAGTTACAGTTCTTTAGGAAGTATTATTATTAACATCAACACAACTTCTAATCCAAGGGTGATTGTCTCAAAATTTTATCAGCTTTAATTCTTACAACATATCTCAAAAGTTCTAAATGCTTAGGCCATGTTTGTTAGCGGTTGCTTATTGGG
Organism: Sinotaia quadrata; assembly: GCA_028829895.1. Classification (NCBI taxonomy): domain Eukaryota; kingdom Metazoa; phylum Mollusca; class Gastropoda; order Architaenioglossa; family Viviparidae; genus Sinotaia; species Sinotaia quadrata. The sequence goes on along the minus strand of CM054177.1, from coordinate 39,634,936 downwards.
TAGGCTCCTACTATGTCAAAATTAACAAATGTAGTCATTGCTCCAGAATTTTCAAGACGGGTGTGTTGGCAGATCTTCTGCTACCATCTCATTAATAAATACTAATTCCTAAATTGTCTTACAGTTACAGTTCTTTAGGAAGTATTATTATTAACATCAACGCAACTTCTAATCCAACTCCAAGGGTGATTATCTCAAAATGTTATCAGCTTTAATTCTTACATTAGTTACAACATATCTCAATAGTAATAGTATGATCTATTGCTGAACATATCTAGATAAAAACAGTTTCAAAATCATGCAGTACTTAGCAGTAGCAACTGCCAGTTGTAGGCCTATACTATAGGAATTAGTATATATATCTATGCCTGTATTATCAAAATATCAATGTATGTTATGTATAACATTAACAGTAGTAATACATGAAATCTAACTAACGTTGGTTAAAACAATCATACCGCGGTTAGCTCTTCAGCACAAGTTTAGAAAATGACTATTGATATTATCTTTTGTTGGTTTGTGAAAAGACATTCACATTCTGTACGAGTAATCTTGGACGAAAATAGTGAATGCGAAAGTGTAGACTTCCTTTATCCTGCTGTCACTATTACGACGATGCACTTCCGTTGAATACAAGCGCATGCGCTCTATCCTGTTAGTACTAATTAAGCAACACCTAATAAATACGTATTATAATTTACAAATGTGCATTTATTACTTTATAGATGAATGAACTTAAAACAACAATGACAATGCTTTAGATCAGTAGTAATCACTTTCAAACATTTTATTGAATGAATACTCAAGAGTAGTTTCCCTGGATATGGGCATCCTGCCATCTTCTTCAATAAACTCAAGCATTTGACACATCATGGCACCCATCATTCCAATCAAAGCACTACACCTATCAAAAATTTCTTACTAGGTCGCACCTTCCACGTACAACACTCAAAATCCACACCACGTCCAATCACACATGAAACGCCCCACCAAGGAAGAGCGCTTAGCCCCGCACTTTTCAACACAGCCACAGGTGACCTAGATACAACCATCGAAGGAACCAAAACACTCATTACAAAATTTGCAGATGATTCATCATTATATTGTACCCACAAGAACCCAGCGAAAATAACACAACACCTCAAATGAACACTAGAAAATCTCGATGGACGGAAACATAGTGCTTAGACTTGGCCCAACAAAGAAACCAAAGGCTATGGATTTTTCCTCACAAAAGAAAAAAATATATCCAAGACTATACAAAAAAAACCCACTATCATCAATTACAAAAAGGCACTCAAATTCCTGGGCATCGCTTTCGATGAAAACATTAATTTTCACCAACATTACAACAACACAATACAGAGACTGAACAAAACTCAAACCAACTGCGCTCCACCAAGGGCAGAAACTAGAGCGCCGACACCCAAACACTCCTGTTAGCCACCAAATCCACAGTCATGGACAATAGAAGCACAACACACACAGCTTCAAACAACCCACATATTAAAACCCTTCAATCATTACAAAACAAAGCATGCACGCATTACCAAACACAAAAATAACAGATCTCTACAAACAGGCCACCTCACACGAATAAAAAGACGCACCAAGCAAATACTCAAACTATGGGCAAGACCAGCCTCTCATGGAGACTCCCTCCCCACTAATACACACCTACAAAACACTAAAAAAAAGAATACCGCAGACCCAGACCACGAAAAAAATGAGATGACAGCAGACAACCACCCTACCACCTTATGAAACTACTAATAACTTCTAACACAACCTAAACAAAATTACAATTGACTCCCCACCCTATCGACCCATCCACCTTCCCCGTGGAGAATTACCTCTCCACACGCAGACTTTACATTACTTCAAGGCCCCCCACCCTCAAAAACAAACAAAAAAACAACAACAAACAAACAAACAACAACAAAAGTATCCCCCCCCCTCTTCGCAATCAAACAAAAAGACTCTCTGAAGCACATAGCATATAGATAATCACCATTAGATACACACAGATGGATCCAAACAAAATGTAGGGACAGGAGCAGCTGTACACACCCAAACAGGAACGTACACCTTCAGACTAAACAAAGCTCACTCGATTCTAACAGCAAAGCTAATTACCTTCAAACTAAACAAAGCTTACTCGATTCTAACAACATAGCTAATTGCCATGATAAAAGCACTTGCGCTCGCACAAGACACAACCCCAAACACAACTAAGCAAATCTTCATACTAACTGATTCACTAACATCACTAGAATGTCTTTAAAACCCTTTCCTCTCAATCAGAACATGCATCATGTCCCAAATAAACATCGAAGTTGACAAGCTCCAAGCAAAAGTCATTGAAACAATACTAATGTGGATCCCCAGCCACTACAATATAGCAGGAAGTGAAAATGCAGACAGGGGAGCAAACTTTGGAGCACTACATGGCAAACAGCTAAAAGCCACCACACCACAAAACAGAAATACACTTACAAATCACCAACATATTTAAGAAAGAACACACACACACTCATAAACACCAAACGCATCACCTATACCCGAGTAATCAACAGACTAAAACAAAACTCTACATTATACACCCATAAGCCAAACTAAACCATGCACCCCCTGCAAAATAGACAACACTATAGAATACTTCCCGTTACATTGCCCTACCCACTAAGATTAAGAAATAATGAAACCAACAGTAACATTACTACATCTACCTTTCACCACCCACTCCCTACTCTTCCCACCCCAAAGAAAAGAGGATATGATCAGTCCGCACTAACACTTTTCCAATCGGAAAAAATCACATTACACCTACTATAAAATGAGTAAGAGTCCTAATCACCCAGAAAAAAAACAAACAAAATAAATAAACAAACAAAAATTATTCTACAGCCCCCCTCCACCCATCTTGAACAAAAGCTAACCAATACCGAAACAACCAACAACCTCCCCCCACCCCCCACCCCCAAATCCCCAACAAATACAGATACACACACCCAACTGAAAACGAACTCACTATACCCACCTTGAACAAAAGCCACCCACCCAGTAACTAGACACATTAAACCAACATAAAAAATAATAAAAATAAATAAAAAGTACTAAACTGCATATACACTCTTACTATTGGGAACAAAAACAGAACACCCACCCTAACCAAAATCTCATTCATACACACTCACAAATGGAAACAAACACATTATATTCACCCTAAAACAAAAAGGCCAACTTAAAAACAAAACACACACACACACACACACACACACACACACACACACACACGCACGCACGCACGCACGCACGCACGCACGCACACACACACACACACACAAACAAACACACGGCAACTATTCACGAACACCAGTGAACGACCTAAGTACCACCAACACTAATGCAATACCAACTACCAATCATCTCCAGAAAAAAATTAGGAGAGCAAGTCCTCACAGGAACCAACCAAGACTGAGAACATTCCAGGATGAAAAGTCTACTGCACCTCCTGTGGGCAGCAAGAAAAAAAAATAATAAAAGCAAACATTGCTGATGTGTCTCTAACAGAAGTTTCAGTGCAACCGTTTTGAAAATACCAGACAAACACAACAGCGCTGAAACCTTCATTATTTTTTAATAAGTATTAATTAAACATTGCAAATGATATAATTATATTTAATTAATTTGATATTTATTATAATAACTTTTTAGTATAAACTCTTTTATATTTTAGATGATTGAAATAAACATTCTTGAAATTATTAATGAGTTAAGCCTATCATTACACAGAATAGAATGACTAAGTAATAGTTGGCCTTCACATTTAAAAACAAGAGTTATTGAATAAAAATATGAAAAAAATACTTCTCAGATGTTTGTGTTTGAATTTCTATGTATTTTAGGTTTATTATGTTTTTTTAAAAAATCTCAGCATATACTACACAGACTGTATCCACTGAATATGTGTGTATGTGTGTGTGTGTGTGCGTGCGCGTCTGTGTGTATGTGCGTGTATGTGCGTGTATGTGCGTGCATGCGTGTGTGTGTGTGTGGTATGTGTGTGTGTATGTGTGTGTGTGTGTGTGTGTGTGTGTGTGTGTGTGTGTGTGTGTGTGTGTGTGTGTGTGTGAAAGTTTTAGTGTCATCATTCGTGGAAAACAACATTGCTGTCTGTAAACAATGTGCTGGAAACATTCATTATAATAAATACGCCCACATTCAAGTATAAGTATGTTTTTTTCTCAAGGAAAAGTAATTGTGTGTGTGTGTGTGTGTGTGTGTGTGTGTGTGTGAGAGAGAGAGAGAGAGAGAGAGAGAGAGAGAGAGAGAGAGAGTATGTGTGTGTGTATGTGTGCGTGCGCGCGCGCGCATGAAAATCTATTAAACATAAAATATAATTTCACTCCATATTACTTTTCTTTTAAATTTAACATGCTCTTCTCACTCTGCCAGTGCAGGCTTAAAGCATAGTTAATTACTATTGTGTTTCAGTATAGCAGATTTTAAAATAGGGGGAAATCAAATTTTAGAAAACCTTTCAAGTTTGTAAAAAAAATTAAAACATTAGGTTCGTATGTGTAAAAGGTGGTTTGCAATAAGAATGTATTGATGCGTTTGAGTTGTTAATAGACCCTTGAGTTGTCACGATACAAATGTGTAAATATACTTTATTTTGATAGAATGTTTTATTAACATGTAGTTTGACAAATAAAACCATTTTCATTTTTTAGAAAAACAAAATTCCTGTCAAGCAATTTTTTCGTGGTGTAGGTATAATGCCATTTCATTGAAATTATGGGCCTTGTTTTGGCACACTTTGACTACCTTAACCATAATATGTTTTTTCTTTGATACAGAGTGAATGGATGAAGGTCACATTCCTTAATTATAATTTGAAATACATTTTAAATAATTAAACAGATTTATTATCATTTTACTTTTTAAGCTATGGATTTCAAATGTGATTTTTACCTTTTTATTTTGGAGTTTCCCTGTCTGTTTAGCTTAACTGGAATATCACAATGCAATGGCAGAACTTTACCACTTATTAATTAATAAATTCGCATCACTAGTTCAGTTATGTACATCTAATAAGATAGTCAATTTGGAAAGCAAGTATATTGAAGTAGCCTTTTCTTTAAAATGAGTGTCACTAGTTCAACAAAGATGACACCAAGAAGAAAATCTCAAAATCGCCAACAAAGATGACAACTACAAGAAGAAAACGTTGAAATCGCCAACACACAAACTACATCTACAGCAAGGAAAGAAAAAATCGTACATACCGCACCAAGCAAGAAATTGTATCAACTGAGATCGAGGCTCCCCCTCTCTCACCATTACCGGAGACCCCATCAAAAGCAACAACAGACAACCAAACAGCAGAACAAAACCCCAAACAACAACAGTGACAACATCAGAGTCAGCAACAGCAGCTACATCAGCAAAAGCAACAACAACAACGTCAATGAAACCACCGCCGACAACAACGACAGCAATTTTGGCTCAATGAGCCGCAGTTCATGCAGTGGGGATACTTTAATCACCCCACTGCAGACATGATTCAATTGCTGCTCGACCCCTTTACTGGCCACCAGCGCTCGCCGTCATGCATCCCAATGGACTCCGGGGACAGCCATGACAGCAGCAACAACACTAGTGAGGAGGACAGGGGGGTTTTACATCCAGGGCGCACGTACACGCTAAGTACAGATTTGGCGTGCTACTCCCAACCCCCTTCCCCCTCAACATCGGGAACGACAATAACTACAACTTTAGTCCACGGATTACCGGAATAAAGCCCGCCTTTGCCGGCCAGACACGTTTTGCAACGGACGAGCGAACAACAGCACTATACATAGATTCTTCACCAATATTCACAACTTACATCAGCCACCGACACCACAACGGTCAACAGGAACAAAAATACAACTTCAACGCCACCCACACAAGAAATAGGGGACACATAACTCAACGACTTTAAAAAAAAATTAAAATATCAACAACTGACGACAACATCAAGCAAGCACCAAAACAAAACTCCAACAGCAATACTATCGCCAGCACTCCCCAATAGTCGTGAGGGGAGTAGGTCCCACGGGTGCACTACAGATCAGAGAACGTCATATGATGAAATGATCCACGAAAGCTCCAGTGGTGACGTAACATTTTTATCGTAACTACCACCACCAACCTTGAATTTCGTCAGTCTCACTAGTAGCACGAATTCCTGTGTAAATTCTTTTTGGATTACTTCGTACAAAAGAGGTGTTTCTCTGGAAGTGAACTGGTAGTAAATTCCTTATTGGACTATTTTGTGCAAAAGCTTTATTCCAGGGACACTGTGCAAGTTAACACTGGTCAAGAGCTGTTCAAAACTTCTAATTATTAATAACTGTCCACGTCCGTAAAGTTGGGAGTGCAACATTGTCACTCAAAGTTGTTGAATGTACTACATATGTAGTCAGTGCTACTCTGTCAGATAGAAGTTGTTGAATGTAGTAAATATGTGTGTAGTCAGTGCTACTCTGTCAGATAGAAGTTGTTGAATGTAGTAAATATGTGTGTAGTCAGTGCTACTCTGTCAGATAGAAGTTGGTGAATGTAGTAAATATGTATGTAGTCAGTGCTACTCTGTCAGATAGAAGTTGGTGAATGTAGTAAATATGTGTGTAGTCAGTGCTACTCTGTCAGAAGCTGTTGGTTGATATTATATAATACCCGTAGGGGTGTGTGCATTAATTAACCATATTATATGTAAGTTATAACATTCTCAGATATTCGCTATATTAGTCAGACTGTACACTACATTATATATAACTGCTCGGATTTCTGGTTTTGACCTAAATTGTTTCACTCAGTTATGATAATAATGTCCTTCAAATAAAATATTTGCATCATCTCCCTGTTTAAAATATCATTTCATTACGTTATAATTACACGAAATTGTGTTCATCGATAGTCTCTGAGTTGCATGCAGAGCAGTCTCTATTATTTTGTTAATCAGCTATCTTTACATTACACAGAGTGCTTTAATTACTTATGAACAATCTTTATGTTACACGTAGAAAAATATTTATTTAAACTTTTATTTCAGGAACAATATTTAAATTGTGTATGGTAACTTGCAGCAACGGTCTTTAAATTACAATACCAACTTTCAATTAGATCAATTATTAATTTGCAATAACTTTCAATTAGATCAATTATTAATTTGCAATAACTTTCAATTGGAACAATTTTAAATTTGCAATAACTTTCATTTAGAACAAGTTTTAATTTGTAATAACTTTCAATTAGAACAAGTTTTAATTTGCAATGACTTTCAATTAGAACAATTTTTAAGTTACGAGAACATCAACAACTTCTGCCTGTCAGTGAAATCAATCATTTTTAAGTCACATTGTCAACAACAACCTCTGTGAAATCATATAACCTTCATATATTTAAAGAAATACTCTTTAAATTAGGCGCATAATATTTACTTTTAAAGAAGCAATCATCAAAATTACAAGAACAAAAATATTTACTTATTTATTTGTTTGAATTAAGTAAGCATTTTTTTTTGTAACAGGAAATTACAATATTTGGCAAACATCTTTTCTTTTTCTAAACATACAACATTGAAGGTGTTTTATTGTTTCTAAAATCTTTTAGTTTCCTAACTGGACCTTTTGTTTTGTTTGAACAAACTTTAAATTACATTAAAACATTACTTCTATTTCTTTGAAAGATCAATTTTCAGATTACATAAACACAACTTCCATTTGTTTAAGTGAACAATCATTAAATTACGTCAGCGCATTTCTGTTTGTTTGAGAAACAATTTTGAGTAACATAAACAATTCTTTGGAAAATCTTTAAACTAGGGCTATGCTGAGGCACAGTGGGAAGTAGATAATAAATTAATTGTTATTCTGAGACACAGTCAGAAGCAGATAATAAATTACGGCTATGCTGAGACACAGCGAGAAGGAAATTACAAAGTACAGCTATGTTGAGTGACAATGAGAAAGATATAATAAATTTCGGCTATGCTGAGACACAGCGAGAAGAATTAATTACGTCTATATGAGACTCAGCGAGAAGAATAAATTACAGCTATATGAGACTCAGCGAGAAGAATAAATTACAGCTATACTGAAACACAATGAGAAAGAAATAATAAATTACGGCTATACTGAAACACAATGAGAAAGAAATATAAATTACGGCTATGTCGAAACAATGAGATGGAAATAGTCTGGCGATGCAATATTGTGTCTGTTTATCTGCATGCCTGCCTGTATACCTATCTGCTTGTCTACCAGTATACCTATCTGTAAACCTACCTTTACATCTCTCTCTCTCTCTCTCTCTCTCTCTCTCTCTCTCTCTGTCTCTGTTAGGTTATCTTTTCATTCCACACTTGTGTTCAGTCTATTTTCGTCATTTACCAGCAAAATTGTAACTCTAAATCTGAGGAAAGTAACAACTGTTTAGTGAAGAACTCGTGCAATGAATGCCTTCCCCTTAATGAGATTGCAACAATACTGGTCAGATGATATCCTGGCATGCCATTGTAATAAGGTCGGGCAGATGAAGATCTTATAATGAGAATGTGAACAGTGCTGAACAAACGGTCTTAGACAGGTAAGAATGCAAAAATAGCTAAGCACTTTGTAAATAGGTCATTATTAAATCAAACAGTTTAAAACTGGAAATTAATGAGCTTTCATGCGCACTATGTGAATTACTGTCTCATTACGCTGATACAGTGTGGCATTATTGACATACTATACAGAGCGTAATCAAAAACAAATACAAGTAGTGTTTCAGGTCTTAATGACCATATTTTGTCGTATTCCCATTCTTCATTTTTTTTCCATCCTGTCTTTGGCTGTGTAAACTTACAAGAGAGAGCATTGGTGAAGACAATGCGAGACCCTATAGAGTTCTCAGACAGCCACTGAAAGCGCTAGAACTCATCGATCGGTAGCCGGCAAGTTTGACGTGTGACGACACGCGACACTTCCCAGCTTGTTAAGTGCCACTGGTGTATTGCTCGACTTAAGTATGCATATTTCACCAATAACATTTGTCACTTTGCTATATTTCAGCTACGTATGCTCCATCTTAAAGGGTTTTATCACTTTTCCTTTTCAATCAATTAGAATGCATTTAATTCCATCGACTAGATTTGTCTGGCCTTTCCGATTTCATCCACAAGGAACACGTACTATAAGCTAGTCTGAAGTGTACTACCACATACAAATGTCACGGTTGTACAAACAAAAAAGGATATGCTTGAGAATTTAAATATTCGAATCATAGCGCGCACACATACACACATTTACACGCACTAATATTTAAAACATAGCATTATGCCTGTTTTAAAAATAGACATAAGAATTTGAAAATGGTCACTTCAAGTATCCATATTCTCATTTAGCTTGATCATACAATAATTTACTTGCAAGATTTGAACTTAAACAACTATGTGAATATGCCACAGTTTCAACAGCACCGGGTTAAGCGCTGCAGACTGTAGTAAAACAGTTTCTCGTTTAAACTGCAACACCAAAGGACAGGCTGCTATAATCTAACAACACACAGGGGGACACGACTCGAGCACTCTCCTCACATTCTTCACGACAATTCCACTCAGAGCGGAAAGATAACCTCGGGCCTTTCAAAATTAACTTGGACTGCAAAAAACGTGACTGATTTCAATTCGATTCGGTGTGTGCATGTCCACCCTCATCCACCCACGTTTCAATCTTTAGGCTAATCCACCCTTTCACAGGTCGATGCGCCTAGAAATAGTGGGTGGGTCCGATTAGAATCCACGATATCTCTGTGGATATAACTTGCTTGTTTTTCTAGCCAGTGACAGTGAAACGTCTTACTAAGAGCTGGTTCTGTTCGTGTACAAACAGGTGAGTGAGTACTTTCACATTCTTTCATTATACTGCACAATTTAGACGGTAATTTTAATTTTTCAAATTATTTAAAATTATTGTTTAATCAACTCGATGTACTGCATGTAGCATAGGTAGCTAGCTAGCTATTTTCTTATAACGCTTTAAACATAGTATTATTATTGAACGAACAAATTTGTGATAAAACGAATTTTACTTATTTTATCACTGACTGAGAGTATCAGCAACAGGAGAGATAACTGATATACCAGCGAGTTATATTTTGGCTATGTGACACATAGAAAGTTATAGAAAGGTCGTTTGGTTATAATGATACCTAGACTCGTAAAAAGTGAAGATTATGGATAAGGATAAAATAAAATGTGTTTTACAATAAACACTACAGACATGACATTAACGTATCGTGAAAAAGTAAAGTGTACATGGATAAAGATGAAATAAACAATAAACACTTGACTAAAGGTATGACGCCTAAAATATCTTAAAATTAAATAGTACAATAAGCTTTATGCAAGTTAAATTTGTCCATAAATTACTTATATTTCACTGATTTCCTCTAGCAAAAACTACCTATTATATCATGGAGGTATAACAGTATGTCCAAATACAGAAATTATTGTCTCATAAATGTTTACATTTCATTGCATCAAACGTGTGGTTGTTCACAACAAATATGACAAATATGCTGTCAGGAAAACAAATAGGACAATATTGCACGGAGAATAGTTAGGACAAGTACAGAGTCATGAAGACAAGTAGGACAATATTCAAGGAAAATAGGACAACTATAGTGTCATGAAAACAAATAAGACAATTATTGCAAGGAGAACAGATAGGGTTGTATCATGAAAACAAAACGGACAATTATTGCAAGGAGAACAGATAGGGCAGTGTCTTGAAAACAATTAAGACAATAATTGTAAGGAGAATATATATGACAACTAATGTTTCATTCAAGCACATAGGACAAGTGTTGTTTAATGACACAATTGATGGGGCAGCAGTTATTTTATGACAAATAGATAAAATTTCATGACAATCAGTAGGACAACAAGTGGTTCTTGACAGCAGATAGAACAACTTTTGTGTCTTGACAGCAGAGAGGACAAGTGAATTTTAATGATACAAGATATGATAATATTATTTTAAATTAATAATGCAGATTGTACACCTATTGGCTTGTGACAAAAGATAGACAACTATTGCTTCACGCTTAGTAAAGAGATAGGAAAACTATTGTTTCATTAGTAAAGAGATAAGAGAACTATTGTTTCATTAGTAAAAAGATAGGAGAACTATTGTTTCATTAGTAAAGATAGGAGAACTATTGTTTCATTAGTAAAGATGGGAGAACTATTGTTTCATTAGTAAAAAGATAGGAGAACTACTGTTTCATTACTGAATTGGACATTATCACTTTATAAGAACAGATTATGAATTTATGTTATGATTTAGATTGGGACTATTAAATATATTATCTGTCTGACATATTATAATCCAGATTTGGACTATTAAATATATTATCTGTCTGACATATTATAATCCAGATTTGGACTATTAAATGTATTATCTGTCTGACATACTATGATCCAGATTTGGACTATTAAATGTATTATCTGTCTGACATATTATAATCCAGATTTGGACTATTAAATGTATTATCTGTCTGACATATTATGATCCAGATTTGGACTATTAAATGTATTATCTGTCTGACATATTATGATCTAGATTTGGATTATTAAATGTATTATCTGTCTGACATATTATGATCCAGATTGGGGCTATTACATGTATTAATCTGTCTGACATATTATGATCTAGATTGGGGCTATTACACGTATTAATCTGTCTGACATATTATGATCTAGATTGGGGCTATTACATGTATTATCTGTCTGACATAAGAAAATGTTTTGCATCAAGGAGTGACGATTTGATTAAAGATAATTAATTCAGCACATATTGCAGGGATTATAAAAGTTAATGGTAATTTTTCAGCAAATCCCACAAGGATTATAATATTTAAAGTTAATTCATTCAGTACATTCTGTAAGTATTATATTGGTTTTAGTTAAGATTCTATTGTATTCTGCAAGTATAATGTGCTTTAAATGCAATACCGAGGATTATTGGCCATAATGTTTGACACCTAATGTAGTACACAGCGATATCATTTGGATCAGAATGACAAACTTGTTTATCAAATGATGTGTTACACTATCTCTGTAAACACATAATCTACTTATTACACTATCTCTGTAAACACATAATCTACTTATTACACTATCTCTGTAAACACATAATCTACTTATTACACTATCTCTGTAAACACATAATCTACTTATTACACTATCTCTGTAAACACATAATCTACTTTTTACACTATCTCTGTAAACACATAATCTATTTATTACACTATCTCTGTAAACACATAATCTACTTATTACACTATCTCTGTAAACACATAATCTACTTATTACACTATATCTGTAAACACATAATCTACTTTTTACACTATCTCTGTAAACACATAATCTACTTATTACACTATCTCTGTAAACATATAATCTACTTATTACACTATCTCTATGAATACAGAATCTATCACAAGACGATCGCTTGAAATGAACATTAAAAACCAATTACAATCGATATATCGAGAATTAGGGTAATGATACTTCTAACATTTTGTAATTAAAGTCGTGTATAATAGGTAGATCATTTGGGATATCACATAATATTATTTGGCGTTGTAGGTAAGACTACTAAAAGATTACAACATGAATAGTTTGACTAGGACATCCTGATCATCGTCAAAATATCAATACAGATTTTATAAAAGATTTTGTGTCTTAATGCAGGTGAATTGTATCATTTGCATTTTGCTAAAACAAGTCATTGTCATTTGAAATTATTTGGACGAAATTTAAGATACCTATTGTGTCAGATGAAAATCACTTCCCATGCAGAGAATTTACTTTACCAAAGAATAAGTATAATAATTTTAGATCAAGCAAGCTATTCAGTATAAAGTAGGGTTCTTTCTCTCTCTCTAAATATATAACTCTCTCGTTCTCTCTCGCTCTCTCTCTCTATATATATATAGAGAGAGAGAGAGAGAAAGAGAGAGAGAGATCAATTTGCTTTTCGGTAAAACAGCAAACGCATTTAATTTTATTATTATTTCAAACTATGATAAACACTTAGTGTCATTAATTTTGCTCCAAGTGGCATCTATAGTATAAAGAAAAAAAATTATTAAAAATAAGATATCTTGTACAAGAAGGATAGCTGCGAAACAGATGTGCATCATCATAATTACTCTGACTGTACAGAGGCGTCATGATGCATATTGTGAAATGATGGATTTGATTATAATTAAATTACCCGCACTGATACGACTAAAATGCACGTGCTGGAATATCGTCACTAAATCAAAGATAAAGTTCAAGATATGCCCACACTAGTAGGCAGGAAGATAAATCAGCTTATGAGAATATTGATGCTTTTTAAAGTGGCCCTACAATGAAAGGTTTCCTATTGCAATCAATTAGAAAGTCAGAAAGCTATGCACAACTTTGTAAGCATTCCTTTGGACCCACTCGTCATGAGGTGCGCGAAACATGTGCGCTTCGTTCTGAAGGAGGGTTAACTTCCTGTGTTGGAGTTGACATAAAGGACGAGGCTAATTTTTATAAACATTAATTGCCAATTCCAACTTATTTAAATTTATGGATTAATTCATTATAAGACAAAATCTGTAAATACGTTTTGCATAGATGTTTGTTTGAATGCGTCTGATGTTTTTATTGGCAGTGATGATTAAATGTGTATGCATCGTACATTGGATTATAAGTGTTACGTGTCATTATTGCACTGGTGTAGAGAAAACGCAGAAACGGTTTAGAAGGTATCGAAAGGGTTACATTTTATAGCTGATTTTGTGCTACATTTTATAGCTGATCTTGTGCTACATTTTATAGCTGATCTTGTGTTACATTTTATAGCTGATCTTGTGCTACATTTTATAGCTGATTTTGTGCTACATTTTATAGCTGATCTTGTGCTACATTTTATAGCTGATCTTGTGCTACATTTTATAGCTGATTTTGTGCTACATTTTATCAGTCATACACAGAAGTGCTTGTGCACACACGCGCGCAATTATTATATATGTGTGTTGTTTTATAACAATCAATACTTGAGAGGATAAAAACTTCACCAACCTTGACATATATTTTAAATAAAGTCGGGAGAGTTGTGCCCACACTGGAATACAACAAGGTGATGTTACACTGGGAACCAAGAATATAGTGAAGTTGTGTTACAGTATAAAACAAGGATACAGTGAAATGTGGCCACAATGGAACAAGAATACAACGAAGTGTGGCCACAATGGAATAAGAATACAACGAAGTGTGGCCACAATGGAATAAGAATACAACGAAGTGTGGCCACAATGGAACAAGAATACAGTGAAGTATGACAACAATGGAACAAGAATACAGTGAAGTATGACAACAATGGAACAAGAATACAGTGAAGTATGACAACAATGGAACAAGAATACAGTGAAGTGTGGCCATTTCTTTGCATAGCCACCAATCCAAGCAAATGACGTGAGTTTTCTTGTCTGAAAGTTTCTTCCTCTGTGTTTCGTGATTTAAATTTTTAATGTAGTCATGGTGGATGTAATTCTGTGATATATTGCTCACGCGCACTAAGTGCTAACGTCTTGCAGATGTCTTCAGTGCAGGAAGATAGAATGGAAAATTTAAAAAAAAGAATTAAAATCAGCATGACAGTAGGTGAAGTTTTACTTTTTTGTTTTTGTAACAGATACTATTTTAATGTTTTTAATTTTTTTTAGACTTAATGTCTTGCGCTAAATAATATTTTGCTGTAAATCAAATTACATGGAGAAAGTTGAAAAAACACAATAGAATCTCAGTTATATATTTTCTGATAATACAGAACTACGAGTATTTTTGCAACCTCTCCTTTCAGCAAAAGTGCAGAAATATATGATATGTATGGAAGGACAAAAACTATATCTGAATAGAAAATCTTTTGGATTGACGCTCAAGATGACATCAGTGAAAAGATCTCAGGCTAGTAGAATGACATTCGAGATGACACCAGTGAACACGAGTTCAAGCTAGTGGAATGAAACTCAGGTTTACATCAGTGAACACGACTGCATGTCTTTGGAATGACGTTCAAGATGTTCTTAATGAACACGATCTCAAGCTAGTGGAATGACTCTCAAGATATCATCAGTGAACAAAACCACATGCTAGATGAATGACACTCAACATGACACCAGTGAACACGACTGAAAAGTTTTGGAATTACTTTCAAGATGTTATCAAGGAATACGACCTCACGCTATTGGAATAACGCTCAATTTGTCAAAAGTGAACACAACTGCAGGCTTTTGTAAAGATGCTCAAGATGTCATCAGTGAACAAAACTGAGTACCTTTGGAATCACATTCAAGATGTTATCAATGAACACGACCCCAAGCTAGTGGAGTGACACTCAAGATTTCATCAGTGAACATGACCGCATGCTAGTGGAATGATGCACAATATGTCATAAGTGAATATGCGTATGTGCGCGTGTGAAATGACACTCAATATGTCACCAGTGAACATGACCGCATGCTATGAAATTATGCTCAAGACGTCATCAGTGAGCACAACAGTGTGCTTGTGGAATGACGCCCAAGACGTCATCATTGAACACGACAAAATACTAGCGGAATGATGCTCAAGACATCATCAGTAAACACGACCGTGTGCTAGGGGAATTAATCTCAAGACGTCATCAGTAAACATGACTCTATGCTATGTAATAACACTCAATATGTATTCAGCGAACATGACCTCATGTTATGTAATAACGCCCAGAATGTCATCACGGAACATGACTGCATTGCATGGAATGACGCTCAAGATATATTCAGTGAACATAACCGCAGTGCTATGTAAAGGTGCTCAAAATTTCATTAGTGAATACGATTGCATGCTGTGGAATGATGGCTCAAGATGTCATCACTGTGTGTCTTGCTACATTTTGTTTCATATTTTTCCTCTAAAATGCTAGAAGTAGAAAAAAGGGAAAAGAAAATCCAGTGTATGAAGCGAAAGCCATATGCCATTCAAAGAGTAGTTTTCTTATCTAAATGGTTAAGATTTACATGAATGAGACATGTCAAAGGGCTGAGATCAAAGTTTACCTGTTGAAAAGAATTTATTTTCTATTCACTTTGAATTTGGTGTGGAAAAAGTCTGGTCATGAAAGACAGCCATTAGCTTAATGAGAAGAAGCAGCCTTTTGTTTTGTTTTACTAGACCTCCCAGTTTACTAAATTATAAACCACTTTGGCGTGGTTAATTCAAGAAGTATCTCCCCCACAACCTGTGTGTAATTGTAAGGACACACTGCACTCTGTTGATGTATGGTGGCAAAGTATGCTCGACTACATCATGGAATTTCTGGTACAAGGAAGGTACTGGAAATTGCTACAGTGTTGTTCTGCTTGAGGAAACTAAGACAGGAAGCAGCACCCAGATTAGTCTCAAAGAGAACAGGGACTGATGGAACATTCTACAGCGTGTTAGAGGACATGTAAAACTGACAATTCTATTGTGACGATAAACTTGTGACTTTATTACAAAAGCACATGAAAGACTATTGCAGCATCATCTTGACAAGGTTACGTACAAACTATTATTGCTATAATCTCTATAACTCCATTTGTGTTCTCTGATAAGAAATTACCATGTGATTATTATGAGGCTATTCTTCCTTTCAGCTATAATAGATCAGACAAAACCAGGTTTTGATTAGAATTAGGCTATTCTTCCTTTCAGCTATAATAGATCAGACAAAACCAGGTTTTGATTAGAATTAAGCTATTCTTCCTTTCAGCTATAATAGATCAGACAAAACCAGGTTTTGATTAGAATTAGGCTATTCTTCCTTTCAGCTATAATAGATCAGACAAAAAGTCAGGCTTTTAAATTAGGTTATTCTTCCTCCCAACTATAATATATCAAACAAAAGTCGGGCTTTTAAATTAGGTTATTCTTCCTCTCAACTATAATTATAATATATCAAACAAAAAGTTGGGCTTTTAAATTAGGTTATTCTTCCTCTCAACTATAATTATAATATATCAAACAAAAAGTTGGGCTTTTAAATTAGGTTATTCTTCCTCTCAGCTATAATTTGAGGGTAAGCTAGATTTTTAAGTTAGGTTATTCTCGCTGTCTTGTATAATATACAGTTAAATTAAACCTAAAACAATTAGGTTATTCTTCAAAATCAGGCTTGTAAATTACTGTCAAGCTCGAATTTACAATTACAAATAATGTAAAGCCAGGCTTATAAATTACTTTCATTCTAATATACATTACATTTATTACAAAATCAGATTTGCAAATGACAGAATTCTTATTCTCACGTATAATATACAATTACATATAATGCAAAATCAGGATTGTAAATGACAGGACTCTCATTTTAAATTATAATGTAGGGTTACATCTTAGAAATTTTACATCATTGTTATTAAAAATGTAGAAGAAATTTACTTAACCACGATTGCCTCATTGAAATTTCAATTAACCACCATTGTCATTAATGAGGCAGTAAATATTTTAGTAAATTAATTTTCTCAGAGTACCTACAACCCGGATATTACCTCTCTAATAAAGTATTCATTTAAAAATTTAGGAGAGACATTCTGCAAATTGCGACTATTACAAAGGTTTTTCTAATTTAATTTAGGCTTCTGGTTGACATTCATAGCCAGTGAAGAAAATGTTTGCTTGAAAAAGTGCCATAAAACTAAAGGTACTATTTACGAACAGGTATGATGTTGTGAAGAAAAAGAGCCATAAAACTAAAGGTACTATTTACGAACAGGTATGATGTTGTGAAGAAAAAGAGCAAGATGCTTTTGAATGTGATGAACAGAACAATTTGACTGCACCAACCGTCGACATACATTTCTACAGAGCTCTTTGCAGACAAGATTACGAGACAAGAGATATCTACTTCAGTGACAGATTAAAAGTTCAAAGAAGATACTCTTTTAGAAAGAAAATTTGTCTACTCCTAGATAAAGTAGGCTGTATTTCTTTGGCTATTGATGCATTCTGGCTTTGACTTGGAAGTGAAAAGAGCGTCCATGTCTCGACAGCAGACAGTTCTTGTAGCTGTAGTGGTGACGCTGCTGTTCGTTGTGGCTCCCTGCAGAGCTTCTTCAAATCTGCGACACACTTGGGAAACGCCAGGATGTCATTTAGTAGGTGAGTTTCAGCTATGTCTGTGTTTGCCTGTTGTCAGTTCTACTAGTCAGTTTACAGTAATTAATTGTCACTTGCCAGTTTATAGTAATTATTTTTTGTCTTACTTTCCACTTAGCCTTTGAGAGTTAACTATAAATAGATGAGCTGGAGTTAAGTTACTTAATTGCAGTGTTTCGCAGACTGTTATCCTGACTGAGTTGTCTTTCCTTGATAACTGATCTTAATAGGCTAGTTTGTATACGTGCATTTTTATTTTGTAAATTTCCAGTAAATTCAGTGTGAATCAGACAGTTTCTTTCTTACTTTAAATGAATTTTTTTCCATATCAGTTTAGATTCAGTGTATATTCATTTTAGTTATTCTGGTAAAATCTTTCTTTACTAGATTACAGTAAATACGCAATTTTCAGATATTCTATTAATAAAGTTTTCTTTACCGGATTTCTGTAAATAGGTGAGTTTCAGTTTTTCTATTAATCAAGTTTGTTTATTTTTTTTAACCAGATTACTGTAAATAGGCGACTTTCATTTATGTTACTATTAGTTATTTGAATTACATTTTATCAATTGGCATTATCTTATCAACAACAACAACAACAAAAAGAATAAGAAAAGAAAAAGAATGAAATAGGTGAGAAAAATACAGCTTACTATAATATTGTTTAATTACTTGAACTAGCAACCGCCATTCGACTTTCCTGTTCCTCTTCTATTAACCTGGATTGACAATGACTGTGTAAGTACTACTTTAAGTCTAGTCTAGCTGTAGTAACATGCTTATATAGGAGAACAATGGTATTTTGTGGAACATGACATTGCTGGAATATTCAAATCATCTGGTTATCTGTATACGACCAGTCTTATCTTTTACCCCTCTGTGCCTATAACTTGAGATTGTGTAGATATAACACTTAAGCTGAAGTGGTGTAACATAACACTTAAGCTAAAGTGGTGTAACATAACACTTAAGCTAAAGTGGTGTAACATAACACTTAAGCTGAAGTGGTGTAACATAACACTTAATCTAAAGTGGTGTAACATAACACTTAATCTAAAGTGGTGTAACATAACACAAGCTAAAGTGGTGTAACATAACACAAGCTAAAGTGGTGTAACATAACACTTAATCTAAAGTGGTGTAACATAACACTTAATCTAAAGTGGTGTAACATAACACTTAATCTAAAGTGGTGTAACATAACACAAGCTAAAGTGGTGTAACATAACACTTAAGCTAAAGTGGTGTAACATAACACAAGCTAAAGTGGTGTAACATAACACAAGCTAAAGTGGTGTAACATAACACTTAAGCTAAAGTGGTGTAACATAACACAAGCTAAAGTGGTGTAACATAACACTTAAGCTAAAGTGGTGTAACATAACACAAGCTAAAGTGGTGTAACATAACACAAGCTAAAGTGGTGTAACATAACACAAGCTAAAGTGGTGTACTGTTTGTATGAAATGATCGTTTGCTGGAGCAGTGACTATATATGAAAATGCTAAAGAGATTCGTAGTTAGAAGTTGGAGACGTTAGAGAAAGTTAAGAGAAGCTCTTCTAACATAAGAATACATATAAACTTTTTATGCATCTGTACATGCTCTAAATATCTGAATCCTTTTGGCCATTTTGGTGCCAGGATAAAAGACTGATATAAAGACATATTGCCATTATACACATTTAAGCGTTCAGTCTGTCAGGAACTCTACTTGGAAAGTCATTGTTTGCAAGTCTTCAGCTGTCATAGAAGTCTCCTTTAGAGGTCTGTATTGCAAGTCTTTAGCTGTCCTAGACGCCTCCTTTAGAGGTCTGTATTTAAAGTCTGCAAACATAATGGTAATTGGAGAGCTCAAATAGTCCAAATCTCAACAACCTCTATTCATTGAAGAGCTCAGAACATTTTTTACATGACTTTAGCATTATTTGCATAGACTAAGTGTATGTCTAGGTCTGTTTAAATAGATTTAGTGTATGTCTAGATCTATTTATATAAACTAAGATACTGTCTAGATCTATTTACATAAACTAAGTTTAGATCTAAACTAAGTGTGCGACTAAGACAGTGTCTAAGTCTATTTACATACTTTGATTGCATGTCTAAATCTATTGCGACAAGTATAAATTTGTTTTTAATTTGTTTACTTATCTAATACGGCCAATTATTCAATAAATCATTGTTTACTTATTAAAAATTCATCAATTTTTCTTTAAGGCCCTCTTTTCATTCTCTGAAATGTCTAAAACAATCTAGGCTTAATTTTGGCTGACCTATCTGTCTGTAAATCTGTCTGGTGTGGAACCAGTCACATAGGAACAGTGAGGTAGCTGATGTATAAAACTGCAGGATATGAATAGAGTGAATGTGGTATATAACATCAACATCTTGTGTCGCATTCACTAATCTGTTCAAAATCTCTGTCCTGGGATACTGCACTCCCAATCTCTAGCATTATAGACTCAATATAATCCATACATCATCTGATTGTGGCTCTATCTTGGGATATTACATTCCCAATCTCTCCCACAATTATAGACTCTGTCTACAGATATTTTGAATTTTCCTCTCTTAATTTAGTGTCTTTATTCTGAATTCTTAAGTTTATAGTTATTTTTATATGCATTCATTTGAAATCCGTAGACTATAATTTTACATTATAGCAAAGGGTTGAGACCACAAGTTTATTTTGCACTGTTTGTCTACTTCTGAATTATCTTGTATTTATTGGTTGTAGATTCCATTTTGTGAACTTACGTTTGTTAAATTTAGTCCATATGTTTTAATTATTGTTTAGTTAGCTTTTATTCACATAGATTAATTAGACGTTTTTACATTGCATTATTATTCTTAAACTAATAAAAACAATTTGACATTGTATTGTCATGCTCCTACTAACGAAAGCAGTGTGCCATTGTATTGCCATCTTCATACTAACGAAAGCAGTGTGCCATTGTATTGCCATCTTCATACTAACGAAAGCAGTGTGACATTGTATTGCCATTCTCTTGCTAGTGAAGACTTTTTGATCCATTTTTGTACTAATGAAATGATCTTTATCTTATGCAGTGCTATTCTCCTACTAATGAGGAATTTTGACAAGGTTTCATCATTCGTATCACCCTTACACTAATAAAACAATTTTACCTTGTAGTAATAAAGACAGTTTACCTTGTAGTAATAAAGATATTTTACCTTCTAGTAATAAAGTTAATTTTACCTTGTAGTAATAAAGACAATTTTACCTTGTAGTAATAAAGATAATTTTACCTTGTAGTAATAAAGACAATTTTACCTTGTACTAATATAAACAATTTTACCTTGTAGTAATAAAGATAATTATTTTTACCTTGTAGTAATAAAGACAATTTTACCTTGTACTAATATAAACAATTTTACCTTGTAGTAATAAAGACTTGTCTTCACATTGTACTATTACATATAAAAGACATTTTACCTTGTAGTAATAAAGACATTTGTCATTGTACTATTGCATTTCAAAGACAGTAATGATCTCGCGTTATTATTTTCTTTATCCTCCCGTACCCCACCTCCAGCTCAGAATTAAATCTCAGTCATTCAATGAAACAGTTTAACATCTAATTACTCTCTTCATATTAATGAAGACAATGTAATTTTTCATTTTGAGAACTAGCAAGATTATAGTGCACATCTTATGAAAAAGGCACTAATTAAAATGCAAACTTTAAAAAGTCAAAAATATGTAAGAATTGTAAGAATTCTTGTCTAAAACTAAAATAAACAAACCGGTTGTTACACACTCATACACATACGTACACACGTACAAACTCTCACACACTCATACACATACGTACACACGTACAAACTCTCACACACTCATACACATACGTACACACGTACAAACTCTCACACACTCATACACATACGTACACAAGTACAAACTCTCACACACTCATACACATACGTACACAAGTACAAACTCTCACACACTCATACACATACGTACACAAGTACAAACTCTCACACACTCATGAACAAACTCTCACACACTTATACACATATGTACACACGCACAAACTATCACATATATGCAAAGTCCAGCGTGCAGTGACTTATGAAGCGTTACGTATAAGTTTATATTTAATGAGAATCAATACTGGATTTGTCCGTCAAGTGATTTTAATTATGTGAAATAAATGTGTTAAGAAGTCGTGATGTTATTAAATGTGTATAACAGATTATTGTCAAAGTCGTTGCTGTACGCATCATTGAAATCACTATGACAGTTGTAAGAGAACAGGTTAAATGGAATCATTTGATAAATGACATCATTTGATCGTTTGAAATCTGTTCCACTCTAATCTCATTTGTCATGTAAAGTTTATTTTTTTCAAACAAAAGTAATATTTATTTCGCGAAATCTGTTCAAAGTAGGAATTATCTTTATTTCAGGATGCGAACAATGCGCATCTGTTTCAGCAACCAGTGAAAACGCTTTCTCCTGTTTAGTAGCAAGTGAACATTCTATCTATTTAGTAATAAATGAACACTTTTTTTAAAGTGACTAATTAACACTTTCTTCCATTTATTGAAACTGAACACATTCTCTTTTTTTGTTCACAAGTGAACACTCTTTATTATTTATTAATAACAGAACACTCTTGTTTAATGACCAGTGAAAATATCCTATGTATTGATAAAGTGAACACTCTTGTGTTTAATGCTAAGTGAACACATTCTCCTTTTTAGAGAAAAATGAACACATTCTCTGTTCATTTTTCTTAAATCAATATTATCTCAGTCTTTATTCAGGTCACTCATTTTATGAATTGTAGGAATTTGTTAAAACTCAGTCGAATGTCATTTTAAAATTCTATCTCAACTCAGTAATCTATCTCATCTGTCTTTACTCAGTGAAATGAGTCCAAACCAGTTCACTTACTTTCACTTCATTGACGTCACCAATTTTTCGAAACTATATATTTTCTACCCTTTGGTAAATATCTGACACAATGATTTGTCAGAACATTGACACATTTGTTATCTCAGTCTTTATTCAGCTCGATAAAAGTATCTGTCAAATTCAGTTCAATTAATCAAAGTCATGTCACTCATTTTCATCTCATTTAAATTATGTTCTCAGTTTTATGCAACACTGACATCATTGATGTCATTCATCTCCCTCGCTATATAATGTCTTGGATGTTATATTAAACACTCTTTCTAGTTACCTCATCCTCAGTTTTATACTGATCTCACTATCTCGTATATTTTTCAGTGAGCACATTATCTCAATGAGTATAGTATCTTCACGCAAAACGTGGATTCAGTCAAACCAATCAGCCTAACGTTTAGACAAAACAATGATACAAGTGTTTAAATAAAGAAATGAGTGTTAAATATTCAGGGAAAGCAATGGGACAAACGTTTTGATAAAGTAATGTGTTAAATGTTTAGACAAAGCAGATTTATTTCTGCAGTGTATCAAATTATTTTCTTCTTGACTTACTGCTGAATTGCTTAGTTTAGATTTGTTAGTGCTATATTTAGATAATAATTTCACTTACTTGGACAGTGTGACGTAGGATCTAGGTGAAAATAATGTCAAAGTTTGGGAACGTTTTAATGTCCATGTAAGTTACGTGAATGATAACTCACACATTTCTAAAGCTGTGTAAATGTGCATGTCTATTTTTATGTCTTACATCGATCTTCGTGTACGTATGTTTTTTTTTACACATTTCTATAGCTGTGTAAATGTGCATGTCTATTTTTAGGTCTTACATCGATCTTCGTGTACGTATGTGTTTTTTTACACTTTTCTTGTGAGCGTGATTTGTGTGTGCATATGACCTGCTTGAACAAATGTATTAATGACCTGATACCATTTTTGTATTTAATAGGATTTGCGCGAATAAATGCATAACATAATACTGTCCTGCTGTTTATTTCACAGGATATACGCGAATAAATAAAAATATGACATGACACTGTCCTGCTGTTTCACAGGACACACGCGCGTGGTGAAGATTCCAGACTGTGTGCCTTTCCAAGTAATCACTAATGCATGTCGCGGCTTTTGTGTTTCCTACGCCATCCCGTCTCCTTCGCACACTGTTGATTACAATGCCAACTACGTCATCACATCTCGAGCAGAGTGCTGCGGCATCATAGACACACTTGACGTAAGCAATTCTTGATAGAAAATGACGTATTTTCAAAGGAAACGGCTGTATATTTTCGCAAGCTACTGACTAATTTAAAACAGGAAATCAGAGTAGTCATTTCGTGCACATTAACAAATGTAAACAATAGACCCGAATTATTTTTTTTCTTGAAACTTAAATACAAATAAATATTAGCACTATAGAATGTAATATTCTAAAAACATTCTGACACTGATTACTTGTAAAAGTTTATTTATTTATTTATAATAATTACTAGTGAAAGTCTATTTATCTACTTACAATGATTATTTGTGAAAATTTATTTATTTACAATAATTACTAGTGAAAGCTTGTTTATCTACTTACAATATTTCTAAAAAAAATATTTATTTATTTACAATAATTACTAGTGAAAGTTTATTTATTTATTTACAATTACTAGTGAACGTTTATTTATTAATAATAATTTACTTGTGGAAGATTATTTATTTATTTACAATGATTATTTGTGAAAGTTTATTTATTTATTTAGAATGATTCCTTGTAAAGATGTATTTATTTATTTATTGACAATGATTACTTGTGAACATTTATTTAATGACAATGGTTAGCCTATCTATGACAGTTTATTTATTTATTAGCAATGATTACTTGTGAAAGTTTATTTATTGGAATGATCACTTGTGAAAGTTTATTTATTTATAGCAATGATCACTTGTGAAAGTTTATTTATTTATTAGCAATGATCACTTGTGAAAGTTTATTTATTAACAGTAATTACTTGTGAAAGTTTATTTATTTATTAGCAATGATCACTTGTGAAAGTTTATTTATTTATATTGATTACTAGTGAACGTTTATTTATTTATTTATAATGATTATTTGTAAATTTTATTTATTTATGCATAATGATTACTTATAAAAGTGTATTTATTTACTCACACAGGTTCCTGTCCAGGTGAGGTGTGTGGACGGCGATAAGGAATTGGTGTTTAAGTCAGCTCGGAGCTGTGCGTGCTCAATATGTCGCCGGGAATGAGCAATGCTTGGAGACGTGGACAATGCAAAGCCGGCTGGACCGCGAATGTGTGCAAACCTTTATTTATTAAAAAAAAAAAAAAAAAAAAAACAAAAAAACAAACCACGTTCACACCAATCCCTGGGTACCTTACTCTTGCTAATTTGAAAAAAATGAGTTCACATAAAATTGTAAATTAGAATGTTATAATCGGCTGTCACATGAACATGATGAACATTAATTAATAGAATTGCACGAAATATTTAATTAATATGACATTAGCTATCATGTTTTCTCTAAAAGAATTGAATGCATTTGTTTCTTCAGTGTACGTAATGAGAAATTATTCCGGTAGCTTTGGTAGCAAGCGCTTACAATGAATACATTCTAGAAAATTGGTAGTCGTGGGTAGCAAGCACTCACAATGAATTCTAGATAATCGATAGTTACAGGTAACAAACACTAAAGAGTACATTCTAGACATCAGTCGTCTGGGGTAGCAAACGCTGACAACAAGCACATAGACACCAGTAGCCTGGGGTAGCAAGCGCTGACAACAAGCACATAGACACCAGTAGCCTGGGGTAGCAAGCGCTGACAACAAGCACATAGACACCAGTAGCCTGGGGTAGCAAGCGCTGACAACAAGCACATAGACATCAGTAGCCTGGGGTAGCAAACGCTGACAACAAGCACATTTTAGATATTGGTAGCTTGGGATAGCACATTTTAGATATTGGTAGCTTGGGATAGCACATTTTAGATATTGGTAGCTTGGGATAGCACATTATAGATATTGGTAACTTGGGAAAGCACATTATAGATATTGGTAGCTTGGGATAGCACGTTATAGATATTGGTAGCTTGGGATAGCACATTATAGATATTGGTAGCTTGGGATAGCACATTATAGAGAAACCGGCTTCATGATCAAAAAGTCAGCTCTGACTACTAGTTGTAAGATATTTTAAATTGATTAAATGATTATTTTATATTGCTTTTATTTTCCAAACACACCAAACACACTTACAATCTGAATAAATGATATGTATTTTTAGGAGATAATAATAGACTCTACAAACTTTAATTCTAACAGAATATACCTTTTTCGTTTTCTAGCAGCAAATGCTATTTTAAATTTACTACAGTGACGTAAGAACGAGTTACTGCTAGCTATGGATATTGACTTTCCTGTCTTTTGGATCAGTAATGAACGTCATTTCATTGTAAATCTATTTACATTGTTGTTGACTTATCTGATTGTTTGGATCAATAATGAAACATCTCATGTTATATTTCTGCACATCTGTTTACCTTGATTTTCATTTAAGTCTAATTTGACATCAGAATTCTTAGCTAATGTTTTTCACTAGTTAAACACAGACTGCTCCAACAGAGAGGGAGTTTGATACCATACTGAAACAGGAGTCATGAAAGCAGATGCCGTTAATGAATAGTCATTAAAAAAAAATGTCTTCAGATTTCTTAATTCCTGAAGAACATTGTATCTCAGTACCTCTGGCCTTCATTAAATTCTGGCGCTGAACATACTTAAAATTTATTTGAGTTTAGAGTTGAATTGTAAACACTGCCCCGCTCCCCATCTCTGCCTACCTAATGAGAGAGAGCCTGTTGATAATATAATGATAGACCTATTGGCACTCAGATTGTTTCTTTTCACTGCTAATACTGCACTGAGCATTCAGATGTATATGGACACTGACACAGTTCATTATGATATGGACACTGACACAATTCATAATGATATGGACACCCACATTTTATTATAATATGGGCAGTGACAGTTCCTTATGATATGGCCACTGACACAGTTTATT
The DNA here is from genome assembly GCA_028829895.1 of Sinotaia quadrata. Taxonomy (NCBI): domain Eukaryota; kingdom Metazoa; phylum Mollusca; class Gastropoda; order Architaenioglossa; family Viviparidae; genus Sinotaia; species Sinotaia quadrata. Next base: position 39,607,685 of record CM054177.1, on the reverse strand, counting down.
TTTAGTCTTTTTTGACAGATTAAATATGCCTTACAATAAATCCTCATATAATTTTAATAAAAGATATTTCACATCACCTGTCCATTTGCAGCGAGAGAGAAATTAATTCCTGATATCTGTAAGGTGTCTAATCTGTTGCCAAGGTTGACTGTATGTGTCCAAAGTTAGACAAATATATTGTTTGAGCAAGACTGAATGTGTCCGCTCTGTCTGTCTCTCTCTGAATGTGTAAAAAAACCAGAACTTGAATTCAGATACTTTAATAAGACTTGGCTACATTGCTACATTGCTACATTGCTACATTACAACAGGAAATATGAATAACGGGGGGCACCTAACTGATGGACATAAATCTGTCAATGATAGTATTCAATATAATCTCATTTGAATTACTCACTGGTTTCAATATCATCTCATTTGAATTACTCACTGGTTTCAATATCATCTCATTTGAATTACTCACTGGTTTCAATATCATCTCATTTGAATTACTCACTAGTTTCAATATAATCTCATTTGAATTACTCTCACTAGTTTCAATTTGTTGGGGTCTACGCTAATATTTGTTTCGGATCGTGATCTTTCCAAGTTATCGCTGGTCACATATTGTAGGATGCATACCAAATACATTCCTGGTCAAATATTATAGGCATACCAAGTACATTCCTTGATACGTATTATAGGATGCATCCAGGTAAATTCCTTGTCACATATTTTCGGATGCATACCAAGTACATTCCTGGCTACGTAGTAAAGGCTGCATACCGTGAATATTCCTTATCATATAATATCGGATGCATACAAAGCACATTCCTGGTCAAATATTATTGAATGCATACCAAGTACACTCCTGGTCACAAAAAGGATGAGTCAAAATACTTAGATAGTTAAATTACGATTTCATTCCAATCTTATAGTGGTCAAACAAAAGGTAAGATTACAAGCAAACTACATTTCTATTACAAAATATTTATCTCACATAAAATGTGATATATAAACAAGTACTTTCCTCGCCTCATGTAATGACGGTTTCAGAAGATAAGAATACAATGAATATACCTACAAAACATTCTTTTCATAGTAAAGATAAGAATACAATGAATATACCTACAAAACATTCTTTTCATAGTAAAGATAAGAATACAATGAATATACCTACAAAACATTCTTTTCATAGTAAAGATAAGAATATAATGAATATACCTACAAAACATTCTTTTCATAGTAAAGATAAGAATACAATGAATATACCTACAAAACATTCTTTTCATAGTAAAGATAAGAATACAATGAATATACCTACAAAACATTCTTTTATTGTCGTAAAACAGGTTAAACAACATCTTCAATAAACTTGTAAAAGAGGCTAGCCTGAGACTATTGTCGTAAAACAGGTTAAAATTACTAAAGTAACAACATACGTAAATATATATTATTAAATTAAGAATGTGTGTTAACAAGCGTTACTAAAGTAACAAGTACGTAAAAATATTACTAAAGTAAGAGCATATCTAAACAGACATTACCAAAGTAACAACATTTTTAAACAGGCATTACTACATTAACAATCTGTGTAAACAGGTATCATTAAGGAATAAATGTATAAATAGAGATATTTTTATATCAACAAACAAACATGTAGAGGAGACATTAACGTAGAATCAAACGTGGAGATATTATCATGCTATACTAGACTATAGTATACAACATAGCTACGGAGACATTACTATAATATGAAACATGGCCATAGAGATATTACTATAGTGTATAAAATGACCACTGTGACATTACTATAATATGAAACATGGCCTGGATTACTATAGTATATAAAATGACCATGGAGACATAACTATAGTATAAAACATGGCCATGGATATATTACTGTAGTATATATACCTGGCCATGGAGACATTACTATAGTGTAAAATATGGCCGTGGAGACATTACTATAGTGTAAACATGACCGTGGAGACATTACTATAATATCAAACATGGCCATAGAGACATTATTACAGTAGTATAAAACATGACCAAAGAAAAATTACTATAGTATTAAACATGGCCAAGGAGACATTACTATAGTATAAAATGTAACCCTGAGACATATTACAATAGCAAACACATGCTAGGAGATAGTATCAAAATGTGTATGACTTGAAATGGTTTGATATTCAAATTGTGGATGGCTTGCATTGGTTTTATATTCAAAATGAACTTCGCTTCAAGTGGTTTGATGTTCAAATTCTCTATTGTGTCACAATGCAAACATTTAATGAGTTTTTAAACATAGTAATTAGAGGGATGGGCTTATATATACGTGGGCATTTCTACACATGTTGCTGGACTTTTTATTTATAGGGATGTGCTTTACACCTAAGGATGGGTTAATACATGAATGTCTAGAAATTAAAATTAAACCACATGCCTACTACAGAGATTTGAAAAGGTCTATTTATGTGGTGATAGGTCGACACACAAGTTATGAGAAGAAAGACATCAGTTCTGCTCTTAGCAATGTGATGGCAGAATACAATAAAGTCAACTGTCATGAGAGGAGGAACCACAGGCCTCATAGCAATTTAATGGCAGAATACAATAAAGTCAACTGTCATGAAATGAGGGACCACTGGCCTTCTCATAGCAATTTGATGGCATGATATAACATATAACTATGTTGAGAGGAGAGACAACAGTTCCGCAAATAGCAATGTGATGACAAGACATAAAATATATAACTATGTTTGGAGGCCACATGTCTGCTCATAGAAGTGTGATAACAGAATATAATAAGTGAAAATATATAACTGAAGAGAGGAGAGAACAGGTCCCTACATAGCAATGCGATGACAGGACATAAACTATATATAACTATGATGAAAAGAGAGATACCACATACATTTTGAGAGGAGAGAACAGTTCCGTACATAGCAATGCGATGACAGGACATAAACTATATATAACTATGATGAAAAGAGAGATACCACACAAATTTTGATAGGACAGATAACCTGGAAATGTATCCCCAACTGCACATGAAATATGCATCAACAGATTTTAGGACGAGTGTAAATGACGCCCTTGAGAAGTGTCCATAAAATGGCGCTATCATTGTAAGTACACATGTCGCATCAACTCAATAGCCATATCCACGTTGAACGCAGCTAAATTATTGCTATCATTGTAAGTACACATGTCGCATCAACTCAATAGCCATATCCACGTTGAACGCAGCTAAATTATTGCTATCTAGAAAAAAAATGTGGGAAAATATCAAGTAGTGTGGTGACATCAACAAGATACTTTAGAAGAATGTTCTTTTTCTGATTTGCTGCATTTAAAGCTGTATTTTGTTTTTAACCCCGTTTGTCTTTTATTTCAGGTCTTGTTACACGATTTAACGTTCGTCTATTTACACAGTATACATCAGACCGCTTTCTAGTTCTAAATATCAACTTACATGATAGGAATATAAAGTGCAGGTGGCCACATGCACATACGATCTCATCATTCTAGTTCTAAAGGTCAACGTTACATGATTTGTGTTTTAGACTCTGCTTGGTCAAGCTTAGTCAACCTGTATGCAAGATATCATATTTTCTTTCTCTAAAGATACGCAATTTTACTTCCTAAATAGTTAAGTTTCAAGAATACTTTGTCGAGCTTATTGGCTAGGAGAATTAGAAAAGAAATTAATTTTAAATAGCAAAGAAATTGCCGATTTCCCAAATAATACTTCAAGTAGTATGTATGTATACTAGGTAAGAAAATATATAAGAACCGTTAAACCTTCTGCTTTTGTTGTGAGATTCATTTCCATTAATCACTCTTAATTTCTGCGGGTTTAAGCTACATTTATAATAAACTAATAAACACCCCGTTACTGTCTGTGTGAAGTACACTTAATAGTAAACAACTATTGGTATGATGGTATGCCCATTACAACTGGTCTAATGACATTACGTTTATCAAGACACACATTTCTATTTAATAAATGGTTTGACGTTAACAATAGTCTGACGTTATGACAATACTACTTTTGGGCTTTGGTTAATTTCTAATAAAGACTTACCACTTTTATTGTTTGATGTTATCTTTAAAGTCAAATTTTCCACATAGTATATTAATATTGATCATTGATGGTGAAGACATTCATTAATTTCAAGTTACATAGTACTTAAATAGTCAACAGTTCTTGCAGGGAGTACAGTTAATAGTAAAGACACCTAGTCATGTTGCTTTAATGATGCATAAAGTGTCACACACATTAATAATCTCCAACCTGAATGGGATGGGTGTGCCTGTAGTTTGGAGGGAGCTGCTTTTCCCTCCCTCGATAGTCCAGAGATGGGATTTGAAGCTGTCACCCATCCATGTTTGTCTCCACAGCTGAGGTAACTTAACTTTCTCCTCTAACCACTGGACTATTATTATTATTATTATTATTATTATTATTATTATTATTGTTGTTGTTGTTGTTGTTGTTCTTCTTCTTCTTCTTATTATTATTGTCCCTCTTCCAAGACTTCTGTTTCATTGTATATTTAGTCATATTCGTTTATACAAATATTTTAACAGTATTAACGAGGTAGATTATTTATTCTATATTTGAACATAATATGGAGTATAGCACATTGCAGCAACATTATGGTGGCTACGTTTTACTAGAAAAGAAATAATAATCAATAAGCAGTTAAAGTAATGAGAGGAATATTTTATGAGTGAAGAATTATCTGGCTCAGATATAAGTTAAAAAATTAACATGAATTTGTGAGTGAAACCCTATTTGGCTCAGAATATGAGTCAAAGAAAATTAACTTGAATATCTGTATTGAGCTTGGAAGGAACATTTTTGCATGTGTTTGGATGGAACATTATTTGATTCAGAATATGAGACGAACTGCACTGGAGCGTCTGAATGGAACATTATCTTATTCAGATCAATAGTGGATTAGTAGCTACTTGTATGTAAGAGTGGGGCATTATATGACTAAATATAGAGACGAACACAATATGTGTTTGGAAATACATTTGCTTGCGTGCACGAGCAGAAATATTGTCTTACTATAGTAAGGTAAGATATTTGCCTGAGAGTGGAACACTATTTGATTACGGTTTGACTGAAAATATACTACATTCAGTTTGAGGGGAACTGTATTTGCTGGCATGTCTGACGAATATTATTTACTTTTAATTTGCAACTGTGCTTGGAAGTATGATTGGAACATAATTTGAATAAAGTCTAGTAGAAATATATTAAATTCAGACTCAGAAGAACAAGGTTTATATGTGTCTGAAGAACTTTTGACTCTGGAACAGAGGCTGCTTCAGACTTTGAGCAGTATTGTGGTTAACGTCTGCCTTGATGTTTTCAAAGTATGAGATGAAATTACTGGCCTCCTTTTGTGCGAAACAGCGTGATTCAGGTTCTAAATAGAAAAGTATTTGCTTTCATTTGTGTGAAATAGTGCTATTCAGGGTTAACATAGAACTGTGTTTACTTCCTGTTGTGCGGAACAGTGTGATTGAGAGTGTAAATGAAACATTATTTGCAGTGTGATTGAGAGTGTAAATGAAACATTATTTGCAGTGTGATTGAGAGTGTAAATGAAACATTATTTGCAGTGTGATTGAGAGTATAAATGAAACATTATTCACTTCAGACATTCCACGGGACGCGCAAAGAGCACTAATGCTTTCTTATTCCCAGGCTGGCTATAAGGCTTTACACATTTCACTCCCAATCTCAGAACATTTTTCCCCTTGAAAAAAAATTCTTCTATTTTAATTTCTTTCTTTCTTTCTTTCTTTCTTTCTTTCTTTCTTTCTTTCTTTCTTTCTTTCTTTCTTTCTTTCTTTCTTTCTTTCTTTCTTTCTTTCTTTCTTTCTTTCCTTCTTTTTTTCTTCCTTCCTCCCTCCATCCCTTCCTTCCATCCTTTGTTTGTTTGTTTGTATGTGTGTTTGTTTGCTTGTTTGCTTTGTTTGTTTGTTTGTTTCTTTGTTTCTTTGTTTCTTTCTCTCTTTCTTTCTTTCTTCCTTTCTTTCTTTCTTTCTTCCTTCCTTTCCTTCTTTCTTCCTTCCTTTCTTCCTCCCTCCCTTCCTTCCTTTCTTTCTTTCTTTCTTTCTTTCTTTCTTTCTTTCTTTCTTTCTTTCTTTCTTTCTTTCTTTCTTTCTTTCTTTCTTTTTTTCTTTCTTTCTTTCTTTCTTTCTTTCTTTCTTTCTTTGACAGGCGGATACCACAGTCTGGGTCTAAAAGGTTAGAATTCAACAGTAATCCGTTGGCTGGATAGCCATCCTTCCTCGAAGACAAGCATATGTCGAAAGACACTGTGAGGAAGTAAGTAGTTTTTCTTTAAAAAACGGAATTCTGTTGTCACTGATGTGTTGAAAACATCAAGCAGGCTGAAAATGTTGTAGGCTAAACAGCCACTAACTCGGATCAAGAGAACATTGTTCTCGTGGTGTGAAAACACAAAAGCAGACTGTCCAGCTCTCAACATGAAACGCTAACAATATTCCCTGCGATTGCCATCAGTTCAGATGTGTCTCTGTGTGTAAGGTGTGAGTACATAACGTAACATAAGGTGTGAGTACATAACGTAACAAAAGGTGTGAGTACATAACGTAACAAAAGGTGTGAGTACATAACGTAACATAAGGTGTGAGTACATAACGTAACAAAAGGTGTGAGTACATAACGTAACAAAAGGTGTGAGTACATAACGTAACAAAAGGTGTGAGTACATAACGTAACATAAGGTGTGAGTACATAACGTAACAAAAGGTGTGAGTACATAACGTAACAAAAGGTGTGAGTACATAACGTAACAAAAGGTGTGAGTACATAACGTAACAAAAGGTGTGAGTACATAACGTAACAAAAGGTGTGAGTACATAACGTAACATTACATGTTTATATAGAAAACCTTAATGTAGCAATATGTACTAATGATTTTTATATAAATATATACTCGTTCAAGCCCCCAAAGTAAGGAATTCTTTATATATAATAGACAAAGACAAAAGACAAGTACAACGACTACAATTAATGAATTTACACGAAGTGAAGATGATAAAAATGACACAAGACAGGTTAAAAATTAATAAAATATTTATATAAAAGAAAGAAAACAACAATCAATTACAAATTTCACCCAATTACAATTCCACAGCATCTAATCAGAGAAACTTTAGCCCTCCCTATACATTTAGTGTTCCCCTGAAGAAAGTCTAACAAGTTCATAAATTCTCTCTCTCAGTTAATTTTCATTTTCACTATTTCTAAAATATTTTCACACAGTTTCTAAACAGTTTTCACACTCCAGACCCATGTAACTATCTCACTTAACTTAGTCACACTGGTGGAGTCTCAGGGTATCTTTGTACTTCTGACGTGTCGATTAGGGACCATCCACTGGCACTCTTTGTACTTCTGATGTGGTGATTAGGGACCACACCACTGGTTCTCAAGAAAACGTAGTACAGTGTCCATACAGACCAACAGGTCCATGCGTCAATGTTCCAAAGGGTACAACAAAGAGAATGCGATGCAATATGACAGATAGATAAACAAATAGATGATCCAGCAATTAATAAAATGCAGTAATCAGAGATTGCTATATGCAAGCTAGAAAGCACTCCTGTGTAATGGCTAAATCTATTCTCTGAGCACAATTTCACAAAGCTGAAATAAATGTTTTAAATAAACAAATTATTCTGCTTACATTTTACACAAAATATTAATCATAAAATTTCATTTAAAAAAATTTCATAAAAAAGCCCAACTCATACCTTTTTTGCTCAGCGAAGCCAAAGGACCAAAATGTTATCTGTAAAAGTTCATGGATTTTCCAACAGAATCACATTCACTCTTTTTTTTCCGATAAAGCCTTTCTTAGGCTATACATTCATACAGATCCTGATCTATTTCTACACTCAGACCGGGATTCCCGTTATGCGTGGATATGCATCCTGAAGATACGATGAGAAAACCATGTCATTAATTCAACTGCTCTATTTAAAGAGTGGCCAGTCTGGCCTAAGTGTCAAGGTTATTCCCACACTTATTCACAACTATGCACTAAGCTACCACGTTCCCAGATGTTCTCCTACTGAAGTGCTCAACAATCAGAGATACCCACACTCCTACACCTTCATTCATGGTCAAGAATACCTTTCTACACCTACGCACGTTTACTACAACTGGCCCCGGATGGATTTCTGCCTGCCCTTTTCAATTGACACGGTTCACGCCAAGGTTAAATTACTGGAGATAAAAGGAATACATTTACTTTAACTAATCCTCTTCTCTGTGATCTAACAAAACATCCCATTTGATTAATGGAGATAAAAGGAATACATTTACTTTAATTAATGGTCTTCCCTGTGATCTAGCAAAACATCCCACTGGATTACTGGTGACGTAAAAAGCCACTCAAACCGTGTACTAGACTTTCTGTACATCTGTATTTAGATTTTATTTCTTTCATTATTTCTTTTTAATATTTATTGATGTGAGTCCAGGCAAGATGTATGCCTTTGAATGACAACTAATCTGTTGTATATAAGGTGCAATGTATACTAATGCGTCACTCATGTATGACACAAATATGTGTACGATACATCACGCCTATTATTTTATTAATATATGATAATGTAACAATTGTACAGGTGTGGGCAGCATATGCATATATATTATATTATATAATACCAATGCGTGTATAATAAGAATAATAGCGTATATATAATGTATAATGATTATATGAAATGTATTAAAAGTATGATATTTATAATGTATACCATGTGAATATAAAATTAATGTATAAATGTGAATATAGCATATAATTTATATTATTACAGTGCTATTTTATATATTTAGGTATGCACGATATATAACATAATAACATTAATGTATAATATATAATGTGTACTAATGAGTTAAAACACACAGTGTATACAAATGAGCGCATAAAATATACTATTTACAAACTGTAGAGGACATAATGTATACTATAGCCTGATGGCAGATAATGAATAGTAATATATAAATATATGATGTAAAATATTGTGAGTATATAATGTGCATATACTGTATATTATCATATGTATAAAATATAATGTATATTAATTTACCTACAGCATATAATATATACTGTACCTATTGTTTGTATTGTGTATTATGACATATGACATAAAATGTATCTTAATGTGTCGATGATTGGCATATAATGTACAATATATAATAAACTATAAATAATATATAATGTATATAATATATGTATAGTTTGTAATGTGTTTCTTTTCAATTTGCATAGTAAATATCTGCATACTTTAGTAATAGTGCGTTTGCCGTTATGTATACAAATCCTTATGTGCTGTAACACATGAATTGCTCTTCAGTAAACAGTTCATGAAGTGCCATTCTGTATACTAGACTTATATTGCCATTAGGTATACAGGTCACGCTTTTTTTTTTTTATTTAATAAAGGTTATAAGTTGCTGTTCTGTATTTTAGCCTCCTATTGCCTTTCAGTATACAGGTCATAAATTGCTCTGTATAAAGGTCATAAATTGCTCTGTATAAAGGTCATAAGTTGCTCTGTCTAAAGGTCATAAATTGTTTTGTATACTAGAACTGTATTACCCTGAGTGTGCACGTCCTAAATATAGAAACATCATTATAAAACAGTGGTATCAGTACCAATGAATTTGTCTTTCTCTACCGTCACAAACAGTAGTATCAGTACCAATGAACTTGTCTTTCTCTACCGTCACAAACAGTAGTATCAGTACCAATGAACTTGTCTTTCTCTACCGTCACAAACAGTAGTATCAGTACCAATGAACTTGTCTTTCTCTACCGTCACAAACAGTAGTATCAGTACCAATGAACTTGTCTTTCTCTACCGTCACGAACAGTAGTATCAGGACCAAATGAACCTGTCTTTTATTTACCTTCACACACAGTAGATTCATGCTCATTGAAGTTGCCCTTTTTTATCTTCACAAACAGTAATATTCGTGCTCATTGAAGGTGACCTTCACAAAACAGTATTATTCGTTCTCATTGAAGATGACCTTCACAAAACAGTATTATTCGTTCTCATTGAAGATGACCTTCACAAAACAGTATTATTCGTTCTCATTGAAGTTGACCTTCACAAAACAGTATTATTCGTTCTCATTGAAGTTGACCTTCACAAACAGTATTATTCGTACTCATTGAACGTGTCGTTCTTTATCTTCTCGCTCAGCGCCCTAACTTCATCAGCTGATGACAACCAGTCAATTAAAGGAGTTCAGACACTGGAAGCAATAACTACCGACTTCATGACAAATCCCGTTAACCCTACCAAATAACATTACACAAACGCCAGTGTTTACAACTGTCAAATTGAAGAATACAAGTGACGTCATGAAAGATGGATACATTTAGCAACAAATGATAGTTGGTTAAAGCCGCGCCAAACGAAAGTCGTTACAAAGCATTCCCAAATCTGTGAGCAAATATCGTTGCACATGCAATCAGTGGGCGAAAAGTGGAATTGTTTTTTTAAAAAAATCTTTTATCAAGAATTGAGGCCGGTTTCCATACTAACGGTCTGAGACCGATTAAAATATCCATCAGATGATGAAATGAACAGGATTAATCAGTCAACTTAATACTAGTCTTAAGAACAGTCACAAAGTTTTCATCTTAACAGTAGTTATATGGACAGTGTTCAAGTTTTCATCTTAATAGCAGTTACAAGAACAGTCACAAAGTTTTCATCTTAACATCAGCCTTATGAAAAGTGATCAATCAATCATCTTAATAGCATTTTATGAAAGGAGACAAACCATTTATCTTAATTGCAGTATTATGAACAGTGACCAATCAATTATCTTAACAGCAGACTTATGAACAGCGACTAAACATTTATTTTATTAGCCGTCTTATGAACAGTGATCAATCAGTTATCTTAATAGCAACCTTATGAACGGTGACAAATCGTTTATCTTAACAACAGTCATACACAGTGACCAATCAGTTATCTTAACAACAGTCTTATACACAGTGACCAATCGTTTATCTTAACAACAGTCATACACAGTGACCAATCAGTTATCTTAACAACAGTCATACACAGTGACCAATCAGTTATCTTAACAACAGTCATACACAGTGACCAATCAGTTATCTTAACAACAGTCATACACAGTGACCAATCAGTTATCTTAACAACAGTCATACACAGTGACCAATCAGTTATCTTAACAACAGACTTATGAACAATGACTAATCAATAATCTTAATAGTAGTCTTATGAACCAAACAGTTATCTTAGCAGTGTTATGAAGAGTGACCAATCATTTATCTTAGTAGAAGTTATATGCACACTGATCAATCATTATTCTTAATAGAGTGATATGAACAACAACTTAGCAGTTATATTAATCGAAGTCTTATGAACGGTGACCATTCTTTTATCACTCTTGGCCCACACATCATTCTTGTTTTCAAATAAAGATACGCTCTTGGCCCACATATCATTCTTGTTTTCAAATAAAGATACGCTCTTGGCCCACACATCATTCTTGTTTTCAAATAAAGATACGCTCTTGGCCCACACATCATTCTTGTTTTCAAATAAAGATACGCTCTTGGCCCACACATCATTCTTGTTTTCAAATAAAGATACCCTCTTGGCCCACACATCACTCTTGTTTTCAAATAAAGATACACTCTTGGCACACATACAAACGTTTATGCAAATGAGTAAGAAATAGAAGTTTCATCAAAGAGACAGTTTAAGAGGGATTTAAAATTGGAATGTTTTCGCCAGGGAGACATTAAGATGGTATGGCAGCTCAGTTCTCCTCGCTTGTCAACAATGCGTGAACTGGTTGGCCAGCCTTTGTTCCACGCTTGTCAACAATGCGTGAACTGGTTGGCCAGCCTTTGTTCCACGCTTGTCAACAATGCGTGAACTGGTTGGCCAGCCTTTGTTCCACGCTTGTCAAATGGGCACACATCGTGCGGATTGCAATAGTTGACCTCCGCCAGAAAACGCTGTTCCCAGGGATGATGTTGCATCGTTACTCTGTAGAAATTGTGACGTCATGGAATGGGTGTCGCGTGAAGGAACAATGTCTTCCAGAAGTAGAGACCAGGAAGGAAGGCAAGAAGAAGGCTTGGAAGTGTCGAGGAAAAATATATGAGGTTTGTGAACATTCCACAGGATTATCTACGTCCCTCGACACCTCTCTCCCAGTCATTCTCGCGTAATTTGATACCTTTGCAACCAGTCTGACAACCCATGGGTTCAATGGAATTGAAAACAAAATTAAAACAATTAATTTTCCTAAGTCTGAAAATCTAGAAACACAGTTAAGAATCTTCTAAGCATGAAAAGTACACTTAAGAACTGTTCTAAGTTGCAAGAGTAAAATTGAATTCTGTATTTAATTCAACTACTCCACACACACCTGCCTCTCACTTATTACCGACTGAAACCTTCAGAAAGCCAGGACTGCATGACACAAACGAGTAACGTGTAATGGCGTACCAGACTATGTATGTATTTTTCCAATTACTCTTATTGTACTATTTGGAACAAAGCCTGCGTGTAAGCGACCCAACACATGCAATGGCCTTCATTCATGTTTGTGTTTGATCCCATGTTAGGAACCTTTCCCTACTCTAAAAGATGTGTGTTCCACTAGACAACTCTTTAAATTTCTTACCTTAACCGTGTGATATTCGCCAAAAATTCTTGAGTTGCCAGATTTGAGTGCAAAGACGTCCCTAGGCAGAACGCAACTATCCATGCGTACCTAAGTGCCAATACAAACTAACTATAATCCCTACACTAGGCAGAACGCAACTACCCATGCGTACCTAAGTGCCAATACAAACTAACTCTAATCCCTACACTAGGCAGAACGCAACTACCCATGCGTACCTAAGTGCCAATACAAACCAACTCTAACCCCTACACTAGGCAGGGTTGATAATGTAATCGAGTAAATACAGGATTGTCACAAATACCTGTTCAAGCAACTATCATTCGGCCAAATATTTTCGCACTTCTGACTCAGCACAAACGGAGCACAGAAAGAAATATTTCACACAAATGTACCATTACTATTAATTAATTTGGAAAAAATTGAATTAATAAAGAAATAAGTGCATTATTGCTTATGTTATTTGCAGTTATATATTGTCATAAACAGTGAACAATTAGACATCTTAACATCAGTATTATGAACAGTGACCAATCAAGTAACAGTAATCTTAATAGTGACTCATAATTTGTCTTGCATCATCTTTTGTGAAAAGAGATTATTTGACTAAGGTCTTGGATAATGTGTGAGATCTTTCTGTCTTGAATAACGTGTGAGATCTTTCTGTCTTGAATAATGTGTGAGATCTTTCTGTCTTGAATAATGTGTGAGATCTTTCTGTCTTGAATAACGTGTGAGATCTTTCTGTCTTGAATAATGTGTGAGATCTTTCTGTCTTGAATAATGTGTGAGATCTTTCTGTCTTGAATAATGTGTGAGATCTTTCTGTCTTGAATAATGTGTGAGATCTTTCTCAGTCAATACAAGTCAGGCAAATAATATCAAAGTCCGTGTCCGTAAACAAAAATCAAATTCAGTCTCTCGTTTCTCTCTCTAAACATGCTATCAGTCAACGACGTACAACAATCACCTTAAATGGAAGTTAGCATGAAGTGCGCAGTGAGTACACTCCCTTTAATAAAACAATATGCAAACTTTTTTTTTTCACAAAGACCCAAGAAGAATCTTATAAGAAGTGTAAAATGTTTGAGATGGCTGCATCGATTGCTTCCAAAATTTTGTGGATTGAAACCCTTTGAATACGTGGACAATTATAATTAGACTCGACAAAGAGTGTTGACGTCAAGTACCAGAACAGTGTGGCTAAATAACTGAAATGTGGGCAGAGCAATAAATTGTACGATGTTTCACCACTGAGATTGAAGGGAGATAACACTGTCTTGGAGACAATGTAAGTAACAAAAACAAAGGAAACCTACTCACAGTGGCTGCATGGCGCCCGAGCATGAACGGGTTCAGCAAGATTAGTTCTCTTCTCGTGAAGTACGGAAACTGTTTTGTATTGAATGCTATGTGTAATTGAAGAGATTGTTAAAATATACAGTCCTTCACTATCCCAAGGACATTAGAAATATAACAGTCATTTCCTCACCCAAGGGCACTAGTTAAGACAAATGTAACAGTCCTTTCCTCACCCAAGGGCACTAGTTAAGACAAATGTAACAGTCCTTTCCTCACCCAAGGGCACTAGTTAAGACAAATGTAACAGTCCTTTTCTCACTCAAGGGCACTAGTTAAGACAAATGTAACAGCCCTTCTCTAGACAAGGATTTTACTTAAAACAAATATAGCAGTCATTTTCTAGACAAGGATTTTACTTAAGACAAATGTAACAGCCCTTCTCTAGACAAGGATTTTACTTAAAACAAATATAGCAGTCCTTTTCTAGACAAGGATTTTACTTAAGACAAATGTAACAGCCCTTTTCTAGACAAGGATTTTACTTAAGACAAATGTAACAGCCCTTTTCTAGACAAGGATTTTACTAAAGACAAATGTAACAGCCCTTTTCTAGACAAGGATTTTACTTAAGACAAATGTAACAGCCCTTTTCTAGACAAGGATTTTACTTAAGACAAATATAGCAGTCCTTTCCTAGACAAGGATTTTAGTCTAAAAAAAATATACACAGTGCTCTCTAGAAGAATAAAATGTGCATTTCTCCAGTTTAACTTAGTTTATGAATTACAGACATTACAGCATTCAACAACCAAATCAGATAACACTTGTAAGTTCAACAACGAAATAAAACATATATTAGTTTAATAGTTAAATGAAGTGAGAAACATCAGACATTTATATAAATTAAAGATACCCACATCTTTAAATATTTTTCTATAAACTGTCATTGAAGTTAATAAATCATAGATGAATTCAACCTTGAAAAGCTTATCTTCTTCTACAAAGTCATGTAAATTACAAGCTTTGACATCCATTTAATGCATATCCGCTCAAATAGTCATTTAAGGTAATACATTACATATACTTACAGTCATTTAATGTTTTTATCCACTCAGTCTTTTACTTTTAAAAGTTACAAATACGTACAACCCTTAAAAGCTTATCCACTAAAATGGTCATCTAAATTTAAATATTGCATATATATATAATCTATAGTCATTTAACTTAACACCTTAAAGATATGAACAATAATTAATCGTTTATCTATTAAGACTGTCATCAAGCTATTATCGGTTTATCCACTCAAATCATACAACATATAAATTGTATCCATTTACTAATCATCTCCATTAGCAAATAACAGGTTATAAAAGTAGCTTCTGCATACATTTTATCCACTCAACTGGCCATCTAAATGAATGCATTTCGATATATAATCCCCCCTCCCTCCTAGAAATCATTATGCTTCTTTAGCAAATATAAACATAATTATATAGCCATTATGGCACTTATTCAATACGTAGCAAATATAAACATAATTATATAGTCATTACGCCACTTATTCAATACGTAACAAATATAAACATAATTATATAGTCATTACGTCACTTATTCAATACGTAACAAATATAAACATAATTATATAGTCATTACGTCACTTATTCAATACGTAAAAAGTAATAAACATAAAATAATTCTTCACTGAATCACGTGACTCATTTAGTCAAAAGTATTGACATAATTCGACTTTTAATCACTGTATTCATTTATAGATAACAAGCCACAAATTAAAAATACAACGCATTACAATCTTATGGTTTATTTTAGTAATGGCAAATAAATTAAAACTATAAAACTATTTAAACACAAAGTATTTATTAAATTATAAAAGAGATACATTTCAAAAACCATTCATTAATGGTTAATTCATAATTATGCGTTTTAGGAGGCCAACAATATAACTATACTTAAAAATTATCTTAATAGAAATGTCTACAGTATTCGCCGCAGAAGATGAGTTCTAAAATCAAGTACTTTACACAACAGAGAAGGAAAAGCTATATATGATTGTAAGAGACGAGAAACATACACAGAAACGTTGCGACAAGTGCTTTAAAAATAAAAAAATCTTTTCTAGCAGAACTGCTGCCGTCAAAGCAATCGTATTGATTGAAGATATTTATACCCGTTTTAGACTCAACTATTTTCGCCCATATTAAATGCAACAACCTTATAGTGGGATATTAATCAGTTTTGAAAGGTTTCTCAGGGGAAATAAAAGGCTTTAATATTTTTTCATAGAGTTTTCATTAAAGCATATCATTATTTAAGACTAAGATTAAGTAGTCAAATATGACCAGGTTTAAAGAGTGTAATCTACGCTAGTAATGAAAAACACAAGTCAGTTAATGGTTAAGCGGTTATTTGAAACATATAAACATGTTTTCAAAGGGAAAAGTATAAGTGATGAATGACACTAGTCACCAAGTATAAGTGATGAATGACACTAGTCACCAAGTATAAGCGATTATTTAAATGGAAAGTATTAAGCAGTTTTCGATGCATTAAGTTTTACTGAACTAAAATCTGAAAACAAATTAATCATAGCAATTTTCAAAACTTTAACATTTGCCAGTGGTAGCATCATAAATACTAATTACGATGAAGCGTTAAGTGCCTATACTCTATGAAGTATTTGTTTGTGGTCACAAGACCTGTCATCAAGTATTTAGTGCCCATACTCTATGAAGTATTTGTCTGTGGTCACAAGACCTGTCATGAAGTATTTAGTGCCCATACTCTATGAAGTATTTGTCTGTGGTCATAAGACCTGTCATCAAGTAACCGGTGTCCATATTCTAGGAAGTATTTGACTGTGTTTACAATAACTTGTCAAGTAGCTAGCCAGTAAGCATACTCTAAATTATTTGTCAGTGATCACAACTCGTCTAGTAGGATACTTATCTGAGGGCATAGAGGTTTAAAGTGGTCACAACTCGTCTAGTAGGATACTTATCTGAGGGCATAGAGGTTTAAAGTGATCACAACTCGTCTAGTAGGATACTTATCTGAGGGCATAGAGGTTTAAAGTGGTCACAACTCGTCTAGTAGGACACTTATCTGAGGGCATAGAGGTTTAAAGTGGTCACAACTCGTCTAGTAGGATACTTATCAGAGGGCATAGAGGTTTAAAGTGGTCACAACTCGTCTAGTAGGATACTTATCTGAGGGCATAGAGGTTTAAAGTGGTCCGAAGTGACAAAGTGTTTATGTATGCACTAATATAGCAATGACCAAATATGTCAACGGCATAGATGGATGTTTACAAATATTATTTGCATTATTAGGAATTGTTGGACGTTTTGGAATTTAGTTATAACATACACAATGAAAGGTATAGTTAAATGTTTGTACATGGATTCTGCATAATGGTATCTCCATTTTCAGATGACTGTTTGTAATGACATCTAGTATCTGATCTCAGTGACGTATAGATGGATGGACATTTGCATACTGGAAAATAACAAATTCCATTTGCTGATATAGAATATTAAGAAGAGGTATGCTATCTTTTATTTCTTACTCTATAATATCAGTGAATAACTTGTAATTATTAATTCAAATTTGTTCAATTCAAGATTTATTAATTCTATAATTAGAATATGGAATATAAATAATATAAGTTATAATGAATTAGTAACATGAAATAGTTAGAATATGGAATATAAATACTATAAGTTATAATGAATTAGTAACATGAAATAGTTAGAATATGGAATATAAATACTATAAGTTATAATTAGTAACATGAAATACTATATGTTATAATTAGTAACATGACATAGTTAAATATGGAATATAAATACTATAAGTTATAATTAGTAACATGAAATAGTTAGAATATGGAATATAAATACTATAAGTTATAATTAGTAACATGAAATAGTTAGAATATGGAATATACATACTATAAGTTATAATTAGTAACATGAAATAGTTAGAATATGGAATATAAATACTATAAGTTATAATTAGTAACATGAAATAGTTAGAATATGGAATATAAATACTATAAGTTATAATGAATTAGAAACATGATATAGTTAGAATAAGGAATATAAATACTATAAGTTATAATTAGTAACATGAAATAGTATAAGTTATAATTAGTAACATGAAATAGTATAAGTTATAATTAGTAACATGAAATAGTATAAGTTATAATTAGTAACATGAAATAGTATAAGTTATAATTAGTAACATGAAATAGTATAAGTTATAATTAGTAACATGAAATAGTTAGATAAAGTGGCACGTGAATTTCTCAATGTTCACAGAACTGTTATAACGAGAATCTGATTGACCCAGTTCTGTTCTTCTTGTGATTGCAGTTCAAGACAGTATAAATATTGGTCAAGAAGGAGGGACAGTTAACGATTTTGTAAATATCGCTCAAGACAGACACTGAATGATTGTAACTATTGATCAAAAGAAAAAGTTAATAATTGTGTAAATGTCGGTCACGAGAGACTGTTAATGATTTCGTAATTTTAATGTTCAAGACGGACCTTATAATAATTGTGTAAATGTCGGTCAAGAGAGACTGTTAATGATTTCGTAATTTTAATGTTCAAGACGGACCTTATAATAATTGTGAAAATATTGATCAAGAGAGACTGTTAATGATTTCGTAATTTTAATGTTCAAGACGGACCTTATAATAATTGTGAAAATATTGATCAAGAGAGACTGTTAATGATTTCGTAATTTTAATGTTCAAGACGGACCTTATAATAATTGTGAAAATATTGATCAGGACAAACAGTTAACGAGTGTGTAAACATTGATAAAAGACAAATAAATAAAAACTGAAAATATTGGTCAGGACAAACAGCTACTGCTTGCTTAAATATTAATCAATGTTTAAATATCGGTCAGAACAAATAGTTAATGAGTGTTTAAATATCGGTCAGAATAAATAGTTAATGAGTGTTTAAATATCGGTCAGAATAAATAGTTAATGAGTGTTTAAATATCGGTCAGAACAAATAGTTAATAAGTGTGTAAGGAAACGTATCCAGATCACAACTTCTCTGCTATTATATGGCAATTAGTAATTAACGACTGAGTAATTATTATGTTAACCTGTCTTGTGGTCAAAATTGATAATGTAGACTAACAGTACGCATGATATCACATGTTTTTCTTTTTACATACACCTATCTTGCGAAATATTATTTTGAAGGTAAACTAAAGCCGTTACTACGAGGCTGCAGTTGAGAAAAGTAAACATTAGAAGTAGTAGAGTACAGTACGTACTATTGACATTACTAATATGTTACATACACAGTACGCGCGCACACTATAATATTTATTATTAGTAAGAACATGTAAGATGAACATTGTTACTAGTAACGTACAAGACAATATCGTGACTTAGGGAGATAAGCATGAAATTTGTTAAGACAATATCGTGACTTTTAGAGATATGCTTGAACTTTGTTAAGACAATAACGTACTTATAGAGATATGCATGAACTTTGTTAAGGCAATAACGTAACTATAGAGATATGCATGAACGTTAATAAGACAATAAAGTGACTTGAAGAGATAAATGCATGAAGTTTGTTAAGACAATAATATGACTAAAACAATATGCATAAACGTTGTTAATAGTGTACAAATTTATAGCGGTTACCTATTTGCAATAATGTTAAACAAGATTCTTTCATGTATCAGTAATATTATTAATAAATTATATGTAGCGTTCCAACAGAGCGGTGTGTAACAATAACATTACCGATTTGGTAGCCGTATGTGACAACAAAATTGCAAAGAATAAATGTGTGTTGAACTATAATGTATTGATAAGTTACACGCCAATAATAAGTAAGTCAACACAAGGCATTGTATATAACAGTAACGTTACAAACAGACATAAATAGCGTACCTAATTAGGTAAATATTAGTGTACCAATAACATCACTAACAGGTACGTACACATAACAATGACATCACTGACAGGTACGTACACATAACAATGACATCACTGACAGGTACTTGCAAATAAAAATACAGTTACTAATATGATACATTCATACATTGCTAATAGGTGAATACAAATACCGTTACTAATATGATACATTCATACATTACTAGTAGGTGAATACAAATAACGTTACTAATACGATACATTCATACATTGCTAATAGGTGAATAAATATACAGTTACTAATACGATACATTCATACATTGCTAGAGGTGAATATGTGTAACAGTGAAACCTTCATAAGACCGTGTATATTGAAATACCATAAACTATAATGTACATATAGCAGCAATGACTCTAACAGTAAAGTTACTGACTTTACATATAAAATATTTACTAAAATATTACATGACAAAGGCTGTCTTACTAACCTGAAGGTGATTATTGACTGGTGTGAATATTTTAATTAATTAATTATATCAAATATCATGATGTTTCATTAGGAATTAGTCCGAAACCCCCATCCCACTGCCCCGCTGTCGCTCACCTCGCAGCTTTCATTTCTTTCCTAGGTGTTGGGTCGACAAATCATTTTATTTTTTGCCCAGAGATAGGATCCTAAATTCACTATGGTGAATCGCCTGATACGAAGGTATGGCTTCTGAACTGTAATGAGGAATTCATGAAAGTGCCAGAGAAATCACACGATAAAAGGAAAATGATTTTCTAATGACCATTTCATTCTAAATCCAAA
Organism: Sinotaia quadrata; assembly: GCA_028829895.1. NCBI lineage: Eukaryota > Metazoa > Mollusca > Gastropoda > Architaenioglossa > Viviparidae > Sinotaia > Sinotaia quadrata. The sequence continues at coordinate 39,586,916 of CM054177.1, read as the reverse complement.
GAGACCACAATTATAATTATTTGCAGTCCATATACGTTATGTAGCTCTTTCAGAATACCATTAGCGACCATCAGCCTGGTAGACATTACAATGCACATCGCTTGGTATGACTTCAATCTAGAGATTTTTTAATGGAAACAGCTCAAGGCACCGATTTCCGTTTTCTAATGAACAAACTCATTTCCAGGTACTTTTAATTAACTCATGATATTAATTAAATTCTCTAAGCGCTCTAAATCAGATGTGACGGTGGGTAGGTTTAACTGCCAGTCAACAGGTTGGTCACAAACCCCGATGCACTGTTTCTGAGTCTGTGCCTAGACAAACCCCGTCATATTATTTACTGCAACCCATAGACGATTTATTCAAAGTATCAAAAGGACAGCTATCTGAGTTATAGAAAAACAATAAATTACACAATAACGATTGTACAAGAACAGTGACAATATATTGTTTGGTATGTGGAAGTAATCACCATTGATTGTCCAGCGAAATGACTGATGTTATGCTAGTGTTGTATGTGGAAATAATCACCATTGATTGTCCAGCGAAATGACTGATGTTATGCTAGTGTTGTATGTGGAAATAATCACCATTGTCCAGCGAAATGACTGATGTTATGCTAGTGTTGTATGTGGAAATAATCACCATTGTCCAGCGAGATGACTGATGTTATGCTAGTGTTGTATGTGGAAATAATCACCATTGTCCAGCGAAATGACTGATGTTATGCTAGTGTTGTATGTGGAAATAATCACCATTGTCCAGCGAAATGACTGATGTTATGCTAGTGTTTCTCCACCCAACTAAATTCTCCTCTGTATAATCAACAAGTGATTTTTTTTGGTATTCGTATTATATTACCAAAACCCTGGGAACAATATCTCGTTACAAGATGAATATTTTTATAATATTTTTTTCAAAAATGCACTGATGAGAGTTAAATTAAATTGACACTAATAACACAGATTGCTATCAACAGGATTTTTTGCGCGCGTTTGCGATGACGGTAAACGTAGTCTGTTTGCAATTTCTTTGTCAACATTTCCCAGGAAAGCTAAAGCAATATGTGCTTATTTATTAAAAACCATAGTCATGGTGCGAATGTATTTAATGCAATGACGACTTACTTAAACGATTTAGTATCGTGCGATGTGTGGCGCAAAATGAAGAAAGACAACTCTGGGATCATACAGCAGTTAAGTAGCGCTATTCAGATAAAGACCCTCTAAGTGCAATGCCACCTTGACGGCCACACGTTTCATGAAGTCTGATATTAGCTCGTGTTTGGAGTTTGCAAGGACTAACTTAATCTGCTGAAGCAGTAAGGTCTATAAATAGATACAAGGAAGCTCGTCGCTCGCGCTGTTTAGTAGTGATGTAGGGGGATTGGATTTTGGAACTGATACCACTCAAATTTGTGATGTTGTCAGACTGCTCAGCTGAAATGCTCTACAATTACACGAAAGACAGAGAGAGGAAATTATTTCTTTAATTGCGAATCATATCATAAATGGTGGTTATATCTTTCATAACAGCTTCATAATTTAAAAATAGAAAGTTTTTCTTTCACTTATTATATGTAAAGTACAATAAACTATAATATATATATATAATACATCCATAAATTTACTTATTTAATCTTCAGACCGGTATTATTGTTATTGTAGATGTACATTCATTTGCTAACTGTTTGCCGGAAGTAAACTATTTTTGTCTAATTGCAATCAGTGATTTTTTTTCACGTCACATTGGGAGAGCCGAAACTATATTCTTGACTGACTGGTGAGGGCAGAGGTCAGGGGAATCACACTGCTAGTCTCTATTTGTTGTCCGTACCACTAAAAATAGGTACAAGGGACATAAACGTGTTCGGAAAATTATAGGCATTGGTGGTGGTGTAGTTTTAATTTTAAGAAAGGCGTGGGTGTAATTAACCTATATAAGCCAGGCTGAAACTTTCAGTTGGCACTGACGGCCTCAGCCGCATTTCCGAGAACCAGTATGGAATATTGATTTTATATGTTTTATTAATTTGAATTTTTTAAAAAGATTTTGCCATGCTTTGATTATAATTATTTGTATGTATGAACGCTAATATATGTATTCTTGTACAGAGATGTTTTGTGTGGTATTGGCGAGTAGCCTATTAATAAATTTACATTGGTGTAACTCGTAAACTGCACACGTTGTAGAACGCTATTTGTTCTTTTGTAAATTATGAAACTCTAATTTTGACAATAATGTTTTTTCCTATTCATGCATGTAAATTATGAAACTCTAATTTTGACAATAATGTTTTTTCCTATTCATGCATGTAAATTATGAAACTCTAATTTTGACAATAATGTTTTTTCCTATTCATGCATGTAAATTATGAAACTCTAATTTTGACAATAATGTCTTTACTTATTCATATATGTAACTTATGAAACTAATTTTTACTATATTTAAATGGATAGAAAGTGGAGGACCATTATTGTGAGTTGTAATGATGAATTGTTTAATTATTTGGAAAGTTGATATGATTGTTGTCTTTGTATGACAACTGATTATGTTAACTGATGAGGTTGTAATTCATGGTAGTGAAAGATCCTTTTGTCTAAAAAGTTGGCTAATAATAAAATGCTAACGCTTGTTTGATTGGATACAACAAGGATAAAAAAAATATCATTGAGTTTTGAGAGTAGTGATATTGTAAGAAGCGCATATATCTCTCACTGTGCCCTAAGCATGGAAATGATGATTACAAGTTAGATTGCAAGGATTATTATTTATTCTGTTGTCTAGCCGAGGATCTGGTCAAGTTCCTAGTTTGAGAGAATCGTCGGTTGCGTAGGTCGATGGTTGAGGAGACAACCTAGGATCACCGCATCAGAAAAACGCTGGTTCAGAGTTGGCATGTTTCATAACCGTGCTGTCTCTCATAGCTGACGATTCATTTGAGTCAAACGAAAAAACTGAGAACCCTTGTGCACTAACTGACAAACAATGTGCTGTCTGTCATAGCTGACGATTCATTTGAGTCAAACGAAAAAACTGAGAACCCTTGTGCACTAACTGACAAACAATGTGCTGTCTGTCATAGCTGACGATTCATTTGAGTCAAACGAAAAAACTCGTGTGCACTAACTGACAAACAATAGACTGAGGGTTATAGCGCATGTTCACTTCTAACTCACTGTAACTTGTAAATTTAATTAGATATTTTTATTATTAAATTATCGTTATATTTGTCCACATCTTAATTAATTCCTTGAACGACTGATTATTGGATTCGACTTGAGCGATCAGTGTATTGAATGATTGAACGTCAAGTTAATTAAGAGAAGGGGATTTTTGTAACACGAGTTAACTAGTCCGCTCGTCATTGTGTTAAGTTGAATAACTTCCTCACTAGATTATTGTAACACGAGTTAACATAGAGAGAGAGGAGGAGTAGAAAGGGCCTTGGGGCTGTTATTGGTATTGATAAATTTAAAACATTTTAAAAATTAAAAACTCGACAATTAATACTATAACGGGATCGTATACATATTCCGCAAGTAACAACACTGTGACGTAAGCCATTGTTTAAAATAAAAATCGGTTGACTTACAATGGTATAAATTATTTATAGAAAAGGATTGTATAGAATGTTATGGACAAGTAGGGCCAGATGATGAAAGTGTCAGTTATAAGTATAATTACGACACCTGTATTAATACATTATGAAATGTCAACTATTATATTTTCGGGGGCTTACAAGGCAAAATAACTTTAGTTTAAAGGGAAGTGTATTTTGTGTTGTGTACTGATGATGATGATAACTTAATATAGTTTGTTCTTATAAACCTCTAAGCGCTTCAAGATATTATACATAAAAGCAAGGTCTTCACCGAACGTACTGACAATTCTTGATAAAACTAAAGAAAATATAAGCAAAATGATAATGACTGACAAGAAAGAATACAAGATAAAATGTGCAGTGACATCAGAGGACCTATTAGAGTCAGTTCAAATAAACAAAGACAAGGAATGGATCTTGACAAGTAAGCTTGTACGATAACAAACAATCTAGACTTTAATTGAAATGTATATTTTAAATTTTTATTATTTCGCCTTGTATGATAACAAACAATCTAGACTCTTAATTGAAATCTATATTTTTAATGATCTTTATTTCCGTCTTGTTTGGTAAAATATCGATACCTTTATTCATACTTTGCCTGTTATGTGTTTTAATTGTAAAGAATTGAACAGAGGCTCAATGTCTTAGACGACATTTTCTCAAATGTGCAGAGTTCAAAATTCAAATTAATAAATATTTCTTGTAGTGATAACGAGAACTTTCGTTCTTTACAAATGAAAGCATTCATCGTGGTGCAAGATATTTCCATGTCTGGATCGATAGTAACAAGAGACAGTATTACGTAATATTTTCAACTAAATTTAATTTCTAACGTTTCTTGACCATCGTATCGGGTGCTATGAAGTCGCCAAATTCCTGATTCTCAGAATTCTCTTATATAGAGTAGCTTTTAAAATTCTTTATATAGTTGGATTGTTTGATTTATTTTTACACGTGCCTACAAATATGCTTCTCAGTAGTGCTGATTTTCTTGATCATTAAAACATTGTCAATTATTCATGAAGCAAAGAATATTAAAAAGACACAACACACACACACACACACACACACACACACACACACACACACACACACACACACACACACACACACACACACACACACGCATACACACACACATACACACACATACACACTCATACACACACACACCATTAGTGCAATTGTTCAAAATCTCTGCTTAGTGCGTGAAAATCTTTATTATTTTATTATAATGAGGACAAGATTAGAAAATTAATATTCAGAAGGCTGGCAACGTCATTAGTGCACATCAAATGTAGATAATGCTAACGGAACACGCATATTAATTATCGTGACCAGCTCATGCTATATTAGTCATTTTTTTATAGTCTTACTATATAAACTATTAGTCATTCTTTATAGTCTTACTATATGAACTATTAGTCAGTCTTTATAGTCTTACTATATAAACTATTAGTCATACTTTTCTTTATAGTCTTACTATATAAACTATTAGTCATTCTTTATAGTCTTACTATAGTCAGTCTTTATAGTCTTACTATATAAACTATTAGTCAGTCTTTATAGTCTTACTATATAAACTATTAGTCAGTCTTTATAGTCTTACTATAAAAACTATTAGTCAGTCTTTATAGTCTTACTATATAAACTATTAGTCAGTCTTTATTGTCTTACTATATAAACTATTAGTCAGTCTTTATAGTCTTACTATATAAACTATTAGTCAGTCTTTATAGTCTTTCTATATAAACATGAATTTACAGAAAATTTGAAATTCTCTTTGGTAGTAATGCTTTTGTCGGTACCTTCAAAATAGTTCGGTTAGATAAGAGAACTGTGAAAAAACCGTTATTACTGTTGATGTTTAAGCGACATTAGAAAAGCCTTTGGCCTTTGTTAGTGCTTTACTGACCCGTGAAATGACTTGTGTGTACAGAGCCCTTTTCTTTCAAACATCAACGACATTTTTCAAACCAAAGTTTTAGCAATGATTTCATACATTCATTTACAATAAAGCCAAAGTTTTAGCAATGATTTCACACATTCATTTACAATAAAGCCAAAGTTTTAGCAATGATTTCATACATTCATTTACAATAAAGCCAAAGATTTAGCAATGATTTCACACATTCATTTACAATAAAGCCAAAGTTTTAGCAATGATTTCACACATTCATTTACATTAAAGCCAAAGTTTTAGCAATGATTTCACACATTCATTTACAATAAAGCCAAAGTTTTTAGCAATGATTTCACACATTCATTTACAATAAAGCCAAAGTTTTAGCAATGATTTCACACATTCATTTACAATAAAACCAAAGTTTTAGCAATGATTTCACACATTCATTTACAATAAAACCAAAGTTTTAGCAATGATTTCATACATTCATTTACAATAAAACCAAAAGGTATTGGCTACATGTGTTCAAATATTACGTTGAGTTAATGGAGGCTTTTGAAACGGTATTAATTGGATGTATCTTTACACAGATCAATAAATGGCATAATATCTTCTATAGATCGATAAATGTACTAATAGATACCAGGCAAACACTACAGTAAGTCAAAATGACTTGTCAAAGCAGTGCAGACAAACAGCACAACAGCTCAGTGGATTATAATGTTGGCAAACAGTACAACAGCTCACAGTGGACTATAATGTTGACAAACAGCACAATAGCTCACAGTGGACTATAATGTTGGCAAACAGTACAACACAGTACAACAGCTCACAGTGGACTATAATGTTGGCAAACAGTACAACACAGTACAACAGCTCACAGTGGATTGTACTGTTGGCAAACAGTACAACACAGTACAACAGCACAAAGTGGACTATAATGTAGCAAAGAGTACAATACAGTACAACAGCTCAAAGTGGACTATAATGCTGGCAAACAGTACAACAGCTCACAGTGGACTATAATGTATGCAAACAGTACAACAGCTCAAAGTGAACTATAATGTAGCAAAGAGTACAACACAGTACAACAGCTCAAAGTGGACTATAATGTAGCAAAGAGTACAACAGCTCAAAATGGACTATAGTGTAGGTAAAGAGTACAACACAGTACAACAGCTCAAAGTGGACTATAGTGTAGGCAAAGAGTACAACACAGTATAACAGCTCAAAATGGAAGATAATGTAGGCAAAAGTACAACAGCTCAAAGTGGACTATAATGTAGGCAACCAGTACAATACAGTACAAAAGCTCAAAGTGGACTATAATGTAGGCAACCAGTACAATACAGTACAACAGCTCAAAGTGGACTATAATGTTGGCAAACAGTACAACTGAATTATAATTCAGGCAAACTTCAAGAGCTGCAAACAGTAAAACACCTCAAAGTTGATTATAATTCAGACAAACAGTATAAAATTTAAAAGTGGATTATAAAATCGGTGAGTTCCAACTGATTGTCAAAAGCAATTCATGGAAACATTTCTAAAAATCACATTTGAATTGTCATTACAGCAATGTTTAACTCAGATCATTCATAAAGCAATATTTCCTGTGCGAATATCCTAAGTGAAGTCATCCCTGATAACTGTTCATATAAGTAGTCATTCTATTCTGTATACAAATATAATATTAAATAGTATCTGCTTTAATTTAAATATTCGGACGACATTATATCTGACATTAATTTATAAACAGTCTGATTTACTTATAGGTCACCTAGCACCTCGCTTTCTTCTTATCTTCTTAGATGCTTTTGCGATTGGCTATAACCTTTGAACTCTCCAAAGCCTGCAAAGCCTCTGGGCCCGTATAATCCGTCATACCTTAGCCAAAAGCCATCACACTCACTACTAAACTGAGACATCAAATATTGACTCCTGCATTACCCGACGCTAGATGCAGCCTAATAAGATTATCTGTGGCCGAAGTGTCAGCTTCTAAATCAGCCTTTTTTTTTGTCACTAACCTTAAAGGCACAAAATATTCTGCCCAAAATACGTTTTGGCACATCTCTGCTTTTCTTGATGATGCCCTACATGATGTTTGCGATGATGTGAATGACTCGCAGAAGCGATATAAAGGATGACCTGCAACTGATATAGGATGACAAGATCATGACCTACAGGTTACGATGACTTCCAGTTGGCGATGTCATGGATTACCTGTGGTTGAAAGGAGATTCAAGACTTGAACAAGACGGTATTACGGCATTGATGCATTAATATCGTGTGCAGAAGTCGTTAGAGAGCTTCGAATCCATTAAAAAAATCTATTGGGAATCTGTAAGAAAATAAAGAGAAGCAAAGAGGGGTTCTGTAAGATACAGTGTGTATGAAGATCGTTTGATATAGGACCATATTGTTTTGACAGTCAGAGACCGTACTAGACTGTGAATGACAAACACAGAGAGCAACAGTAGACTGGTTTGGAAAATCTGACCAATACTAGTCTGTACGTGACAATAACAGTGACCAATACTAGTCTGTACGTGACAATAACAGTGACCAATACTAGACTGAACATGACAGTCAGATTGATCAATATTTGACTGTACATGGCAATCACATAGACCAATACTAGACTGTACGTAGCAATAATATAGACCAATACTAGACTGTACGTAACAATCACATAGACGAATACTAGACTGTACGTAACAATCACAATGACCAATACTAGACTACGTGACAATTACAGACACCAATGCTAGATAGAATACGTGACAATTACAGACACCAATAATTTTTTGTCTTCTTTGTTTTCCGTACCCTTAACTGACTTGTTCATTTAATAAAGTGCAATATATTTATAGAGCAGTTGGCTTTTTTCCAGTATACTGCAGAGTTATTGTTATTTTGTCCACGTGACTAAACACATAATCACAGTCTATCTTTATGCTACTTCATACTTCAGTTACTGAACGCAAATTATGTTCAGTCTGTTTCCTAAATCATTGATGAAATGCAAGTCAGTCAAGAAAAAGAAATCGTCCGGCAGTATAAGTAGTAATTTCGTACTCTACCACATTAATGGCTGTTATTCAGAGTAATTCTAAGGTTTGCCAAAACGCATTTCAAAACTAGAAGACACTGGGTGGCAAAGGGTAAAGCTTAAGTGAAGAAGGCGTGAAATCACAGTTGCAATGTATACACAACAAAACATTCATTTAACAAAGCAGACATAATGTTCGTAATTATTTTTACAATGACGTCAAGAAGGTTTAAATTGAGAAACATTGTGCTTGTTTTCGGCACTACCATTATTAGAGCCTGACTTGGTAAATAGCTTTTGCAGTGCCAGACAAATAAACCCATCGCATTTATTTAGAGCGCTTTGTTTGTTATCAAAATTATTTAAGCTTAATCCTTCAATATTTAAGATTATTTATTCATTGCAAATTAAATACTGGGTTAGTCATCGTTATTCCAGAAAATACCAGTTTTAATTGTAGAAGTTGAGTGAATCATAAAAGCCATGACCGTTAAATAAATGGTGCATTGCTATTTATTTTAGAATATTAGAAATAGTTACATATCTCATATATCCACATGCATATAGAATACATTTTATTTCTTTTGACCACTGACTACATACTATTTATACACTGATCACTGACTACATACTATTTATATACTGATCACTGATTACATACTATTTATATACTGATCACTGATTACATACTATTTATACACTGATCACTGACTACATACTATTTATACACTGATCACTGACTACATACTATTTATATACTGATCACTGATTACATACTATTTATATACTGATCACTGATTACATACTATTTATACACTGATCACTGACTACATACTATTTATACACTGATCACTGACTACATACTATTTATACACTGATCACTGACTACATACTATTTATACACTGATCACTAACTACATACTATTTATACACTGATCACTGACTACATACTATTTATACACTGATCACTGACTACATACTATTTATACACTGATCACTGACTAAATACTATTTATACACTGGTCACTGACTACCTACTATTTATACACTGGTCACTGACTACATACTATTTATATACTGATCACTGACTAAATACTATTTATACACTGACCACTGACTACATACTATTTATATACTGATCACTGACTACATACTATTTATACAATGGTCACTGACTACATACTATTTATACACTGATCACTGACTACATAACTTTTATACACACTGTTGATACCTACACGGTATATGAACTACTGTTAACTGACCTATTATACTACGATATAAACGTAACAAATACTAGTCACTACCTAATTACCTTAGAAATATATGGGTTCTTTATGGTAAAATCTCGAAAACCTGAACAGCCAAGAAATAAATGCTTGAGATCAATAACTGAAAGTGTTGGATCCATAATGCCGGAAACAGTAATGGTAACACAAAACCAATTTGTGTGCGCATGTAATCTGAGCGTTTGCTTGTGTAAGAATAAAATAACATTTAATTTCTTGGAGAGTGAGACTTGTGTAAGAATAAAATAACATTTAATTTCTTGGAGAGTGAGACTTGTGTAAGAATAAAATAACATTTAATTTCTTGGAGAGTGAGACTTGTGTAAGAATAAAATAACATTTAATTTCTTGGAGAGTGAGACTTGTGTAAGAATAAAATAACATTTAATTTCTTGGAGAGTGAGACTTGTGTAAGAATAAAATAACATTTAATTTCTTGGAGAGTGAGACTTGTAGCCATTTTAATTCATTATTTGTACAACATCTAAAGACATACATTTACACTAAAATCGCTTTTCCTTTTACTAAGATTACGTGAGGTATCAACAAGTTCAACAAAACACATTCCAGTATAGATGGCATTTTAAAAAAAAATGCGTCCTTCATCAGCAATTTAAAACTCATTGCTGTCTTGTTTTCAGTACTATATTATATTTGATATTTGTATTTTTGCTGTCAGTACTGGTTTAAAAATCATTTCTTTTGTAATTGCTATTGTGTCGTCAGTACTGGTTTTTAAGTTCTGTTGTAATTGGTGTTGTGGTTTCGATTTTTATCGTGCTGTATTTGCTCTTTAATATTTTAGTCTAGTTTTAAGTATGGTGTTGTATTTGCTATTAATGTTTTTAGTCCTGGTTTTAAGATTTGTGTTGTAATTGCTATTCTGGTTTTCAGTCCTGGTTTTAACTATTGTGTTGATTTTGCTATTTAAGGCCTTTAATCCTGGTTTTAAGGATTGTGGGATTTTCTTTCGCTATTTATTGCTTTTAGTCCTGGTTTAAATATTGTGCTGTATTTGCTATTAAATGCTTTGGGTCCTGGTTTTAAGTATTGTGCATTATTAATGTATTTGCACTGGCTATACGTTATGCATAGTATTCATTATTTAATGTTTTCAATACTGGCTTTGAGTTCAGTGTTGTATTTGCTAATTAACGTTTTCCGTCCATGCTCTAAGCGCTTTGCAATATTTTGTTTTGTTTTCAGCACAGACAATGCATTTCTATCTTTTGCCATCACAGGTCTCAGTCCGTCAGTCAACGGTAACGATAACTGTCACGTGATCACGTGACTTCAGATTGCCAGTTTGGCTGGTGTAGACAACTATCTGAAAGGGCAACAATTACAAATATTGATAACGATGAATATACAATAAAAAGACAATACGATAAAATGATCTACACACAGCAATAGAAGTAAAGAAGAAACGAATTAACCACAATAGTTAACACAGTACCCAAGTAATCTTTTACGAATTCAATCATCTGTACATCAGATCTCTCTGCTTTCCTTTGGATATACTCTCGAGGTATCCTTTACAAAGAGCACATGGCTGTGTTGTACACCAGCCTTATGCTTGAAATAAAACACGCTTGTAGCAAGCTCGCGGCTACACTGCTTACTAGTATCACGCTTGTAGCAAGCTCGCGGCTACACTGCACATCAGTCTACTCTTAAACATGTACCTGTGTCTAGATCAGTCTTCAAAACACGCGCTATATACAAACCGGTCTTACATTTGTAACATTATATGCGTCTACGGTCTTACACTTGTAACAAGACACATAGCTACATTTTACACGTCTTATGTTTGTAACAAAATATACGGCTACACTACACACCGGTATTACGCCTGTGACAAAACATGTAGCTAGTTTGTACACCAGTCTTTCGTTTGTAACAAAACACGCGGCTACACTTCACACCATCTTATATTTGTAACAAAACACGTGGTTACATTGTACACCGGTCTTACGTTGCAGTTACTTATTAACAACTGTGATTCCGTACAAATCATTTCTGGTAACGCTGAATTTGCTTGACCAAGTCCGTGAAAGTTAAAGTCTTAAATGAATGCCAGATTTAATATTTGTAAACACACTGGGAATACACTAAGATTCCAGAACAATTTCTGGAGCACAAAACGTCTCCATGGCCAGTAAGTACGACAAGCCGACGAAATATCAATCAACGTACAAATGGTTGAAAGTGGCAGGATTGAAAGCAGAAATAGACGCACTCATTACAGTTGCGCAAGATTAAGCATTGAACACGAAATCACACAAAATGAAAATCATGAAAATCTCAAATGATTCCAAATGTAGACTCTGCAAATCCATGGATGAAACAACATAGTATAAATTATCTGGATGTCAGGTTCGGGCTGGAACAGAATACACCAAAAGACACAATGAAGTGACAAAACAAATACATAGAAATATGTGAGAACTATGGCGTAAAAACCCCAGAAAAAAACATGGATGCAGAAGCAGTTACTGAAACAGAAGTGGGACTCCGAGATAAGAACAGAATGAGTGATTCCTGCACGAACCAGACATTGTAGTTCTCAATAAGTCCAACAGAACACCACCAATCATTGATGTGGCTGTTCAAATGACAGAAACAAAAACAAAAGAAAAAGCACAACCCACTATTACACAGAAGTCGTGTAAAGGGGCTGAATAATAATAATAATAATAATAATAATAATAATAATAATAATAATAATACATAAAGCCTTACACCCCAAAGCAGACGTAGACAGACTCTATGTATCTCGAAATATGGGAGGCAGAGGTCTGAAGAAAATTAAAAATGTCATTGAAGGAGAAGTCATTGGCCTTGTGGACTACATCTGGAATAACAATAAAGATGATCCACTGATAGAATTAGTAAAAATGAGTGGACTATTACAACCACCAGAAACAGACAAAGAAACATGGAAGAAAACAACGAAGCAAGAACTAGCACATACCTGGAGCCAGAAACCTCTACATGGCCAATATGTACGACAAGCAGACGAAATATCAACAAAGCATTCAACGTACAAATAGTTGAAAGAGGCAGGATTGAAAGCAGAAACAGAAGCACTCATAACAGCTGCACAAGATCAAGCACTCAACACCAAAGCACACAAAACGAAAATCATGAAAATTTCAAATGATTCCAAATGTAGACTTTGCAAATCCATGGATGAGACAACAGAACACATACTATCTGGATGTCAGGTTCTGGCTGGAACAGAATACACCAAACAACACAATGAAGTGGCAAAACACATACATAGAAATCTGTGTGAGAACTATGGCATAAAAATCCCAGAAAGAGCATGGATGCATCAACCAGAAGCAGTCACCGAAACAGAAGAAGTCAAAATACTATTGGACTTCGAGATAAGAACAGACCGGGTGATTCCTGCAAGACGACCAGACATTGTAGTTCTCAATAAGTCCAACAGAACAGTAACAATTATTGATGTCGCTGTTCCAAGTGATAGAAACATAAAAACAAAAGAAAGAGAAAAAATAGAAAAATACCAAGACCTCAGATTAGAAATCCAGAGACTGTGGAATGTAAAAGCAGAAGTGATACCAATAGTGATAGGAGCCTTGGGGAACATAACATCAGAATTGGAAGGCTACCTGAATAAACTCCCTGGAAACCACAGAATCGCTCCACTACTCAAAGCAGCGCTCCTCGGAAGTGCCCACATCCTCCGTAAAACCTTGGATCTCCCAGAATCTTGGTAAGATTCCGAGACCTTGGATCACAGCCGACAGTCAAACAGAAGTCGTGGAAAGAGACTGAATAATAATAATAATAATAGATAGATAGAAACATAAAAAGAAAAGAAAGAGAAAAAAATAGAAAAATACCAAGACCTCAGATTAGAAATCCAGAGACTGTGGAATGTAAAAGCAGAAGTGATACCTATAGTGATAGGAGCCTTGGGGAACATAACATCTGAATTGGAAGGCTACCTGAATAAACTCCCTGGAAACCACAGAATCGCTCCACTACTCAAAGCAGCGCTCCTCGGAAGTGCCCACATCCTCCGTAAAACCTTGGATCTCCCAGAATCTTGGTAAGATTCCGAGACCTTGGATCACAGCCGACAGTCAAACAGAAGTCGTGGAAAGAGACTGAATAATAATAATAATAATAGATAGATAGAAACATAAAAAGAAAAGAAAGAGAAAAAAATAGAAAAATACCAAGACCTCAGATTAGAAATCCAGAGACTGTGGAATGTAAAAGCAGAAGTGATACCTATAGTGATAGGAGCCTTGGGGAACATAACATCTGAATTGGAAGGCTACCTGAATAAACTCCCTGGAAACCACAGAATCGCTCCACTACTCAAAGCAGCGCTCCTCGGAAGTGCCCACATCCTCCATAAAACCTTGGATCTCCCAGAATCTTGGTAAGATTCCGAGACCTTGGATCACAACCGACAGTCAAACAGAAGTCGTAGAAAGAGGCATAATAATAATAATAATAGAAATATGTGTGAGAGCTATGGCATAAAAAACCCAGAAAGAGCATGGATGTACCAACCAGAAGCAGTCACCGAAACAGAAGTCAAAATATTGTGGGACTTCGTAAAAACAGATCGGGTGATTCCTGCACGAAGACCAGACATTGTAGTTCTCAATAAGTTCAACAGAACAACAACAATCAATGATGTCGCTGTTCCAAGTGATAAAAAGAAAAGAAAGAGAAAAAAATAGAAAAATACTAACACCTCAGATATGAAATTCATAGACTGTGGAATGTAAAAGCAGAAGAGATACCTATAGTGATAGGAGCCTTGGAAACATAACATCTGAATTGGAAGGCTATCTGAATAAACTTCCTGGAAACCACAGACTCGCTCCACTACTCAAAGCAGCGCTCCTCGGAAGTGCCCACATCCTCCGTAAAACCTTGGATCTCCCAGAATTTTGGTAAGATTCCGAGACTTTGGATCACAATCGACAGTCAAAAACAGAAGTCGTGGAAAGAGGCTCAATAATAATAATAATAATAATAATAATAATAATAATAATAATAATAATAATAATACATCAAGAGATTACCTATCTATCTATCTATCTATTTATCTGTCTGTCTGTCTGTCTATCTATCTATCTATCTATCTATCTATCTATCTATCTATCTATCTATCTATCTATCTATCTATCTATCTATCTATCTATCTATCTAATTACTCATAAATGTCATCCTAATACTTCACTTACAGAGTAAAGTGTACACGGTCTTATGGATTGGAAGCAAACGTAAAGAACACAGTGAAATACATCATTACATCATATTTATGTGTCACGGTCAGCGGACCTGTAAATTGTGAATGAAATTAGAGCGACGTATTAAAAAAATAAGAAAAGAACATGAACCTGAAGCAGAACTAGTTAAATACAAGAAAAATGCTGGAATTTTATGAGTTTGTTTGAAGCGATCTTAAAAAAAAAGATTATTTAAAAATTTCCTTTGGATCATTAAAAAATGTGGCCTGAGTTCATTAGACACTTTTTTTAACCAAAGCTTGAGATTTTATGGATTAGTTTGTTTCTCTTTAAAATTATATTTGTTTTTCTTCTTTGAATTAGATACTGGGCGATAATTACGTCTTGTTTGCGGCAGTGCGTACGATCCGAGAATGGGAGACGTCCAAATGGGCACATCTCTACTGATATTACACTAAGTTACCTTTCCTTTCAGAACCTCTTTAAGAGAAAGAAACGTCCAATCGGGCACATCTCTACTGATTTTACACTAAGTTACTCAGTAGAACCTCTCCTTTCAGAACCTCTTTAAGAGAAAGAAACATCCAATCGGGCACATCTCTACTGATTTTACACTAAGTTACTCAGTAGAACCTCTCCTTTCAGAACCTCTTTAAGAGAAAGAAACGTCCAATCGGGCACATTTTAAGAGAAAGAGACGAGGTTATTTTCATCCAATGGTGCGATGTATTTTAATAGTTTGATTTTGATGTGGCGAATTGCTTTTATTGTCATCTCATATCTAAAATCTTTTAATTAATGAAAAACCACAAATAGATATTATGTTTATTTGCAATTAAGGAAAAAGAATTAATTTTTCAAATATAATTTCCTCTTTTTGTTGTCGTATTGTAACTTGCAAATTATAAATATATAAGGTATATATATTTCATTATTTGAAAGATGCATGCCTTGCTTAAATATCTTGGTTTCGAAGTATTCCTGTCACTTCAATTTATTTGCCTAACTTTAATTGCATTACATACATTTTATCCCTGATCCCTTCTTCTTGCATTGCTTTAAGAAAATGTATTAAATTTCATAGCGTGTCCATTTCTACAGCTGTCTGACCTCTCCATTGCTTTAAGAAAATGTATTAAATAACCATGGAAGTCCCACGTCTATAGTTGTCTTACAACACTCAGATACCTTATAAAATAATGAAAAACTAACAAAAGGAAGAACGTCCAAGATGAAATGAAAGCAAATCACTTTTATATCCTTTGCATGGACATTGTTGTGAAACCCACGTAATCAACCCCAACACATGATGCGTAAACTATGTATAAATAAAGTGGCGGCGTAAATTTGCCTATCCCTATTTCTAAACTTAATAATTATATATTCTTGCCAATGTTAACGTCCGACCTTGGGCACTGCTTATGATGACATTTTTTAGGTTGGAGTAACAACTCAGATGGAGACTATGCTAGAACTTGTGATGCAATACAAACCAGTTCCCATTGGATGTGTAGTTTTTTCTGACTAATAGTCTCATAGTTGTTCATAACAAATTCACCTAATGGGAAAAGACCGAAAGTTATTTTGTTAAAGAAAGTCCTATATTCTAATCACTTTGATTTTGAAATAACTCGAGTCCAGTCATAACGGCGATCGTTAGCTTATGGTAAATTAACTGACTGATAAAGAAAGAATGGTTTTAGAAATATTTCGTACATGTTTGCTATTGGTCTATGATTTGAACTGGAGAATACTTTGTGTAATTGAACCATTATTTCTATGTTTACTAATTTGTTGTATATTATACTTGTGAATTTTGATTAATGCTATATTTCTTATGTTGCGTGTGTATCGGGCTAACACATATTGTTGCAGGATTTGTAATTTGAGAATTGTGTAAAAAGAGAAAGGAGTTTAGGGATGAAATATGCCTGAAATTTAGCACTGCCTTAATTTGACTTTTGCAGAAAGGAGTGTGCCTGTTCTTCTTTGATGCTTTTGATCAGCTTCAGACTACAGTGACTGCTGTACTCTACCGGATCACTTTGGTATTTGGATCCAGCATTGTCATCGAACTTATCAGTAAAAGGTTTCTGTAAGTTGATTACTGTGAATTCCGTTCGATAGCCAATATGGCGAAAATTGAGTCTTCAGTTTGATCTTGAGAATTTACGAAGTTTCTTGAACATTCCTAAGTTGTGCTGAGTTGTGCACTAGAACACTCTGTGTGATGTGCTTGATAGTGCATGTGAATTTCAGGACGGTGTGATGTGCTTGATAGTGCACGTGAATTTCAGGACGATGTGCTTTGTGAGTGCATCGAGTATCCTGGAACATTTGTTTAACGTGCCTAGAAGGACCGTCACTTAAGAAAAAAGAAAGTGACTTGTTGCAAACTGTGTGATTGTGAACATGTGTTTGCGACAGCCGTCAATATTAAATGTATTGTGCATTGACAATAATTATCTCTCTGAACTCAACTCTCAATTCTGAATTTGTCTATTAACTTAATACACACACACACACACACACACACACACACACACACACACACACACACACACACACACACACACACATATATATATGGAGAGAGAGAGAGAGAGAGAGAGAGGGGGGAGAGGGAGAGAGAGAGGGGGAGAGAGAGAGTTGTCCTGGGTGCTTTTGTTTATGTTTCGTGTTTGTTGTTTTGTTGTCCTGTGTATTCTTTGTGTTCTTGTTTTGTCTTCGTGCTCGTTTTCCTATGTGTTCTTGTTTTCTATTCGTGCTTTTTGTCCTGTGCGTTCTTGTTTGTGTTCGTGTTTTCTATTAATGTTTCTTGTACAGTGTATTCATACCTTTTCTTCGTTTTTTATTGTGTTCATGATTTGTCGTCATATTTGTTGTCCTGTATGTTCTTGTTTCGTCTTAGTGTTTACTGTCCTGTGTATTCTTGTTTTGTCTTTTCTGTTCTGTGTGCACTTGTTTTGTCTTCATGTTTGTTGTTAAGTGTGTTCCTACTCTGTCTTCGTGTTTGTTGTTATGTATGTTCAAATTTTGTCCGTGTGTTTGTTGTCCTGTGCGTTCTTGTTTTGTCATCGTATGTGTTGTCTTGTGTGTTCTTATTTTGTTATCGTATTTGTTGTCTTGTGTGTTTTTGTTTTGTCATCGTATTTGTTGTCTTGTGTGTTCTTGTTTTGTCATCGTATTTGTTGTCTTGTGTGTTCTTGTTTCGTCATCATGCTTGTTGTCCGGTTCCAAGACACAAGAGAAACTACAACATTTAGTTGCTGCTTATCTCTTTGATCTAAGATTCGTTCATTCTCAGGCTAAACAACATATATTTTCTACATTCATCTTTCTATCTTAAGTTTCACTTTAGAAATAACTGTATCATAACATTCTGAATTATATAAATTGCAAAAAACATATCATCATAAAATTCCGAATTAAAAATTGAAAATTGTGTGAAAATTCCCGGCATAGAAAATCTTATGCCTCACGTGTCTGAATATTTCCTGATTATAGTATGTGAAGAATTCAGCCCAAGCTCTTAAGCAATATAGCCCGTGGTCCACTTCTTAAAGAAATATAGCCCGTGGTCCACTTCTTAAAGCAATGTGGCGCGTGACTACACTCGAAGCAATGCCTGTGTTTTGGGATGATGACTGCATTTAGCTTTCGCCGTTTTTGCCGCGGTTGGGAGAATTCGGATGAAGAAGAAATGAGTTGAGTGGAGTGGGTATTTTTTTGTAAGCAAAGTTGAAAGATGATAATGAAAGCTGTTGTCAGTGCATCAGTCACTGGCCTATTTTCGGTTGTGTGAGTGATAAAGGCGGAAGCAAAGTAAATAAATAAACTGTAGATCGTTCATCTATTGGTTAGCTGGAACAGTTTGGAATTTTTCCGTTTTGCTTTCTTAATTCTATTGTTGTTATTGATGATGTTGTGGTTTTTTTCCTGTTGCCAGTGGTTTCCGTTGGAATTTTTCCGTTTTGCTTTTACTTCTACTGTTGTTATTGATGTTGTTGTGGTTTTTTTCTGTCGCCAGTGGTTTCCGTTGGAATTTTTCCTGTTTATTGGAGTAGGTCGCCAGTACGGGTGGTCTTTTAGGAGCTGTATTATGTCTGCCGTGGGTTGTTTGAAGAATCCCCGCTGCAGAGTTTGGAGCCTTTTGTTTTAATGGTGATAACATTGATGCTATTTTGATGATATCTTTCTTGTTTTTCTGGTCTTCTCAACTGTTTCACTTTTTGGACTGCTCTTGTTGGACGGCCCTTCCAGTGTCGACCCATTGAGCTTTTCGTACGTGGTAGTGTTTACGGGACTTTCTATTTTCTTCTTTTAGCTCGTTTGGTGTAGCCACAGACACAAGAGTGATTATGTCTTTGATAAAGGCATCGTGGCTGGCTATTATTATTATTTGATTGGCCGTTGTGTTGTTATTTCTAATAGTTCTGCTACAGTTGAGAGAGACAGCACCTTTGTGTATTTGACAAAAACGCTTTAATAGATGACCTGATGTAATTTGTTTTTGGAATTGTCTCTATGTCTTCCAGCAATTTTGTGGTTTGTATGTTTGAATAGTGGTATTTTTGGCAGTTTGAGTATTAGCAATGCTAAACAGTTCTCCTAATCATATGTGTGTAATGTGTCTTTATCTGTGGTTTGACTTTTCTTTCACCGGAATTGTATAATCTGTGAAAAAACGATTGCTGTTTGTGTGCTATTGTTTGAGCTTTTGCTGTAATCTTACACTGGATATTTGTTTCGTTAATTTTGCTGTCGGAGTCAATTCAGATTCTATCTCTATAGTTAATATTTCTCCGTCTGCTTGTCACCTCTGCTAGTTGTTGTATATTGTCCTGCTTCACATTTTTCTCCTTGCCATATTAGTTTAGTCATGCCGCACGCTCTTGCCGACCTTGCTCTGGAAAGGACAGAGATGATTTCCACGAGTCTCTATGGGCTTTTCTTCTCTTTGCCGTATTTTACATAGCTATTTTGTCACTGATTGATTTAGACCCAAAGTTACTTTGCACGTGACCAAACTTCTCAAGCAATATAGCACGAGACCAAACTCAAGCATTATAGCACTTGATCTTATGTCTCATGCAACTACTATATGACCAAAAGACCCAAACAATAAAGACTACACTCTAGAAATAATGCAACATATGACTAGACTCTACAAAAATTTAAATACATGACTAGACTCTAGAAAGAATGAAGCACATGACTAGACTAGAAATAATGAAGTACATTACTAGACTCTAGAATGAATGAAACACATGACTAGACTAGAAATAATAAAGCACGTCTTGACTGGGAATAATTAAGCGCATGTCTAGACTAGAAATAATGAAGTACATTAATAGTCTAGAAATAATGAGGCGTATAAAATGTCTCTAGAAGGAATAAAGCACGTGACTGACGAAGATCCAACATTCGGTCGTCAGGAGGGCTGAATTTTGTAACTTCAACTGTATTTTAGACTATGTTGTTTTGAGTTCCCACGACCCCTGGATTTGCATTTGTGATATTCCAGTTTACTGTTAGGAAGTTGTAAAGATTTACGTCTGGTGGAAAAAGTTTAATTTTCTCTATTTCAGAGCAAGGCGCATTCGATGACCCTTTTTATTGTTTCCTGGTCTCGGGACCTGGAACTTCTCACGTGACTATGTCATTTTATTTACCAGTACACAGACGTACACACGTTTGCCACTTTAGCGGCTTTGTTCTTTGTGCTCACTGTAAGACTGTTTAATCTGATCAATGCTTGTCATATTTTGGATTATTTTCAAGTTGTGCCAACATAATTGTCATTTTATTATCTGCAATGCTGTATTGCTCTTGTTATTATGCTTCAACGTTGTCCAGTCACCACATGTATCCTTTGTGTTGTTTATCATGCTACACTGTTTTCTCACGTCAACAGATACATCTTTTGTATCGTACATTATGTTACAATGTTTTCTCATGTTACCAGATATATCTTTTTATCTTCTATCTTGCTGTAAGATATCTGTATCTTGCTGTAGTTTTCTCCTGTCACAATTGAAGTAACTTATTATTATGTGGCGACCTCACGATAACATGCAGTAGGCACAGAGTTGAAGTATATAGTTGAAGTTGTAGTCGGTGTCGTTGACTGCAGTAAATATCTTGTAGTCAGTGACAATGACAGTGTAGCTGCATGTCTTGTAGTCAGTGCCAATGACATTGTAGATGCATGTCTTGTAGTCAGTAACAATGACAGTGTAGATGCATGTCTTGTAGTCAGTGACAATGACAGTGTAGCTGCATGTCTTGTAGTCAATTACATTGACAGTATAGTATAGTTAAATGTCTTGTAGTCTGTGACATTGGCAGTGTAGTTATTTGTTCTTGGTACTTGCTTTGAAGACTAGTTAACTAGGATGTTGAACATTCTCATTTATATTCACTGTTCGAGATATAAAATTTTCTTTTTTTCTAACCGTGTGAACACACACACACACACACACACACACACACACACACACACACACACACACACACACAATGACACGCTCCCACTCTCTCTCTCAGATGCACACACACACACACTCACGCACACACACACACATGCTAAATGTCAAATGATACAACCTTGGGCACTGCTTATTATAATAATTTTAAGTGTCATAGTTGGAGTAAACAACTCAGGTAAAGAATATGCTACAACTTGCTGATGTAATCCAAACCAGTTCCAAGCAGATGAATAGTGATTTCTGACTAACAGTCTCACACGTGCTTATAACAACTTCATCCAATGGGGACGGACTAAAAGTTATTTTGTCGAAGAGGTTCTATATTCTAATCACTTTGATTTTGAATTAACTCAAGTCTGGTCATAAAGTTGATCGTTAGTTTATGGTAAGTTAACTGACTGATAAGTCCTCTCTTTCTTTGACTTAGAAATATTTCGTACATGTTTGCTATTGATCAATGATTCGAATTGGAGAATACTTTATGTAATTAAACCATTATTCACTAATTTGACTACATTGTACATTATACATGTGAATTTTGATCAATGCTATATTTCTTATGTTGCATGTGTATCGGCATAACAAATATCATTGCAGGATTTGAAAGTTGAGAATGTGTATGAGAGTGAAAAGTGTTTAGAGATGAAATATCTTGAAATTTAGTGCTGCCTTAATTTGCTTTTGCAGAAAGGAGCGTGCCTTTTTACTTTCATAGTCTTGTATCCACTTCAGACAACAGTGTCTACTGTACTCTAACATATTACATTGGTGTGGATCCAACATTATCTGTCGAACGTATCAGTAAACGCATTTTAAAACTGATTTCTATGAATTTCGTTCGAGAGCCAATATGGAGAATAGTGAGTCTTGAGTTTGGTCTCGAAAATTCATGAAAGTTTCTTGAACATTCCTCATGGTGTGTTGAGTAGCACACATGAAGATTCTAGAACACCGCGTGATGTGCTTTGATAGCACACATGAAGTTCTGGATGATTTTCCACAGTGTGCTTTGTGAACGCATTGAAAATTCTGGAACAGTTGTGCAATGTGCCAGGAAGGAGTATATTGGACTATCACCTAATTAAAATAAATTTACTTGTTGTAAACCGCATGATTGTGAACATGTGTCAGTGACAGCTGCCATCATTGAAAATATTATGTACATTGACAATAATTACTTCTTGTCTCTGAAACTCAACTCTCATTTCTATGATGAATTATATCTATGAACTTGATTATATAATAATTTGACTGTTTTGTCTATGCTAGGATAACCAAAATGATTGTCTAGCGTTAATCAAACATTGTTTTGAAATGATGTAAATGTCAATGCTCCTGTGATTATATTCATATATTATATATTTGATTGTTGATTTAATAAATTTATTGTTAAATTTATTAACATTCTTGCACATATGTTAAAACGTATGTTGGAGTAATAGTTGGTAGATGGGGGCTCGTTAAATAAAGTTAAATTCGGATTTTTATTACTGCTTTAGTAAGAAGTTTCCATGTGCAGAAACATTATGCAACAGTAAAACGTCTGTCTTATTATTGTGTACGAGTAGAGTTTTACGACACCTTTATAATCCACCTAGTGAGAGACATGTTGGTCTTTTTTGAGAATTATTAATAACTATAAAATTAAGATTCTCGATCAATTGTAATTAATTATGTGTTGTTAATTAATAAACAAGAACATAAAGGTAAAGGTTGCCCAGAGGTGTCATATAGATAGATAGATAGATAGATAGATAGATAGATAGATAGATAGATAGATAGATAGATTGATAGATAGATAGATTATTGTCACGCACGCAAAATTAATTGATAAGCAATGATGGGTAATCTACACAGACAATGTTGATGACATGCTCCACACACTCCTCTTTCAGCCTGCAACCTATCAAATATTAATACAGCCACAACGGAGAGTAATTAGTCACACACTCCATTTCAGCCTGCAACCTATCAAATATTAATACAGCCACAACGGAGAGTAATTAGTCACACACCAGACAGATCAATAGACATACATGTGTTCACACTGTCTCTCTTTCTCTTCTAGACAGTGCAGGCAGTTGTTAGAAGGATGAACGAACTGGTGCGTTTAATATATAGCTAAAGGTAGACTAACTCCACTGACTATTAAAAATGATAGACTAAAGGATAAAGCTGTATTATAGTTGACAACTGACACAATGTTAACAAAAATACTATGAGAAATGTCCACTAAGCAGGTTGCACTCTCTGAATTCAAAGACTAACTAGCAATTATTTTTTACTATAGAGCTCGATTCATGAGAAAAATCTAGTCATGAAAAAAGACAGTATTCCAGACAGTGTTACTGTTCCTGCTAGAATAGTAGGAAAGGGACAACTTGACTTACAAGGACTAGAATTGTAGGAAAGGGACAACTTGATTTACAAGGACTAGAATAGTAGGAAAGGGACAGCTTGACTTACAAGGACTAGAATAGTAGGAAAGGGACACTTGACTTACAAGGACTAGAATAGTAGGAAAGGGACATCTTGACTTACAAGGACTAGAATAGTAGGAAAGGGACATCTTGATTTTTTACAAGGATTAGAATAGGCAATCGTGTACCACAGTTTTTGGATAGTAGCGTGTATTCTTGATACAGAACCTGTCCAGACAGAAGTCAGACTTTGTGTATATGTATGCAGGAAGTGTACCAGCTGAAATGTTCAATGTTGACCAAACCCGTGCACAAATTTCAGAATATATTTAAATAAAATACTTTCCTAACAATCAAACCTTTATTGGGTAATTTGCCAGTATATACAAAACAATTTGTTGATTAAACTTTTGAATAATTTTCTTAAATTTCTGTTTATTTCCAAATGTAAAGGGTGATACAAAAGTATGTCTCTTCGGAACTTTAATTAGTTAACAACCTCCACCCCCACCCGAACATAAATTATTGCAAAACTATTACGGTAAATAATGTAGAATCATTTTATTATTACATAATATTCAACATTAATATGTAACGTTAAGATTTAGTATGGTATTCTTTAATCTTGCTTGTATCCATTGTCTAAGGTCAATTACTGTGCATGAATAGGTGTGCCAAAATATTTAATATTGCATGTATTCATTTTCTAAGGTCAATGACTGCACGAATAATAGGTGTAACATTTTATTACTTGATAATACTACGTAAATGTACATGCATGAATTATAGATGCAACAGTTGCTAATTTCTGATTCATACATATTTTACAAAATAGAAGATGACTCAAAATACTCATCCAATCAGCACAAGTAACAGTTATGCTGCATAGAAAGGAAAGATGTTTCATTATCTCTACATCGGAGCAGTGTTAATTTCGAACGGCAACACACTGGTAAACGAGTCATACAATACAATTGTAATTGTAAATACGTTTTCCAAGTTTATTTATTTAATAGAGACAGTACCCGTAAGAAGCTGCAGCACATATCTGTGTTATATGCAGAACTGAAACAACTCAATAACATGCTTTGAATATTTCGATATCTACGGTTCCAGTATTGGCACAGAAGGGCAACAGGTTTAAGAAACTTAAATACTTGGAATAGTTAAAAAGATTACTGTTTTCTAGATATTCCATCAGAAAGTAGGAATGGTGATTATGAGCAGGAGTAGAGGAAAGTTTCCTTGAACTTTTCATGAGTTAAGTGAAACTAGACTATATTTCAGGGAAAAATAGACTTAATGAAACTTGATTAGATTTTACAAAAAACAGAATATTCTTAATATAGTAGATGTAAAGAAAACGAGACAAATCTTAAGGAAAATTAAACTAGACTTTAGAGAAAATAGATTAGACTTAAGAGAAAGTAGACGTAAGGAAAACGATACTTTAAAAAAAACTAGAATAACTTAAATGAAACTAGACTAGTATTAATGAAAATTACACTAGACTTATGGAAAACAAGACTAAACTTATGGAAAACAAGACTAAACTTAAGGAAAACAAGACTAACTTCAGGAAAACTAAAATGAATCAAAAATAGTGTGGACTTAAGGAAACTGGACTCAAGGGAAACTAGGCTTAAGGGAAACATAGTCTAGCCTTTAGTGAAACTAGTCTAGACTTGAGTAAAACTAGACCTACAGAAAACTAGACAGAGGAAAACTGACGTAGACTTAAAGATAACTAGGTTAGACTTAAGGATATCTATCTATCTATCTATCTATCTAAAATATGGCTTTATTTATTTCATTTGATGGCGTTGACTCAGTGTTTTATAAACACAAATAGCTAGCCGAAATCATTTTAATGACTATGTGTTTACATTCTGAGTATTGTTCAAGAGTCAAATTGAGAGAAGAGGAAGAGATATAAAAGGAGGAAGAATGTATGAAATATAGATGGAGTTTTTTTTTAGAAACAAAACACAGGCGCACGCACACACACGCATATGCATGCGCAAACGCCTACACATATGAACTATAAACTGAAACAGACGTATACTGAAATGAAGATAAACACACGTCTTCACATATATGTATACATATGCATACACAGTTACTCATATTTGTGTTGTGTCTGTGTGTTTCCTCGTGAGTGCTGACTGTAACTTAGGATAGATCGCAGAGGCGAACAGAGATGTGGGTATTTGTTTGTGAATATTGTATGTATTGTTATAAATTTTGATTTCATCTGATCTGTATAAACATGATTCCTGATAAATTAAGCAATATTCATTTTAATAACAAATGTAATAAACAATGCTTTTTTTAAACTGCTTATTTATTCTTCTTTATGGGGGCATACAACTTTGTTGTCTTTAGTGCATCATTTTTATTTTTTCAAAAATAAGGTTAATCTAATTTGCCACGGCTCGATATTGACACTTATCCAAGTTTGAAAAAACAAGTCACTCCCCCTCCCCCTCTCTCTGGCTCCAGTGGCTCACGTCACGCCAGACTGTAATGCATGCAGCCCAAGGAAACAATGGACAATGTGTGCGATACAAAAACCGCTTGTCAGTGCACTTGGAATCCATTTCCGGAACTCTGTCAAATGAAACCAATCGCCATTCAGCTAGAATCAAACTAATAGCATGGCCTCTGACTTGGTCCATGTATGGCCTCAGTGTTCTGTGTCTATTTCACTCTTAAATGTCCAGTAACTACATTTGGATATACAACATTTAGACACCAAGTCCTCGTCTAATGAACTAAGTGTGTCACGTAGATTGTGTTTTTGCTTAATTTCAGATACAAATCACGTAGATTGTGTTTTTGCTTAATGTCAGATACAAATCACGTAGACTGTGTTTTTGCTTAATGTCAGATACAAATCACGTAGACTGGGTTCTTGCTTAATGTCAGATACAAATCAGTAAGTAATAGGGGTAAGGCTCCCATAATGTCAGATGTAAATATTCAAAAGCCAGGTACTTGCCGTTAGAGATTACAGTTTCATTTTCCTTTTGACGTTCCAACGAAAGAGTTGCGCTTTCACTTCTTTGAAGGGCACATTTCAAATGTTTTCATTCCAGTTCTTTTCTGTTCTTTCATTAAATCCATTGTCAGTAATGGATAGCAATTCAGATGACGTATTTAAAACAGAAATATCACCATTCTAAATAGTATCAGCCAATAGTTTCTAAAATCGTTCAGAAAAATATAATGCAAATTTAGCCAATATTCAGTTGCATGTATTTTGGGGTTGGATGGGAGGATGTCTAAATACACTCTAAAACCGATCTGTAAACATGGAATATTAGCATTTAGAAATGCGTTTTGGAGGTAGCACCATACATAATATTTTCTTGAATAATTCAATAACTACCATTGAAAGGGAATGAATAAAAGTAGTTTGCTTTGTTGGCACAAATATTTCGTTTTATCTGTAATGAATTTGTCAAAGATGAAAGAATTCACTACGTAACTATTTTCATTACATTCTACTTCTAAGATCTGTTACTAGTATAATATTTCTCTTTTGTGTAATAGTGTCACTTTTTAATGTATAAATATTTTCAGTTGCCATTCATAGTACACACATGCAATTAGTGGTTATGTTTCATAGGCAAATAATACAAGTGAATATGTTGTGTATGTTCAATATATTGGCATTTCATAGCTTGTAAATATTCTAAAGTTGGAATTTCGTCCAAAAGATGAAGTTCCGTTCAAATCACTATATATCTATGTGGAAATCAGCCATTGAGATTTTCACAGCTCGTAAAATCAGAATCACACTGTTGGCAGGCACAGCCTGCAGCATCAAAGACCTGTATAGTTGGATCTGGGTAACCTTGGCATTGGCTCAGGATCACTGTCCGTGGAATTCGTCCTGTGTATGTACAAACGGGATGGTTGCTGATCTTGAAAGGCATTTTATAATCTCCTATCTGCAATGACAAAAATCAAGGCCAACGGCAATGTTCAGGTTTGATTTCCAACAGAAATGTACGGAGAACAATAGCGTTCAAATTATGGTTTGCTTTCAAATAAAATATTAATAATGTTCAAACTGATATTGACACGAAAGAAATTTTCTTTGATTGAACGCGGCAAAATAAGATAACGAAATATTAATGGAATATAACTACAACTAAATATAACTATCTTACTATCAAATCAACATTCAGACCATATTGATAAAAGCAAGTACAAAAATAAAAATTGTAATGATGAAAATTAAAAATGAATAAATCTATGCCCCAGGATGATAAAACAGGATGATATATATATATTGTTCTTTCAGATTTGATAGGCATTAATATATATATATACGCTTCCTTTAAAATACTATTCGTATCTGTATCCATTTAGCTTTTGAACCGTGAGTGGTGAGTGATAGCTTTAATTGTATTAGATTTGCTTTATGTGAGATTAATATTTCAAGTATATGTGATTTGCTTTATGTGAGATTAATATTTCAAGTATATGTGATTTGTAACCGTTATGTGAGATTAATATTTCAAGTATATGTGATTTGCTTTATGTGAGATTAATATTTCAAGTATATGTGATTTGCTTTATGTGAGATTAATATTTCAAGTATATGTGATTTGCTTTATGTGAGATTAATATTTCAAGTATATGTGATTTGCTTTATGTGAGATTAATATTTCAAGTATATGTGATTTGCGTTATGTGAGATTAATATTTCAAGTATATGTGATTTGTAACCGTTATGTGAGATTAATATTTCAAGTATATGTGATTTGCTTTATGTGAGATTAATATTTCAAGTATATGTGATTTGCTTTATGTGAGATTAATATTTCAAGTATATGTGATTTGCTTTATGTGAGATTAATATTTCAAGTATATGTGATTTGCGTTATGTGAGATTAATATTTCAAGTATATGTGATTTGTAACCGTTATGTGAGATTAATATTTCAAGTATATGTGATTTGCTTTATGTGAGATTAATATTTCAAGTATATGTGATTTGCTTTATGTGAGATTAATATTTCAAGTATATGTGATTTGCTTTATGTGAGATTAATATTTCAAGTATATGTGATTTGCTTTATGTGAGATTAATATTTCAAGTATATGCGATTTGTAACCGTTATGTGAGATTAATATTTCAAGTATATGCGATTTGTAACCGTTATGTGAGATTAATATTTCAAGTATATGCGATTTGTAACCGTTATGTGAGATTAATATTTCAAGTATATGCGATTTGTAACCGTTATGTGAGATTAATATTTCAAGTATATGCGATTTGTAACCGTTATGTGAGATTAATATTTCAAGTATATGCGATTTGTAACCGTTATGTGAGATTTATTTTAAATGTATTCGAAGTAACTTAAGCATACGATGAATGATTCTTGTGCTATTTTACAATTTGTCACCTCTATCTATTATTTTATCTATTTTTAGCTCAACATAATTATAATCATAATGTCCTTGGTGTATTCCCACTATACTAATAGTAATGTTTATATATAATTTTGTAATTCCTAGCTATAATTTTGTATAACACACTTTGACAATACCTATTCATACATCAGTATACCCGATGTCTATTAATAAATCGTCACGTGCATGTTAATATACTCTTTGATAATTCAATTGATCACTCGTCATAACTGCTCTTGCGCTTTGCTAATTCCATTGATCACTCATCATAACTGCTCTTGCACTTTGCTAATTCCATTGATCACTCGTCATAACTGCTCTTGCGCTTTGCTAATTCCATTGATCACTCGTCATAACTGCTCTTGCGGTTTGCTAATTCCATTGATCACTCGTCATAACTGCTCTTGCGGTTTGCTAATTCCATTGATCACTCGTCATAACTGCTCTTGCGCACTTTGCTAATCATATCTGATAACTCGCCTGAACTACTTTTGCGCACTTTGGTAATTCCTATTTAGAGTCATAATCATGTCAATACACACTTCGGGACCATTGTATACACTACTCGTCATAGATATATTCGCAAACACTTCGATACATTTCTAGAAAACTAGTTGTAATGTTGTGTATGTTTATTTTGTTATATATCTATTTTTTTTACACATTTATGTATGTTTTAAATCTGTAATATGCAATTGTATCATGGAGTTTTTGCTTTTAAAATGGATTTTATTGAAAAAAAGGGAGTTAAACCATTCTCTATACAATTCTTCATAATTATGTGTGTGCTCATTTTGTTACATAGCTATTAGAGCTCGTCTTAAATATGTCGATGTAAACTTCAAATAATTTCTATTTGTAGCTCGCCACAGGAGTGTTTATGTATAATTTAGCACACACTTCTTTGTATCTTTTCTTAAGTATACTTATATACGTACACTTCTTTGTACCTCTTCTTAAGTATACTTATATACGTACACTTCTTTGTACCTCTTCTTAAGTATACTTATATACGTACACTTCTTTGTACCTCTTCTTAAGTGTGCTTATGTACATACACTTTAGAACATGTTTATTTATGTCTCCTCAATTTATGTTTATGTACACGTTGACATATGTCAGTTTATGTCCTCGTCGTAATTATATATATGCACAAATGAAGAAAATTAATGTTTATTTATGTTTCATCATTATTATTTTACGTACTTCAAAACTTGAAGGACATGGTGGCATACGTGATAGACAGGTTCATGAAATAAGATAAACCAGTAAAAATAATGGCGCAGATGTTTTCCCTAAACTCTACCCACACTTTTGTACAGAGCACAACTCACGTTGTCACAAAAACTGACATCAGCCATCTGCCAGATATTGCAATAACAATGAACTGCGTTCACAGAAACGTTTACTGGCAGACCTAATGGTTGATAGTCATTGCGTCCATTGCTGACCCATAGCATTGGATTCAAAATACGTAAATCAGCATTTTCCATATATTTCTATTACTAATAACTATTATTTCATTCCAATAATTACACAACGTGCACTTACTTATATGTACCCACCTCACTGGAGTCGCAGCGCCCCCAACAGGAGTTTACTGTAACCATTCCTTCACAAGTTACCGAAAGTCCTTGATCGTTAATGAGTGCTGGTTTAGACGCACGGAACTGATAAGTACGCAGATGGCATCTGAGAGTAGTGCGTGGGTTGATGATTGTAGAAGAGGTGCCGATGCACAGAATAGTAAGAAGCACAAGCAGCTGTGACAATTTCATCAGCCGGTTCAATCGCAAAAGTACTGCCTTCATTGCTGACAACGACACAATGTTAAATAATTATTTGCATGTATATCATCTCATTTTTGAGGCAAAATTTAAGCAAACTATTTTTAAAATTATTTATTTATTTATGTTCATTATGAAAAATAAAATAAAGAAAGACAAAGATTTTAATTAAAGTTGAATTACATTTTACCACATAAATAAAATTTAAAAAATGACAAAGATTTTAATTAAAGTTGAATTACTTTTTACCAAATAATGTAGAGAAAGGTTGTAGTGTAAACGTCAGTGGGAAAGAAGAGGCTGCAATTTGATTAGAAAGCATTTGTATGATTGCTGATTGAAATCATGTTTCAGTGAGTGTCTATCTATTCTATCCATTTGTATGATTGCTGATTGAAATCATGTTTCAGTGAGTGTCTATCTATCCATTTGTATGATTGCTGATTGAAATCATGTTTCAGTGAGTGTCTATCTATCCATTTGTATGATTGCTGATTGAAATCATGTTTCAGTGAGTGTCTATCCATCCATTTGTATGATTGCTGATTGAAATCATGTTTCAGTGAGTGTCTATCCATCCATCCATCCATCAATCCCTCTGTCCGCCCATCTACCCATCTAGCAAATAATGACCCACCAATCTACCATTCATCCATCAAGCCAGCCAGTCAATCAGCCACCCATTTGTGACAAAAACTGTCACTATTGTCTCATATTGACGGTGTTTATTATACGAATGTGCCTAAGCATAAAGATGTAATAAATCTTTCTTCCAAGAATGCTTTTAACCTGCGATGTTTATAGTAGATGTCATGCCGTGCTTGTTAAGTGCAGCACTTTTAAACGTTAGTGTAGGACGATAAACCAAAATGTGGAGTAGAAGGGTACAACTCACTAAACGTTAGTGTAGGACGATAACCCTAAATTTTTAATAGAAGGGTACAACTCACTAAACGTTAGTGTAGGACGATAACCCTAAATTTTTAGTAGAAGGGAACAACTCACTAAAAGTTGGACGATAACCTTAAATTTGGAATAGAAGGGAACAACTCATTAAAAAGCATTTTGCAATAAAAGGATTGGCATCTGTCATTTAGAATTCCAAGGAACGACATTTCTAAAAAAGGTATATCTACTGCCTCCAGTTTTGCTTCTCAAGGGTTAAACTAGAGTGTTTAAGTGACAATTATAATTGGGAATTAATAGCTGGAAGATAGAGATGTCAGTGAGAGTGCTGGTTAACAGAAATTAACCAATGGGAATTGCTAAGATGTAGAGTGCAAACTTACAACATTATTTCTAAAATCAGTCTTCGATTTTTCTCCAGAGTGAGCAAATGTTTGGGGAGCCCCCATCTAAGACGCATGGGAGAGTGTGATGCCAATGCCTCCTAGTTAATGGCTATTATTATATTTTATTATTAATTAATCATTCGTAACTAATTACAAATGATGCAAATATTAATTTATGTTATTAATAATTCTCCAGCAGACAACGTCTCTCACTTGGTGGTTATGTGAGCGCTGTAAACGTTTTCTTTCTTCCACAACATTAAAGACAGACATTTATTGTCACACAACATTAAAGACAAACATTTATCGTCACACAACATTAAAGACAAACATTTATCGTCACACAATATTTCTATAGGTTGAAAACGTCTTACCAAAGGAGAAGATAAATACATCTTTTAATCTATATTTAGTGAGCCGTCATCCACCCACTTTCATCTCAATATAAGACTATCAATATGTGTAAGAGGTCAATACATTCATAAGACTATCAATATGTGTAAGAGGTCAATACATTCATAAGACTATCAATATGTGTAAGGGGTCAATAAATTCATAAAACTATCAATATGTGTAAGAGGTCAATAAATTCATTAGACTATCAATATGTGTAAGAGGTCAATAAATTTATAAGACTGTCAATATGTGTAAGAGGTCAATAAATTCATTAGACTATCAATATGTGTAAGAGGTCAATAAATTCATTAGACTATCAATATGTGTAAGAGGTCAATAAATTTATAAGACTGTCAATATGTGTAAGAGGTCAATACATTCATAAGACTATCAATATGTGTAAGGGGTCAATAAATTCATAAAACTATCAATATGTGTAAGAGGTCAATAAATTCATTAGACTATCAATATGTGTAAGAGGTCAATAAATTTATAAGACTGTCAATATGTGTAAGAGGTCAATAAATTTATTAGACTATCAATATGTGTAAGAGGTCAATAAATTCATTAAATCAACAATCAAATATACATATAACAAATACAATGAAAAGGATTACTTGACATCAGTATTACTACGAAACCACATTCGAATAATTTTAATACATATACAGTATTATATCCTAAAACACAATTCAACATATTAGTGTCAATACAAATCACAGAATAGTTCTTATCAGAGAACGGAGTTATTAGAGATACGAAATAATAGCTTTAATGTAAACTTGTCTAGTCAAGGCATATAGTCTTTTAGTACAACTTTCCTAACAAATTTTACAAGTTTATTATTTACGTTATTACTATCAATCCACCTGTTTCCATTCTCACGTTGTAGAACACTGAGTAGACACTATTTTCTTGAGGCCATCTGGTGCTCAACCATATTAGCTCCCTCAGGGAGAAAACAATTGTAGCATTTTTAGTAACTTCTTTGGAGAAATTCCACGATGTAGTCAGCTTACTTTGCCACCATATCAACGGAGTGTAGTGTATTCCTTACACGTACACACTGCAGTAGATACTCCTACCATATCAACGGAGTGTAATGTATTCCTTACACGTACACACTGCAGTAGATACTCCTACCATGGTCATAGAGGTTTATAATCAGTAAACGAAGAGATTAAGGTAAAACAAGGAAATGTTGCTTATTGCCTGTAAAATATAATCAGGGAACAAACACTAAGTTTCCAGTTTGTTCATCATTAACTCCATTTTCTCTTACATTCAAGTCTCAACTTACAGTTTCCTGCAACTGTATTTATTAGCCCAACACACACACACACACACACACACACACATACATACACACATATACACACATCATAATAAATTAATAAATACAGCATATCAGCACATTCACTAGAAACGATTTCAAGTGTTGTAGCATACTATTAGTGTTAGTGCTAAAATATTTAGAAATAATAGTCTACTCACATAATATATCTCTACAAAAAACTCAAGTATAACATATCAATAGCAAAATGCACGAACTATTTCCAAGTCCATTCTCTCTCAATCACTCAGTTAACTTTCCATAAGCTAATGATCGCCTTTATGACTGGACTTTTCAAATTCAAAGTGAATAGACTAGGGTACTCCTTTAACAAAGAAACTTCTGGTCCATCCCCATTGGATGAGTTTGTTATGAATAAGTTTGAAACTATTAGAAAAACTACTCATCCCAGTGGAACTGGATGGGATTGCATTAGCACTTTCTATCCTCTCCTCAACTGAGCTGTTTACTTCCAACTTTGACACTTAAAATATCAACATAATCAGTACCCAAGGTGGGGTCACTTTGACACTTAAAATATCAACATAATCAGTACCCAAGGTGGGGTCACTTTGACAATTATCAATTTATTATAACAATTACATTTAAAAATATGGACTGGCAAATTTACTCCGCCAGAGAGAGCAGTTTGGTATTTGTCGAGGCAACCAAAGACTTATACAATTTGTTACATAGGATGTACTTTGGAACTTAAAGACGTTCATTTCCACATCTCTATATTGCCATTGAAAAGTATTTGTATTTGTGAATAAAAAAAGATTGTTTGACACGAACTATTAAGGTAAAAAAATATTTTACAGCCTTCACTTCCAGTTAGTTAAACCCATCTCTATAGAGAGGTGAAAAGATCAAAGTTCATGGTATGCGTTTTAGAATTTTATTATACATTGGTGTTATTTTTAGTATTCTATTGGTGAAATGACAGACTGATAGGTTTTTCTTAATGTGTAGTATCATTGGAGAAGTTGTACATTTATTTTACATTTCGTAAAGATATTTGTCTTATTACCTTTCTTTACACTATTAGTAAAACATTTCCTTTATTGGTGCATATTATAGCATTCTTGGTAAAGCTGCTGGTAAGCAGCTGCTGTCGATGAGATCAATGTAAGCCCTAGTTTACACGACTGTTACAACCCACGTGTTACTTCGTATTTCGCTCCAAGTGCAGGAGAAGCTAATGGCTGACTAACTGGTGACAATCTCATTTCCTGCTGGCAAACTTCACACTGCCGAAAGTAATCTCATTTCCTGACAGACTAAATTGAACAGCATTGATGAGGTATTTTCGGTACAGTTTTCGTCTGCGACACTGAAAATGTAAAGATACTTTAAAACTATTAGCCGAATACCCTTCCTGTTTTCGATATGAGCCGAACCGTACGTCTATGTCAGAAAGAGAAGTAAATTGCTATGATCGATAAGTACAAACAGAAATAAAGCGCTATTCGTTGTAAGTACAAACAGAAATAAAGCGCTATTCGCTGTAAGTACAAACCGATGTAAAATACTATGAGAGGGAGGTAATTGCTGTATGTCCATAAATCATTAGGTCTGGTAACTGTATTACAACCAGAATCTCGCAGTCACACTGTGACTCCCACATTCAGCCATAATCTTGCACACACATTGTGACTCCCACATTCAGCCAGAATCTTGCACACACATTGTGACTCCCACATTCAGCCAGAATCTCGCACGCACTGTGTGACTCTCACATTCAAAGATTACACCCACTGCTGTACATAGCTGCAGCCACACGCACACACCCACTAATGTACACTTTCAGAGAAATAACACAAAGACTAATGCACACATACTGGTACAGAACACACTCGCCAAGTACACATTTAGATAAATAATGCACACAAACGAACACCCAATCACCCACTGGCTAATATTCATTTTAAGATAAACATACTCCGTAACGTTCATATTCACATCGAAACAAGCAGTGATATACACTACATTATATCTCCTTCTATCACTATCAACATCAACAACTACTACTACTATTACTACTGCTCCTTCTACAACAATATCAACATCAACAACTACTACTACTATTACTACTGCTCCATCTACAACAATATCAACATCAACAACAACTACCACTTTTACTACTGCTCCATCTACAACAATATCAACATCAACAACAACTACCACTTTTATTACTGCTCCATCTACAACAATATCAACATCAACAACAACTACCACTATTACTACTGCTTCATCTACAACAATATCAACAACAACAACTACTACTATTACTACTGCTTCATCTACAACAATATCAACAACAACTACTACTATTACTACTGCTCCTTCTACAACAATATCAACATCAACAACTACTACTACCATTACTACTGCTCCTTCTACAACAATATCAACATCAACCAAGACCTATAACCCCCAAACCGGTGCCGGTAATCTGCCTCCACTCAGCCACCCACTGGGTATGAGTTGGGAGCTAGTGTCGGATTATAAACCTATGTTTTTTCCATGGATGGGACCTATTTGTTAAAGGAAACTTTTTTTTCTTCGTCTGGTGTGTTGTATTGTTGAAATATCGTCTGGAAAGTGCATGTAATAACTTATATATGTTTATTATTTCATCCCAACCCCATTGCACCCAGGAGGTCTGTCCTTTTTTACATTCCGTCTGCTTCCCCAGTGATGCCCCCTACCGCCCCACCATTGGTCGACTAAAGTAATGATTGGGAGGACCACCTAAATTTATACAACAAAATTCACAAAGTAAATAAGGAAATAAAATTGGATATATAAAAACAACTAATTAAATTATTATAACCAGGTAAATAAAAGCAAAATCTAGAGTAAAGAAATAAACAAGTAAAATAGAACAAATAATAAGCGAAATGATAAAAGATTAACAGGAGAAAGGAAAAAAAAAATAATTAGAACTGCTAAATAATATAAAAGAAAAAAGAGGACAATAATAAATAAAAAGAGGAAGGAAGGAAAAGACAAGAAGGGTGTTGGATTCTTTGTTTTCCCCCCAAAAATAATAATAATAATAATAATTATTATTAAATAATAAAAATTAACAAAAGTAATTTTTAAAAAAAGAAAAAAAGATACACCTGAACAACAAGAGCTCAGAGTGACAGACAGTTTTGACCGGCCAGGCATGAGGTAATGAGTAAGCCACAAAACAACTCTGCGGACAACTGACCAATTGGAAATGATACATGACAACTATTGACATAGCCAGTGGGCTAAACCACCCCCTCCCTTTCCCCCACAACCCCCTCACCCAGCGCGAAAGCGGCGGAAGCCGGAAGCGCCCCCTACACTCACTCACACCTCAATATATAAAAGATGTTTTGTGTAGTCCTCAGTATCAAAAAGATGTTTTGTGTAGTCCTAAAAAATCTGAAAGGGACTTTCAGCAGAGGTTCGAACTCTGAAAAATCTTTAGGTGCGAGCTGAGTTGCCACCTGTACAAAATTCACCGTGTGCACAAATTTAACCAATCAAATTTGAACGGCGAGTATGGTCTACAACTATTTAACAAGAAATGACATTCGTTGGTGCCTGATGTCTTACAACTATTAAACATTCGTTGGTGCCTGATGTCTTACAACTATTAAACATTTATTGGTGCCTGATGTCTTACAACTATTTAACATTCGTTGGTGCCTGATGTCTTACAAATATTTAACATTCATTGGTGCCTGATGTCTTACAACTATTTAACAAGAAATTACATTCATTGGTGCCTGATTTCGAGTGAAACACATTTCCACTTAAGGAGTTATGTTATCAAAGTTGTCGCCTTTTCTCTGGCTACCGAAAATGAAAACTTTAATCAAGAGAGAGACATGTACCTAATGCAAGTAAATGTATGGTTATCAGAAATGAATGAAAGACTCTTACTTTTTAGAAAATAACGATGGAGGGGCACTAAATGTTAAAAGTGAAAGATACAATTAAATGAGCGTTTCATTTCTCTGTAAAAGTTACTGATAATCACAATTCGTTTGGTTTCATCATGATGGTCACACTACGAGACAAACTATGGACATCGTCTGCCCCAAACCGGCTTATCGTACGTTGTGGTGTCATTAACTGGTCCTCTGAGCACCAGACCTAAAAGCACCGGGGATTTCTAAAAGAATATTTTATATTTATTTAAATGTGCAGCATAATACTATGTTTATTAAAAAAAACAACTATAACAAAATATTAGAATAAATAAAAAAATTGCCATTTCTTGCTGATTTCACGAATGTAAAGGTTGTCATCGTTATTACATTAATTCATAAAGAATAAGTGTACTTAGAGTGTGAAGATGATATACAAGAGTGAAAGTAAGGAAAGAATATATTACTAAGAAACTTTCACCAGAGAACTAACCAAAACGTTTACAATATCATAAAACTAAATATGCAATGAAATCTATCTATCTATCTATCTATCTATCTATCTATCTATCTATCTATCTATCTATCTATCTATCTATCTATCTATCTATCTATCTATCTATCTATCTATCTATCTATCTATCTATCTATCTATCTATCTATCTATCTGTCTGTCTGTCTGTCTGTTTGTCTGTCTATCTGTCTATCTACGTGCTTAATTAGACACACAATACCCATCAGTAGAGCAAACTATATTACTAGAAGAAATAAAGGATAAGCCATTAGAGTAATCCTTAGACACACTATATTACTAGAAATAAAAAGAACATGCCAGCTGTAGACACAGTATATGACAAGACGCTACAAAGAATAGGTAAATAGATCAACTTTAGACATACTACACGACAGGAAGTTAAAAGGGACAGGTCAATAGAGCATCTTTGGACACACTATATTACTAGAAATATAAAGAACCTGTCATTAGAGCAAGGTGTAGACACATTATATGACTAGACATTACAAAAGGATAGGTCAATAGAGCATCTTTGGACACACTATATTACTAAAAATATAAAGAACCTGTCATTAGAGCAAGGTGTAGACACATTATATGACTAGACGTTACAAAAGGATAGGTAAATAGATCATCTTTAGATATACTACACGACAGGAATTTGCAAATGACAGGTCAATAGAGCATCTTTGGACACACTATATTACTTGAAGTTATAAGGAACACGCCACTAGCGCAACCTTTATACACAATATATACGAGAAAGTACAAAGGACACATCACTACAGCAAGATTTAGATACTATTACTAGAAGTTATAAAGGACACGTCATTAGAGAAAGATTTAGACATACTATATAAAAAAGGGCACGTCATTAGAGAAAGATTTAGACATACTATATAAAAAGGGACACGTCATTCGAGCAGGCTATATACACACTATTACCAGAAGCTATAATTAACATGTAATTAGAGTGAGCTTTAGACATACTATATTACTAGAAGTTATAAAGGACACGTCATTAAATCAAGCTTTAGTCACACTACATTACTTATAAAGTAATAAAGTTATAAAGGACACGTCAATAGAGCGAGATTTAGACACATTTAGTCACACTACATTACTTATAAAGTAATTAAGTTATAAAGGACACGTCAATAGAGCGAGATTTAGACACTACATGACTTGAAGTTATAAGGGACACGTCAATAGAGCGAGATTTAGACACTACATTACTTGAATTATAAGGGACACGTCAATAGAGCGAGATTTAGACACTACATTACTTGAAGTTATACAGGACACGTCAATAGAGAAAGATTTAGACACACTATATAAAAAGGGGAACGTCAATAGAGCAAGCTATATACACACTGTTATTAGAAGCTACAAATGACACGTCATTAAAGCAAATAATAATCATTTTCATTAACTAAGTGGTGTGCCCGTCACAATATGTTAACAGATCATTACACACCATAACATCAAAGCATCATAACATGATAACACATTAGAACATATCATAACATGATAACCGATTAGAACACATCATAACGTGATATCACATGAGAACACATCATAACATCGTAACTCATCAAAACACATTATAACATGTTAACCTATCAGAACATTTGATATCATAACACATCAGAACACATATAACATGTTCACACATGAGAACACACAATAACATCATAACATATCATAACACATAAGAACATCATAACACATCAGAAAACATGATAACACATACACATAATAATACATGATTTCATTTATGCGCGACTAATTTTCCCGTTTCTAAAGCTTTCTTTGTCTTTCGAGAATTTGTTGTTCAAATGTGAGTTGCATGCTATGACAAAATGACAAGAATTGCGAGAGACATGAGAAAGCGGGTGGTGATTGATACAATGAACTCGTGGGTCCTTTGCGTTCATTTCTACAAATTAATTGACAGCGCGATATCCGTGTAGCTAAAAATACCATCGTAGGGTCAATTAGATACACACTAATGAAACTTCAAATATTATGTTTTAACCTGAACAGTTATATTCAAATATACACATAGTGAACATATTTTAAAATTTAAAACAGTGGTAATATTTCTGATTATCTGTACAATTTAGAAAAAAATACGTGTGTAATATTTAAATTATGGTTCTTTAGTCTTTAGAGCTGTGTCTGTAGACTTTAGTCTTTAGAGCTGTGTCTGTAGACTTTAGTTCGTCTTTATCGATTTGCATTAATTAGGTGTATCGGTAAACTTTAGTTATTTGTGTAGGCTTTAGTTATTTGTGTAGGCTTTAGCTATTTGTGTAGGCTTTAGTTATTTGTGTAGGCTTTAATTATTTGTGTAGGCTTTAGTTATTTGTGTAGGCTTTAGTTATTTGTGTAAAGGCTTTAGTTATTTGTGTAGGCTTTAGTTATTTGTGTAAGCTTTAGTTATTTGTGTAGGCTTTAGTTATTTGTGTAGACTTTAGTTAGCTCTGGTTAGGATTTTCTGTAAGCTTCAGTTAATTCTAGATAAGATTTTTTGTGCAACAGTTAGTTCTAGTTAGGATTTTCTCTAGGCGTCAGCAAGCTCTGGTTAGGATTCACTGTAGGTTTCCGTTAGCTCTACTTAAGAATTTCTGTAGGCTTCAGTTTGGTCCGGTTAGGATTTTCTGTACGTTTCCGTTAGCTCTGGTTAGGATTTTCTGTAGGCTTCATTTTGCTCTGTTTAGGATTTTCTGTAGGTTTCCGTTAGCTCTGGTTAGGATTTTCTGTTTTCTTCAGAGAACTGTCCGTAAGCTCATTTATCTGTCTATAGACTTCATATACCTACATCTAGAGGCGTCATATGCCTGTGTCTGTTGTCTTCATATGCTTTGTGTCTGTAGACTTCATATACCTGTGTCTGAGACTTCAAATGCTGTGTCTGTAGACTTCATATACCTGTGTCTGTAGACCTCAAATGCTGGTCTGTAGACGTCAAATGCTGTGTCTGTAGACTTCATATACCTGTGTCTGTAGACGTCAAATGCTGTGTCTGTAGACTTCATATACCTGTGTCTGTAGATTTCAAATGCTGTGTCTGTAGACTTCAAATGCTTTGTGTCTGTAGATGCCTGAGTTAAGAAGATTTTCCTCGTGTATGAGAGTTTTCTGTAGGCTTCGGTTAGTTAGGATTAACTTGGGTTAGAGACAGTTTTCTGTAGACTTCAGTTACCTTCAGTTCAGAATAACTGGGGTGTGAGATATTTGTCTGTAAGCTTCAGTTAGTTTTAGTTAGGATAACTCGGTTTTGCAGAGTTGTCTTTAAGCTTCAGTTAGTTTTAGTTAGGATAACTCGGGTTTGACTGAGTTGTCTGTAGGCTTAAGTTAGTTTTAGTTAGAATAAACTTGGGTTTGATAGAGATGTCTGTAAGCATTAGATAGTTTTAATTAGTTTTAATCCGGGTTTGGGAGAGTTGTTAGTAGGCTTTAGTTAGTTTTAGTTAGGCATAACTCAGGTTTGACAAAGTTGTCTCTAGGTTAGTTGGTTAGCTTGTTAGGATTATTTCGAGCTTCAGAGAGTTTTCTGTAAGCTTCAGTTACTTTGAGTTAGGATTTCTATTATGGCGGGTGTCTCTGAATGCTTCATTTATCTGTCTGAAAGTTGGTTATGCCTGCTGGTTATAACATGCTTCAGTGATGATTGCTTTTGCAGGCTTTTAGTTGTCTGAATCTGTCTGTAGATGTTAGGATTATGTGTAAATTTTAATTAACTCATGGGTTAAGCGATATGGTTATATGTAAACTGTAATTAGCTGTGTCTGCTAGGCGTTAGGATTGTATGTAAACTTTAATTAGTGATATTGGCTAGGCGTTATGATTGTATGTAAACTTTAAATAGTGATATTGGCTAGGCGTTAGGATTGTATATAAACTATAATTAGCTATATGGGTTAGGCGGTTAGATTATAACTTAACTTAATAGCTGTATGGATTAGGCGTTAATATTATATGTTAACTTTAATTAACTATATTGGATAGGCGTTAGGATTATATGTATAATTTAATTAGCTGTGTGAGTTAGGCATTAATGTACATATAAACTTTAAGTAGATGTATGGGCTAGGCATACGATTATAAGTAAACTTTCATTAAGCTATAATTAACTGTACCATAGGCTTTAGATAGTTGTCTATAAGCTTTAATTACTGTAACTATTCGATTTAGATGGATGTATCAATAAGCTTAATTAACTCTACCCATAGGCTTTAGATAGTTGTCTATAAGCTTTAACTACTGTACCTATTGGGTTAGATGGATGTCTCAATAAGCTTAATTAATTCTACCCATAGGCTTTAGATAGTTGTCTATAAGCTTTAACTACTGTACCTATTGGGTTAGATGGATGTCTCAATAAGCTTAATTAATTCTACCCATAGGCTTTAGATAGTTGTCTATAAGCTTTAATTAACTGTATTTATACGCCTTTAGATAGTTCTGTCTATTAGCTTTAATTATCGCTACATGGAGGACATGTGAAGTATCTACCGCAGTGTGTAAATGTAAGGAATACACGGCACTCCATTTATATATGCTGGATAAATATGCTGACTACATCAATCAATCTTTTGTACAAGGAAGTTACTGGAAATCGCTACAATTGTTGTTTGCTTAAAGGAGCTAATATGGTGGAATGCCAGATAGTCTCGAGAAAATAGCAGCGAACCAGTGTTCTACAAGGTGAGAGGGAAACATGTGGAATTGACAATAATAATATCAACAATAAACTTTTGACTGTTAAGAAAAGCACATGAAAAAACTATTGTGACTTTGCCTAGACAAGGTTACTATTATTATATTATAAGCAACTATTATTGCTTATCTCTAATAACCCAATTTCTGTTCTCTGATAAGAACTATCCTCTGATTTGTATTGACACTAATCTTTTGAATTGCGTTTTAGGATATATGACTGTATAGGTATTAAAATTATTCAAACGTGGTTCCATGGAAATACTGATGTCAAGTAATCTTTTTCATTGTATATTTGATTGTTGATTTAATAAATTTATTGTTAAATTTACTGACCTTCTTACACACAATGATAACCTTACGCCGGAGAAGAAAGTGGGTAGATGGGGGCTCAGTATAGATTAAACACAGGTTTATTTTCTCTTTTAGTAAGAAGTTTTCCACCTACGGAAATAGTGTGTGGGTGGTAAATGTCTGTCTATTAATGTTGTGAAAAAGAGAAAACGTTTCAGTGCCCGCTTATATACCAAGTGCGAGATACAAGTGGCGTCTGTTGGAGAATTATTAATAACATAAATTAAGATTCTCATCACTTGTAATTGGTCATGGATGATTAAATATTTATTAATAATAATAACCATTAACTAGGTGGTGTTTGTGTTACAAACTGTACATATAGGATTTAAATGTTTGTGTCTATTGGCTCTAATGAACTGTAACTATATACCTTTAGAGAGTTGTGTTATTAGGTGTAATTAACTGGCTATAGCTTTAATTAATTGTATCTATAGACCTTTACATAGTCGTGTCTATTAGCTTTAATTAAATTATAGGTTGTATCCATAAACCTTCAGTTAGCTGTGTCCATTCGCTCAAACTAGCTGTATCTATAAACCTTCAGTTAGCTGTGTCCATTCGCTCTAACTAACTGTATCTATAAACCTTCAGTTAGCTGTATCCATTCGCTCTAACTAACTGTATCTATAAACCTTCAGTTAGCTGTGTCCATTCGCTCTAACTAGCTGTATCTATAAACCTTCAGTTAGCTGTGTCCATTCACTCTGACTAGCTGTATCTATAAACCTTCAGTTAGCTGTGTCCATTCACTCTAACTAGCTGTATCTATAAACCTTCAGTTAGCTGTGTCCATTCACTCTAACTAGCTGTATCTATAAGCCTTTTAAATAGTTGTGTCGATTCGCTTTAATTATTAGCTTTAGTAAACTGTATTTATATAATTTTCATATTTGTGTTTATTTGCTTTAATTAACTGTATTTAATAAGCCTTTAGATTGGTCTGTTTATAAGCTTTAATTAGCTGTATCTATAAAGCTTTAAATAGTTGTGTATATTCACTATATTTAGCTGTAAATGTAGATTTTAATTAATTGATGTCTAGATCTGATAGATGCTTATCTGTCGGCGTTCATTAAGGTTATCTATTGGCTTTTTCAAAGTTATATGTTGTTTTTCGTTAAGGCTAGATATAGGCTTTCGT
This sequence comes from Sinotaia quadrata, assembly GCA_028829895.1. Lineage (NCBI taxonomy): Eukaryota > Metazoa > Mollusca > Gastropoda > Architaenioglossa > Viviparidae > Sinotaia > Sinotaia quadrata. The sequence goes on along the minus strand of CM054177.1, from coordinate 39,542,014 downwards.
CAAGGTTACATATAAGCTTTCGTTAAGGTTAGCTATAGGCGTTATATTTCTTTGTATGCTTTCGTTAAGATTACATATAATCTTTAATTTGGATTGTATTTGATGATAACCGAATTTAAATGTATTTTAGGTAGTTGCAATTTAAAACAAATTGGCCATTAATGTCAAATGTAGAATAAATAACGTTTAACACAGGAAACTAATAATGGCTGCAGACAATGTAACAGGTATCTTGTTATTATTATGTGCTCACTTAAAATAGATTATATAAAAATGTGCAGTTTTGTAAATGAGAAAGGTTGATACAAGACATTCAAACTCTTACCATAGCAGGACGACATTATGGCTCTGGACTCAGCAGATGGACAAGGTCTTCAGACAGAAGAAAAAAAAACAATAGAAACGACTCAGTCAAAAAGCATCATTTATGCTGTGAATTTTCTGGTGGCAGTACAAAACAATAGGTGCAAAGGAGTGAACACGCTGCATCCTGCGATTAAAACACTGCGCTACAGATTCTTAACAAAAGCATCGCCCCACGCTGACATGACAGTACGTCTGCACGGCGCGGTTCCTCCTACTCTCACTCTCTCCGACTGTAGCTGCACGCGCACACGCACACTTCGGACCATGGATGACAACTCCTACGCATATATAAAATTCGCTTATTGCAAAGTTTTCGACTTGCTAACGTGTTTATACTGTCAGCTTATTGCAAAGTTTTGGACTTGTTAACGTGTTTATACTGTCAGCTTATTGCAAAGTTTTGGACTTGTAAACGTGTCAGCTTATTGCTAAGTTATTGATTTGTGAAAGTGTTTAGTACTGCCAGCTTATTGCTAAGTTGTTGAGTTTTTTGTGAACGAGTTTAGTACTGTCATCTTAATGCGAAGTTAGTGACTTGTGAACGAGTTTAATATTGTCAGATTATTGCGAAGTTAGTGACTTGTCAAAGTGTTTAGCATTGAGTAAGATTATTGTGAAGTTGTTGACTTGTGATTGTGTTGTAGGAACTCGGCCAATTTACTGCGGTCAGTGACTTACGATTATGACTTAATAACTCAGCGTCTTGTGAAGTGCTGACTTGTGAATATGTCTTAGTAACCCTGCCACTTTATTGTGAATTCGCTCTCTACTGGCATTGTGTCTGTATCTTAGTACCCAGTTTATTGTGAAGCTGTTGACTTGTGAATGTGTCTTAGAATCTTTGGCAGTATTTATTTTGCAAATTGTTGATTTGTGAATGTGTCTTATTATCTCTGCCAGTTTTTATTTATGTGAAACTGACTTGTGAATGTGTCCTTGTATCTATGCCAGATTTGTTATGTCAAACTGTCGATTTGTGAATGTGTCTTATTATCTCTGCCAGTTTTTATTTATGTCAAACTGTTGACCTGTGAATGTGTCCTTGTATCTCTGCCAGTTGTTTCATGTCAAACTGTGACTTGCGAATGTGTCCTTGTGTCTCTCCCAGTTTTTTGTCAAACTGTTAACTTGTGAAGATGTCTGCATACTAAGCTAGTTTAATGTCTCAATATTTAATGAGAGTATATTTTAACAAAAAATATTTTATTATGATAACACTGCATTTAAATATTTAGTAAGAGATATGGTAGCTGTGTTTTGATTGTAGTAAGAGAGCCGAATTAGTAAATACGCTCCCTCCATTGATATCAGAGACAAACCTATTTTCTTTTCTTTCAATGAAGAATATTTTACTACTACCAATAACATCAACAAAAGGCGGACTATTAAAGTTTGAAAATTTATTTCGACGAGTCGTCGACGCATTTATCAAGTCCTGCCACTTACTGTTGTGTTCTGCCTGATATCACATCTATACACGGTATATCAATAATTATTGATATCACTTATAGACATGATCTATTGCCGATATCAGTACAAAACATGGCAAATTGCTTGTTTTCAATGCGAGGTTTTGAGACATTCTAGACCTGGAGAAATGCATGTTGTCACTTATAGATTAGTGACCACGTCAGTTCTGCACTTCATTCCTGGACCCGGCGATATATTTGCTATTATTTCTAGACCCGGCGTTATACTTGTTATCATTTCTAGACCCGGCGTTATAATTGTTATCATTTCTAGACCCGGCGTTATACTTGTTGTCATTTCTAGACCTGGCGTTATACAAAGGGTTGTCAGTAGACAGTTTGAAACATGATTTAGATTATAGTTTTTCTTTATTTAAATCTTCTTTCAATTATTTTGTTAGTTGCTTGAGCTGAGAAATATTTTGACCTGTGATTTTTTTAAACTTTGAAATGTTGAATCTATTTCAATCCGTTGGTGTAAACATAAAAAAGAGTGCATAAGGAAATTAGTATAGGTCACAAAAGAGTGTCTATAAATGAGGAAGGTTGTAAAGGTCACTCAGGGCGTGTGGGGTGTTAACAAAGATGGTATAGGTACAAAAAAGTGTATAAATAGCAAAGGTAGTAAATGTCATATAAGGTGAGTGCATAAATAAAGGTGGTACTAAAGGTCATATAAAGTGAGTGTATAAATAAAAGTGGTACGAAAGGTCACACAAGCTGTATGGATACATAGCGAAGTAAAGGTCACAAAGGGGTGTGTGTGCATAACTAACGAATATATTTTAATACGTCAACATTTATTAATAACGAGCATACTAATACAACAATATGGCTGAGTAGAAGTCTGCATTCATAGACGAACACATACAAAAACCTGTATGTCACTATAATATCAAATTATGATAAGATCATTTACACAACCCTTTATTATTGTCCCGAGAAAGAGTCCAACACCATCACTATCATGCAATGTAGTCTTTTAATCTTGAGTTCATTCATAGCCAGGGCCTTAAGATTTCAGCTAACCCTTTCATTATTAACAGGTCTGTATTGGCAGCTTCCACCCACGCTTACAAGCTGATGTTGCGGTAGTGTTGCCATTTTCAGTCAAGTAAGGCAGTTATTACTCAGTGAAAAGGGGAGAAATTGATGAACGAAAAGAAAATAGCAGAAATGTTTGATATGTTGAACGAGAGGTGTGTGGGCGTATATTTTGGGCGTGAGTCCAAACAAGTTTAAGACAATATGTGTCAAGTTAAGATAAAAGCCTTAATAGCTAATACTACTTAATTGCATTTTAAAAACCCAGTTTAACACCGTCTATTTTAAGGGGGTTGTTGGACGGCGCTTGGAAATATATCACTTTGATGTATATTTGACTTAACGTGCAATGGGTAAATATGTTATCATTATCATGACTAATATTTGGGCTTTTTCCCTTCTCGAACTAGAAGGAAACGCTGGAAATGTCTGTATGTAGTCAAACGTATAATATCGTATCACCTTGGTACAGTTACATGTTTTCCTTTCAGCCTACGGTCTGCCTGATGCGTATATTGTTTAGCTAGCATTTGTCCTTCCTTGAAGTGTATCGCCATGTTTAGTTAGCAGTTGTCCTTCCTTGAAGTGTATCGCCATGTTTAGTTAGCAGTTGTCCTTCCTTGAAGTGTATCGCCATGTTTAGTTAGCAGTTGTCCTTCCTTGAAGTGTATCGCCATGTTTAGTTAGCAGTTGTCCTTCCTTGAAGTGTATCGCCTGTTTAGCTAGCAGTTGTCCTTCCTTGAAGTGTATCGCCATGTTTAGCTAGCAGTTGTCCTTACTTGAAGTGTATCGCCTTGTTTAGCTAGCAGTATTCCTTCCTTGAAGTGTATCGCCTTATTTAATTAGCAATAGTTCTTATTGTAAGATTGTATTATGAAGATGTAGTTTTTGAGTTGTAGAGTTCTTGAGTTGCACAGTTGTTGTGTTGTAGACTTTTGCTGGTAGATTTATTGCGTCGTAGATTTGTTGTATTGTAGACCTTTTCTCTTGTAGACTTGTATAATATGCATGCTGGCTGGTTGTAGGGTTGTTGGATGTTGAGAATATTGGATGTTGCCAGCTGGAGTGTATGCTATCTGGATCATTGACTTGTTAGATTGTTGACATATTGGGTCTCCGCTTTTCTGAGTCATTGCGCTGTTGGATTGATGGCTTCTGGATTATTGACTTGTGGGGTAACTGACTTTTGTTTGGTCGTTGACGTGCTGGGCCATTGGAAAACTGAATTACTTTCTTGTGTGTCTATTACCTTGTTGAATCTTTGGCATTCTGGGTCACAGATATGTGTGGCGATTGGCTTGTTGAATCTACGACATGCTGGGTCACTGACTTGTGTGGCTAATGGCTTGTTGAGACTTTGATATGCTGGGTCACTGACGTGTGTGAGTAATGGCTTGTTGAGACTTTAATATGCTGGGGTCATTGACTTTGTTACTATAGGCGTATTGAATCTTTGACATGATGGGTCAATGGCGTGTGCAGCTATTGGCTTGTAGAATATTTGACACGCTGGATCACTGAATTGTGTCTATTGGCTTCTTGAATATTTGACACGCTGGGTCACCGACTTGTGTGACTATTGGCTTGTTGAATGTGTGACATGCTGGATCACTGAATTATGTGGCTATTAGACTGTTGAATATTTGATATGTTGGGTCATTGACCTGTTTGACAGTTGGACTGTTGAATCTTTGACATATTCGATCATTGACTTGTGGTTGTTGGCTTGATACATCTTTGACTTGTTGGGTTATTGGTTTGTTGGGTCATTGACCTGTGGGGTGAGGGCTTGCTGGTTATTAGCTTTATGGGTCACGGACGTACTCGTTCATTGACTTGATTAATCGTTGACTTGCTGAGTCTTTGGCTTGATGGATCATATTGGCTTTTGTGACATTGATTTGATTAGTTGTTGATTTCTTGAATCGTTATTTTGAGTTACTGATTGTTGTGTCATTTCCTTTTTTATGTAACTTTGTTTCGCTACATTGGTTTGTAGGTTGTTGGTCTGTTGTGTCATTTCCTTTTTTATGTAACTTTGTTTCGCTACATTGGTTTGTGGGTTGTTGGTCTGTTGTGTCATTTCCTTTTTATGTAACTTTGTTTCGCTACAGTGGTTTGTGGGCTGTTGGTCTGTTGTGATTTGTTTGCTGCATATTTACTTTATGTATCGTTGACCCGCCATGTGATGTTTGTACATTGTCACTACTATGTTAAATCTGTGCCGCTGCATTGTTGGTCATCGGCTTGTTGTGACATTATTTGGTGAGTCATTGGTCTGTTCCTTCATTTCTTTAATAGTACTTGTACTTGTGTCATTACTTTATTGCGTCACTTAATTCTTGGTTAGTTGTTTTGTTATGACTTTGATTAGTTATGTCTTTGATTTATTGAATAGTAGAATTGGTGTGTTGTTGATTTGTTGACGTTGAAGCTTTTTGTATATGAATTTATGTATGTATTTTGTGCAGGATTATTGCAATTCTCCTCCGAACGTACGTGATTCGATAGGAATGACTAAAGCCTAAAAGTTCATTGTATATAAATTAACTGCAACCTTTTAACTTTAATTTGTATAAACCTTAATTCTCTTGTGCCGCAGAACGTCTGTGCACGTTGCGAATTTTTATGTAATTTAAATTGTTTTCTTGCGTGTAATTTCATTGTTAATTTGTAAAGCGCTCATGCTTAATTTGGATTATATTTTGTTCTCCTTGTATGAATTCCATTTTTTGATGAAGTAAATGTTTGGAAATTCATACGTTCATGTAATGTTAAAAATAACATACATGTGGATTATATTGTATCTTTTATGAATATAAATATATTGTAAAAGACACGATAGTCTAAGATTTAAACTTTGCGCATTATTATTGATCACGTGCTTTCGGATTTGCGAATGTAAACGCGAATCGCTCATAGGAATTAAATTCTATTCCAGAGCGGGTTCTTCTTTTATTCTACGTTTCTAAGTATTCTTTGCCACCTTCGTTTCTACGTTGGTGCTTGTTCCTTGTTCAACCTTGGTCGGACGACGTTACAATACCGTTCCGCCACTGTTGATGATACTACGTCTAAGTACATCTTTAGTGTAGCTGTCGAGAGACGATGGGCTACTGAAGCTATTGACAAGTACCGACGCATGTATCGCTTGATATGTGGAAGGATCAAGTTGACATTGTTTTGTTATGCTGTATTTATTATGCTGTGTGCATGTGTTGGGCTAATAAATATTGTAAGTTCAGACTGGTATGTAGAAAGAAAAAGGAGTTATAAAGCGATAAACTGGAAACATATAGTTGCTCCTTGATTATATTTTGCAGTGAGTAAGCAGCCTTTCAAGTATTATTTAAATCTACTGGTTCACTGATTGTAAACCGCTATGACCGGGGAGATGCAAGAATTATCTCCCTTGGTGTGTGTAAGTGTAACGGAATACGCTAATCCCCTTTGATGTATCGAGGCAAAATATGTTGACTACAGGACTACATGACTACATGACTACATGACTACATGACTGCATGACTACATGACTACAGGACTACATGACTACAGGACTACAGGACTATAGGAGCAATTTCTGGTATAAGGAAATACTAGAATTGCTGAAATTGTTATTCTGCTTGATGGAACTGGTACAGCAGGAGAAAACGCCTAGGTTACTTCAATAGAATAACAGCATTTCAGTGTTTCGACGTGTACAGAGGAAAACACATGGAACTTGCATAATAAATGCAGACAATAAATTATTGACATTGTTGCAAAAGCAAGTGACAGACTGTTGAGACTGCGGTTAATTCATTTTATGTAAAAACTATTATCACCTATATCTAATAACTCATTTTCTGTTCTCTGATAAGAACTATCCTGCAATTTGTATTGAATTGTTGACTTATTTTTTTCAGATAAAGGATTGTGAAATTATTAGAAAGTGGTTTCGTGGAAATAATTGATGTCAAGTAATCTTTTTCATTGTATTTGTCACATGTATGTTTGATTGTTGATTCAATAAATTTATTGTTAAATTTAATTACCTTCTTATGCATATGGATAACATTATGTAGGAGAAGAAAATGGACGGATGGGGGCTCGCTAAATATTTAACTGAAAATTAGCTCACATCTCCCCTCAAGCATGTCACTGATTAACTGTAATCCGCACATCCCTCATGCAATTCATTAGTTAACTGTAATTAGCTCACCTATCTCCTTAATATCTCTCATTGCTTCTCACATCTCACTTTTTACTAAATAAGTCTCATTGCTTCTCACATCTCACATCTCACTTTTTACTAAATAAGTCTCATTGCTTCTCACATCTCACATCTCACTTTTTACTAAATAAGTTTCATTGCTTCTCACATCTCACTTTTTACTAAATAAATCTCATTGCTCATCACATCTCACTTTTTACTAAATAACTCTCATTGCTTCTCACATCTCACTTTTTACTAAATAACTCTCATTGCTCCTCATGATCCATACGTGATATATTTTCCACCTCAGTTACTTCATTCTTTTTTCAGCTTATCTCCCCCTTTAGTTATCTTGTTCTTTTATCATCCACCCCCCTCACCTCAGTTATCTTGCTCTTAATCCACAAACATATCTTGTAATTAGCTCGCTCTAAGAATTAGCTCGCTCTTTCCCCGCAAAATACCTTATAAAAGATCGAGGTGAAAATGTTTTTGTTTTTTTATACATACACAGCTTATATATTCTCACGTCTTGTTTTATATATATATATATATGGTAGCCCGTTCTTCTTTCTTATTATTTACATAAACAACTTATAAATTCTCACCTCGGGTAGGTCGTTCTTTTTAAAATTTATATATACAGCTTATATATTCTCACCTCGGGTAGCTCGTCTATTTTTCTTTTCTTTTATTGACACACGCGGCTTATATTTTCTCAACTCTGGTATCTCCTTTGTTTTTTTTACTTACACAAGTTTTATATTCCATCCCATCCCACCCCACCCCCAGTTAGCTATTTCGATTTCCACACAAACTGCTAATATTCTCACTTTAGGTAGTTATCTCTCTGTTCCTCTCTCCCTACACACACTAACATATTTTCCTCTAAGTAGCTCTTTCATTTTTATTTGAACATCACCCACATTATTTTAACTATGAGTGTGAATTGTTTTAAAGACTGTACAGTTTATTCCTTGTTTATAGCTTTCACACAGAAAACGTCATTGTAAGTAGGTTACATGATCTTACAATAACATGATTCCTCAGTATAATGTGTGATGTATGCAAGCAAATAGGATTGTATGATTCTAAACATATGTATTTATGGGGAGATATATATATAAAGAAATGGACATATCGTTTATCTTCAAAGACATATATGCGAGCGTACATTATATTATATACATTATCATGAATATAATTATATATGTTTATTAACAATATACCTGTATGTGTATTTGTGCAGCATGTACTCCCATGCGTTGGCATTAGTAATAGTAGTAGTAGTAGTAATATTATTATTAATAATAATCGTGCATTTTTAATATATGAATATATTAGGCAATCACTTTATCGTTGTTTTATATAATATAAGCTAGTGTGCAAATATTATTGAATAGATAGACAGATAGATAGATAAATAGATAGATAGATAGATAGATAGATAGATAGATAGATAGATGGATGGATGGAATAATGGATAGATAGATAGATAGATAGATAGATGGATAGTATAATGGATGGATGGATAGATACATAGATAGATAGATGGATAGTATAATGGATGGATGGATAGATACATACATAGATAGATAGATTGATAGATTGATAGATAGATAGATAGATAGATAGATAGATAGATAGATAGATAGATAGATAGATAGATAGATAGATAGATAGATAGATAGATAGATAGATAGATAGATACTTAACGGCGTACTTCTGGTTCCGACCACATATCTACTCGGCTATAATCATGCAAGGGACTTTTCATCTGGCGATGTTTTCCCTGCTTCAAATCCTTGAGACTTGCCGCAATGCTCTTGTTTTCAGGGAGGTGGGTTAGTGCTGGTGGTGTGGGTGTTCGTCCGTCAGTGCTGTTCTTGACGGATTTCCGTAGAAGTAGTATAAGTATTAAACTTTCCAGCTGAGATCTTTTAGAGCTACGGGCACTAGACCGGCGAGTTTGAGACTGGCAGCCTTTGTTCCCTAGACGCATCCGTCAGTGGTATAGATTACAGGTGGTACCTTGTTCCAGTGTCTGCGTTGTTGTAACCACTGTCTGCTTCAATCTCCATAGAAAGTGTGCTGCGTTATTCAGATTTAGCTGTGTTCATTTCGGTGTAGTTTGTGAAGGAGTTGTATTAGTATTTTTGGCGTAGTCCATCAGCAGTGTTTATTCCGATGGGTGTTACTCATCTGCATTACTGTGCTGCTTGTTGGTGGACCTAGTGTAAACTGCACTTGCTTCTCCTGTCAATTGTTGGCACCCTTTCATAAACGTTGTAACCCGCTTATAAACTGTGTACCCCTCCTATAAACTGTGTACCCCTCCTATAAACTGTGTACCCTCCTATAAACTGTCTACCCCTCCTATAAAAAGTCTACCCCTCCTGTAGAGTCTATGTGCCCATTTATAACCTTTTCCTTTCCTAGCACCCTCCTCTCATCGCCAGCTATATACCCCCGAAAACACACACACACACACACACATACACACACACACACACTTAAATTTGTTGCCTCTGGTGCATGGAGCTTTTAAAAGTTTCATTTGGTCCAAGGGCCTTTGATCAGTCTGGGCACGCAATGTCTGCGAGACATGTTGTTTAATATCCGGCTGGCATTATCTGCAAACAGCTTCCATGTATGCTTTTTTTTTTTTTTTTTTTACCCAACAGCTTTTTAACGCTTGCTGCAGGCATAGGGCGCTCGTTAGGCGATGTCTTTTTTTCTTTTGATTTTTAAAACTAAGGTGACAGGAGACGGATTACGACAAAGATGTGATAGCCATCACAAGTCGGGTCCGGAAATCAGGAAGGGGGCTGATCCAATAGATGAAAAACGTTTATTATTCTAAGACGTCGATACGTAAGCAATAAATTTGTCTTTATGTACTGTTTGAATACTTCACGTCCAGCCCCGACGATTACATGCTATGACGGTAATACCGATACTGGACAGGCTTTGAAGATAATATCGATATTGACTACTGGATAAACCATGAAGGTAATATCAGTATTGGATTAATGAAATAATATGAAGGTAATATCCATACTAGATTAATGAAATAATATGAAGGTAATATCAATACTAGATTAATAAAATAATATGAAGGTAATATCCATACTAGATTAATGAAATAATATGAAGGTAATATCCATACTAGATTAATGAAATAATATGAAGGTAATATCCATACTAGATTAATGAAATAATATGAAGGTAATATCAATACTGGATTAATAAAATAATATGAAGGTAATATCAATACTGGATTAATGAAATAATATGAAGGTAATATCAATACTAGATTAATAAAATAATATGAAGGTAATATCCATACTTGATTAATGAAATAATATGAAGGTAATATCAATACTGGATTAATGAAATAATATGAAGGTAATATCAATACTGGATTAATGAAATAATATGAAGGTAATATCAATACTAGATTAATAAAATAATATGAAGGTAATATCAATACTGGATTAATGAAATAATATGAAGGTAATATCAATACTGGACACGAACATGATATCAGTATTGCACTACTGGACCTACTATGCAGGTAATATCAGTATTGGATTAATGGACAAGATATGAAGGAAATATTAGAATTGGATGAATTTACATACTGTAAAGGTAATATCAATATTGGACTAATGAATATAACGCTGAAGTAATATCAATATTGGAGTACTGGACATACTTTGAAAGTAATATTAGTATTAGATTAATGGAATACTATGAAGGTGATATAAGTATTGGATTAATGGAATACTATGAAAGTGATATCAATATTGGATTAATGGAATTCTATCAAGTTGATATCAATATTGGACTACTGGACATACACTAGTTACTTGAATGCTTGTTGATGTTATAAATATATATATATATATAATAAAATGCAGAAACTTATTTCTAAATTATTATAAATTTGTGACATTTCACTTTATTTTTATGCACTGTCAACTTTACATAAGTGTTCAAACGTTTCGAAAGAATAAAATCTCTCTCTCCTAACACGACTATTCAAACGTTGTGAAGTAATACAATCTCTCCTAACATGACTATTCAAATGTTGTGAAGTAATACAATCTCTCCTAACATGACTATTCAAATGTTGTGAAGTAATACAATCTAAATAATTATTATGTGTCTAACGTTCTAATATAATTGTGTCTGTATTATATGAGTAATTATCGGAAACACCAACTTGTCAATAAAACTGACATTTCTGTATTAGTGAATCTTAGAGACGTTACGGTGAAAGGACTACTTCTGGAAGTGTTGACATAATTGTGTCTGTATTATATCAGTAAATCTTGGTAACATTCAACACAGTGACCTCTCGTTAAATTGTTAATATAATTGTCTTTTGTAATTCAAATAAATTTGAAGCAGCATACACGAATATATATCTTAGCGGTTCTTAACACTGACATTTCTTTATAGCAAACTGTCTATCACATTTCTATAAAACTGGTCATAACCTTGTAACATTTTGTTTAGGCCCAGTGTCACCATGGAAATTCATTGAATTATAAAACTGTTACTGATGACACATCGTCTTCCAGACGTTTCCTTACTCTGAGTTTGGTTGTGAAGCTTTGTAGTGTCAAACTGGAATGTGGTTTAGTGTTTAGATGTGGAAGTCTTTAGAAGACCCTTTCTTTAAGAATCCTTTATTTGGATTATGCTAAGTAGGACTGTAGTAACGGGACATGAAAATTAGTGCAATTGCATTGAGAGAGTCAAAAGGCGACGTGCTAATGAAATAGTTAGCACGGATCATGATGAGCTTACCTATATGTGACGTAATGTTTTATTTGATCATGATGTTTGTTCTCTCTCTATTAAGGATTGCAATTAAAGGACGCAATTGAGATCAAGATTTTTTAAATTAAGATTATGTTTTGTGAACTAGATACACATTGTGCATCATTACGCAGAGTGCAGCCTTGATCACCAAACAATATATTAATTTGACTTTAAAAACACCAACAAAAAAATAATCTCTGGAGGGATCCAATTACTGACTAGCAGGGATTCGTTCGGCGTTTTGTACCTGAAAAAAATCATATATATATATATCTGGGATGATAGCAGCTTCCGAGCTGGGTCGATTTCGCTGCTTGGCACGAAATGTGTCGCTGTTGGTAGAGTTGAAGATGTTGAAAGACGTGAGTGGAGATGTTGAAAGAGTGGAGGGTGGTAGATAGGACAGCTGTAGAGTGAAGGGTGGTAGATAGGACAGCTGTAGAATGAAGGGTGGTAGATAGGACAGCTGTAGAGTGAAGGGTGGTAGATAGGACAGCCGTAGAGTGAAGGGTGGTAGATAGGACAACTGTAGAGTGGAGGGTGGTAGATAAGACAACTGTAGAGTGGAGGGTGGTAGATAGAAAAGCTGTAGAGTGAAGGGTGGTAGATAGGAAAGCTGTAGAGTGGAGGGTGGTAGATAGGAAAGCTGTAGAGTGGCGTTCATGATTGGCCGGCAGAGGCATACATTAGCCCAGGTAGATCGAGGCTAATGTTGTTGTAGTATGTGTTGTTTGTTATGTTGTAGTCGTAGTAACAGTCTTCGATGTTGAAGCGGAGAGGGTGGGTGGGGGTATCTTACTGAGCCCAGGTTAGTAGCACACCAAGTCTCTACTTAGTGCGTACACATGCTTGGAATGTTCAACCTCGCTGTCCTCGTTATTGATGTTGTTGTCATCGTTGTTGTTCCCGCTGTCTCCGGTGTCCGTTAGGATAGACGGAGAGAGAGAGTACTGTGGGCAAGTATAGATGATCGGGCAGTATTGGATCATGTCCGCAATGGAGTGATTGCGGATACTTCTGCTCAATGTTCTCCCTTGTCGTCAGTGGTGGTGTGGTAGTTATTATTTTTCCTTGTATTTTCCTTGCCTATTTGTTGCTGTTGACTTGGTTATTCCTAAGTGGCGGCATTCCTGGCCTATTTGTTGCTGTTGACTTGGTTATTCCTAAGTGGCGGCATTCTGGCCTATTTGTTGCTGTTGACTTGGTTATTCCTAAGTGGCGGCATTCTGGCTGAAAACCTGCCGGCTGATTTCGCGTCACAGACATCCCTCGTCTAGAGTGCCCTGGTGCCCAACATTATCCTCTTCCAAGGCCACAAGGCCAAAATAATATTTACTGATTGTTTCCAAAAATATACTTAATATGACGCTCACGTCTTATAGTAATGTCGATGTAACAAAATATTCTCCCTGACTCGGCAAACCTTCAAACATGCTTATAGGCAGTCACACGAGACTTTAAACATGTTTATAGGCAGTCACACGAGACTTTAAACATGCTTATAGGCAGTCACACGCAGACTTTAAACAAAGTTTAAATAAATAAACAAAAGAAAACAATGCTGACATCAACAGTTTGCTAACGTTCATGCACGAGTAAACAAACACGAGTAACGAATCACAAATTTAATGTTAGAAAATAAAAAAATAAAAAAATATTAGAACGACGAATTTGCAGCTTTACAGTGTGCATGCGTGTCTGTTTAAGACGTATTGATTAAAGTCTATTTTGGGTATGCGTGTCTGTTTAAGACGTATTGATTAAAGTCTATTTTGGGCATGCGTGTCTGTTTAAGACGTATTGATTAAAGTCTATTTTGGGCATGCGTGTCTGTTTAAGACGTATTGATTAAAGTCTATTGTTTGCATGCTTGATTGTTGATTAAAGTTTAAAGATGGAAGAATAAAAACGCTGCTGCAGAAATTATTATTTCACAATCTTTGTTTTGTAGTGTGCTGTAGTATGTAATGGATATGTTTTTGCTAATATTACTTTGTATAGGCTTTGAAGTCTTTGGTATGTACAAATATATTTAGTGCATTTATCAAATATTACTTTGTGTAAGCTTTGAAGTCTTTTGGTATGTACAATTATATTTAGCGCATTTATAATCAGTGTGTTGATTGAACGAATATATTAACATATTAATTTTATCATTAACATTTTATCTTTTCTCTCAAGGTAGCAATAGGCAAAGCAAAAACTGACGAAGACAATTATGTTACCATTATTGAGCTGTATTCATTAGGAAATATGTGATCTTCACGAATATATATATATATATATATATATATATACGATTTTAGCTGTCTTTATTAGGAAATACGCGATATTTTCTGCGGATTTTCTTCATTATGAAAAATGGATCTTCTGTGGATTTTCTTCTTTATGAAATGTGCGATCTTCTGTGAGATGTCTTTATTATGAAATGTGCGATCAGTAATGAACTGCATTCATGTCAAATATGCGAGCTTCAGTGAGCTGTATTCTTGTCAAATATGCGATCCTCAGTGAGCTGTATTCTTGTCAAATATGCGATCCTCAGTGAGCTGTATTCTTGTCAAATATGCGAGCTTCAGTGAGCTGTATTCTTGTCAAATATGCGATCCTCAGTGAGCTGTATTCTTGTCAAATATGCGATCCTCAAAGAACATATTTCCTTGATCACGTAAAAGATTCCCTGTTTGATACTGATCTGCAATTTATTCAATTTTGATTTCATAATTCAGATAAACTGTTCAATGAACAATGTAATTTGTATTCTCCAATAAATAGTCGTCTTCGTAAATGTATCATTATCACCTTATCCAGGATTACGTTCTGTTCGCTAAGAATGGAAGTCTGTGATTTATGTGTTGCATACTTTAGTGTTACGAGCTCCTTGACGCTAATAATTGATTGCAGTCTGTGCTAAGATACAGATACCTGTGGGACCAAAGCCACATGGCGATGCATCTCACGCCAAAGACAAGTCATTTGTTTCAGTTGTGCTACATTGGAGCTTTTGGCGAGCCACATTAGGGGTTTTCGTTATTGATGAGGAGATGGGGAGGGGAGGCAGATGCCCAAACTGTCACATCTTTTTGAGCATGAGCCCGCTAACTGCGAATTATATTCACAAACAACGTTTTATTAACGTGATGCTTACTTACTGCTACATATATAAACTGTGAGTTGAGTTCTTACACTGAGAAGAGGAAATATTTTAGAGCGAGAAAGAAAGGCGTTTATATTTGATTTAGAGGTATAAAATAAATATGTGGTCATTTTTGCTTTAGCACATAGATTTGTACCTGCATAATTCGGTACATGCATGTATACCTGTATAATTTCATACACGTCTTTATGCCTGCATAATTCCGTACATCCATATATACATGCATAATTCCATAAATGTATTTATATCTGCATATTTCCATATATGCCTATGTGCCTATATACACACAATACTTTCAATGCATTATCTATCTAAACATATAATAACATTGTTATGGTTGTGGGTTTGTGCGGGTTTATATAAAAAAAAAATAAAGGATTGACTTTGATCAGACTTTGATCTGTTGTATACCAAAGTAATGCTCTATAATCAAGGTAACCCCTATAACATCATGTTATTACATCAAAGTAACCCATATAACATCATGCTATTACATCAAAGAGCTCACTAGTAGACCATATAACATCATGCTATTACATCAAAGAGCTCACTAGTAGACCATATAACATCAGACTATTACATCAAAGAGCTCACTAGTAGACCATATAACATCATGCTATTACATCAAAGAGCTCACTAGTAGACCATATAACATCAGACTATTACATCAAAGAGCTCACTAGTAGACCATATAACATCAGACTATTACATCAAAGAGCGCACTAGTAGACCATATAACATCATGCTATTACATCAAGGAGCTCACTAGTAGACCATATAACATCAGACTATTACATCAAGAAGCTCACTAGTAGACCATATAACATCATGCTATTACATCAAAGAGCTCACTAGTAGACCATATAACATCAGACTATTATATCAAGGAGCTCACTAGTAGCCCCTATAACATCAGGCTATCCATTCAGGGTCCTGATAGTAGCCTTTTGACATCAGGCTATCATATCTCTCTCTTTATTCATTTTCTGCCTTTCTCTCCCTACCATTATTATATTCCCTCGTTCCCTTATTATCACTCTATCACTTCACCCGTCCCCTTCTTTCATTCATTTCTTCTCCCTTCTCCATCTCTCTGTCAACTTTTCCATTCTCCCTTTCCTCTTCTTTTCATTCATTCTGTCCTTTTCTTATGGTGATTTATGTGTTCTTGTGCATGTATGTGTGTGTGCCTGCGTGTGTGTATCTGTCTCTTTGTTTGTCTTTCTTTCGGCATTCCCTCCTTTATTATTTCCCTTTTTCTTTTTGTCTCTTCCTTTCATAATTTCTCTCTCTATATATATTATACATTTTATTCTCACTTTCGTTTTCTTTCTTTCTCTCCTCCTGTTTTCTTCAGTATTTCTATATTTTTTTTATTCGATCTCTTTCTTTTTTCTCTCTTTTCTCTCTTGCTCTCCTTATCTCTCTTTCTCTATTTCATTCTCTATTTTCTCTTTCTCTTTATCTATCATTATCTTTTTCTTTCTAAAGCACACTACTGATTCGTTCTTAATCCTTTAGCATTGGGGTGATTTGTGCATACCCTACCTTTCGTCTTACTAAATGGAGGAGTTGTGAGAGAGGATCCTGCTTTATGTTTATCTGGCTTATCACTCTGTTGTTTAGGCATCACTTGTTCATTAACGGGCCTGTATGGTTCAAAATTATCATAGCTGTCAGATTAACACATGTCCCCTATATTTCTTTATACCTGTCAGCTGCTTTTAAGCAATCTGTCAAACTATTTGGTTCTTTTGGCTTAACATAAGCCAAAAATGCTGGTGGGCATTTGTCTGTAATTGTCATCTAACATCTTTCTCATTGCCAATCTCTACTTCGTTCTGTTCTAACCATCTGGTCGAGACGTGCTGTAGCTTACTAGTTGCCTGTAAGTGGTATCAGTCTACTCTCTCTTAAACTGGTGAAACATATGTCTGTATGTCTCACCCGTCACTCTGAAGTACGTTGACAGTTTGGTCTAGTATATCACATATGTTGTAGCTTCCTCTGGAAGCCTATCAAAGACCATACTATCCTGACCTTTCATACCTACCACTAACTGGGAGAGCCATGAACATTTTGGTAGGCCTAATCTTACAACACACTTTTCAAAACTTAGTACATACTCTTCAATACTTTCCTCCTTTTTGTTGAAAGAATGGAAACGAAATTTTGTACTATCTTCATGAACCTTAGAAATATTCTTACTTATTTTTAGGCTATCTTCCTGTATCTTTAGCTGATTTAAACCAAACTCTCTGATTCTTTTATCCTCAGCATCTAGTATGGCGAACGCTACCTCTCGTTGAAGGTAATGTTCAATCTGTAATCTTTTCTCTTTATCTTCTCGTTCAATCTTTATTCTTTTTCTTATCTACATAGTCTTTCACATATTAATTAGTTTCGTCTTCATAGAGGTCCATCCCTCCTGCTACCACCCATGCCTAAGGAGAGGGGGTGCAGCCGGTACATTGTTCCTGGGCCCATGGAGCTCAAAGTGGGCAAAGAAGGGGAATTTTAAAAAAATTACAAAACCAAATTAAAACAAACAACAAAATAAATATTGGATATATACTTCATAAGTTGTGTGTGCAGTCTTGTTTGACATAACCTATGTAAAAATACATGTGTGTACGGCTAAACAGCCTTGCAGTCTTGTTTGACATAACCTATGTAAAAATACATGTGTGTACGGCTAAACAGCCTTGCAGTCTTGTTTGACATAACCTATGTAAAAATACATGTGTGTTGAACTTTGTATAAGGGCCCGCACACCTTCTTTGTACAGGGCCCGGACTTTCTCTTGGCGCTACTACCACCTTCCCTTTTTCTATCAATCTCAGCGTAATTTCCATTTTAAATTTCAAAATAACTCTACCACAGTCACGTGACTAGCTGACTGGCGAGTAATCTGATCGATTTTACAAAAACATATCACACGCTCAAGTAACTAAAAACCTTTTAAATCCATTTACTAAAAATGCACAATCAATGTAAACAGTATAATATCCACACATACTCTAGCAACTAGTAAACTTTAAATCTAGTTACTTAAAATACACAGTCAATGTAAACAGTATAATATCCACACATACTCTAGCAACTAGTAAACTTTAAATCTAGTTACTTAAAATACACAGTCAATGTAAACAGTATAATCTCCACACACTCTAGCAACTAGTAAACTTTAAATCTAGTTACTTAAAATACACAGTCAATCTAAAGAGCAATATCTACACAACAATGAACACAATCAATAATGAAAACTATGGTTATACATGTACCAATACAATATGCAATCAATAATACAAATAGTCAAAATGTTAATAAAAAAAACTTTCAAAAGAAAACAATGGATAGGCAAAGCAGGGCAGTTCGAGATAGTGTTATAAAATTAATGAATGAGACTGCTTTCTAAATGTCTATTTCACTAGCCATCTCTTTCTAGGTTTGTTTTAGTCTAGGATTTCCCGTTAAAGCTCCTAACTCAACATATTCCAACAATTGTACTCATATTTACTAATTTCAACAAAATGACAATTAGTTTAACAATTTTGAACAAATCTGAACTCATATCAAGGCAGAGCCTCCAATTTATGTGACGCCAACGCCACTTAGTTAATGAAAATGATTATTATTATTAATTAATCTTTCATAACTAATTACAAGTGATAGGAAGCTTAATTTATTTTATTAATGATACTCTAGCTGACAAAAATTGCCCTTCTCACTTTGGTGGATAAAGGGCGCTGTAAATGTTTTCTCTCTTTTACATGATTACAGTTAATTATCTACTGTCACACAATGTTCCATAGGTGGAAAACATCTTACTAAAGGAGAAGACAAATCCGACTTTAATCTATAGTTAGTGAGCCGGTTTTCTCTAACAGTACTAGTTTAGTTACAATTGTTTTATAATAGTCCTGGTTTAGTTTAGTTGCAGGAGTTATGTACTGTATCAATTCCAGTTAACTAAGTTGCATTAGTTCTGTAACTGTCCAAGTTTAGTTTAGTTACAGATGTTCTGTAACAGTCCTAGTTTAGTTTAGTGAAGGTATTTTGTAACAGTTTAGTTTAATTGCACGTGTTGTATAACAGTCCTGGTATAGTTTAGTTGCAGGTACTCTGTAAGAATCCTATTTTAATTTAGTTACAGGTGTTCTTTAGCAGTCTTATTTTAATTTAGTTACAGGTGTTCTTTAGCAGTCTTATTTTAATTTAGTTACAGATGATCTTTAACACTCCTATTTTAATTTAGTTACAGATGTTCTTTAGCAGTCTTATTTTAATTTAGTTACAGATGTTCTTTAACACTCCTATTTTAATTTAGTTACAGATGTTCTTTAACAGTCCTACTTTAGTTTAGTTACATGTGTTCTTTAACAGTCCTATTTTAATTTAGTTACAGGTGTTCTTTAAAGGTCCTATTTTAATTTAGTTACAGGTGTTCTGTAACAATCCTTGTTTTGTATATGTTGCTGGTGTTCTGAAACAGTCCTTAATTAATATAAGTTGCAAATTTTTTGTAACATTCCTTGTTTAGTTTAATTGCAGGTGTTCTCTAACAGTCCTAGTTTTAGTTTAGTTACAAATGTTCTGTAAGAGGCTTACTTTAATTGCATGTGTTCTATAAGTATCCTAGTTACGTTGCCGATATTCTGTAACAGTTCTAATTTAGTTTAGTTGCACATATTATGCAATGGTCCTAGTTCTGTTTAGTTGCACCTGTTCTATATATTCCTATTTTATTTTAGTTGATGGTGTTCTTTAGCAGTCACATTTTAGTTTAGTCGCACGTGTTCTGTAGCAGATCTGAACTTGCGAATTCAATCGTATGATCAAAGTTAAATGATTAATTAGCAACGATGAACGTCGAGCAGAATTAAAAATGTAAAAACTTTTTTACAGCAAAGGTATTAACAAAAATGAAAATATATTGAATGTCTTAGAGATACTGGAATTTGAAATGGTCTCAGGTCTCAGTGATATTAATATTAAGGAAACTATTAACATACTGGAATTGAAGACAATTGTTTTTCAAAAACCTAATTAGCAAGAGAGAAATATGCAGGAAGCAATGTTATTGAATTCAACAGAACTGTTGGCATTCAAGATCGATATAATGGTGTCATTGATATTTGAATGCGACTGTCTTCAATCTTATAAAAATAATAGTCAGCCCATACTCATGCAAGTACAGTGCGTGTTGTAAAAATAATATCATTACATAATATCACATCATATCAAAACTCATCACATCACATGCAAACTGATTGTATCAGATTTTATGGACTTTACAGATGACGTATACTGCAAAGTATATGTATTAGATATTACGGTTTACAGATGGATTATAGTGCACAGTACATATGCATACAGGGCTTACAGATTTCGTATAATGCAAGATGCACATATTAGATATTAACGGGTTTACAAGATGAAGTATAGTGCTAAGTGCGTCTATTAGATATTAAGGGGTTTACAAGTTGAAGTGTAATTCAAAGTGCATGTATTAGATATTGCGGGGTTTACAGATAAGTATAGTGCAAAGTGCTTGTATTAAGCACTACGGGGTTTACAGGTGAAGTATTGTGTAAAGTTCTTATATTAGAAATTGTGGGGTTTATAGATGAAGTATAGTGCAAAGTGCTTGTATTAAGCACTACGGGGTTTACAGGTGAAGTACTGTGTAAAGTTCTTATATTAGAAATTGTGGGGTTTATAGATGAAGTATAGTGCAAAGTGCAAATTTATTAGAAATGATTGAGGTTAGAAGATTATGAAGAGTTTTGCAAAGCTCTAGTATTAGTAAGTTACTAAGTAAAGTTTGCAGTGATTGTTTTAGCAAGTGTTTCTTATGTCTGACATGATACTTTATTTAAGTGCAAAAAAGTCATTAGTACTGAATGTAAAACCTGTTTCTTATGTCTGAGGTGATACCTAAAGTACAAAAGTGTCATTATTACTGAATGCAAGAAATGTTCCTAATATTCAGTATTCTGACATTGATACTTTAAGCTTTAGTTCTTAGCAATATTCCCTCTAAAGTATGCAGTTACGCCGCCGCAGAGCCCATTAGAAAATGAGTGCTTTAGTTTTGTCTTATAAACTTTCGATTTAGTGCATAACTTTGAGAGTTTTAGTTCTGTCTGATAAACTTTCGATTTAGTGCATAACTTTGAGTGTTTTAGTTCTGTCTTATAAACTTTTGATTTAGTGTATAACTTGGAGAGTTTTAGTTTTGTCTTATAAACTTTCGATTTAGTGTATAGCTTTGAGTGTTTTAGTTCTTAATCTTATATAGTTTTAATTTGTTGTAGAACTTTGATGCTTCAGTTCTTAGACTTATAAACCTTTAATTTAGTTTATACCATTGAGTCCTTCAAAAGTTAAGCAGGTCAAGTTGTTGACAATTTTGCCCTTTATATTTTGTTAGGTTTTTGTTTGTTTTAATGAAAGAAAATATGCATAAGTAAAATACGAAAGTATATAAAAGCATTCATTATAGTCAGTGAAGTAAGCGAGTAAATACATTTAGGCAATTGTCGTAGGGATTGAAGTAAAATGAGTATAAAACAATTAGTATAATAGAATAGTATAAAACAATAATTAATCACAAGGAACTGTTCTAGTTGCTGAAGTAAAACAATAATTAATCACAAGGAACTGTTCTAGTTGCTGAAGTAAAACAATAATTAATCACAAGGAACTGTTCTAGTTGCTGAAGTAAAACAAGTAATTCGTATATCCTGTCAGATTTCATATTTCTTCCTGATCGATTATTATCGATTCATATTAAATTAAAAGATGTAAGAAACAGTTGCTGAACGTAACCACCACATCTAAATACTTCGCAACTTACTAATAATACAAGCGCGTTGCATCCTTTTTCTTTATTTCCTAACTTGTGATTTCTAATGCGTGTACTTTGCACTATACTTTATCTGTAAACTCCGTATTGTTCATATCAACCCTGTCCATTGACCAATTGATCATTCTTGAATGCAATTTATTATCGAAGTTTGCTTTAAATCAGAATAAATTCTTATTCCCCTTTGTAAGTACAGAGTTACATGTAATTGCAATCAAGCCAAAATGTGAACATAGGACGAAATATTGGTATATAATATTACTGTTCACAGCTATGAGAGTATAAACAAAACATTGAATTAAATCATAATACCACTTACATCTTATCTCATTCCCTACTAGTAATAACTCATTTGCCAAGCTTCATTTCCCATCTTCATTTAATAGTATAACGCTTACTGTATGACTAAATCGTTTTAATTCGTTTGCTTTCTTATTGCACACTTATTGCACACTTATTGCGAGAAAAAATCTAATGCTTGCCCACTCTAGACTTTAGTACTGCTAATCACTTTCATTTCATCTTTACTGTTACCACAATCAATTCTGCACTATTTTAGTTTTATTAATTAATTTGCTTTCATCAATTCCACTAAAAAACTGTCAATTTAACATCTTTACTCTTACAATAATCAATTCTGTACAATCTTAATTTTCTTAATCAATATGTCTTTCAAGGGATTTGTTTCGTTATGCTTTCAGGCAGTTTATTTTGTATGTGTCCATGTGTGTGTTTCAACGATTTTAGAAAGATAATTGATTTGCAATCATATAGTGCTAATTGGCCTCATTACGAGCCGGTGATGACGTGTGCAAAATGACTCCAGGCGTTATTTCTCATTTACATGTTATGAAATGCAAATAAATGTGATTTACTGTGACACGCCTTGACCAGTACAGAACACAGGCATTGCTTTCAAGCGCTGGGGACAAGTTTTGCATTCAGTAGTAGCGGGCAATCGTATTGAACGTTCTTCCGTCAACATTGCTTTGCTATTTCCTAACAAACAAAGCCTTGCCCACGCGCATCAGGCTTCGAGACACGGCTGGCCGCTTGATGGCATTTCCAGTGACGGAAATGCGGATGAAAACAATGATAAATCGTTTAATGGAAGCCTGATTGGTTGAGTAGTTTTACTACGTGAGGGAATCGTTTTACCATAAGGTCAATCAGTTGATTCATTTTACCAGAGTTGAAAACATGGAATCATGTTACCTAGAGGCTGATGGGTTAATACGTTTTACCAAAAGAGTTGATCAACTGAATAGTTTACCTGTAGCTGGTTGATTCATACATGTCATTGAAAGTCCAATCATGAGGAACCATGTTTTTAGAAAAGCAATGGTTGATTGAATTATTTTAAGAAACATGTAAAATCATTCATAATATTGCTCATTATTTTATTGAAAATGTAACTGAAATTGATTAATTTGCTGAACGTCTGACTGAAGCATTATTAATTTCCTAATTTCCTAAAAATCTAACTGCAAACATGATTCCTTTCCTAATTTGCTAAAAATCTAACTGCAAACATGATTCATTTCCTAATTTACTAACAATCTGACTGCAAGCATGATTCATTTACTAATTTACTACCAGTCTGACTGCAAGTATGATTCATTTACTAATATACTAACTGTGATGGAGTAAATTTGCCTATTCTTATTTCCAAATTTAATTATATATATATTGTTAAATTGTCAGAGTAACCCGACCTTGGACATTCCTGATGATGGTATTTTGTAAGTGTCAGAGTTGGAAGTAAACAACTGGAGCAGAGAATATGCTAGAAATTGGTGATGAAATGCAAACTAGTTCAACTTGTATTATCCAATGGTTAAGATTTAAGACGACGAGGTCAGCCAATGGGCTGAGATCCAAAGGTTTATCTGCTGTAGAACATTCTCTTGTCTGATCACTTGAATTTGAAGTGGCAAAGAAGCCTGGTTTTACAAAGGCTTAATGGTGAGTTAACTGATTGGTTGAGAGAGAATGGACTTGGAAATACTTCATGCATTTTTGCTATTGATGTGTTATACTTGCGTTTTATATAGAGAGTTATTATATGAGTAGACTATTATCTGTTTGAATTATGATGCTTGCAAAAATTGTGGATCTGCTTGAAGGAACTGACACAATCTGACACTTGAGGACGCCCAAGTTGGCTTCAAGAGAATAACTATACATCAGTGTTTTCAACGTGTGTGGAGAGAAACTCATGTTCACGTGGACAATAGACTTGTGACATTGTTGCAAAAGAACATGAAAGACAGTGCTTAATTCAGGTTATGTAAAATCTATTATTGCTATCTCTAATAACTCCATTTCTGTTTTCTGATAAGAACTATCCTGTGATATGTATTGATACTATTGTTGAATTATATTTTGGTATATAACACTGTAGTACAGAAATTATGCGAATGTGGTTTCGTGGAAATATTGATGTCAAGTAATCTTTTTCATTGCATTTGAAATATGTATATTTGATTGCTGATTTAATAAATTTACTGTTAAACCCATTGACTTTCTTACACATATTGATACTTTTATGTTGATAAAGAAAGTGGGTAGATGGGGAGCTCGCTAAATATTGATTAAAGATGGATTTGTCTTCTCCTTTAGGTAGACATTTTCCACATACGGAATATTGTGTCACAGTAAATGTTGAGTTAATGGAAGAGGGAAAACGTCTACAGCGCCGCATAAGTGAGAGAGACGAGTGGTGTCTGTTGTAGAATTATTGATAACATAAATTAAGATTCTCATCACTTGTAATTAGTTATAAATGATTAATTAAGTAATAATAATAATAATAATTAACTACGCGGCGTTTGCGTCACACTAACAATCTGACTGCACACATGATTCCTTACCCATTTACTGGCAATCTGACAGCAAGCATTCATTCACTCATTTACTGACAATCTGATAAAAAGCATGTAAGCCTGCTTATACTCTGAACATTTGATTAAACAACTTTTTTCGACAGAAATTTTAAATAAATAATTCCTTTCAAAACGATGTGTCAAAATGTGTAATTGACTATTTCACTGATAATTTATCAGAAAGTTTCATAAAACAGCTCTTTTACTAATAATTTGACAGTAATCTCTGTATTCATGTAGTGAAAATCTGAATGCAAATTTTACTAATGAACTCTTTTATTGAAGATCAGACGACTGAAGCTTGATTAATTTACTAATTTACTAAAAATCTGACCGAAGCTTGGTTAATTGACTAATTTACAATCTGACTGAAAATTTAACTAATCTACTAACAATCCGACTGCAAGAATGATTAATTTACTAATAATCTGAATGAAGCATAATTAAATGACTAATTCACTGGCAATCTGACTGAAGCTTGATTAAGTGACTTTCAGTGGAATAAAGGAAAAATTGTCAAGATATGGTATCCGTAACTTTCTGGTCTTTAAAATGGAAAACGTTTTACTGGCACTAACTGAGACAGAACTGCAGACAGCTATCTTTGGCAGTCTTAATAAAAACTAAATATTATACCAAATTGTGAGTATCAGTTCCTTACAGTTTTTCTCTATTTGTACACACTACAGTACTTTAATTAATGTTTTGGATGTGCACAAAACATCAAACATTGTATGAGTACTTATTCAAACACATTCTGTACATTAATCTAGTTATTTTCCTTGGAAACAGCAACATTCATTAGTTGAGTATTACAGACTAATGGACTGCTTCTAAATCGTGCTGTAGCGAAGGAGTATTCTTGATACGGCATTGCAAATTATCAGACAAGGCCTTGGGAGCTTTCGTAAAAGTTGTAGCAGGGCAGCCTGTATCGCCGCGACAGGTATCAGTCTATAGTTCTGTCCGTGCCCTTCATAAACTATCAATTTATCAATTTAGGCTGTATGTTGTGGTCAGTTATCGGTCTTAGTTCTGTCCATCGCCTTCAAGAATTTATCAAGGTAGGATGTATGTTGTGGTCAGTTATCGGTCTTAGTTCTGTCCATCGCCTTCAAGAATTTATCAAGGTAGGCTGTATGTTGTGGTCAGTTATCGGTCTTAGTTCTATGCATCGATTTCAAGAAGCTATCAAGGAAGGCTGTATGTTGTGGTCAGTTATCGGTCTGTAGTCTAGTCTAACTTCTTCTAAAAGTTTATAAAAGCAGCCACTATGTTGTGGTCATTTATCGTTCTGTGGTCTCGTGTATCATATCAACAAATGCATCAAGATCAAAGGTATCGATTGGTGCTTGTCTCTCACGTTCAATACATCAGGAAAGCCAACGGAAACAGCAATTGTAGTCCCATTCTCGCCATCAGCGCACACGGTTCAAATATCAGCTTTAGTTTCCGTTTTAATATAATTTCTGTTTTTGCGCAAAAATCTTTTTTATTCTAATAATGCATTGGAAAAAATTACAATCTTCCGTTATATTTATTCTTCAATCGCTTCAAACACGTCATACGAGCTACATTAACGTTGTGCAGCTTTGCTTGATTGCACCCGCTATATTTGGTTACGCTTCATATCTTCCCTTGAAAAGACAAGTCTTAAACGCTAGAATTTCGTTCACTGAGTCATTTGAAATATCAAGCCCTTATCTTTGTAGATCACTGACAAATATTCGCCACAAATTCCATCAGTGCTTTCAGAGTCTAAAGTGAGAAGTTTTTTTTTCCAGTACACGTTCTATCCAAGTATTCAATCTACACCTCGTGACTAGGTTGACTTTTTAATAGATGCGTGGATGCATACTTTTCTGTTTACTCTTAGGAAATTTTACTACCATCCTTTAGTTTGTCAACAACATGAAAACCATTAGTTAGGCCATCCTTTAGTTTGTCAACAACAAGAAAACCATTAGTTAGGCCAGCCTTTAGTTTGTCAACAACAAGAAAACCATTTGTTAGGCCAGCCTTTAGTTTGTCAACAACAAGAAAACCATTAGTTAGGCCAGCCTTTAGTTTGTCAACAACAAGAAAACCATTAGTTAGGCCAGCCTTTAGTTTGTCAACAACAAGAAAACCATTTGTTAGGCCAGCCTTTAGTTTGTCAACAAGAAAACCATTTGTTAGGCCAGCCTTTAGTTTGTCAGTCGAAGGACAACATATTAGTCGGAAGTTTAGAAAAATCCGTAATCTAGATGCTGATAATGATGACGACGACGACAATAATGGTGGTGGTGATGATGATATCATATAAAATAGTCTTTTTACAGCCCTAGAACGACAAAGGCTAAAAGCAGCAACAAGCTATCACAAACTATTTCGCTCAAATAGAAGACAATGAAACTTCCAGAACACCACAACAAGCAAATCCAGTTGACGACGACACTGGAGAAATAACCAATGATCTTACTGAAGAATAACAATACCTGTTAGAAGACATAAAAAATGACATAGGCAACAATAAATCACATGTAAGCAGAATCCCATGAAGAAGGCTACAAAGCTAAAACAAAAGCAATTCAAACAAAGAACCATTATTACTAGCACGGAAGACAAGAATAAAAGGAAAATGAGAACAGCAAAGCATAATAAAATTCAATTGAAAGATTAATAGTAAAGAAATATCATCTCAATTACAGAAACGTTAAGACAACAATATAAGATGCAAAACAAAGGCTACTAGGACTCAGATACCATCTGAAGGGATAAAGGCCAGCAATTCCAACAGAACAAAATATTCAAAACTGGCCCTGGAAGATTATACCAGGAATTGAAGGATATTCTAGAACAGAAAAACAGATGCCAAACTTTCAGGATACCAGGACCGTATGAAGCAATTCTAACATGAATAATACCCCAGCCAGTGTATTAAGGAACTGCAAGAAGACCATAAAGACACACCTCAACAATGCAATGTGACAGACCCCCCCCCAAAAAAAAAAGAAGGTAATTAAAAAAGATGAGAAAAATGGCAAACGAGAAAGTCCAAGGCCTAAACCTAATACAAATATTATGTTTGCAACATCTTACACAGCACACGTGTTGAAGATGTACTACACAAACATGCCAGATAAGATGGTACAAAGAACAACGAGCCTGATTATGAAAGAGCCATATAATTTTAATACACTAAGCAATCAAATAACTATCAACTATCTGGAAGTTACTATCACAATTATATAAGATAAAATCATGTCTCACCTTGAAACAAATAAACTACTCACCAATGAACAAAGGGTGCTAGACCAGGCAGTAGACAATCCGATGACCAATTATTTCAATTAATAAGGCCATAGTTACTGACAACAAGAAATAAAGAACAAATCTTACAATGGCATGAACTGACTCTCAAAAGGCCTATGACACATCCATATTCGTGGATACTTGAACCAATAACAGTATGCAAGATAACACCATAAACACAAAATCTAATCTAAGTGTCAATGAAAAGCTGGAAATAACCCCAACATGAAGTAATATAGAAATTGTAGACATACCAATACAATCTTTCAAGGTGATTCCCTACCATCACTGCTTTCTGCATTGCCCTTAATCCCCTGATTCAGGTATCCTGATAACCGGATTAGGCTACAAAATGAAATCAGGGCAGGTTATCAGCCATTTACTGTATATGGAAGATCTAAAGCTATACAATAAAAGTCTGTCAACGGTTGCAGTAAGGACATTTGAATTTCGGCCTTGCGAAATACGGAAGAATCATCGTCTAAGGCAAGATCAAATGGGCCTCTAATTCTGAAAAATCAACGGTGTTTCAATGGGAAAAGAATATAAATACCAGGGAATATTACAACATCAAGAAAATATGCCTAGTGAAGTCCAACGTTCGATATAAATAGAAAGTATGAAAAACGGGTTAGACAAATCCTCAAGTCCAAGCTAAACGGTTTTAATAAAATGCAAGCCCTAAAATGATGACACACACACACACACACACACACACACACACACACACACACACACACACACACACACACACACACACACACAAACACACACACACACACACACACTACTTGTAATAGGCTATACTGTTATAGATTGGACAGCAAATTAAAAATATAATCAGGACAGAAAAGCAAGAAAGCTACTCACAGTACATAAAGCCTTACACTCAAAAGACAGGCCCAACGTATCTCGGAATATGGGAATAGATGACACAAGAAAATCAAAGATGTCATTGAAGACATTGTGGACTACATCTCGAATAATAACAAAGATGAGCAACTGAGAGAAGCAGTACAGATGAGTGGATTATACCAATAACAAAGATGAGCAACTGAGAGAAGCAGTGCAGACGAGTGGATTATACCAATAACAAAGATGAGCAACTGAGAGAAGCAGTACAGATGGGTGGATTATACCAATAACAAAGATGAGCAACTGAGAGAAGCAGTACAGAAGAGTGGATTATACCAATAACAAAGATGAGCAACTGAGAGAAGCAGTACAGAAGAGTGGATTATACCAACCCACACAGACAAAGAAACATGAAAGAAACCAACAAAGCAGGCATTAGCAAATAGTTGGACCCAAACACCTCTCCATAGCCAGCATGTGCGACGAGCCGATGAAACATCAACAAAACAATCAACCCATACCAGCTGCTTAAGATCAACCACTAAACACAATATCACACATAACAGAATAAAAATCAAATCAAATGATTCCAAATGCAGACTCTGCAAAGCCATGGATGAAACAACACAGAATGTGAATTTGAGTCTGTAAGAGAATGCAAACTCATACATAGAAACTTATGTGAGGTCCATGGAGTAAAAGCCCCGGAAAGAGCATGATTGCACAAACTAGAAACAATCACTGGGATAGAAGAACTCAAAATACTGTAGGACTTTGAGGTAATAACAGATTGAGGTATTGCTGCGCGAAAACCAGACAGGAACTACTGCAAGCTTTGATGTTGCTGTTCCAAGTGATAAAAACAAAGGAAAGAAAAACTAGAAAAAATATCAGGATCTTAGATTAGAAATCCAGAAACTGTGGAATGTAAAGGCAGAAGTAATACATGAAGTGATAGGATCTTTGATAACATAACCTCTGAGTTTGAAGGCTATCTGAAGAAACCACTGGAAACACAGAATTGCCCCACTACCTGGAAGTGCTCACATCTTCCGTAAGATCTTGGTTCTCCCAGAATCTTAGTAAGATTCATGGACTTTGATTCGCAACCTACAA
This sequence comes from Sinotaia quadrata, assembly GCA_028829895.1. Classification (NCBI taxonomy): domain Eukaryota; kingdom Metazoa; phylum Mollusca; class Gastropoda; order Architaenioglossa; family Viviparidae; genus Sinotaia; species Sinotaia quadrata. The sequence continues at coordinate 39,511,929 of CM054177.1, read as the reverse complement.
TCAACAGAAGTCGTGAAACAAAGATAGAATAATAATAATATTTTTATTGTGTAATGTTTTCGGTATTTTTAGCGTGTCAGCTTGATTTGGAGTTCCCAGTGTATGATTTTGTTTGAGTATATTTTGCTTTTAAATATAGCTTGTCATTTTGTTTGTTTATCTCTTGTTTCGGTATTTCTAGCATGTCATTGTTTTTGGGGGTGTTTCTAATGTCAATTTTTATTTTCTGGCGTATTTTACTAATGTGTAATTTTGTTCTGACGTGTCTACTTTGTCCTTTGTTGGAGTATTTATCTTGTGCCAGTTTGTTTGGGAATTTATAATGTGTCAATTAGTGTGCAACTTTTGGTTTCGGTATTTCTAGCATGTCTCATTTGAGGTTGTTTCTAGTGGGTCATTTTTTCAAATGTGTTATTTTATTCTGATGCTTGTAGTTTGTCATTTCTTGGTGTATTTCTATTGTGTCCTTTGTTTGGGTTTTCTTGGTGTATTTCTATTGTGTCCTTTGTTTGGGTTTCTTTTCGTGAGTCTTTTGGGTTTTCTTGGTGTATTTCTATTGTGTCCTTTGTTTGGGTTTCTTTTCGTGAGTCATTTTGCTTGGGTATTTGCAGTGCGATATTTAGTTTGGGTTTTCCAAGTACTTGTATTTAAATGACTTTAAAACACGTTTGCTTTACAATGAGATTCACAGTTCTTCACAGAGAAACACGGCTCGGTATGCATATAGTATAATGGAGAGCTCATGAGAGAGAGAGAGAGAGAGAGAGAGAGAGAGAGAGAGAGAGAGAGAGAGAGAGAGATGTACTAAAAGCGAGATAAAATAATACATAACTGTTATATTGACAGTGGTCTAGAACTACATTGATAGGGCAAGAAATAATTTTACTTAGTGTGGAAAGCTCGCCATAGCAATGTAATCTACTTGATCTAGAATGCAGAACGCGAGACTTTTGTCCAGCACTCTCTCGATAAATGGGCACTTACGTCACTGGAGTATTTCCGGCTGCCTTGTCACTGCTAATGCTGTGCACATGGTGGGAACATTTTCTATTTCTGTCCCTTGCAAAAAATAACAGGATAAATCAAAGTTTTCAAGTAACGGAAGTGTATTTTAGAACTGAGGTCTTGTGGTGGTTTTTCTTTTGAGTTCTATGTGCTTCGCTTCTGGAATCGAAAGAATTCTGTAAACCCAATCGATTTATCAATCTATTGATCTATGACGTCACTATGTAGCACCGGGTACCATTATATCCCAGGCAAAGGACATTGCTGTGGAGCACACACTCTTTTTCCTCATTTGATCTCTAATGACCCGAGGTAAAATGTGTGTAATTAGGATATAATATGTCCTTTAAACACAGCCTAAATAATGGACCACGCCATAAACGGGCAGACAAGACCAGTGAAAGGAACATTTGGTTCAATGATAGCTCATGTCGAATCAGACAGATCAAACAATCTCTGCATTTTGCTGTTGATTATTTCATGAAATCTATTTTAAGTGCACAAATGTATTTTTCCTGTTTAGGATTATGTTATCTTAGGAACGAACTACTAAGATTTTAAAAGCTCTAGGAGTTGACGTTCTTCATTACGTTACCTTCTATCAATTATTTATTTTGATGTTAACCAAGGAAGGATTACTCTAGTAATCTAGTATGACAATGACACACACATATATATATATATATGTGTGTGTGTGTGTGTGTGTGTGTGTGTGTCCAAAATATCATACCTAGTGTGCTGGAGAAAAGAAACGACTAGAATGAATGTACATGTGTTAGTCAAAAGCAACACACTGTTTACTGAATGGTCTTAAAAATGTATGCAAATGAAACAAATGATTTTACATGTGTTAGTCAATAGAAACACACTGTTTACTGAATGGTCTTAAAATGTATGCAAATGAAACAAATGATTTTCCAAAAATATTAAGTTGTTTAGTTTTTGGATAATAAACATTGAACAACAATATTTGATCCTTAAGACAGGAATAGAACTGAGATATAGACATATCGGTCAAGGAACATTTTGCCGTATGTATAAATACTGATAAATCAGTGATCTAAACAAGGATTAAAAATGGATACATATTTTTTCTTAAACATTTAAAATTAATATAAACACAATTACTTGACTGTAAAGGAATTTAAATAAACAAAAATACCCCAAACGGCCCAAAACGGTCTTTTACCATCTCTCTTCTATAACATTTCTGTTTTCAATTTGCTCATTAACACACTTTATCTGTTTTGAAAGCACATTTACAAATCTAGAAATAAATCAATACAAAATAGAAATTATATTTAAAACTACAATTAGAAATCTAGAAATAAATCAATACAAAATAGAAATTATATTTAAAAATACAATTAGAAATCTAGAAATAAATCAATACAAAATAGAAATTACAAAAGTACAATAAGAAATCTATAAATAAATCAATACAAAATAGAAATTATATTTATATTTTAAAGTACAATTACAAATCTAGAAATAAATAAAAAAATAATAGAAACATAATTATATTTAAAGATGCAACTACAAATCTAGAAATAAATCAATACAAAATAGAAATTATATTTATATTTAAAGGTACAATTACAAATATAGAAATAAATCGATACAAAATAAAAATTAGCATAAAATACTTTCTATACATACGGCCATATTCTATAGTTTATATATAAGCAAAATGAAAGGAAGTGAATTTGCACAATTACAAATATAGAAATAAATCAATAGAAAATAAAAATTAACATAAAATACTTTTTATTTATACAGACACACTCTACAGTTTATATTTAAACAATATCATTTTCTCAAGAACTAAAACATAAGTTGAAATTACTTTAAGGCAATCCAGTTATTAATACAAATTCATTTAATATAATTGTATATGTCTATTCACTATTATGAATTGTATCATGTTACTAATAGCAATGATGTTTATGTTCGTGAGTATGTACTTTAATTTGTTAAAGTACATTACAGTCGAGATATAGGTCAATCACATCATGCCAAGCATCATTATGAATCCCTAGGAGATAACAGATATACTTAGCTTAATATATTCTGGATGATGACAAATATAGATAGCATAACATATTTCTCGGGATGTCAAATATATAACATAATATATTCCTAGGAGTTACATGTATAGTTAGCATAATATATATCGTTTGGGGGATAAGGTTTAGTTAGCATAATATATATATATCGTTTTGGGGATAAGGATTAGTTAGCATAATATACCATTAAGGATAATACAGCATAGTATATCCCATGGGGATGTCAAGTATATAGTTAGCATAATGTATCACTGGATGCTGACAAATATGATTAACATAACAGATCTATGGCGTGTGTGTGCATGACAAGTATAGTTAGCATAATGTATCACTGGATGCTGACAAATATGATTAACATAACAGATCTATGGCGTGTGTGTGCATGACAAGTATAGTTATCTTAATGCATCACTGGGTGATGACAATTATGATTAACATAACAGATCTATGGCGTGTGTGTGCATGACAAGTATAGTTATCTTAATGCATCACTGGGTGATGACAAATATGATTAACATAACAGATCTATGGCGTGTGTGTGCATGACAAGTATAGTTAGCATAATGTATCACTAGGTGATGACAAATATGATTAACATAACAGATCTATGGCGTGTGTGCGCTTGACAAGAAGTTAGCATAATGTATCCCGGGGAAGGAAAGTATACTTAGCATATTGTATCCTTTGCGGATGAAATGTATACTTAGCTTAATATTTCCCTTGTGGGATAACTAGTATACTTAGCTTATTATTTCCCTGGGAGGTGACAAGTATAGTTAACATAATATATCCTTGCAGATGAAATATACAGTTACCATAATATATCTTTAGGTGAGGACAATTAGTATGATATATCCATGTGGGTGCTTAATATATCATCGGGAGATGACAAGTATAATTGCCTTAATAGATACACGACAAGTACAATTAGCATAATATATCATTGGGAGTGACAAGTATAATTGCCTTAATAGATACACGACAAGTACAATTAGCATAATATATCATAAGAGGATGACATAGTTAGCATAACCGGCGCGAAGGTCAACATGACACCCGAATAACCATCTGTCATTGTATATATTAGAGTGTAAGTACTTACATTTGTAACACTCAGATAACAGCTATTAGAAAAGCTGTTATATATCGTTATACTTTAGTGTATTGTAGACACGCATTTGGCAAATCACTTCGACAACATGATTTGAATAAAATCTTGTGTCAATAGTGCCAAACATAAAGAGACCTATAATTGTGGTAATAATAGTGTCAAGAATAAGGAGACTCGTAACAATAGTGTCAAGCATAAAGAGACCTATAATTGTGGTAATAATAGTGTCAAGAATAAGGAGACTCGTAACAATAGTGTCAAGCATAAAGAGACCTATAATTGTGGTAATAATAGTGTCAAGAATAAGGAGACTCGTAACAATAGTGTCAAGCATAATGTGACCCATAACTGTGGTAACAATTGTGTCGAACACAATGAGATCCATAGCTGTGGTAACAATAGAGTCAAGCAGAAGGAGACTCATAGTTGTGGTAAGAATAGTGTGCAGCACAATGAGACCTATAATTGTGGTAATAATAGTGTCAAGCATAAAGAGACCTTTAATTGTGGTAATAATAGTGTCAAGCACAATGAGACCTATAATTGTGGTAATAATAGTGTCAAGCATAAAGAGACCTTTAATTGTGGTAATAATAGTGTCAAGCATAAAGAGACCTATAATTGTGGTAATAATAGTGTCAAGCATAAAGAGACCTATAATTGTGGTAATAATAGTGTCAAGCATAAAGAGACCATAATTTTGGCAAATCTAACCCTCATTACTTATCAGCATATCTAGCATTATTACTTACTTAATGAAGTAGTTGATTAATCTGCATATACGCTAATTGCTTAAACAAAAAAAAAACTGATATCGCAATTAATCTGCCTTTAATGTGCACCATCGTTAATCTCAGTGTAATTCTGTCGTGTTTTATTATTGATTTTTACATTTCTATTAATCTAATTATAAATACCAATACTGTGTATTAAAATTGCATTAATTTGACTTTATGTTGCATTATATCTTTAATCTCTGCATATTTGTATTGTGTTATATTATTATGAACAGTTGTTATTAATCTCCGTTTCGTTTGTTTTCAAAAGCAGGCCAAGTAGGAATAGTGCCATTTTGATCGGGGGCAAGATTACACCTCCACTACTGGCTGAGGAGCAAGTCACATTTTGAATGCTGATCGGGCAAAATTGCACCTACAGTACTAGTTGAGGAGCAAGACACATTTAGAATGCTGATCGGGCAAAATTGCACCTACAGTACTGGCTGAGGAGCAAGTCACATTTAGAATGCTGATCAGGCAAAATTGCACCTACAGTACTAGTTGAGGAGCAAGACACATTTAGAATGTTGATCGGGCAAAATTGCACCTACAGTACTAGTTGAGGAGCAAGACACATTTAGAATGCTGATCGGGCAAAATTGCACCTACGCTACTGGCTGACGAGCAAGACACATTTAGAATGCTTTTTGTGTCTATTTGTTTTATAAGACTGTTCGGTATGAAGAAATATAATTTGGGGTCTGCTCTCACTAATCAGGGATTTTGAAAACTGTGTAGTCAGCATTATTCTACGAACACAGTGAACGCATTTGCAATGAGATATGCATGACAGGTGCATAATTGCATTAAAAAAACTAATCAGCAATCTCACCTACATTACTAAAAGAGTAGCTGTAACAACATTAAGATATAACCACAATAGTTGTGTTTTTCCGTTAATTTAAATGTTGTCATAAACCTTGGATTATGTGCTCGCAATATTCTTCCACTTATGTTTGGTAGCAATATGTGTGAATTGATTTTCACCTCAATCTTCCATAGCCTTCTAGAGTAAAAATGTACAATATCTTTTAATACCTCAAAGATATGAAGACATCTACACTCATTCTGCTGGAACTCTAGAGTAATAATGTGCATCACAATTATTGTTTTTAAATCCTTTTAGGAAATGAAAACAACGTTTCCATTTGTAAGTGTAGAAATGGGGCATTTTCATTTCAAAATCATCTCTAATATTTGGGACCAAAGATTGAATTTTAACCATATGTTTGGAGGCTTGCATCTTGATAGCATTGCTTCTCTTGTTGGCATCAGTTTGCTGAAGCCATTGGTTCATAAGAATGCCATATTACGTTGCTTAGGAGAGGAAGTCTACGTAGACTCAGAGAGTGACAATGCTGACTCTGCCAGTGTAACTAAGTTAAATGAAAATAGTATATTTGGCCAAGAGTGTGAGAACGATTCTCTAATCCTGTAGGAACTATTGGGACTTTGTGCAAATCTGTTGATAGTGGAAACATTGTGGAAATTTTGTTATTGGAGAACTGAGAAGAAACTATATGAATTTATAGGGAAACCTAACTAGCTAGAGAAGGCTAAACCTTTCTCTGATCGTCATTAAGGGAACTGTAATATGTTGATTTAGTAATTTATTGTTGTTTCTATTTTTTAATTTGTTTTAATTCTTTATATAAATATTTTATTAATTTTCATCTGTTTTGTGTCAGTTCTTATCATCTCCATTCCATGTAAAATTCATTTAATCATGGTCATCATGTCCGTCTTTGTGTCTGTCTGTCCATCCATCTTGTCCGTCTTCTATCTGTGAGGACCTTTCCTCTGTGGGCTGAAATGAGTTGACCTCAATTGATGTGTATTTCTTACGGGGTACCAACACCCAGTATTCAAGTGATCTAGTGCGTCCAGTATTTTCATTATCCAACAGTAGCTTACTACTATTTTTGTGTCATTGTGTATCAATGGCTTAATGTACCCGTTTTTCTTTGTTTGGTGTATCAATGGCTTAATGTACCCGTTTTTCTTTGTTTGGTGTATCAATGGCTTAATGTACCTGTTTTTCTTTGTTTAGTGTATCAATGGCTTAATGTGTCCGTTTTTCTTTGTTTAGTGTATCAATGGCTTAATGTACCCGTTTTTCTTTGTTTGGTGTATCAATGGCTTAATGTACCCGTTTTTCTTTGTTTGGTGTATCAATGGCTTAATGTACCCGTTTTTCTTTGTTTGGTGTATCAATGGCTTAATGTGTCCGTTTTTCTTTGTTTGGTGTATCAATGGCTTAATGTGTCCGTTTTTCTTTGTTTGGTGTATCAATGGCTTAATGTGTCCGTTTTTCTTTGTTTAGTGTGTCAATGGCTTAATTAATGTGACTGTCTTTCAATGTCTTACTGTCCCAGAGTCTTTATGTCTGAACGTCATAATTGGTGTCAGATCTTGGTAAACTTTGACCTTAGTAGCGACACGTGGTAAGGGAGCATTGAATTGTAATTGCTATTGTTACTTCTCCAGCAATTTTAGATTGCAATAATTTAATAAAAGACTTTGCACAAATGCAGATTAACAAATTCGGAAACATAAAGTCACTGCAATGATAATAATTGTACAAGACTAACGATGGATGTTTTTGTAATAATTTGCATTTAATAAAATATAATTGCAGAAACGTATTTTGGAAAATATGAATCAGTTTACAAATTCCTTAATATATTTGTATAACTCTGCTTGGATATATAATTATTATGTGGGTTGAAGCTTGCCTCATACATCTATCCTAGAATGTTTCTGATTACATGATAGTGAACATTTTTCAGTCTCACGTTTTAAGCCTGTTGATATAAACAACATTAGGGCAGTGTTTGTTTAGTGATACTTTTTAAGCCTTTTGATATAAACAAAAGTATGGCAGTGTTTGTTTAGTGATACTTTTTAAGCCTTTTGATAAACAAAATTATGGCAGTGTTTGTTTAGTCATACTTTGTCAGCTTTCTACTCTGGAATAATTTGGTAATAATTAATCTGTAGCAGAGTAAATTTGCCTATCCCTATTTCTATATTTAACAATTACATCTTTGTTGCCAATGTTAACGTCACCCGACCCTTAGACACTGCGTATAATGGTATTCTGAATTGGAGTAAACAACACAGGTAAATAACTTGCTAGAAACTTGCTGGTTTAATCTAAACCGTTTTAGATGTATGAGTAGTTTTTATTATTCAATGATTAAGATTTCCAACAAAGAGAGATGCCAATGGGCTGAGATCAAAAGCTTGCCTGTTGAAAAAAAAATTGTATTTTCTAATCATTTGGCATTTGTGTGGAAGAAGTCCGTTCATGAAAGGTGGTCGTTAGCTTAATGGTGAGTTAAGTGACTGATTGAAAGAGAATGGACTTAGAAATATTTCGTGCAGGCTGTTATTGGTATGTTACACTTGTGTTTTACGTAGAAATGAATTCTGTGAGTAGACTATTATTTCTACAGATTGTGAACTAGGATGCTTGAATGTAGTATGCTAAACACTTGACAGTGTTTCTAGTGAACCCGTTCATAAAATTATGTTGTATTTATTATGCTGTATGCGTGTATCAGGTAATAAATACTGTTACACGGAAACTGTAAGTTGAGACTTGAATGTATGAAAGAATTGAGTTAGAGATGAATAAACTGGAAACATAATGTTTGTTCCTTGATTATATTTTACAGGGAAGAAGAAGCCTTTTTTTTTTACTAGATATCTTCAGGCTTACTAATTTTATGACCATGGCAGATTTGAGAAGTCTCTATCCCTAGTGTGCAAGTGTAAGGATACACTGCACTCTGTTGATGTATGGTGGCAACGTATGCTATATTACATCATGGAATTTCTGGTACAGAGAAGTTACTGGAAATTCCTATATTGTTGTTCTGAGAACTAGTACGGCAAAGGGACATTCAGATTAGTCTTGGTAGAACAGCGGCTGATAGAACATTTTACAGCCTGCTAGAGGACATATGAAACTGACAATTCTTTTGTGACGATAAACGTGTGACTTTGCTATGAAAGTGCACGCAAAGAATATTGCAGCATCGCCTAAACAACGTTATGTGCAAACTATTATCACACATACATCTTTAGGGCAGTGTTTTAGTCACACTTTATCAGCCCTGTAATACATACAGCTGAAGGGCAGTGTTTGTTTAGTCACACTTTATCAGCCCTGTAATACATACATCTTTAGGGCAGTGTTTGTTTAGTCACACTTTATCAGCCCTGTAATACATACATCTTTAGGGCAGTGTTTGTTTAGTCACACTTTATCAGCCCTGTAATACATACATCTTTAGGGCAGTGTTTGTTTAGTCACACTTTATCAGCCTTGTAATACATACATCTTTAGGGCAGTGTTTGTTTAGTCACACCTTATCAGCCCTGTAATACATACAGCTGTAAGCCAGTAAGTGTATGAGTGAATAAATAAAGACAGCAAGACTTTGAGATCGAAACAATAAGATTGTTACGGCGAGAATACGACACACACATCTATCTATCTATCTATCTATCTATCTATCTATCTATCTATCTATCTATCTATCTATCTATCTATCTATCTATCTATCTATCTATCTATCTATCTATCTATCTATCTATCTATCTATCTATCTATCTATCTATCTATCTATCTATCTATCTATCTATCTATCTATCTATCTATCTATCTATCTATCTATCTGTCTGTCTATCTATCTATCTATCTATCTATCTATCTATCTATCTATCTATCTATCTATCTATCTATCTATCTATCTATCTATCTATCTATCTGTCTGTCTGTCTGTCTGTCTGTCTGTCTGTCTGTCTGTCTGTCTGTCTGTCTATCTATCTATCTAAGATCAAACAACAACTGTGGTGTACAAGACCAGAACTCGCTGGTCTTGGTGCCAAGAAAACTGTGCGAACAGAAAACTGCTTTGTTAGACGTTTCAGTGGAAGGTTCACGGATTGAGAAAAAAAATTAATCGATTTGTGGGTGTTTGCTACACATCTAAACACACGGATTAGCTTTCTGTTGTAAATATCGTATAAATGATGGGGGTGGCGTGCTAAGGAGGTGGATGTTTGCAAAAGCAATTTCCTATAGTTATTTGAATATATATTGCCATGTATCGTTTCCACTCCACAAACTAAGATTGCGTACATCACTCCTCTTGCGACAAGCCAAGATGGCGTGGCGTGTTTACGTCTTGCTATAAATTTGCTTGTTTTCTCATTATTCTTATTTTTCTAATTATATTAAATTTAATATATTTTTGTTTTCCTTTCTTCTTTAAATTTCATTTCATTTCATTTATTTTGTATTACTTTTACAAATCAACTCTTTCTAAACATAATTATGCAATTCTTCTTCGTGTTATTTTACAGATTATTTAGAGTTAAAGAAAAAATAATATATATTAGTGATATTTATTCAGCAAAAATGTATTGGTACATTTCAAAGAAATTGAGAACGAATTCTGATTTAATTCAATTAAATGAAATGATTTGGTCAAGCAGGCATATTGTTTGTTATGTAAAGCATAAAAAACATAACTCTGTTGTCTACCTATACACCTACATGGTCATATACTCATTCATATTGAATTTAATGTGAGAGAAAAGAAACAGGAAGATGGAACATTGAAATGTTCAATATGTAAATTTGTCAGAGAAAGACAAGCTGAATGCAATGGAAGAGATGAAATTTTAGACACACACACACACACACATATACATTTTCTATATATATATATATATATATTTCTCTCTCTCTGAATGAGTGAGTGTGTGCATAAACCTAAAAAACAGAGTTACACATCATATTAATGACATAGGCAGTTCACGAAAGATTTTTATAATCACGCGTGCTTCAAATGGTCAAGTGAATTGAGACATATATTTAGAAAGGACAATCAAGAAATAACAGCACAAAAATAAAGAAAGAATTAACAGACGTGAAATAACAAAGGGAAATCAAGTGGAAAAAATGAATAGACAGATAAGTAAGACAGATAAATTAAGAAAGACAGATAAAATCAAGTTCATAAGCAGAACAAGATCATCCAATGCCAAAGCGATATGACTATGAGACCGCCATTTAGTGTCACGTCCATTAGACGTAAGTACAAGTCGTGTAGTGTGAAATAAAACTAGCGCTACTATGAGGCCACGGGTACTTTTTAAATATTTCGAGTGAATAGTCGTGTGGTGTGAAATGAAGCAAGCCTTGCTAGGCGACCTCATGTAAGTTTTAAATACTTCGAGAAAAAGAACTTAAGTTTCTCTACTTCAGAACCCTGATGGGCATGGAGCCTTTCTTCTTTTGTTTCCTGCCTGAGCTGACCACCTTCCAGAAGTCTGACTGTTGGGGCTTCGTCATCTTGATACTGGGTCTTAATCTTAATACTTACTCAATCAGGCAGCTTTCTTAAGAGGCAAACCGCCATTTTAGTGAGACCAAATACAATAGAGCCTGTCCACTGTTCTGGGAATCTAATCGCATTTTAAATACCTGAAATTGGATGTTCATGTCACGCCTAATTTTTAGGCACAATGCCACGCGTAATTTCTATGCTGAGTGTCACCGATATTCCATAAGGTTTGTACCTAGCAATCTTTTATATATGACAGAGTTAGTTGATCACCTACCCAGACTTTGCAATAAGTTGGTTACTAATATAATAAATATGAGAACTTGTTTGTTATTATGTAATTGTTATTTTTGTGTAATAATTCATTTCTGTAGGTGTGAATTATGACTGAGTGTAGTGTTATTTAATCTTTTGATGAATGATCATACTACTTGTTTGGGAGACTGGATTTATAAAATACATGTGTTTGTATACATATTTGTCTTTAATAACCGTAACTGGATTTATAAAATACATGTTTGTATACATATTTGTCTTTAATAACCGTAACTGGATTTATAAAATACATGTGTTTGTATACATATTTGTCTTTAATAACCGTAACTGGATTTATAAAATACATGTGCTTGTATACATATTTGTCTTTAATAACCGTAACTGGATTTATAAAATACATGTGTTTGTATACATATTTGTCTTTAATAACCGTAACTGGATTTATAAAATACATGTGTTTGTATACATATTTGTCTTTAATAACCGTAACTGGATTTATAAAATACATGTGTTTGTATACATATTTGTCTTTAATAACCGTAACTGGATTTATAAAATACATGTGTTTGTATACATATTTGTCTTTAATAACCGTAACTGGATTTATAAAATACATGTGCTTGTATACATATTTGTCTTTAATAACCGTAACTGGATTTATAAAATACATGTGTTTGTATACATATTTGTCTTTAATAACCGTAACTGGATTTATAAAATACATGTGTTTGTATACATATTTGTCTTTAATAACCGTAACTGGATTTATAAAATACATGTGTTTGTATACATATTTGTCTTTAATAACCGTAAACACAATGTGTAAACATTGCTCCGTTCATATGTTTTCTGCGTGAGGATATTTCTGCCACAGGTCAGTTTATTTTTCTGCGTGAGGATATTTCTGCCACAGGTCAGTTTATTTTCTGCGTGAGGATATTTCTGCCACAGGTCAGTTTATTTTCTGCGTGAAGATATTTCTGCCACAGGTCAGTTTATTTTCTGCGTGAAGATATTTCTGCCACAGGTCAGTTTATTTTCTGCGTGAGGATATTTCTGCCCCATTTTCCAGGCCAGTATGATTTTTGCGTGAGGATATTTCTGGCCATTTTCCAGGCCAGTTTGTTTTCTGCGTGAGGATATTTCTGGCCATTTTCCAGGTCAGTTTATTTTCTGCGTGAGGATATTTCTGCCCCATTTTCCAGGCCAGTATGTTTTCTGCGTGAGGATATTTCTGCACCATTTTCCAGGCCAGTATGTTTGTGGAAGGTGGAGATGGATAAACTGGAGGGTCAGATAAATTGAAGGATATATAGTACAAAAATTAGCTGGTGAAGACGAAAGATTGTGATTGCATAACAAAGAGAGAGCTGGCCGACATAGACGTAACTCGATCTAAAATTATTTCGCAAAAATCTGTTTGCATGTGGTTTTGGATGTGTCATGTCAACGATTCCGTGGTTTGCCCAAGTGAGAATACTGTGTTTTCTTTCTGCGATTTTTATTTATATTACAACTCTGTTTTCTCTGTCAGCGCATTGTTCATGTCAAAAAACGACATTTTCTCTGGGTCAGAGGTTTGTTCAAGTCAAAGTGACATTTTTTACAGCGGTATGTTCATGTCAAAGTGGCATTTTTACAGTGGTATGTTCATGTCAAAGTGACATTTTTACAGTGGTATGTTCACGTCAAATTGACATTTTTACAGTGGTATATTCATGTCAAAGTGACATTTTTACAGTGGTATGTTCATGTCAAAGTGACATTTTTTACAGTGGTATGTTCACGTCAAAGTGACATTATTTTACAGTGGTATGTTCATGTCAAAGTGACATTTTTTACAGTGGTATGTTCATGTTAGAATTATTTCAATTCTGTTAGTGCATCGTTCTTTTCAGAGCACTGCATTGTTTGTATTTTAAAAAAAAATAGGTACGGTAGTCAAATAATATATAGTCTATAGACAAATACGTTCGTAAGTACTATGATCAAACAATTTGCTTAAGTATTGTAAATATTTTATTTGTTTTATTACTGTGGTCAAGTAACAGTTTTAGTCATACAATCGTTTTCTTGAAAAAAAAGTATTGTAATTATTCAATCTGTATACATACTGTCATCAAATGATATAATTACTGTGGTAAAATATTATGAATACTTGAGTAAAGATATAAATAATCTGGTCAAGTAATAAAGTACTGTGATAAAATAATACAAGTACTGTGATCAAGTAATATAAATATGTTTATAATTTATAAGTCAAGTAAAACAGGTATTGTGATGAAATAATATAAATAATACCTTGGTAAAATAATGTAAGCAGTACTGTGTAAAATGAAGTAATTTGGTTTATGTTCGGGTCCAGCTATTTGTTTGGGTAATTGGTCAGAAATGTAAGTAATGTGGTCAAGTAATTTATTTTAGTACTGTGGTTAAGTAATTTAATTTAGAATTCTGGTTAAGTAGTTTGTTTTATTTACGTGTGCACACACACATCTGATATTTGGGCCTTATATAAACAAAGCTCTGTAGCCACTGGCGATGTAAACATGCACTCTTGTAAATCTGCAAATCGTATTGAATCAAAGTGCCAATTGACAGTGACTATGTCTCCACCGCTGTAAATAAAGTACACGAACGAGATCTGTTTATCTGTCTGACCTACAGGCCAAGTTTTGAAATGGGACATTCAGATGTCTTTCCTAACTAACCAAATAAAGAAATGGGACTATTCAGATGCCTTTCCTAACTAACCAAATAAAGAAATGGGACTATTCAGATGTCTTTCCTAACTAACCAAATAAAGAAATGGGACTATTCAGATTTATATTGAGATGTATGTCCAATATCCAAGTGTTGAGGTGGGACGATACATACGTCTATTTAGATGTCTGTCCTATAGGACAAGTGTTGAAATGTGTGTCTATTCAGATATCTGCCTCTTGAATTCATATAAAGCTACTGATGACACTTAGATGGATTTTATAAGATAATTTAACATGTACTTTAATTATTGATTTTGGAATTGACGTAGGGAATAATAATTTCAGACTTGATAAATATATTAATAAGAAATTAATGCGGCGTTTTTAATGTTAGGATTTAGCGTATAAAACATAAACCAAAACAACATCGAAAACATTATTACATGCTTGCACTGAGACAATAATTGCTTTTGAAATCTTTACATTTATCAATGGCTTTTAACAAACACGATTTGGAAACTGTTGAGTTGTAACTGCCCTGAAGTTTAGCACAGAAAAAAAAAGAAGTGAAATTTGATTTGCCAAAAACGAAAAGTAGTGAGTATCGATTTTTGGAAAGAAAATTGCTGAAACCCGACTTAAGTGAAGTACAATGAAAGGGGAAGTCCAGAATTATTCAAAATATGCCCAATAATGAATGATGGTAGAGTACAAAGAAAGATAAGTCCAGAATTATTCAAAATATGCCCAATAATGAATGATGGTAGAGTACAAAGAAAGATAAGTCCAGAATTATTCAAAATATGCCCAATAATGAATGATGGTACAATAATGAATGGTGATGAATAATTTTGCTGATACTGAAACACATTTTCTCCATTTACACAAGTAAACACGTCTGCCGAAACATGTACTTTATACGCTATGAGTTTACCTAAAACATTTGCTTTGCAAACAATACTTATACGATTAGAGGGACTATCCAAAGCCTTTGTTTTTCAAATATATTTAAACTAGTGGAAGGGTAGGGCTACACAAAGCGTTTGTATTTGAAACAAAATGTGTAGGGGAGGGAGTTTGTGGGCAAGTGTGTGTGTGTGTGTGTGTGTGTGTGTGTGTGTGTGTGTGTGTGTGTGTGTATGTGTGTGTGTGTGTGTGTGTGTGAGTGAGTGAGTGAGAGAGAGAGAGAGAGAGATTGCCTAAGCCGTTGCTATTACTAGCTAGTAATGCGTGCATTTCACACATTCATTTGGTACAAATGTTATTGGTGAGTAATGTTGGAAACGAAGTTGAGACATTTGCTACACCACATTCTCTATACAATCCTATTAATTATAATGAAAAGCTTTAAAATTATCTCATTTGTTGCAACAAATATTATAAATTGTAATGAAAAGCTTTAAAATGATCTCATTTGTTGCAACAAATATTATAAATTGTAATGAAAAGCTTTAAAACGATCTAATTTGTTGCAACAAATATTACAAATTGTAATGAAAAGCTTTAAAATGATCTCATTTGTTGCAACAAATATTATAAATTGTAATGAAAAGCTTTAAAATGATCTCATTTGTTGCAACGAATATTACAAATTGTAACCGAAACACTTTAGATGTAATTCATAGACTAATAGACTTACTAGAGCACTAGGAGTCATGTTTGCAACCGTCCACGTAAGACCGC
Organism: Sinotaia quadrata; assembly: GCA_028829895.1. Lineage (NCBI taxonomy): Eukaryota > Metazoa > Mollusca > Gastropoda > Architaenioglossa > Viviparidae > Sinotaia > Sinotaia quadrata. The sequence continues at coordinate 39,495,942 of CM054177.1, read as the reverse complement.
CAGAATGCTTTTCCATAGCAGAAATCAGGTAAAAAGGCTTTTGCAGAGAAAGATCTGTCAGTCTTAATTTTATGTAAATCTAGTGACAATAAAAAATATTAATATATGTATGTTTATAATGCAATGTTACTCTCCATTCTAGTTTTTATACAACTGTAAGTACTTTTTTGTTGGAATTTGAGTGATGTCATGGTTTGTTCGTTAAGCCCGTGTGTCACTCAGGGAAAGGAATTTGTTCTTTGCATAGATTCATGTTCACCAATCATGCACTAAATCCAAATAATCAGGAAGGAAAAGACGACGGCCGGCCCATTGTCATCTCAAGCAAGCTAGTACTCTAAGCAGATTCTCGATGACCCTGACGCGAACAGTCTGCTCAGACTTCCATCATTAGGTCATCCAACTCACGCGCTCGCCAACGGACGAGCAAATATTCGGCAAGACCAAAGAACTGTCACCAAGACTCTTCCTCCAAGTGGACACTGAAACAATCCGTGCGCACGCACGCGTCATGCTGATTTCACTTTATGTAGCCGTTACGTTTGCGTCATGCTGACTTCACTTTATGTAGCCGTTACGTTTGCGTCATGCTGACTTCACTTTATGTAGCCGTTACGTTTGCGTCATGCTGACTTCACTTTATGTAGCCGTTACGTTTGCGTCATGCTGACTTCACTTTATGTAGCCGTTACGTTTGCGTCATGCTGACTTCACTTTATGTAGCCGTTACGTTTGCGTCATGCTGACTTCACTTTATGTAGCCGTTACGTTTGCGTCATGCTGACTTCACTTTATGTAGCCGTTACGTTTGCGTCATGCTGACTTCACTTTATGTAGCCGTTACGTTTCTCTTTAAAACTATCCCTAAACGTTCGTATACGTGTTTAATTGTCAGTGTTGTCTCTTTGTGTAAGGTGGTATTGTCAGTGTTGTCTCTTTTGTAAGGTGGTATTGTCAGTGTTGTCTCTTTGTGTAAGGTGGTATTGTCAGTGTTGTCTCTTTGTGTAAGGTGGTATTGTCAGTGTTGTCTCTTTGTGTAAGGTGGTATTGTCAGTGTTGTCTCTTTTGTGTAAGGTGGTATTGTCAGTGTTGTCTCTTTGTGTAAGGTGGTATTGTCAGTGTTGTCTCTTTGTGTAAGGTGGTATTGTCAGTGTTGTCTCTTTTGTGTAAGGTGGTATTGTCAGTGTTGTCTCTTTGTGTAAGGTGGTATTGTCAGTGTTGTCTCTTTGTGTAAGGTGGTATTGTCAGTGTTGTCTCTTTGTGTAAGGTGGTATTGTCAGTGTTGTCTCTTTGTGTAAGGTGGTATTGTCAGTGTTGTCTTTGTGTAATGTGGTATATGGGGGGGGGGTTGTTAGCAATTTATTAATTAGTAATTCATTAGTCAATACTACGCAACGCCTAACATAAACTTGAATTATGGTGAGATATGCCTCACTAGATCTACTACATTAGGGAATTTATTGTTAGTTTATTTTATTCCGTCAATGTCTAACCCCTCACGCTACACATTCAAGAATGTTTGCCGATCTAAAAGGCGTCACATAAAGAAAAATATCTGCGCCACACTCTCAAACTAATGAAATCTATGTCATCCTCCTAAGTGTCACTCTAAGGAAGGAAATCTATGTCATTCTCCTAAGTGTCACACTAAGTAAGGAAATCTATGTCATTCTCCTAAGTGTCACACTAAGGAAATCTATATCATACTCCTAAGTGTAACACTAAGGAAATCTATGTCATTCTCCTAAGTGTCACACAAAGTAAGGAAATGTGTGTCATACTCCTGTCACTCTAAGTAAGGAAATATATTCCTATCTCTCAGGCTTTGCACTCAGTGAAGAATCTCTATCAATCTTTCAGATTTCACACACACAGTAATCAATGCTAGTCACTGAAAAATCTATACCGATCTCTCAAGCATCAAATTCAGCAAGAAATCTATACCGATCTCTCAAGCATCAAATTCAGCAAGAAATCTATACCGATCTCTCAAGCATCAAATTCAGCAAGAAATCTATACCGATCTCTCAAGCATCAAATTCAGCAAGAAATCTATACCGATCTCTCAAGCATCAAATTCAGCAAGAAATCTATACCGATCTCTCAAGCATCAAATTCAGCAAGAAATCTATACCGATCTCTCAAGCATCAAACATAGCAAGAAATCTATACATATCGCCAAAGCCTAACACTAGTACGAAATGAAATCAATACAGATCGCCCAAGCCTACGAAAGTAAGAAATCTACATCGATCTCTCCGGTTTCACACTTAGTGAAGAATCTATATCGATCTCTAAAGTTTTACACTCAACAAAGTATATGTACTAATCTAGCAGGTTTTACACATATGTACTAATCTAGCAGGTTTTACACACAACAAAGTATATGTACTAATCTAGCAGGTTTTACACTCAACAAAGTATATGTACTAATCTAGCAGGTTTTACACTCAACAAAGTATCTGAACTGATCTGGCACGTTTTACACTCAACAAATAATCTGGACTGATTTCTCAGGTTTTACACTCGACAAAGAATTTATACCGATCTCTCAGATTTCACACTCAGTTAAGAATCTATACCGATCTCTCAGAGTTTACATTCAGCAAAATATGTAAACCGATCTCTCATATTTCACACTCAGAAATCTATGCCGATCACTGAATAAGGAATATACATTTATACGTGATTTTACATCAAAAGGAAAATCTTTATAACTTTACATGATTTAACCTAATCGTGACATAGTGAGTTGCCTGTGGTCGGTCGATATATCAGGCTTTACATTTATTGAAGCATTTATACATCTCTCATTCTTTGCACTCAGTGATACATTTACAAATCAGTGACATACTGTGGAATCTAGAGATGTTTCACGCTTTACACACAATAAAATATTTACAGATTTTCCCTGCTTTACACACAGGGATGCATATACAGTTCTACAGCCAACCACACATCTTTCAGATTACATATACAGTTCTACAGACAGGCACACAACTTTCAGATTTCATTCTCAAAGAGGCGTCTACTCATAAGCTTGCATGTTGACAATATAAGATGGTGGTATTTACAAACTCTACATAATATTTCTTTCTTATCAACACAACATTAAAATTAAAGAAGAAGAAATTAAAATATAATTAATGATGACATCCAGATGTATATGTTATCATTTACTACATAACATACATATACGTACACACACACACACACACACACACACACACACACACACACACATAATCATTTACTACATAACATACATATACGTAGACACACACACATAATCATTTACTACATAACATACATATACGTACACACACACACACACACACACACACACACACACACACACACACACACACATAATCATTTACTACATAACATACATATACGTAGACACACACACATAATCATTTACTACATAACATACATATACGTACACACACACACACACACACACACACACACACATAATCATTTACTACATAACATACATATACGTAGACACACACACATAATCATTTACTACATAACATACATATACGTATACACACACACACACACACACACACACACACACACACACATAATCATTTACTACATAACATACATATACGTAGACACACACACATAATCATTTACTACATAACATACATATACGTACACACACACACACACACACACACACACATAATCATTTCTCGTTCATCCGAACACCTGCTTGCAGTGATAAGAGTAATGGCAACGTCATAGTACATTTCTTTCTCAAGTCTTCCTGTCGGCAACATTCTTATGCTGCCATTTTCTTTTCTTTCTGCTCCTTTGCTTTATTCAGATTATTTTTTATTTTATTTACCAATTTAAACATAAAAAAACAAAAATAACCAAACTAAAAACAAAAAAGCATAATTAATAGAAATAAAGAGAAACAAACTGCTTTCAATAGTCAGGCTAACAGACATTTTCTTTTTTCGTAAGCCACTGATTTCGGCGTTGAAAGGAACTGTGTGGGCGGCCGAATGAGACGTGCAGCACGGGAGGGATTCTGAGGATTTCAAGAATAAGGAGAATTAAAATGTTTCTTACAAGTAAAAATACTTTAAAAAATATTATATAAATTAAAAACACTGTGATTCATTACTATATACAGTTTTCATTCCAAGTGCTTGTATTACATCAATTTTCGTTCCAAGTGCTTGCGTTATATCAATTTTCGTTCCAAGTGTTTGCGTTACATCAATTTTCGTTCCAAGTGTTTGCGTTACATCAATTTTCGTTCCAAGTGCTTGCATTACATCAGTTTTCATTTTAAGTGCTTGCATTACATCAATTTTCGTTCCAAGTGCTTGCATTACATCAGTTTTCATTTTAAGTGCTTGCGTTACATCAATTTTCGTTCCAAGTGCTTGCATTACATCAGTTTTCATTTTAAGTGCTTGCGTTACATCAATTTTCGTTCCAAGTGCTTGCATTACATCAGTTTTCATTTTAAGTGCTTGCGTTACATCAATTTTCGTTCCAAGTGCTTGCATTACATCAGTTTTCGTTCCACGTGCTTGCATTACATCAGTTTTCGTTCCACGTGCTTGCATTACATCAGTTTTCTTTCCACGTGCTTGCATTACATCAGTTTTCGTTCCACGTGCTTGCATTACATCAGTTTTCTTTCCACGTGCTTGCATTACATCAGTTTTCGTTCCACGTGCTTGCATTACATCAGTTTTCTTTCCACGTGCTTGCATTACATCAGTTTTCGTTCCACGTGCTTGCATTACATCAGTTTTCATTCCAAGTGCTTGCCTTACATCAGTTTTCGTTCCCTGTATTTGATTCATCAGTTTTCATTTCAAGTACTTGCACCATATCAGTTTTCATTTCATATTCTTGGATTATATATTTTTTCTTTCTAAGTGCATGCATTATATACTTTTTCAGTTACAGTCTAGAATATTTTATATTTATATACAAAAACATTTTAAAAATATATTTTAGATAAACTATGTACTCGAACTTGTGTAAAATAGGTTTCTAGTCAGTCACTTAGTGTAACAACAACCACTTGTGTAAAATAGGTTTCTGGTCACTTAGTGTAACAACAACCACGTGTGTAAAATAGGTTTCTAGTCACTTTGTGTAACAACAACCACTTGTGTAAAATAGGTTTCTTGTCACTTAGTGTAACAACAACCACGTGTGTAAAATAGGTTTCTAGTCACTTAGTGTAACAACAGCCACTTGTGTAAAATAGGTTTCTAGTCACTTAGTGTAACAACAACCACGTGTGTAAAATAGATTTCTAGTCACTTAGTGTAACAACAACCACGTGTGTAAAATAGGTTTCTAGTCACTTAGTGTAACAACAACCACTTGTGTAAAATAGGTTTCTAGTCACTTAGTGTAACAACAACCACGTGTGTAAAATAGATTTCTAGTCACTTAGTGTAACAACAACCACGTGTGTAAAAAAGGTTTCTAGTCACTTAGTGTAACAACAACCACGTGTGTAAAATAGGTTTCTAGTCACTTAGTGTAACAACAACCACGTGTGTAAAATAGGTTTCTAGTCACTTAGTGTAACAACAACCACGTGTGTAAAATAGGTTTCTAGTCACTTAGTGTAACAACAACCACGTGTGTAAAATAGGTTTCTAGTCACTTAGTGTAACAACAACCACGTGTGTAAAATAGGTTTCTAGTCACTTAGTGTAACAACAACCACGTGTGTAAAATAGGTTTCTAGTCACTTAGTGTAACAACAACCACGTGTGTAAAATAGGTTTCTAGTCACTTAGTGTAACAACAACCACGTGTGTAAAATAGGTTTCTAGTCACTTAGTGTAACAACAACCACTTTCTTGAACGTAGTCGTTTTCATCCGATGACGTGTACTTAGGTAATTTTGCTGTTTAATATTAGAGTTTAACTAGTGTACACAATGTTATTGATTTTTATAAAATATGCTCGTTCTCACTTCTAACTGAAAGATTACAGACTGTGCCTCAAAATATCTGACATTCTGAGGATTGCATATATATCCATCTATCTAATCGATCTATCTCAATCTATATCGCTCTCTCTATCTACTTATCTATCTATCTATCTGTCTATTTGTCTGTCTGTCTGTTTACCTATCTATCTAGTTATTTTTGTGTCTGTCTGTTTGATATGTAAATTGATAGGAAATATATGTTGTTCAAATATTAATCGGACACTCAAGTCCACACACACACATACACACACACACACACACACACACACACACACACACACACACACACACACACACATGCATATATATACGTATATATAAATGATGAAAGTGTATAAAGATTGTCTGGATAACATGGTTGCTACTATTGTAATAGATTTTATTGCTACCTTTGTACCTGATGCTGAATCTATACTACTCCCAGATTTAACAGATGTTGAAACTGCTGGTGATGTTATTTTAAATCTAGAACTCTCAGACTCTGAAGCTCAACATTTATGGAGATTGATAAAAGGAACGTGTGACAGTTTAACAATAAACCTAGAAAAACAAGTCTGCAAATTTATGATTACACTATGGGATCATAATCTGATTCACATGAAACTGTATGTTTTACCTTATGATAAACAGATGCTGTAAAACAGGAATTTGACTCTGTGTTAGCATTTGGTATATTGAGAAGGCAGAGTCCCTGTATAGTTCTTCTATTGTCCTAGTTAAAAAGGAGGACACACACCAATTTTTTTGTTGACTACAGACAGCTGAAGAAGATTTTTTTACAGTTGAGCCGATGTCTGAACCAGAGCACCTTTTCGCTCAGCTCAACTGAAGCAACATATTTTTCTAAACTTGATTTGACAAAAGGTTTTTAGCAAATTCCAATCTCTGAGGCAGACAGGCCGAAATTAGCATTCAGTGCACCTGATGGCCAGTATCAATGGCGGGTAATGCCATTTAGCATCTTCACATTGCCTGCTGTTTTCACTAAGATGATGAGAATGTTCATGGAACCCATCAAAGAGAAATCTATCTCTAACTTCATGGATAAAATATTGGTGGCTACCTAGACCCTTGAAGAACACATCCTTGTGTCACAGAAGTTATTTCAGTGTTTGAAGGAATGTAGCCTTACTGCTGAGGGAGTTAATATGGTAGAACACCAGATGGCCTTGAGAGAAATTTCTCACATGACTTCATGAGCTTTGCCATGCTACTTTCATTCTACTTCATTTCTGCTTTCCTTTCTTCGTCACCGATTTTTTTAAAGGTTTGCTTGCATTCTGTTTATAAATTCAAGTGTATCGTTAGTCAGAGAGATCATAATTCAGAATAGGAACCCTGACCGGTCTGAGCTCTTCTTGTAAACGTACCATCTTTGGCAAAACCGGACACAGTTCATAATAATATGGTCTCGTTGCAATGAATCATATTCTTCACTTAATCATTTGGAGCTTCTAAAGAGAAACCTAACATTCAAAATAATTTGGATGATGTGTTTTGCATTTGAACACTTTACTGCCATTCCCTTTTTCATCATGTTTGACTATTTATTTGTCTTTGTAAGGTCCAAATTAAAACAGAGAATCTAAAACGATTATGTGAAATGTCCAAACCTAACGTCTAGATGAAGAAATGAATTGTTAACAAAGTACAGTTTATCATATTAATTACATGAAAAGATTTGCTAGAGATACGGGAGGATTCAAATTTAATACAGAAAAATAAATTAAGAAATAAACAATATATTACAACTTTAATGCTGACTCAGAAGAGGATTGGCTAGTTAGTCTCAAATTAAACTTTTAACCAGAAATTATGCATATGGCCCCTTACTGATGCATTTGGATTTTCTGTTCTGCTGCACATTTAGATCCCCACTCAAATATTTGGCCCTTCTATTCCTCAGCGTATTTGTTCATCATTTACTCATCTAGACTTTCTGTTTTGCAGCGTACTTGTTCATCATTTACTCATCTAGACTTTCTGTTTTGCAGCGTACTTGTTCATCATTTACTCATCTAGACTTTCTGTTTTGCAGCATACTTGTTCATCGTTTATCATCTAGACTTTCTGTTTTGCAGCGTACTTGTTCATCATTTACTCATCTAGACCTGTTTTGCAACGTACTTGTTCATCATTTACTCATCTAGACCTTCTGTTTTGCAACGTACTTGTTCATTATTTACTCATCTAGACTTTCTGTTTTGCAGCGTACTTGTTCATCATTTACTCATCTAGACTTTCTGTTTTGCAGCATACTTGTTCATTATTTACTCATCTAGACCTGTTTTGCAGCATACTTGTTCATCATTTACTCATCTAGACTTTCTGTTTTGCAACACTTCCAGAGATGCCACACCCCTAAAAAATGTTACTTTATAATCGCTAATCCACTTTTAATAGATAAAAAATATACAGGGTGGCTTTTTCCAATACTGCATCCAGTAATGTACTCCCAAATGTCTCCTGGCTGACCACTTTTAAAAGAAAAAAGTATATGGGGTGGCTCTGTCTATATTGCATCCAATAATGTGCTCCCAAATGTCTCCTGGCTGACCACTTTCTCAACTGAATCCTTTAGTTTGAATTTTAAATTATTATATTTTTTAATTTATTCATTTTATTCATTGCTTTATTTTTTTTAAAGTCAGTGTGAAAATACGTGTTCTAATAAATTGTACCATTACATTCTTAAAATACGTGTTCTAATAAATTGTACCATTACATTCTTAAAAACTTAAAATTAATGCTTTTTAAAAGTATAAATTTACTAAAAAGTCTGTTTTATTAAATATCAATCAAAATTTTTACTGATTGGATGTTTGTATTGTTTCATTCTTAATTTTAGCTGTAAGATATAATTTGTGATTCTGAGTTTTACACGCTGAACAGTAGTAAAATTTGATTCTACCCAAATTATTTTAAAAAATATATTTTAAAAACATTGTAAAGTCTTGGGGCGCAACAAAAAATCTTGCACAGGGTGCTGGTGGACGGGGGGCTGGCCTTACTCTGATTTCATTTACGGAAGTATTTTGTTTATACATTTTCAGTGAGTAGTCTAATTTAATTAACTTAAAATAGTATTAAAAAAATAAATGTTAAGCTTATAAAGGCAATATACTATTTACTCTAAACATTTTGAAATTTTCGCACAATCAAGATCGTGTGATATGAAATAGTGTTTCCTGAATTATGACCGGTTTCGGTAAAGATACAAGAAAATAGCCTATTATATAAGTCATATCTTGATCGGAAGTCTTTTGCTGCCCATGAGGATGGTGAGTTTTTTGTATTGCATATCTCTTATTATTATTATTGATAACGTCTACTGAACTGAATATGAACATTTTCCAGTCAAATAATACTGATATATAAAAACGGCATAACCATTAAGTCTAACATATAAGTGTTTAATTTCGTTATTTCTATGTTGTATTATGCTCAAAGTCTACATCCATCAACACCCTAAATTGTTACCGCGGTAAAATAGGATTTAGTGTCGGTTATTATTTGTCTGTGCTGCACAGCACGGGAGACAATTCGGCACCAGTCTTGGGTTATTTACTTCATATTTACATGAGTTCGTATATTGGAGTAATTTCCATTGAGATAACATTTTCAAGAACTTTATAATCACTTTGGCTGACAATCATGAATAAAATGTACTTTTTGTAAATGTTTCTTTTACTAACTACTCTTTATCTATATTAATAACTATTCTAATAATAACCGATACTAAAAACATAGTTTACCGTTACTAGTATTGCTAGATAAAAAACGAGCCCCGAATCTGTAACTAGTGTAAGGAAACTAAATAAATAAAAATACTAATCATTGTAGTATAAATATCATACACACTTAGCTGTAAAGAAACTAAATTACTATGAAAACTGTACATAGTAAACAAAATAATTTTAAATACCGTACATAGTAGTATAAATTAAACCATTTTAAATATCGTACATAGTAGTATAAATATGATTGTCACTTAGCTGTAAAGAAACTAAACATTTTAAATACCGTACATAGTAGTATAATTATGATTCTCACTTAGCTGTAAAGAAACTAAACCATTTTAAATACCGTACATAGTAGTATAAATATGATTCTCACTTAGCTGTAAAGAAACTAAACCATTTTAAATACCGTACATAGTAGTATAAATATGATTCTCAGCTGTAAAGAAACTAAATCATTTTAAATACCGTACATAGTAGGGTTCACCGACAAATGCGCACCGACAAAAACACGATGGACAAAAGCACGACGACGCGTTCTGTCCCTAACTCTAACCCCTAATCATAACCATAATCCTAACCCTAACCATAACCCTATCGCGCATTTGTCGGGGCGCGCATTTGACGGGTCACCCATAGTAGTATAAATTATTAAATATTATTCTCACTTAGCTGTAAAGAAACTAAATTATTTTAAATATCGTACATAGTAGTATAAATATGATTCTCACTTAGCTGTAAACAAACTAAATCATTTTAAATACCGTACATAGTAGTATAAATATGATTCTCACTTAGCTGTAAAGAAACTAAATCATTTTAAATACTGTTCATAGTAGTATAAATATGATTCTCACTTAGCTGTAAAGAAACTAAATCATTTTAAATACCATACATAGTATTATAAATATGATTCTCACTTAACTGAAATTGTATGAACACTGAAGCTTTGTTTCAGTATACTAATGTAATTCTAAGCTGTATATTGTCATGTTTTATGTCCCATGCAAACATTACAGTTGTAACTCACTAAAATATTTAAGTTTTGACTGACAATACACTAAATCTGTCAAACTGTCAATGTAACAAAAAATTTCCTCCCTAAACAATATTAAAAATATAGTTTGAAGTTTTACTGAAAATGACAAAATGCCACTGAAACCTATGTTTTCTTTTTTTCTAAACATTGGCATAAGAGAAAAGTCTTTTTTGCTCATTGTCATAATATACAACTTGAATGTCACAATGTACATTTGTATTCATTGATTGCTTATTGACCTAACTGAAATAATGTACATTTGTATAGCTTGATTGCTTACTGACCAGACTGAAATAATGTACATTTGTATAGCTTGATTGCTTATTGACCAGATTGTCACAATGTTCATTTGATAAGCACAATTACTTATTGACTTGACTGAAATAATAGATATTTGTGTAGCTTGATTACTTATTGACCAGACTATCACAATATACATTTGTATAGCTTGATGCTTATTTAGTAGGCATAAATAATGTACATTACTATAGCTTGACTATCACAGTGTATATTTGAATAGCAAGATTGCTTATTGATCAAGATGAAAAGTACATTTGTAAAACTTGATTGCTTATTGACCATATTGAAATAATGCACATTTGTATAGATTGATTGCTTATTGACCACATTGAAATAATGCACATTTGTATAGATTGATTGCTTATTGACCAGAGTGTCAGAATGTACATTTAACTTGATTGCTAATTAACCTGGCTGAAAGAACAGGGCACAATGTACATTTGTATTGTTTTATTGAGTTATTAACTAGACAGAAATAATGTATATTTATTAATAAACTGGATTGCTTATTCACCAAACTGTTGCAATGTACTCTTGTAAAGCTTCACTGCTTATTGACCAGACTGTCACAATGTGTATTTGTCTAACTTGATTGTTTATTAACCAGAGAGAAATAATGGATACTATTATTATTTGAATTCTTATTATCCTGTATGAAATAATGTACATGTGTATAGCTTGACTTTTTATTGACCAGACTGTCACAATGTACATTTCTATAACTTGATTGCTTATTGATAAGACTGAAATAATGGAAATTTATAAAGCTTGGTTGCTTATTGACCCAGACTGTTATATTGCACATTTGATAACTTGATTGATCAGACTGAAATAATGGACATTTGTTTATCTTAATTGCTTATTGACCACACTAAAATATAACTTGATTGCGTATTCCACACTAAAATATAACTTGATTGCTTATTGACCACACTGAAATATAACTTGATTGCTTATTGACCACACTGTCATAATGTACATTTGTATAACTTGATTGCTTATTGACCACGCTGAAATGTAACTTGATTGCTTATTGACCAGACTATCACAATGTACATTTGTATTGCTTTATTGCTGTTTGACAGACTGGAATAATTTTAGTAGAATTATGATGTTTGAGTTTGTGCAACATCTTAATTATAAAGTTATATTTCTTATGTTTTGTATTAAACAGTTCAGCAATAATACAGCTCACCACTTGACCAATTGGTTTGTTTACTTAACATTATCAACAAATGGTTAAACACACACTAATACAATAAAAGGAAAAAATATATAATAAAGAAATGATTGTACACACTCTTACAATAATTCAAGGAAAAAATGTAAAAAATTTGAAAAGTTAATAAATTGTAATTTGCATATCTAGGATATTTATATCCTTAAACAAGTATTGCCAGTCTTATGGAAAATGCATTACCATATTTATTTAGTAGTGTTATTGCAGGCAGTAACTTTTACATATTTTTTATTACACGCACACGCACACACACACACACACACCATATTTATCATTGAATAGGAGTGATAGTGTATATCTGATTAAATGTGATTTTTCTTTGTATTATTTTTTTCTTGGATACAAAAATCTGCTTTGCTTCTGACTTTGTAAGTCCATCACCATGCTTACCTCTTGATACATTTGCATGTGACCGTGGACTTGTATATACTGACTTTTAAATTTATTTCTCTTTAACACATCTTCAAATATTTTTTTCAGAAAAGAATAATTGAAATTAATGAAATGTGTCCGAGTCAACAAACAGATAATACACATACATTTTCACTGAAGGATAAGATAAATAGATACGAGTTTGCTTCCAGCCCTGAGTAAATGTGTTGTGTCATGTGCTTCATCATTTGAACTGCCACTATTCTTGTCTTTCAATTTTACTTACCATTAGCAACCAAAACATTCAAGTTGAAATCCAATATTGCTGCCTAGCATTTATTTACTAAAACTAAATATTGTATCTCACCCACTCACTAATTCAAAATGGAAATCACCATTAAAAGCAAAGAATCTGGAAGACAAAATTCTTAATTCTTGCAAGATACATTTTCTTTTCTATGTAGAAAACATACCTGCACCCAGGCAACAATGTGCTTGATAGGCATTAGGGATGATGCTTAGGAATGTGTATACATTTTTTTTAAAAATAGGTGCTAGCAGATGTTTCGTGGTGAAGAGAGTGGTCACACTGTACATAAATGTCAAAATGCATTTCAGTACCAAGAGAAACAGGCACTTATTTGCAATGCAAAGTTCTTTTACAATAATAATTTTGTGTCCACTTTTAAAATGTTATTTATTTGCTTAGTGTTTGTAGTAAATTGTTTATAAGGATTTTTAAGATATTACTTTTCTTTTAATAGAATGGGTCTTTTTCTCATGGGTCATAACCATTTTGAATTTTGCTGTTTGATCAGTTCAGAAAGAATTTTTTTATACAGCAGATATTTTAGTTCTCTCATATACAGAAGAAATAACTATTCACCTGGTATGGAAGGTATTTTCAGATTCTGTAGCACAAGATGACTTAAAAGAATTTATAAGTAAATAATTAGAGAAATAGACAGCCATGTGGTGGTGAATATATTTCATTAGTAGTCTGGATAATGGTAGTTTTGGATCTATTCAGAATTAATCTGAAAATATTAGGCTGTTTATGATCTCTAAAGATCATATAAAAACAACCAAAGTTTTCAAATATTTCTTGTTTGTTTGCTTTTTTTAAAATGATGAGGGCACCACATTTAAATTATCTCAACACAAGATATATCATAATATTTTAATATATTATTTCTGATCATAATGAAGTACACACTCAATTAAATGAGAAATCAGACATGCATGCATTAGCATTTTTAGTTTTGAAAATGTATCTGGTGAGTTAAAACATATTAGTAGATTGATTTATTGAATTTTAGAATATTGTAATATGTACAATGAACATTATTTTATTTTTTAAATTGTAGAAGAGTCTAAAGCTCTCTCAAACTCGCAGCCGGTGGGCCACTTGTGGCCCGCCAGACAATATTTTGTGGCCCCCACTTGATATTAAAGTTAAGTGATAGTGCGGCCCACACGTTTTTCTCATGCACCCTGGGAGTTTTATAGTTTTTGTCACCTGTGGGCTACATACCTCAGGATCTGCCATTTCCCAGCATGTAAGGCACTCATGGATTCTGGCACACCATTCAGTGGTGAGAAGTATGTTGCAGGAAAGAATTTGATCACAGGTTTGCACATTTCAAGAAACACAGAACCACCTTTCAAATATTTGCTGACCCTTTCTTCAATGTGGAAGATGTCCCTCCTGTGCTTCAAACGGATCTAATTGACATAAGTGTAATTCTAAACTCAAAGCCAAGTTCAGGGAGGTGAGTGGAAAAACAGACAAGCTCGGACAGTTTTTGAGAGAATTGCCCCTTACCTTCCCTGAGCTTTCCAGGATGTTCAAGCGGACCAAATATCTGCACCATGAACTTGAATAAGTCAAAATTCAAGGACAAACTTACTGATGAGCATCTTCAAGCCGTACTGTGGGTCATAGTGGCTTCCTCCCTGAAGCCAAATGTGTCTGAGCTGTGTAAGAGGAAGTGTTGCCAGGTCTCTGGCAGCAGGGAATAATGATGCGGCCCAGCTTCACCCAGATTCTACTTCCAGTGGCCCCCAGGCAAAATGATTTTGAGACCCCTGGTCTAAAGGAAAGAGTTACTATACTGATTCACTGATTTTCCACCTTGCATCATATGCAGATCTTGTCTTTATAAATTCTTAAATTTTCAACAATTTATAATAGATAAATGACTTTTATTGACAATACTTGTTATTGGATTTGCTGTTTGTGTTGCAGCTCATTATTAAAATTGATCTTTGTTCAAAAGCTTTTTGTTTTTAGTTCTTGTTTACTACTTTCCTCATAGGAGCCACATTAAACATTTTCTTTTCTTTCAATGTTCTCAGTCTTGTATGGCTCCTGTGAGGATTTCCTCCCTTCTCTGGCATTCACAGATTTTGACATTTTCATTATAGGCTGGCTGTAATAATAGTTGTTTCATACTGTTGGCCATTCCACTTTAAGGTACACAAGATTTAAACTCATATACAAATGCATTTACTAATTCACTAAAAACATATTCTGCACAATTCTACACAATAACTACACAATAACAACACAATAACAACATATTTATAAAGTACAAAATTACATGCACACAGTAAACCTATTTGGGCATGTTGTATACATACATATTCACTTAATTATTACTCGTATTCCAACATTTTATTT
Source organism: Sinotaia quadrata (assembly GCA_028829895.1). Taxonomy (NCBI): domain Eukaryota; kingdom Metazoa; phylum Mollusca; class Gastropoda; order Architaenioglossa; family Viviparidae; genus Sinotaia; species Sinotaia quadrata. Next base: position 39,480,573 of record CM054177.1, on the reverse strand, counting down.
TATTTTAATAAATTTTCAAAAAAATTTTCACCAATATTAAAATTATATATTTATATTAGTTATCAGCTTAAAACTGTTATGAATGATTTGAATATTATTTTAAGTTATTTCATTTTTAAGTTGGTATATGATTGTTCATTGTAGAATTACAAAAAAAACAACAATTCAGTGCTAAAGGTTAACAAAGAATCTTGTCTTCTTAGGTTTGAATTAATAACTAATTCTGTCATCTATATGACTTCAATCCAGTAGAAACATTTATCATTCAATATGATGACATTTGAAAGTTATTCAGTTAAATGCACATTCTATTGATATCACATTTTCTTTGAGTAGTTGTGGATTCAGAACATATTTTTTTGGCAAAATCAGTTATTGTAACCTGTAGATTTTCTCTCCTAATAAATAAACAATATTCTTGGTGCTCTGAGGAAGTTTAAAATATTAAATACATTTTTTAGTTATACTAAGAAATGTTACTGTAAAGTAGATTGATTTTTAATTTGTTATCGATTTTGCTCTTGTTAGAAATGAAAATGCATCTTAATTTAACTTCATTATGTTCAGGCTCTCGTCATCCTTGAACCTGTGACGTTTCTACCATACCCACATAAAGCCTTCAGCTTGGAAGATCACTGACAAAGGGGCGGACTAGTCCAAGTGACCGGCCCTCAATTCACGCTAGGACTCCTAGCTAGGTGGCTATGAATGCTAGGTGCAAAGGTCCTGTAGCCCAGGTGGATAGGGAGAGCCGGCAAAGCATCCACACTGTGTCTGAAGAGTTGTTGGCTGGGTATGTGTATGTAATTGAGGGGGCAGCCATTCCTCACCACATTAAACTAAACACTTTTCATTGTGTAGGACAAATCAAAAGAATGTTGAATTCAAAATCAAATCACCTACCTTGCATGCACAAGACAGTTAGCAACTCTGGTTGCAGATTGTCTTGATTGAGTTAGTTATTTTTTAATGCCAGATTGAGAATAGCAACATGTTTAATGGAAACTTTTCATTGCAGAAAATATCTCAGTCATTGGCATTTAAAGTAGGCTAGTTCAAATTGCAAGCATGTGTAAGAGAAACATGCTATTGTTTAGGGTTAAGTCAGAATAACTGGCATTCATGCCTGCGTGCACACTAGATTCTAAAACTAGCAGGTGCATGTAAGAGAAATGCACCCAAATGTGCACCAAGCCTCATGGTAAGAGAACATGGGACAATCTGACCCAGCACACCTATTGTGCTGTTTGTTAAAAAATTCAAAAATATGATATGCATATAGCTTGGACCTACATTTTCATGCACATTTGATTCAAAAAGGTCAGTTGTCAGGCTTGTATAAAGTGTGCATTTGATCACGAGTGTTAGACTGTCCCCCTGAAAGTGTGCATTGTTATGTACCTGTGGACTATATAACATTGCACAACATTTTGGCTTTTTGTGCACTGGATATAGAAGCATGCGTGGCAGGCAGTCCACATGAGTGAATTAAGTGTGAATGATGGAGTGAAGTGTGAATGATAGTTTGATTGAAGTGTAAATGATGTTTGATTGAAGTGTGTAGGTTCATTCAGGCATTTGTAAGGCTGTATTTTTACAGAATGTGTCCATCCCATTCTTCAGCCAAGCCATTAAGGGTACAGAGAATTTATTTATGTACAGCATGGCAAGCAGATTGAGTATTAATTTCATCAGTAGAAAAGTTATGATTCCTACTATACAGACTAGATTGAAAAATTGCAAACAATAGTCTTTCAGTACTAATGAAACTCTGCTATTTTTGCAAATGGTTTGTCCCATTTCATGTTGTTGAAGAAGTAGTAGAAAGCAGAAAGCAATATATCAGGACAATTAGTATTTAAAATTATTCATAATGTCTTTGTTGCCTACTTTTTTCATTGCATGAGACCACATGAAACAATACATCCAGCCTACTTAATCTTTATGTCAGAGGTGATGGACTGGTCATGAAAGAAGATTCAAAAAGAAGAACAAGGTCAAAATTAACTGAACAAAATACTTTACAGTTGTATGCAGTCTTAATTATTAAACTATATTATTTGGTAGTATTAATTAATTTCAAATATACAGCCATGTTATAGCATATATTTTAAGTTAGCTTAATTGAAAGAGTCTAAAGTTATTACTTTTTATTTTAATAGTGACTTCATTTTTTTTTTAATGAAACTTGTTAGTTTGATTGTTTTTATAAATAAATTTTTATCAGTTTCACAAACAAAATCTTGTGATAGTTTACCAAAGTATACAATTTATTTTGCATATTGTCATGAGATGAGAATGATACATAAAATTCTAGAGAGCTCTTAATGTTGGCATGTCATGTGATGCATTGTAATGTGATGTCTTTTGTAATATACACTGTCATGTTTGGTTAATATGGGAGGTGTGGTATTTTATAGCATGGTGTGGTGTCATGTAGTATTTTGTAGTGTCATTTTTGTATTGTGTGGGATTATATAGTACGGTGTAATGTCATGTTTGTATTGTGTGGGATTGTGTAGTATGGTGTAATGTCATGTTTGTATTGTGTGGGATTGTGTAGTATGGTGTAATGTCATGTTTGTATTGTGTGGGATTGTGTAGTATGGTGTAATGTCATGTTTGTATTGTGTAGTATGGTGTAATGTCATGTTTATTGACTGCATGTAAGAGAATGTGTGCATACATGTGGGTGAATATGTGCATGCTGGTGAATTATATGCATGTGGATGGGGGTAGTTGTGCATTAATTGTAATTATAACTACCCTAAGGTGCCTGGACAGGCTGAAGGGCAGGTGTATTCCCTCTCACTGCCAGCTGGGCCAATCTGCTGGTGAACCCACATGACCTGAGGATCATCTAGTGGATCACCCAACATATACTTGGTAGGAGATTTTCTTATTTGTCTTCTTTTTTCTGTCTCCTTTCTGAAATGTCTCACTCAACTGGGGAGATTCAGTAACTAGACAGTTGGGGGTTGTCGACTTTCCAGTCAAGCCTATTGGCTGGACAGGGCAAATGTCCTGTGTTTGATCACTCATTTATTAGAACAGATTTAATCAGAATGCACTTTCTTATAGTACAAATTTTTAAAATTCAAAAACAGGGTGTGTGGCGGAAAGGGGGTTTTCTCTGTGTGCGTCTCTTGGTTATTAATTAATTATTCATAACTAATATATTTTAATTAACTTCTTTCATGCCAATCGCTCACAACCTCCTTAAGAGTCTTGTCGTGCAGTCTGAGAGTGACTAGGTCAAGCCTTGAGTAGTCCGTCAGTCAGTGACCATCTCCCCAAGTGTTACCTGTCTCAGAATAGTGACTACACTGCGTTTATCTTACTAGTCATTCTATCACTATCCCGGGCTACCACAAATCTCTCGTCGTCGTCGATAATGGGAACTATTTTAAAACGTGTATAGACCGTCTTCTAACGTAGTTACGTCACTGGCTTAGCCCCCACCCATTATCTCACATGTTCCTCTTAAAATGAAAGAGTAAATAGTTTAAAGAAAACAAATTTATTAAAAGAAAAAAAGAATAATAAATTCAAGGTTACAATTAACGATATAGTGAAATCACACTCAAGGCTAGACTTGGAGATCGCAGATATCTTCAAAACTTATCAATTAGAAAAGAATAAATTTTCATCAATTAGTCCCTTAACAATTAATAGGACTACAGTCTTAAAAGAATAATATCAATATTTCTTAACCAATTATTTGGAAAAAATAATCATCAATACTTTCTAGTTTAAGAATGAAACCGTATCAAGAACATTAGAATAGAAAAGGAAGTTTACATTAAATCACAGAACAGATTACAGAGTACACAATAAGTATGACACGAAATCACCTAGTTTTTGCAGGCATAATTCTCTGCCCTGGCGGCTTGCAATGCTGGTCGTCTGCATCAAGTCTGGAACAGTGTCTTTATTCAGTACTCTGCTAAAATGTTCACACAATTCAGTTCCTTTAAAATTCTGATTAACTCAGGTACTGTTCCTAACACATTCACAGTTATTAGAATCAACGAAGAATGTTCCACAACACTCTTAACACTTTTACACATGTAGATAATCAACGTTAATTTAGCTCTCAATACTTTAGTCACTTCTTGTTATTGGTATGTCCATTCGTCAGCCTTCACTTATAGAACTTTATCATATGAAACTGTTTCCTTTTTTTTTTAACTTTAAAGCATAAGCATAATCAAGTGATTCTTTTGACTTTTTTCTTTAGTTTCAGACATAGGTATAATTAAGATATGAAAGCTTCTAAAATTTTAGCTTTTATACATAGTCATAATAAATTATGGCAGCTTTTCCTTTTGATTTTTATGAGTATTTACTAGACTGTACACCTTGCCAAGCTGATTAAGCAATTACTTTTGATGACTAAAAAAAAAAGGAAACAGTTTCATACTTTTGTTATGCCTATGTATGAAAGCTAAAAAAAAAATGTAAAAGCTTTCATAAGTGAAAATTAGCTGTGTTCAATCATGGTATCAAATGCAATTGAAACATATTTTTTTCAAATTATGTAATTAGATTTATAAGTAACAGTGTTAACGTAAAATAACAGTCAGTTCAATGTAGAGTGAATGCCAATGGACATAGAAATATATTGAAGTAAAAACTAAGAAAAAATATTTTAAGTACCAGGATACCAAAATATTCACAATTTAGTTAAAGTGTCTGATAAATGCAATCTTCTAACAGTTGTGTACAAAAGTGTGTGAAGATAAGTGCAATCTTCTAACAGTTGTGTCAAGTTCTGTCAATTTTGTCAGGATCTCTTATAATTTGAGTATATCATAGTACATTGTAAATTGTGTGCTATCACAACATATAAATATTCACATTCTGATTCAGTGAAAAGTTTTTTTTTTGTATTGTCCCAACTGATAAGGTGTTAAAGTTTTCTTAAAGACACAAAACTTTAATCTTGAAGCAGCCTTAAGATTCTTCATTCTCATGAGTCACTTTATGTACAACTCAGGATTTGCTGCTTGGCTTTCCCATTGTCAGTATACTTTGAAAACTAAATTACATATTTGGAACCTTCACAAAAATTAATTTAATGAGAGAAAAATCTTATAAAGTTAAATAATAAATACTGAAGTTGGACTTGAAAATGTTAATAGAACTGTTATATATTTATGTGAATGACTAACTGATTCCTATAACTTGTACAAATAAAACTGGCAAGACGATAAAATAGTTATAATAGTCTGTAAATAATAGGAAGATTTTGTACATGAGATTAGTGACATAGTAATTAAATTAGATATAATGCACTTTACAAAATTCTGAGCAGTTTAGAGTATCAAGTTAACAAATAAGGACAAAAAACAAGTCAACAATATAAAATGTTTTACAAGTACTATGTTAATTTAGTTTTTGAAGTGACAGAAATTTATCAATGCTATGAAAAACTTTCTATTATGAATCTGCTCAGAAAGTAAAGATATAAATTTTACCTGCCAACTAAAATTAAGTATATTATATTTAACTGTTTGTTACTAATAACTGACAGTATTTGTCACTGATGTTTGTTACTAATAATTGACAATGCATTATGCATTTATATTAAAATTATTTGTTACATTTTATAACAAATACTAATTTTATTTTTTTACTAACTCTTAGTTGGCATAAAAAATTTATTAGTACATTATATCCACCATCCATCTACCCTTCAAAGATGCACTGGTACATGTACTCTTAAATTCCGAGAAATATATTTTGAATCCAGATAAATAAATTTGAAACTCTGAAAATAAAAATATTAGTTGACAGCCTGATGCCAACAAACAGAATTATATAAAACTAGAGTATGATGTGTATATTACGCGTCAATCACATGACGGGTGGAAAATTAAAATGAATGCATTGATAGGAACATAAATGAATTTTTTTATTGGAAGGCTTGATTATAAGTCACATTGCAAGTAAAAATTTGAGCAATAATTTAGCAAATCATCTTGACTGTTGGTTGTTTTGAGAGTACTTATTTTGAAGTTGTCTCTGTTTCGTGAATGTGACAATGCAACATAAAAGCTGGCCATGTGAAAACTTCCTTTTATCCCTTCCTCCATCCCACATTTTAAGATGATCTGAGTAATATAATGTTCTGATATTGATCAAATCTGTAATATAATGGCTATGTTAGATTTTGTTTGAAGCGTCAAGATTATCTTCACTTTTATTGTCATTCACCTGCAGAGTTCATTATTGGACGTCAGAATCTAATTTTGTTTACTCTTTTCAATGGGAAACTATATTAGGGGAATATATGTAAATGAAAATAAGATAAAATGAACCAATTCATATTAATCTGAGGAATATTGCATTATAAGTATTTAGATAGATAGAAAGATACATAGACAGATAGATTCGTGGAGGTCAAAGATGAAGATGTGACTACTTCACTGAGTTATTTAGAAAGTCTCTCGTGTAGCAGTCCCAGGGTTTCATAATGGTCCTTCAGAAAACTAAACGCACAGCAGATGCTATGAAAGGACATTTTGCTGTTAGAAATTGCGTGTTAAAAATAGAACACAAGATACTCATTTTCAGCCTCAAGTGTCGATGCGTGTTGCACTACTTCCATGATATTTGCGGCGAGAATATTGTTCATTTGACTAGTGAAGTTATGGAACTGTGTTTGCAATAGAGTTCTCAGCGTCGCACTTGAGAAGACTCTTTGGCTTCAGAATGGTCTTGAACTTCATCAAGGATGCTTCTTGGATGGTCTGGGTAGCTATTATATTTTTGGTGTGGCTTCTTCATTAATAGTGGATTCGTTAATAATTTTTAGACTTATGCAGAGAATTAAAGTACTGTACTTATCAGGGGCTAAATTACTTTACTCCACATTATGGCTCAGGATAGTAGAAGTTGGAATAGTTACTGGAATGAGTAGCAAATTTAGATCTCGTCAGGCAGGTTTATTTGCCTTTGGGTAAATGTTATATTTTTATCACTAAGGCGAATTAAAGCGATACATATTCGTTATTATCTATTTATCTATCTATCTAATAGATAATTTAATAAGAATATTAAACAATGGATTAGAAACAAATGAAATGTCTAGGTTTTAGTTGAAATAAATTTCGAAGCTCATCATCAAAAACGAGTTGTAAGTACATAAGCAGTTGTCTTTCTGAGGTGGTTAAAACTGTCCTTCCAATCTTGTGGCTAAAGTGGGACTCGCTTGTGACTTTTATGTGACAGTTTTCTGTCATATAGTCCAGGTAAAAGGGGGTCGGCAGGACCATCTTCAAGCTGGCCAGGTAGTATATAAATAAGGTGATTGAGTGAAGGGTCAAGGAAGGCCTATTTCTTAACCACTAAATGCCAATCTACAGAATGTTAAATTTTAAGGCATCGGATACTATATTGTGCATAATTGACATCACATGCATCCATTAAGACGAGCTTACAGATGAAAAGAAAGATTTAACCATCGTTCTCACTCACTCTCGTTCATGAAATTAACTGACCACTACAAGTGTAGAATGCACATGAAGGTTTGTTTAGGGGGTTAGCCTAAGGTTACGAGCAGCCTGGGGTGGTGGAGAATTAGCATATTGCACTTCTCCCAGCACAACGTCACACTGGTACAAAAGTCTGAATTATAAAATTCAGGTTCCCCATAGAGCCCGTAACTTACGATTCCAAACAGGTTTGCGAAGTTTTACTATAGGCGATTTGTCAATGTAGGAGACGTCTAGAGATGGTACCCAACACTCTAAATATACTTTCTCTAATTATTATTATTTAACCCCCCTACCATCTGTTATCCATACTCCCCAACCTTGGCGGATAGACTCTATATCCGGTTCTAACTTCCCTTGGCGAAGGAGCCATGGCCCGCTCTTATGGACGGTTAGGTATCAGGTTTCCTATTAGTGGCCAAGGCCAGTAAAAGTTAGATGAGAGGTTGAATAATCGACCGAGTTTGAAAAAAACAAGTTAAGTGTTAAAGTTAAACTATTGCAAGTTTGAAGCATCACTTACTTTGGTAATGATTTAAAATATTTAAAGTTTAAGATATTATTAGTTAAGATATTGACTTACTAAAGTTAAAAATATTATTATGAGTTGAACTGCTATTGTAATGAAAGTGTAATGTGGGCAAAAGCGGTACTCTATCTCCCCTTCCCCAAACTCATAAGTATAAAGTCAAATTCATCAAGCAAATATATTTCATGATCTGCATTAATGCATTTTCTAATTCATATTAATAATAATTTTTTAGATTTGTAAAAGTAACTGTCCTGTTTCGCATGCATTCTTTTCTTTGCACTCTTATTATTTGTTATTTTATTGTTGTGCATGCTAACTAATCTAATAGGAAAAGACTTTATTTTGAAAACACGAAGACCGTACGCTTGACTGATTTATTAAAATTAAATTAAATTAAACTCCAATATCTCATGTGCAAGCAGTGTGGCTACTAAAAATATTCCTTGCTTGTTAAACATAAAACCACGTTAATAAATGTTCAATGTAATCATGTGCACTCACCCTACAAGAAATTTGACAGACGAAGATTTTTTTATGTTTGTGTTCATCATCATTTCAGATTGTCGTGGTGTATATTGCATATAATATTCAACTTATCCTTTGGATGGTTTTAGCAAGCATAGGGTAAGTCTTGTGTGGGGCTGCGAAAGCGATCAATAGTCTCTCTTGTGAAAGTAGTATTCATCACTTGTTTTCAAGGAAAATCATATTAGTGCTAAGCAATGCAGTAATTTAAAACAACCAATGAAACTAATATGTTTTCCTAGCATGACCAAACTTTTAGTGCTCAGAAAGCAATACTTGAAATTAAAATATCTACTCCGGCACAAATCCAGTTGTCCTAGGGCGCATGGCGATACTCCAACAGCCGGATCTAAACAAGCTGATTATCTTAGAAACAAGGAGAAAACAAAGCAGACTGTTCTCACTCACACTCACTCACTCTCTCTCTCTCTCACACACACAAACACACGCACAGAGAGAGAGAGAGAGTGTGTGTGTGTGTGTGTGTGTGTGTGTGTGTGTGTGTGTGTGTGTGTGTGTTGTAAAATGAAGAAGCAAGAGACAGCTGTTAATAATTAATTTAGTGAAATTGAAAACAATCCGTTGCCAGTCGGGCGCATTTCGATGATCGAAAACTCTTGAAAATTACTTTGGAGATAAATATGTTATGGACCATTCTCTTTCGCCTGTGGGGAAAATAAAAATATGAACATAATCATATTTTTCATGAATAATTTCAAGACAAATGCAAGTTAGTAACAGTAGTACAGTGTTACCAACATTTACACTGGCTGCTCATTATAGAATAAAACGAAGCAACCAGAAGAAAGCATTTTGCACACACTTCCAATATTATAAAACACGTTATTAAAATATTATTTCATCAGATGCTGGTGCTGAATCCCAGAATCCTTTAAAACATCAAGAAATTAATATTTCAACTCCTATTCAAGGAGTGCACTCTGCTGAAGTATTAATTTCTATTCAAGAAGTATTACAAGTGAAAGTTCAGTTATGCTTTCTCGCGTGGTATTATGGGGTGATTTTGTAATAAAGCATTATTATATCAAATATATAAACGCAGATCGGTCAAAACAACTTATCTCCCCTCCATTTTGGTCCATCCTGGACTTTAACTTCCAGAAATAAACTTTATCATAACATTATGATTTATAAAAATTACAAATAACACATCATCTTAAAATTATAGGTTAGAATGATAATGATGTTAAAATAATTATATGTGGATGGATTTCCCATAATTTAGTATATATATATATATATATATATGCGTGTGTGAATATGTGTGTATGTTGTGACTTGGAGGAGCACTGTGGTGCCCTGAAAAAGTGATTGACATTTTAATTCATTGTTGTTTGTAGTTGTTGTATGATGGGAAAATATTCCCACATATATATTTTATATAAATTTTCATTTGTGGAATGAGTGCGTATTGCGTCCTGTTTACAGAGAAGGGAAGCCCTGAAATGAATGAGAGACATGTGTAGAAGATTTAGGGACTGGCGTTTGATGTCTGCGGTGTTTGAAGTCTGCGAGCGCGGCGGTCAGCGTGTGGTCAGTGTGTACGCTTAGCGCAGGGGTCGGGAACCTATAGCTCGTGAGCCAGATGTGGCTCTATTGATGGCTGCATCTGGCTCGCAGACAAATGTTGGATTATAAAAAAAAAATGTTTCTTTAGACTCCTTTGATCTACATATTATTTGCATATCAATATTTCATTCTACAAATGAGCTAAAGTCTACTAAAGTCTCAACGCCTGCATGAAGCTTAACCTCACCACGTATCAACCAGACTACAAAGCCATCAGCAAAGCCATGCAGCACCAGAAGTTGCATTAATGGTAAGAAATACTCATTATTGATTAGCAACAGCATAACAATGTTATTAAAAAGAATTCAGAGACATAATTATTGTACTTTTAGTGCTGAAATTACGCAAAATGCACACATTTACTTGAATTTTTAGTTTTAAACATAATGTATGGCTCTCACAGAATTACTTTTCAAAATATGTGGTGTCCATGGCTCTCTCAGACAAAAAGGTTCCCGACCCCTGGCTTAGCGGGTGGTTAGAGTTGTTAGAGGGACATAATCATCTTAGAGCTAATGAATTGAACAGGTCAGAAGCTGGTCTAAGCAGGGTAATAAAAACCACAGTGAAAATGTTATCTTCACTACTTCCTGAAAAATCGTCTGAGGGTGACGACTGAAAGGGTAGTCCGCCCAAAACAATACTGGGTCGTATATGAGAGAAGAAAACCCTGGCTATATAGGTAAAAGCGTCTTTGTATTTGTGTGAATGGTTAAGTTTTATTAGGATGTTATATACTATGTTTTATTTATGAATATATTAATATTCTTCCTTTCAGAGGCCTATGCCAAACTTAGTAATTATTAATCGAGCACTGGACTGGACACTTAGGCTTTGCAATTGTTTGTGTTGCAGGGTTTTTTCTTGTTATTGTGTATTCTCGGCTGCTCGTTTATAGCTGCCTGTGGTTTGCCTGTGTGGCTGTGCCTGTGTGGCCGTTCTACTTGTCCCGGCTGAATTGGGACGTGCCGATCTATTGGCTGGCAAAATTCAAGTCTACCAGACTGACGTTATTTCAATACATAAGCTAAGTTCCCATCCGGAACGTGACTTCAGTACAAATGAACTGGCTTAGGATGAACTGAATTTTCTAAATCTTGTTAACTTTTTCTTTTATTAAATTTCTTGTTATTATTTTAAAACGCGTGTTTGTTAGTTCTATCGTTATTTTCGTAGTTCAAATGATAATGTAATGATTACGTCTTGTCCTCTGTTCGTTTAATTATAATCGTTTCTATATATATATATAATTATTCATAAACATTAAATCTCAGCTGATTCTGAGTTGGGGGCGGAGCCATATTGGCGACGTACCAGTATATCAGCGTAACAGTTGCAGATATACATATTTAACCAGTGACCCATACTCTGCACCGGCACTTGTAGATGTATCATAGCTAATTATACAGAGTTGGTATAAGTCATTATTACAAAGTCACCCCAGAGTATAGCGGCGACAGTAGTGCAGAAATAATTGGCATTCTCAAGTATGTAGTATAAAATGACTGACATTTTAAAGAATTATTTTTTTTTTATATTCTAACGAGTACATAATCTAATGCAAAATAGCTGATGTTTCTGGACAGTATAGTCTTAGTGCAAAATGACTGACGTCTCTGGACAGTATAGTCTTAGTGCAAAATGACTGACCTCTGGACAGTATAGTCTTAGTGCAAACTAATTGACATATCTGGACAGTATGGTCTTTGTGCAAAAATTGACATCTCTGGACAGTGTGGTCTTTGTGCAAAAAAAATTGGCATCTCTGGACAGTCCTTAGAATGAAATAAGTTATATTCTCAAACGTACAAGTTCTTAGTGCAAAAGGAGGTATGCATTGAAAAAGTACGTTAGCAGTGAATCAAACGAAAATGCGTTTATAGGTGTACTCGCTGTAAAAGTGCGTGTGTAGGTGTACACATTGGGATAATGCGTGTTCATGAACTGGAAAAATGCGTGTGAGTGTGTACGCACTGGAAGAATGCATGTAACAATATACGCACTGGAAGATTGCGTGTAGATGCATGCACATGTACTCACTAGAAGATTGTGTGTGAGTGTGTATGAACTGGAAGATTGCGTGTAGATGCATGCACATGTACTCACTAGAAGATTGTGTGTGAGTGTGTATGAACTGGAAGAATGCGTGTGAGTGTGTACGCACTGGAAGAATGCGTGTGAGTGTGTACGCACTGGAAGATTGCGTGTAGATGCATGCACATGTACTCACTAGAAGATTGTGTGTGAGTGTGTATGAACTGGAAGAATGCGAGTGTCTATGTACGCAGTGAAGGAGTGTATGAACTGGAAGAATGCGAGTGTCTATGTACGTAGTGAAAGAGTGCGTGAGTAGGTGTACTTACATGGAGAATGTGTGTGTCACCGGACGCAGTGGAAGAGTGTGTACGTACTGAGTGAGTTCGTGTTAGTGCGTACACAATGGAAGAATACATGTGTCGATGTACACACCGGGAGAACGCATGCGAGTGTGTATGAACTGGAAGAGTGCGTGTGAGTGTGTACACACTGGAAGAATGCATGTGTGTGTACATACTTGGTGAGTGCGTGTCTTAGTGTGAGTGTGTACACATAGAAACAGTGCGTGTATCGGTGTGATAGAGTGAAGTTCAATAAAACTAGAAAATTCAAGAATTGTTCCCGCAACCGGAAATGAGTCTTCCATCATTCTTTCACTGACGAAAACAGCTTTGAAACGCCCAATTTACAACTCCTGACTGCTTTGGCATCACGCATTCGTGTGTATACAGGCGCAACATACAAATTGGATTAATAGTACCACTTTCTAACTTCCCTCGTAAAGATAACAAAATATACAATATAACTAATATACACATATGTTTGAGTACTCCTCAAGTTCAAAGTAAATTTTAATTGCCACATGGATAAGGGACATCAACGGTAACGGCAGTTGAAATATCGGCATGTAGTGTTAATTACATTACATTTCAAGATGAGCTTCTGTATCACCTGTAATGTTAATTGTATTCCATTTCAGATGAACTTCTGTATCATTTGTAATGTTAATTGTATTCCATTTCAGATGAACTTCTGTATCATTTGTAATGTTAATTGTATTCCATTTCAGATGAACTTCTGTATCACGTGTAATGTTAATTGTATTCCATTTCAAGGTGAACTTCTGTATCACGTGTAATATTAATTGTATTCCATTTCAGATGAACTTCTGTATCACGTGTAATGTTAATTGTATTCCATTTCAAGGTGAACTTCTGTATCACGTGTAATGTTAATTGTATTCCATTTCAGAGATGAACTGTTTCGAATTGTAGTGTTAATAGGTTTCTATACCAAAGTGAGATTTTTTCGACGCGTAGCCATATTTGCATCCCATTTCAGAGTGAATGAGATTTGGTTAAGGGTTCTTTCATGGAAAAATAATCTCCTTGAGAATAGTTAGTGATTACTTTAGCTAAGCCTTTATACAAAACGTCGCAAGGAATGCTGTGTGAAAAGGAAAGTGAAGTGAAAGTAAATGTAAAATAAATTATGCTCTTCACAGCAGTAAATACACAAATATATTTGCTGAAATCAAAGGATTTAGGTTAATTTTTAGTCTGATTGCTTTAAATAAGAACAAAAACGTAACGCTTAATTTCACGACATTTTTATGAGTTTTAAAATCACGTTCCTAAAGTCAATAGCTTGAAGTAAAGAGAAGGAAAGTATAGAGGGTAGGCAGAAGTGCCATTTACAAAACTATCAATGTATAGTAGAGGTGTGACATTTACACAAATATCAATGTAATAGAGGTGTGCCATTTACACAAATATCAATGTAGTAGAGGAGTGCCATTTACACAAACATCAGTGTAGTAGAGGTGTGCCATTTACACAAATATCATTGTAGTAGAGGTGTGCCATTTACACAAATATCAATGTAGTAGAGGTGTGCCATTTACACAAATATCAATGTAGTAGATGTGTGCCATTTACACAAATATCAATGTAGTAGAGGTGTGCCATTTACACAAATATCAATATAGTAGAGGTGTGCCATTTACACAAATATCAATGTATAGTAGAGGTTGCCACTTACACAAATATCAATGTAGTAGAGGTGTGCCATTTACACAAATATCAATGTAGTAGAGGAGTGCTATTTATAAAAATACCAAAAGAGGGGTGCTATTTATACAAATACAAATGTAGGGAGATAATTGCTATTTACACAAATTCCTATATAGAGAGAGAAATGCTGTTTACACAAACCTGACTGTAACTTGATTCAGAGAAAACTTTCACAAGGACGTCATTGTGAGATTTAAGAAAGGTACCACATAGTCATGAAAAGAATGTCAATATGCATGTATGTATGTATATAGCTGTCTCTCTTTCTATCTGCAAATCAGCAGTGTTTAGTTTATTATGTTTGTATCTAACTGTCTCTCTATCTGCAAATTCGGTACAGTTTAGTTTATTATGTTTGAAGTAAATGGTATTCATGTAGGCGCTTGAAGACGAATTTGTTCCAGGAAATTCAGAACGCGCTGTACTAGAACTTCAAGGAACACGTGATACAGTAACAGTAAAATGCATAAAAATGAGGGCGAAAAATAGAAATGATATGTCTGATGTAGAAGCAATTCAATTAGAGCTACGCTAAAGGAACAAATCTAGCTGTGGGGGTGGAAATACATTGAAAACATTATTTCTTTCTAATATCGTGGGTGACAGACTTGTGAGAAGTGTTTCTCTAAACTGATCAGCACTAGAAAATATGTAATTGTGGTAACTAAAGTCTGTTTTGCTCTAGTGAAGAAAACCCATAATTGTGTAATATCATCTCTGTCATCATCATAAAAATGAAGTATGTAATACAGCGCCTAAACCTGAAGTACTTCTTTACTGTATCCACACGAGGGAACTCCTGTATGAATCGTTTATAAAATAGCATTCATTAGAATGTAATAATTCAAAAGATACTTTTTTATTTGCTCTGTACGCCTGCTTGACTTTATATTGGCTCAGTCTGTACATCTGCTTAAGAAGACTTTGAATTCCTGTTTAAGAAGACCTTTTATTGTATGTATTTTAGTGTTTACCGTGCGTGTATGTGAGAGAGACTCCACGTGCGTACGTACATAAACGTTTCTGTCGCGTGTATGAGTGCATACGTTATGACTTTGTGTCAAGAAATAATATACCACCACATTTTTACCATAGGTTTATCAGTTGAGGATAAACTATACACTCGTTTTAGGCAACTGTTTGGAGCACTAACATACGCGTGCAGTGTATTGCTGTATGACGTCACAATTTTAATAGTCAACATGTATTGATTGATTGATCTGGGATTGGTCGGATCCTATTTCCACAATTCATTATGATTTTATTACGTATGATTAAAGGTATGTTTGAGAACAGATCTGGTTCTATTTTTGCCGTTCAGAATGCGTGACGTCATAGCTGTAGTGGTAAGAGCAGGAGATCCAGCGAGACTGCTAGAAGCTAGGAAATTGCATAAGTTTGGTCGCAATTATAGTGATAAAAAAATTGCGAAAATACGATTGTAAGGTAATTTTAGCCACGATAACATCAAGAAATATTGCTTATTTCTGCACGATTAGGAGTTCATCCGACATAAATGAGTGATACCCAATACTGCCGCAGCTTGATGCGTGCACTCGGTACGGATAACTCGCTCAGAATGACGTAGAGTTAACTTTCTTTTTTAATGTCGTGCACGCTTATATACCAGGAATTTTTATTATATTTAATAATCAGCATGAAGTGTCTTAGAAATCCTTACATGTACTACTGCATAAAAAAGTGGATGAGTCGATATTTGATTTATTCACGTTACGTTTAACACAAACATGTGGAATAACGAAGAATATCTTTCATTTGATTTATTTACATTACAATAGAATATCTTTCTTTTGATTTATTTACATTACATTAGAATATCTTTCATTTGATTTATTCACATTACAATATAATATCTTTCATTTGATTTATTTACATTACAATTAGTAATGTTTAACTTATGGGTTAATCAATCAGTTCTTGTCCCTATTTTTCATTTTCTTTGCTTCTCAATTTATTTAGAAAAATTGCAAGAATATTTAATCATAGTATGTGTACCGCTTGTAATTATGTAGATCTGAATGGATTCAGTACGTACTTTTCCATTTCTTGTGTGTGCTGTGTTATGTTGTGTCCTGTGGGGTCATGCGGAGCCATGTGCTTTAACATTACACGACATTGGGGCAAAGTTAATCTTTCATGAATATGAGATGATTTTTTGAGCACGTATGATCTTGGGCGGAGCTCCATAGCTATATACTTGTTCAAATGTGCACCATTCTATTCACTAATATGCGCGCAAAATCACGAGGACTGACAATTACACTATCCATTTATATCGAAGGCAATGACATTTTTAAATATTGAGATCAAAATCGAACGAGATTACATTTTTCACTTAACAAAGATCTTGTGTTGACAGAATTGTTTCATTGAGTCAGATTTACAGTATCTAAGTCTATTTAATTTCCCTGATGGCCGGACCCAATTTTACTTCCTTCAGTATAGTGGGCAGCTGTCGCGTCTAATACCTCAGTTCGGGTCTGACTTCTCACTTGGTCCAGAGTCTTTAATCTGTCAGCCCAAACTCTCAATGCAAATAATCCATCCATCTGTTTTCTGTTTGCTGTGCTGTTTTACTCGGCTTAATGGATCATGAAATCGCCTGTGCACGGATTTCATTAGTTTGGACCAAGTAATTGCATGTGAAATTCTCTCCCAGTATTACATTGTGATCTTGGTAGCTTTCTTGTTTTTCAGTTTAAGTAGGCGTTTGTAATTTTGTTCATTATTCTGTACAAGTATTGTTGTGTAGTTACATTATCAAGTGTAGCTGCATATGTTATTACACGGTCCTTTACATGTATATTTGTGATATCATACCATTTTCATGGATACGTGTAAATACTTTATCCTGTACATGTTAGTGTTTAATTTAAGAATGCATTACACAGTTAATTTTACATTTTCCTGTTCTTAAATACCTGTGATTAAGTACTTTCTGGTTTTACGTGGACCGATATCATTAAAAGAAATAGTCAGAACTGTCCAAAGAGGATGCGTAGCGTGTGTGTGTGTGTAAGATGTCCAATTTGTCTTATAGGTTTAATTTTCTCATTAAAGAATTACATTTCTAAACTGTCATAAATGAATGACCTTATCATATATTATAATGAACATAACAATGAAACAAAACTATTTATGAAAACTGTGAAAAAAAATACTTTTGAACAAAAATGCAAGGTAGATATTTCAAAATCCAGAAAAGTTACTAGAGACGCAACTAGCCTAAGTGAGCTAACTCCCTGTGTCCTAATGTTGAGTTTAAGACAGTTACTGAAGCACTTAGAGCTAACTCCCTGTGTCCTAATGTTGAGTTTAAGACACTTATTGAAGCACTTAGAGCTAACTCCCTGTGTCCTAATGTTGAGTTTAAGACACTTACTGAAGCACTTAGAGCTAACTCCGTGTTCTATGTTGAGCTTAAAACACTTATTGAAGCGCTTAGAGCTAACTCCCTGTGTCCTAATGTTGAGTTTAAGACAGTTACTGAGAGTGCTTAGAGTTAACTCCCTGTGTCCTAATGTTGAGTTTAAGACAGTTACTGAGAGCATTTAGAGTTAACTCCTTAGAGAATTAGTGCTACTTAATGCTCATTATTATTATTTAGATTATGATTACAAAATTGGCTAATATCTTTATGTTAATTATATATACTCCAGCACTGTACTTTATATTGTTTGCGTTCATTCATGTTTGTAAAGTTGTATACTGACAGCATAGATTGATGTATACTGATATTATAGATTGGTGTATATTGACAGCATAGATTGATGTATACTGATATTATAGATTGGTGTATATTGACAGCATAGATTGATGTATACCGACAGCATTGGTTGGTGTAGATTGATGTATAGTGATAACTTAGACTAATGTATAACGATCGTATAGATTGGTGTGCACTGATAGCATAGAACGATATATACTGTCAGCATATACGGGTGTCTAGGGATAACATAGACTGGAGTATAGTGATAACATAATCTGGCGTATAGTGGCAACAAATACTGGAGTAGAGTGATAGCATAGATAGATGTATAATGATAGCATTGACTGATGTATACCGACAACATAGAGTGATACAATCTGATAGCATTGACTGATGTATACCGACAACATAGAGTGATACAGTCTGATAGCATTGACTGATGTATACCGACAACATAGAGTGATACAATCTGATAGCATATACTGCTGTGAACTGATAGCGTTGACTAATTTATGCATTACAGTTTTCAAGACAAAATGTGGTTAATGCAATGAACGAGAAGTAATTTATGCATTAAGATTTTTAAGACTGCAATGAACGAGAAGTAATTTATGCATTAAGATTTTCAAGACTGCAATGAACGAGAAGTAATTTATGCATTGAGATTTTCAAGACTGCAATGAACGAGAAGTAAAGCATGAGTTATGAACATATCCGTCATTTCCAAATACAGTGCCTTTCTATGGTTGTCTTTTGTAGTCCATATAATTTTGCTATATTTTGTCTTGATACATGATAATACAGTGCCTTTCTATGGTTGTCTTTTGTAGTCCATATAATATTGCTACATTTTGTCTTGATACATGATAATACAGTGCCTTTCTATGGTTGTCTTTTGTAGTCCATATAATATTGCTACATTTTGTCTTGATACATGATAATACAGTGCCGATCTATGGTGTATATTATTGATCCAGTGTACAGGTGTGTATGTCATTGATCCAGTGTACATGTTTGTATGCTATTGATCCAGTGTACAGGTTTGTATGCTATTGATCCAGTGTACAGGTTTGTATGCTATTGATCCAGTGTACAGGGCTGCATGCTGTCGACTAGCTAGCGTTAGGTGTTTGCTGTTGACTTTCCTAGTGAACAGATTTATTGGCTATTATTCGCTAGGGTATAGATTTGTAAGCGGAAATATATGCTTGCTAGTGAAGAGGTGTTTTTGCTATTGACTTTGTTAGTGAAGAGATGGTTTGTTGTTGATTTGTTAGTGTATAGATTTGACACTAATGACTTGTAGAAAAGAGATTTTTGTTTGCTATTGATTTGCTAGTGAAGAGGTAGTGTGCTTTTCACTTGTTAGTGAACAGTTTTGTTTACTATTGACTTGCTACTTTAGAAATGTACTATTAACTTGCTAGTGTATATGCTTGCTTATTATTGACTTGTTAGCATAGAGCAGTGTTTGTAATGGACCCGCTATCAAAGAAGTGTGTTTACTATTGACTTGCTAGTGTTGTGGTTTGTTTGCTACTGACTTTCTGGTGAAGAAATATACTCAATGTTGCATTGTTAAGCATTTATTTGCTGCTGACTTGTGTAGAGATGTGTTAACAAACATAATCGCTAGGAAAATATTACGTAATATAATATCAGTCAAGAATACACACACACACACACACACACACACACACACACACACACACACACGCGCGCGCGCGCGACTATTAATACCTGCTTTGTTTCAACAGAATAAAGCGGGAAATAGTGTCAAACCGTGCCACTGATGGTACAAGGGAGGCTAGCGAGTATTTAAAGACACGACCAACGCTGTTGCCCGACTTAACAAACCTTAGCATGAGGAATTCTGTCAGTGTCAATCAATTATACCATTGCATCTTTGCTAATTACAAAAATGTCTGGCGAATGTAATATCTGAACTACAGCAAAAATCGGCAAACGTGCTCCGTTTAGGTTTGTTTTGTTTCTTTTAATGATGGAGATAAATATTATCCAGTGTTTAATGTATCTTTTGTTATATTTTTTAATGATGGAGATAGATATTATCCAGTGTTTAATGTATCTTTTGTTATATTTTTTAATGATGGAGATAGATATTATCCAGTGTTTAATGTATCTTTTTAAATTGCTGTGCTTAATGCTATATTTTTTAATTGATGGAGATAGAGTCTGTCCGGTGTTTAATGTTATATTTTTTTAATTGATGGAGATAGAGACTGACAAGTATTTAATGTTGTATCTATAAAAATTAGTGGTGATAGCAACACACAAAACAAAAACACACATGCTACACACATATACATAACCAAATCTTATACACACGTGCACACCCAACACACATATACACATTCCAAGCTTGATACACACAGGGCACACACAAATATAAAACACACATTTACATACCCATAGCTTAAAAATCACAAGGCGCCCACACATAAACAACACGCATTTACACACCCAAAGCTTGCGATACACAAGACACAGGCACTAACACACACATACACACACACACACACACGTATAGGGTTACGCACCCAAACACACAAAGAACACACACACACACACTTATATATAACACATACATATACACGCAAAGCTTGAAACACATAAATGACACACATAGAAAGACATATACTGAAACACATGTTACACACGCGCTCGATACACACACACTGAACGTTGTAATACATAAACACACTCGACACATCACAACATCGGTCAAAGTTTGATATTCTGGTAAATACCTAGTTTCCAATAGTTGTGAAACTTGGTTTTAAAGATTGCAATATAAAGAGGAAGTAAAGCTCATGCACATATTTCAAAACTATGCACGAAATATGTTATCTTACCTGTTTGAGAGTTTGTTTGAAGGCACATGAGTGTGACAAGTGTGTATCATTGTTTTACGCTGAGTGTGACAAGTGTGTATCATTGTTTTACGCTGAGTGTGACAAGTGTGTATCATTGTTTTACGCTGAGTGTGACAAATGTGTATCATTGTTTTACGCTGTGTTCCTGGACTTTAATTAACGAAAAGAACATACACCATGATATTTTATTTTTACCTGCATCTTTGCTAGTAGGCCAACGACTTAGATGTCTCCACCACGTACAAACTGTTTGCGACATATTGAATTTCATTTGCCATGATAGAAGGTCACATTCGGGCTGCATGTCAGTTTGTCTTAATTTCCTCACAAATATACAGTCTGTATGAAGATAGTCTTCATGTTAATGGACCCTACCTTAAAGAAGAACACTCTGCCTGTGGACGTGCCTTATCTTATAGTGTACCTTTGTTTGTCAATGCATGGTAAGTTATATAATGTGCAAATTCCTCAAAATATAGTATTTATTTTAAAGTAAATATCTCAGAATGGCAGTATGCATGCTAATGTTTGTTGTTGCGCACTACCTAAAAGCGTACAGGTTGCAAGTTAATACACATTACTTCAAAATGTACAGGTTGCAAGTTAATACACATTACTTCAAAATGTACAGGTTGCACGTTAATACACATTACTTCAAAATGTACAGGTTGCAAGTTAATACACATTACTTCAAAATGTACAGGTTGCAAGTTAATACACATTACTTCAAAATGTACAGGTTGCAAGTTAATACACATTACTTCAAAATGTACAGGTTGCAAGTTAATACACATTACTTCAAAAAGTACAAGTTGCACGTTAATACACATTACTTCAAAAAGTACAAGTTGCACGTTAATACACATTACTTCAAAATGTACAGGTTGCACGTTAATACACATTACTTCAAAATGTACAGATTGCACGTTAATACACATTACTTCAAAATGTTTAGGTTGCAAGTTAATACACATTACTTCAAAATGTTTAGGTTGCAAGTTAATACACATTACTTCAAAATGTTTAGGTTGCAAGTTAATACACATTACTTCAAAATGTTTAGGTTGCAGGTTAATACACATTACTTCAAAATATACATGTTGCAAGTTAATATACATTACTTCAAAATGTACAGGTTGCGCGTTAGGACATGTTAATTTACATTATTTCATAAGTATCAGTATTCCTATTATTTGTACATTGGCTGAAAGAAATACTGTCTGTATGCTGACTGATGTGCATTTAATTCAGTCCTTGTTTTGTGTAGATTAGATTTGAAATCGATAATATTAAAATTAAAATGCATTATTCGAGCTTCCTGCATCTTTGTTTTGATGTTCATTTTAAAACCAAACAACAGCTCGCAGGACAACACAAGTAACTGTTGAGTGATTGCTGTAACACCTTTTATCACAACAGCTGACAGGGTAACACAAGTAACTGTTGAGTGATTGCTGTAACACCTTTTATCACAACAGCTGACAGGGTAACACAAGTAACAAGTTGAGTGATTGCTGTAACACCTTTTATCACAACAGATGGCAGGGTAACACAAGCAACTGTTGAGTGATTGCTGTAACACCTTTTATCACAACATATGGCAGAGTAACACAAGTAACTCATGAGTGATTGCTGTAACACCGGTTTCGCCTTATATCAGAATTCAGTTGCGTAATGAGTGTTTAACACCAATTTCCGTCACTAATCAAAATTACAATTGTGTAGTGATTGATTTACCTCACCAGCTGTGTCTTGTAAGAAAATAACAATTGTGCATTTAATATTGTGTCTGACTAATTTCGTAATTTCTCTATTAATCATTATGCCACCAACCTTCACAAATACACGTAAAGAGGCAAGTAGATGAAATTAGAAATCAGAATTTCTAACATTCGGACACATTCAACCTGTATGCAATAACATTACTAATCACGTTCACGCAATAAAAGTCTTATTTCTTTGACATTCTTCAGTAGTGATATTTAAATTCTTC
Organism: Sinotaia quadrata; assembly: GCA_028829895.1. Taxonomy (NCBI): domain Eukaryota; kingdom Metazoa; phylum Mollusca; class Gastropoda; order Architaenioglossa; family Viviparidae; genus Sinotaia; species Sinotaia quadrata. The sequence continues at coordinate 39,457,698 of CM054177.1, read as the reverse complement.
AGTAGTGATATTTAAATTATTATATTATATATTATTTGATACCAAGCGTTGATATTCTTCAGTACTGACATTTATATTACTACATTATAGTTTTATATCGAGAACAATTTTATATTTTAAAATATTAACATTTAAATTATTACAGAGTATTAAAAACCATCTCAGTGAAGAATGATATATGTATGTGTGTGTGTGTGTGTGTGTGTGTGTGTGTGTGTGTGTGTGTGTGTGTGTGTGTGTGTGTGTGTGTGTGTGTGTGTGTGTGTGTGTGTGTGTGTGTGTGTGTGTGTGTTTCATTTCACTTTCATATTTGGTATTTTTAATTTGTATATGACATCGACTGACTAAGAGGGTATATAAATTATGACAGAGAAAAATATAATTTATGTAATAGTAATAGCAATCTGATAATAATTCCGACAGATAAATTAGTTTTAAAGGGGTCTAATTGTGCCTAACTTAATGTACGTGCTTACCTCCCTTTCTATAACCAGTTATTGAATAAATAGATTTCGTTTCCTAATGGATAATTCAAGAATTGTTGTTGAATTGCCGAGACACAAAATGTGAATTTTGCTTGAAATGTTGAGACATAAAGACAAAAAGTTGTGAATTATGCTTCAACTACTGAGACAAAGACACCAAATTTTATGAATTGTGCATGAACTACTGAGACAAAGACACAAAATGTCGTGAACTGTGCTTGAACTACTGAGCCAAAGACACCAAATTTTATGAATTGTGCATGAACTACTGAGACAAAGACACCAAATTTTATGAATTGTGCATGAACTACTGAGACAAAGACACAAAATGTTATGAATTTTGCTTGACACAACAACACAAAATGTTGTGAATTTTGCTTGAATTGCCGAGACTAAGACATAAAATCACAGTGCAATACGTATTGGTGGTACGTAAATCGTACGAACTTACACTTTGTCGATGATGTCGATGGCCTTGCATTAAATGAGGAAGAGCTAGCTCAACTGGTGGAAAAAGTGGACAGGACAGTTACTGCTTTTGGTATGGAAATCAGTGCAGAGAAGACCAAATTGATGACCAACAACAGTGACATCAATGATTGGTGATAGGAAATTGGAAATAGTTAATAAATTCATTCAAGTACTTAGGAGCCATCGTGACACACGAGGGTTCAAAACCTGAAATATATTTTAGGATTGCGATGACACTAACAGCAATGGCAAGGCTGAAGACAGTTTAGAAAGACTTAAACATCTCAGTCATCTCAAAGATCAGACTGATGTTCTCGTTGGTTGTATCTGTGTTTTTATATGCCTGTGAGTCATAGACCCTCACAGTGGATCTCGAAAGGAGGATACAGGCTACTGAAATTAGATGAATTTGAAGGTCGCTTGGCATTTCATATATGATCATGTCACGAATAAGGAAATGGGAAACATAATTAGGCAAGCCATTGGGTCCTCTGGAGCTATTGGCTATTGTGAAAAAATCGCAAAATGAAATGGGTTTAGGCATGTCACACGATCAACAGGCTTGCCAAGACAATCATGCAAGGTACTGTGCAAGGAGGGCGAAAGAGAGGAAAACAGAGGAAAAGATGGGAGGATAACATCTCAGAGTGGAAAGGACAGAAACTGATCAATACTGGAAGATTAGAGAATGGAATGGAGGAAACTGGTTGTCAAGTCATCAGAGATGCTCCAACGGTCGACAAGACTAAGGGATAGGTAGAGATATAATTTATATACAGCATTTATAACGAGAACCAGTTTGGATTAAGTATAGAACTTGTGTGTATGTATTTAGGAGTAATGTATATATATGTTTGGGTAAAAGAAAGTAAAGGAATGTGACAACAAATTAGGTCATGTGCGATCTAGGTAGATGTTGATAATAATTATTGTAGGTTAGGTAATATTCGAACAAGATAGGTAAATATGCACTTAGTAAGTGCACCACACATGTTCTCACACCTCTCCCAATGATATTTATATCTCATTTCCAAATATAAATTGGTTCTTGCACCGTCCGCGACATAAGCAATGGTTAGAAGGGGATGTAAGCCCGTATCGGAGAAGAAAGCGTGTGCTACATATTTTGTACATGTCTAAAGAGAAAGTGTTTTTAGTATATTTAGTAAGACATGTCTAAAGAGAAAGTGTTTGTAGTATATTTGGTATAGTATGTCTTAAACTACTTAAAGGAAAGTGTTTTTAATATGTTTAGTACGAAATGTCGAAAGGGAAAGTGTTTGTAGTTTGTTTGGTATATAATTTCTTAAGGGAAAGTGTTTTTAGTATGTTTAGTATGACATGTCTAAACAGAAAGTGTTTGTTGTTTGCTTTGTACAGTATATATGAATGGTAATGTTTGTATTATATACTGCACAGCATGTCTTCAGAGAAATATTTAGCTTTCTTTCCTATACAGTATTTTTAAAGACACGTGTGAGCAGGTATGCATATATGTTTATAATTTGCTATGCATGACAATAGTAAGTTGAACACCTCTCTAGCATGTTAAGTATATCTTGAGTAAGAACATATTTGTAGCATGTTTAGTATAGCTTGAGTAAGAATATATTTGTAGCATGTTTAGTATAGCTTGAGTAAGAACATATTTGTAGCATGTTAAGTATAGATTTGGTAAGAACATATTTGTAGCATGTTAAGTATAGCTTGGGTAAGGAGAACAAGGCTCTAGCATAAGAAAACTGTACTATGAATTTCCGATATCGCATGAGTAAGGAGAACATATTGACAATATTTTATATACAATGTGATTAAGTCAACATATTTTATTGTATAATGTAATGAAAATACGTATTTGTAATATATTTTCTGTATATTGTGGTAAAGGAACACGTGTTTGTAACATGCTTTCTGTATACTGTAGAAAGAGAATACATGCTTTTAATATGATTTCTGTATTTTTAATATCAACATTAAATCATGGAGTGTATGTGCACTGTATGTTTCATACTGGTTTAGAATCATACAGTATTTGTGTGCTGTGTGTTTGATAGGCCTGAAATCGTAGAGTATGTATCAAGGGTGCACAAACATTTTAGGGCAGAGGGCCAAATTTCCAAGTGATAGTGCTTGAAGGGCCGCAAGTCAGATTGCACATGAATGGCTCAGTAGAAAAAATCCAACACAAATAATGAAATAATGTGCTTTACATTCGTTTTTGTCTCACTAACAGTGAGAAGGGTGAGCCTGAATGTTGTTAACAACTTTGTCAATATTTGGTTTGAGTTTTGTAGTCGCCAGCCTCAAAATCGAACAGAGATTGTTGCAGGCCACAAATAATGGTAGCATCCTAAAGTCCTCCAGGGGCCGCATAGAGCCCTGTCTTGGGCCGCATGTGGCCCGCGGGCCGCGATTTTTGCACCCCCGGTATATATATGCATTGGGTGTTTAGTACTGGCTTGGAATCATAAAGTATAAATGCATTGTATATTGGCACTGGCAGGAGGTTAAAACAGAGAGAGAAAAGAAGAGAGTATTATACTATCGGCATGATTAAGAAGTATATATATGTGAACTGTTTAGCCTGAGTAAGGCGAATAACTCTATCAAGGAGGATTTACTTCTGATATTGTTAATGCTGCTGCTCATGAAATACTTCGATATTGAACTTTTGATAATATTTCTCATATATTTGTCATTTGTATGTTTGATTTTTGATTTAATAAATTTATTGTTAAATTTATTGACATTCTTACACATACTGATAAGCTTATGCTGGAGAAGAAAGTGGGTGGATGGGAGCTCGCTAAATATAGATTAAAGCCGGATTTGTCTTATCCTACAGTAAGACGTTTTCCACCTATAGAATATTTTGTGATGGCAAATGTTGTCTTAATGCTGTGGAAGAGAGAAAACTTTTACAGTATCCACATATCCGCCAAGTGAGAGAGATGAGGGGTATCTGCTGGATAATTATTAACATAAATTAAGATTCTCATCACTTGAGTTATGTATGATTAATTAATTAAATAATATTAATAATAATCATTAACTAAGAGGGTTTCGTCACAAAATACATTGATTTTGTTAAAGATAACTGCCTATAACACTGCAACTAGCATTGTTCTATATAACTGCCTGTAACACTGCAACTAGCATTGCTCTATATAACTGCCTGTAACACTGCAACTAGCATTGTTCTATATAACTGCCTGTAATACTGCACTAGTTTTGTTCTGTATAACTGCCTGTAATACTGCACTAGTTTTGTTCTATATAACTGCCTGTAATATTGCACTAGTTTTGTTCTGTATAACTGCCTGTAACATTGCATTAGTTTTGTTCTGTATAACTGTCTATAACATTGCACTAATTTTGTTCTGTATAACTGTCTGTAACATTGCACTAGTTTTGTTCTATATAACTGCCTGTAACACTGCATAGTTATTTCCTATATAAACACCTAACCCTGGACTAGAAAGTTACACTATTTTTTAACTATAAAATATAAAAATTACCAAATGATGAAACTTCCTTCTTCATTTTAACGAACCTATATGTTTCTAATACATAATACAGTTTTCAGTTTTAGTTTAATACATATCTAGTTCAGGCTTACTCCAACAAACTGTATTGTTTAGCATTAATGTCCAATGAGGAAACTATTACGTTTCTTTATGTTTTCCTGTAAAAGTTTGGTCAACTTCTAATATCGTCTTTCTATAAATTTTAATTTTCGTTTGAAATATTTAAATACGATGGAATTATTTCCTCACTTCTTGTTATACATGGGTTAGTTCTGACACCTCTAGGGAAATGTCTGTAGAATCAGGAGATATAAGCTAGCAGACTGGTAGACATTAACAATTGATTGCAGCTCAACTTCTTAATACGTCTTTCGTCAAATGCTATATCGCCCTACATACAAAACCAACGTGTGCATTGAATACAGGCTTTGTTTTCTCACACTGTATGTTTTCTTGGGAAGCACGCAATATTACTCATGGATTAGTTTACTTCACAATTCATTTCTTAATGGCTTTGGTCCCCTGCCCACCCTACATGCTTTCTTGGAAAGTGTGTATAAAATCATTCATGGATACATCTACTGTTATTGTTCTCTCCATTCTTCATGTTTTCTTCAATAGATTGTTTAACATTAGTCATGGGTATGTATAGGTCATAGGTCAACATAATTTATTTCTTGGGAAAATGGTCGTATAACATTAGTAAAGAATAAGTTCAGCTAAGCATGTTAACTATTATTGACTTTGGTCTGTCATCCGGCATATTTTCTTTAAACATACTGCATGACACGATTCACTGGAAACTGATGTCACAATAATAATTCCTTGTTATTGTCCCAGAACTGACACGTGTTGATAGCTAGTACCGTGTCTTTAATAATGTATCGACACTAACTGCTGGTTATGGTTCCAGAACTGACACTATTTGCTGGTTATCGTTCCAGAACTGACACTAATTGCTGGTTATCGTTCCAGAACTGACACTAATTGCTGGTTCTGGTTCCAGAACTTATATGTGTTGATGGCCGTACCCTAATAATAGTTGTCTACAGTTCTGCGCATCCTAGTCCAGGTTCTCGCTCATGACGAGTCAGCAGTTCTGCATGGAACAACATTGTCTACAACAGAGGCAAACTGATTACACATACATTAATGGCAATACTACTCTCACGAAGTAATACCTTCTGGAGAACAATGACCCATATAAGTACCCGTTTTTTGTCATTGTTTCGATCTAAAAAAATCCCCATCTAAAAATTGTTAATAATGCAATAGTTTAAAACTAAGTGTACAGTCATTGTTTTATATTACCTCTTCTATCACAGTCATCATCCCAATGACATTTGCGTGAATATTCTCACATGTTCATTCATCAGATTTACTGTTCATTTCTTTCACTGTCTTTACATGATTCATTGTGACTGGGCAGCGCTTTCTGCACGTCTGTCTGTGTGGTGTATGATCAGTCACATAATGTTTAACTTACACTCGTGACTAATGCTGAAGTTGCTTTCACCCACCACATATCATATTCACTTGATATGTTTATCTCGAACTCGCAATATAATAACTACTGGGTGGGGCTTTCTCTGTTCACTTTTTTGGGAAAATGCTGCATATAACATTACTCACTGATAAGTTCTGCAAAACATATGAACTACAGCCTTTGGTCTGTTTCCATAATCAGTTTCTGCAAAAGACGGTATTCATCACTCTCTGTCAGGGTGAGCACTGGGAAAAGGCAAACATATGAAGGATTAGTTTGCGCAGAGAGGCTTTTGTGATTTTTCTTCATCAGTCACTTCTCAGCGTGTGTTATGTCCATAATGATACTTCAAACAAAGCCGCTTCAAGAGCCCGCTGTAAGAAAGAAACTCTTTGTGTTCCACGTAACATTGTCAAGTACACTTGACAAATCTAAATTTAGTCTCAATGCTAGTTTAATGATCATGCCTCCGTGAAGCTCATACGTTACTCCATAGGGAGAAGTCGATAAGACTGACATTTTTTGCTGAATTATTATACACATTTCATTATTTTAAACTAACATTTCTTTGAGGAACACACTTTTTATTGTTTTAAACTAACATTTCTTTGAGGAACACACTTTTTATTGTTTTAAACTAACATTTCTTTGAGGAACACACTTTTTATTGTTTTAAACTAACATTTCTTTGAGGAACACACTTTTTATTGTTTTAAACTAACATTTCTTTGAGGAATACACATTTCATTATTTTAAACTAACATTTCTTTGAGGAACACACTTTTTATTGTTTTAAACTAACATTTCTTTGAGGAACACACTTTTTATTGTTTTAAACTAACATTTCTTTGAGGAACACACTTTTTATTATTTTAAACTAACATTTCTTTGAGGAACACACTTTTATTATTTTAAACTAACATTTCTTTGAGGAACACACTTTTTATTATTTTAAACTAACATTTCTTTGAGGAACACAGTTTTTATTATTTTAAACTAACATTTCTTTGAGGAACTTTTTATTGTTTTAAACTAACATTTCTTTGAGGAACACACTTTTTATTATTTTAGACTAACATTTCTTTGAGGAACACAGTTTTTATTATTTTAAACTAACATTTCTTTGAGGAACACAGTTTTTATTATTTTAAACTAACATTTCTTTGAGGAACACACTTTTTATTGTTTTAAACTAACATTTCTTTGAGGAACACACTTTTTATTGTTTTAAACTAACATTTCTTTGAGGAACACACTTTTTTATTATTTTAAACTAACATTTCTTTGAGGAATACACATTTCATTATTTTAAACTAACATTTCCTTGAGGAATACACATTTTATTATTTTAAACTAACATTTCTTTGAGGAATATTTATAGGAGCAAAGTATCAACACTGTTGTCTAATAACTTGTTCGTTATTCGACATAATTTCCATTTTGGTACGACATTTACTTTAAATCAGATCATGCAACACATAATTTGATAGTCTAATCTGGACTAAATAATGGAAAATACTCGTAACATTTGTGATGCTTTTGTCTAAACAAATAACACAATATATTCGTAAAATATATGATACTTTAGCTAGATTAATAAAGCTAGATACTCATATGTGATATTTTATTCTAGACTAAATAGTGCACGATAATGTTAAATATGTGATAGTTTTGTGTAGACTAAATAATGCAAGATACTCGTAAAATGTGTGATAGTTTAGTGTAGACTTAATAATGGAAGGATGATTACTGTAACGCCTATGATAAGTTAAAGAACGTTTTGATGGCTAGACTAGTGTAGACTTAATAATGGAAGGATGATTACTGTAACGCCTATGATAAGTTAAAGAACGTTTTGATGGCTAGACTAGTGTAACTCCAATGAATGTAAGTAGATAAAAGAATCGATTAATTAATACGTATAAAGTCTGTGTGGAGCTGAAATATGTTTTAGAAGAACATGCAATGTTAGATATATATAACGCCTGTAACAGTAAGGTTAGATTACACCAAATATGCTAAGAAACGTAACACGTATGCAAAATTAGACCAGGCAGATTAATATAACGTCTACGATAGCAAATTTAGACTATATTACACAGTTCCAAGTAATTGTAATCGCCATTTTAGTAAGTTCAGAATAAACGAAAAATGTGAATTAATGTAGCACTTACAATTGTGAATTTGGATTAGATGAATTAGCTCTAGGTTTATGTAATGCATCTATGGGCAAGTTTAGACTGTATCAGTTAATTGTACGTCATAATTATAATGCCTCTAAGGGCAAGTTTAGAGTGTATCAGTTAATTGTACGTCATAATTATAATGCCGATTGGTAATGTCTAGATACGGGTAATGTATAAATACTGGTAATTTAATGTTACGTTTGTATTAAAGTGAAGAATATGTATACATGTCAATAATGCTGGGTTAATGCAACATGTAAGACAACATGTTTGGTCTAAATAGTTTTAGTTGTCCGATGTAATATGTTAGGAGTAAGTAGGCTTTGTTGTCCGATGTAACATGTTAGTAGTAAGTAGGTTTTGTTGACCGATCTAACATGTTAGTAGTAAGTAGGTTTTGTTGACCGATGTAACAAGGGAACTTTCAGCATGAGCCACAAGGTGTTTGGCAAAAGCATTATCACGTATTGATATATCTAGTCTAATATGACTAGAAAAGCCACATTACTTGGAGCAGTCTAATGATTGTTGTACTCATTATGTCTTGTTCACGTATTGATATATCTAGTCTAATATGACTAGAAAAGCCACATTACTTGGAGCAGTCTAATGATTGTTGTACTCATTATATCTTGTTCACATAATGACAACATCTAGTCTAACTAGGACGACAAAAGCCGCACTACATGGAGTATTCTGCTTAATGTTGCACTCGTTGTCCTGTTTACTGAAGTAGGATGACTAAAAATAAAATGCAGTCATTAATGCCCTATAAATAGACTCTGAAATTTATGAGCACGTACAGACCAATATATGTCTATATTATAAGAAATGAATGCAATGAAAAGAAATGAAAACTATATTTGTACACGCTTTGTTGACGTATAATATACAAGTAAAAAACCTGTTGAACCATGTCAGCTAAATAATTTTCAACATGATAAAACACTTATAAAATCAACTATTTTGTACAGGAGGAAAACAATTTCCCGACAATTTGAGGCAGATCTGTGATTTCCCGGCATTTCGCCGTCTTTTTTTTTAATTCGAATTCAACAGAACTTTGTTTTCTGTTTCAAATATTGCTTCTGTTTGGTGCATCCTTACATTTGTAATGTTTTGATTCTGCCCTAATCATAGATATTTCATAATAAAATGTTATCTACATGACGATGCCTTCTGTCTTATTTTGTCATGCTAGAGATTAAATCTGGACAGAATCAGTTCAGTTCCGTTCTTTTATGCATGTACTTGCAATGTCGGCTTTTTGGATCATTTGATGCAGATTTCGCGCGGAAGCGTCAGTGGGTTGTAGTAAGAGGGCCTATATCTAGCGAATTTCGCTCTCTGCCTATTACAAGCACTATTGCTTTATCACTTTTCAGAACATGTTGGGTGGGCCTTGGAGTAAGCCGCTTACCTCAGTTCCCAGTCGAATGGCACAAAGCTGCCTCTAATTACAATCATATCGGCGTGTGATTTGGAATTGACTGGCTTTCTCTTTAGTTTTATCTTGTGTTCTCTAGCTTATATTACTCACCCTATGTAAACATATTTCCCATCTTTCCTAGTATTTTCCAGATTTTATTTGCAATTATTTAAATCTTTATAATTCCTACTGATTGTTATATATAACCGCTTTGGAGATAGTGGTTTGAAACAATTGTTGGTTGTTGGAGACACTGGCGCCTTTAGTTTAAGTGTGTCTTTTTCCACTATGTCATGACTCTTGGCAACGATTCCATATTACTGCAGTGATCTTGAACTTTCATTTTCTCTGGTATCCATGACTGTGAACGTGAGGTATATATAGATTGTTTGTTAGTTAATCTGTGCCATCGGCAGATTTGTTCTTGTAATAGTTTTGTCAATTGCAAGCAAGCTTTTCATTTCTGGCTTCGTTACATTTTGCTGGAATTGCTGGCATCATCCACTTTACCTATCTTATGGTCGATGACTACGTTCTGTTATCCTCTTTTGCAGTGGTTGTGTTTCTTCGATGCAGATAATTATTTGAAATCTATTATCCATTCAGTCATTTATTGCATTCGTTATGGTTATTTGTTTTTTTTTATGGAGATGATATTTGAAATCTATTATACTGTCAATAATCTACTGCAGTTATGTTTATTTGACGAAGATGACATTTGAAAACTAGTATCCTTTTATTTCTTTCAAGTTGGTTCTGATGGATTATTCTGTGTTTCGATGGGTAATTTGTATTTATTTGTTTGATTATTACAATAGAAGTAGTAATAGCAGTGACAAAAGTTACACAGCCATCATTATTAATAACATTAGAATCTGTGTCATTATCATTATTAATAACATTAGAATATGTGTCCTCATCATTATTAATACCATTAGAATCTGTGTCCTTATCATTATCATCACGATTAGAATATTTGTATTATTATTTATTATTACCAATATAATCTGTGGAAGAGTACATTTGTCTATCCCTAGCTCTAGACTTAATTGTTATATAAATTGTTAAATTGTCAAAGTGACCCGACCTTGGGCACTCCTTATGATGGTATTTATAGAAGTGTCAAAGTTGGAGTAAACAAGTCGGGTAGAGAACATGCTAGAAATTGCTGATGCAACCCAAACCAGTTCCAACTGGATGAGTAGTTTTGTTTATCCAATGGTTAATATTTACGAGAACGAGACCAGCCAATGGGCTGATATCAAAATGTTTGCCTGCTGCAGAAAACTCTATTTTTAAATCACTTGAATTTGGTGTGGCTAGAAGTCTGGTCATGAAAGGCGGCCATTAGCTTAATGATGAATTAACCGACTTATTGAGAGAGAATTGACTTAGAAATATTTCATGAATTTTTGCTAATGATAAATGATGTTATACTTGTATTTTATGTAGAGGTGCATTATTATTATTATAAGTAGTAGTAGTAGTAGTAGTAGTAGTAGTAATAGTTGTTGTTGTTATTATCGTTTTAGTTCTTTACTTATTTTCATTAATTTTTATTAATTATTTATTATTTTTATTATTTTTATTTCATTAATGAAGTTTTAGAGCTCTAATTTATATATTCTGCTGTGCTATGAAGGTTTTTTAATTATATTAAAACAGAAAATGCAGTTTTGCTCATAATTAATTCAATTAGGTAAAATCGTCCTAATATTATATTGTTATTATTTCAATCGATGTGCTTTTGTCTATTATTTAAATTAAACTGATGTGCATATCTCATTATATACATTAAAATCAACAGAAATTAAACTGATGTGCATATCTCATTATATACATTAAAATCAACAGAAATTAAACTGATGTGCATATCTCATTATATACATTAAAATCAACAGAAATTAAACTGATGTGCATATCTCATTATATACATTAAAATCAACAGAAATTAAACTGATGTGCATATCTCATTATATACATTAAAATAAACAGAAAATAAGAAACCGAGTCTATCTTGATAAAACACCTTTGAAACAAATACGTTTTACAGGCTGGAGCAGATAATAAAAAATATTTTAACTGTATGATATAAAAGTAAATTTTACTTTAACTTTATTATTTGACCACAAACAACATAAAATACATATTATTAAAAATAGTACACATATATTGACAAGAACTATTTAAATGGAAATAAAGTTCTCGTATACATACATTTGAAAGAGCTAATCTTTGCTTGTGAAATAAATGAAAGGGATAAAACGGTTTGTTTTGAAAAGATTAGATTCCAGTTAATGGCACGTAGTACGGCAATCTCCACGGTAAACACAGTTAAACTAAAATCACAACTCCCTTAAAACTCGACGTACGAAAAGAAAAAAATGTTAGCTAGAAGAGGAAACTCGAGATTCTGTCCAAACCACTTTCATTCATTTCATCAACTAGCCATCATGGGAGCGGTCTGTTTGTTACCTACGTCATATCCGGTCCCAAGATACCGAGCGCGTGTGGCTCAGTATGGAGGAAAAATACACACAATAAACTAAATACATTCTCCTGAGATAGCGAGCTGATTCGGAATCGATAGCTATGGGCAAAGTCCCAGAAATTTTATTTCCACTCGGCGTGAGAGAAAGCTATAGACTTTGCGTAGTTAGTAACGGTCTAGCGAGTTGAAATTTTCACTGAGTGATGAAGTTGAGAAGATTGATTCGATTGATGATGCGCGCTTCCCAAAGTGCCAATGAAGCATTCTAGTGCTCGACCATGGCCGATACTCGCAAAAGTAGTCACCGATATGTTTTAGGACCGTGGTCTCTGGCGCGCAAAAATTAAATATTTACTAACTCTGGAGTCCGTCACTTGTGAAATTTCCAATGACTGTTTCCACCTGGTTAGGACTGATTGTCAGCAGTTTGCTAAGATGTGAGATTCCTCAGTGGAAGCATTCGAATCAAATACAGATATCTCACAGAATAAAAGTCCACAGTGATGAGTTTTAAAAGAAGTTTCCTTTTTATTTAATAAATAGAGTTACTGTAGAGGGAATTAAGAATAGAAAGGAATATATGTGTAACATTTTGCTATGGTGATTTCCTTTTCATAATTTTTAATGTACTCTTACTTTTTAAAATCTAATAATCACCTGTCAACTGTTTGAAGAGTAGTTAATTGTACTTGCCTTTCCTTTGCCTATAAGTGTTTATTCTTCTTTATTTCCCTGAAAGTTTGCGACAGCCGTAACATTACGTTTAGCTGTCGATATAATGATCCAGTCATGTATTCGCTGAATGCAAGCGCATTTGACCTCGACCGTCTACTTTGACTATGCACACGAAAACTGACGTCATTATTTGAGTCATCTATCTACAGCAATAAAAATACTTTGACTTATTATGCATCATCTATTTATAGCAATCATATATAATGTGACGTTGTCATTTATGGAAAAAAATGAATGCATGATCTATTTATAGCAATGGAGAGTAGTTTGCAAAATTGTATCTTCTATTTACAGCAAATCAAAAGCAGTGTGAAGTATTCATTATTATTATTATAGCAACCAAAAGCAGTGTAAAGTACTGAATATTATTATAACAATCTAAAACAGTGTAAAGTAATACATATTATTATTATTGCAGCAATCAAGTACTGTACACTATTATTATTATTATTATTATTATTATTATTATTATTATTATTATTGTTGTTGTTGTTGTTGTTGTTATTATTATTATCAGCCTCTTTCCACGACTTCTGTTTGACTGTCGGTTGTGATCCAAGGTCTCGGAATCTTACCAAAATTCTGGGAGATCCAAGGAAAATGAAGAGGTAGTCAACTAATGCCTTTTCCTTGAACAACAATACCAAACATATCTCTTGAAAGAAACAGTTAGGTTTGTAGATTTACGTTTGTAGATCTGTCTATAAAGAGATAATAGAACAGATTGCCGTTTTTCTTAAAAAAAACAAACAAAACACAACAACTTCAAATAAGGGTATGTTGGAGAAATAATATATTTCATGTTTGTGGTTAGAAAAATATAATGATATTGAACATTTGTTTTTAAAAAAATAGAAAAATATAATGATATTGAACATTTGTTTAAAAAAATTAGAAAAATATAATGATACTGAGCATTTGTTTTTAAAAAAATAGAAAAATATAATGATATTGAACATTTGTTTAAAAAAATTAGAAAAATATAATGATACTGAACATTTGTTTCAAAAAAATTAGAAAAATATAATGATACTGAACATTTGTTTTAAAAAATTAGAAAAATATAATGATATTGAACATTTTTTTAAAAAATTAGAAAAATATAATGATACTGATTTGTTTTTAAAAAACATAGAAAAATATAATGATACTGAACATTTGTTTTTAAAAAATTAGAAAAATATAATGATACTTAACATGTGTTTTTTTTTTTTAAATTAGGAAAATATAATGATACTCAGTATTTGTTTCCTTAAAAAAAAATAGAAACATATAATGATACTGAAGATTTATTTTTAAAAAATAGAATTTGTATGAGATACATTCTCTTTTTTAAAAAGTTCACTAAGTCCTTTCATTCTTACTAAATTTCACATAGTCTCCTTAATCTTTCTAATTTCACGAATTTCTCTCATTGTTTGTAAATTTCACATGGTACTTACTATTTTTTGCCAAGTCCTCTCTTGTTAAATTTCATGTGATCCTCCCATTCCCACATTTCACGTAGCCCTCTCTATAGTCACTATACACAGTACAGCAGTAAATAATAATACACAGTATAGCAGTAAATAATAATACACAGTACAGCAGTAAATAATAATACACAGTACAGCAGTAAATAATAATACACAGTATAGCAGTAAATAATAATACACAGTACAGCAGTAAATAATAATACACAGTATAGCAGTAAATAATAATACACAGTACAGCAGTAAATAATAATACACAGTACAGCAGTAAATAATAATACACAGTACAGCAGTAACTAATAATACACAGTACAACAGTAACTAATAATACACAATACAGCGGTAAATAATAATACACTGTACAGCTGAATTAATAATGCACTGTACATCAGTAAAATATATAATAATACACTGTACATAAATAAGCAAAAAATATTATACAGCAGTAACATAAACAAATACAATGTAAAGAAATAATCAATAATTATTGTTTTGTACATGAGTAATCAATAATACACTTTACGGCAGTTAACAGTTGTGTCATATAGTGAACAATTTCCAGCTCCAATAGGCCCTTAGTGTTACGGTGTCATCTGTTCATATGTGTGCAGTATAATTTATTTATTTAAAAGAAAAGAATTAATAATCAAATAATCCACTTTTAACAATAGGTGCAGTAAAATTGGGGACAATCGGTTAAGTGGATTAATTCATTTTATATATACATTTTCACTAACCCTCCCACTCGTCATTTAACTACCAATCTAATGTGCTCACGTTCGAGCTAGTCGAAATGCTTCTTCCACACAGAGAGATTATTTTCTTCTACACAACACTGTTGCTTTACTCACCACACATAGTGACTATGCAATGGCTAGTCAATACTATGGTGAAGGGTATAGTGGCTAGTCAATACTATGGTGAAGGGTATAGTGGCTAGTCAATACTGTAATGAAGGGTATGCAATGGCTAGTCAAATGTGACGAAAAAGCTTGGTTCATGATTGTGATTACAAGGGAGTGTACTGTTGTCTGGTCTGTACCTAAATTGTGACATCAGTTCTGCGCCAGAGTAGGTAAATAACTTTGTTCATGACCATGATTATAGGTCAGTGACTAGTTGTCCGGATAGTGCTTATACTATATGGTAGAAATTGTGTCTTGTATTCTTTGTTCTCTGTATTAGAAGTGATGTTTTGTTCATGTGATCTGAGTTTTACATATTAACTTTCTGTCCTGATCTCTGGCGGTTATGAGGGATTGCGAACTTAACATATTATTTCCGTTTAAAACGTGGCTAGCAAATGAAAACAATCTCGCTAACGACCCAGAATTCACGAGAAGGATTGACATTTGCTACACCCACTTGCATTTCACAAATGTTGTCTTGAATAGTAATAATGAATGAAGCTAAAGCTTTGCTGCTTACTACAATTATTTGACGGAAATTGCTAAATGGACTTTAAATTATGGATGTATGCATGCACTTAAAATTAAAATAAAGGCAAGTGCAAACAATTTTGCTTCTCGCTCCTGTGTTAAATGTTCAGTGGGGAATTCACACACATATCTATCTATCTATCTATCTATCTATCTATCTATCTATCTATCTATCTATCTATCTATCTATCTATCTATCTATCTATCTATCTATCTATCTATCTATCTATCTATCTATCTATCTATCTATCTATCTATCTATCTATCTATCTATCCATCCAACCATCCACCCACCCACCCACCCGTCTGTCTGTCTGTCTGTCTATCTATCTATTTATCTCTCTTTTAAAGTAAATAAGGATTTAATTATTCTTTATTTTACTAGTTAATTCAAATAATAACATAGATGATTTCATTTCTTACTTTCTGACAATGAATGGTTCGGAAGAAACTTTAGGTTGTGTGTGTGTGTATGCGTTCGTGCATGCGTACGTGTGTGTGTCTATGTGTGAGTGTGTAAGTGTGTGTGTGTGTGTGTGTGTGTGTGTGTGTGTGTGTGTGTGTATGAAAACTTTACTTAAAAGTTATAACAATCATCCAAGCCTTAATTAAGTGTCATTGAGAGCACCTTCTGTATTTGTGTGTATGTGTGTGTGTGTGTGTGTGTGTGTGTGTGTGTGTGTGTGTATGTGTGTGTGTGTGAGTGTGTGTGTGTGTGTGTGTGTGTGTGTGTGTGTGTGTGTGTGTGTGTGTGTGTGTATGTGTGTGCGCTGAATGAGACGGGTCATTTTCTTGCAGCACTGAAGATTCCTAGTGTTGAGCAGTGAAACCAAATGGCTGGTTTTATATGTTAGTTTTCTGTTTGACTGCATGGACTGCGAGACGTCGAAGTTGACTACTTAAGTGTAGGATTTGGCTGCTCACTACTATCTGTAGGATCTTAGGTCTTGTCTGCTTACCTATAGGATCCTAACTATTCATTACTTATTTTGATTATTCTCTACCCATCTGAATGATGTTCGCTTATTAAGTATAAGTGATTAGAGCAAACCGTGTTTTTCTGTAATCTAATTTTGACGGGCCATAGTTAATTATGTTTGTCTGTAATCTAATTTTGACGGGCCATAGTTAATTATGTTTGTCTGTAATCTAATTTTGACGGGTCATAGTTAATTATGTTTGTCTGTAATCTAATTTTGACGGGCCATAGTTAATTATGTTTGTCTGTAATCTAATTTTGACGGGCCATAGTTAATTATGTTTGTCTGTAATCTAATTTTGACGGGTCATAGTTAATTATGTTTGTCTGTAATCCAATTTTGACGGGCCATAGTTAATTATGTTTGTCTGTAATTAATTACTGATGGAATTGTCATAATGTAGTAAATAGATGTATAAAAATGAATGTGAGACAGTAAAAACGATTCAACACAATAATATACCATACAAAACTAACAATGAAAGTTTCATGGAACCAAATATTCTACAAGTGCCATAATTATCGTCTTTTACAACAAAAATACATTATTTTTGCTCCTTTTGTTCGAGCAGTAAGAACATTAACTCACCAAGGCCAGCGTGAATAGACTCCATACCCTCAGAACAATTTTGTACAACAAGAAAAGGGGTCAGAATTTTGTACAACAAGAAAAGGGGTCAGAATTTTCATACTAAAAATATCAAACCGGTCAGATATATTAAGAATTTTCCAACATTATGGAAGCGAGTCACCAAGTTTAATTATATAAGAATATATATATCACCACACCGAGATAAACATTTCGTCTAATGCAAGAAAAACATGGGAAAACGACACGTGCCCGGTATCACAACAGTATAAGTACTGTCAGTGACCTCAAGAAAGCACTCAGTAACTTTCCAACTTCATTAAAAAGTGTAAGTATTGAGTGTCAGTGACCTCAAGAAAGCACTCAGTAACTTTCCAACTTCATTAAAAAGTGTAAGTATTGAGTGTCACTGACCTCAAGAAAGCACTCAGTAACTTTCCAACTTCATTAAAAAGTGTAAGTATTGAGTGTCACTGACCTCAAGAAAGCACTCAGTAACTTTCCAACTTCATTAAAAAGTGTAAGTATTGAGTGTCACTGACCTCAAGAAAGCACTCAGTAACTTTCCAACTTCATTAAAAAGTGTAAGTATTGAGTGTCACTGACCTCAAGAAAGCACTCAGTAACTTTCCAACTTCATTAAAAAGTGTAAGTATTGAGTGTCACTGACCTCAAGAAAGCACTCAGTAACTTTCCAACTTCATTAAAAAGTGTAAGTATTGAGTGTCACTGACCTCAAGAAAGCACTCAGTAACTTTCCAACTTCATTAAAAAGTGTAAGTATTGAGTGTCACTGACCTCAAGAAAGCACTCAGTAACTTTCCAACTTCATTAAAAAGTGTAAATATTGAGTGTCACTGACCTCAAGAAAGCACTCAGTAACTTTCTAACTTCATTAAAAAGTGTAAATATTGAGTGTCACTGACCTCAAGAAAGCACTCAGTAACTTTCCAACTTCATTAAAAAGTGTAAATATTGAGTGTCACTGACCTCAAGAAAGCACTCAGTAACTTTCCAACTTCATTAAAAAGTGTAAATATTGAGCGTATTTCGCTTTGCACTATTACTCCGATCACCACTCGAAATTTAAACCATGGACAGTGTAGTAAAGGTGGACAGTGTAGTAAAGGTGGCAAAAGCATTTCCTAAAGCTTTAGACATTACATGGCATTACTAGCTCTCTCGTTTGGAACAAAATTGCCTTTCTTGGTATCTGTCTTTCTCCCGATGTTTACACAATGGTGATGATTTGTGACCGGTGAGATGATGGTGATGATGATATGACGAATAATAATAATAATAATAATAATAATAATAATAATAATAATAATAATAATAATAATAATAATAATAATAATAATAAGGACAGGTTGTCAGCCATCTACTGTACATGGATGATCTCAAGCTGTACGGTAAAAATGAAAGTGACATCACATCACTGATCAATACTGTCAAGATCTGCAGTGAAGACATCAACATGAAATTCGGCCTTGAGAAATGTGGACGAATTGTCATCCAGAAAGGCAAGGTCAAAACAACAGAGGGCCTGCAATTCGACATCGGAAAAATCAATGATGTTTCAATAGAAAATGGATATAAGTATCTTGGGATACTACAACATCAAGAAAATATGCAGAGAGAAGTGAAGTCCAAAGTTAAGAGAGAATATGAAAAACGTGTTAGACAAGTCCTGAAATCCAAGCTAAATGGGGCAAACAAAATACAAGCCCTTAATGCATACGCAATACCTGTAGTAAGCTACACTGGAGGTATCATAGATTGGACAGCAAATGAAATAAATGAACTGGACAGGAAAACAAGAAAACTACTCACAATACATAAAGCCTTACACCCAAAAGCAGACGTAGACAGACTCTATGTATCTCGAAAAATGGGAGGCCGAGGTCTCAAGAAAATTAAACATGTCATTGAAGGAGAAGTCATTGGCCTTGTGGACTACATCTGGAATAACAATAAAGATGATCCACTGATAGAATTAGTAAAAAGGAGTGGACTATTCCAACCACCAGAAACAGACAAAGAAACATGGAAGAAAACAACGAAGCAAGAACTAGCACATACCTGGAGACAGAAACCTCTACATGGCCAATATGTACGACAAGCAGACGAAATATCAACAAAGCAATCAACGTACAAATGGTTGAAAGAGGCAGGATTGAAAGCAGAAACAGAAGCACTCATAACAGCTGCACAAGATCAATCACTCAACACCAAAGCACACAAAACGAAAATCATGAAAATTTCAAATGATTCCAAATGTAGACTTTGCAAATCCATGGATGAGACAACAGAACACATACTATCTGGATGTCAGGTTCTGGCTGGAACAGAATACACCAAACGACACAATGAAGTGGCAAAACACATACATAGAAATTTGTGTGAGAACTATGGCATAAAAACCCCAGAAAGAACATGGATGCATCAACCAGAAGCAGTCATCGAAACAGAAGAAGTCAAAATACTGTGGGACTTCGAGATAAGAACAGACCGGGTGATTCCTGCAAGACGACCAGACATTGTAGTACTCAATAAGACCAACAGAACAGTAACAATTATTGATGTCGCTGTTCCAAGTGATAGAAACATAAAAACAAAAGAAAGAGAAAAAATAGAAAAATACCAAGACCTCAGATTAGAAATCCAGAGACTGTGGAATGTAAAAGCAGAAGTGATACCAATAGTGATAGGAGCCTTGGGGAACATAACATCAGAATTGGAAGGCTACCTGAATAAACTCCCTGGAAACCACAGAATCGCTCCACTACTCAAAGCAGCGCTCCTCGGAAGTGCCCACATCCTCCGTAAAACTTTGGATCTCCCAGAATCTTGGTAAGATTCCGAGACCTAGGATCACAGCCGACAGTCAAACAGAAGTCGTGGAAAGAGACTGAATAATAATAACATACATGGAGCCAGAAACCTCTGCATGGCCAGTATGTACGACAAACCGACGAAATATCAACAAAGCAATCAACGTACAAATGGTTGAAAGAGGCAGGATTGAAAGCAGAAACAGAAGCACTCATAACAGCTGCACAAGATCAAGCACTCAACACCAAAGCACACAAAACGAAAATCATGAAAATTTCAAATGATTCCAAATGTAGACTCTGCAAATCCATGGATGAGACAACAGAGCACATACTATCTGGATGTCAAGTTCTGGCTGGAACGGAATACACCAAACGACACAATGAAGTGGCAAAACACATACATAGAAATCTGTATGAGAACTATGGCATACAAACCCCAGAAAGAGCATGGATGCATCAACCAGAAGCAGTCACCGAAACAGAAGAAGTCAAAATACTGTGGGACTTCGAGATAAGAACAAATCGGGTGATTCCCTGCACGAAGACCAGACATTGTAGTTCTCAATAAGGCCAACAGAACAGTATCAATCATTGATGTCGCTGTTCCAAGTGATAGAAACATAAAAACAAAAGAAAGAGAAAAAATAGAAAAATACCAAGACCTCAGATTAGAAATCCAGAGACTGGAATGTAAAAGCAGAAGTGATACCTATAGTGATAGGAGCCTTGGGGAACATAACATCTGAATTGGAAGGCTACCTGAATAAACTCCCTGGAAACCACAGAATCGCTCCACTACTCAAAGCAGCGCTCCTCGGAAATGCCCACATCCTCCGTAAAACCTTGGATCTCCCAGAATCTTGGTAAGATTCTGAGACCTTGGATCACAACCGACAGTCAAGCAGAAGTCGTGGAAAGAGGCTGAATAATAATAATAATAATTTATACATAACCTTGTCAAGGCGAAACTGCAATATTCTTTTGCACACTTTCATAATAAATACTCAAGATTATTATCACAAAGGAATTGTAAGTTTCAAGTTTCACATTTTCATCTTGCATGTTGTAGAACAGTGATGAGGCGCTTAAAACAAAAAAGGCTGCTTCTTTTCATTTGTTCACTGATTCCTTAATTACTATTAATCGTACTTGAGCCACAAACCACTATTCGTACTGTAGATTTGTAATGAAATATCATCGCGCTTAGAAAGAGAAAGTGCACACATTCTCATTTCTGAAGAGATAAACACACGTCTGTGAGCTTAAGTCGTATCAGCCTGACAATGTTACAAGTTTATTGTAGTTCACATTTCTGCCAATCCCACCCCATGCATGACATGTGATATCGTGTTACTCTTTAGGAGAGTTCTCGAAAACCTTTAGCTCTAGTACCCACATTTTTGCAATATTTTTGCACGTCTTTCACTTGCTAAAGTGAACATTTGAACAGAGTTTTCAATTATAAAAAAATAGTCAATCCTAGAAACACAGTATTGAGCGTAATTATGTTGAAATGAATATAATTTAAAATTTAATTGAATTCCTAACATAATAATTAATAATAATTTCAACTTTTTGATTGATTTTGCTTTAAATGTATTTGTTACTTTAACTTTTAATGTTACTTTATCTGCTGAAATTATTTAAATTAAATTAAATACAGGAAAGCACCTGCAGAGCGTTCATTTAAATGAGAAACAACAGTTTAATGGTTTTCTCTGTCCATGTTTCATTGACCGCTAATTTTATTCCTAGAATGAGTGTATTGTGCACTTTCCTCAGCAAAAATTATTTAAAACATTCGATCGTACAGTGTATGCCCGTGTCGGCAGAGACGAGACGGACATGTTTAAAACTGGGCGCGTTTCTGCCGATCTTCCGCTCGGGTCGATGATGGACGCTGAAACCTCCCCTAAAGCATGTTGTTTATTGAGGAAATTTCGTTTTATGTCCTAAATCGATACGGCTTTATCAAAATCTCATTAGAAAAACATGATATGTTGAAGTCATCTGGGTTGCTGTTCTCATGTAATCCGCTTTAAAAAAAAATATATCTTGATTATGAATGATGTTCCTGGCCACTGTCACTTGACCACCAGTCATGAACAGAGAACAGAATCTTGACAACGAATTGACAATCGCTAGGAGTATTTAGAGAAAGAATTTCGTCAATACAATTTAATAATTATTTTTCTTTTGATTGAAACTGTTTCAGTGCATTCATCATTCATTTTGACTCTTTAGTATGTATTTAATTATTGAAGGAAGAATCACTTTGAAGTATGTTAAGAAGCCTTGGCTTGCGGCCTGAGGGCATCAATGTTAATTAGAGACAAAATAGAGCTAACATTTCAATCATCACCGTAAACTTAGAGAAACACTCAGCTAGAGCTAATACTTCAATGGTTACCATTAACTTAGAGAAACACTCAGCTAGAGCTAATACTTCAATGGTTACCATTAACTTAGAGAAACACTCAGCTAGAGCTAATACTTCAATGGTTACCATTAACTTAGAGAAACACTCAGCTAGAGCTAATACTTCAATGGTTACCATTAACTTAGAGAAACACCCAGCTAGAGCTAATACTTCAATGGTTACCATTAACTTAGAGAAACACTCAATCTGAGCTAATGCAATTCAGTCATCATCGCTAACTTTGAGACACACACAACTTGAAGTAACATTTCAATCATCACCTTTAGGTTAGAGAAACACTTATCCTAAGCTAACGTACTTCAATCATCACCGTTAACATAGCGAAACACTCAACAAGAAGCAACTTACTTCAATCATCATTTCCTAACTTAGAGAAACAATCAACAAGAAATAAGTATTTCAATCATTGAAATCAATCATGAGAAACACTGAACATGAAACAACTTACTTTAACCATCAAGGTTGATACATAGAAACACTCATCCTTATCTAACGTATTCATTCATCACCGTTAACACTTAATCAGAGCTACTTACTTCAATCATCACTGCTAACTTAGAGAAACACCTAAACAAGCTAACATTTCAATCATCACCGCTAATTTAGACAAACACTCAATCCGATCTAACGTACTTCAATCATCACCGTTAACCTATAGACACACGCAACCTGTGCTAACTTACTTAAATCATTTCTAAACTTAGAGAAACACTCCATCTGAGCTAACTTACTTTAATCATCACCGTTAACTTTGAGTAACATTCAAGCAGAGCTAACATTTCAATCTTCATTTTTAAATTAGAGAAACACTCACCCTGAGCTAACAGTTCTCTCACTCATCATTGTTAACATAAAGAAACAATCAGCCAGAGCTAAAATTGCAATCATTATTAGAGACACACTCAAACCGAGCTAACATTTAATCTTCATTTTTAACATAGAGAATCACTTAAGCTGAGCTAACATTTCAATCATCATTGCTAACTTAAGGAAACAGTCAACCAGCGGTTACCTACTTCAATCATCATTTTTAGCTGAAAGCTAAAGAAGAGCTAACGTATTTCATACAGTATTTCTTAGAGAAACACTCAAACAATGTTGTTTCACTTTATTACTATAAATGTTTCACACACCTTTTCCGAACATTTCAAAAATAAAAGTAAACAACATTTTGTGTCACTTTTCTCAAACATAATGATCAAAACAAGTAAACAATGTAGACGAGGATCATGTTACTCTACCCTTAGTGTATAACGAATATCATTGTTGTATTGCACACAGTTTAGGCCGAGATTTCATGTTACTCTACCCTTAGTGTATAACGAATATCATTGTTGTATTGCACACAGTTTTGGCCGAGATTCATGTTACTCTACCCTTAGTGTATAACGAATATCATTGTTGTATTGCACACAGTTTTGGCCGAGATTTCATGTTACTCTACCCTTAGTGTATAACGAATATCATTGTTGTATTGCACACAGTTTTGGCCGAGATTTCATGTTACTCTACCCTTAGTGTATAAGGAATATTATTGTTGTATTGCACACAGTTTTGGCCGAGATTTCATGTTACTCTACCCTTAGTGTATAAGGAATATTATTGTTGTATTGCACACAGTTTTGGCCGATATTTCATGTTACTCTACCCTTAGTGTATAAGGAATATTATTGTTGTATTGCACACAGTTTTGGCCGATATTTCATGTTACTCTACCCTTAGTGTATAAGGAATATTATTGTTGTATTGCACACAGTTTTGGCCGATATTTCATGTTACTCTACCCTTAGTGTATAAGGAATATTATTGTTGTATTGCACACAGTTTTGGCCGATATTTCATGTTACTCTACCCTTAGTGTATAACGAATACCATTGTTGTATTGCGGGCCAAGATTTCATGTTACTCTACCCTTAGTGTATAAGGAATATCATTGTTGTATTGCACACAGTTTAGGCCGAGATTTCATGTTACTCTACCCTTAGTGTAAAACGAATATCATTGTTGTATCGCACACACACTGGGATGTTCTACACATACAACGCTGTAACGCTGTATCGCTCACACTTCGAGAATGTATATATAAAGTTGTAGGTGACTTTATTAAACTTGCTGTAAACAACTATGATACATAAATCACGGATGTTGTACTGCATAATAAGAATTCAAACTTACATCACTGATGTTACGTGGACATATTCTTGAATGGGTCACCACGTTCACCCTAGGTGTGTGTAATATGTCTAGGCATATTATTTTACAGGTCACCAAGTTCACTCTTTGCAAATACATTAATGAAATCTGTTTCTTATATATATATATATATATATAACCCTATTTCCAGCGTTAGGTAGACCATGCTTAAAAACCAGCATTAGGTGGACACAGTGTATATCCCATAATAATAATAAAATTAACATTTTTTTTTCACATTCTGCTTTTAGACATCACTAATAGCAAACGTACTTAATTTGAAGAAAAAATATCAAATAACAAAAAATATACATGTTTTGTGGTCTGCCTAATTCCTATAACCCTAAAACCAGCATTATGTAGACAAACACATACACTTAAAAACCAGCATTATGGGACTCGTACTTAAAAACCAGCATTATGTGGACACTTAGTTAAAATGGTCAATTTTATAGTTGTAAACAAATGAATCTTTTTAAAAACCATGACTCTGCATAAATAAATGTATAGGTTATAAATATAAATCAAAAGTAGAAGAATACATTTGCTTTAATAGATATTTGTATAGATGTATCTCATTTTATAATCTAAAAGTCCACAATTTGGTATGAATAAAAATATATTGTTGAGTTTTTATATTGATTTATTACTATTTAAATCAGGATATACATTTAGAATCATGTTAAAGGACTCCAAACTCAATTAAATCTTGAGTTTGGAAAAATATATGTTTATACTTAAAAACCAGCCTTAAGTAGACATCATTTGCTTAAAAACCAGCCTTATGTAGACATCATTTGCTTAAAAACCAGCCTTAAGCAGACATCATTTGCTTAAAAACCAGCCTTAAGCAGACATCATTTGCTTAAAAACCAGCAATATGTGGACATATATGTCATTCTAATAAATGAAGCTATATTTCATTATTTAATGCCATTGTCTCATTATTTAATAAATTGTTCAAATTTAAAAGCATGTTAAAAGGTCCAAAATTTAATTTGGTATTAAAATTGGAAAGTAAATGTTTTAAAAACAGCCTTAGGTGGACATTATGTGCTTACATACCAGCAATATGCAGACAACATATATGTTACTCAAATAAATAAAGGAAAGCAAGGTTTCCTTAATTTATCACTATTTCATACAGGTTTAAAGTCAAAATTAAATTAAAGGACCACAAAATCAATATAGTGTTGACTTACAAAAATAAAAGCTTTTTTCTTTTAAAAACAACCTTATGTGAGCATAATTTGCTATTAAAAAATTAAAAAAGTAATCATACCTGTAAGTTAATTTTGGAAATAACTTGATTTTTCTATATTTTTTCTATATTTACTATTAATTTCTCACCATTTAAAAAAAGATTCAAACTCAGAATCATGTTTAAGGACCCCAAATTTAATTTGGTATTAAAGTTGGAAAGTAAAAGTGTTATGCTTATAAAACACCCTTACTTGTACAATGCAAACTTTGAAACCAGCAATGCAGCAATATGCAGGCAACTTAAACATTATTGTAATAAATAAAGCAACGTTTCTTAAATTTATTTCTATTTAATGCAGGATTCAAATGCAAAATCATTTTAAAGGACCACAGTTTCTATTTAGTGTTGAATTTGTGAAAAATAAGTGTATGCTTAAAAATCAGCCTTACGTAGACATTATTTGCTTAAAAACCAGCAATACGCAGACATTATTTGCTTAAAAACCAGCAATACGCAGACATGTATATGTCATTCTAATAAATAAAGCTAAGTTTCTTTATTTAACATTATTGTATCACTATTTAATAAATTGTTCAAATTTTTAAAGTATGTTGAAAAGTCCCAAATTTAATTTGGTATTAAAATTGGAAAGTAAAAGGTTTATGCTTTAAAACCATCCTTTGGTGGACATTAAGTGCTTAAAACCCAGCAACATGCAGACCGCATACATGTCACTCAAATAAATAAAGTAATGCTTCTTTAATTTATCACTATTTAATACAAGATTTAGATTCAAATTCATGTTATACGAGACACTAAATCAGTAAATGTAATTTAGTGATGAGTTTGGAAAATTAATGTTTAATGCAACTAGAGGTACGTGGACAATATTTGCTTAAAACCAGTGCTATGCAGATAAGCATATATTATACTCTAATAAATAATGTACATGTTTCTTTATTTAAAATTATTTTCAATAAACTAAAGAAACATAGTGTGTAAAAAGTGTATTATCATTTTGGGGAAGAGTTCGCATATTACGTTTAATATAAAACGATCCGAAATGTAAGGATTTCACCAGGTTCTTGAAGTGTTATTCCAAAATAAACATTATCGGATATGTTACTTATTACTGATCCATGAGTAAGGCCAGTAAGTAGTTTAGTGATTATATTTAATTAATTATTATACAATTGTTGCACAAACCAAACAGTAGACAATGCGGTGGTTGATAAAATATTTTCACAATTTAATAAACATCAAAGAACTAAAGCCGCAAACATGTTGGCTGGGCTTGGCGGTGTTGTAATACAGTGTAACCTAATTCGTGATATTACGTCACTCGGGGTATTATGGGACAATGTGTATTATCGTACAAACAAATAAAAATTAGTAAAAACTATTTAACGCAAAGTAAAAACCTATAGATATTATATCCGTCCATTATTTTGAATATATCTTAATAATGCATTCCATTTAATATTCGTCCCATAATAACCCAACCTTTTACATTAGACATGAATAGACGTATATGTTCACAGAAAAAAGTCAAATATTGTAAAAAGCCCACTATTAATGCAATCCGATTTTATGGACCCCAATTATCGCCTTATAGCGATATTTCACTGTACTTAGATTTATTTATGTAACAGCGGTGATGAATTAAATTATAACTATAAAGAGCTGTCTTTAAGTACGATTATAATTTAGAACGATAAGGCTTGGGGCGACACTTGTTTATGGGTGAAGGCCGAATGAACACGTAAATTATACTGTCCATAGATAGAAACTGTCCAGTGCTCTTGCACTATAAAACAGTAAAGTCGCAAGTCTAAAATAAAAATTGAGTAATGTAGAATGGACTCCTCAAGATCCATTCTGTTAAAACTTATAAAATGAAGTAGATTTTGAATTAAAATTTCTATTTAAGAAATACTCTGTCATAAATTGAAGGACTTAATTAGTGTCTGAAGCAATATTATTGAACTGAAGGACAACCGCAAAGGCACAGCAATTCTTGCTTAATTCAGGGGCTGAGTTCGATTCGTGCCAGGATGGATAGTGTGATTCTTACCCCATCCCCAGATAAGGTTCTAGGCTTTGTATCTAGTCCATCAAATAGGACAAACAAAATGGTTAATTTACTAAAACAGTACGTTTACTAAAGCTCGTGCAAGCCTGGCAATTAAAGAGCGAAGAATGTCTCCGTTGGTTACTCACTGCCTGACATAATTGCACATAAAATTGATACCCCTCCGCCTCGTAAAAGATGAAGAAAAGAACAGAAGTATTTGCTCTTGCCATCAATCAGTGCCACCGACTATTTCTCTCTATTAAGAAAGCTAACATGTAAATGATAAAGTAATCAAAATAAATGATCTCTTACCTTATTTTGTAGACAGTACTGCAGAGATTAGCTGAAAAACATCGATCTGCAGTGTACATGCTTTCTGTTTCAGAAATAAGTACAGTCACAGATCCTTTATCTTTTTTTTTTTTAAAGTGTGAGAACTGAATGATGAAAACCGCTGATCTTCGAAAGACTGGAAATAAAGTCTGATAAGTTCGGGTCTACTCAGTCATTTTCTCTTTTTTTACATTCATTTAATGCCCTCCCTATTCAGAGCGAAACATGATGACTAATTTAAACTCCTTTATCTCACCCTTTCCCACAGACTCAGATGAGACTTTTAGAGAGAGAACAGATAGATCGTGGTAACAATTAAAAAGAAAGGTGTGGTTTGGATGGAACAAAGGTTCACTGTGCATTCAACCATCAATCAATCAATGCCAAATCCCTAGGACTGAAAACGCCTGAATTTTATTGGTAGGTATTGCTTGGTACTGCGGACTGGATAACAAAAGGATGTATAGTTTGAAAGGAAGAGAAATAATAGCATGGAGTTTAATTGTTGAGTTTAAGCCCAAACTCTGGTATATCGTTTTCTCTTTCCGATTTTTAACTATCAAGGGATCATCAGCGTGAGTGGTACCACTCGGGAAACAGTTTATTGTTTTTATTGAATTATAATACTATTAAAAATATGAATGAATTATAATTTTATTTGAACTATGAAACTTGAAAATGCAGATATATACGAATATAGACTTAGTTATATTAAGTTGTCTGTGTTGTTTATGAACGGACGCGTAGTTCCTGTTAGCAAGTGAACGCATAAGGATGTGAACTGTAAAGCATGCCTTTAGGGATTAGGGATTAAGATTATTGGTCTTTCGCGTTGGCGTGCTGTTCAAGACGCTGTGAAGCGTGAACAGAAGGTACTCGGACAAAGCAGAGAGTAGGACTGATTGATTGATTGATTGAGTGTAGGGGGGGGGGCGCTTCCGGCTTCCGCCACTTTCGCGAGCGTAGGCCTGAGTGTACCTAACTCTACATCAAAGTTATACAAAGTACCGCCAGCTAGACTTGCTACCTTAGGTGATTGTTGACACAGAAACTTAGATAATCAAAGAGATTAGATTCTCTCTTCTCTTGTTAATTTCTTTTCTGTCTCTGTCTTTTTGTTCTCTCTCTCTCTCTCTCTCTCTCTCTCTCTCTCTCTCTCTCTCTCTCTCTCTCACACACACACACACACACACACACACACACACACACACACACACACCATAACTTGCCCATTTGAAACATATTCACGTTTTCACAGAATGAAGTCTTAGGAAATAAAGTCACAATGAAAAATGTCACCGGAAGTAAAGTCACAATATATGTTTAATATAAAGTCGTAAGTCAGTGTGATTGTGTTATACTGTTTATTAACTGTAAGTGAAGGACGAAATGTCACGGAGGTTAACAGCTCGCTGAAGATGTGCGTGGTTCAAATACAGTTCGGGGTGAAAAAACGTTAATAATTATAATGTATGCGTGTATGTCCGCTATTGTCTTTGGTGTGCACGTGCGTGTATTTTATATACCGTATAAATGCATTCTAAATCATACATTTAGTTCTGTTTGTATTAATTTTATTTGTAAGTCCATATATATGTTCATTATTTACTGAATAACAGTAAAAGGAAGTAAGCGGCGGCTCTGTTGGATCGCGGTTCGATTCTCCCTCGGGATTAAATGTGTGTGTGTGTGTGTGTGTGTGTGTGTGTGTGTGTGTGTGTGTATGTGTGTGTGATTTGTCCGTCGTATACATTTTATAATCCATATTATAATTCACAATTTTAATAAAATGATTTATTCATACATAGTCATGTTTTATGCATGTAGTCCATAAACACGTATATTATTGACTGAATAACAATAAATGACAGTTAGCGATTGCGCAGATTAACATATCTCCCAAGAGGATCGTGGTGGTGATTCTCGCTCAGAGTAAAATATGTTTTATTTTGTTTTTGTTTGTGTACGTATGTTTGAGTGTGCTCGCGCGCGCGAGTGTGTGTGTGTGTGTGTATGTGTGTGACTGTAAATTAAAAGAACGTGCCTCTTATCTCTCCGACACAACTTACATAGTAAATATGACTTAAACTTTAGCAGTGGATATTACTGACAGTAATAAGAGCGGTTCATAATTGTGCTTCGATGAATTTATGTATACCAAGCATGCAGCTCGCAAAACCAATGTATTCCTTTTTTTTTTTTTTTTTTTAGAAACTTCAATCTGACGTGCATTGTTCGACAACTCTTTACTTGTTTAATACATACGGCTGGTAACTGTGAATAAAATGTTCTTTAAAATATCACCTAACAAACATTACCAACAGATGTTTAGTGTGATATGACTGCTTGAAACATGATTTCATTGATACATTTTTATTTAGTTTCATTTTATGTAAATACGTCAGATTCTTTTCACTTCTGGAAATTATTTCTCGATCGAGATAAAAGAAAATTGAACTGTGTTAGCCGTATTATTGATAGTGTTCTATTGTTCTTGTACTAGTGGGCGATTATAAAGTTGAAATATATAGTACTAATTGATCAAAACGGTCGGCATATCTGTAAGATATAGTAACTATAAATTTGAACGGTGACATGCAATATTAATAAAACTCACCTACCATACAACTATCTAACATGTTTATATTGCATTGAATGCTATAACCATATGATTGCATTGGTGTCTTATTTTGTTTTAGCGTAGTTCTTTGGCGTTTCTTGGAATTACACTTGTAGTATTGGGTTACACATAGAGCTATAGTTTAAATCTTATTTACTATGTGAGTTGTGTCGGAGAGATTAGAGGCAGATTCTTTTAAATTACAATCACACACATACACACAGTCTCTCTCTCTCTCTCTCTCTCTCTCACACACACACACACACACACACACACACACACACACACACAACAAAACATCTTTAATTCAGAGAGAGAATCACACCACGATCTTCTTGGGCGAGAGGTTAGTTTCTGCACAATCACTTATTTCCATTCACTGTTATTCTATCTATAATTTACTTGTTTATGGACTTCAAGCATAACAATATAACTAAGTATGAAAAAATCATATAATTAAATGCGTGAATTATAATATGTTCCGATATACAAGTCACACACACACACACACACACACACACACACACACACACACACACACACACACACACACACACACACACACATTTACCCCAGAGCGAGAATCGAACCACGATCCTAATGAGCCGTCGCTTAATTCCATTTACTGTTATTCACTCAATAATAAGCATGCATACCGACTTACAATGAAAATTAATTAAAACAGAACTAAATGTATGTATTACAAAGCATTTATACGGTATATAAAATACACTTGAATCACGCACATATTGAGCGAGCAGTTAACCTCCTTGCCTTTTCCTGCTTCACTCACTGTTAATAAGTATTATAAGATATACACTCTGACACTTATGACTTTATATTGTGAATTTATTTCCTGTAACTTTTTCCTTGTGATTTTATTTCCTAAGACTTTTTTCCTGTGACTTTTTTCCAGTGACATTTTTTCCGCTCACCGTTGATAAGAAGCGACTCCATACACAACTCTCTTGTTTTAGGTTAGAGAAAAAATATGAGGGAATTTTAGAGACAGTTTTGTTTTTGTTGTTTTTAGAGAAATGTTAGGGTTAGGATAAGCTGTAAATAAAAAAAAAACAAATATAAATATATTCTAAAACTTTTTTACTTGTATTCCTGATTTAGGTTTTGTTTCTGCTAAATTTTGTGTTTTAATGACTTAAATATTGCAGTAAAAATAGCATCGAGTAACACTTTGTATCTAAATGTATGTCATATAACTTCTGTCCTTCGATATACGTATAATGACCCCTTTGTTTTTAAACACGACAATTGTGTATGGAGCTGTTGGGTCTACCGTACACACCTTTGTGTACATAAATGCCTGCAGTGTTGATTTGGTGGAAGTACGAAGGAATGCGTAGCCATTCACTAAGAGTAACATTGCTAAGAAAAATAGCAGGACTTCCGACTGATTGCACAATAATCGCCAGTCAGTAGTAAAGATCGGTACTGTTGTTCTCACGTGTACGAGTGTAGACGAGGAGGAAGGATTAACTTTTGATATAAGCCGCCTGGCTGTTAGGAAGGAGACAGGGGTCCGGGGTGTTTGGAAACCCACTATAAACCGTTAAGATGAGAACAATAGGGATGGTCTCTTTGAGTTGACAAAAGAAAGCCCATTATCTCCTCTATGACAGAGTTGAGGAAAATTAACTCTCCACGTGACAAAAGGGGGGAAAGTAAGGAAAAGACAAGAAGGGTGTTGGATATATTGTTTGTTTTTTAAAAAAAAAATAATTAATAATAATAATTACCCGAACAACAAGAGCTCAGAGACCTAGAAAATTTTGACGGGCCAGACATGAGGTAATGAGTAAACAGTAAAAACAACTTTGCGGACAGCTGACCATTTGGAAATAATAGATAAAAACTAGGTTGACATAGCCAGGGGGGTAAACCACCCCTCCCTTTCCCCCACAACCCCTCCACCCAGAGCAAAAGCGGCGGAAGCCGGAAGCGCCCCCCCCCCTACATTCAATCAATCAAATCAAGTTTTATATAGAGGAAAAAAACTAGGGCCAGTGTGTTATTGCATTTGTAGTGGGGAAAAGTCACAGAATGAAGTCTTAGGAAATAAAGTCACAAGGAAAAAAGTCACAGGAAATAAAGACACAATATATGTTTAATATAAAGTCGTAAGTCAGTATGTATGTGTTATACTGTTTATTAACTGTAAGTGAAGGACGAAATGTCACGGAGATTAACAGCTCGCTGAAGATGTGCGTGGTTCAAATACCGTTCGTGGTGAAAAACATTAATAATATATGCTTTTGTCTTTGGTGTGCAGGAGCGTGTATTTTATATACCGTATAAATGCATTCTAAATCATATATTTAGTTCTGTTTGTATTAATTTTATTTGTAAGTCCATATATATGCTCATTATTTACTGAATAACAGTAAAAGGATGTAAGCGGCAGCTCAGTTGGATTGCGGTTCGATTCTTCCTCGGGATTAAATGTGTGTGTGTGTGTGTGTGTGTGTGTGTGTGTGTGTGTGTGTGTGTGTGTGTGTGTGTGTGTGTGTGTGTGTACGTACTTGCGAAGATTCGGTTCTGCGGTACATTGCTTTATATGCAAGTTTGGCTCTGACGACTGTAAAAGTTACTGGAGTCCTTTCAAGTCTTCTATAAATGTTTCAAACTTGTTCTACCAAAATTGATCAGAGGCTCCCACTTTATACAGTTTATCAGCTATTAATTATTCACTATGTTAAATTTGTAACCAGAAAACATTGTTAGTTTGCCTTCACTCGTGCGTATAGTCCAGCTAATCAAACGTAGGCATGACATTTTAAGGAGTGTGGCATCTTGGAAGAGCAAAGAGCACTTACTTCGCGATCAATCGATTCACCGCACTCCCTCAAAGGACTATGTGCTCTGTGTACATAGAAGCCTACATAACTTTTTCTTGTTTTCAGTGTTTCAAGCCGTAAGTAAGAAGGAAATACGCAATGTAATAACCAAACTGAAACTGAAACAAATAAGCAAACTGAAACTTCTTAAAATCATGTGAAATATTGAAACTCGATTTGACAGTTATTTCAAAACTTTAATTAAACTAGTTTATTTGATTTTAGGAAAAATATTAAAAGTTTAAACTTGTTTCATATATCCTGAAATAATAAGAAATCTTCAATTAATACATATTTCTATATGTGCCTTTGTATTTAGTAAGAAGTGGCAAGAGAATGACCTGCAGTTTATTAGTCATATGCTTGAATCATGAATCTATTTTTATTAATGCTATCATCCTTTTAGTTCATTCATATGTAATGCTTGTCTGTAAATGAGGTCGTGTGGTTTGCGTGGAATGTGTACACGTTAATAAAACAAACAGATAGAGAAAAATGAAAGAGAGTGAAAAAGAGTAGTAATTTACTAGATTATATTGTGATAATAATTCAGTGAATATACAAATGCGTTCATCATGACACAAATGCCATATTATCTTGCTAATCAGTATTGGCATACAGCTTAATTGTCGCCAAACATTTTTATCTATCTCTCTATTGATTTGACGTTAAATTGCTCCTAACAGTGAGTAAGCAGATGCATTTCGATACGTGAAGAAATTCATTTAAAAAATGTATAGTTTGTTTGTTTCCATTCTATTGGTTATTTTTTCTTTTTTAAGGAAGATTAAATCGGCAAACATTTTTTTGTTTCTAAAGTGAGTATGGAATTTGTTAATTAAAAAAAGTCAAGAGAATGACCTTACAATAATTTTAGATAACATTTTAACTTTATGCGCCCAATTATGAAAAAACAACATTGTCTTCTTCTGCTTTGGTTTATGGAGTGACCAATAATATTTTAAAGATATCAAACGTAATACTAATTTACACCATCTCTGTTTTAGAAAAATAAATATGGAAATACAGAATCTGAACACAGTGAAACACGACTAAAAAGAATAGAGTAAGCGATATCTTTTATACAAATAAAAGTGATCATTGCTTAGAGAAACCTCTTAAAGGATTCTAAAAGGAAATAAGCATTATTTAAATTTTTATTATGTTAATTAAGTAATTGATTTAATTAAAGAAAATAAAGGCACTCTGATAGGTTAATTATTTTGATTTGTTGATTCTGCTTAACAATATTATTATTTTTAAAATCCTCCTGCTTTTATAGAAAGCAACGCTAGCGAATTGCGTATAACGTACTAGCTAGACTCGCTGAGATCCTACATTCAAACAAAGCGACAACCAGTACGAATAATATAAAAACAATCAGATAGACGAGTATATATGGATAGGTAGATTGGTAACTAGTAAGATAAATAGATGGATAGAATTTGGATGTGAGAGTAGACAGTTCCATCGAAAGACAGATGCACGTACAGATCGACAGACAAATATGCAGAAAGATAGATAGATAGACAAACAGACAGACAGACGGGTGGATGGATGGATAGAAAAGAAAAGGAAAGAAACAGATAGACGGGTGGACGGACGGGCAGGCAGATAGAGAGGGGATTTTGACATTGATAGGAGACAAATATATAACGTTAATGATAAGAATAGATAGATAGATAGATAGATAGATAGCGTGGACTACTCGCTCTCAGAATTGGAATGCATTCATGCAGAGATTCATTCTGTTGTCGTATTTTTCCAACATCACTTTCACGCCTTGTGTACCACTTAAAATCCTTAGACAAAAGACGCTGGCTAAACAACCCTTCCTTGGTGTGAGTGAAATCAACTTTCAGTAAAGAAGAGACTTAGTGAGCTTGGAGGGAGGTTTCTCGCTGGCGGTACTTTGTATAACTTTGATGTACAGTTAGGCAATGCAGCTTGAAGAACAGCACGCCACGCGAATAATCCCCAATCGTCATTCCCCCCAGGCATGCTTTTGCATTCACTTACTGACAGGAACTACGCGTCCGTTCATAAACAACACGGACACCTTACTATAAACTAAGTCTTATATTCGTATACATCTGCATTTTCAAGTTTCATCAGTCAAATAAAATTATAATTCATTCATATTTTTAATAGTATAGTTCATTCGAAGTGAGCCTACTTCATGACATAATATACTCACAGTTACCAATCATAGTTATCAAACAAAAAAAACCCTGCTTTTAAAATAAGTAAAGCAATGAGAGCCTTGTTTAAAACATACAATAAAATAGTACAGTATTTTCAAATACACTCAACAACATTAGCAAAACATACCTGGTAAATTTATGAGGTTTCTATATCTGCATAATTAAGTTATTATGTGCTATTGAACACCTGAAGATTCTAAGATTTAAAACAATTTTCATTTACTTATGGTTACCATTATGCGTTTGCTAGGATGATTTATGAATGATTTTAGTGTTTGATATTTTGTTTCTGATAAAATATTCATGATTAAGGCGAATGTTCCAAACGACTCCTCAAAGAAAGTATGGCTCTATATTCAGAGTTTCTTGTCGGGCTAAACACAAATTTTGAACCGCTCTTATTATTGTCAATAATATCCATGGCTAAAAAATTTCTCTTTTACAAAACTCACATATAAAATTAATGTTCTACAGTGGTACGGTCGTGCTCCCACAGTTCAAATTAACTACACCGTTTCGCTTCTCTATTTATCAAGTCATTGTCTCTTAAAAGATGGTCTCACACTTAAAATGCTCATATAAACTTAATATCTGCATCTTTAGAATTAAAGTCGAGGCTTGTATATTAGTTTTTCATGGACATTTCTTTTTCAGCAATGAAATGGTGATGATGAAATAGTCTATTAAAAAGAGCTACTCAAATCGAGATATCTATACTACTAATAATGAAGTCGCAAATTTATACCAAATAGCTGCAGTAATATTATTTAGAGTTCGCTATGCCAGAATGTCACTTACAGAAAATCAGTAATAAAAATAACGTCATACGATCTAGTCCAATCTAAGAGTGAGCGGAAAAAGTCACAGGAAAAAAAGTCACGGGAAAAAAGGCGTGCGTGCGATTTGTATATCGTGTACATATAATAATTCATATTATAATTCACACATTTAATAATATATTTTATTCATACTCAGATATGTTGTTATGATTGTGTCCATAAACACGTATATTATAGACTGAATAACAGGAAATGGAAGTAAGTGATTGTGCAGAAATTAATAACCTCTCCCCCAAGAGTATCATGGTGTAATTCTCGTTCGGAGTAAAAGATGTTTTTATTTTGTTTGTGAGTGTGTGTGTGTGTGTGTGTGTGTGTGTGTGTGTGTGTGTGTGTGTGTGTGTGTGTGCGCGTGTGTGTGTGAGTGTGTGTATGTGTGTGTGTGTGTGTTTGTTTGTAATTTTTTGTGGTGGGTGGGGTACAAGGATGTTGATCCGTCGGGAAGTTCTAAAGTTATATGAATTTCCACATTTCCTTATGACTCAGGAATTATTTCTCCTGCGATCCACCAGGTGTGTCCTTTTTCTGATTTGCAGTTATTTAAATATGAATTAAAAACTAACCCCTCCCTCTACCGTTAGCTAAGAGTGGCCCTTTGATCCCCTGACCGCTTCCTGTACCCTAGCCCATAGCTCAGTGTGAGTCTATCAGTTAGCTACAAGTGACCCTTGGATCCCTAACCATTTCCTGTGCCCTAGCCATGTGTGGTTAGTCTTGTATAACTCTAACATCCTGCTAATGTCTTGGAGTGGTTGGTCAGTCTTGTAATTTGTGTCTTGGTTGAATGATTTGAATGTGTATTTTGTGCTATTGTTCCTATACCCCTTGTGTATCTATATTTTACTATTTTAAATTTTTAATGTTTATGGAGTGATGCCGGGCTAAGTTTTGTTTTCGCCTGACACGCACTTTGGGCCGATTTGCGAAATTGGGTCATCATGATTACCGTATTGTTGCGCGCGCAGTTATGGACATACAATTATACACTTAACTTCTGGACGTAGTCCGTAGATTCCTCTTTCGAAATCATCCCTGAGAACGGAGCTGAGGAGTAAAATTACGAGGTTGTAAATTCATTATAATTATCTCAATGCAATAACTTTATTGCAACCATATATTGAATTTGATGGATTCAGATGGATTTTGTTTTTTAAAATATATTTCACACACAAAAAAATAGCAGGATTGATCATTGACTTTATGCATGAACTGATTAATATTGCTTTCTAAATCAGAGTAACTATTTCAGTTGTTTGATAGTGTCTTTTTATATTAAAAATATGTATAAAATTCTATTTACAGATATAAAGTCAAGCAAATAAAAAATTGAAAAAAAGAAATTTGGGGGTCAGGTGCACGAATTTTATTATCTCAAGAGATATTGCGAATATCCGACTTTTTATTTTATATTCAGAGTCACAAATTATTTTGCTTCATGCCTACCAATTTTAGTCCTTTTCTAACAATTAGAGGAGTAGAATTACAGGTGACCACGGCCATCCGAACGAGCTAAAGCGGGAAATGGGCCATTTTAAGTAGTTTGAACCTAATTATTTCCGACATGGATTACTCTAAAAATACTCAATAAATACAGATCATAGGACCCGTGGTTGTGCATTAGGTACCTGAATTCAATGCATGTAGAGTAAAGCGTTCGTCAGATAAAAAGTCAAACGCTTCGAAAAATCAAGAAAACTCAATTTTTGCAGGAGGGTTGCAGGAACAGGTTTTTCTGTAGAGTTCTTTAGAATATCAGACTTTTTATTTTACATTCCGAGTCACAAAGGATTTAGTTTCATGCCTACCAATTTTAGTCCTTTTCTGACAATTAGTTTTGTAGAAATTCAGCTTTTGTCAAAATGTCGACTTCAGTTAGCGCCTTGCATTATTAGTAGGTAAAGTCGATTTTTTGAGACAAAGAAATTTTGGCGCCAAATCGCGTTTTCTACTAAAGTCGCTGAAATTTTGATAGATTTTGCAGGATAATACAGGAAGACTCGTGGCTTATTTTGAAACGATAATATTTCATATTTCTCGAAATATGAATTTTTTTGTGAAAATTTTATTTTTCTAATTATGCGCATTTCTCTTAAAGTACGAGGAATTTAATAAAACTAACTTCAGATTCGGGTTCAGCACACGCGGATACAGTTTATTTGTTCAAAGAGGTATTTGTAATATTGCGCCAATTTGTCAGAATTGACGTTTGGATATTTTCGCACCTTTGGCCGATTTGCAAAGTTTGGTCATCGTGATTACCCTATTGTGGTGCGCGCAGTTATAGACATACAATCATACACTTAACTTCTGGACGTAGCCCATAGATTCCTCTTTCGAAATCATCCCTGAGAACGGAGCTGAGGAGTAACATTACAGGTGACTGTGGCCATCCGAACGAGCCGAAGCGGGAAATGGGCCATTTTAAGTAGTTTGAACCTAATTATTTCCGACATGGATTACTCTAAAAATACTCAATAAATAGAAGTCATAAGACCCATGGTTGTGCATTAGGTACCTGAATTTAATGCATGTAGAGTAAAGCGTTCGTCAGATAAAAAGACGAACGCTTCGAAAAATCAAGAAAACTCAATTTTTGCAGAAGGGTTGCAGGAACGGGTTTTTCTGTAGAGTTCTTTGGAATATCAGACTTTTTATTTTACATTCCGAGTCACAAAGGATTTAGTTTCATGCCTACCAATTTTAGTCCTTTTCTGACAATTAGTTTTGTAGAAATTCAGCTTTTGTCAAAATGTCGACTTCAGTTAGCGCCTTGCATTATTAGTAGGTAAAGTCGATTTTTTGAGACAAAGAAATTTTGGCGCCAAATCGCGTTTTCTACTAAAGTCGCTGAAATTTTGAAAGATTTTGCAGGATAATACAGGAAGACTCGTGGCTTATTTTGAAACGATAATATTTCATATTTCTCGAAATATGAATTTTTTTGTGAAAATTTTATTTTTCTAATTATGCGCATTTCTCTTAAAGTACGAGGAATTTAATAAAACTAACTTCAGATTCGGGTTCAGCACACACGGATACAGTTTATTTGTTCAAAGAGGTATTTGTAATATTGCGCCAATTTGTCAGAATTGACGTTTGGATATTTTCGCACCTTTGGCCGATTTGCAAAGTTTGGTCATCGTGATTACCCTATTGTGGTGCGCGCAGTTATAGACATACAATCATACACTTAACTTCTGGACGTAGCCCATAGATTCCTCTTTCGAAATCATCCCTGAGAACGGAGCTGAGGAGTAACATTACAGGTGACTGTGGCCATCCGAACGAGCCGAAGCGGGAAATGGGCCATTTTAAGTAGTTTGAACCTAATTATTTCCGACATGGATTACTCTAAAAATACTCAATAAATAGAAGTCATAAGACCCATGGTTGTGCATTAGGTACCTGAATTTAATGCATGTAGAGTAAAGCGTTCGTCAGATAAAAAGACGAACGCTTCGAAAAATCAAGAAAACTCAATTTTTGCAGAAGGGTTGCAGGAACGGGTTTTTCTGTAGAGTTCTTTGGAATATCAGACTTTTTATTTTACATTCCGAGTCACAAAGGATTTAGTTTCATGCCTACCAATTTTAGTCCTTTTCTGACAATTAGTTTTGTAGAAATTCAGCTTTTGTCAAAATGTCGACTTCAGTTAGCGCCTTGCATTATTAGTAGGTAAAGTCGATTTTTTGAGACAAAGAAATTTTGGCGCCAAATCGCGTTTTCTACTAAAGTCGCTGAAATTTTGATAGATTTTGCAGGATAATACAGGAAGACTCGTGGCTTATTTTGAAACGATAATATTTCATATTTCTCGAAATATGAATTTTTTTGTGAAAATTTTATTTTTCTAATTATGCGCATTTCTCTTAAAGTACGAGGAATTTAATAAAACTAACTTCAGATTCGGGTTCAGCACACGCGGATACAGTTTATTTGTTCAAAGAGGTATTTGTAATATTGCGCCAATTTGTCAGAATTGACGTTTGGATATTTTCGCACCTTTGGCCGATTTGCAAAGTTTGGTCATCGTGATTACCCTATTGTGGTGCGCGCAGTTATAGACATACAATCATACACTTAACTTCTGGACGTAGCCCATAGATTCCTCTTTCGAAATCATCCCTGAGAACGGAGCTGAGGAGTAACATTACAGGTGACTGTGGCCATCCGAACGAGCCGAAGCGGGAAATGGGCCATTTTAAGTAGTTTGAACCTAATTATTTCCGACATGGATTACTCTAAAAATACTCAATAAATAGAAGTCATAAGACCCATGGTTGTGCATTAGGTACCTGAATTTAATGCATGTAGAGTAAAGCGTTCGTCAGATAAAAAGACGAACGCTTCGAAAAATCAAGAAAACTCAATTTTTGCAGAAGGGTTGCAGGAACGGGTTTTTCTGTAGAGTTCTTTGGAATATCAGACTTTTTATTTTACATTCCGAGTCACAAAGGATTTAGTTTCATGCCTACCAATTTTAGTCCTTTTCTGACAATTAGTTTTGTAGAAATTCAGCTTTTGTCAAAATGTCGACTTCAGTTAGCGCCTTGCATTATTAGTAGGTAAAGTCGATATTTTGAGACAAAGAAATTTTGGCGCCAAATCGCGTTTTCTACTAAAGTCGCTGAAATTTTGACAACCTTTGCAGGATTATGCAGAAATACGCGTGGCTTATTTTGAAATGATAATATTTCATATTTCTCGAATTATGATTTTTTTTGCGAAAATTTTATTTTTCTAATTATGCGGAATAGTACGAGGAATTTAATAAAACTAACTTCAGATTCGGGTTCAGCACACGCAGAAACATTTTATTTGTTCAAAGAGGTATTTGTAATATTGCTCCATTTTGTCAGAATCAGAATCAACAAAAGAAGACAATTAACCTATCAGAGTTCCTTAATATTCTTTAATTAAATCAATTACTTAATTAACATAATAAAAGTTTAAATAATGCTTATTTCCTTTTAGAACGCTTTAAGAGGTTTCTCTAAGCAATGATCACTTTTATTTGAATAAAAGATATCGCTTACTCTATTCTTTATAGTCGTGTTTCACTGATTTCAGATTCTGTATTTCCATATTTATTTTTCTATAACAGAGATGGTGTAAATTAGTATTACGTTTGATATCTTTAAAATATTATTGGTCACTCTGTAAACCAAAGCAGAAGAAGACAATGTAGTTTTTTTCATAATTGGGCGCATAAAGTTAAAATATTATACTAAAGTTATTGTAAGGTCATTCTCTTGCCATTTTTTATTAAATACAAAGACGACATTCCATACTCACTTTATAAACAAAAAAATGTTTGCTGATTTAATCTTCCTTAAGAAAAGAAAAAATAACCAATAGAATGGAAACAAACAAACTACACATTTAAATTTTTTTTTCTTCACGTATCGAAATGCATCTGCTTACTCAATGTTACGAGCAATTTAACGTCAAATCAATAGAGAGATAGATAAAAATGTTTGGCGAAAATTAAGCTGTATGCCAATACTGATTAGCAAGATAATATGTCATTTGTGTCTTTAAAAATGAACGCATTTGTGTATTCACTGAATTATTACAATATAATCTAGTAAATTACTACTCTGTTTCTCTCTATCTGTTTGTTTTATTAACGTGTACACATTCCACGCAAACCACACGACCTCATTTACAGACAAGCATTACATATGAATGAACTAAAAGGATGATAGCATTAATAAAAATAGATTCATGATTCAAGCATATGACTAATAAACAGCAGGTCATTCTCCTGCCACTTCTTCTTACTAAGTACAAAGGCACATATAGAAATGTTTATTAATTGAAGCTTTCTTATTATTTGATGATATATGAAACTAGTTTAAACTTTTAATATTTTTCCTAATATCAAATAAACTA
This sequence comes from Sinotaia quadrata, assembly GCA_028829895.1. NCBI lineage: Eukaryota > Metazoa > Mollusca > Gastropoda > Architaenioglossa > Viviparidae > Sinotaia > Sinotaia quadrata. The sequence goes on along the minus strand of CM054177.1, from coordinate 39,414,918 downwards.
GTTTAATTAAAGTTTTGAAATAACTGTCAAATCGAGTTTCAATATTTCACATGATTTTAAGTAAGTTTCAGTTTGCTTGTTTCAGTTTCAGTTTGGTTATTACATTGCGTATTTCCTTCTTACTTACGGCTTGAAACACTGAAAACAAGAAAAAGTTATGTAGGCTTCTATGTACACAGAGCACATAGTCCTTTGAGGGAGTGCGGTGAATCGATTGATCGCGAAGTAAGTGCTCTTTGCTCTTCCAAGATGCCACACTCCTTAAAATGTCATGCCTACGTTTGATTAGCTGGATTATACGCACGAGTGAAGGCAAACTAACGTTTTCTGGTTACAAATTTAACACAGTGAATAATTAATAGCTGATAAACTGTATAAAGTGGGAGCCTCTGATCAATTTTGGTAGAACAAGTTTGAAACATTTATAGAAGACTTGAAAGGACTCCAGCAACTTGCATATAAAGCAATTTACCGCAGAACTGAAACTTCGCAAGTACGTACACACACACACACACACACACACACACACACACACACGCACACACACACACACACACACACACACACACACACACACACACACACACATTTACCCTCAACGAGCGAGAATCGAACGAGGATCCTAATGAGCCGTCGCTTACTTCCATTTACTGTTATTCACTCAATAATAAGCAAGCATACCGACTTACACTGAAAATTAATTAACTAAATGTATGTATTACAAAGCTTTTATACGGTACATAAAATACACTTGAATCACACACATTTTGAGCGAGCAGTTAACCTCCTTGCCTTTTCCTGCTTCACTTACTGTTAATAAGTATTATAACATATACACTCTGACACTTTTGACTTTATATTGTGAAATTATTTCCTGTAACTTTTTTCTTGTGATTTTATTTCCTATGACTTTTTTTTTTTCCTGTGACTTTTTTCCTGATATTTTCCCGCTCATTGCTCACCGTTGATTAGAAGCGACTCAATACACAACTCTCTTGTTTTAGGTTAGAGAAAAAATATGGTTAGGGAATTTTAGAGATAGTTTTGGTGTTTTTTTTAAAGAGAAATGTTAGGGTTAGGATTAGCTGTAAAAAAAAAAAACGAATATAAATTTTAGAATATATCTTTTATTCCTGATTTAGATTTTGTTTCTGTTAAATTTTGTGTTTTAATAACTTAAATATTGCAGTAAAAATAGCATCGAGTAACACTTTGCATCTAGATATATGTCATATAACTTCTCTCCTTCGATATTACGTATAATGACCCCCTTGTTTTTAAACACGACAATTGTGTATGGAGCTGTTGGGTCTACCGTACACACCTTTGTGTACATAAATGTGTGCAGTGTTGATTTGATGGAAGTACGAAAGAATGCGTAGCCATTCACTAACACTGCTAAGAAGAAAAAAATGTTTGCACAACAATCGCCAGTCAGTAGTAAAGATAGGTACTGTTGTTCTCACGTGTACGAGTGTAGGCGAGGAGGAAGGATTAACTTTTGATATAAGCCGCCTGGCTGTTAGGAAGACGACAGGGGTCCGGGTGTTTGGAAAACCCACTATAAACCGTTAAGATACGAACAATAGGGATGGTCTCTTTGAGTTGACAAAAGAAAGCCCATTATCTCCACTACGACAGAGTTGAGGGAATTAGCTCTCCACGTGACAAAAGGGGCAGTGCAATTCGAATGAAAACTTTTAATTACTATTCGTGCAAAACTGACACAAGAAAGTTCGTAGCACCTATATGACAGTGCTAAATGTTGATAGTCAAATAATTTGGCTAAGAGAAAAAAAGATAGAAAGGAGTATTCTATTTTTCTTTCATTTTTGTGCGAGTCAAAAACCACAAGGAGAAGTATTTTATTTATCTATAAAAATAAATCAATTTTCATTTCATTCACAATGCTCTATATCTTTTCTATTTCACTTTTAAACTACCAGTATAAATATTACTTTAAATACTACCACACAGTTTTGAATAACGTTATGGACTGCAAAAAATAGCACACATTGTCATTTCTTTTTGTAGTGAAATTAAATCTAACTATAGTTTCCACATAAGTTACTCTATTGCATCAGCTACTGTAAATACACAGTCTTGAGACTAATACAGTTATTGTTCATAGTTGTAAAGGATTTGAAGAAGTAAAGAAATATTCATTGCATCTCTGTACACAGTTGTGTTTCCAATCATCCTAAACTTGAACCGAATTGAAATTTTTCTTTTTACTTTTGGATGAAATAATACTTGCTGCACACCCTTACTCTAAATTACATTTGAAATAAATATATATGTATATACATAAGTTATATTAATACAGTACTAGTTTTTGCAGCTAATTTAAAGAAAACATTTAGTTTTCATAAATGTATAAATCAATTATAGCATAGTGATCCATAGAGCAAATTAAAAAATATAAGATTTAAAAAGTTTCTTTGTGACCAGTAGAGATACAGCCACTTTAAAATGATAATTATTGTTTTAATTTCTCATGTAGGCATATATTATTAATAGCTCTCATGTATCTTTTAGTTTATCCAATGTGCATATGTAAGATTTGAAATGCTGAACTTGGCATTTTTGCTAGTGAATTTTGTTGTTTAGTGTGAAATTTTGTAATATACTATTATTATTATCAATTTCTTATAATCAATTCATATCTTAGAACTGGCATTCTGGAACACTAAAATATATTCCAAATTAAATTATTATTTATTTGTATATTGCTGGATATCCTTTACATTAAAATACATTATATCTGTACCTCATCCCTCATTAAAGTCACTAGCCTAATAATAGTCTCATAATCCAATATGTGTCAGTTCTACTATTAAGAAAATATTTCATATGTATTTGCAACATTACATATTTTTAATAGTCTCATAATCCAATCTGAGTCAGTTCTATTATTAAGAAAATATTTCATATGTATTCACAAGATTAGTGATTTTTAATAGTGGATCAGTGAGTGAGAGTCTAAAGTGTTGTATACAACACAAGCTGAAAACATAATGGATTTGTCACTTTAGTGCTACTTTATTTGCTTCATACAATGCAACAATCTTATTATTTATGTTTTATTTTTTTTATTAGTGTATTTAACTATTAACTGAATAACTGAATATAAGGTAGTTGTCTTATTTCAGGTTATCTATTATATGTCTGGTAGTATGTTCTATTATTTTTTAACAACTTTCCTAATCCATGATCATTTTGTAGCTATATAAGCTGTATTAACTGTATATAATATTGCCCTGTAACTTTCAGTTATACATTATGAACATGTTAACTATCACTATCACTATTCAAACAGTTTTGTTAAATGGAAACAGTAAATATTCAGTTTTTCTATTGACATATCTTTCTTCAGTTTCTTGGACTTCAGTATTATTACTACTGTTAGAAATTATTATATTTACATAGCAGTAATAATCGCACTCCTGCTATAAACATAGCAGAGTGTGTTTTTTCAAGACCTGGAAATATATAAGAGCTTAATAACTGAGTAGTGCATCTTACAAGCTGAATGATATTTACGTATCTATAATTTAGTATAATAATCAAATCCATCATTTCACAGTAAAATGAATGATGGAATGTATTATTATGGTGCAGAAATGGATTTACAACATACATCTATAAATTAGAGAGCTTAACAACTGAGTAGTGCATTTTACAAGCTGAATGATATTTATAAATTTATGACAATGTATAACAAGTCAAATCCATCAGTACACAGTTAAATGAATGGTGGAATGTATTATTATGATGCAGAAATTGATTTACAAACATGCATGTATAAATTAGAATTAATTACAAAGAAGTGGGATAGCTATTCTTGTTGGTAAGAACATATTATCTTGAAAGGAATTTTGAATATTACACAAGTCTCTCACAATCCTCCTTGGAAAAGTCAATATTTAATAAAAGTGTTGCATAGAAATTAATTATTTTTTCCAAATAAATACCAGTTGGGAGTGTATTTCAGAGGCAAGTAATATCCACTAGGAAAAATGTCATCTGCTGTAAACAAGATTTCAGAGTACCAAATGGGTCTGACTTAATGAAATCTGCAGTGTTAAAATTATACTAATTAATATATTATGTATAAATCTGAAAAATATTTCAAAGTATCACATGGTTTAATTTTGTTTTGAATAGTAGTTTTACTTCTAGTGCTTTCACAATTCTTTAAATGGAAATAACTTGTATTACAAGAGTATTAATTAGATAGACATATAAAAAAATAAAAATAAATAGTTAATGTTACATTTAATTCTATTGTTCATATGATGTTGATTTATAAAATCTAATATATTTCCACAACTTATTTAATCAATAATTTTGCAAAATCTATATAGCTAATGGTGATTTCAAGAAAATAAACTCTGAAAATTATGCAAATAATCCTCTACTGATTTCTAAGCAGACTTTTTAATGTAAAAGTTTATTCGTTTTTGGAAATACAATAATTGTTAAAATTTAAACCAAACAATTAATTTGCTCTTTGTTGTTTACATGCATAACTAATATAGGCTGTCATTGTACATTGAGATCGAGTTCAGAATAAAATACTTAAATAATGCTTCTTAAACTGTGTAGCTTTTTCCTTTGAGAAATTAAATATCATTATTAATATCAAATTTAAGTAAGCCTTTAGCCTTTATTTTAGTTTATAGTTTCTGTGCAACCTACTTACACTTACAGTACTAGACAATCGTAAGCCGCCATTTTGAAAAAAATCAGTTCTTCGATTGAGCGAGTTTAAGCAATATTCTATTCTTTAAACCACAAAAGCGGCATTCTATTTGTTTATAATAGATGTAAAAGTAATTTCTTGACCTAGAGAAAGGCCACTTGAATCGTTAGTTTAAGCCAGTTTGTAGAAAATAAAAATATACATTTTGGGGCCTTAAACAGTGATACAGGAAAAGGGAAGCAATCCAATTTAATGTGTTCGAGTCGAGTTACAAAAAATATGTTTTAAAATTATTTTAAAGTGTATGGAGATTCTAATTTGATTATTATGACTTTAATATACACATTATATCAGCCGGTTTCAGTTTTACCTTTCCAGAGCATTCTTTTCACTTCCATATTGTGTTTAATTAGGTACGTAGTGTGACCATAAAATCGTTGTCAACAGGGTACTCTAACCTCACGCTTAATTAAATGTAGAAATAAACTGAATTTAGTAAAATTAATCAGTTATATCGATGAAAGACATTCTTTTCTAAACGATGACATTTAGGAACTATATAGTATACACGCAAACTACATAGTTACAACCACTTTTTCAACGGTCTACATAACTCTGGATTTTAAGCATATCAATAATGCCCGAAGTATACAACCTTCAAAATCGCACCCGAATTTCGATGAAAACTCACAGGAAAAACTATTAAAATATGAAATTTAGTGGTTTATGTCAAAGATAATAACAACAAAGATAAAACTATGAGAGAAAAATGGCAAAATTAAGCTTTATTTATAAGAATGAACAATCTGAAACTTAGGCAGACCAAGAGGCGGTCTGCCTATTGCTGTAGGTCGACATAAGTCTGGTTTTTAAGCTTATTTGGTCCGCTTAAGTCTGGGAATAGGGTTATATATATAAATCAATAATTGCTTGTATCTCCAGTTCTGTGAAATCTACTCGGCAGACTATTGTCGTGCAGGATAATTGTCTCTGGAAACAGTGTTGGCTCTTACATTTTGAGTTCAGAAGAATTTACTCAATTTAAATTATTATTGTAATTTATTCGTGTATATATATATATATATATATATATATATATATATATATATATATGTACAGTCTCATAAGGGAACTAAAACCTCCAGAAGTTCATACGACGTGACTTGTCTTAACCCTTTCAATCCCACAAATCTCTCCACTAACCATTCATTCCTTTCAGTCATATCTCCCATTTAACCAGTTAGTATTCTGTTGATCATGTGCTAGAAATTCCAAGATTGAAAGAGTCAGTCCCACTCATATTCGACTCATGAACCCTACTCAGTAATTTAAACCGAGAAATAGATTTTATAAAATAAATATATAAATAATTTATAATCGGGCAGAGAACAATATGTAATCAGTAGACTATCACTGCAGTTTACGATAACAAAGAAAAGAAGTTAAATTACTCTAACAAATGCGTGAGACTGAACAATCAATAGCAATTAATGTTAAAAGTTTAACAATATTTAAAAGGAATAAGCAAAATACATTATGCCTCATTTTCTCATCATTAGCAAATAATATTCCTAGTCTGATCGAGTTCAAGCTACACTGTAGCTACTGTTCATAATCAAGACTTAGTTTCAGTGTCCAATTCACTGGCACAAGATAGATCACACTGGTAGACACTCAATAGGACACGTCATGAATAACATCATAATCAGACACCCAAAGACTAGATTATCAACTTCAGAATAATAGACTGAAAATCAAAAACCCTGAAACACAGGTAATTGCAGAGTCTAAGTGTACTGCAAATTTCTACATTAATAAATTCGTATTTTGGCAAATGCCTCTCTAATTAAAAGTTAGACATGAATAAAATAGCATAACATTCCTAATAAAACCTACCCATTCACACACTATAGCGACGCCTTTACCTTATTTAGCCAAGGATCGTTTTATTCCATGTACAACACCAAAATTATATGGAGGGACTTAGTCTCTCACACTCACTTGAAAGGTCATTTGTAAAGAATAAAGAATAGAATTTCCACCTTGTTTTTCATACTCTAGAAACTATGCCCATCTCTTCCTAGATTCACTCTTGACCGAATCAAATTCAAAATCCACATACAGCTAATTAATATTTATGACTTTCTTGCACCTTCAAACCCATTTTCTGTCAACACACATGTAACCTATTGAAAAACACGTTCATAATTACATCAGCCTAAAAGTTGTATAACACACAACAAGATCAAAACCAAGATTACAGATCTAATGTTTTAAACCAATGCACCACTGCTTAGATGCCAGGGATCTGGCTTTCTCATGAACAATAACAACAGTCCTACAATGTGGCTACTACTCTGCATGTATCCTCTCAATCATCTTAATCTCCCCCTTCACCCCTGTCCACTCTGGACTTTAATTTAAACTTTATGCAACCATTCCAAGTCATACAAATCACACACAGTATTTCATTAAAAATATAGATAAAAATATAAATATTTATGTTAAAAATATGTTAAAAAATAAAAATGGGAGAATTCCCCATCATATGACATTGGAAAGCCCCTGGCCTATACCAAGATCAAGTATTTTGAATGAAAACATCTGACCTCCTTGCACGGTAGATTTGCTGAACAAGTGCAAGACATATTAAAGAAGCCAAAAATGAAAAACAAGACTGATTATGAAGGATACAGAAATAGGCCCAACACCAAACAAATATCGTCCAATCACATGTCTATCAACTACCTGGAAGTAACTATCAGGAATTATTTCTGATAAAATCATGTCTCATCTTGAAACAAACAAATTCCTCACCAATGAACACACAGTTGCTTGGCAAGGCAGTAGAACAAAGGACCAATTGGCAATCGATAAAGCCATAGTTACTGACAGCAAGAAACGAAGAACAAATTTTGCAATGGCATGGATTGACTACCAAAAGGTTTATGACTCAGTGCCACATTCATGGATACTTGAAAAAATAAAAAATGTACAAGATAAAATCCTTCACTACAAAAACTAATTCAAGAATCAATAAAAAGCGGAAAAATCACCCTCACATAGAACAATATAGAAATTGCAGATATACCAATGAAATGTGGAATCCTTCAAGGTGATTCCCTAGCACCACTGGGGTTCTGCATCCTCTCAGTAAAGCTATCAGGAAATCAGGATATTTTACATAATAAAATCAATACATTTTATCAGCCATTTACTGTACATAGGCAATCTATATAGTAAAGATAAACGTGACACTACTTCACTGATCAGTACTGTCTAAATATGTAGTGACGACATTAACAGGAAGTTCGGTCTTGGAAAATGTGACAGAATTATCGCCCAGAAAGACGGGATTAGAACAACAGAAGGCCTACAATTCGATATCGGAAAAATCAACGATGTTTCAATGAAAAAGGATATAAATATCTGTGGACACTGCAACATCAAGAACATGTGCATACTGAAGTAATGCCCAACGTTAAGGGAGAGTATGAAAAACGAGATAGACAAGTCGGGATAGACCCAGCTAAACTGAAGGTATTATAGATTGAACTACAAACGAAATACAATCCGATTTTTGCATACGCAATACCTATATAGAGCTACACTGAAGGTATCATAGATTGAACTACAAACGTAATAGTGATCTCGACAGAAAAAACAAGAAAACTAGTTAAAGTTTACACCCCAAAGCAGAAGTAGACGCTTTATATATCTCAAACAAATGGGAGGCAGAGGACTCAAAGAAATCAACGCTGTCATTGAAGGAGAGGTCATTGGCCTTGTGGACTACATGGTATAACAACAAAGCTGACTCACTCATAGAAGCAGTAAAGATTGTACCCACCCCATTACACAAAGAAACATGGAAGAAAACAACGAAACAGGCATTAGCAAATACTTTGAGCCCAAAATCTCTCTATGGCCAGTAGGTGCGATAAGCTGATAAAATATCGCAAAATAATCATCATACATATGGCTGAAAGAGGCAGATTTTAAAGCAGAAACAGAAACACTCATAACAGCTGCACAACATCAAGCACTGAACACGAGTCACATAAAAATCATGAAAATATCAAATGATTCCAAATGCAGACTCTGAAAAAGGATGGATGAAGCACCAGAACACATACTATCTGGGTATCAGTTCTGACTGGAACAGAATACACAAAAAGTCACAACTATGTGGTAAAACTCATACATAGAAATCTACGGGAGGACTAAGGACTATGTGATAAAACTATTACATAGAAATCTACGGGAGGACTAGGGACTATGTGGTAAAACTCATTTATAGAAATCTACGGGAGGACTAAAGAGTAAAAGCTTCAGAAAAGCATGGATGTACCAAACAGAAGCGGTCACCGAAACAGAAGAAGTCAAAGTACTGTGGGACTTCGAGATAAGAACAGATTGATTGATTCCTGCACGGATACCAGATATTGTAGTTCTCAATAAGTCTACAGGAGCAACAACAATCCTTGATGTCGCTGTACCAAGTGACAGAAACATAAAACCAAAACAAATGGAAAAAAATAGAAAAATGCCAGGACTTCAGATTAGAAATACAGACAGTGGAATGTAAAAGCAGAAGTATTACCTATAGTGGAAGGAGTCTTGGGGAACATAACATTGGAGTTGGAAGGCCATCTAATTGTAAGACACTGGTGTTGTGGATGAAGATAACTGTTGAAGACACTGGTGTTGCGGCCGACAATAAACATCGCTGAAGGCAATGATTGCTTAAGAACTCTCAAGACGGATTACCGAAGCTGAAAACTAACCATTATCATTAGTAACGAAATGTTACTGAGTACAAAGTGTAGTATGTTTACCACATTGTGTTCAGTGACTCGACTTGTCATTTGTTCTGTATAATGTATACTACTTTACACCCTTTACTTTAATGAGAGGACACTTTAATACCACTGCTACTAATGTCTAGTTTCCTCACTTGTATGGCGACAAGCTGAGCCACTCAAATCAAGCTGACGCACTGCTCTGGCGTCCTTTGGGCTATGGGAACGCGTCCGTCTCTGACGATTGCGGTCTGCGCCCCACTGACGGCAGACACCAGGGTGATCTGGTTCCAGACTCCCATGTTAAAAACAAAACAATCATCAACATAATTTGATCTGGATTTATAAAATTTATGGAAGGAAATCTCACTCATCTTTAAATTTCTGTAATATATAATTGTGACGTCAATGAAAATGATTGTATTATTTTTAATTAATCTTTCATAACTAATTCAATTAAAAAGAATCTTAATTTATTTTATTAATGATCCTCCAGCATACACCACTTGTCTCTTTCACTTGGTAGATTTTTTTGCGCAGTAAACGTTTTCGATCTTTCCATATGACAAATATAATGAAACAGATTACTTGACATCAATATTTCCATATGACAAATATAATGAAACAGATTACTTGACATCAATATTTCCATATGACAAATATAATGAAACATTACTTGACATCAATATTTCCATGAACCCACATTCAGATAATTTCTATAATTCACAGTTTTATGCTTAAAATTATAGATCACAAATTATAGATCAGTTCAATGTCCATGTGTTTCTGTCCTCACATTGAAACAAAATTCGCTGCTCATTCTCCTAAAGTCAGCATGGGCCTTTTTTCTGCTTTATCAGTTTGTTCAAGCAGAACAGCAATTGTAGTAATTTCTAGTACTCCCCCGTACCAGACATTTTCATTACATTACAATACATGTATTGTATCCTCTTTACATTTACTCACACCATGGTAGACACTTCCCACATCTCCCTTGTCACAGTGGCCCACAGCAAGTGAACCAGTAGACGCAAACAGCACCCACAAATAGGCAATTGAGAAGGATGCCTGTTCACTAAAAATGTAATTAAGGAGCAAACACTAAGCTTTCAGTTTATTGCTTTATAACTCCACTCTTTCTTATATTTCAGTCTCAACTTACAGTTTCCTGCAATTATATTTATTAATACACAGAGAGAGAGAGAGAGAGAGAGAGAGAGAGAGAGAGAGAGAGAGAGAGAGAGAGAGAGAGAGAGAGAGAGAGAGAGGGGGGGGGGGGGGGGGGCATAACAAATACAGCATATCAAAACAACACTAAATGCGAACAGCATAGTTCAAACATTTGTAGTAATAAAAGTCAACTCACATAGTACATCTCTACAGAAAACACAAATATAATATATCAATAGCAAAATGCATGAAACAACTCACATAGTACATCTCTACAGAAAACACAAATATAATATATCAATAGCAAAATTGTCAGAGTTTGAGTAGTATTTCGCATTTTATAGCTCGTCATGTTTAGTAGGGCTAAATATTAAGATAAGTATTACAATTTTACTTACAGCATGCTGTTTTATACAGTGTGTAGAACGGTTCTTTGGTATGCGTGCTGCTTCAATACCAAGATTATATTAAATTATGAGAGATGTACCTCTCGCAATGTCACACACTTTCTCTACAATATCTCTACTTTACAAGCCTAGTATATATCCTTTACCGCGTTGCTCTTGCACACTGCCCCTACAATATCTTTACTTTACAAGTGGAGCATTTCTCCTTTGCCCATACACTCAGCCTCTGCACTATTTCTGCTTCATATGTGTAGTATATCTCCTTTTCTTATACTCACGTCTTCTACAATATCTCTACAATGTAAACACAGTGAGTAATAAAACTGATATCGAATTGTCTAATATCTAATATCGACGAACTCTTTCGCAATGATATTGCAGGCATATCTCTACTCACCTCTACAAACCTTTAAATGCTTCTGCAAGTCTCTACATACCTTTATAACCCTCTACATACCGTTACAAGCCTCTGTTTACCTCTATAATCCTCTACGTACCGTTACAAGCCTCTGTTTACCTCTATAATCCTCTACGTACCGTTACAAGCCTCTGTCTATCTCTATAATCCTCTACGTACCGTTACGAGCCTCTATAATTCACTACGTTCCTTTACAAGCCATTACATGCCTCTACAATCCTCTACATACATCAAACAACTTCTCCCACACGTGTCAGTCAGGCATGGGTCGCTCTAAGAAACGGGTGTTTTCTTACAGAGAAGATTTTGGTGTAACGTCCACTGTATCGCCTCACGAATAAGCTTTCACACTGCTGCTTCGTTATCAACAATAAACTTACGTCTGTCTCAGCATTGTTAGAGTTCACTTTAGAAGATAAATCACGTGAGCAAACTAATAGACATATGTTTCAAATATTTTACTTTAAAACGCCAAAGAAAGAAAGAAGAATGAATGAATGAATGAATGTTCTGTTATGAACCTTGCCCTACAACTTTTGCAAAATTAAAATATGTATTCTCAAGTCACAGAGAATACTAGGTTGACACTGCATTCTATTTCTATAATAATATTAAATATCGTGAGATTAAAAAACAGCATACTAAACCAGTTCAAACAATGCAAATCGCCATGTTTTCCACTCCAAAAATCAGTTAGACTTGCACGAGCCACTGTCCAATCTAAATTTCAATCAATTCCTACTCGAGTGTCTTGTGCGCAAACAATTTCAGACCCAGGGTCCTGAAAAGCAAAGCGCCCAGTTTTTGTTATTACAAGCTTCATGATAACCACTCGCCTGCTCGGCCGGCCGGGCGACCACGTTTGTTTGACGTGTGAAAATTGACTATGTCACGTGCACACCAGAACAAAGTTGCATCCGTCAAACTCTTGTATGCCGATTAGTTCAAGATTAACATTCCCGTCTATACTAAATTAGCACTTCCGTCGTTGCGTTCAGAATAGAACCTACTTGAAGGCTACACTAACAACAAGCTATAGGCACTACCTGACTAGCACTAATCTTGGAGGGAGGGGAACCTGTCGCAGTAATCATAATAAAATTCACGTGAAGGTACACACACACACACACACACACACACACACACACACACACACACACACGCACGCACGCACGCACGCGCACACACACACAAATCATTGAAAGACATTTTTTTTTAATGGAGGAGGGTCACTGTTTCAGTCGCTGCATTCACACACACACACACACACACACACACACACACACACACACACACACTAACATACACACATATCATTGAAACGCTAGTACTAATCAGGAGGAGGGATGAACTTTCGTCAGTCTATGCGTCCATACACACACGCACACATCACACACACACACGCACACATACACACACACACACACACACACACACACACACACACACATTATCGGAAGGCTAGTACAAATCGGAGACACTTGTTTGAAGTGAAGGTCAAGAACGAGCGATTTGTGAGGTACTGAACAAGGACTGCTGACTTGAACATTCTCACGCAGACAGACTGGCAGCCATCAAGAAGATATAGTGAGTGGATTTATGATTTTGATGCAGTCACGTGTTGGCTATTGTAGCCGTTAATTTATTTATAATATCGGAGTTACATCTTGTGAATAAATTATCGTTTTTAAACATGACCCGTTGTGTAGACTTCGAGTTCCCTTATCTACTTTCCGTCATCGACTTTGTAATTACCAATTGTGAATACAATTAAAGTCAACTGCTATAAATTATATTCCAGCAGTGTTCGTTATGAGTGCAATGTTAATTCAGATATAGAGTAAGTTCAACCATATTGTGAGTAATGTGATGCAACGCTTACATTAATTAATATATTTAAGTTAATTAATGCACTTCCACCAGTGAAAAGCTCTAATTTATTTTATTAGTTATAATTACACCCTATCTAACCATTGGGCAGATCCTTGTAGGCTGGCTTCACTGAAACTCCACAAATTATCGTATTACTGGATGCTATATACTACTGGCTTCAATGACATTTAAATATCACTCCACGTGTGATCACATTATTCGCTCCAATAGCATGCATATATTACTCCACAAGTGATCACATTACTCGCTCCAATAGCATGCATATATTACTCCACAAGTGATCATATTACTCGATCCAATGACACACATATATATATATATATAAAACTCTACATATTATCATATTACTGGTTTCGATGACAATTACATATCTCGCTCCAATGACATTTATATATAACTCTACAAATTATATCATATTACTGGCTTCAATGACAATTATATATAACTCCACAGCTTATAAAATAATGCTTCCAATCATATTTATATACAACTCTACAAATTGTCACATTACTGGCTTTAAATACATTTATTTATAACTCCACAAATTATCATAATACTGGCTTCAATGCCATGTACATTTCACTCCAAAAATGATCACATTACTGGCTTTAATGACATTTATGTATAACTCCACAAATTATGTTATTGGCTCCAATGACATTTATGTATCACTCCACAAATTATCACATAACTGGATCTAATGACATTTATATATAATTCCACAAGCTACCATATTACTGACTTTTATATATCACTACACAAATTATAATTATCATATCATTGGCTCCATTGACATTTGCATATCACTCCTCAAATTATCATATTTCTGGCCTCAATGACATTTACATATAATTGTTTAAATTGTCATATAAAATTACACGGCTGTAAGCAAACGTTTAGTTCTCTTCACTCTAAAAAGAAGTCCATATTGAGAAATTAATTTAACCAATAACACCACAGTTCTCCAAGAAAGAAAGTCCACCTTGAGAAATTAATTTAACCAATAAAACCACAATTCTCTAAGAAAGAAAGTCCACTTTGTGAAAGAAAAAAGCAAGAGTATAAATTCAGTCGCTATAAAAAAGGGATGTACCAGACACATGGAAAATGTATGTACCAGACGCATGGAAAAGGTAAGGTTTTAGTCACTAGGAAAAGGTAAGGTTTTAGTCACTAGAAAAATGTAAGGTTTCAGTCACTAGAAAACGTAAGTTTTAGTCACTACTCTGGTCAGTGAATTGATTTAAGTAAAATTTAAATTTAACTCAATGTATGAAATCCAATTGGCTGTCTATGGCAATTTTTGAAACTTTCCACTGTTTCCATATTTCAATCCCTAGTACATCTACTGATCAGCCAATCATAAAGGAAGAGAATCTATTGTTGTCTTTGATCTTTCTCTCAATCCCTAGTACGTCTACTGGTCAGCCAATCATAAAGGAAGAGAATCTATTGTTGTCTTTGATCTTTCTCTCAATCCATAGTACATCTACTGGTCAGCCAATCATAAAGGTCAGTGTGCATGAGTACGATTGCGTTTTTGGAAAATGTGAACTTTGATCCCCCAGGGAAAATGTTCAGCTTCCTTATGCTAAGTCTGAAAACTGTTGTTCTTTGAAGGAATCCTTTCCCACCACAAGACATCTCTCAGCAAGAGAGGTATAGTAGTTATTCCCACCACAAGACATCTCTCAGCAAGAGAAGTATAGTAGTTATTCCCACCACAAGACATCTCTCAGCAAGAGAAGTATAGTAGTTATTCCCACCACAAGACATCCCTCAGCAAGAGAAGTATAGTAGTTATTCCCACCGCAAGACATCCCTCAGCAAGAGAAGTATAGTAGCTATTCCCACCAAAAGACATCCCTCAGCAAGAGAAATAGAGTAGCTATTCCCACCACACATAACATAGTCCACAGTCCCCTTCCGCAGTCCTTCAGGAAAGACGTGTCAATTGTCTCCCATGGGCATTGCAATAGTTAATCTATTGTCCAAAACATCCCTGCTTACTCAGGAACCCAACTGCCTTATTTATACAAAGGGAATCCAGTTCAGGAATGTGTGTGGTCAACATACATTATATTTAATTGATATTATTATATTTACCCTGTTTACGAAAAGAGACATTATGTCTTACTATTAGAAGTCTGTAAAACACCTTTATGCTTTAATGGCATGTTATATTACTCTTATTATTTAGTTATTCTTTAGTGAAAATAATTATTGTAATCAACCAATATTATCAATGATAAGTGTGCTGTCACAGGCACGTTCATCTTATAAAATTCTAAGTATGTTTGTTCTTGTATAAAGAGTGAGAGCCAAGTCGTGTCATATAATCTAGAGTCGCATCCGGTAATGTTATGGTATGTTAAACTAAATGTATATAGGGAAACGCCTATTGAACTAAATGAATGTAGGGAGATGCCTATTAAACTAAATGTATATAGGGAGATGTCTGTTAAACTAAATGTATATAGGGAGATGCCTGTTAAACTAAATTTATATAGGGAGATGCCTGTTAAACTAAATTTATATAGGGAGATGCCTATTAAACTAAATGTATGTAGAGGGGAGACGCCTGTTAAACTAAACTGACCAGCATACAAGGTAGAGTTAAGCACATGGAAAAAATGAGGTTTTCGCTTGTCTTCACACTGATTTATTGTCCGATCTTGCACGCTGTATTAACCCCCCTAAGACAGGCTCGGTCCGGGTGACGAGGAAAACATCACAACATGTCAGCGTGAGAAAGACTACGTCCCAAGAGAGCGAAGATAGAGGAGGCAGAGTTTAAAGGGAAGACAGCATGAAGAAGTGCCAAGACTATAGAGCGGAAAAGGAAAGAGCGGAACAAAAAGCGTCATTCGACATCTCTCGGACGGTTTGCATGGTACGTCAGACACACTATAAAACTCTAATCACGTGACCAACATGTGAGATATGGCTCGACAATTACATGTGCCTTTGGTCATCAAGAAACGGACATTCCGCCATTAATGGCGAATTTCCCGAAAGTGTTCAAAGACCCTCGTTTCAAAGTGTATATAGGGGTGGTTAATTGGTGGGATGGGGAGTCGGTCGAGTGTGAGGAGAGAAGGTAAGATAAAGATCCAAAATGATAACAGAGTGATGATAAAATGTTATTACTTCCCTTTGCACTTCATATAAGTGATTTGTTTCTTAATTCCTAACATGAGAAATGAGTATAGATCATGTATTTGTCACTCTGAGTGTATGTATGTTTATACTTGTAACCTATAAAATTATGCTCCTATATATTCTTACATTTGAGGAGGGGATGAGGACTATATAAAGATGTAAACTAGAGGATTGCTTAAGGCAGCGGACGAAATAAATAGAGGGCTACAGAGCTATATAGAGCTGAAAACTAGAGGCCAGCTTACGATATAGGTATAAAGTATAGAGCTATATAGAGCTGAAAACTAGAGGCCAGCTTATGATATAGGTATAAAGTATAGAGGCATTCCAAACTGTAGATGAATCGCGACCTCCGACCTTTAACGAAAGCTAGCTGTCAATTCCTACTTAAATGTTCCTTTTATATTTCTGTAAAAAAAAAAAAAATCACATCAGCAACTAATTTATTCAAGTCTTTTATCTTAACTCTGTCTGCATTTTATCCCAAATGAAAAAAATGCATTATACTTAAAAAATATTTTTTAAAGTTTGCAAAACTGGACAAAAACAAAATAATTTTTAAAGTTTACAAAACTGGACAAAAACAAAATAATTTTTAAAGTTTACAAAACTGGACAAAAACAAAATAATCCTAAGTCTAAAATTCATTCATGCGCAAAGTCAAAACCATTTTCGAATAATATGTTTTACAAATTGAAAGGCAATGAAGTGAGAGAATTTGCATGGTTTGAAAAGGAAATCACAATCAACACATCTCTTTTGGATTTCACGTTGGAGTCTCAACTACTAATTTTTTTCTGAGGTACACATCGAAACAACTTTCGGCCAGTCGTGAGTACCACTCCATTCCAACGGATAGTGGTTTTGATTCATGACGTATTCACCCTTATTCACCTAGTTATGCCCACTTGCAACTACACAGGCTTCAATCCTAGCAGGTGGCCTTGATTTCACACCGACCGGAACCGTTATCTCTGTCTTCTAATGATCAAACAGATCAATAAGAGTCATATCGATTGTATATATGGAAGGTATTTCAATCCATCTTAGGAAATAAATACATGGCAGAAAAAGTTTCATATTATAAATTCGGGACAATAATTATTACAATAAGACATATCATTCGTTTCACTCGTTATCACGCACGTCACATAAACCTATGCACAGTAATGTTTGCAATTAAACTATAGTTGTTTACCTAAAAATGCACATATTTACACATCACTTATGTTTTGGCCTTCTTTAAATTACGAAACTTAAAATAAAATGTAAGAGTGCTATTTACATCACAGTGAGTTTGTATTCCAAAATGTCCCGCGCGAACCATGGTAAATTGTGACATTGAGATTCGCAAAGTAAACGAGTATCTGACAGAAAATTTAAAACTGCAAATGTTTCGATCTTACTGCTAAATAATGCAAAAAAAATGTATTAACATAATGTTCGAAGTATGCTGTGTTTACTTACATACTTTATTTACGTTAGGGATACAGTTATCACATCTTTCTGACAGTATAAGTAGCGACAGAGATTAAAGGTCAAGAGTTCTTTTCTCGCAGTGTTTGTATTGTGTTTCTAATGATTGTAGAGGTGTGGCGTCTGTTGGATTATACTTTAATGGATAAATGAGAGTCTAGTATAATTAATATTTGTGGGGGGAAAGGAGACAGCGCTTCTTGTATTCGTACGAGTTAAGCTGTGAGAGGAGTGTGTAGTTTGTGAGTATTGTTGCCCTATTAGAGTGTGTAGTTTGTAAGTGCTGTTGTCCTGTTAGAGTGTGTAGTTTCTAAGTGTTGTTGCCCTGTTAGAGTGTGTAGTTTCTAAGTGTTGTTGCCCTGTTAGAGTGTGTAGTTTCTAAGTGTTGTTGCCCCGTTAGAATGGTGTAGTTTGTAGGAGTTTGCATGTTGTTAAAGTGGTGTAATTTATAGGTGCTTGTGCCTTGTTAGAGTGGTGTAGTTTGCAGATGTTAGTGCCTTGTAAGATTGAACGTTTGTCGTGTTGGTCTCTTGTTAGAGTGGTGTAGTTTGCAGATGTTAGTGCCTTGTAAGATTGAACGTTTGTCGTGTTGGTCTCTTGTTAGAGTGATGTAGTTTGCAGATGTTAGTGCCTTGTAAGATTGAACGTTTGTCGTGTTGGTCTCTTGTTAGAGTGGTGTAGTTTGTAGATGTTAGTGCCTTGTAAGATTGAACGTTTTTCAGTGTTGGTGTCTTGTTAGAGTTGCCTTGTTTGTAGATTTGGTGTAGTCTGTTGATGTTAGTGCCTTGTTAGAGTGGCGTAGTCTGTAGATGTTAGTGTCTGTTAGTGTGACGCACTGTGCCATATGTGTTTTCTTACCCGTCCTTGTGTGTGTGTGTGTGTGTGTGTGTGTGTGTGTGTGTGTGTGTGTGTGTGTGTGTGTGTGTGTGTGTGTGTGTGTGTTTGTGCGAAATTTGGATATTGGGAATGTGCACTACAATACTGTGGGTTAATAGCTACTGAAACGTCCCTCCAATGCAACAGCCGATAGTTAATCCATATACGTCAAGACATCACAGCTATATAAAACCGAACTCACATGAAGAATACAGTCTACAAACAAAAGTGACTCCTCAAGACTACCGGCAAACCGAAGCATAATAACAGATTAAGACTAAATATCGACAACACAGTAAAATAATAAACAAATTAAGACTAAATACAGACAACATTGTGCCAAAATCAAACTTAAGATTAAGTCTGTAAAATATTAAACAAATTTAAACAAAATCTAAACAACACTATACCACAATCAACAGATTAAAACTAAGTCAAATACCCACACACTAATTTAACAACACTACACCTCTTAGTACTACGTCCAGTTACAGAAGCAAAATGCTTAACACTCAAATACAAACTAGTACTTACCATATTACCATTCGCCACATACACCCTTAACACTCAGATACAAACTAGTACTTACCCTATTACCATTCGCCACATACACCCTTAACACTCAAATACAAACTAGTACTTACCCTATTACCATTCGCCACAGAGTCCTTCACAAGAGTGTACAGGATGCAATAAAAATCACAGCACTAATATAATACTTGCAGATCAGAGAATATTAATATCATTAAAATCAGTGACTTTTCAATACATTATTAATAGAAAATTATTATATCCAAATCCAAGAGCCGACAACGATCAACAAATAGGGCTATATATAGGCCTATGACATGAAACAAGTCTGTACATATGAAACGAGGTAGGTTTGTATAAAAATGCAAGAAACAGGGCTGTGTATATAACAAAAAGGCAAGGCTGTATGACAAGAAACAAATATGTATATACTACAAGAAACAATATTGTATATATGACAAAAGACAAAGGTGTGTGACAAGAAACAAAGATGTATATACTACAAGAAACAAGATTGTATATATGACAAACATAATAGCTGTATATATGATAAAAATAATGGCTGTACATATGACAAGATATAAGGATGTATGTATGACAAGAGATAAGGTTCTGTATATATGACAAGAGATAAGGTTGTATATATGACAAGAAACAAGGTTGTATATATGACAAGAGATAAGGTTGTATATATGACAAGAAACAAGGTTGTATATATGACAAGAAACAAGGTTGTATAAATGACAAGAGATAAGGTTCTGTATATGGCAAGAGATAAGGTTATATATATGACAAGAGATAAGTTTGTACATATGACAAGAAACAAGGTTCTGTATATGACAAGAGATAAGGTTGTACATATGACAAGAAACAAGGTTCTGTATATGACAAGAGATAAGCTTGTACATATGACAAGAAACAAGGTTCTGTATATGACACCAAGCAAGGCTGTATATGACACAAACAAGGATAGTGTGGCAGAGTATACTTGACTATCCAAATGTCTAAACTTAATTATAATATATTTCATTAATTGTCAAAGTTGCCCCGATATGGGCACTGCTTATGCTGATATTTTTAATTTCAAAGTTGGAAGTAAACAATTCAGATAAATAATGTGCTTGACTTGTTCATTTTAATCTAAATCAGTTATATGTAGATGAGTAGTATTTTTTATTATCCAATGGTTAAGATTTACAAGAACAAGACCAGCAAATCAATGTCGGACAATTTGTGGCGTTCAAGTCAGTTTTAAAATAAAATTATTCATTTAAACAAGAGGATTAACATGAAATAAAATTATTCATTTAAACAAGAGAATTAACATAAAATAAAATTATTCATTTAAACAAGAGAATTAACATGACGACTCACCAAAAAATGCAATATTTAAAATCTCAGCAATTTAAGTTAACGAGTAAAGGAAAACAGCGCATACAATATATAAACAATTCCTGAAAGTTTACAGCTTAAGTCAAAATATGTCTATAATAATAGAAAGTCTACAGCTTAAGTCAAAATATGTCTATAAAACTAGAAAGTTCACAGCTTAAGTCAAAATATGTCTATAAAACTAGAAAGTTCACAGCTTAAGTCAAAATATGTCTATAAAACTAGAAAGTTTACAGCTTAAGTCAAAATATGTCTATAATAATAGAAAGTTTACAGCTTAAGTCAAAATATGTCTATAAAACTAGAAAGTTTACAGCTTAAGTCAAAATATGTCCATATTAGCAGTTAGTTTAGAGTTTTAGTCAAAACATGCATTTATTAGTAAGCAGTTTAAAGAATTAGTCAAAACATGCACGTTAGTAAATAGTTTAAAGAGTTAGTCAAAACATGCACGTTAGTAAACAGTTTTAAATATTTGTGAAGACCTGTACGCGTTAGTAGACAGTTTAACGAATTTTAGAAACGTTAGTCAAAACATGCACATTTTAGTAGACAGTTAAAGACTTAGTGAACACATATACATGAGAATATAGACAGTTTAAAGACTTAGTCACCTAGTAGACATTTTAAGTCTTCTAAAAATCAGCACGTTAGTAGACAGTTTAAAATCTTCGTTAAATCATGGACATGTTCGTAGACAGTTTCTAGAGTTAGTCAAACATGCACATGTCAGTAGACAGTTTTGAGAATTAGTGAGAACCTGAACGTGTTAGTAGACATATTAAATAGTTAGTCAAAACATGCACATGTTAGAAGACAGTTTAAAACCGTAGTCAAAACATGCACTTTTTAGTAAATAATGGGAGACTGCACTAAATCAGCGAAGAGAGAAAAGCAGGCGAAATTTAAATAAAATAATGACACCATTGCATTGTTGCGACAACTTTAGTGGTCTGTTCGATTTACCAATACAATTTTACTTATTTTCCGGCCCAGATTTGACTTAATCAATGGAAGTATTCACCTTTAGAAGTGAAAAAAAAACGTTTAATTGTACTCAAGCCCAGATTTGACTTAATCAATGGAAGTATTCACCTTTAGAAGAGAAAAAAAAACCGTTTAATTGTACTCAAGCCCAGTTTTGACTTAATCAATGGAAGTATTCACCTTTAGAAGAGAAAAAAAAACGTTTAATTGTACTCAAGCCCAGTTTTGACTTAATCAATGGAAGTATTCACCTTTAGAAGAGAAAAAAAATGTTTAATTGTACTCAAGCCCAGTTTTGACTTTACCAACGAAATGTTGCTAGTACGCAAACCCAGTGTTGACTTTACCAGTAAAAACATTTAGTTGTACAACAGGTAAGTGTTGACTTTACCAGTGAAAACATTTAGTTGTACATCAGGTAAGTGTTGACTTTACCAGTGAAAACATTTAGTTGTACATCAGGTAAGTGTTGACTTTACAGTGAAAACCTTAACTTGTACATCATGTCAGTGTTGACTTTACCAGTGAAAACCTTTACTTGTACATCAGGTTAGTGTTGACTTACCAATATACAAATTTAATGAAATGTTACTTCAAATGTCTAGTGTCTTTAGATATATAAAGTTGTTTTGATTTCAGTCAGGAATTAATGTTAAGTTTATTTCAAACAAATTTAATTTCACGTGTTCATGTTCCCGATGTACTCTGGAGTTTAGACTTTGGTGTTTAAGTTGTACAAAATCAGCCACATACTTTTGACTTTGGTGTTTAAGTTGTATAAAATCAGCCACATACTTTTGACTATGGTATTTAAGTTGTAAAAGATCAGATCCAGACTTTTGACTTTGGTGTTTAAGTTGTACAGAATCAGTCGCAAACGTTTGACTTTGGTGTTTAAGTTCTACAAGATCAGCCCTAAACTTTTGACTTTGGTGTTTAAGTTCTACAAGATCAGCCCTAAACTTTTGACTTTGGTGTTTAAGTTCTACAAGATCAGCCCTAAACTTTTGACTTTGGTGTTTAAGTTCTACAAGATCAGCCCTAAACTTTTGACTTTGGTGTTTAAGTTCTACAAGATCAGCCCTAAACTTTTGACTTTGGTGTTTAAGTTGTACAATTTCAGCCCTAAACTTTTGACTTTGGTTTATAAGTTGTACAGGATCAACCCCAAACTTTTGACTTTGGTGCTTAAGTTGTACAAGATCAGCCCCAAATTTTTCACTTTGGTGTCTACGTTGTATAAGAATCCTTCCTCCCCCCCCCCCCCGCCCCCGAGTTTAGACTTTGGTGTACAATATTAGCACAAGAATCGTGGCTATGTTTATAATGTTTATGGATTATGCCTAGTTGATTAGTGACGAGTGTTCATATAATATGTATAAGATTCCTAATTTCTATTATTGATGTCAGAAGTAAGATTTACTGACAGTTTTAACTACTGGCTCAACAACTGGCGTATCTCGTGTCCTGACACAGTGCCTGTGCATGCTGTAAAGGTTCACACTGCCGCCAACAATCAATAGTCGTTTCGTGTCTCGTGTATGCAGAGTGCGCAAGCTGGCTTCCTACAACAAGATTAGTTTAGATTAGTTGTAAAAGCGGACAGAGAACAAAGGGGAGAGAAATGTGAAAACTCAGTTCTAGCCCCAGCAAAAGTGCTAGGGCCTGCTTGGCCAGGATCAGTAACTGATCTTGTTTGTCTCGAAATTTTCAAGCCCCCGTCCTTCACTCTAATATCCGTTAACTATAATCATCCCAACGATGAGTTAAAAGAAAGAAAGAAAGTGTGGGTGTGCCGTGCTATTCCAAGGCAAAAACTGTTAATGCCCTGATGTTCCAAAGAACGAGGAATTTGTATTCACCAGAAACGCTGCCAAACTAAAAGTTCTCATGGGTGATCTCGTCGCTTGAATGATTGTACACACGTTGTGTTTGCATACACTTTACCATCGGTAGAAGGAAATGACGTCAATTTCTTGAAATGTGGGCTGTATTCGTAACATTTTGCTTATTGTAAATATCAGAGGCCAGGGCCAAAGGATTTGTATGGGAACGGGGTCCTGGAGATGGCTGTATTGAACCAAACGCTTTAAATATTAATAGAGCGGCAAGGAATTATTAACTTCTTTTCTTTGATGTCATTTTTTAAACATCTTTTTTTTTACACGGGCATTCCAATTTTCCCCCTGAGTTTTTGCTTTTTGAAATATTTCGAAGTTGAATAGCGTCAATTACATTGACGTATCCATTAAAAGTGACGTCTTGATTTTAGTTTATCATGCTCTCGTAATGTCTGCCAGAATGTTCTCACCGATATAATCTTGTTCATAGCACTGTGTGAATGTTCTAATCTAATATCTTCTTGTTCACAGCACTGTCTGCATGTTCTAAACTAATATCTTCTTGTTCATAGCACTGTCTGCATGTTCTAAACTAATATATTCTTGTTCATAGCACTGTGTGAATGTTCTAATCTAATATCTTCTTGTTCATAGCACTGTGTGAATGTTCTAATCTAATATCTTCTTGTTCACAGCACTCTCTGCATGTTCTAAACTAATATATTCTTGTTCATAGTATTGTGCGAATGTTCTAATCTATTGTTGTCTTGTTCATAGTATTGTGCGAATGTTCTAATCTATTGTTGTCTTGTTCATAGTATTGTGCGAATGTTCTAATCTATTGTTGTCTTGTTCATAGTATTGTGCGAATTTCTAATCTATTGTTGTCTTGTTCATAGAAATGTATGAATGTTATAATCTAATATATTCTAGTTCATACTATTACAGAATTTAATATGTTATCAGTAAATCAATGTTTGTTTTTAAAATTTTTATTATTGTACCAATAAATACATGTTTGTGACATTAAAAACAAAAACTATTAATTTATTAAATTATTTTTAGTTGTAAGAAAATATGTATGGTTTAGCAAAACTATGGATTTTAAACTATAATATATAAGTTTGAACACAGGAAAGAATTTTAACTAAAATTAACGTATAAATGAAGTAAGGATTTAAAATTAAAATATGCACAGATACATGATTTATAGTTAAAATAAATATACATTAAATGTATGAAGTGAAAGACAAAACAAAAATATACAATAAAAATATGAATTGTAATTTAAGATAAATTATAAATAAATTATTTATTTAAAGTCAAACTAAATATTGAATAAATGTGGATTTAAAGTTTAAAATAAATATAAAACTTGTTAAAATTAAATATAAGACATGTTAAAAAAAAAGGGAAGGCTCCGATTTGATTAGAGAAAGAAAAGAAAAGTAAAATAGTTGTCTCTCAGAAAGAAAGGCTCTGATATGAAGCCTACTGTGGTGGAGTAAATTTGTCTATCCCTATTTTAAAATTTAAATTGTTAAATTGTCAGAGTAACACCGCATGGGCACTCTTTATGGTGTTATTTCTGAAAGTGTCTGAGTTGAAGTAAATGCTCGATGCAAGAATATTCTAAATATGCTAGTGTATTGCAAACTAATGAGAAGGTTTTATTATCCAATGGTTATGATTTACGAGAACGAGACCAGGCAATGGGTTGAGATTATCTGCTGTAGAAAACTCTATTCTCTGAACAGTTTGAATTTGGAGTGGCAAGAAGAAAGTCCAGTTTTGAAAGGCAGCCATTAGATTAGTGTGGGGCAAGTAGCCTTTCCATTTTCCAGTTATCATTCCCGTGTTTATTGAATCTACCAATTCACTGATTATAACCTGAATGACTGGGATTATCATTCCCGTATTTATTGAATCTACCAGTTCACTGATTATAACCTGAATGACTGGGATGATGCAGAAAACGTCATATTTATAATTGATTGTTGATTTAATAAATTTATTGACCTTACGCATATTGATAACTTTATGTTGGAGAAGAAAGTGGGTTGGATGGGGCTCGCTATATATAGATTAAAAACAGATTTGTCTTCTCCTTTAGTAAAATGTTTTCCACCTATGGAAAGTTTTTGTGACTGTGAATATTTATCTTTTATGTTATGGAAGAGAGAAAATATTTACAGCAGCAGTCTACCCTCAAATGAGAGAGACGAGTGGTGTCTGCTGGATGATCATTAATAAAATAAAATTAAGATTCTCATCACTTGTAATTGTTTATGAAAGATTAATAAATAATAATAAACATTTCATTAATTAGTTGCCTTACCGTCACACCTACACAAGAGAATACCTGAAACAGTTGATGCCAAGACTGCTTACTTTTGCATGAAACTGTCCTAATCTGTTTCCAGCTAAGAGGGGACATTGCATTTACTTGGACACTGGTTTGTTGAAGAATAATAAGCGCTTTGTATGGTTTAGGACCAGCGTGCGTACTGAACTATTTCATTCACATGATCTTTTCTTGATTTCAGTTGTCTTTCACTTGCACGTGATCCATAATGTCATCCTATTTCTAAACCCGGTCATGGGATAAATACTGAGCGTAAACTCTGTGTTAGAACCATGTACCAGACGCGCGATTTAAATTGCTTGTTTTAATTCAGATGAGGGAGAGTTGATCGACGTGTTGCATACAAGCGTTCCTCTGTAAATAGGTATTGTACCGAGCTATTGCATACAAGCGTTCCTCTGTAAATAGGTATTGTACCGAGCTATTGCATACAAGCGTTCCTCTGTAAATAGGTATTGTACAGAGCTATTGCATACAAATGTTCCTCTGTAAATAGGTATTGTACAGAGCTATTGCATACAAGCGTTCTTCTGTAAATAAGTATTGTACAGAACCATTGCATACCAACGTTCCTCCCTAAATAAGTATTGTACAGAGCCATTGCATACAAGCATTCCTCTGTAAATAAGTATTGTACAGAGCCATTACATACAAACGTTCCTCCCTAAATAAGTATTGTACAGAGCCATTGCATACAAGCGTTCCTCTGTAAATAAGTATTGTACAGAGCCATTGCATACAAACGTTCCTCACTA
Source organism: Sinotaia quadrata (assembly GCA_028829895.1). Lineage (NCBI taxonomy): Eukaryota > Metazoa > Mollusca > Gastropoda > Architaenioglossa > Viviparidae > Sinotaia > Sinotaia quadrata. Next base: position 39,388,138 of record CM054177.1, on the reverse strand, counting down.
AATAAGTATTGTACAGAGCCATTGCATACAAGCGTTCCTCTGTAAATAAGTATTGTACAGAGCCATTGCATACAAGCGTTCCTCTGTAAATAAGCATTGTACAGAGCCATTGCATACAAGCGTTGTAAATATATATATTCTACAGAAGTATCGCAAAGAAACACTGCAAATACACACTGTACAGAAGAAATGTGTGTAAGCATTATAAAGATATTTTTACAACAGCATTCATTAGAGGCTTTTTATACAGACATTATTTGAAGATTTTATAACGAGATATCGTTTAAAGATTTGTAACTACAGCCATTGTCTACGTCGTCGTTTTAAAGATTTAGTTAGATAAAGACATAGTATAGAGGGCATTGTGTACACATAATGAGTGTATAGTGTATGTACAACACATTGATTATACACAGTGATTGCTATATATTAACACTGTTCTACAAATTATTAATATTTTGCGCTAATTCTCGAATGATCTCTAAGAGCATAAAATCAAGATATCTAAACTCAACATTCATGAGTTAGGGAGTGGGTAACAATCGATCGGGCGAAATGTCAGTGATTAAGGCTGAGCGTGGAGCCATGACCTTTTGCAAGCAAGTCTGGTGCTTTACCTAAAAACGACTTCCCCATTTCGAGGCGTTGTTGGCAGTCGTTATGTAGATACACTGGTAGGAGACTGTCAGGATTTGGATGGGGGATTCTAACAAATTTGTTAAATATTTTTTTAAAGAAAGAATAAACATTTCTCTTCGTAATACGCATTTAGATTTTCTATTAGCTTAATAAGGTTAGGAGTACAGATCCCTTATATACCTATACCAAACTACATTTACACACACACGCACACAGACACTATACACACAGACATACACACTGACACACAGACATACACAGACACACACACACGCACGCACGCACAAACAAACACACACACGTACACATACACCATACTGAACATATTCTCAATCAACTATAGACAAACAAACACGCACATACACATACACCATACTGAACATATTCTCAATCAACTATAGACAAACACGCACATACACATACACCATACTGAACATATTCTCAATCAACTATAGACAAACCAAGAGAACGACGTTTCGAAGGCCGAATAGAAGCAATTAACACAATAAAATTAAACTAATTAGAAAGATGTTTTCACAACTACAGAAATAAGTCAGTGGGGTTAGTAAATAGCATACAGTCATATTTCAACGCTGATACCCGTCGTTATAATACTAAGTAAACAATACCCGACAGAGACAGATAGATTAATGACAGCAGATACAATAAATATTGAGAACATCAAACAGGTGTTTGGCCGGATGTCTTTCAGTTGTACTGCTTGACCGCAAGGAGAGAAGAAACATTGTTCATTGTGCAATAGTGTAACTATATCAGTACTATTGTGTAAATGTGTATTACTACTACGTGTAACTGTGTATTACTACTATTGTGTAACAGTGTTTTAGTACTATGATGTAACTGTTGTGTAACTGTGTATTAGTTCTAAGGTGTAACTGAGTATCAGTACTATTGTGTAAATATGTGCTAGTACTGTTATGATGAGATAAGATATACTTCATTCTGCAGTAGTACTATGATTTAACAGTGTATCGGTTTTACTGTGTAACTATGTATCAGAACTACGGTGTAATATTGTTATAATATGGTATTGTGTATCAATACTTTGGAAACCAATATTATGTTGGATATTCTGTCTCACTACTATGTTACAATATTGTGTATCAATATGTCATAATAGTGTTTACCAGTAGAATGGTGTAAACTGTGAATCAATACTACATTGTAGTATTTTGTAGTTCTATTATGTTGTACAATTGTGTGGGTACTACTATGTCGTAATATTCTTTATCAGTACTGCGTTGTAGATATGTGTAATAGAACTAAGTTGTAGCATTGTGTAGTAGTAGTATGTTGTAATTTTGTGTAAATATGCTTTAATACTGCGTATTATTTATCAATACTATGTTGTAATAGTGTGTACTAGTATTATGTTGTAATAGTGTGCATCAATATTATGTTGTAATATTGTGTATCAATACTATGTTGTAATATTGTGTATTAGTACTGTAATATTATGTAGTAGTGCTATGTTGTAATATTGTGTAGTAGTACTATGTTGTAATATTGTGTAGTAGAACTATAACTATATTGTAGTTTTGTGTAGTAGTATTATGGTGTAGAATTGTGTAATAGCAGTACTTTACAGTATTATGTAGTAGGACTATGTTGTAGAATTGTGTAATAGCATTACTTTGCAGTATTATGTAGTAGTATTATGTTGTAGAATTGTGTAATAGCATTACTTTGCAGTATTATGTAGTAGGACTATGTTGCAGAATTGTGTAATAGGACTGTTGTAGAATTGTGTAATAGCATTACTTTGCAGTATTATGTAGTAGGACTATGTTGTAGAATTGTGTAGTAGCATTACTTTGCAGTATTATGTAGTAGGACTATGTTGTAGAATTGTGTAGTAGCATTAGTTTGCAGTATTATGTAGTAGGACTATGTTGTAGAATTGTGTAGTAGCATTAGTTTGCAGTATTATGTAGTAGGACTATGTTGTAACAATGTAGAAGTATTATGTTATGGTAATGTTCCACACCGATAGTTGACCACCGGACGAATAACGGCCATCACCCAATGTCACTGGTTCCTAAAGGGGTGACTATGGGTCTGCCAGAACGACGACGCAAACCATTTCCTTGGTAGACTCATACCCTAAGTCAGGAACCAGACCGCGGTGAAAAATAATTCAGTATGACAACTGTCTTAAAAACTCCAGACGTGACTAATTGCCGCGGTCTGAAGTCCAACAATCACATAGTAAAGATGAACTTTTCCCATTCCATTTAAATAAATCTTTATTCAAACAGTATATTTAAATCCAGCAATACGCAGTCTAAGTTTCAAATCAGTGTGGTATTTCCCAATGTCCCTCTCGCCTCCCCCCATCACAAATGAGTAGTAATTATATTCCAACAGACACAACTTGTCTCTCACGGTGGATATTTTGCTGTTGTAAACGTTTTCTCTATTCCAAAACATCGAGCAACATTTAGTCACATGATATTTCCATGAGTGGAAAACTTACTAAAGGAGAAGACCAATCTGACTTTTAATCTATATTTAGCAAGCCCCCATCCACCCACTTTCTTCTCCAGCATCCGATTATCAATATCAATATATGTAAGAAGGTCAACAAATTTAACAATAAATTTATTAAAAGAAAAATCAAATATACCTATGACAATTACAATGAAATAGATAACCTGACATCATTACTCCATGAAACCACATTTGGATAATTCTAGTTTACAAGGCCTCTCACTATGTATATATAGTAATAAAATTACACTGCAGCAATAGAGTCAATACAAATTGCAGGTTAATTCTATCAGAAAATAGAAATGGATTTATTAGAGTTAGGTTATCATAAACTTTCATATAACCTGGATTAAGCACAGCTTTAACAGTCTTTCACTGGCCTTGCAACAAGGTAACAAGGTCACAATGTCAAAATGTCCATGCTCAGCACGTGTTTCCCATCTCATGCATATGAAAACACTGATGTGTCAACCTGGTGCTCACAGTGTCAGTTTCTGGAGCAGAACACACTCACAATAGTTCTTGCACTTCACTGTATTGATGTTCTTAGCATTCTTTACTGGTACATCAGGTAAGGGTGTAGCATACTCCTTTATGACTCCTGCACTCTGAGTCATACAACTTAACCAGTGGATGTGTAGAGTGTAACTGTAACCTTGAGACTTAAAGCTTGAACTCAAATTAAAGTCAACTCAAGATTCCAACTCAACTCTAGTCCAAAAAAGGAAGAAAGAAGGCACTTCTTCACTGTAACTAAGTCTCCTATTCATCACAATATAACTCCATTCTATCTCACATCTTTTCTCAAACTTACAATCTCCTGCAACAGTCTTCATTATCCCCATGCACACACACGTTAAAATAAACACAGTGTATCAAACATTGTCACATATTATTACACTACCCGGGTGCATCTTAGTTCAAACATTTGTAGTAATAAAAGTGAATTCATATAGTATATTTATACATAAACACAAGTATAATATATCATTGTAAAATACAAGAAATGTTTTCAAGTCCACTCTCTCTCAATCAGTCAATTAAACTCATCATTCAAGCTAATGACTGCCTTCGAGACGTACTTATCTCTTTGCCATTCAGCTTTAAAGTGAATAAAGGTTAGAATTCTCTACAGTAGCTGAATTCCTTAAAGTCAGCCCTTTGGCTAGTCTCGTTCTCATAAATCATAATTATTGGACAAAAGAAGACTGTACACTCAGTTTCCATTAGGTCACCAAATCTAGAATATTCTTGCCTTAGGCTGCTTACTTCAAATCAAACACTTTAAAAATAACACCATAAAGAGTGTCCAAGGTCGGGCCACTCTGACAATTTAGCAACATATATAACAATAAAAATTAAAAACAGGGAGGGGCAAATTTACTGTGTTACAGAATGTGTCAATCTTAACATCAACTATAAATGAGTAAATCAATGAAGGTATCATTCTTAACAACAAACATAAATGTGTAATTCAACGAACGTGTCATTCTCAAGACCAACGATAAATGTGTAATTCAATGAACGTGTCATTCTCAAGACCAACGATAAATGTGTAATTCAATGAACGTGTCATTCTCAAGACCAACGATAAATGTGTAATTCAATGAACGTGTCATTCTTACCATCAATTATAAATGAGTAAATCAAGGAAGGTATCATTCTTAACACCAACTATAAACTAGTAATTACCAACTAGTAATTCAATGAACGTGTCATTCACAAGACCAACGATAAACAGCAACTAACTAATGAGTCCAATATTCTAAAAATAGTGTTAAAAGAACTAACCAATACGTACACTTACATTTTTTATCTAAAATATTTACACTCTAGCGATAAATGTAAAAAAAAAAAAGAAAGTGTAAAAAGTACATGAAAATAGTAAAATAATTCTAAAGGTTTAATATGCAGTTTCTGTGAGTTTTTCTTTATGAACAGTGAACAGTAATCACATGAGTTTCTATGAGTTCTGAACAGTAATCATATGAGTTAAAAATACTAACTTAACTAAATTTCAAACAGTGTGTTTTATATTAAAATCATCCGCCAGTCATGAGCTATAATTAGTACAATAATTACAGTTCGAACAACAGTTAGTTATAATAAACAAATTAAGTAAATAATAAACACAGGAATTATAATAATCATTTAAAGTAAGATTTAAGGTAAAACATCAAAACGCCATTTGTATGAATAAGAGACACAATCAGATGAGTAGACAGACCTCTTTGCGTTTTCAATAAAACTCCTTGCGTAAAAAAATCTAATTGCACTGGAGAACTGAAATGGCAGAAAAGCTTTCCTTGTCAAAAGAATATAAAATAGGAATAAGAAAATAACTTGAATTATATGTTGTTTCATTACAGTTGCCCAACCTTTTTGCCTGCAATGTTCAATTCCGCCATTCGTTGTCAGGGCCTGTGCATTCAAAAGGTGACTGAGGAGCAACGTTCTTGATTACATTCCTGGCAACTTCTCATTTGTCGCCACTTGGACACGTCAGCCTTTTGGGGCGTCTCAATCAAATTTTCACATCTGCATCGCGGCACTGGATAAGGTGTAGCGCTGTAGACAGACAGACTAACGGACAGACGTAACCACTGCGCGATGTCCAAAAGCTAGCATTGAGACTATGATTAGGAACACGTGCTTCTCTCGCGCCTCAGTAGAGTGCCAAGTTAAAGTAACATACTTGTCATGGGCTTCTCTCGCGCCTCAGTAGAGTACCAAGTTAAAGTAACATACTTGTCATGGGCTTCTCTCGCGCCTCAGTAGAGTACCAAGTTAAAGTAACATACTTTTCATGGGCTTCTCTCGCGCCTCAGTAGAGTACCAAGTTAAAGTAACATACTTGTCATGGGCTTCTCTCGCGCCTCAGTAGAGTACCAAGTTAAAGTAACATACTTGTCATGGGCTTCTCTCGCGCCTCAGTAGAGTACCAAGTTAAAGTAACATACTTTTCATGGGCTTCTCTCGCGCCTCAGGAAACTACAAAGTTAAGTAACGAACCTCATGACTTGTCTGAAAAGATCTGAAATTATCTTCAGTCACAAGGGTTACACAATTCATTTTTAAACAAAATGTATTTTTAAGCATTACGGCTAAGTTAGCACTAAGGTAAGATGCGACACTTTAAATAGCATGTCACTACATACATTTGTAAGTCCTTATGATTGGTTATATAACTAGCAGGTTTATACATTCCGTTTCTTTACGAATGAATATATAAATAACATGTTTATATATTTTTTCCTTGGGAATCATTATATAAATAGCATATCTATACATTTTTCTTCCTTTGGAATGATTGCAGAATATAGCATATCAATATGTGTGTGTGTGTGTGTGTGTGTGTGTGTGTGTGTGTGTGTGTGTGTGTAAGGTTGCAAAATAAATCATATGTATTTGTAAGCTCTTAGGAATTGCTACTGAATATATGATATTATAAATATTTGTAAGTACGTACGATTTGTTGCAGAACATATATAGAAATTGTATTTAGATCAAGACGTCATATATGATATTATAAATATTTGTAAGTACGTACGATTTGTTGCAGAACATATATAGAAATTGTATTTAGATCAAGACGCCATTTGCTCAAGTCTGGATCAATACAGCATAATGCATTAAAGGTCATTTGCCAAGTGATGATCTGTATAAAAACATAATATAATTTATTATGTATGATCTCCATTAAATTATAACGTGTAGTATAGTATACGGTTTCGAAAAATGAGTTGTATATAATTTCTACAAATGGTTTCTTAAAAATATTTAAAACTAGAGAAATATATTCTCTATCGGAGGCAAAATACATTTTTATACATGTTTGTTTAATGTAGTATTTAAAATATTCACTAAATTGTATGAAATATAAAATTACGCTTCACAAACCTCATTTATTCCAGAATTCTATAATCTAATTCTATTCATAGAACGTGGAATCAACATTTCTTGGAATGTATGGTAAGTATAATATAGTCTATTCACAATATTGTCTGCACAAAAATAGAAATAGATACTTAAAATTTACTGACATTGTTCGTAGAGCATATTAACGCACTGACGCACGGTGATATTATGTATCCAGTCATTTACTCCAATCATACGTTAAATGCATTGAACAGAATTATTCGGCTTCAGAGCAATAATGTCTCGGAATTGTTTGTGCAGTCCAGCAATTCCAACCCTATCTATGTGGTAAGCAGTTTGTCATCCGTACAGATCATCAACCTCTCACCTACTTAGCACACTCGACTAAGGCAAAGGGCATTTGACTTTGTCATTACTACTATAACAGTATAGATCTACTGTGGAAGTCAAAGGGCATTTGACTTTGTCATTACTACTATAACAGTATAGATCTACTGTGGAAGTCAAAGGGCATTTGACTTTGTCATTACTACTATAACAGTATAGATCTACTGTGGAAGTCAAAGGGCATTTGACTTTGTCATTACTACTATAACAGTATAGATCTACTGTGGAAGTCAAAGGGCATTTGACTTTGTCATTACTACTATAACAGTATAGATCTACTGTGGAAGTCAAAGGGCATTTGACTTTGTCATTACTACTATAACAGTATAGATCTACTGTGGAAGTCATCAAAGGCACCGATAATGTAGTGACGAATATTTGTCCAGAGCAGTAGAAAAGGAAATGTAAGAGTCCATATACCGGTTTCTGTATATTCTGCGAAACTTTTACATAAATATTTTGTATCTTCTATACTGTAGAGAGGAAGGAATAATTTTACCCAGAGTTCATTTCTATGATGCTAACATGACTATATACGTTGTATTCGTCTATCACAAGGAGAAAAGAGATAATGATAATGATTTGTGCATATAATATGCGTTTGTAAACACTGCTCTCCCCAATTCTAAGAAATTCTACTCTCCCCAATTTTAACAAACACTACTCTCCCCAATTCTAATAAACTTTACTATCCCTAATTCTTCAAATACTAATCTCCCTAATTCTTCAAATAATAATCTCCCTAATTCTTCAAATACTAATCTCCCTAATTCTTCAAATACTAATCTCCCTAATTCTTCAAATACTAATCTCTCTAATTCTAACAAAATGAAATCAGTGGCGTGACGGTGGTATACGTAATAGGGAAATATTTTGATTTGTTGAAGATATGAAGACATTTGTTGAAGAGAGGAAGATATTTGTTGAAGAGAGGAAGATTTTTGTTCAAGAGAGGGAGACATTTGTTGAAGAGAGGAAGGCATTTGTTGAAGAGATGAAGATTTTTGTTGAAGAGAGAAGACATTTGTTGAAGAGAGGAATATATTTGTTGAAGAGGAGAATATATTTGTTCTCCTTTTTCTGAATAATATTGAGATTGAAAACTAGCAAAATGCCATCAATGTTTCAATGACATTTTAATGCAGAATTTCCAATTTAATATAACTGAAATAAATAAATATATTGATCACTGTGAGTCAGAATTTAAATGACTTGGTTAATGGATCTGGAATGCTAGTTAATCCAGATAAAACACAATGTTTATTAATAGCAAGCAGATAAACCCCAACATCCACACTGAACACAGCTCTCTCTCTCTCTCGTTCTCTCTCTCTCTCTTTCACTCTCATTCATTCTCTCTATTTTCAACCCAAACGATATTATATAAGTGTATAATATTACGTTTCCTAATCGACCGTAATTCCTGGAAGTACCTACTCACTTTTCTCAGAGCTATAGGTTAGCAAAGACTGCACACTTTTCCTATTAATATACCTTTCTTATATAAAATATTGCTTTTAGATAATTAGCAAATATTTGACACATTTTATTGTTTGTATATTTACAGAACTATTCAATCAGACTACGGGCATTTTATTTTAGAACTGTTTGAACTACGGGAACTTTATTTATAGAACTATGCAATCAAAAGACGGATATTTTATTCATAGAAGTATTCAATCAAACAAAGGGCATTTTATTTATAGAACTGTTCATGCAAACAACGGGCATTTTATTTATAGAATTATTCAGTCAAACAACGGGCATTTTATTTATAAAATTATTCAGTCAAACAACGGGCATTGTATTTATAGAATTATTCAGTCAAACAACGGGCATTGTATTTATAGAATTATTCAGTCAAACAACGGGCATTGTATTTATAGAATTATTCAGTCAAACAACGGGCATTTTATTTATAAAATTAATCAGTCAAACAACGGGCATTGTATTTATAGAATTATTCAGTCAAACAACGGGCATTGTATTTATAGAATTATTCAGTCAAACAACGGGCATTTTATTTATAAAATTATTCAGTCAAACAACGGGCATTGTATTTATAGAATTATTCAGTCAAACAACGGGCATTTTATTTATAGAATTATTCAGTCAAACAACGGGCATTGTATTTATAGAATTATTCAGTCAAACAACGGGCATTATTCATTATTTCCGCCTAAACTGTAGTTAGCAGCAATGCGCAATGAGAGAGTGAGAGAGAGAGAGAGAGAGAGAGAGAGATGTATTTTTTATTGTGGTAAAATGTGTGTTAATACCTGACATTCCATGAGGGCATCATTTAGTGAATTAGGCGTTATATATTATAGGGGTGTGTGTGTGTGTGATAGATTTATAATATATTGTGTACACACATTTCTATTTTACTATTGTTCCCTTTCTACTCTTTGTTATATCTGTGGAGAGACGGTTCCATCATCATGGTGGGGCTGTTATGTAATGACTAAGAAATCGGACACAAAGGAGAAGCTAATAAATGTGGATGTTCCATGAATTGTAAAGGGGTCATATGTCAGTTTAATGTTAGCTCAAAGCAGGGTACACTTTTATAATACGACGACTAGTATTAGGTGTTTGGTGTCTGCCTTATTGTTGACCCAGTCTGCATCAAGAAATGTATTATATTATAAATAGAAGATAAAGTAATCCTCATTATTAAGGGCTCTTCTTAAAGACCAAGTGAAATAGAATCTAGGTCAGCCGCAACTAAGAATAAATCCATATGAAACGAGTAATTCCACTTCTTAGAATCAATACTGCAAAATTTAAACTTTCAGAGATTTTGTATAAATGCATTTATTCGGATATTGTAAGTCAATATTTCTGAAAGAAATCAGAGCTCTCATTCATTTTCGAGACTGACTTCTCACAATAGCGACATTAAGACTAACAACCAGGTAAGTTATGTTGGAGTGCATTAAGGCCAGTAACCCCATAAGTTATAATGGAGTACATAAAGATTAACAACCCTGTAAGTTATGATTGACTATTTAAGGCCAGTAACCCGCTATGTTTTGATGGAGTACATTAAGGCCAGTAACCCAGTAAGTTATAATGGAATACAGTATGACTAACAACTAAGTGAGCTATGATGGAGTTCATTAAGGCCAGTAACCTGGTAAGATAATGAAGTACACTGAGGCCAATAACCTGTTAAGTTATTGTAGAGTACATTGACGTCAATAACATGTTAAGTTATTACAGAGTACATTAACGTCAATAACATGTTAAGTTATTACAGAGTGCATTGATACTCCGGCAGAGTATGATGGAGTAGGCCCTGCATGTAGACTAACAACCAGGTTTTATATATATTTATAGAACTATCACACACACACGTGTGTGTGTGTGTGTGTATGTTACTTGAAGGGAATGGTTTTCTATTCTTGTATTCTACATATTCTCTTATTTAATTTTTCTCTTGTTTTTATTTTGTTACTATATCAAAAGTATAGTTCTATGGTGTAATTCTTCTAATCAAGTTTATATTAAAATTTATTTTTTGAAAAATGTAATGATTTTGTAATTATCGATTTCATTATTAGGGGAAAAAAGGGAATATTTAACGCTCATTTTATGTCTATCAGTCTAAGTTTGTATCTTCCCTTCCAATGTCACTGTCGCTCTCCTTTGATGAATGTCATCATTCATTTCATTTATTTCTTAGAAAGATTCACAAAATATATTACTGTGGTCAGGCAGCAGTGCTTTTCCATTTCTCTATTTATTATTTAATTTACCTTGTATTCCAATGCGTTTTCATGCTTAGTGTCACACAGGAAATTGGATCGATATAATTTCAATCTTTGCTCTTTTCACGACACAACTAATGCTGCCGCTGGCTCATAAGGCAATCAACATGCCAAGCCCCCATCCCAGGGAATGGTCACGGCACTCTATGGGCTTTGACACAGCTGTTAACCTTCAATTCCATAACAGTGCTTTTATGTCGATAAGGGATTTAAACGGATTTTGTCAAAACTACATTACTGCACTCAAGTCTTCTATACACATTCATGACACTCCGCCACAGATAGGTTAATTACGAACATCTTAATATTGGTACACATTTCTGACACTCCGCCACAGGTAGGTTAAATACGAACATCTTAATATTGGTACACATTTCTGACACTCCACACAGATAGATACGAACATCTTAATATTGGTACACATTTCTGACACTCCACACAGATAGATACGAACATCTCAATATTGGTACACATTTCTGACACTCCACACAGATAGATACGAACATCTTAATATTGGTTCACATTTCTGACACTCCACACAGATAGATACGAACATCTTAATATTGGTACACATTTCTGACACTCCGCCACAGGTAGGTTAAATACGAACATCTCAATATTGGTACACATTTCTGACACTCCGCCACAGGTAGGTTAAATACGAACATCTTAATATTGGTACACAATCATGGTCTTTATTTCGAGTTGTGTGTGCGCTCGGGCACGGATTTGAAACACTAAATGAATAGTAACTTTAAATCTACAAAGGAATAGTAACTTTAAATCTACAAAGGAATAGTAACTTTAAATCTACAAATGAATAGTAACTTTAAATCTACAAAGGAATAGTAACTTTAAATCTACAAATGAATAGTAACTTTAAATCTACAAATGAATAGTAACTTTAAATCTACAAATGAATAGTAACTTTAAATCTACAAATGAACAGTAGCTTTAAATCTACAAATGAATAGTAACTTTAAATCTACAAATGATAAAGCCAGTTGCCATTGTACAATGTATAAAGTGATTTTGATCGACAGATGTTATAAAGCCAGTGGCCATGTTTTAATGTGATGTGAGTTTTAAATCTACAGTATGAAACGAGTGGCTATGTGACAAGTGTTGTAAAGCTATTAATCTATTTAATATGTAGCACCTGTCATAAATCTACAATGTCAAAGCTAATGGTCATGCTATAATTTGATAAATGTTGTAAATCTACTAATCTATTTAATATGTAGCACCTGTCATAAATCTACAATGTTAAAGCTATTGTTCATGCTAAATGTGATACGTGTTTTAAATATACAGATACTGAAGTCAGTGGCCATCTCATAATGTGACACGTGTTTTACGTAGGTAAATGATAAAGTCGATGAATAATTTCTTGATGTGTGTGTGTGTGAGTGTGTGTGTGTGTGTGTGTGTGTGTGTATGAGAGAGAGAGAGAGAGAGTGAGTGAGTGAGTGAGGTATATATTCATATAGCAAGGAAAAGGCCAGTGGACCATTTCATTCAATGGAAGTTGGAGAGGGTGGTGAATATTTGAAAAGGTTAAATGTTATCGCTTGGTTTACACACGCGGACATGAAAACAAACGTATAATAACTACACATATTAAAAAGTATATTCTGGTTTTGAGCTCGTGTGTACAAGGATTTTAGTGCAATCGCTTTGTTGTGCTTTATAACGCTGTTCACACTCAATCTTGTTCTTGTATTACATAACGCTGTTCACACTCAATCTTGTTCTTGTATTACATAACGCTGTTCACACTCAATCTTGTTCTTGTATTACATAACGCTGTTCACACTCAATCTTGTTCTTGTATTACATAACGCTGTTCACACTCAATCTTGTTCTTGTATTACATAACGCTGTTCACACTCAATCTTGTTCCTGTATGCTAACACGATAATTGCATGAATGATAGCTGTATGTAAGATGGAATAAAACGTTTCTTTTATCAGAGCTGTATGATCACAAACATTTCTATATTTTCAGAAACTTTCAATGAATTCAACAAAGAGCATCTTTCGTATAGTCTTATTGGAAATAAATATATGCATACGGAAAGTCAAGAACGAAATAAATAAGGCAGTTAGAAGGAAGTTTCTTCTGTGTTTCATTTCCTGTTATTAGCAACGGCCATTACCACAGACTGTAGTAGATATTTCACTTCGTGTTATTACAACGGTCATTACCGCAGACTAGGATATATTTCACGTGTTATTAACAACGGTCATTACCGCAGACTAGGATATATTTCACTTCGTGTTATTAACAACGGTCATTACCACAGACTAGGATATATTTCACTTCGTGTTATTAACAACGGTCATTACCACAGACTGTAGGATATATTTCACTTCGTGTTATTAACAACGGTCATTACCACAGACTGTAGGATATATTTCACTTCGTGTTATTAACAACGGTCATTACCACAGACTGCAGGGGATATTTCACTTTCTGTTGATAGCAATGGTCATTACCGCAGACTGCAGGAGATATTTCACTTCCTGTTGACAGCAACGATCATTACCGTAGAGTGCAATAGATATTTCACTTCCTGTTGATAAACTCCTGTTAACATCAACGGCCATTACCGCAGACTATAGTACTTATTCTTTTCAGATATTATACGATCTGTTGAGAGCAACCAACATTACCACAGACTGAAATAAATATTTCAATTGCTGCTGACAGCAACAACCAATAGACTAGTAAATATTTCATTTGCTGTTGAACAATATGTAATCGTGGTTTCTTTTGATGCAATGTATAAAATAAAGAAATATGAGTGAGCTAGTAAGAGTACTTTACTAAATCTAAGTCACTGCGATGAGTCAAACAGATTAACTTCACTTGCCACTTTTCGCTAAAGTTCTGAGGTTTTCCTTTTCAATGGAACAATTGAAACACATTGACAATTCTTGTGTTAGCAAATGCTATCTTCAAACAGAGAAATATTTATCAGTTATTTAATGTAGCGCTCTAATCCACGTCAGACGTATGATGGGATAATTTGTCACGTGTTACATCAACGAAATAGCTGATGACTGATGACTGTTTTAAAGTCGTTAAGAATTTGTCACATGGATGGAAAGATATGATGTCTCTTGGTATTAGATGTGATACATTAACCTATAATGAATCCCTTTTTCTTCATTTCTTTAACTAGTAAGAAATCTATTATTGCCTTTCTCGGTTACTGTAACGCGTGAAACCATTACAAGTCGCGTGAGAAGTGACATATGGCTAATCAGATAATGGAATATTGGGACTAGCAAAATGTCAGTTGATGGTTAATGAAGAATTTAAACTAGACTGATTTTACTCCACGGCTGAATATGTAATTATACTAGATTAATTTCAAACTATGTTTGAATAGAGGCGAAAGGGGTCAATCCATGGCTGAATATGTAATTATACTAGATTAATTTCAATCTATGTCTGAATGGAGGCGAAAGAGGTAAACCAATGGTTGAATAAGTTTTAGGCTAGAAGAATTTCAATCAATGGCTATTGAAGAAAGAAGACTCGAAAGATTTCAACAATGGATAATGGTTTACTGAAAATCATACACGTTCAATAAGTGGCTAAAGTGGCTGAATTGACATTTTGAAAACTATAATCAGTCACTATTCATTGACCATTCATTAACGTCACCTAGTAATGGTTATGATTATTATTAATAATTAATCACCCATAACTAATTACAAGTGATGGGAGTATTAATTTATACTATTAATAATTCTCCAGAAGACGCGACTTGGTGGACATGCAGGCGCTGTAAACTTTTTCCCTCTTTCACAACATTAAAGACAAACATTTACCGTCACACAATATTTCCGTAAGTGGAAAACTTCTTACCAAAGGAGAAGGTAAATCCGTCATTTAATCTATATTCAGCGAGCCCTAATCCACCTTCTTTCTTCTCCAACATAAGGTTATCAATATGTATAACAAGATCAAACATATTTATTAAATCAACAAGCAACGATTACTTGACATCAATATTTATATTACAGTATGTTCAAATAATTACAGTATGTTCAAATAATTACAGTATGTTCAAATAATTTCAGTAACTATTCAATATCATATTCTAACACATAATTAAACAAATTAGTGTCAATAAAAATCACAGAATAGTTCTTATCAGAGAACTGAAATGGTGTTATCAAAGATAAGCAATAATAATTTGTACCATGTCTGTGTGACGTAGCAATATATGGGCTTTGCGTAACAAAGTCAACAGTTTATTCTCTCTCATTCAGTTAGTTAACTCGCCATTAAGCTCATAGCCACCTTTTACGGCTAGAGGTCTTGCCACACCAAATTCAAAGTGATTAGACAATAAAATTCTTTACAGCATGTAAACCTTTGATATCATCCCATTGGCTGGTCTCGTTCTTGTAAGTCTTAACCACTGGATAATGAAAACTACTCATCCAGGAACTGGATGGGATAACATCAGCAATTTCTAGCCTATCCTCTACCTGAGCTGTTTACTTCTAACTCAGACAGTTAAAAATAGCAACATAAGCAGTGCTCAAGTTTGGGCCAATTTGACATTAAACAATTTATATAATAATCAAGTTTAGAAAAAGGGACAGGTGAATTTACTTTGCCACACACCATCTACTCACTGACTATTCAATAACTACTTGCTGACTATTCATTAACTACTCGCTGACTTTGACCCATGAGAGATAAGTGATGGTGAGCCATGACCCGACCAGTACTATAATCTGCAGAAAACTGAAAACATATTCGGTAAGTGACAATGCAAGTAAAAGTATTTCTGAATAAACGCAGTCAGCATTCCTGTGCATGCACGTGCTGATGTAAAATCTAATCAACCATCCACCCACCGGGGTGCCATGACTGCGAAGCAAGTTTTTACTAACAGTTGAACCCTTTTCTAATCTCCAATGTCTCAGACATCACACAACGGCTTCTTTCTAACAATCATGCAGCTTTTTTCCTAAGGTTTCGTGGCCACCAAATCGCCTTCACAACGAATTATCATTGTAAATGATCAGTTTCAGAGTTAAAGATTGCGAAATTATTGTCATAACATTGCTTCTTTTATTATCATTTTGATGTGTCTATGTACTCGAGAAGTCCTGCCACATTTTTTAGTTGTGTCCTAACTTGCAATGATTAACTGCTGTCTATCCTGTTCGCTGGTAATTGACGACATGAATACTTCTGCTGATCTTGCTTGCCTGTTAATTGAAGGTAGGAATGTCTAACTTCCGTCTATCCTGTCTGCATAGTAATTAACGAAAAGAACGTAAAAAACGTCTAGGTTTTTTGTTTGACTAGCAACTGTAGGAATGTATTAACTTCTGTCTATTTTTTTTGCCTAGTAAGGACTGTAGAAATTATTAATTTCTGTCTATTTCCCTTGTCTAGCGATGACAGTAGGTATGTATTAACTTCCGTTTAACTTATTTGCCTAGTAATTGAAGACAAGGATGTATAAACTTCCGTCTAACTTATTTGCCTAGTAATTGAAGACAAGGATGTATAAACTTCAATCTTTTACTTGACTAGTAATGACTGTAAAACTGTATTAACTTCTGTTTATTTCGCTTGCCTACTAAGGACTGTAGAAATTATTAACTTCTGTCTATTTTGCTTGTGCAGTAAGTACTGTAAGTATATATTAACTTTTGTAATACTTAAGGCATAAACAGTAGTATACACGAGCTCAAACTGAATGTAGCCGCACATTAAAAAAAAACAGAATGAAAACTTTATACAATGTAGTATGCCCATGCTCAATAAACTAGAAAGAAAACTTTATACAATGTAGTATGCCCATGCTCAATAAACTAGAAAGAAAACTTTATACAATGTAGTATGCCCATGCTCAATAAACTAGAAAGAAAACTTCATACAATGTAGTATGCCCATGCTCAATAAACTAGAAAGAAAACTTCATACAATGTAGTATGCCCATGCTCAATAAACTAGAAAGAAAACTTCATACAATGTAGTATGCCCATGCTCAAAATAAAAACAAAACAGTAGCACACATAATGAAAAAAGTCTCACTCACATTCGTAAGATACTAGAGGAAGAAGGGGCACTATCACTTATAAGTCATCGATTTTTTTCGTCGAATCATGCCGATAAAAGGATACTTTCACACATTTTGTCAAATCTGCTATAAAATACGTACTCACAAATTGCAAGATGGTACACATTATCTAATAATATCCAGTTTAATGAATAGTACTAGAGCCTATGTTTATAAAATATATCAAACACTTTTCTTTGAATATAGAACAATATATTAGTACTTTCTGTCGTAGTTAATTATTGTAATGAAAGCTAATGTTTTGCCACGTGCTTAAATACGGGGACAGAGTAGCAACATAGTTCTATGAGGGCGGGAGGCTAAAAGATAAGTTTGCTCCTTGCCTTGGTAAGTACGGAGACAGAGTAGCAATATAGGTATACGGAGGGGGGGGGGGGTAAAAGATAAGTTTGCTCCTTGCCTTACTAAGTACGGCAACAGAGTAGCAATATAGGTTTACGGGGGGTAAAAGAAGTTTGCTCCTTGCCTTACTAAGTACGGGGACAGAGCAACATAGGCCTAAGAGAGGTGGGGGCTAAAGACAATTTTGTCTCGGGTTTAACTGAGTACAGCGCAATTGTCCCAATCGCCTTGAGGTATGGCAGTTTTTTTAGTGGTCATTCATAGCATAATGAGTATTACTTTTTATTGAAATACAAGACCGGCCGAAGTAACAACATCATTTATTAATGATGTATGCCATTATTTGTGATTATTTATGACGTAAGTGTGAATTATTTTATAGATTATTTATTGCAATTATTATTGAATAACACTGAATGTTAATGGTAATTATATGTTATTTATTATTTAATTATGTACTATTTTAGTTCTTATTTTCAGCATTTAGAGTATTATTTGTTTTAAGGTATACCACTGTTTTAGTGAATATTTAACGTAGTAAGAACATTATTTAGGACGAAGTTTATTATTTTAGAGGTTGTTTACAGCTGTAAGTTCTATTTGTTGCTGAAATATTAAAATATAAACTGTTTCAACGATTACCGATATAAGACAGTGGATTTCAACTCTATTTCTTACTGCTGAAACGCCACAGACAGACGGAGTTCCTGGTACATTATTTAGCTTCACCACAAAGGTGAAGGTTGAGGAGCAGACTGTTTCTTCAAAGTAGAAGTTGTTAGACTTCACCGAATCTGATTATGTCTGTGTAAATGTCTCCGTGGGCTCTGGCAAAATGCAGATGGTAGTGAGGCATAGCGGTGTTCATTTTGATTAAGTTCGTCTAGGGATCAAACCAGTCCTTAAGAACGTTCATAAATATTTGCCTTGTGCTGCAATGTCAAAGGAAAGATTCACATTCATTCACTAACGTATTATACTTAAGTTTCAAACTAAACACATTTACCGAATCCGACAGATACTAAAATTACAAAGCAGACAGAAAGAAACACTAAAATTATAAGTCAGAAAGAAAATTCAAACTTTTACGTCAAAAAGAAAAATCAAAGTTATGAATCAGAGGAAACATTAAACTAATAAGGCAATCAGAATATTAAGGTGAGAAGGAAATCATTTAGAAATACTCAAGTTATGAGGCAGGCAGAGAGAAATATTTATGTTATGAGACAGGCAGAGAGAAATATTCATGTTATGAGGCAGGCAGAGAGAAATACTCAAGTTATCAGGCAGGCAGAGAGAAATATTCAATGTATGAAGCAGGCAGAGAGAAATATATTCAATGTATGAAGCAGGCAGAGAGAAATACTTAAGGTATGAAGCATTAAGAATTAAACTATAAAGGTATGAGGCATTAATAGAGAAACCCTAAAGGTATGAGGCATTAATAGAGAAACCCTAAAGGTATGAGGCATTAATAAACTCTAAAGGTATGAGACATTAATAGGGAAACTCTAAAGGTATGAGGCATTAATAGAGAAACTCTAAAGGTATGAGGCATTAATAAACTCTAAAATTATGAGGCATTAATAGAGAAACTCTAAAGGTATGAGGCATTAATAAACTCTAAAGGTATGAGACATTAATAGAGAAACTCTAAAGGTATGAGGCATTAATAGAGAAACTCTAAAGGTATGAGGCATTAATAAACTCTAAAATTATGAGGCATTAATAAAGAAACTCTAAAGGTATGAGACATTAATATTAATATGAAACTGTATAGTAATGAGTCAACAGAAGGAAAGAGTAAAGTTATGTGTAAAATTTCAGAACCAATATGTTTTGGATCAGCAAAAAATCAATATGTAGATTATGAAAGGTTAGCATCAGATAACCAGCCCTAATTCCATTGATAGAACACAAGTAATAACTCAAACATCAGTTAAGTATCTCTAGTACTTTGCTAAACTATTTTCTAATACATACAATTGATTAAAAATAAAGTTACATGTGTACATGTTGTTAACAAACTGCAATATGATATGTAATACAATACAAATAGCAATGTCATATAAAAGAGGTTTTAGTGTTTTAGTCAAACACTTCTGTTTATTAGTACACTCGTGGTTTATTTAGGCATCAGTGGTTTATTTAGGCACCAGTGTTTTATTTAGTCACCTGTGTTTTATTTAGGCACCAGTGTATTATTTAGTCACCAGTGGTTTGTTTAGCACGTTTTAAGTGTTATATATGTTCATACATCTAGTTTTGGTCAATGAGACAAGGAGTAAATTTGCTTATCCATATTTTAATACTTAATTACGCAGCCTTTTCATTGTTTGTCAGAGTTAGACTTACCCGACCTTGGACACTTCTTATGATGATATTTTTTGCAAGTGTCAGAGTGAGAATTAAAGAACCAGAATTGAGAATATGATAGAAATTGCTAATGTAATGCAAACTAGTTCGACTGGGTGAGTAGTTTTATTTATCCAATGGTTATGATTTATGAGAACGAGACTAACCAAAGGGGCTGATATCTAAAATTTTACCTTCTGTAGAAAAATAACTTATCTGAACACTTAATTTTGAAGTGGCAAAGAAGTTTGGTCTTCAAAGGCGACCGTTAGCTTAATGGTGAGTTAACTGTTTGAGTGAGAATGAATTTATTTCATGAATTTTTGCTATTGATATATTATATTATACTTGTGTTTTATATCGAGATGTTTTATGTAAGTAGACTATTATTTCTACAAATGTTTGAACTAAGCTGCTCGTATGCAGTGTGCTGACACTTGACATTGTTTTGATATGTTGTATTTATTATGTTGTGAACGTGTACTGGGGTAATAAATACCGTTGCATGAAACTGAAAGTTGAGACTGGAATGTAAGATAGAATGGATTTATAAGGCAATAAACTGGAAGCTTAGCGTTTGTTTCTTGATTTTGTTTTTACAGGGACACATTGTGTGATATGAATCTCCGGGTTTACTGATTATAAACTGCTATGAACGACCGGGTTAGATGTGGAAATCATCTGCCACAATGTAATTATAAAGGAATTCACTACACTCCTTTGATGTTTGGGGGCAAGATATACTGATTATATGAATAATTTCTAGTATAAGGAAGTACTAGAATTGCTGTAAACGTTATTCTGCTTGAGGAAACTGATACATTGAGAGAAATCGCCAGGTTGCCTCAGAGAATAACAGTGTGTCAGTTTTTTTCAAAGTGTGTGGAGAGAAATACATGGAAATTGATGTGGACAATGAATCTGTGACTTTGATTTGAAAAGGCATATGAAAAAGACAATTGTGGATTTTCTAAAACGGGTTATTTAAAGACTATTGTCACTTATCTCTAATTCCATTTCTATTCTGTAATAAGAACTACCCTGTAATTTGTATTGAATTATTGAATTGTATTTAGGATGAAACTGAATTATAGAAATTATTCGAATGTGGTTTCATAAAAATATTGGTATCTTATCTAATTATGAACTTATGTTAGATGGCTCCTATCTAATTATAAGGCTCTGTGAAAGACCTCTTATCTAAGGACTTTGTTTAAATTAATTTCCTTGTACCGCTAATTTTACAACCCCACAACCTGACCAGTAGCTGCTTCATAGGTCATCTTTTGTATGCAGAGGTGAACTTTTGTAGCGCCGCATGACCCGTCGTCGGTGATTTTCACACCCTTCGGCTTGCAGTGCACAACAACTTTCGGGTGCTAAGAGTTCTTACTCGTTCTCTCACCATTTCCTCTTCCGGTCCTTAATTTAAGAAAGCACGGTGCATATATCGAGACTTTAGAGCTAGATCAAGTCTGTATGTATACAATCACAGCACGACACGTATATTTCTAGAGGTAGACGTGTTTGTATATATGTACATACATGCACATCACGGCGAGTATATATCTAGAGCTAGATCTGTCTGTATACATATATGGTCTGCACGTCGCATATATATATTTAGATCTAGATCTGTCTGTATACATATATGGTCAGCATCTTAGTATGTCACTCCAACAAATATATGAGCGTATTCCTTAATGGTCACTTTGTGAAATATTTAATCTTATTGTTAGCACGTCAAACTGTCATATATGAACCTATTCCTTAGTTCTCACTCTGACATTTTGTGAAGCTATTCCTTAATACGTCACACTGACAAATATGTGAAGCTATTCCTTAGTACGTCACGCTGACAAATATGTGAAGCTATCCCTTAGTACGTCATTCTGATAAATATGCAAACCTTTTCCTTAGTTCGTCATTCTGATAAATATTAACTTATTCCTTAATAGGTCACTTTCACAAATATGTGGAGCTATTCCTTAGTACATCACTATGACAATATGTGAATCTTTTTCTTAATACGTCTCTCTGACAATATGTGAATCTATTTCTTAATACGTCTCTCTGACTATATGTGAATCTATTTCTTAATACGTCTCTCTGACAATATTTGAATCTATTTCTTAATACGTCTCTCTGACAATATGTGAATCTATTTCTTAATACGTCTCTCTGACAATATTTGAATCTATTTCTTACTTCGATGGTACATGAATGAGATAGCATTACGAACGGATCACAGGCGGACGAAAATATATGTAATCTATCTATTCTATCACAACAAGGATATTAAAAACTGTATTATTGCACACTTGTTTGAAAGCAATTACATATATTTATCCTATTATTAAAATTATCAAGTGTAGCAGAACAAATATATAAACAATTGTAATATGGTACACTTGTTCTGAAGCAAATAAATGAGAAAAACACATATTAATTTATTAAGTCTCGCAAAACAAGGATATTAAAAACGTGTACACATGCTATAAAGCAATTAAATGGGGATAAACGAAAATATAATTTGAACGTCAAGTAGAACAGGAATGTTCAGAAGTTTTAGTGTACACTTGTTTTAAAGCAATTAAAAAGAAATATGATTATCAAGTAAAGTGTAACGAAGATTTTAAAAAAATGTTTCTCTTAAATGTCTTTTAAAGCAGTAAAAGTAAAAAAGAAAGAAAATAACAGGCACACATTAAATTATTGATTTTTCAGAAGTAATTGAATTTTCTGCACTACAAAAACCTATAAAGGAATGCAAATTAGCGGAACGTTTACGACAAATTAAACACTAGTGTATTGGAAAATATTTTCTTTATATAGCTTTATAGGGTCACAATATTGTCTCGTCACTTACACGGCACACAAACATACTCAGCATTATCATCATACATGCGGAAACATGTATATATACATAGAAGTAGTAAAGAAATAAACTACATTCATAAACATGCATAGAAGTAGTAAAGAAATAAACTACATTCATAAACATGCATATATGCATAGAAGTAGTAAAGAAATAAACTACATTCATAAACATGCATATATACATAGAAGTAGTAAAGAAATAAACTACATTCATAAACATGCATATATACATAGAAGTAGTAAAGAAATAAACTACATTCATAAACATGCATATATACATAGAAGTAGTAAAGAAATAAACTACATTCATAAACATGCATATATACATAGAAGTAGTAAAGAAATATACTACATTCATAAACATGCATAGAAGTAGTAAAGAAATAAACTACATTCATAAACATGCATATATACATAGAAGTAGTAAAGAAATAAACTACATTCATAAACATGCATATATACATAGAAGTAGTAAAGAAATAAACATGCATATATACAAAGTAGTAAAGAAATAAACTACATTCATAACCATGTATATATACATAGAAGTAGTAAAGAAATATACTACATTCATAAACATGCATAGAAGTAGTAAAGAAATAAACTACATTCATAAACATGCATATATACATAGAAGTAGTAAAGAAATAAACTACATTCATAAACATGCATATATACATAGAAGTAGTAAAGAAATAAACATGCATATATACAAAGTAGTAAAGAAATAAACTACATTCATAACCATGTATATATACATAGAAGTAGTAAAGAAATATACTACATTCATAAACATGCATAGAAGTAGTAAAGAAATAAACTACATTCATAAACATGCATATATACATAGAAGTAGTAAAGAAACAAACTACATTCATAAACATGCATATATACATAGAAGTAGTAAAGAAATAAACTACATTCATAAACATGCATATATACATAGAAGTAGTAAAGAAATAAACTACATTCATAAACATGCATATATACATAGAAGTAGTAAAGAAATAAATTACATTCATAAACATGCATATATACATAGAAGTAGTAAAAAAATAAACTAAATTCATAAGCATGCACACATAGATACAAACAGTTAAATGTCAACTACGACATTCACAATCCTTTTCCTCCTACTTTCTTATTCAAGGTTTTACATCCCATGCTTCTGATATCTCTTTGATAGAGTAATAAAAATGCCCTCCACCTACAGTCGTAAAAATATTCTGCGAATCAGAGTGGTAGATAATATCTTGCAACCAGAGTTGTAAAATTATCCTGCAGCCTAAGTGGTAAAAGTAGAATACTACCTCAGTGGTAAATATAAAATATTACCTCGATGGTAAATGTAGAATGCAATTTTGGTGGTGAAATATACTTCAACTACAATGGTAAAATATTATGTAAATAGAGTGGTAAATGTGTCCTGTTACCATGGTGGTAAACAGAGACTGTATACAATCATAAATATAACTTTTAATCACGGTTATAGATGCAGTTTGTAACCACGGTGGAAAAATATTTTTCAACCGCAATGGTAAAATATAATCTGCAACTAAAGTGGTAAAATATTATGCAATCACAGTGGTAAATATAGCAAGCAGCAACAGTGGTAAAATATCCTGCAACCGCAGTGATAAAATATCTTGTCATTATAGTGGTAAAATAATATGCAACCACCATGATAAAAATATCCTGCAACCACAGTGGAAATATAGCCTGCAACCACAGTGGTAAGATATTCTGCAAACATAGTGGTAAAATTAATCAGAACTACGGTGATAAAATAGCCTGCAACTACAGTAGTACAAAAATGTTGCAACCATAAAGGTAAAACTAGCCAGCAACCATATTGATAAAAGTAGTATGCAGTCACAGTCTCAGTGAATACATATAGCCAAAAAACCCAGTGAAAATATATAGTCTACAGCCAAAGAGAGACAATTTAGTTTACAAACTGCAGTGAGTAAATGATCCTACATCCACGGAGAGTAAATATAGTTTGCCACCGCAGGTAGCCTTGGAAACCATATTGAATATTGCCTGCAATCATAGAGAGTAGATATATCCAACACCAAAACGGACATACACAGCCTGCAACAACACTGAGGGGCTTGCAACTATTGTGAATAAATATAGTCTACAACCACAGTGAGTAAATATAGCCAACTACAATGAGTGAATATACCTGAGTAACTGCAGCCTCAGTAAGTAAATATAGCCAACAACCACAGTGAATAAATACAGCCTGAAACTACAATGAGTAAATACAGCCAGTAACTACAATGAGTAAATACAGCCTGTAACTACAATGAGTAAATACAGCCTGTAACTACAATGAATAAATACAGCCTGTAACTACAATGATTAAATACAGCCTGTAACTACAATGAGTAAATACAGCCTGTAACTACAGTGATTAAATACAGCCTGTAACTACAATGAGTAAATACAGCCTGTAACTACAGTGATTAAATACAGCCTGTAACTACAATGAGTAAATGCAGCCTGTAACTACAGTGATTAAATACAGCCTGTAGCCAAGGGGAGTATATCTTGCTTACAGTCTCAGTGATTAATTTTATCCAACAATCATAGTGAATAAATATCTCTAACAACAACAATGAATAAAAATAGCCTGAAAAATAGTGAGTAAACATCGCCTACAACAAAAATGAGTAAATAAAACAGACAACCAAAGTGAGTAAATATACTCTACAACCACACTGAGTAAATATAGCAAGCAACCTTTTAGTAAATATAGAATGCAAACACAGTGAGTAATTATTGCTATCTACCATTGAACAGTTACAGAAACTACCACAGTGAGTAATTATTGCTATCTACCATTGAACAGTTACAGAAACTACCACAGTGAGTAATTATTGCCAACAATCACAGCGAGTAAATATGCCAACAAAGACGGTGAGTAGAAATAGACAACAAGACAGTGAGTAATTATAGCCAATAAGTATAGTGAGTAAAATATAGCCGACAACCACTGTGAGTAAATATAGCCAACAAACAGTGAGTGAATATAGCCATCTAACACAGTGATTAAATACAGTCATTAAACGCAGTGAGTAAATATAGCCATCAATACAGTGAGTAAATATAGCCATCAAATACAGAGATTAAATATAGCCAACAACCCGAGTTAAGAGTGTACACAACAATGACTAGTGTTAAATCACAAAGAGCCTATACTACGATCACCAAAGCTTACAAGCAAAATGAGTAAAGTCTACACTACAATGCACAATATTAACAAACACAATTAGTAATGAGTTACAGAGCACAGTGACCATGGTTACGTCCGTCAAGAGCAGAATCGACAGCACAATGGTCTTTATTGAACGTGTCTACAAATACAAAGCCTATAATGTATTCATGAACACAATGAGGGGTGTGTCTACAAATACAAAACCTATATTATATTCATGAGCATAATGGTCTTTATTGAATGTATCTACAAATACAAAGCCTATATTATATTCATGAGCATAATGGTCTTTATTGAATGTATCTACAAATACAAAGCCTATAATGAACACAATAAGGAATGTCAGACATACATAGCCACAATGGCTAAAGCATATCAAACCTCTAAAGCTAATAGGGCTAAGTTACTGAGGGACTATTGTATATTCATAATTATATTTCACTTGCATTATGCTCACGCTCATAGAATTTCGCTAAGTTTATGATGAAACATATCAAGTAATATTCTTTATTATTATGATTGTATAATAGTACGACACAGCATGCGGCAATATATCCTTATTTATAATGACATTTAGGTAACGAATTGTCCTAGGGCAGAGTATTACTTTTCACAGCCAACTAAGCCGTGTACACCTCATTTAGGTAACAACCATCATTGGATAAAAAACAAACAACCATTTAGTCAGTACCGAGTGTCCGCTATCACCAGCTGGTCATGAGCACGAGCGAGTGGAGCAGCATGTCACGTGCCCACTCTGCGACTCAGAAGTCCACGGACAGTTCTGTCCCAGCATGCACTTTCAAGTCTGCTAGCTCGCCTCCAATTTCCAAATGGGCCTTGCGGCTTTTCACCACATATTCATTAATAATTGAACCATCTTTACACGTGCACGACGCGATTTTAGCAACTGTCTTTCGGTGCTGGGACGGTGGTGGGTGTTTATTCAATTCTTTGGATTGCGAGTCTGTTGTGTTGTCTCCAGAACCACGGTTTCTTGAGCCCACATAACTCCCGCATAACAGGGTGTCCGGGCAGCTGGTTCATTACCACATGACGAAAAGCACAAGTACATGATTTACGCATGTCGGACTGGGTTCACTGACTGTCATTTATCACAAGAAAATCTCTCTCTCTCTCTCTCTCTCTCTCTCTCTCTCTCTCTCTCTCTCTCTCTCTCTCTCTCTCTCTCTCTCTCTCACACACACACACACACACACACACACACACGTCCGCATTCTGTAATTAGCAAAAACTTAATAACAGGTCTGTCTATCTATATTTCTATCTATCTATCTATCTACATGTATTTAATTAAATAAGTTACAAGTACGTGTATTTACTATGAAATAAGGCACATGTGCATGTAATTGTAATATGAAATAAGGTACAAATACGTGTATTTAATGTGAAATAAAGTACGAATACATGTATTTAATGTGAAATAAAGTATATGTAACTAGTAGCCGCATCGTGAATGAATTTGATGTGAACTACTGTACTTGTAATTCACACTCAAGCTTTTTTTTTTTATGTAGTGGATTTTGTGTTTGTTGTGACATACTGTTTGTATAACTCAGACTCTCAGTATTGTTGTGACATACTGTTTTTATAACTCAGACTCTCAGTATTGTTGTGACATACTGTTTTTATAACTCAGACTCTCAGTATTGTTGTGACATACTGTTTTTATAACTCAGACTCTCAGTATTTGTTGTGACATACTGTTTGTATAACTCAGACTCTCAGTATTTGTTGTGAAATACTGTGCCTGAAGCCCACACTCATAGTGTGATTTGCTGTGAAATAATGTGCCTAGGGTCAAGACTCCCTAATGTAAATTACTGTGCCTGCAGTAAATATTCACAATGCGAATAACTGTGAAATACTTTGCTGCAACCCAGACGAGGTATGGTGAATGATACAATTTTATTCCCGTAACCGTTTCCGTATTTGGGTTGTTGCTGCTGTAGTGCAATCGCGAGCTTGTAGTGCTAATAATTCTGACATGGTAACTTTAAACTTAGACTTATGATGCACAGTACACAAATACAATTAACGATAAGTTTAATTTTTGTAATCTCAACCAATTGATTATTTTAAATCAAAAGTACTTTTAGTATAAAATATTATTTTATCGCATACACACATTTAAATAACTGTGAGATTTGCAAATATTTCCTTTAAAAATATAATAATGAAATAACATACGTATATTTACTTGTCAATTATTGTTAGGGAAAGCTGAAGGAAACTCTAGTTACTTACAATATCAGCGATGACTGAAGAGATAGAACATGGCGGACAGCTGTAAGAAAGAATGATCTCGTTTCACACTGTGACAGGAACTTTATCGCAAGTTGACATGCAAGAAAATATCGCGTGTGTTGATCAGAGTGGTGTGTTTCAAGGAAACAAAACATTCTGTAATTCCAGACAGGTGTTGAGATGGATAATGGAAGGTGCCGAGGTGGAGGGGAATGAAAGCTGAGACAGAGCATGATCAATAGTCATTCAATATTTTATGATAGTTATGGCGACAGTTGCGATGCTTCGCAGATGACTTCAGCATTGTACAAGTATCATACACTTTACTTCAGCATTGTATAAATGTCATACAGTTTACTTCAGAACTGTACACATTTCATACACTTTACTTCAGCACTGTACAAATATCATACACTTGACCAGCACTGTACAAATATCATACAGTTTACTTCAGCACTGTACAAATGTCATACATTTTACTTCAACATTGTATAAATACCATACAATTTACTTCAGCACTGTACAAATACCATACACTTTAAGTCAGCATTGTACAACTATCATACAGTTTACTTCCCCATTGTATAAATATAATGCAGTTTACTTCAAAATTGTACAAATCTAATACAGTTTACTTCGGCATTGTACAAATCTCATACAGTTTACTTTAGCACTGTACAAACATCATACATCATACACTTTAAGTCAGCATTGTACAAATATATAACACTATACTTCAGCATTGTAGAAATATATATCACTATACTTCAGCATTGTACAAATATATATCACTATACTTCAGCATTGTACAAATATCTATCACTATACTTCAGCATTGTAGAAATATATATCACTATACTTCAGCATTGTACAAATATGTATATATATATATATATATATCACTATACTTCAGCATTGTACAAATATATATCACTATACTTCAGCATTGTACAAATATATAACACTATACTTCAGCATTGTAGAAATATATATCACTATACTTCAGCATTGTACAAATATCTATCACTATACTTCAGCATTGTACAAATATCTATCACTATACTTCAGCATTGTACAAATAGCTATCACTATACTTCAGCATTGTACAAATATCTATCACCATACTTCAGCAACATACAGTATTTATCATGCAGTTTACTATTGCATTAAACATTACACATCGTACAGTTTACTATTGCGTTGCACATTACGTATTATACAGTTTACTATAGCAATATGCCGTTTACCATTATACATTACATATTTTGGGACTGAGAAAAGTTGGCTGTCCCATATTTCTAAGCTTAAGGAGGTAGACCTATCTGGCGAGGGGTGTATTTTTGTTCATTTTTGCTATTCAGTAACATGTGAAGGGATTTTGATGAAATTTGGTGAGCATCTTTTTTCTTTTATGTAACCTTTTAGAAAAAAAATGTTTAGCTGATATAATTTCACAAACATGATGGGAATTAAAAAAGTAACATTTTGCAAAAGAAAAATACTAGCATCTGTGTACAAAACATTTCGTACACTGTCTGTCCCTGAAAGCTATACTTTGGTCACGTGATTAAAGACAAGTTGACCTGGAACCTGAAGTAGGAAAATGCAGGTATGTAGTATATTATTAGTATACTTTGGTCACGTGATTAAAGACAAGTTGACCTGGAACCTGAACTAGGAAAATGCAGGTATGCAGTATATTATTAGTATACTTTGGTCACGTGATTAAAGACAAGTTGACCTGGAACCTGAACTAGGAAAATGTAGGTATGTAGTATATTATTAGTATACGATATGTATAGTGAGCTACATCAACCCACTGTCGAAACAAAAGGCGTGGTATTATGCACGCTCTACACTACCAATTACTAAATAGCGCTGTAAACTGGCATACAATATTTTTTAAGTGAATATTTTATGAAATTAAAACATTGTGAAGATGAAAATCGAAGAAATATATATGTAGACATTATATGTTGTTTGTAAAGGGTGTATGGGAATTGCCTTCATTATGCATGACGTGTTATTTGAACGTGTGTTGGTATAGTAAGCGCGTTTTGTCTACACCTCACTCGGGGAAAACAATCCTCAGATAATGCCATATTTTAATATTCGCCTTCTACTTTGTTAGCTCGACATAAACTAACGCAAGTAAATGTAAAATATGTATTATTTACAATATAAACGAGACCCCTTATTCTGCTTTATGTGTGCAAATATGTTTGTAACTCAAATAATTTGAACACTTTAACTGAGCACATAATTTTATACCTTGCTAGGTTGAAATAATTTGAACACTTTAACTCAGCACAGAATGTCAAAAATGGTCGCTCTAAAAATGAGTTGTACACAGCAGACAGACTGGAGATCAGTCCAAGATATATATAAAGATATCCCAGTCACGTTTATACAACAAACAAATAAATTAGGTACAATATAAACCAACCCTATTTTATTACAAATTATATGTGACTGTTAATGTTATAAACACAATATAATTTTAATAAATAATAATAAAATTTAACAATAAGAACGATTTAAGATGTTATAGGTTAAATCAAATATGCATTACTCATATGTTTTCCAGAAAAAAAATGTGCAAGCCCTTGTAGTTAATGAAATACTGTATCAAATTAAATTATTCATAGAAATGTCAATAAAAAATTCATAGTAATTATTCATAGGAATGTGAGAAAACAACCCTAATTATTCATTGGAATGTCAAATAACCATCATAATTATTCATAGGAATATCAAAATCCACCATAATGTTTCATGGGAATGTCAAAAAGCACCGTAATCATTCATAGGAATGTCGGAAAACAATTAAATCTTGAATTCCACTGCTGCTATTATTTTATTCCAGCTTGAGGCTTAAAATATCTACCGTATCTCTGTGCTAAGTTGAGACGATTATTGTCATTCAGTATTTCAGCTAAGACTGTTACTGCCAATCATCCAAGCGACAATGTGTCAAATAAGACTCTCACTCATACATGCGACAGTGTGTCAGCTGAGACTGTCACTCATCCATGCGATAGTGTCAACTGAGGCTGTTACTGTAATTTTGAATTGTAATTTCAAATGGAGAATTTTCAGCTGTTATAAATGCTTTTTTAAAAAGGGTATCCTGCAAACTTGTGTATTTGAGAAAGTTTCTTCACATGTTAGACTATATCAACTGTTGTTAATGAATGTTTCTAGCTTAGTTTGATCTAATTCTTACTTCAGACAAGTATGTATTTCAACTGCTGTTGATTAAGGATTTTCACAAAAATAACATATTTGTGCATCACAGATTAGCTGGACGGATACTTGCTGCTCGAATATATACAAGAACATCTCAAGGCCATTGTTTAATAAATATAGCGAGATTCACCGGACACATGGAGATAATAGACATTCATATAGAGACAGACACTAAAAGAAAGATCTAAAGACCGTGGAAAGATAGACAAAGCTATAGACATAGAGAAACAAAGAGGTGACATGGAAAGAGAGACATATCTATAGACCATAGAGAGACAAAGCTGTA
Organism: Sinotaia quadrata; assembly: GCA_028829895.1. Classification (NCBI taxonomy): domain Eukaryota; kingdom Metazoa; phylum Mollusca; class Gastropoda; order Architaenioglossa; family Viviparidae; genus Sinotaia; species Sinotaia quadrata. The sequence goes on along the minus strand of CM054177.1, from coordinate 39,356,225 downwards.
GACATAGAGAGAAACGGAGCGATAGACATGGAGAGAAAGAATGAGTTAGAAACCATGAAGAGACAAATATAGCTATAGACATGGAGAGGCAAAAAGAGGGCACAAGCACAGAAACTAAGGAGGGGACAGACAAAGAGGAATGGATACAGACGTTAAAAGGAGACAAAGAGAGAATGGAGACAAAAGTTAAAAAAGAGAGACAGAGAATGGAGACAGACAAAGATAGGATATAGGTACAAATACCTACAAAGAGACAAAGAGAAGATGGAGATACATAAACTAAGAACGAGACAAGGAGAATATAGAGATACATAAACTAAGAACGAGACAAGGAGAATATAGAGATACATAAACTAAGAAAGAGACAAAGAGAAGATAGAGATACATAAACTAAGAAAGAGACAAAGAGAAGATAGAGATACATAAACTAAGAAAGAGACAAAGAGAAGATAGAGATACATAAACTAAGAAAGAGACAAAGAGAGGATAGAGATACATAAACTAAGAAAGAGACAAAGAGAAGATAGAGATACATAAACTAAGAAAGAGACAAAGAGAGGATAGAGATACATAAACTAAGAAAGAGACAAAGAGAAGATAGAGATACATAAACTAAAGAGACAAAGAGAGGACACAGGCAAACAAAGATAAAGACAGACGGAGAGCACGAGAATAGTTTGACTTACTTCCTTTTCTAGCAATCCCCATCAAGCCTAATGACTTACAAGGGAAGAGCCTTCCTCACAGAAGTACAGGCATTGCACTGATTATTTTTTTTCACTTAGTGCTCCAGCTTTTTGCGTCCTGTCCACTTAAGAGTGGCGAGTGTATCTTCATCACAGGATGTCAGACCCCGTGTCTCGCTGGCTTCTTCAGTGTTTCCTGTGTAAAACGCTATTTGATTAACTTTAATACAAATTAGTCACATGTGCCTCTTCTTCGCTGACGTTTATCAGACACTTCTCTAGTGACAAAATAATTAAATTAATAACAAAAGTTTGCTTTTCTGTTTTTATATGTTTGTAAAAGCTGTGCTACATTTAGTAGTCTATATGTTTGATTGTGTAAGCTGTACTACAGTTTATATTATATGTTTATTAATTTGTAGCATGAGCGTACATGTTTGTAGGGAGGTATGGATAATGATGGCAGTGTTGTTGAACTGTGAGCACAAGACATAACGCAGAGTCAGTCACGTGTCAATCACTATTGTATCATCTTCGTTGCAAAGACGTGGAATGAACCGGACCTTAGTTTTAAGCAGCAATCAGAACAAACAGTCAAACAATGAATATATGACATAAATATAACAACCAGCATTTAATCAGAACTGACACGTGGTGGGGGGTCTCGTTTCGCTGCTCTGATGTATTTCTCTCTCACGAGTAGTGGGCAGCTCGTGAAATGTGCCAGTAATACGTCGTCTTTTAGATTTTTTACAAAAGACACAAGACAGCCACCATTGACGGTTGGGTGGGGCCCGAATTTATTCGGTCATGCAAAGGAACGTTTTATTGCTGTGCGTGCGAGTGTGCGATTATAATTCTAATGAGTACTGGACAAGCAGATGAACGAAACTGTGAATGACGAGTTTTTAGAAAGTGTGAATTAGGTTTTATTAACCTAATGGGGTGTCTCTCTCACGCAGTGGTTAAATCAACACACACCTTTCCAATGCCATACACTCTAGGGAAGGGGGAGATCAAAATGATGAAATTCAAAAAAGTGAAAATAAGGGTAAATACAAAATTCCTATGCGGTAAATCACACCGCTAGCCAGAAACAATTCATACAGAAAATGTTGATTTACCACAGTATTCTAGTTCGTATTTTATATATAATGATCTCTGTCAGTAAGAATATGATTAAATGTTCTTATTCTTAAATCTTCAACAATGTTCTATGTGTGCTTTTGCCTTTATAACTACTCACTTATACTGTGAATGTTCTATGTGTGCTTTTGCCTTTATAACTACTCACTTATACTGTGAATGTTCTATGTGTGCTTTTGCCTTTATAACTACTCACTTATACTGTGAATGTTCTATGTGTGCTTTTGCCTTTTAACTACTCACTTATACTGTGAATGTTCGAAGAGGAATGACGCAGGTTGTAGCGTCACTCACAATGATGATTTGAAGAAGGATGATGCAAATCTTAGCATCGCTCACAATGATGACTTCTGCTTTGACCGCTCCCCCCTCCCCCCTCCCGTGAATGGGCGCTAGGTCTGGTTTTGGCTGATGCCAACAATGATAACTGTCGTTGATTTTTCTGGTCTCCGTGTACGATGGCCTAGACCTCAGGACGTTTAGCTTTATCATGTACATTCGCCGAGTGAATGTGTCATCGCGTCATTGAATGTGGCACCTTTCAGTATAAGGAATTACTTTTTGTAATAGAACTACGCATGGAAGGAGCACGATACATCAGACAGGCCATAGAAGGAGCACGATACATCAGACAGACCATGGAAGGAGCACGATACATCAGACAGACCATGGAAGGAGCACGATACATCAGACAGACCAGGCAAGGAGCACGATACATCAGACAGACCAGGCAAGGAGCACGATACATCAGACAGACCAGGCAAGGAGCACGATACACATATATACGAGAGACTATGGAAGGTGCATGAAATGGTTGCTATTCACATAAAGAGATTAAGATTGTGACTGTCACTCTGTTTTCTCGTGGAAAGATGTAAGATTGCAGTTACCACTATGTTTCCAATGGTGAGGAAAACAAGAAGGAATGGAAATATTAACCTTGGAAATTAACAGGTCTGCTGTATGTATGACAACCACGTGAAAAGCCTTACTTGTGACAGACATGGCAATGTTATAATTGTACCGAAAGCATGCAATAATTTAATTTTGACAAACAGATTAAATGGCTTCGTGTAACAAACAATGTCTAAAATGTCATAATATTGACAAAACATGAAATGTCTTAATCGTGACAAACAAAAGAAATATCTTGATTGTGACAAACAAAAGAAATATCTTGATCGTGACAAACAAAAGAAATAACTTAATCATGACAAAAACAAGAAATATCTTAATCATGACAAAAACAAGAAATATCTTGATTGTGACAAACAAAAGAATTATCTTGATCGTGACAAACAAAAGAATTATCTTGATCGTGACAAATACAAGAAATGTCTTGATCGTGACAAACAAAAGAAATATCTTGATTGTGACAAACAAAAGAAATATCTTGATCGTGACAAACAAAAGAAATAACTTAATCATGACAAAATCAAGAAATGTCTTAATCGTGACAAACAAAAGAAATATCTTGATCGTGACAAAAACAAGAAATATCATAATCGTGACAAAAACAAGAAATATCATAATCGTGACAAAAACAAGAAATATCTTGATCGTGACTAACAAAAGAAATATCTTGATCGTGACAAACAAAAGAAATATAGTGATCGTGACAAACAAAAAAGAAATATCTTAAACGTGACAAACAAAAGAATATCTTAATCGTGGCAAGCACATGAAACGTATTAATTGTTACAAACACACGAAATGCCTTAATTGTTAGAATTGCTTTAAATGAGACAGGCAATTGAAATGCTTTACTTATGACTGAGATAAATACTGATGATTCCTTAAATGCCTAGGATTGCATTTTGTAACAAAAGGGAGCCTTCGTTGTGCAACTCCATTACAATATTATTCTCAGCGAGTGCACGGATATCTTATTGTGATACTTCATACCAATATTATTCTCACTGAATACACGGACATCTTATTGTGATACTCCATACAAATATTATTCTCACCGAGTACACCGGACATCTCTTTCTGAAGACACGATTATACCATTTTAAATATTCTGGGCTCTAAATGTATATTATTCTTTCTCAATGCAGTGAGAATGCGAAGTTTTTGTTTAGACTTTTTTCTTACTTTTAAACCTATAATATTTTTTCCCAGTCTGAACACGGATTGTCATTTAAAATAGGATAACAGAGATTGCTCATTTTTCAAAGGGCTGGCACACCTGCCGTTGTTTTGAATGCCGTGTTCTTAACCTCGTAACGTTGGCGGGCACTGTTCCGCTCGCCGCACTGATGGTTTTCACTACCACGAGGACAACATTTGAAGTAGTGAGTTGTGTAAATGTCAGATAACATCAATTTGAAAATTTTCTCCCATGATCGATGACTGATGTTGTGAGAGCACACTTGAATTAGCTTCTTTGCAACTCGAAATCAACTCTCACTCAGAGTGCAGTCCCTTTACTTGAGCAAGTTGTGGTGAAATAAATATAAAACTATTGTGAGGTGGCAATGAAAAGACACAAAGACACACGTGGAGAAAATGTGGCTAACAATAGATGAATAATAATGAATTATGCATGAGAAACAATATAAATTAAATATTGACAAGAGAAAGAACAATTATTTTCATTCCTTTCCTGAAGGAAGAAAATACAAAGATATGAAAGAAATAGAAAATATAGCAGGATTTAAGAGATGTATGGCTGCATTGTCACGAAAGGGGTTTTAGAATACTATTGAAAATAAAACGTGAAAGTATACAGTAAATACTGAATGAAACATGACAAAAACAAAACAATACCTTTTGAACGCATAAACAAACAAACAAACCCAGCAACTTTGAGGTGTTAACCAATGACTGCTAGTTTCTTTATCGATCTACACTATTACGAAACGTTACACCCATAGACCAATACCCCGGTATTGATCAGGCTCACCACAAGTGAAAGGGGGCGGGTTGCCAACACCCGTCTTTGTGCTCGGTTACTGAATCAGCAGACTGTAAAGACACAGTAATCTGAAATAATGAAAACAAGTCATGCCACAATATTTTACAGACCCGGGAAACACATTCTTCCAAAATAAAATAACAATCTGGCAAAGAATGTCATTAATAGCAAGGGACCCATTGCCATCTTGTCAACATTGAGAAGAGTTGTAATAATGATTGGTAATAGCTGAAAGGCAGCGAGACTAAATGCATTATTGTAATTGGCTATGGATGAGAAACAGTGTTATTAATAAAGTTTACTGATAAAGTGTATGTGACGTGTATCACGCCTGCACTGAGACAACTGATTTGGTCCAGCAGACCAGTGTTTTATTGACTGTAATGACGCCCCAGTCTGTTATTTGGACATATAGACCAGTGTGTTATTAACTGTAATGACGCCCCAGTCTGTTATTTGGACACGTACACCATTCTGTTCTTGACTGTAACGAAGCCCTAGTATGTTATTTCGATACGAAGACCAGTGTGTTATTGACTGTAATGACGCCCCAGTCTGTTATTTGGACACGTAGACCAGTGTGTTATTGAATGTAATGACGCCCCAGTCTGTTATTTGGACATATAGACGAGTGGTTTTTAACTGTAATGACGCCCCAATCTGTATTTGGCCATATAGACCTGTGTGTTATTGATTGTAATGACATCCCAGTCTGTTATTTGGACACGTGGGTCAGTGTGTTCCTGACTGTAATGACATCCCAGTCTGTTATTTGGACACGTGGGTCAGTGTGTTCCTGACTGTAATGACATCCCAGTCTGTTATTTGGACACGTGGGTCAGTGTGGTCTTGACTGTAATGACATCACAGTCTGTTATTTGGACACGTTGACCAGTGTGTTCGTGAACGCAATGAACTAATATAAGAATATTTAATACATATATGAAAACAATTAAAATTATGGTTTAATAACTAGTCTATGGAGACTTATAAGAATACAGACCTATAAACAGCTGGCAATAAGCATTTCACTCAGTGAATTGAAACAATCGCTCTAGACACATATATATGCGTGCTTGCTTGAAGTAATGAAATATGTTTGTTTTATTTAATAGTTTTCACTAATAGGAAAGGGTAACCCATTTAATTTGTTTAAATTAAGACATATGGTTAAGTTGTCCTGGTGAGATAATATTGAGATATATTGAAAAGAATGCTAGAAGTATTTACTAGGTACTGCTAATGATTACAAGTATGATATGATTGGGGAAATTCTTGAGTTTGACATTAAAAAGAAATAATCAAATTTAAGACTTTCTCAAATTAAAATGTGTGAATATTAAATACAGTTTTTAATAGTTTCATCATATTACTTAATTACATTTCTTTCATTTTGTGGGTTCATCATATTAGATGATTAAATTTCTTTCATTTTGTGGGTTTATCACATTAGATGATTAAATTTCTTTCATTTTGTGGGTTTATCACATTAGATGATTAAATTTATTTTCTATTGTGGATTCATCATCTGAGTTTCTTTCACATTTGAGTTATCATCTTAATAGATTAGATTTTTATTTAATATTCATTATCTTAGTTGACTAGATTTCTTTCTTTTACATTGTGGGTTGTTTTTATCGTAATTGATTAGATTTCTTTTACATTGTGGGTTGTTGTTTTTTTTATCGAAATTGACTAGATTTCTTTCTTTTACATTGTGGATTGTTTTTATCGAAATTGAATAGATTTCTTTCTTTTACATTGTGGGTTGATTTTATCGTAATTGATTAGATTTCTTTTACATTGTGGGTTGTTGTTGTTTTTTTTTATATCGTAATTGACTACATTTCTTTCTTTTACATTGTGGGTAGTTTTTATCGTAATTGAATAGATTTTTTTCTTTTACATTGTGGGTTGTTTTTATCGTAATTGATTAGATTTCGTTCTTTTACATTGTGGGTTGATTTTATCGTAATTGATTAGATTTTTTCTTATCGTGAATTCAATAAATTAGTTCTTTAGATTTGTTTCCAGTTTTGGGTTCTTCTTATTAGTTAATTAAATATGTTTGCACTTGTGAGTTCATCATCTTAGTTCATTAGATTAATTTCTTTAATATTGTGAGTTCATCATTTTATTTGATCAGATTTATTTCCTATTGAGGAATCATTATCGAAGTAGATTAGACTTATTTTTTTATCGTTGGATTGTAGTTTTGGATAAAAGACTGTGTAGTACTAACAGAACTATCCTGTGATTTGTAGTGACACTACAAATGCTAGCAAGTGCTTTACCCCTGAATTCACTGACTTCTGCAAAATGCATACGATCCAACAGTAACATGAGTTCCCCATTTGGTCCCTTCTTTGCTTTACTGGCTGAAGTAATGCTGCTTTTTTCTTTGGGTTGTTTCCTTGGCATTTGGTCAGCTCTTTTGGTAGGCTCTACCTTTTTTCCTTGGTAGTTTCGATGATTTGTAAAGCAAGTGGCACTTTTTCTTTCCCTTTGTTGTGCTCGAGTTGTTACTGGGCAGACAGGAAAAATATTATCTCTACCTGTGTCTGGCTGGTCAGCCGTGGGTATCAAATTGAATTTTAACCTTTTGATTACTGCTGTTGTAACTAAAAAGGTAAATATAGAAGATGTTAAATTTACTATGGCGCGTGAAACTACCCATAACACATCGAATACAGATGCCTTCTGGTTAAATACTGATTAGGTTGTATGAATTTAGCATTTATAGCAATTTATTTATTCAATAATTATATTAGTGTGATGTCCATTAACTGTGCCCGCATGTGTCTTAAGTGTTACCCCTGTGTTGACACAAACGTTTACATGATGAGGAGTCGGACAATTGTGAAAAAGATGACCTGATACATAAAACATATAACTGTGGAAAAGGAAGTTCTCAGCCCCACCCTCTTCAACAGAGCCACACATGACCTAAACAAAATCACCGCAGACCCAAAGACACAACTAATACAATTTGCAGACGATTCATCACTCTAACCTCACACAAAATAAATAGAACACTTAATCCAAGATCTCCAAAACGCCCTAAAAAACCTAGAAGACTGGACAAATAAATGGGGATTTGACCTTGCACCGGACAATACGACAGCCATAGACTTCACTGATCCAAGAGACAGAAAGTACCCCACACTCAAATTAAAACAATCAAACATTAAATACTCAAAGACTCACACGATTGTAGGGATCACATTTGATGAAAACCTTAATTTCAACCAACACATAGAAAACACATTAATCAAAACGAACAAAACACTAAACATCCTTAAAACAACAAAAGGGAAAGACTGGACGGCAGACACGTCCACTCTAATGACAGTCACAAGAGCACTAATATACTCAGTCATAGTCTATGGAAACGCCATTTACACAGCAACCAACAACCCTAAAATTAAAAAAAACTACAAACAATTCAATATAAAACTCTTAGAATAAGCACAATCGCACTCCCAAACACAAAAAATCAAGAAATATTAAAACAAACAGGACACTTAACACTAATAGAAAGAAGAGACAAACAAACATTCAAACAATGGGCTAATAGAATACAACACGGGAAAAATCTTCCCACAAATATGCATCTACAAAACAAGAAATGGGATAAAAAGGGATACAACATGCCAAAAGCACCAAGACTAAGAAAAACAAGTGGACAGAAAATAAACTACCCCCATACCAGCTAAAGAAATTAATAGAAAAATGCAACCTTAACTCACTAAAATTAGAAGATCTCCAAAACCAACCTCAGCCCCGCCCCCTGAACAATCAATACCCCCAAAATAGACTTAACAATACTCAAACAACCAAAAAAAGCACAGCCACCCACACTTAGTGCTCTTTCACTAGAACACATAAATAAAATAATTCAACCACTACCACATATACACTGACGGACCTAAAAGCAAAATGGGAATAGGGGCAGCAGCACATACACTCACATTCACACAAACATAAAAATTAGATAAAAGACATTCAATACTAACAGCAAAATTAGAAGCAATCCAAAACGCGCTGACAATAACAAGAAACACCATAACAACCAAATCACAAATACTCATACTCACTAACATCACTGCAAAATTTAGCAAACCCCTTCCAAACCACAAGAGCACAAATCACCAATGCAATATGCAAACTACACTAGAAAAAAAAAAGAAATAAAAACAACACTGTTATGGATCCCCAGTCACATAAACATAACAGGAAATGAAACAGCAAACAAAGGAGCAAATTATGGAAGGAAACATGGAATACCTCTAAACACCCCAATACACATATCAGAACTGCAAGCACAAATAAAACAAATCTTTAAAAGCAAGTTCCCAACACCACCCCACCCATATTTAACTAACATAACCCACAACAGAGTAATATATAGACTAAGATACAACTCCACAAGATTTACACATAACCTAAACAATGAACCAAAATCATGCACTCACTGTCGAACATACAACACAATAGAACACTTTCTATTACATTATTACAAATACAGAGAAGAAAGAAAATGCTTGACTGACACAATGAGACTATTACACTTACCAGTTACCACACAAACACTACTCTTTCCAAATAAATATCACCAAAATCATATACACCAAGCCATCATCACATATCTCATTCACACAAACACACTTCATCTTCTATAAAAATAAATATTTATAAAACCCACCCACCCCACACAATTACACACTAACTAATAAAACGGAAAACCACATACTTAAAGGAAGTTACAAATAGCTTCCACACACATATCTTTTTAAATTTTCTATACATATATTAATACAACTCCTAGAAAAAAAACATGCATTCAAACATTGAAACCCTACTAAAACATGTAAGTAAACTTTAAACACTGACAGACAACTGGAAAACTACTTCCTTAAAAAATAAAAGTAAATAAATAATAAATTTTAAAAAAAACTCATACTATTATTACACACTAACTAATAAATGGAAAACACACACACTGGAAGGAAGTTATAAAATAGCTTTCACACACATTATTTCTCACTTAATATGTCTACTACTCACACACTTTTAATTATTCAAACATTTACACATCAAAATGTTCACTACCAAGCTAAAACCTCACACACTTTTAATTATTCAAACATTTACACATCAAAATGTTCACTACCAAGCTAAAAACTCACACACTTTTAATTATTCAAACATGTACACATCAAAATGTTCACTACCAACCTAAAACTCACACACTTTTAAATATTCAAACATTTACACATCAAAATGTTCACTACCAAGCTAAATCTCACAAAAGAAAAATATACCGTAATTTCACCATAAAACACACCAGGAAATAAAAATTAGTCTTCCCAAACATTTTTATTTTTTATTTTTTTTTTAGACCCGACCTGAAAGGCAAAAGCGAACTTAAACTCTAACAACAAAGAATGCAGACCAATATATAATAAGACACTTGCAACTCAATCGAAAATACTGACAAAGTCCAAAACTAATCAGAAAATTGGCTGAAGCTGAGCAACTGTCAAAAAAATAATCACAACAGACGCAAACCTAAGCAATCAAAGAAATAACAACCAACACAACAACATAGAACATCACTACCCTCCTAGAATACCAGAGTAAGGAGGAAGGCCCCACAGGAACTCTACAGAAACTGAGAACATCAAGAAGATGAAACGTTTCAACGCAATTCTTGTGGGGAAAAGAAGTCAACGTAAAGAAGAAAGAATTTCAGTTGACAACCACGCTGGGGAAATTCCATGCAACTTCACTGAAGAACAACGCTTGATGGAAGACATAAAATGTTTGATGGACAAAAAATAAGTCACATGTAGGCAGAAACCCAACACGAAGGCTGCAAATAAACAAAGCTCTAAGAACAGCAATTGAAAATGCAAATGAAGTACTAAAACGTATCCCCACAGAAGATATTACAGAAACCAAGTCTAATAAACGCCATTGCAAAGGTAATAGAAATTATATAAGACCAGACACAGTACAAATACAAAAACCATCAGTACTACCATGGAAGGAAAGAATAGAAAAGAAAATAGCATGTACTAGAAGAGAAATAAGCCAAATGACAGCAACAACACAAAATAAGGGAAAACTTAAGGCAAGATTGGTCACCAAATACCATCTAAACTGCAAAAGCATTAAGATGCAAAACAAAGACTTCAAGGACTCAGTCACCGTCTAAAGAGATACATTGCAACAGGTCAGCAATTCCAACAGAACAAAATGACACTGGGATACTATACCAAGACTTTAAAGGAAATTCCAGAACAGAACAACAAATACCAAACATTCAGGATATCGATGTTTTTTGGGAAAACATTTGGAGCAATCCAAATACGCATAGCACCTCAGCCAGATGGATTCAAGAACTGAAAGATGATCATAAAGAGACACCTGAACAATGCACCGTCACAATCAGTGAGAAAGACATCAAGACGAAGGTACGAAAGATGGGAAACTGGAAAGCCCCAGGTCTAGACCAAGTACAAATATTCTGCTTGAAACTTCTTACCTCCTTGCATGGTAGACTTGCTGAACAACTGCAAGACATATTAAACAAACCAGGAACTCTACCAGCATGGATGGTAAAGGGAAAAACAAGTCTGATTATGAAATATCCACAGAAAGGCACAACGCTAAACAACTATCGTCCAATCACATGCCTATCAACCACCTGGAAGTTACTATCAGGAATTATAGCTGACAAAATCATGACTCACCTTGAAACAAACAAATTTCTAACCAATGAACGAAAGAGTGCTAGACCAGGCAGCAGGGAACAAAGGACTAATTGACAATTGATAAGGTAATAGTTACTCAGCAAGAAACGAAAAACAAATCTTGCAATGGCATGGATTGACTATCAAAAAGCCTCTGACTCAGTCCCATATTCATGGATAATTGAAACATTAAAAATGTACAAAGTAACGCCATCAATACATAATCTAATTCAGGAGTCAATGAAAAACTGGAAAACCACCATCACATGCAACAACACAGATATTGCAGACATAACAATAAACTGTGGAATCTTTCAAGGTGATTCCCTATCACCACTGCTATTCTGCATTGCCCTAAATCCTCTCAGTCAAGTGATCCAGAAAACAGGATTAGGATACAAAATGAAAGCAGGACAGGTTATACAGGTTATCAGCCATTTACTGTACATGGACGATCTCAAGCTGTACGGTAAAATGAATGTGACATCACATCCCTGATCAATACTGTCAAGATCTGAAGTGAGGACATTAACATGAAATTCGGCCTGGAGAAAAATGGAAGAATTGTCATCCAGAAAGGTAAAGTAAAACAAACGGAGCGCCTACAATTCGACATCGGAAAAATCAACGATGTTTCAATGGAAAAGGGATATAAATATCTTGGGATACTACAACCTCAAGGAAATTTGCAGAGAGAAGTGAAGTCCAAAGTTAAGAGAGAATAGGATTAGACAAGTCCTGAGGTCAAAACTAAATAGGGCGAATGAAATACAAGTCCTTAACCCATACGCAATACCTATAGTAAGTAACACTGGAGAAATCATAGATTGGACAGCAAATGAAATAAATGAACTGGACAGGAAAATAAGAAAACTACTCATAATACATAAAGTCTTACACCCCAAATCAGACGTACATAGGCTCTATGTATCTCGAAAAATGGGAGGCCGAGGTCTCAAGAAAATCAAACATGTCATTGAAGGAGAAGTCATTGGTCTTGTGGACTACATCTGGAATAACAACAAAGCTGATCCACCCATAAAAGCAGTAAATATGAGTGGACTATTCCAATCCCCAGAAACAGACAAAGAAACATGAAAGAAAACAACGAAGCAAGACTTAGCACATACCTGGAGCCAGAAACCTCTCCATGACCAGTATGTACGACAAGCCCACGAAATATCAACAAAGCAATCAACGTACAAATGGTTGAAAGAGGCAGGATTGAAAGCAGAAACAGAAGCACTCATAACAGCTGCACAAGATCAAGCACTCAACACCAAAGCACACAAAACAAAAATCATGAAAATTTCAAATAATTCCAAATGTAGACTCTGCAAATCCATGGATGAGACAACAGAGCACATACTATCTGGATGTCAGGTTCTGGCTGGAACAGAATATTCCAAACGATACAACGAAGTGGCAAAACACATACATAAAAATCTGTGTGAGAACTATGGCATAAAAAACGGAGAAAGAGCATGGATGCACCATCCAGAAGCAGTCATCAAAACAGAAGTCAAAATACTGTGGGACTTCAAAATAAGAACAGATCGGGTGATTCTTGCACGAAGACCAGACACTGTAGTTCTCACTAAGTCCAAGATAACAGCAACAATCATTGATGTCGCTGTTCCAAGTGATAGAAACATTAAAACAAAAGAAAGATAAAAAATAGAAAAATACTAAGGCCATAGATTAGAAATTCAGAGACTGTGGAATGTAAAAGCAAAAGTGATACATATAGTGACAGGAACCTTAGGGAACATAACTCCTTAATTGGAAGGCTACCTCAATAAATTCCCTGAAATCCACAGACTCGCTCCACTATTCAAAGCAGCGCTCCTCGGAAGTGCCCACATCCTCCGTAAAACATTGGATCTTCAGAATCTTGGTAAGATTCCGAGACCTTGGATCACAACCGACAGTCAAACAGAAGTCGTGGAAAGTGGGTGAATAAATAATAATAATAACCATTAAATAGTGGGGTGTTGAATCACACTATTCTTCAAGTAAGTGAGATTTAAACGGTCTTTATAGACTCGTTGGTAAAATATATCACTGCTGCGTGATTATAGAAAAGCAATTAAATTATTACGCATCCGTTAGTATAACTAAATAATAATTACACAGACGCATATCTCTAGCTTCAATACCTATGCACGTTACTGTCTGATTTATGGTTCTAACTAATCTACATATCACTTTCTTAGCTTTGTTTAGATTATATCATCTCATTACCCTTAATTGTACGATCCTAAACTGTATTTATAAATAATGTTAACCATATGTCTGTTATCCTAGATCACTAGACTTTTAGTTTTCAGTACTCCCATTCTCATCTTCCTGACCTTTAACCCATACGTTCATTCGTCACTCTCGTGCTCGACTCATTGAACAGTGACGTTTCACAACAGAATTCCACCAGAGTAATGAGCAAACTCTAGATCACTATATCTTCATTCATTAGTCGACATACACAAGGAACAAGTCAACAGTTTACAGTACAAACATTACTCTTGAATAAGAACATTGGAAGAGGACGTAAAACTCATAACAGTTTACAGTACAAACATTACTCTTGAATAACAACATTGGAAGAGGACGTAAAACTCATAACAGTTTACAGTACAAACATTACTCTTGAATAACAACATTGGAAGAGGACGTAAAACTCATAACAGTTTACAGTACAAACATTACTCTTGAATAACAACATTGGAAGAGGACGTAAAACTCATAACCAGCCTGTCACGAGTCCACCGCGTCGACCGTATCGTGCACTGAAAACAAAGGACTCGATCCTGGGTGAAAAACAAATTGCATGCAAGCGATGCATGGACACACCCGCTGATCATACATTTCACCCGCGCTCTGCCATCACAAAGCGCATGAGCCGAGTGAAACACTTCTGGGACCTAGTGGATGCTGCTTTGATAGCGCACGATTAATATGAGAAAATGGCCTTGCTGTGTCGGGCGCATAAGAATGTATTTTATTGCCATCTTTATGTGCATCAAATTCATATTTATGGGGAAATTAAATTGAAACCAAGAAAACATGTGTTAAAGTTTACAAGATAATGTGTATCTTTACACTTGTATGAAAGATATTTGATATTTTTGGGAGTGCTTGTGTGTGTGTGTGTGTGTGTGTGTGTGTGTGTATGTGTATTTGTGTGTATGCACGCATATGCACGTGTGCTTGTGTTTAAAATTAAAATAAGAAATTAAAATATGAGACAAATAGAAACATTCATCTATAATTTTTGTATAATATTTGGTGGGGGGGGGAATAGAAAAATGCAAAGTATTAGTGAGAGTGAATTCCTAAGCTGAAAACTATTCGTGATAGTGTACAGTAATAAAGTTGAAAGAAATTTTGTGAGAGAAAATTAAGTCGATATACATTTTGTGACAATGAATTATTAGGTTGAAAGACATTTTGTTACAATGAATTATTAAATTGAAAGACACGTTGTGACAATGAATTATTAAATAGAAATATATTTTGTGACAATGAATTATTAAGTAGAAAGACATTTTGTGACAATGAATTATTAAGTAGAAAGACATTTTATGACAACGAATTATTAAGTTGAATGATATTTGTAGGAAAAAATTATTAAGTTGAAAAAATATTTGTGAGAGTGGTTTTCTTGTTGAAAAATATTTGTGAGAGTGGTTTTCTACTACTGAAAAATATTTGTAGAATTAATGATTAAGTTGAAGGATATTTGTGAGAGCAAATTTATTCACCAGGAAGATATAAAATGCAGACATCAATTGACAACGAAAATAACACGACATGAAATGTGGCTTTAGATAATTTCATTTTACATGTAGTAATGTAAACATTACAGATTGAAATAGGAATCAGTGGAGATGTTATTAAGAAATAGGGAATGTGGTTTATAAGGTTTGCAATTACTACAAATGATGTTAGCCAGTAGAGAATGTGGTATGTAAAGTCTGCAATTACTACAAATGATGTTAGCCAGTAGAGAATGTGGTATGTAAAGTCTGCAATTACTACAAATGATGTTAGCCAGTAGAGAATGTGGATGTAAAGTCTGCAATTACTACAAATGATGTTAGCCAGTATAAAACAATGAGAAGAAGTATGTGAATCATTTTATTAACATTATCAAGCTCATTGTGTGTTTTAATACTGAAGACATAACTAATAATATATTAGTGTGATTTTTATATTGTGAAAGGTAAAAGATCATAATCTATTATTTTTTACCAACGTGTACAGAATATGGTTGTAGTAAATTGGAGGTGTGAATGTTTGACAATGATGGAACGATTGCTTGTGATATTAAAACTGCTTGCGAAAAATGTGACATTATTGACAGAGACTAATTGTTCACACCGACCGTTAAAAGCTTGAAATGTAATAAGTAGGGATTGTTGCAGTTCAAGAGGAAAATTAATTATCTTTGCTTTGACGGCATCAAACAACATTATAACTGCCAATGCATTTTTATGTGTTCAAAACACAAATGCAAATACAAATGTGATGTATTAAGGAACAATTTTTCATTGACATAATTACGATCGATTGCATGATTATTCCTAGGAGAACGACATATTAATCAAAACAGCCAAACGGCAAAAATAAATATTAGATTTGACTAATTTCAAATATTCTTTTCTAAGTAAACAAAAATAGATTATGGTAAATCATTCAATGAAATTAAAACAATTCGTAAAAATGAAGAATGCAAATTTTAAGTGCTTTGTCCTATTGCTGTGTGTACCGTGTTCCATAAAAGATGTTTTTAATTTTAAGTGCTTTGTCCTATTGCTGTGTGTACCGTGTTCCATAAAAGATGTTTTTAATTTTAAGTGCTTTGTCCTATTGCTGTGTGTACCGTGTTCCATAAAAGATGTTTTTAATATGATTTGCAGATAAATCAAATTATTTTACTCATGTATATGCTTTCTTTTCTTATCGCGAAAAACAAACCAGTCCTGTCTAATAATAGACACACTATTACCCAGGTAAGCAAGCTAATAATAGGCACTCTGCTAGTCAGGCAAGCAAGCTAATAATAGGCACTCTGCTAGCCAGACAAGCAAGCTATAATGGACACTTTTCTGGCCAAGCAAGCAAGCTAATAATAGACACATCATATAATGCGAAATCAACATCCACCTACAGCACCACTAACTCACCCACACTGAAATGTCCAACGCACACTCTCTCACAAGCCTACAATCATCCACAAACAATTCTCCGAATTCTCCCTGGAAATGGTATTGAGAAAAAAATGTCATTTAAGTAATTGCATGTAGTTTTATGAGACTTATTTGTTCAAGTGTAGTGCATTGACTGATTTCGCCCATAAGATTATAGTGATTTTTCTGTAGTGTAATTGCTGCTTAAGAAACTTTGCAGCAAAGTCGAAAATAATGTTTGTGTAAGAAAATAATTATTATGAGTGTAATAACATATATGTTGAGTGTAAGACACCAAATATTGTGAGTGTAAGACATCAAATATTGTGAGTGTAAGACATCAAATATTGTAAGTGTAAGACATCAAATATTGTGAGTGTAAGACATCAAATATTGTAAGTGTAAGACATCAAATATTGTGATTGTAAGTGTGACACGTGTATCACTTTGTTAATGAAGATAATAATTATTATTAATTAATTTTCATAACTAATTTCAAGTTATGAGAATGTTAATTTTATTTTATTAAAGATCCTCCAACAAGCACCACTCGTCTCTCACTTGGCGGATATTTTGGCGTTGTAAACGTTTTCACAGTTCCGCAACATAAAGCAACACTTCACATAAGGTTTTCTGCAGGTGAAAAACTTCTTACTAAGGAGAAGACAAATTCTACTTTAATCTATATTTAGCGAGCCCCCATCCACCCACTTTCTTCTCCACCATAAAAATATCAATAAATTTATTGAAAGAAAAATGAATTATACATAACACAAGTATAACATATCATAAAAATGTATGAAATGTTTCCAAGTCCTCTCTCTCTCAATCAGTCAGTTTAAACTCACCACTCAAGCTAACGACTGCCTTCAGAGCCTGACTTCTCCCTTTGTCTTCAAATTCAAAAGTGAATAGACAGCAAAATTATCTACTGCAAGATAAACTCCTTAAACTCAGCCCATTGGCTAGTCTCGTTCTCATAAATCATAATCATTGGATAATAAAAATTGCTCACTCAGTTTCCACTAGGTCAGCAAATCTATAATATTCTTGCCTTAGGCTTTTACTTCAGAATCATACACTTTCAAAGTAACACCATAAGGAGTGACCAAGGTCGGGTCACTGTGACAATTTAGCAAGTTAAATAACAATTCTTCTGTTTTAGTGACTGCTTCTGTTTGGTGCATCCATGCTCCTTCTTAGGTTTTACTCCATAGTTCTTACACATATTTCTATATAGGATTTTTGCCACTTCAGGGTGTCTTTAGGTGTGTATTCTATTACAGCGCGAACCTGACATCCAGATAGTATGTGCTATGTTGTTTCATCCATGGATTTGCAGAGTCTGCATTTGGAATCATTGGAGATTTATACTATTTTGTTTTTGTGTGATTTTGTGTTCAGTCCTTGAACTTGTGTAGCTGTTATGAGTTTATGCTTTTAAACCTGCCTCTTTCAACTATCTGTATGATGATTGTTTTGTTGTATATTTCATCCATGGATGAGACAACAGAGTACATACTATCTGGATGTCAGGTTCTGGCTGGAACAGAATAGACCAAACGACACAGTGAAGTGGCAAAATACATACATTTGTGTGAGAACTATGGCATAAAAACCCCAGAAAGAGCATGGATGCACCAACCAGAATCAGTCACCGAAACAGAAGAAGTCAAAATACTGTGGGACTTCGAGATAAGAACAGATCGGGTGATTCTTGCACGAAGACCAGACATTGTAGTTCTCAATAAGCCCAACAGAACAGTAACAATCATTGATGTCGCTGTGGATAGAAACATAAAAACAAAAGAAAGAGAAAAAATAGAAAAATACCAAGACCTCAGATTAGAAATTCAGAGACTGTGGAATGTAAAAGCAGAAGTGATACCTATAGTGATAGGAGCCTTGGGGAACATAACATCTGAATTGGAAGGCTACCTGAATAAACTCCCTGGAAACCACAGACTCGCTCCACTACTCAAAGCAGCGCTCCTCGGAAGTGCCCACATCCTCCGTAAAACCTTGGATCTCCCAGAATCTTAGTAAGATTCCGAGACCTTGGATCACAACCGACTGTCAAACAGAAGTCGTGGAAAGAGGCTGAATAATAATAATAATAATAATAATAATCACCAATAATAATAATAATCACCAATAACTAAGTGGTGTTAGTGTCACACAAAAAATTATATATCCTGCTATTCTTCTATATTAAGTTAAATTTTAGTACCAAACAATTATATATTATACTATTAATTTCAAAGAAGTACAGTTTTAGTACCAGACAAAAAGAAACATTCTAGTACTATTATATTTGCAAAGAATGTTTTTTGATTCTTGTAAAATTATAATTCCAAACAAAACCAGATGAATTCTAGTTGAATTATACAGATTGCATTCGATAATAAAAACAACGAATAGAATCCAATTAATTCGTTTTAGACAAGTTAATTTTATCCGGTGTAATGATATTTTTAAAGCTGTAACAATACTGTTAAAGCCGGTTGTTAAGTTAATTCATGGGTCCCGTAAGTAAGACTTCATGTCATTTGACACACTTCAATTCTTGGAGATTGTAGCGAGCATTCATAGCTTATGTAATACTAATTTACAATGGCTCGTTTTAGTCAATATAGTTTATCTCATTTTCTGTATAATGTTATTAAACGTGCTCATTTTATTTAATAGTCTAACTAATTTCCTTAAGTTAGTACACTTGCTTATTTAAAAAATACAATTTCATTCATTTTCTGTATATTGTCACTATACATCCTCATTTTAGTGAATTCAAATTCATTCGCCTCATTGCCTGTTTAATGTTATTAATGTGCCCATTTAAGTCAATGCAGTTTTAAGTCGTTTAATGTTATTAATGTGCCCATTTAAGTCAATGCAGTTTTACGTCGTTTTCTATATATTGTCACCATATATACAAAATATTCTCAAAGCTTTGGGTCAACTCTCTGCGTTAGAAACAAATAATATTTTACTTTTATTAAGATCAATAGGAGTACCAACTTCTGCTTTACAAACAAATAAAATTTACTTTTATTAAGATCAATAGGAATACCAACTCTCTGCGTTACAAACAAATACTATTTTACTTTTATTAAGATCAATAGGAATACCACTCGTTGACTCGGTGGTGTTACAAGATCGAGAAAATATGTCAATAACACTGTCCACTGATTTATAGCCCCACAACACGAAATGAAACTATATCTCTAGAAATCAATGCCAGTAGTGGGGTCACATTTTCAAAAGCCCCTCTCCAACACACATACACAAGCATTTTATTTTTTAAACGATTGTATGTCATGTGAACAAGCGCTATGAAATGCTTCTTGAAAACATATTCGAACAATTAGTCGGTATTTTGTTCAGCTCGAATATGTACATATCGGTAGTGATATATTGATATCAGTAGTGATAGTAGTATTGGTAGTGATAGTAGTATTGGTAGTGATAGTAGTATTGGTAGTACTATGTACATATCGGTAGTAATATATTGATATCAGTAGTGATAGTAGTATTGGTAGTACTATGTACATATCGGTAGTAATATATTGATATCAGTAGTGATAGTAGTATTGGTAGTGATAGTAGTATTGGTAGTACTATGTACATATCGGTAGTAATATATTGATATCAGTAGAGATAGTAGTATTGGTAGTGATAGTAGTATTGGTAGTACTATGTACATATCGGTAGTAATATATTGATATCAGTAGTGATAGTAGTATTGGTAGTACTATGTACATATCGGTAGTAATATATTGATATCAGTAGTGATAGTAGTATTGGTAGTACTATGTACATATCGGTAGTAATATATTGATATCAGTAGTGATAGTAGTATTGGTAGTACTATGTACATATCGGTAGTAATATATTGATATCAGTAGTGATAGTAGTATTGGTAGTACTATGTACATATCGGTAGTGATATATTGATATCAGTAGTGATAGTAGTATTGGTAGTACTATGTACATATCGGTAGTGATATATTGATATTAGTAGTGATAGTAGTATTGGTAGTATTATGTACATATCGGTAGTGATATATTGATATCAGTAGTGATAGTAGTATTGGTAGTACTATGTACATATCGGTAGTAATATATTGATATCAGTAGTGATAGTAGTATTAGTAGTACTATGTACATATCGGTAGTGATATATTGATATCAGTAGTGATAGTAGTATTGGTAGTGATAGTAGTATTGGTAGTACTATGTACATATCGGTAGTAATATATTGATATCAGTAGTGATAGTAGTATTGGTAGTACTATGTACATATCGGTAGTAATATATTGATATCAGTAGTGATAGTAGTATTGGTAGTACTATGTACATATCGGTAGTGATAGGTAGAAATCAGTAATGATATACAGAAATCGGAAATTGTATTTAGTGACATGAGGAGATACAAGTGTTTATCCAGTTTTAATCGATATGGACGAATTGTATGTAGAATTAAGTAGTGACATGAGGAGATACAAGTTTCATTTGTCACTGCCATATTAGGGAAAAGAGACATATAAAATAATGCATAGTTATTAAATATCTACATACCTCAGATTATTACACACTTAACAATAGCAATGCAATTGAAATAATAAAAACACTTTCACGCAATACAGTACTTAATAGCACAATTACAGCAAATGTTTTGAAAATCAAATTAAATATAATGACAAAGGGATTATACTTTACTCAAAATCAATTAAATATAATGACAAAGGGATTATACTTAACCCAAAATCAAATTAAATATAATGACAAAGGGATTATTCTTTACTCAAAATCAAATTAAATATAATGACAAAGGGGTTATACTTTACTCAAAATCAAATTAAATATAAAGACAAAGAATTATACTTTACTAAAACGTACACTTAATGCGAGTCCACATCATCTGAATAGTTATACGTTCAATCCGTATGAAATGGAACAGTTACATAGGACTTATGTAAGGGTATTCACAAAACTGAACAGTTACAGGACTCATGTAAGGGTATTCACAAAACTGAACAGTTACAGGACTCATGTAAGGGTATTCACAAAACTGAACAGTTACAGGACTCATGTAAGGGTATTCACAAAACTGAACAGTTACAGGACTCATGTAAGGGTATTCACAAAACTGAACAGTTACAGGACTCATCTAAGGATTATAACAAAGCTGAACAGTTACATGACTCATGTAAGGGTTCTCATAAAAAACTGAACAGTTACAGAACTCATGTAAAGGTTCTAAAAAATCTAAGTGACATAGGACTTTTGTGCAGTTCATCGGTAACAAATAGTTATAGAAGGCTTGTATACACGTCACTGAAAAAATCGGGGAAAATTAGTTGTTGTTTTTTAAATGGATTCTCTTCTATTATGAAACTTGTGTATTATTCTTTATTTTAGCGTGGCTACTTTCTAAAAAGTTATGTCTTATTGTAATTTCAGGGTAAGCACATACAGTCTCGCCTTGACTGACAACTTAAGTACGCAGTTTGGGCTCGCAGAACGTCACTTTGGGACATACGGCAGGTGGAAGGTTAATAGGAGGCAGCTGCTGTAGAGCAGGCAAGAAAAAAGAATGCCCCACTTTTATCTCCCTCGCCTTCTTCAATTTTATTTTTTAACTTTAAAGTGTGGAGTGCAGGACATAATTTTAATTTTTTTTGCCACCTACAGTTTATGATTTCAGTACCTCAGAAGCCATATTTTTGCTGTAGTTGTGCCTAATCTAATTTACTATAAAAAGAGTTTGTAGGAGATATAAATTTTCCTATTGTGAACTCAATAAAATGTTATATTAATAGTAATGAAGTTTATATCTTGTATAACTTCTTATGAAATATAGGAGTCAGTATTATATTTGTAAAGCACACGCCATCTCATGGAGCACAACATATTAAACATACGATCAAGTCATATTCATGCTGTCATCTTCATCTAATAATAAAATATGTAGCAAAGCCTTTCGTCAACACTGCTAATAGATTGATTAATCATTGTGATAAACGTTCTTTCGTGAACACTGCGTCTCAAAGGGTTTTATTTCTTGTCCACTGTGATTATCATTTCATTTATTAGACATTAAGCTGTTGTAGTTCACGACTGTAAACATTCCTGATAAGTATAAGGCTATTTTATTTCACCATTTTAAACATTTCCTTATTAGACATTAAGCTGTTGTATTTCACGACTGTAAACATTCCTGATAAGTATAAGGCTATTTTATTTCACCATTTTGAACATTTCCGTATTAGACATTAAGCTGTTGTAGTTCACGACTGTAAACATTCCTGATAAGTATAAGGCTATTTTATTTCACCATTTTGAACATTTCCGTATTAGACATTAAGCTATTGTAGTTCACGATGGTAAACATTCCTCTATTAAATATATAAATATTTTATTTCACCATTTATTTCTAAATTAAATATATATTACCTTATTTTATATCAACACTGAAACACCACTACCCCTTTTAACAATTAATATTTTACCACTGAAAACACCTTTGATATATTTATAATTATGTATGATGTTCAATATATTCTATATATTGTACGTGCATATAATTTATTTTATTTTTTCCACTTAAAATTATTGCTTTAAGGAAGTATTTTGATTTTCTAACGTCTTTTAGCATCAGCGCAAGAGAATAATAGGTTTTCAAATCCAGGCGCCGTCCAAAGGACTTTATTCTCGCGTCCTAATCACCTTGGAAGTATGTTGTATGTCGGCTGCTAATTTCTCCAAGTATACGTTCTCTCACCAATACTGTATTGTACGATTAAACTCTATTTTAAGACCAAGTATACGTTCTCTCACCAATACTGTATTGTACGATTAAACTCTATTTTAAGACCAACCTATTTTCTACCATCAGGACTTTAGTTTATGGCTACTGACATTTTGATAAACCAAATATTGACCATCAATCTATATTCTATGATATTACTAAGACCATTTTTACAAACTAAATATTGACCATCAGTCTATAGTCTATGATATTACTAAGACCATTTTTACAAACTAAATATTGACCATCAGTCTATATTCTATGATATTACTAAGACCATTTTTACAAACTAAATATTGACCATCAGTCTATAGTCTATGATATTACTAAGACCATTTTTACAAACTAAATATTGACCATCAGTCTATAGTCTATGATATTACTAAGACCATTTTTACAAACTAAATATTGACTATCAGTCTATAGTCTATGATATTACTAAGACCGTTTTTACAAACTAAATATTGACCATCAGTCTATATTCTATGATATTATATAATTAATTTGTAACACCACACTATCAAGTTTACATTGTGCAACCAATTAATATTATACCATCACATGACCAAGATTAGATTCTATGACCAATTAATATTATATCATCACATGACCAAGATTAGATTATATGACCAATTAATATTATATCATCACCTGACCAAGATTAGATTCTATGACCAATTAATATTATACCATCACATGACCAATATTATATTCTATGACCAATTAATATTATACCATCACACGACCAAGATTAGATTATATGACCAATTAATATTATACTATCACATGACCAATATTAGATTCTATGACCAATTAATATTCTATCACCACACTATAGTCTATCAGCAAGATTACAAGATTACATTCTACAGTCAAAACTGTAAACTTCAATTATTCGAGCAAAGCAAGTTCCACTAAGACATATTCTTCGACCAAAGCAAGTTCAACATACTTAGACATAATATACGACAAAAAGAGTTAGGTTCATCATACTAAGACATAATCCACGACAAAAAGAGTTAAATTCAAAGTTTTAACACGTAATCTACGACAAAAAGAGTTAAATTCAAAGTTTTAACATGTAATCTACGACAAAAAGAGTTAAATTCAAAGTTTTAACATGTAATCTACGACAAAAAGAGTTAAATTCAAAGTTTTAACATGTAATCTACGACAAAAAGAGTTAAATTCAAAGTTTTAACATGTAATCTACGACAAAAAGAGTTAAATTCAAAGTTTTAACACGTAATCTACGACAAAAAGAGTTAAATTCAAAGTTTTAACACGTAATCTACGACAAAAAGAGTTAAATTCAAAGTTTTAACACGTAATCTACGACAAAAAGAGTTAAATTCAAAGTTTTAACACGTAATCTACGACAAAAAGAGTTAAATTCAAAGTTTTAACATGTAATCTACGACAAAAAGTGTTAAATTCAAAGTTTTAACACGTAATCTACGACAAAAAGAGTTAAATTCAAAGTTTTAACACGTAATCTACGACAAAAAGAGTTAAATTCAAAGTTTTAACACGTAATCTACTGTTGTATGATGGGAAAATATTCCCACATATATATTTTATATAAATTTTCATTTTGTGGAATGAGTGCGTATTGCGTCCTGTTTACTGAGAAGGGAAGCCCTGAAATGAATGAGAGACATGTGTGGAAGATTTAGGGACTGGCGTTTGATGTCTGCGGTGTTTGAAGTCTGCGAGCGCGGCGGTCAGCGTGTGGTCAGTGTGTACGCTTAGCGGGTGGTTAGAGTTGTTAGAGGGACATAATCATCTTAGAGCTAATGAATTGAACAGGTCAGAAGCTGGTCTAAGCAGGGTAATAAAAACCACAGTGAAAATGTTATCTTCACTACTTCCTGAAAAATCGTCTGAGGGGTAGTCCGCCCAAAACAACACTGGGTCGTATATGAGAGAAGAAAACCCTGGCTATATAGGTAAAAGCGTCTTTGTATTTGTGTGAATGGTTAAGTTTTATTAGGATGTTATATACTATGTTTTATTTATGAATATATTAATATTCTTCCTTTCAGAGGCCTATGCCAAACTTAGTAATTATTAATCGAGCACTGGACTGGACACTTAGGCTTTGCAATTGTTTGTGTTGCAGGGTTTTTTTCTTGTTATTGTGTATTCTCGGCTGCTCGTTTATAGCTGCCTGTTGTTTGCCTGTGTGGCTGTGCCTGTGTGGCCGTTCTACTTGTCCCGGCTGAATTGGGACGTGCCGATCTATTGGCTGGCAAAATTCAAGTCTACCAGACTGACGTCATTTCAATACATAAGCTAAGTTCCCATCCGGAACGTGACTTCAGTAGAAATGAACTGGCTTAGGATGAACTGAATTTTCTAAATCTTGTTAACTTTTTCTTTTATTAAAATTCTTGTTATTATTTTAAAACGCGTGTTTGTTAGTTCTATCGTTATTTTCGTAGTTCAAATGATAATGTAATGATTACGTCTTGTCCTCTGTTCGTTTAATTATAATCGTTTCTATATATATATAATTATTCATAAACATTAAATCTCAGCTGATTCTGAGTTGGGGGCGGAGCCAAATTGGCGACGTACCAGTATATCAGCGTAACAGTTGCAGATATACATATTTAACCAGTGACCCATACTCTGCACCGGCACTTGTAGATGTCTTGTATCATAGCTAATTATACTGAGTTGGTATAAGTCATTATTACAAAGTCACCCCAGAGTATAGCGGCGACATCTACGACAAAAAGAGTTAAATTCAAAGTTTTAACATGTAATCTACGACAAAAAGAGTTAAATTCAAAGTTTTAACACGTAATCTACGACAAAAAGAGTTAAATTCAAAGTTTTAACATGTAATCTACGACAAAAAGAGTTAAATTCAAAGTTTTAACATGTAATCTACGACAAAAAGAGTTAAATTCAAAGTTTTAACACGTAATCTACGACAAAAAGAGTTAAATTCAAAGTTTTAACACGTAATCTACGACAAAATATGAAAGTTCAAAGTACTAAGAGATAATTTTCGACAATCATTATCAATCTCCGATACTTCGCGACTGTATTATCTGCATATCACTTACAAGAGATACGACACGACTGTATTATCTGCATATCACTTACAAGAGATACGACACGACTGTATTATCTGCATATCACTTACAAGAGATACGACACGGCCGTATTATCTGCATCTCACGTACAAGAGATAAAACGTTTTTTTAGTTAGCCTTCAAATTTTATGGAGTGGCTGGCAGTTAAAAAAAAAATTAAAATATATTTGTTTCCATCTGCAATTTCCTCTTCAGGAAATAAGCGAATAAATTGTCAATAAAAATCCATTGTGCAATGTTACTTTTTTTTAATATTAAGCTTACGTCCTGTTTCAACTGCTTTATGGTTTTACCTCTTAGCCGATGTATTTTTTTAATGAATCATTTACAATTCATTTTCTACAGTCCTAATTAGTCGGAGTGGCAACTATTTCAATTACAAACCTCTCTGTCAAAGCTGTTATTGAAACTGATATTTATAATCCGAGAGACGTTATTTTATATTTATACCATTTCTATAGAAACAAAAAACTATTCAATTTGCAATATTCTTCGCAATTTGTAATTTAATATTTTCTATTCAGCAATATTTTGCTATTCCCGAAAAATTAAAATACTTCTATTACCTTTTTAAAATGTATATTGATTTGGAAAAGTGGTGTCTTTCTACTAATTTTTTTTGCAATGGATTAAGGGTTAAAACATCAACTGCGAAATATTTTTATTTTGGTTAATGAAAATACACTACTGTAGCTTCCATATTTGAATATTCCTAATACACACACACACACACACACACACACACACACACACACACACACGAGCTCACGCGTGTTAATAATAGTTAACGTTACTGGGTTTTGAGAAAGGTAATAGCGCCCGGTTCCATTTACTAGTGGATGATGTTTATTAACATGTACTTGCAAGAAAGCCAGACACCGCTCGGGGGTCGAATAACGCTAATATTAATTACAGAATTAAAAGAACTTGACGTCATACATTGATCAAATATACATATGACAATTACAATGAAATACATAACTTGACATCAATATTCCACAAACTCACATTCGAATAACTATCAATACATACATGTTTACAGATATTTCGATGTTTACTTTTTTAGTGATAGTTATTCGAATGTGAGTTTGTGGAATATTGATAGTTATTCGAATGTGAGTTTGTGGAATATTGATAGTTATTCGAATGTGAGTTTGTGGAATATTGATGTCAAGTTATGCATTTCATTGTAATTGTCATATGTATATTTGACTGTTCATTTAATAAATGTATTCTTATATTTATTCACCTTAAGCATATTGATATCGATAATCTTATGTTGACGGATGGGGGCCTGCTAAATATAGATTTAATGTTGGATTTGTCATCTGTTGAGTTTTCCACATACGAAAGCATTATGTGACTGTAAGTGTTATGTTGTGGAAGAGAGAAAACGTTTATAGCGCCCGCATATCCGCCAAGTGATAGACGAGTAGTGTCTGTTTGAGGATCATTAATAAAACAAATTAAGATTCTCATCATTTGTAATAGGCTATGAAATATTAATTAATAATAATAAAATAATTTTCATTAACTAAGTGGCGTTCCCGTCACAGAGACATAAAAATGTGTGGAATAACAGTCAGCCATATTGAAATATAACTATTGTCGATGAATGTGTAAAGTCATACGGATAATTCATCATACTTTAGACAAAAATCTCGACAATCTGCAAAGATAACAAATGAACACCTTTCTAATATGGAAAAAAATGTTCATTTTGCTTAATCCTTCTTAACCATAGACCTCTATATTTTGCTTAATCCTTCTTAACCATAGACCTCTATGTTCTTCAAAATTCGGTAGATAAAATCGACAATCGAGAAGCAAGAAGAGGGTTCATTAAAAAATACGATTGCCCACTTCTCAGTAATAGTTAAGTATTCCAACTAATCATAAATACGATTGCCTACTTCTCAAAAATAACTACATCAACTAATCGTAAATACTATTATCTACTTCTCAAATAATAGTTATGTTACCTCATGTAATCATAAACACTATAACTCACTTCTCACTAACAGTTACATTACCTTAACCAATCATAAACACTATTACTCACTTCTCAATAACAGTTACATTACCTTAACCAATCATAAACACTATTATTCACTTCTCAATAACAGTTATATTACCTTAACCAATCATAAACACTATTACTCACTTCTCAATTACAGTTACATTACCTTAACCAATCATAAACACTATTACTCACTTCTCAATAACAGTTACATTACCTTAACCAATCATAAACACTATTACTCACTTCTCAATAACAGTTACATTACCTTAACCAATCATAAATAAATACGTATGCTCAATTCGTGGTCATAATAAACACAAGCTTGAATGTTCACATATCTGAAAGCCTTATTGATCACACCAATCGCCAACACGAATATTCTAATGGCCACATTGAAATATTTCCATAATAAACATGTATGTTCACTTGTATTTATTATCTACAATCAGCACTTACAAAGAGAAACACAAATGTTTACTTCTAACAGTAACCACTACAAGCAAGGTTCTTCTGGCCACTTCTAACAGTAACCACTACAAGCAATGTTATTCTGGTCACTTCTAACAGTAACCACTACAAGCAATGTTATTCTGCCCACTTCTAACAGTAACCACTACAAACAAGGTTCTTCTGCCCACTTCTAACAGTAACCACTACAAGCAAGGTTCTTCTGCCCACTTCTAACAGTAACCACTACAAGCAAGGTCCTTCTACCCACTTCTGATTACTTTTTTAAACCTAACGAAATATCTAACAGTAACCACTACAATCAATGTTCTTCTGCCCACTTCTGATTGCTTTTTTTAAACCTAACGAAATATCTAACAGTAGCCAATACAAGAAAGGTCCTTCTGCCCACTTCTAACAGTAACCACTACAAGCAAGGTTCTTCTGCCCACTTTTGATTGCTTTGTTAAACCTAACGAAATATCTGATTCAAGCAGTTTTGTATTCATGAAGTATGTGGTATTAAGAAGGTTCAGTCCACAAATTAACATTAATTTTGAGGTATGTAGTATCAAGCAGCTACGGTCCCCAAATTAACATTAATTTTGAGGTAAGTAGTATTAAGCAGCTTCATTCCCAAAATTAATATATAATGTTGAAGTATGTAGAGTTAAGTAATTGCAGTCCCCAAATTAATATTAAAATTGTATTTGTAGTGTGGCTAAATTGCGGCTCATGCATGTCATACTATGACCATTCTTTGTACTTGGGCTTAAATGTATTTACTTTATGATTACTTGTTCGACTTTAATCATCTCTTTACTTTGTGTCTATACTGAGACTGTATTTACTTTATGATTACTTGTTCGACTTTAATCATCTCTTTACTTTGTGTCTATACTGAGACTGTATTTACTTTATGATTACTTGTTCGACTTTAATCATCTCTTTACTTTGTGTCTTATACTGAGACTGTATTTACTTTATGATTACTTGTTCGACTTTAATCATCTCTTTACTTTGTGTCTATACTGAGACTGTATTTACTTTATGATTACTTGTTCGACTTTAATCATCTCTTTACTTTGTGTCTATACTGAGACTGTATTTACTTTATGATTACTTGTTCGACTTTAATCATCTCTTTACTTTGTGTCTATACTGAGACTGTATTTACTTTATGATTACTTGTTCGACTTTAATCATCTCTTTACTTTGTGTCTATACTGAGACTGTATTTACTTTATGATTACTTGTTCGACTTTAATCATCTCTTTACTTTGTGTCTATACTGAAACTGTATTACATTTGTAGTGTTGCTATCCTGTAGCTATTTAATGTTTGTACTCTTAGTGTATACGTTTGTAGCCTAACTCTATTGACTGCGTTATGAGGATAGTGTGAGTGTGCTGAGTATAGGCTATTTTCTGTTTAACTTTGGTCTTAGTGTAATACATTGCTGGTTTTCTGGTTTTCACTGCTCTGTACGCGTATTATTTTATGCAGTATTACTGTACTATGTATTAAGTAGATGTGTGATTGACTGCATTATATTTGTACTGTAACTATATTTATACTGTATTAGCAAGATTATACGCAAGAGTGCTGTTAATGTCATTGAAGACTACATTCATAGAAGATTTTCCTTTCATATCAAGCTACTGTTACCTTTATCATAAATGGCACATCTGGCTGTTACTTAGTACTATAAAAAATCTATCAGTACTTTATAGCAAGACTACTGTTACTGTAATAGCAAGATTACGGTTACTGCAACAGCAAGATTACTATTTATGTCATAGCAAGTTTATTGTTACTGTAACAGCAAGATTACTTCTACTGTAATAGCAAGATTACCGCTAGTGTTATAGCAGACACAGTTACTGTCATAGCAAGTCATATGATGACTAATGAAACGTTTAAAGCAAAA
Organism: Sinotaia quadrata; assembly: GCA_028829895.1. Lineage (NCBI taxonomy): Eukaryota > Metazoa > Mollusca > Gastropoda > Architaenioglossa > Viviparidae > Sinotaia > Sinotaia quadrata. Next base: position 39,325,208 of record CM054177.1, on the reverse strand, counting down.
TTCGGATATTTTCAAATCAAGACTACTGATAATATAATTTCATCTCAAGACCACTGGCATTTTTATCTTAAGAATACTGATATTTTCATCTCAAGACTACCGTTACTTTATGTTACTGTCACTAAAACTAATATTATTTTCATCTCAAGACTACCGTTACTTTCTGTTACTGTCACTAAAAACTAATATTATTTTCATCTTACGACTACCGTTACTTCTGTTACTGTCACTAAAAACTAATATTATTTTCATCTTACGACTACCGTTACTTCTGTTACTGTCACTAAAATCTAATATTATTTTCATCTTACGACTCTCATAGGAGGTCTACTAGTAAGTTCCTTGCACGTCCTCAGGTAATTTCAATAGAATACCTCTCTTTCCTTATTTCCCATAAAACCTCCCATTGTTTATTTCCCATGAGACCTATCTTTGTTTATTTCCCATAAGACCTCTCTTTGTTTATTTTCCATAAGACATCTCTTTGTTTATTTCCGATAATACCGCTCTCTGTTTATTTCCCATAAGACCTCTCTTTGTTTAATTCCCATAAGACATCTCTTTATTTCCTATAAGACCTCTCTTTGTTTATTTTCCATAAGGCCTCTCTTTGTTTATTTCCCATAAGTTCTCTTTGTTTATTTCCCATAAGGCCTCTCTTTGTTTATTTCCCGTAATACTTCTCTTTGTATATTTCCCATAAGACCTCTCTTTCCTTATTTTCCATAAGACCTCTCATTGTTTATTTTCCATAAGACCTATGTTTATTTTCCATGTTTTCTGTTTATTTCCTATATCTCTTTGTTTATTTTCCATAAGTCCGCTCTGTGTTTATTTTATATATCACCTCTGTTTATTTTCCATAAGACCTCTTTGTTTATTTTCCATAAGACATCTCTTTGTTTATTTTCCATAAGACATCTCTTTGTTTATTTTCCATAAGACCTCTCTTTGTTTATTTTCCATAAGACCTCTCATTGTTTATTTTCTTTAAGACCTCTCTTTATTTATTTTCCATAAGACCTCTCTTTTGTTTAATTTTTATCCTTTTATTTTGAAAATTAAACAAAACGAAACCTATTTTGATTAACAAGATTTCTCTCTTTTCCGTTGCAAGCTCATTCCATTCATGTTTTAGAGAGTACACACCCCGCCCCGCATGTGTACGCCTCTGCAGAATGAGCGCTGAAATGAATCGGGATTTATGTCCAAATCTATTCTCTGTTAGCAGTGGGCTGTTCGCTAGCACCTTCTCTGTATAATCTATGCCATAAAGGTGGGCGGCATTCTTTGAATATAAGCACGTTCCAATCTGCTAGAGGAACTCTGTCGAGTCGGTACACAAGGTCCTTCTGAAGGTCAAAATAAGCGAGTGTCGAGTGATCTTCCTCCTGCACGCATTCATTCTACGTCAACCCCAACGTCAACCCCCACGTCAACTGTGCACGAAGTTGCGGTCAGGTCCGCACAATCAACTCGCTCACAAGTTTGCCAACTTCTCATTACCCGCTTGCACCTTGTGATTAATCCACAGCTAGTGCTTTTGCACCCGTGTGCCAGCGCGTACCAGCCATTGGGTAATGTAAGTCTGCGAGTGACGGCACCAGAACCGCGGCAGTTCTAGCTAGCAGACTTTGCCGCAGATAAATTCCTGCAAGTGGGGCGTGGACGTTACGAGAGAAGAGCCGCGTTCCTGCCGCCCAGAATACACCAAGACCAGAAAGCAGCTTCTACCCGCATCATCACGGCCTCTTTCCGCTCCTTCTCTTTCCCGGCTCGCTGCGCGGCCGCGTCCGTGGAAGTGGTAACAGTCGTCTTGCACTGACAGCAACGCGGCACCCAGCACTAACGGTCCCTGCCATAGACTGCACAGACGAACGACGCAGCCAGTGGAAAAACTACAGTATTTCGCTTTCAGAAACATTCCACTAAATAATAATAAAACAATTCTACAAACTTAATCGATTTCAAGAACATAAGACACTTCTATCGCCAGGATTTCCTGACAGAACTTCCCAATACCACGTCATTGTAACTGTCAACGGTAAGTGTAACATTTACGTGCTGCACTCCTCACTAGCCGTGCTGTAATAAAGTCGCTGCACTCCTCACTAGCTGTGCTGTAATAAAGTCGCTGCACTCCTCACTAGCTGTGCTGTAATAAAGTCGCTGCACTCCTCATTAGCCGTGCCGTAATAAAGTTGTTGCTGTAAAAAGTTGTACAGTGACCCCTTTCTAAACGTGTTTCAAGAAAAGTTTCACTTTCAAACAATCGTATTAGGCGTGCGCTGCTGAGCAACCAATGAGTTGCAAAAATACAACAAACAAACAATAATAATTGCATTATGTTACATGTAAACTATTCATTAAACATATATTAACTTAGCTGTATATTCAAAATGCATCACAATTTGATGATACATATTTTTTGCTTTCCACAGCTAACATGTAGGCGTCATACCACTCGTTACGTATTATGCTAAGTATTTAATGAGAAAGAAAGCAATAACGCATATACAAGATCTAACAGTGAAATTATACTTTATTGATGCAAGCTATGATGGATTATGTCTTTGCCTGATGCAAATAATAATATATTCTTTATCAATCCTTCTCCGCAATCATTAATCGGTAACGAAATTTCAACAGATCATGACAAGAGAACTATACATGCATTCAATTTGAAAGGTTAGGAAAACATAATCTCCACTTTTAGATTTTTAAAGATTCTATATAGAAATAAAATCCACACTCTTAGACTTCAAAAGTTTCTATAAAAGAAAAAGTAAAATCTACACTTATTTACATCGAAAGTTAAAATAAAGAAATAAAGTATACCCATATTGAAAGTTAAACGAAAGAAATACAATACACATTCAAAATTGGAATATATTTGTATCTTGTGCAAACTAAGAGTAAAATCCAAGTTAGATAGAAAGAAAGAAAGAAAGAAAGAAAGAAAGAAAGAAAGAAAGAAAGAAAGAAAGAAAGAAAGAAAGAAAGAAAGAAAAAAGAAAGAAAGAAAAAAGAAAGAAAAAAGATAGATAGATAGATAGATAGATAGATAGATAGATAGATAGATAGATAGATAGATAGATAGATAGATAGAAAGAAAGAAAGAAAGAAAGAAAGAAAGAAAGAAAGAAAGAAAGAAAGAAAGAAAAAAGGAATAAAAAAAAAGAATATAATTATTCAACTCAACAATAAAGTATACTAATTACATTTGCTTGATTGGAAGTAACAAGATTTTTAGACCACACTCCACAACTATAATCTTATGTCTTCTATACTATTTTCGTTGACAAATTTACAATCATCACCCTTCTTCCGCATTTTTACAGTGTGTATTGTCAACCATTACATTAGTACATTGATATTCCATTGAATATTGATCATTAGTTTTCTACAATTTGAAAAAGCCATATTTATTAATGTTTTGTCTTAAAATAGTTTAATAATTCAGAATATATTACAGCCATAATTATTAATGTTTTGTCTTACGGTACTTTAATAATTCAGAATATATTACACTCTTGGCTAAATTAAATTTGCACATTCATACTATTGCAAACATTATTTTTTATTTTAAAATAATTTTTGTCTGTAATTTTTCCTTTGTGTCTATTTTGTTTTTAAATCTATATTGCTATGATATATTGTTCTGATTAATTTTTATTTTTTATTGTCTACATTTGACCAACAAAATACATTTTAGTAGAGAAACAATGCATATTAAAATAAAGCCTTAGAGAAAAATCTACTTGTAAACCTATAGGCCTTCTTTGACTGCAATCAGTGAACATTGTCAGACTGTCCGTATCGTACTTTAAACACTTTCTGCTAAGTTTAATGTCTTTCAAAATATTCATCTCAAACTGTAGAACCAATCTTGGCATAAAACAAACATTTTCAAAATAAACAATTACTCCTTCCAGTAAAGCAAACGTTTTCAAAATGAACACTTGCTCCTCAAAGTAAAAACAAACATTTTCAGAATAAACACTTGCTCCTCTAATTAAAACAAACATTTGAACCTGAACACTTGCTCCTCTAATTAAAACGAACATTTGAACCTGAACACTTGCTCCTCCAAGTAAAACGAACATTTGAACCTGAACACTTGCTCCTCCAAGTAAAACGAACATTTGAACCTGAACACTTGCTCCTTCAAGTAAAACGAACATTTTCAGAATATACAATTGCTCCTCTAATTAAAACAAACATTTGAACCTGAACACTTGCTCCTCTAATTAAAACGAACATTTGAACCTGAACACTTGCTCCTCCAAGTAAAACGAACATTTGAACCTGAACACTTGCTCCTTCAAGTAAAACGAACATTTTCAGAATATACAATTGCTCCTCTAAGTAAAACAAACATTTTCAACGATTGCTGTGTCAGAATATGTACTTGCACTGTTGGGCTGTCACATAAAAACACAGTTTTGGACTGTGTCAGGTATTATTGAAACACTTGCTGTGCTGGAGTAGACTACATTGAAAGGGTGCTTTTCAGGAACGCTTTAGTTTGTGTTCAAGAATTAATGCACGAGTTTTGAATATAGACAACATCGATAATTTAATACACAAGTTTTAATAGACAACATCGATAATTTAATACACAAGTTTTAATAGACAACATCGATAATTTAATACACAAGTTTTAATAGACAACATCGATAATTTAATACACAAGTTTTAATAGACAACATCGATAATTTAATACACAAGTTTTAATAGACAACATCGATAATTTAATATACAAGTTTTAAATATAGACAACATCGATAATTTAATACACAAGTTTTGAATATAGACAACATCGATAATTTAATATACAAGTTTTGAATATAGACAACATCGATAATTTAATATACAAGTTTTGAATATAGACAACATCGATAATTTAATATACAAGTTTTGAATATAGACAACATCGATAATTTAATATACAAGTTTTGAATATAGACAACATCGATAATTTAATATACAAGTTTTAAATATAGACAAAAGTAAATAGTCCTTATAATGTATAAATTGCTACCTTTGGAATTGAAGATTGAATACATTATAAAGATGGAAATGATCTATGGCCTTTCATCGTGCCAGAATGTATAAAACATTTATTCCTTCTAATGAATATAAGTAATAGTTGCTTTTTTTAGTAAAAAAAATATTTTAATTTGCAATGATTAATTGTTTTAATTGACATGAGTGCGTGTAATAGAGACGTTTTGTCATAGATTGCAGCTTCATGTCTTATGTTTTCTGTAAATGGCTTCAAAAACATTAATATTTTCCTTACAATTTTTCAGCTGTTCAGTCGAAAATATTTAAATTATAGAGTGATTTTTTTTTTCTTGTAGTCAACAGAACATCCTCTTGATTAATAAAAGATAATATTTACTTGAAACACTTTCTTTGATCAAGCGGTTTATCACCCGCTATCATATCATGCATATCCAGTCACGCATCGACTTTCACTATGGTATTAATAAGTTGTGATTATAAGTATGTGATCATATCTGTATTTTTCAATATTCGTATGATGATTTCCATGCATAACGTGACGCCCACGCCAACTAGTTAATGGTTATTATTATTATTATTATTATTATTATTATTATTATTATTATTATTCAGCCTCTTTCCACGACTTCTGTTTGACTGTCGGTTGTGATCCAAGGTCTCGGAATGTTATCAAGATTCTGGGAGATCCAAGGTTTTACGGAGGATGTGGGCACTTCCGAGGAGCGCTGCTTTGAGTAGTGGAGCGATTCTGTGGTTTCCAGGGAGTTTATTCAGGTAGCCTTCCAATTCAGATGTTATGTTCCCCAAGGCTCCTATCACTATAGGTATCACTTCTGCTTTTACATTCCACAGTCTCTGGATTTCTAATCTGAGGTCTTGGTATTTTTCTATTTTTTCTCTTTCTTTTGTTTTTATGTTTCTATCACTTGGAACAGCGACATCAATGATTATTACTGTTCGGTTGGCCTTATTGAGAACTACAATGTCTGGTCTTCGTGCAGGAATCACCCGATCTGTTCTTATCTCGAAGTCCCACAGTATTTTGACTTCCTCTGTTTCGGTGACTGCTTCTGGTTGATGCATCCATACTGTAAATGTTTTCTCTCTTCCACAACATTACAAACATTTAACCGTTACACAATATTTCCATAGGAGGAAAATGTCTTATTAAAGTAGAAGACAAATCCGTTTATAAACTATATTTAGCGAGCCCCAATCCACCCATTTTATTCTGCAACATACAGTTATCAATATGTTTATCAATAATTTATTAAATCAACAATCAAATATACAACACTTGAATATAATCAAAAGAACATTGATATTTACATCACTTCACAGCGATATTCAATTAATTCATTCAGTTTGTCATAACATAGACATTAGCAGTCAATCAACATAAAGTAATAAACACATTTATTGATATCATCACGGAATGAGAATAGAATTTCAGAGAAATAATTAAACTCAATGCACATAACCTTTTCAAAGATGGCGGCGATCGCCGGCACTTGTTCACAATCAGACGGCTTGCAGCAAGTCACTGTATTCAGGAGAAGGTCACGTGTCACAACTGTTCCAGAATAGTCGATGAGCTCACCAAGCACAACGTCCTGAATTTCAGAGTGCTGTCAAGCACATCGGGGTGGGGTCGTGGTGAGGGGAATGTTCTCGAATTTTTATGTGCATTTACTCAACACACCACAAGGAACATTCAAATTAATGTTCTTGAATTCTTGAGACCAAACTCAAAACCACCTATTTTACTGTATTGGCTCTTGAATGGAATTCACTGGAATCAACTTACAGCAACACGTTTTACTGAAAAGTTGACGACAACGCTGGATTCACACACCAGTATGAACACGCAGAGTACAGTAGTCTCTGTACAACGAAGTGACAAAATAAAAAAAAACAACATGCTTTCTCTGCAAAAGTCAAATGAATGCAGCACTAAATTTTAGGCATATTTCAACTCTAAACCGCATTATCTCTTACAAACATTTTCAACTTACAAATCTTGCAACAATTTCGTTATCCTGATACACACAGCATAAGAAATAGAGCATTGATCAAATTTCGCTAGTATAAAGTACAATGTAGTCAAACGTATGAATATAGGGATTATAGTTCAATTATATAAGCATGTTTTAATTCAAATCATATATCAAAGTCCATTATCTCTTTATCAGTCAGTTAACTTACCATAAACTAACGATCGCCTTTATGGTTGTACTGTACACATTCAAAATGACTAGAATAGAGTACTTCTTCAACAAAACTTTCGGTCCATCCCCATTGGATGAATTTATTATGAACAAGTGTAAAACAATTAGTCAGAAAAACATCTCTTCCCCTTGGAACTGTTTTGGATATATTCGGCAATTTCTAACCTATTCTCCGAGTTGTTTACTTCCAACTTTGGTCACTTTGACAACTTAACGATTTATATAACAACTATGTCTAGAAATAGGGATAGGCAAATTTAGTCCACCACACGAAGTATAATGTAAACATGTATATAGGCCTATACACATTACGCACAAACATAATTACAATGTACTGTTCGTTGAGAGTTTTATTTGACTTCAAACTCATTTTGTAAGTTTATGTGAAAACGTAAGAATGTATCATCTATTTTTTGACACTAATCTAAAAAGAAGAAAAAGCTATTTTAGAATATTAGGTTTTATTATAATCACTGTCGAGCAAACATTAGAGTTTTTCTTATAAAATTCGTCATTAAAATATTTTTCGGTATATGTCATTTTCGTGTGATTAATACATAAAGAGGGTGACCTCAACAACTGTATGAAACTTCGGATAAGATAAACTGAATATTCTGGTAAGTAACAGTGTATAAACTTTTCACTCCTAATATAGTGTAAACTATTGACAAGAAATACACTGTAAACTATTGACAAGAAACACGCTGTAGACTATTGACGAGAAACACACTGTAAGCTATTGACAAGAAACACGCTGTATACTATTGACCAGAAACACACTGTAAGCTATTGAAAAGAAACACGCTGTAAGCTATTGAAAAGAAACACGCTGTAGACTATTGACAAGAAATATACTGTAAGCTATTGACAATAAATACACTGTAAACTATTGACAAAAACACACTGTAAACTTTTGACAAGAAATACGCTATATACTATTGACAAAGAATACACTATAAACTATTGACAAAGAATGCACTGTGAACTATTGATAAGAAACTTACAGTGAACTGTTGACAAGAAACACATTGTGAACTATTGACAAGAAACACACTGTGAACTATTGACAAAGAATACACTATGAATGACTGATAAGAAACACACTGTGAATTATTGACAAGAAACACTATAAACTTTTGACAAAGAATAAACTGTAAATTATTGATAAGAAATACACTGTAAATTATTGTCAAGAAATACTCTGTAAACTGTGGATAAAACTACTCTGTAAACCATTGAGAAGAGAAACGGATTAAGTATTGATGGAAATATTTTATAAACTGCTGACAAGAAGTACAGAAATAATACATGAGCTATTGACTACATAAACTTTATAAACTATCGACACGAAATATTTTGTGAACTATTGATTAGAAATAAAGAAATAATATATGACCCATTGACTAGAATACTGTGTGACCCATTGACTAGAAATACTTTGCAAACGATTGAAAAGAAGTAGTGTTAATTATTGCCATGTAATACTTAAAACTTCTTTTTAAAAAAAAAATAAAACAACGTGCATTGTAAACTATTAACAAGAACTAATTTGTAACTAATGACAATTAGGTTTGACATGATACACTTTTAGCATGTTGACATGAAATACTGTGTACGGTATTGGCATGAGATAACGAGTAAGCATATGATAACAAATACTGTCTACTCTATTGACAAACGATAATGGGTAAGCTTTTGATAACAAATAGTCTGCTCTCTTGACAATGATAATGGGTAAGCCTCTGATAGCAGATACTGCTTACACTATTGACAGGAGATATTGAGTAAGCCTCTGATATGCATGATATTAAATATTTTTACAGCGAAGAAGACTATTAATTCTCTCTTATGCAATCGTCCCATTTTGAAAAGGTTTTCAATACAAACACACTATACCATTAGTGAAGATGACTATAAAAATGCAAATGAGATGTTCCTAATTCAATTCTCTTCGATTGCAAGAGCCGGAGCTCGAGCCAAGTTACACTCCTGGGGACAAAAGCCATAAAGCTTGAAGGCACTGCTTGCCGTATAGACAATGACTGTAGCAATCAGTCTTCAAATGCTCTTCAAATATTAAAGGAAATATTTCCTTTCTAAAGTCTGTAAAGCTTTCTAGCATAACTTTGACTGAGATTCAGGATGTACCAGCTTACACCTATAAAATTTATGTCTTTGTTTTTTTTTTTCTGATTTCATGTTTTTGCATTCGTATATGCGTCTGCTTGCTTGATAGTTGTTGTTTTGCAGACAGAATAGCAGTTTGATTCCTTTCTTTTAGACACGCAATATTGTCTTTATCCTTTTCCTTTTAGACACGCAATATTGTCTTTATCCTTTTCCTTTTAGACACGCAATATTGTCTTTTTTCTTCTAGACGAAATTGTCTTTTTACTTCTTTTTAGACACGAAATATCTCTTCTCCTTTACTTTCCAGACACGCAATATTTTCTTCTTCCTTTTTCCTTCTAGACACGCAATATTGTCTTCTTCCTTTTTCCTCCTAGACACGCAATATTTTCTTCTTCCTTTTTCCTTCTAGACAAGCAATATTTTCTTCTTCCTTTTTCCTCCTAGACACGCAATATTTTCTTCTTCCTTTTTCCTTCTAGACACGCAATATTTTCTTCTTCCTTTTTCCTCCTAGACACGCAATATGTTCTTCTTCCTTTTTCCTTCTAGACACGCTAATATCGTTTCTTTCGTGACAGATTATAGTGGTTTCTTCCTAGTCTTGCTAGACTAAAAAATTTCTTGCTTTCTGTACACAATATTGTCTTCTTCCTTTTTACAAAAACACAATATTGTCTTCTTCCTTTTTACAAAAACGCAATATTGTCTTCTTCCTTTTTACAAAAACACAATATTGTCTTCTTCCTTTTTGCAAAAACAAATATTGTCTTCTTCCTTTTTGCAAAAACACAATATTGTCTTCTTCCTTTTTACAAAAACACAATATTGTCTTCTTCCTTTTTGCAAAAACACAATATTGTCTTCTTCCTTTTTACAAAAACACAATATTGTCTTCTTCCTTTTTGCAAAAACACAGCAATTTGTTCTTTTTTACTTCTATATTCAAAGAGTGTTTATTTATAATTTTTCTTTCTAGATTCACAACAGTGTCATATTCTATTTACATTTTAAATATACAAAGCGGTAGATTTTGTATCTTTTCTAGATTCACAACAGTGTCATTTTCTATTTACATTTTAAATATACAAAGCGGTAGATTTTGTATCTTTTCTAGATTCACAACAGTGCCATTTTCTATTTACATTTTAAATATACAAAGCGGTAGATTTTGTATCTTTTCTATATAGACAACAGTGCATTTTCTTTAGCATTTGTAATTTCCAAAATGAGTAATTTTGGTCTTTCCAGGTATATATCAGTGCTTTTTTTGTTTGCATTGTAGATTTAGAAAGTCACATTATTTTTATTTTCAAACAAAAGTTGCATTTTCAATGTTCTTTCGAAATACATACTTCTGATATTTTCTATTTGCATTATATATATATATATTCTGTTAGCATTTTAACTGTAGAAATTTGACATTTTCTGTTGGCATTCTAAATATAGAAATGAACATTTTCTATTACATATTAATTACACAACCAATGGTTTCTCAGGTGGCTGATGTAATTAATGTTTATAAGTTCCTTTCCACAAACTCAAGCTATACTCTGCTATCCACATACTCAATCTATACTCTGCTATCCACATACTCAAGCTATACTCTGCTATCCACATACTCAAGCTTACTCTTTGCTATCTACATACGCTATCCTCTTTGCTATCCACATACTCAAGCTATACTGTTTGATTTCCACATGCAAAAGAATTAAATCAATTTATTTATTTTTCTGTGGCTAGAAAAATAGAATTAGCAGTTATTAGCGTCTTAAAAAAATAATATTGTCCGATTTTATAAGTCAGATTATGGAATCAAGTAATGCAATTGAAGTCAGTTTCGTTGGAAGTAATCTGTTTAAGATTCTAACATATTCTTTGCCACTTACAAGCCAGAAAAATACCCTCCAGACGAAAAAAAAAAGACCGTTTGAGATATAGTAACTAAATATAATGCATTTTCGCTTAGAGTAATTTGGAGGCATTATCTTTTTACTTCAAATCACTTTTCTTGTAATGTAGCAGTCAGTGTAGACCAGTGTAGCAAGGGCTCTATGCGGCCCCCGGAGGACTTTTGGATGTTACCATTATTACGAATGTAAAGCACATTATTTCATTATTTGTGTTGATTTTTCTCTACTGAGCCATCCATGTGGCGGCCCTCCACGCACTAATCAATTGGAAATTTGGCCCTCTGGCCTAAAATGTTTGAGCACCCACATTAGTTGTATTAGAATGCTGGCTTTAGATCCGGGTGTACTACATCAGTTGTATTATAATGCTGGCTTTAGATCCGGGTGTACCACATTAGTAGTATTATAATGCTGGCTTTAGATCTGGGTGTACTACTTTAGTTGTGTTATAATGCAGGCTTTAGATCTGGGTGTACTACATATAATATAATGGTGGCTTTAGATCTGGGTGTACTACATTAGTTGTATTATAATGCATGCTTTAGATCTGGGTGTACTACATTAGTTGTATTATAATGCTGGCTCCGAGTGTAGTACATATGTTGTATTAGAAATCGGGCTTCAGAATTGGGTATGCTATATTGGTTACATCAGAATGCAAGAAAATGCCGGCTTTGTATCCGGGTGTGCTATATTAATTACGCTAGATTCAGATCAAATTCTCATGTGCTATATACATTACCTTATAGACTTCAGATCCAGCAGGGCTGTATTAATTGCATTAGATTGCATATGTCAGATCTATATACAGTACATTATTTGCGTTTGAATGCCGGTTTCAGATCTAGAAATGGTACATTGTTGCGTTAGAATGCAAGATTATGGTCACTTCATTGACATGAATTTTGCACTCGCGCCAAGTTTGCACGCTGTTCAAACTTTTAGTTTTCTTGTTGGTGTATTTTGTTTGACTTTACATTCGGAACACTTTGTTCACGTTCTACTGTATAAACCATGATTAGTTGTGAAATATATTTTACACTAAATATATTGAAATATAGAAATCGTTTTTCATATTATATAATTAATTGTTATCGAGTCTAGATATACTGAAACAGGGACATATTTGTTCATATATTGTAGTTTGTGAAAACTGTCTACTCTAGATATATTGTAGTTTGTGAAAACTGTCTACTCTAGATATATTGTAGTTTGTGAAAACTGTCTACTCTAGATATATTGTAGTTTGTGAAAACTGTCTACTCTAGATATATTGTAGTTTGTGAAAACTGTCTACTCTAGATATATTGTAGTTTGTGAAAGTGAAAATTGTCTACTCTAGATATATTGTAGTTTGTGAAAACTAACTACTCTAGATATATTGTAGTTTGTGAAAACTGTCTACTCTAGATATATTGTAGTTTGTGAAAACTGTCTACTCTAGATATATTGTAATTTGTGAAAACTGTCTACTCTAGATATATTGTAGTTTGTGAAAACTGTCTACTCTAGATATATTGTAGTTTGTGAAAACTGTCTACTCTAGATATATTGTAGTTTGTGAAAGTGAAAATTGTCTACTCTAGATATATTGTAGTTTGTGAAAACTAACTACTCTAGATATATTGTAGTTTGTGAATATATTGTAGTTTGTGAAAACTGTCTACTCTAGATATATTGTAGTTTGAAACATGGCAATCGATATATTCATTTACAATACTACATTGTAGTCTAGTCTGTACATGTTAAAACATGTAAAATGTGGTTATATACTGTAGTTCAGTGTTGTCTAACCTACATATAATGAAACGTGAGAAATGTTTAGTTTAGGTAGCTCCTTGTAAAGCTCATTATTTTAGGTATACGGAAACTTGGCAATAGCATAGTGCTGGTGAAGCTTCTTAAACTAGATATAAATGAAAATGTAAACAGCTTAGTTCGGTCTAGATGTAAAGAAACATGGAATAGTTTATTTCGTTGTAAAACTATCTAGTCTAGAAGTAAAGAAACATGTAATAGTTTATTTCGTTGTAAAGCTATCTAGTCTAGATGTAAAGAAACATGGAATAGTTTACTTCGTTGTAAAGCTATCTAGTCTAGATGTAAAGAAACATGGAAATAGTTTACTTCGTTGTAAAGCTTAAACTAGATATAAATGAAAATGTAAACAGCTTAGTTCGGTCTAGATGTAAAGAAACATGGAATAGTTTATTTCGTTGTAAAACTATCTAGTCTAGAAGTAAAGAAACATTTAATAGTTTATTTCGTTGTAAAGCTATCTAGTCTAGATGTAAAGAAACATAGACTAGTTTATTTCGTTGTAAAGCTATCTAGTCTAGATGTAAAAAACGTGGAATAGTTTATTTCGTTGTAAACCTATCTAGTCTAGATGTAAAGAAACATAGACTAGTTTATTTCGTTGTAAAGCTATCTAGTCTAGATGTAAAAAACGTGGACTAGTTTATTTCGTTGTAAACCTATCTAGTCTAGATGTAAAGAAACATGGAATAGTTTACTTCGTTGAAAAGCTATCTAGTCTAGATGTAAAGAAACATGGAAATAATTTACTTCGTTGTAAATCTAAAGCTGAATGTTCCCGAAAGGTCCATTGATTGATTAATGTTCTGCGTCAAATCATGCGCAAAGGTGAAAGGTCGTCACTCAGGAGCATATCCAATGGGAATTTAGAAAGAGGGAGAAAAGAGGATAGGAAGTCGAGAGAGAACGTGAAAGAGAAGAAAGAGATAGAGAGAATGGAGAGAAAATCTAAGAACAGAGAAAGAGAGAGAAGTGTGGGGATGAGAGAGAAGTGATTCGCTAAATATATATGCATTTATATAAAGAGAAAGACAGATAGTGATAGAAAGTTCATGAGAGAAAAAGAAAGAAAGAAAGAAAGAAAGGGTAAACAGACAAGCTAGAGAAAGAGAGGGTAAGGAAAAGGCTAGAGAAAGAGAGGGTAAGGAAAAAAGCTAGAGAAAGAGAGGGTAAGGGAAAAAGCTAGAGAAAGAGAGGGTAAGGAAAAAAGCTAGAGAAAGAGAGGGTAAGGAAAAAAGCTAGAGAAAGAGAGAGTAAGGAAAAAAGCTAGAGAAAGAGAGGGTAAGGAAAAAAGCTAGAGAAAGAGAGGGTAAGGAAAAAAGCTAGAGAAAGAGAGGGTAAGGAAAAAAGCTATATAAAAGAGTTAGACAATGAAGAGACCAAGAGTAAGAGAGGGGGTGAGCTATTAAAAGAGTTAGACAATGAAGAGACCAAGAGTAAGAGAGGGGGGCGTGAGCTATTAAAAGAGTTAGACAATGAAGAGACCAAGAGTAAGAGTGGGGGGTGAGCTATTAAAAGAGTTAGACAATGAAGAGACCAAGAGTAAGAGAGGGGGGTGAGCTATTAAAAGAGTTAGACAATGAAGAGACCAAGAGTAAGAGAGGGGGGGTGAGCTATTAAAAGAGTTAGACAATGAAGAGACCAAGAGTAAGAGAGGGGGTGAGCTATTAAAAGAGTTAGACAATGAAGAGACCAAGAGTAAGAGAGGGGGGTGAGCTATTAAAAGAGTTAGACAATGAAGAGACCAAGAGAGAGGGTGAGCTATTAAAAGAGTTAGACAATGAAGAGACCAAGAGTAAGAGAGGGGGGTGAGCTATTAAAAGAGTTAGACAATGAAGAGACCAAGAGTAAGAGAGGGGGGTGAGCTATTAAAAGAGAAAGGGGGATCAAGGGGTAAGCTAAGGAAAGAGAGAGAGTAAGAAGTGAAAGAAAGACCGATAGTAGATATGAAGCTATTTAAAGAGGAATGAAGAAAGAGACAGAGACATATAAAAAAGGAAAATAGAACGAAATAGAGAGAAAAAAGGAAACAAAAACATCGGATAACAAGGAAGAAATAAAAAGAAGAGAGAAAAAGAGAGCGATATAAAAAGAGAACAGAAGAAATAAGAGATAGGAGGAAAAAGACACAGAAAGAGAGATTGGTATAAAGAGAGAAAAGAAGATCAACAATAGAAAAGGGGAAGTAATAAACGTCATCGTGTTATTGAGATCGTGTTTTATGTTATTTGTATCTTCATTCTCATATGTCATTTTATTAAAGCTATATTGTCTGGAAGTGTTGGTGTTAAAATCATTTTTTATACAATTTTCTTTTTTATGCCATTGTTCGTGTAGTTTTGCTGGTTTTGGTTTGTCTGTGCTACTGGCTCGTCATTATTTTGTGGAAGATTCTCTGCTGTTTGATATTTCGTCAGTGTGGACCCTTGGGTCTTGCCGAAGTATAGCTAATGGACACATATCGCGAGTTTACGTGCCTTACTCACCTAGGAAATAAAGTTAACCATTACGTCTTGGGAATTGTCCATAGTTATTAATACATTTACTGTTAAACAAAGAGAAGAATCATAACACAAGATATTAGAGGATACTGCAAACATATTTCACATTCTAAACACTAGAAATCGTCAATATGGAGGATCAAGTATGACGAGGAGTCGCCAAAGTCAGTAGGAGACGCCAGCATCACTTGAAAACACCAGTCCTGTACCAGTAAATGTTTTAGTCTTTTAGTCTATTACCAGTAAATTTTTACAGAGAGACAGAAACTAGACTAGTGTTATTTAGTCTATTACCAGTAAATTTTTACAGAGAGACAGAAACTAGACTAGTGTTTTTTAGTCTATTACTAGTAAATGTTTACAGAGAGACAGAAACTGGACTAGTGTTTTTTAGTCTATTACTAGTGAATGTTTACAGAGAGACAGAAACTAGAAGACTAGTGTTTTTTAGTCTTGTACAAGGAAAGGTTTACAGAGGCAGAAGCTATATATAAGACTGGAATTGTGTTTTCCAGTCCCATTAATGTTAAACATTTACAGAAACAGCAGCTATAAGGCTGGAATTGTGTTTCCAATCCCATTAATGTTAAACATTTACAGCTATAAGGCTGGAATTGTGTTTTCCAGTCCCATTAATGTTAAACATTTACAGAAACAGCAGCTATAAGGCTGGAATTGTGTTTTCCAGTCCCATTAATGTTAAACATTTACAGCTATAAGGCTGGAATTGTGTTTTCCAGTCCCATTAATGTTAAACATTTACAGCTATAAGGCTGGAATTGTGTTTCCAGTCCCATTAATGTTAAACATTTACAACTATAAGACTGGAGTAGGTAATACTTTCTAAGTACAAACTGCAGCATTTCAAAAAGATTACATTTCAGCAAAAGAACAAATGTGTCACTGTTGAGTTAAATGCAGTATGCTTATGGTCTGATTATGACTAATACATCAAGTGCAGTATATATAGTTGGCTTTATTATGGCTTCCAAGTCAAGTACGGTATGTAAAGTGGTCTCATTATGACCAAGTCAAGTGCGGTATGCACATGTTTCTGATTATGACCATCAAGTCAAGTGCGGTATGCGTATGTGTCTGATTATGACCATCAAGTGCGGTATGCATATGTGTCTGATTATGACCAAATCAAGTGCGGTATGCACATGTTTCTGATTATGACCATCAAGTCAAGTGCGGTATGCGTATGTGTCTGATTATGACCAAATCAAGTCCGGTATGCATATGCGTCTGATTATGACTATCAAGTCAGGTACAGTATGTATATGTCTGATTATGACTACTAAGTCGTGTGCATAAGTAAATTGTTGTGATTATGATCACCAAGTGCAGTATGTATACTGGTTAAATACGCTAAGTGCAATAAACATTCAATGGCTGATGTCATCCTTCAGGCAAAGCAAAATATTGAGATGGAGACTTAGTGCTTTCTTAAAATGAACACAACTTTAGGGACTGGCCCCATTTTGCAGAATGTTTATCCACTAAATACACCCATCATGATTTTTTATTCATTTCAGAAGTATAAAATACTATATACTTCTCTGAGTAGCAAGTAATTTTATGTGCAGGAAACATTGAATAAGAAGTTGTCAACTGCAATGTCATAGATCGTTATTTTATCATTTTAAAATCGTGCACTAATGCAATCAAATTACTTTCTTAAAGTCACTTTGCCTGGATTCTCCAGACACTTTATGACACCTTAACGTCACATACATCTGGGCTATCTAGTTTATGGCACTTGTCTAATGTCACTTATATTTGGACACTCCAGACAACATTAAGACAACTTAACGTCACGTATATATGGAGTCTCTAGACAAATGTATGAGACAAATTTATGACACTTGCCTAACGTCATCTACATCTGGGCTCTCTAGACAACTGTATGACTCTTGCATAACGTCACCTATGTCCGGACACTCCAGACAACATGAAGACAACTTAACGTTACGTATATATGGAGTCTCTAGACAAATGTATGACGCGGTAAGGTCACCAGCGTCTGGGCACATCAGATAACTTTATTACATCTTAACGTCACCTGAGTATGGACTCTCTAACAACTTTATGACACCTAACGTCACCTGAGTATGGACTCTCTAACAACCTTATGACACCTTAACGTCACCTGAGTATGGACTCTCTAACAACTTTATGACACCTAACGTCACCTGAGTATGGACTCTAACAACTTTATGACACCTTAACGTCACCTGAGTATGGACTCTCTAACAACCTTATGACACCTTAACGTCACCTGAGTATGGACTCTCTAACAACTTTATGACACCTTTAATGTAGCTGAGCACTGAAAGAAATCTAGTGAAATGCTCTCTATGCGACAATGGATTTACCTAAGAAGTGTGTACATGAACCACAGTCAGTACGTCTTCATATTATCTGAGAAGTATGTACAGAAATAGTAAGTATAATGATGATTCCCTTTGGTCTAAAGAAGTAAATATGACGATTCATATTTCTGTAAGTGAAAATACAAATATCGAATACATTTTCACGCTTTCTCTTTCAATTTATAAAGAAATGCCGAAATGTTGACCCATTTTTTTCACACCAACGAATCTGATCAAGCGCCTGACTTCACTCAATTCCGATTATCGATAATTAACTACTTAGCATTGTCGATTCAGCATTTTATCTCACGCACAAGTCCGATTATCAGCATTAATTACCTTACAAGTCCTTTCTTAGCATTAGCAACTTTATTGTGCAATTCTCACTCACAAGTCCTGTAATGGAATTGACTCCCTTATCATGCACTTTTCACTCACAAGTCCTTTATTAACATTAACCACCTTATAATGCAATTCTCAGACACGTTCTATTTTAATTTTATCTATTTTTTAAAAACTTCTTAATCACATGTTTGATTAACTCTGTATTGCAACAAGACTGTTTGTTAATTAATATGTACTTTCTTGCCAAGTTCCGTAGCCTGGCACTGTTTATTAATTAATACGTACTTTCTTGCCAAGTTCCGTAGCCTGGCACTGTTTGTTAATTAATATGTATTTTGTTGGCAACGTAATACTGTGTGTATGAATACGTAGTCCACTTGTAATGTTTTATTTCCAATTACGTTAAGTGTTTGAAAATAATTACTATAACTAATGAAGCAATTCATTGACCCTGACAATTAATTCTCATCATCAACATTATTTCATCGTGACATCATCACCACTATTTCATCGTGACATCATCAACACTATTTCATCGTGACATCATCAACACTATTTCATCTTCCAGCAGACACCCCTTGTTTCTCTCACTTGGTGGATATATGGATGCTGTAAATGTTTTCTCTTTTCCATAATATTAAAGATAACTATTTACTGTCACACAATATTCCGTAAGTGGAAAACATCTTATTAAAAGAGAAGACAAATCCGACTTTAATCTATATTTAGCGAGACCCTCTCCACCTACTTTCTTCCCCAATATAAGATTACCAATATGCATAAGAAGATTAATAAATTTAATAATAAATTTATTAAATTAACAATCAAATAATCATATGACAAATACAATGAAATTAGATTACTTGACATCGACATTTCTATAAACCCTCGTTCGGATAATTTTATAATTACGGAGTTGTCTTATGCATAAAATACAATTCAACAATAGAGTCATCACAAATCACAGGATAGTCTTATCAGAAAACAGAAATGGAGTTATTTTAGAGATAAGCAATAATACCCTTTACAAAATCTGATTCAGCATGGTGTTAACAGTCCTTCACATGCTTTGCCACAGTGTCACAAATTGCAGTTCAGTTTATTTCCTGTCCTTACAGTGAAACGGAATTTGCCACTAGGTTTCTCATAGTCAACCTGGGTCTTTTCCATCTTATCAGCAATTGTAGTAATTTCTAGTATTCCCCCATACCAGAAATTTTCTCAATGTAGTGAGCATACTTTACCACCTACATCAAATAGAGTGTAGTGTATCCTCTTTACACTTACAAACACTTTTGCAGATGATTCCTGTATCTCCCAGGTCAAAGTGGTCCTTAGCCAGTGAACCAGTAGACTTAAACAACACATGAAAATAGGCAACTGGAAAGGCTGATTGCTCACTGAAAAATATAATTAAGGAGCAAACGCTAAGATTCTAGTTTATCACTTTATAACTCCATTCTTTCTTCATTCCAATCTCAACCTACAGTTTCCTGCAACATTATTTATTAAACCATAATAAATACAGTATATCAAAACAATGTCAAGTGTTAGTTCAAACATGTGTACAAATAAAGTCATCTCACATAGTACATCTCTATATAAAACACAAGTATAACATATCAATAGCAAAAGTACATTAAATATTTTTAAGTCCATTCTCACTGAACCATCAAGCTAACAGCTGCCTTTCAAATCAGACTTCTTCTTGCCACTCCAAATTCAAAGTGATCAGACAATATATTTATTCTCATGAAGTAAACGTTTTAGTCTCAGTCCATTGGCTGGTCTCGTTCGCTGGTTTGCACTATATCAGCATTTTCTTGAATATTCTCAACTCGAGGTTTATTTCGAATCAGACACTTTCACAAATACCATCATAAGGAGTGCCCAAGGTCGGTTCACTCTGACAATTAAAAAGTTTATATAACAATTAAATTTTAAAATAGGGAGAGGCACATTTACTCTGCCACACTGTCTAAAGTGAAATTGTCCCAGTTAAAAGGGACCAAAGTATTTTTTTCCTAAAGTGAAATTGTCCAAGTTAAAATGACCAAAGTAATATTGTCCAAAATAGAATAGTAGTATGCGAGATAAAATTGGACAAAATAGAATAGTAGTATGCGAGATAATATTGGCCAAAATAGAATAGTAATTTTTATTATCCAAATTGTCCACATAAAATAACCAAAGTAATATTGTCCAAAACTGAATAGTAGTATGCAAGATAATATTGGCCAAAATAGAATAGTAGTATGCGAGATAATATTGGCCAAAATAGAATAGTAGTATGCGAGATAATATTGTCCAAAATAGAATAGTAGTATGCGAGATAATATTGTCCAAAATAGAATAGTAGTATGCGAGATAATATTGTCCAAAATAGAATAGTAGTATGCGAGATAATATTGGCCAAAATAGAATAGTAGTATGCGAGATAATATTGTCCAAAATAGAATAGTAGTATGCGAGATAATATTGGCCAAAGAAATAGTACACAATGTAATAGTGTCGAAGTGCGATGAACAAATTAGCAATATACAAGATGATACTGTCGAAAGTACGAGCGTCCACAATGAAAGTTCCAAAGCAATATTGTTGTGTCCACACTAGTAGCGTCGACAGTAATAGTGTCGAAAGAAATATATAGAATCGTATATGTTCAGATAGTGTTCAAGCTGTGCACACCTCCATCACAGTTAAAAGAACACTTTTTTTGCGATCCGGGCTTTTAATCGGAATCACTCAAACGTGACATACGATACCCGCAATCAGCCAATCAAACATGACACAAGATACAGAACCGTATCGGCGTCTGATTGACGAGAAAGACCCTGCCTGGCAGTTACTCCATTCATGATGTTATCTCGGGTATCTCGATTTTTTTGGGATTGGCAGTGGGACACTAAAAGACTTCTTAAGCAATAAGTCAAGTAGGACCAGTACAATAATGGTAAAGACAATTACTGCATTCATAGGATATGTATTCAATCATATTGGTAATATTAATACCCTTGCATTTCCTTGCTCTCACGCCAAAGTTTTAACTTTTAATGCATAAACTGTTAACATAACTATTGTTGTTAGTATTATCATTTCTATCATTATTGTGAAGAGCAGTAGCATTATTTCATTAATGGTTTTATCATTATTAATGAGAGTGTTGCTGTTTAAAGTCATTCCTGAGAAGAGTTTATTTTCTAACAGTAGGTCCAGCTTCATACACACTTTGAATAAGTAGTATGTCTTAGTCGACTTGATTTGTAATTTCTTAAAGTTTACCGAGTTCAGTGCCTATCAGAGGACGTATCCAAGTTTATTTCAAGGAACTATTTCAAACATTACTACATTTTATGTTACCAAGGCAATTATCATTATAATCGTCCATAGGTAATTATTGTTATATTACCATCGGGGGTAAAGATCAGTCGGAATTTACCATCATTGATCACTATTGATTGTCTTGAGTATGGATCATTATTAATAATTCGTTGAAAGCTGTCATTATTAATGATTGAAAGGTTGTCATTAATAACGATTAATTGTCTCGAGATAGTCATTGCAACGAACAATCGTGAAGACATCATCTTAAATACTAGCCCTATGATAATTATTATTAATAATCATCTTGTCGATTTCTTTATTATTAAACATGTCCTGCGTAGATTCATTAATTTAATGTACTCAGTAGTCTTCATTATCAGTCATTCTTAGAAAGTTATCATTACTGTCATTATCAGTCATTCTTAGAAAGTTATCATTAATATCATTATCAGTCATTCTTAGAAAGTTATCATTACAGGACATTATCAATCATTCTTAGAAAGTTGTCATTACTGTCATTATCAGTCATTCTTAGAAAGTTATCATTACTGTCATTATCAGTCATTCTTAGAAAGTTATCATTACTGTCATTATCAGTCACTCTTAGAAAATTATCACTACTGTCATTATTTCTGCCTTTTAAATATCATCCTCTAAAGGAATCATTATTGAATCATTCTTAATAGTTTATATAGGTTATAACCATTCTTAATATTCGTAATACGTTATCCACACTTTAATATACATTATTCATCAATAGCTCTCATTAAAAAAAAAGTTGTTTGAAGTCAATAGTCACTATTATTAACTGTTCTCTTAATGTTATTAATATTGTTGTCTTAAATAATTTTCATAGATCGTTTTTGTTTAAGAAGAGGTTAGTAATCGCCGTACGCAAAATCTTGCAATATCATTGTGGAATGTGACTTGGAGCGCTTGGCAGTGGTGTACTTTCCAGACTAGTCCACATAACGGACCTGAATGAAACACGTTCAAAAACAAACCCACAACGAAAGGTAGCGCTGTCATCGACCCCAGAGACTGTTAGCTATTGTATCCCAGAATCCATTTCAGTCCTTGGCAGCAGTCACTGATATCGTTCCTGGTAGGAGAAGCAACATTCAATAGCTCTGCTCTGGTTGGAAATTTAATAAGATGTTAAAAACATATAATTCATATATTGGTTATCATGGTGATATTGATTACAAGCAAAATCAAATGTATTATTATTATAACCATACATTTGAAATATCGGAATTTTAAAATATCATCCAGTGCTTTGATAAACATATGAAATAGTAATACTTTGTGAGAAAAATAATTTAGAAAAAAAAATTAAGTGGATTTTGGATGTGTGTTTTATTGAAACAATGTAATGTATGCACACAAGTGTTCTTTCAAATTCATACGCAAATACACATTCACACACACACACACACACACACACATATCTACGACTTTGATCAGGTTGGTATTAATGTTGTACAGTTTTATGGTGGACCAAAGGGCTGCATGCCACACCCTGTCAAATGACTTTTTTTAATTTACAAAGACATGATAAAGGTCTTGTTGGTGCTGTAGGTACTTCTCACATAACGGTCTCAGATTAAAAATATATTAGCAGAGAACATTGTAGAACTAGACTACTATAGTAATATATGTTTTATAATGATATATTAGCAGAGAACATTGTAGAACTAGACTACTGTAGTAATATATGTTCGTAGTCAGCAAGGAGCCCAGAAAAAATAGCAATTGTTAACAGAAAAACGCCTTCTGGATGAAAACAATACACATGGCAAATCAAAACGCTTTCATATTTTCAAAACAAAACCAGCATTAAAAAATGATAAAATGTTAAGCCCTTTCAAATGCTGGCGAAGTGAGGAAGAAAGGAGGGACAGGATCTTAATAAACAATGCAACAGGAAATGAAATTTATTCACACAGAACCGGCAGCAAAAATGAGTCGGCAGAATAAAAGTGGAATTTTTCAAGTTAAGTGCACTTTAATGTTATATTAACAAATAATTTTAGTGGTGAAGAGTATTGTAACAGTAAAAATTATATGTAACCTCCCGCAGTCAAAGAGATATTTTAAGTTTGAATTTTGATATATTTTGTACTGGAACTGCTGATTAGAGTTATTGAACGATCAACACTAAGTAAATTGTTTGAACTGTGATGTTCACTATTGCTTAAAGTCGTACATTGTTTGAACTGTGACCTCATTGTTGCTAAGATTCGTACATTGTTTGAATTGTGACGTCACTGTTGCCAAGAGTCGTACAGTGTTTGAATTGTGACGTCACTGTTGCTAAGACTGGTACATTGTTTGAACCGTCATCTCACTGTTGCTAAGATTCGTACAGTGTTTGAACCATCACCTCACTGTTCCTAAGAGTCGTACATTGTTTGAACTGTGACGTCACTAGACGGAAACTATTGCTGAAAACAAAAGAGGCTTCTTGAAGTTGTTATATGAATGTGAGTGATAGAAAGAGGTACGAATGGAGAAAAAGAGTTGATAAAAGAGAAATAGAAAGTGATATAATCGGAACTAAGAATAAAAGAGAACATGTGTGTGTGCTTAAGATCTATTTACAGTTGTGTGTGCGTAAAGACCTAGTTACAGTTATGTGTGCTTACATACCTATTTAAAGATGTGTATGCTTAAAGATCTAGTTACAGTTATGTGTGTTTAAAGATCTATTTACAGTTGTGTATGCGTAAAGACCTAGTTACAGTTATGTGTGCTTACATACCTATTTACTGTTGTGTATGCGTAAATACCTAGTTACAGTTATGTGTGTTAAAGAACTATTTACTGTTGTGTATGCGTAAAGACCTAGTTACAGTTGAAGCTACTAGCTCAATGGACAACCATAACACTTTAGGTAACAAAAGACAGGATTTACCAGACTGACAATAATCTGGGATAATTATTACTATAACACTATTGAACCGCTACGGAAATTGTGTATTTTAACCATATCGGCACTGAAAATGAGACAATGAAAATGTTGTAAGAATTAGGATCAGTACGATTTCCTATATGACGGAGAAGTGAAAGCTACAGTAACACTATCAGAAAATAGTTCATATATCACTACACATTTACACTATCGACATACTCCGCCTGATACTTGGAGAAGTGATGTGTCACTGAAACCAAGATACTTTTGAATTTTGATCAATGCTATATTTCTGTGTGATTGTGAACACATTCCAGCAACAGCAGACATCATTAAAAAGGTTATGCATGTTATTAATTATCTCTCTGAAACTCCACTATCATTTCTATGATGAAACCATATCTATGAACTTGATTAAATTTTTATTTGTTCATTTGACTGCTTATGTCTATACTATAATAAAGTGAACGATTGTCTAATAGTAGTCGAACATTATTGTGAAGTGACGTAAATGTCACCGCTCTTTGGATTAGATTTATGTTTGATTTAATAAATGTATTATAAATTGTATTAACCTTCTTGCTTATATATTAAAACTTATGTTGGAGTAATACTGGGTAGATGGGGGCTCGTTATTTCTATTAGTAAGAAGTTTGCACCTACAGAAAACATTATGTGATAGTAAAACGTCTATCTTATTATTGTGTAAAGAATAGAGTTTTACGACACCCTTATAATCCGCCAAGTGAGAGACATATTTATCCTGTAGGAGAATTATTAATAACTATAAATTAAGATTATCGATCACTTCTAATTAGTTATGTATTAATAATTAATAAATAATAACCATAAAGAGTGAAGGATGCCCAGAGAGGTGTTACACTATTGTTTAGTAAAATAATGTCTCTGGTGGTTAATAAGTCAATGGGTGTGAAGTGTACTGTTTAATAAGTCAATGGGTGTGAAGTGTACTGTTTAATAAATCAATGGGTGTGATGTTTAATGTTTAATAAGTCAATGGGTGTGAAGTGTACTGTTTAATAAGTCAATGGGTGTGATGTTTAATGTTTAATAAGTCAATGGGTGTGAAGTGTACTGTTTAATATGTCAATGGGTGTGATCTGTACTGTTTAATATGAGAAAGAATGTTATATTTGTTAGACAATGTTGTTCTATGTTTAATGAGGTAATATATTTTATATTTAATAAGACAGTGAGTGTGACGTTTGACTGATCGTTGATCTTTTACATGTAGTTTAGTTTGGTGTCATTTGTGTTTAGATGTGTATACAGTTTGGTCATATGTCATTTTTTGTCTAGATGTGTAAAGTCTGGTCTTATGTCATTTGTGTCTCTCTCTCTCTCTATATATATATATTAACATATACATTGCATATAACATTGTGAACAAGAAGTTAGTCCTAAGCATAATATTATATAATGTTACGTTATTTCTAAATATCATTGTAATTATTTAATTAATGTAAAAAGACCGAGACTAAACATAACATGCGAAAGGAATTGGATTTAGGTAATCAGACACGGAGATAAAGAGAGAGGGGAAGGAGACAGCTAAATCTCCATCCAAGAAAATAACCGAATTTCAATTCAGATGTTGCCCCGGGCGGACTGGTATTCCCAAGAGAGTAAAACTGGTATTTACCTGAAGGCTCTCAGAATTTTATAACCAGAGTGTGCATCCAGTGCTATTGTAGCCACATATATACTGCGAAATAGTTCAGTGTTCCATGGGTATGCTTTGTTACAGACATTGGCTTAGTTCAGTGTTCCATGGGTATACTTTGTTACATATATTGGCTTAGTTTAGTTTTCCATGATTATTCGTTGATAAGTACATTGGCTTAGTTCAGTGTTCCAAGTGTAAGCTTTGCTACAGACATTGACTTAGACCTTCCTTTTTTATTACCAAAACAAGGGACATAAGCAATCACTTGCCAATATTTTGCGCGTAAACAAACTTTTCATTCTTGACTTTATATTGCTCTTCATTCTTTGAGATGTATTTCATATTTCATATTTCATATCGTTATCATATATTGACTTTATATTGCTCTGCATTTCCAACTCTTTGGTGCACATTTGTATGTGGTTTCTTTGCTTTCGGAAAAGGAATGTTTTGTCCATATCGCGTAAGACAATGATTTTCATCTTCATCACATTGTTGATTATCCATATATATCACTTCTTTTCACTTTATATTGCCTTTATTATTAGACGTTATCAGTGTGTATCATTATAAATGTATTGTGCCTTTAATTGACGTTATCATTGTATATCATTCTAAATGTATTGTGCCTTTATTAACAGACGTTATCATTGTATATCATTCTAAATGTATTGTGCCTTTATTAATTGACGTTATCATTGTATATCATTCTAAATGTATTGTGCCTTTATTAATTGACGTTATCATTGTATATCATTCTAAATGTATTGTGCCTTTATTAATTGACGTTATCATTGTGTATCATTCTAAATGTAAATGTATTGTGCCTTTATTAATTGACGTTATCATTGTATATCATTCTAAATGTAAATGTATTGTGCCTTTATTAATTGACGTTATCATTGTATATCATTCTAAATGTAAATGTATTGTGCCTTTATTAATTGACGTTATCATTGTATATCATTCTAAATGTAAATGTATTGTGCCTTTATTAATTGACGTTATCATTGTGTATCCTTCTAAATATATTGTGCCTTTATTAATAGATGTTATCATTGTATATCATTCTAAATGTATTGTGCCTTTATTAATTGACGTTATCATTGTGTATCATTCTAAATGTATTGTGCCTTTATTAATAGATGTTATCATTGTATATCATTCTAAATGTATTGTGCCTTTATTATTAGACGTTATGATTGTGTATCATTCTAAATGTATTGATGATGACAGCCGATTTTACAAATGTGGCTAATAAAAGTTATGCTAACGACACCCAAAGTACATTTCTGTCTGTCTGTCAAAAGTTATGGTAACGATACCAAAAGTACATTTCTGTCTGTCTGTCAAAAGTTATGGTAACGATACCAAAAGTACATTTCTGTCTGTCTGTCAAAAGTTATGGTAACGATACCAAAAGTACATTTCTGTCTGTCTGTCAAAAGTTATGGTAACGATACCAAAAGTACATTTCTGTCTGTCTAACAAAAGTTATGGTAACGATACCAAAAGTACATTTCTGTCTGTCTGTCAAAAGTTATGGTAACGATACCAAAAGTACATTTCTGTCTGTCTAACAAAAGTTATGGTAACGATACCAAAAGTACATTTCTGTCTGTCTGTCAAAAGTTATGGTAACGATACCAAAAGTACATTTCTGTCTGTCTAACAAAAGTTATGCTAACGACACCAAAAGTACATTTATGTCTAAATGAGTGCTAATGGGCTAGACATGACATGCTAAAGACATCGAGTGTACACGTCTATCTCATCGTGTACTACGACAACAGTAGTGAGACAGAATCAAGACAGCCTGCACACAACAGTAGTGAGACAGAATCAAGACAGCCTGTACACAAGATTACTGAGACTAAAATCAAGACAGACTGCACACAACAGCAGTGAGACCAAGATATTAACAAGCTGAACAAAATTGATATACACAGCAGTGTTGACACTATGATTAAAACAGACTGTACATAATTCACCTGCTCAACAGCAATGAAACAATGGTAAAAAGTCTACACAGTTCAAACACACAACCGCCATTAGACAATAATAAAAGGTCTACACTCTACACAGTTTAAACACTTAACAGCTGTAATTTGATAGTAAAAGGGCTACACAGTTTAAACACTTAACAGCTGTAAGATGATAGTAAAAGTGCTACACCGTTTAAACACTTAACAGATGTAAGATGATAGTAAAAGGGCTACACAGTTTAAATAACCAGCAGAAAAGATGTAAGAAGCATTATAAATTCTTCTCACTTGATATGTGTTTGTTCTACTTGTCCCCCAAAATAAAAGTCAAATTAAAAACCCTAGATTAATTACAAGACCAAGGCACACAAGTGTTAACGTTTCAACTAACTATTCCACATCAGGATAATGATAATAATACAACTAATTTAATATTAGAAATTTGTCGTAACTATTAATTGTTATTAGAAATAGTTACATAATAATTCTAAATTAATATTAAAAATAATTATAGTAATTCTAACTTTATATTAGAAATATTACGTAAATATTATAAATCCATATAAGAAATTCATAATAATTATAAATTCATATTACAAATTTTTATTATCTAATAATTTTTAATTATTATACACATATGTTCCCATTATGTATTTATTTATGTATGCACGTCATCAATATTATGTTCCCAGTTTATACTTATTTGTTTATGCACGTCACCTATATTATGTTCCCAGTTTATACTTATTTGTTTATGCACGTCACCAATATTATGTTCCCAGTATATAATTATTTATTTACGCACGTCACCAATATTATGTTCCCAGTTTATACTTATTTGTTTATGCACGTCACCAATATTTGTGCCCAATATATAATTATCTCTTTATGCATGTCAACATATTCTTCACAAGGCTGAACAAGATGAGTTTACAATATAGCTTGATATATGTTCACATTTCTGACCAAGGAATCTGTTTACTATATAGCTAGAAATGTGCTGACATTTCTGAACAATGGGTGTGTTTACGATATAGTTTAATAAGTATTAACATTTCTGAACACGATGTGTGTTTACAATATAGCTTTATAAGTGTTGTCATTTCTTAACAATGAGTGTGTTTACAATATGGTCTGATATGTGGTGACATTTCTGAACCAAAAATGATATTTACTACAGTATGGCATGATGATATTTCTTAACCAAGAACGATATTGAAAACAGGTTGGCATGTTGACATTTCTTAATCAAAAGAGGTTTATTCACTTCATTTTGACATGTAACCGAGGGCTGTGATTTGACAACACCATTATATTAAGCCTTCTTCATTCGTGTTTATACATTTACATCATAACATGAATGTGAAAACCCTTCTCATCTGACGGTTGTACATTTAGAGTACATCTCAGGAATAATTGCAAATGGAATTCCCACCAGAAAAAGGTTGCTCTCCATTTGGTAAACTATTAAAGGCCTCTATTTGTTAAATATTGAAGGCCGCTCTCCATTTGTTAAAATATTAAAGGCGGCTCTCTATTTGTTAAATATTGAAGGCGGCTCTCCATTTGTTAAAATATTGAAGGCGGCTCTACATTTGGTAAAATATTGAAGGCGGCTCAACATTTGGTAAAATATAGAAAGTGGTTAAGAGCATATTGTTCGTTTGTAAATCAATGACGTAAATAAGAGAGAGTGACAACAATTGCCTTTCTTGACACGACGCATTTCCTTATAAGGTTCGTATGACGTCACACAATACATTAGATATAAAAGACAGCTATACCACACATGCCCCTTTCCCACCACCACCACCACTTGCCCAAGTGCGACAATGCTTTCAATTTTACATTTCACCGAGCGGTCTCTTTGGAATAACAGTATAAAGGGATCGAACATCTACAAATTCGCCGAATTAAAATAACAATATCGCTTCAGGAAACATGTCCTGAAGCAGAATTGGAAAACATTAATAATTAAGGACAGTAGTTTCATGTTTCTTCATAAAGGTGACTTTCCTTTTACACTACATCAGTTAGATCTTTTAACATTTTGTTCAATACATATGTTAGCGTTTATTGTTTCATAAGTTTTATTTCGCTAACAGTACGTTAAATAGCGTTTATTGTTTCATATTTGTAAATATTATTAATATATATTTTCCTTCTACAAGATAGCATTTATTGAATAAAAGTAATATACCGATAATATTTAAGAGTATCACTGTTACAATTACACATTTATAATTATCCTGCCCTATAATGATAATGCTAAAATATTCCAGTTACAATTACACTAAACTGTACTTTTGCTGCAATCAAAGTCAATAAAATATTCGTCTATTAAAAAATTGTTTAGTTAATTACTATAAAACAGCTATAAATTGACTTACTTATTGTAGTTAATTACTATAAAACTGTAAATTTACTTACTTATTTTAGTTAATTACTATAAAACTGTAAATTTACTTACTTATTTTAGTTAATTACTATAAAACTGTAAATTTACTTACTTATTTTAGTTAATTACTATAAAACTGTAAATTTACTTACTTATTTTAGTTAATTACTATAAAACTGTAAATTTACTTACTTATTTTAGTTAATTACTATAAAACTGTAAATTTACTTACTTATTTTAGTTAATTACTATAAAACTGTAAATTTACTTACTTATTTTAAAAACAGCTAATGAGAGTAGGTTCACGAGTGATCTAATTAATTTTGTTTTTAATCAATCGATTTTGTACAGGTAAAAAATAATAATTATGTTTTTAGTCATTAAGTATTTTTTGTACAATTGCAAGATAATTATGTCTTCATTTATTCACTTTTTATATAAGCACAACATAATTATGTTTTCAGTTGTGACGCCAACGCCAATTAGTTAATGGTTTTGATTATTATTAATTAATTAATCATCCATAACTAGTTACAAGTGAGGAGAATCTTAATTTATGCTACTAATAATTCTCCAACAGACACCACTCGTCTCTCTACTTGTCGGATATGCGGGCGCTGTAAACGTTTTATCTCTTCTGCAACACCAAAGACAACATTTACCATCACACAAAATTTCTATAGGTGGAAAACTTCTTACTAAAGGAGAAGATAAATCCGTCTTTTATTTAACGAGACCCCATCCACCCATTTTCTTCTCCAACATAGGTTATCAGTAAGTGTAAGAAGGTCAAATTTAACGATAAATTTATTAAATCAACAATCAAATATGCTTAAAACAAATACAAAAAAAAATATTTCTTAACAACTATATTTCCATGAAACTATGTTCGAATAATTTTAATACATATACAGTCATATCTTAAAACCAATGGATTAGTGTCACTACAAATCACAGTATAGTTCTTATCCGAAAACAGAAATGGAGTTATTAGAGAGAAATGATAAAGTGATATTATACAGTACATGTACTGGTGAGGGCACTGTCTCAATAGTCTTTCATGTCCATTTTGTAACAAAGTCACAAGTTTATTGCGTCAATTCCACGTATTTACCTTCTCACTTTTTAGAGTACTGCTATTTTCTCAAGGCCAACCTGGTTGCTCCTTCACCATATTAGTTCCATCAAGCAGAAGAACAATTGTAACTTTCATTGTACCAGAAATTCCATGATGTAGTCAGCATATTTTATTACCATACGCCAATGGAGTGCAGTCATTTCCGTAAACTAACACATTATGCTAGATAGTTCTCGCATCTACCAAGGTCATAGAAGTAAATAGTAAATCAGTAAATAGGAGATTCAGATAAGAAGGAAAGGCTGCTTTTTCCCTGTAAAATATAATCAAGGAACAAATACTAAGTTTCCAGTTTATTCATTTTAAATCCATTTTCTTGTTTTTACATTCAAGTCTCAATTTACGGTTTCCTGCAGCAACATTTATTAGCCTGATACATGCATACAGCAAAATATTTTTATGAGTGGGTTCACTAGAAACAAGGTCAAGTGTTAGCATACTAAATATAAGCATCTTAATTCACAATTTGTAGAAATAATAGTCTACTCACATAATAATCTCTACATAAAAATAACATATCAAAGCAAAATTGCACGAAATATTTCTAAGTCCATTCTCTCTAGATCAGTCAGTTAATTCAACATTAAGCTAACAACCACCTTTGATGACTGGACTTCATGCCACTCCAAATTCATACGAAAGATAAGTGATATTACACTATACATGTATAGTGTAATATCACTTGTCTTTCGTATGATAGACGTGTATACATGTATAGTGTAATATCACTTATCTTTCGTATGAATTTGGAGTGGCATGAAGTCCAGTCATCAAAGGTGGTTGTATACAAGTTCATCATACGAAACTCAAGTGATATTACACTGTACATGTATACAAGTCCTTCATACGAAAGACAAGTGATATTACACTATACATGTATACAAGTCCATCATACGAAAGATAAGTGATATTACACTATACATGTATACAAGTCCTTCATACGAAATACAAGTGTTTTGGGAAACAACAAAACAGCAGAAGTTTGTGGTTAGACTGACAAATATACATGTTGTGTTTTTAATAAGAGATAAAATATAAAAATAGTTTATGAAAATGTAGATATAACCAAAAGTATTTAAAATGCTTTATTTCTTTTTTTAAAATCGGATTAATATAATATTGATTTCTAATTAGTGAATACCTACAATGAAAAGTTTCATAATATAAATATTTGTAAATAAAATACAAATAGGAAGTGTGTATCCATTGAAATGGTAAAAAGAACTATGCTAAGGACCTAACGCAGACCGAAAGTACTTTTTCATTCCTGAAAAATCAGCGTTAGATTAGCTGAGAGAGGTATCTGGAGATAAGCAAATTTTACATTTTACACAAGGAAAATCAGGCGTTACATAAAAGTCACGATATCTAAATACATTATATTTTGCTCTGTATATACAAAAGTGTAAATATACAACAATTAGGAGCCATGTTAGATGTAAGGTCAACACAATTTGGAATATATTAACCCTTCTCTAATCATGATAATACATTTACAGCATAACATGAATTTGAATACGAGTTAGTGAAAGTCCCGATACCTACGATGTGATTTAGATAAAAGTCATTATCGGCAAAACACGTGTTAACTAATAAGAGTCAAGGTCGGCAAAACACGTGTTAACTAATAAGAGTCAAGGTCGGTAAAACACTTGTTAACTAGAATCCAGATCGGCAAAACACGTGTTAACTAAGAGTCAAAATCGGCAAAACACCTATTAACTAAGAGTCAAGATCGGCAAAACTAAGGGATCGGCAAAACACGTGTTAACTAAGATTCATCATAAGCAAAACACGTATCTGATGGCCAAGATACACAATCGCTAAGAGAAAAGGCAATTAAGATACTCATATGTCAAGGTCATTATTGCCAAACCCAAGATAAACTATAGCTAAGATGAGTATTTACCAGAAACACTATAATGAGTTCAAGTGATTGTTAAGAAATACTATAGTTACGACTTGTGTTCTGGTTAAGTGATGGCCTTACTTTGAAGTTACAGCTCATCTCATTAACTGTTTTCCTCGTCCTTACCTTTTTTTCGCTGCTGCTGTTTCTTTCATTCTTACAGAATCCACATAAGAGAGAAAATAAAAAATACTGATTAGGCAGAATGATATTGCATATATTGCATAGTCTAGATTACCGGTTTGCAAAATACAGAAATGTTAATTCCACCCATTACTAATATATATCATAATCTTGCCTCAGCGTGAGTTTACCTGCAAAGTGTAAACACTTATACCTTGCATAATTAGACTTCAGAGAATCCATTAAAATGCAGAGTTCGGTAAAATAGTTTGATCTAACGACGCCATAAAAAATGTGTTTCCATAATGCAAAACACACTCTGCTCACTTTGCTGTGACGTCAGGCATGCCCTGGGGAAACAGTTTCCCCTCTTAGACTTCGCGTGAAACTGAATTATTCAAATGGTTTATTGAATTTGTATGCTTTTAAATTTCTGTAATTATTTTGAGAAATCGAACTTGTTCGCGATTTTGTTCTTGTATTTTTAACAGATTGTTGAATGACATGAACATACATGAATTCCTATAATGTAATTATGAAGTCGTACCAGTACACTTTTCTTTTTGTTTTTATTTGTTCTATGTTTGTTTATTTGCTCGTTATGTGGTTGTTTAATATAAATGCTTGTATTCTTAACGATATATCAGATATATTTGTAATTAATCATACATTTTATTGCATCTTTATGCATATTTATTTGCAAGCAAGTTGAACATCATTCACTTCATGCCTGTCAAATATATAAACTCGTCAATAAAAGGGTATTTAGAGAGACTGACTACCCGTTATCGCTTTCTGGCAAAGTTATATAGGGCAACATTGCTGTATCTTTGCAGGAAAGGTAAATAAGCCTAAATGTGCCACCTTTTTCCAGGAAATAGCATGACTGTAACCTCCATAAAGCACAAAGACATCACTCATCACTATTACCTCCATAAAGCACAAATACATCATTCATCACTATTACCTTCATAAAGCACAAATACATCATTCATCACTATTACCTTCATAAAGCACAAATACATCATTCATCACTATTACCTTCATAAAGCACAAATACATCATTCATCACTATTACCTTCATAAAGCACAAAGACAGTAAATCCGTGATCATGAATACTGTAATGTGGTAAAATATGATGGGTGTTATAAATAATTCACAGTATGTAGGGGGTCTGGCATTATACAAAATGTATTTTAAAGTGTGTAGTAAATGTGCTTTGACACAAATATTTTACAATTTGCAGCAGGTACTTATGTTTATTGACAAATAATTAGTGCTTGTATAGTTGTAGGATGTTCATTTTATATCCGACTGTATATTATATTGAGTAGTCGTGCGATGAAACAAATATTGTACTGTGTGTTATAATGTGTGGGGTTATAAATCAGTGTTGTACTGTGTGTTATAATGTGTGGGGTTTTAAATCAGTGTTGTACTATGTGTTATAATGTGTGGGGTTTTAAATCAGTGTTTTACTGTGTGTTATAATGTGTGGGGTTTTAAATCATTGTTGTACTGTGTGTTGTAATGTGCAGGGGTTTAAAATTATTGTTTTAATGTGTGTTATAATGTGAGGCTTTTTAAATCATTGTTGTAATGTGAGTTATAAAGTGTTTTTTTTAAATCATTGTTGTATTGTGTGTGGATTTTAAATCATTGTTGTATTGTGTGGGGATTTTAAATCATTGTTTTACAGTGTTTACAAAGTGTAGAGTTTTAAGTATTGCCTTGCTGAGTGAATAATGTATTGAGTTTTAAGCATTGTTTTACTGTTTCTATATCGTGTTGAGTTTTAAGCCCTGTTGTATTGTATGTTTAATGTGGAGGGGTCTTAAGTACAGTGTTTAGTGTGCATAATGTGTGGGATTTAAGCATTTTAAAAACACAATATGAGAGAGCTTTTACAGTGAGCAGTACGTGAAGAGTTGTTAACTAATATTTAAGAGATTGTAAGACGTGTGGGATATAAATAACAAATATATAGTTTGTAGAATGTGTGGGATATAAATAACAAATATATAGTTTATAGAATGTGTGGGATATAAATAACAAATATATAGTTTGTAGAATGTGTGGGATATAAATAACAAATATATAGTTTGTAGAATGTGGGGGATATAAATAACAAATATATATTTTGTAGAATGTGTGGGATATAAATAACAAATGTATATTTTGCAGAATGTGTGGGAAATAAATAACAAATGTATATTTTGTAGAATGTGTGGGATTATAAATAACAAATGTAGAGTTTGCAGATTGTGTGAGATTATAAATAATAAATTTATAGTTAGTAGAATGGGTAGATGTAAATAAGTAAATATAATGAAATAGACGGGGTTTTGTTTATGTGCTTTATAATTACATTTCATTTACGTAGTAGCATACTATGTATAAATATGATGAAATGGACGGGGCTTTGTTTATGTGCTTTATAATTACATTTCATTTACGTAGTAACATACTATGTATAAATATGATGAAATGGACGGGGCTTTGTTTATGTGCTTTATAATTACATTTCATTTACGTAGTAACATACTATGTATAAATATGATGAAATGGAGGGGGCTTTGTTTATGTGCTTTATAATTACATTTCATTGTACGTAGTAACATACTATGTAGAAAGTGTAGGATTTTATAACAACACTTTTACAAAGTATTGTTGGCACTTTTACAAAGTGTTATTGGTGGGTTAAAAGCGAAACATGTCGCACTATTTAGTAGGGTTTTTTAATCTTATTTTGAGCTTAGCTTGTTGCGTGCTAGATTTGTTTTGCATCAGCAGTTTGTATTATCCTCCCTGTAGAAAACAAAGTGACGCATCATTCCCCCCTCCCCCCCCATAAAGTCAAAGTGGTTCGATAAAATTAGGTCTTGACTTGTGAAGAGTGGAACACAAGTTCGCATCCCATGAGACAATTCTCCGATTACAAAGCTAGATTCCTTGTTTTCCATTGCTCCAGGGAAATTATTTATTTTTCCGACTGTCATTGAACGTGGTATGAATGCAGTATTAAACGGTGACACATGGTGCTGTTTGGATAAATCAACATGGTCATGAGTAGAGTTATCTCAATGCTGTTGTTTCAAGACATCACCATGGTCTTGGTCAATAACTAGAAGAAGTGTACTACAAGGTAGATAACTAGAAGACGTATACTACAAGGCTAAATCTTCTAAAGAGAAGGCAAACAACTACAAGATATATAGTACAAGGTAGATAACTACAAGAAGTGTACTACAAGGCAAATAACTACAAGAACTGTACTTCAATGGAAAAATCTATTAGAAAAGAAGGCAAACGACGACAAGAAGTATATAGAAAGGTAGATAACAAAAAGAAGTGTATTACAAGGCAAACTCTTCAAGAAGTTTACTGCAAGGCAAAAAATATCAAGCAGTGTGCTACAAGGCAAAACATTCAGCAATATACTACGAGGTTCATAACTACAAAATGTAAACAAGGGCAATAATAACAAGAAGTGTACTACAAGGTCAATAACTGCATGGTCATTAACTACAAGAAATATACAACAAGGCAATAACTACATGACAATAACTACATGACGTTTACTACAAAGAAACTAACTACAAGAAGTTTACTACAAGGTAGGTAACTACAAGAAATATACTACAAGGCAATAACTACATGACGTTTACTACAATGAAAATAACTACAAGAAGTTTACTACAAGGTAGGTAACTGCAAGAAATATACTACATGTTATAAACTTAATGGAGTTTACTAAAAGACAATTAAGTACAAGATGTTTACTACAAGGCAAATAAGTACAAGAAGTGTGCTGCAAAGTAGATAACTACAAAAAGTGTACTATAAGTAAAATATGTTCAGAACGTATACATCAGCGTACATAACTACAAGAAGTGTACTACAAGACAAAATCTTAAAGAAGTATACTATAAGGTAGATAATTACAAGAAGTATACTGCAACATACATAACTACAAAAAGTGTACCACTAAGCATTCTACAAGGTAAGATTACTACTAGATGTGTACTGCAAGGCAAATAACAAGAAATGCATTACAAAGTAGATAACTACAAGAAATGCATATTGGTAAATAACTACAAGAAATGCACTACAAGGCAAATAACTACAAGAAATGCACTACAAGGTAAATAACTACAAGAAATGCACTACAAGGTAGATAACTACAAGAAATGCATATTGGTAAATAACTACAAGAAATGCACTACAAGGCAAATAACAACAAGAAATGCATTACAAAGTAGATAACTACAAGAAATGCATTACAAGGTAAATAACTACAAGAAATGCATTAAAAGGTAGATAACTACAAGAAATGCACTACAAGGCAAATAACTACAAGAAATGCACTACAAGGTAAATAACTACAAGAAATGCACTACAAGGTAGATAACTACAAGAAATGCATATTGGTAAATAACTACAAGGTAAATAACTACAAGAAATGCATATTGGTAAATAACTACAAGAAATGCACTACAAGGTAAATAACTACAAGAAATGCACTACAAGGTAAATAACTACAAGAAATGCATTACAAGGTAAATAACTACAAGAAATGCATTACAAGGTAGATAACTACAAGAAATGCACTACAAGGCAAATAACTACAAGAAATGCACTACAAGGTAAATAACTACAAGAAATGCACTACAAGGTAAATAAGTACAAGAAGTGTACTACAAGGTAAATAAGTACGAGAAGTGTACTTCAAGGTATTGTACAAGGAGTGTACTTCAAGGTATAGTACATGAAGTGTACTTCAAAGTAAATAAGTACAAAACGTGTATTACAAGGTATATACGTACATGAAGTATACTTCAAGGTATATAGTACAAGAAGTGTACTATAATGTAGATAACTGCATACATCTGTATATGATAATTAACTACACACTTCGTCACAGACAACATTTAAAAAGCAGTATATTACTTATACTTAGCTTCAACAGATCAACCTGTGAATCGTGCTCTATACTCCGATCCTGCTGCCTGCTAAACCTCAAACAAACTATTTACATACATAAAGTTATCCGTCCTCATTATTGAGGTATTTCATTTTACACTATCATCTTTAAATGTTGCGTGATAAATCTCAAACAAACTGCTTACATACATACAGTTATCCGTCCTCATTATCGAGGTATTGCATTTCACACTATCATCTTTAAATGCTACGCACTTGGATCCAAGAGGATTATGCAAATATTTTATATGTACTTATCACCCTGCGAGGTAGTGTTCAGGTGACTAAACACAACATTCTTATAGCAAGCTAGTACAAATGTTCAACATCGTAATGGTTAGTTGACAATGCATAGCATTTTCAAAGCAAGCGAGAACAAATACTCTAGATGATTCGAAGCCAGTTGACTGTACATAACATTCTTATAGATACAAAAGTTGTTCGGTGTCATATATAAGGTATTCAATTGCCTTATCACTTCACGTAGTCGTGGACATTTGACTTTATAAAATGTACTCATTTCATTTATGAGAAGAGTTGGGAATCTGTCTAAATATAGTTCTTTTATTACTCGCTTGTACTCTAGGTTGTCGTGGCCAGTGATCTACATAATATACTGAACGCTTTCACAAGACCTGTACACAAAGTGCGAAACAGTAATCATTAATCATATTCCTTAACAGGTGGATATTCACACGTCATGAAGCAATGTATTTTAGTTTCCAATCGACCCATTCAATCCTGCTCATGTGTGCAACCTACAGGCCCGTAGTGCCACGTCATCACTTCTTCAATGTCAATAAAAAGCGTGACTTTACATTCAACAAATCTATCTATCCACAAATGTTCTAATGTTATTTTGTGCTGAACAATTTATCTCCGTAATTCAGTTCTTATGATAGATAGATAGATAGATAGATAGATAGATAGATAGATAGATAGATAGATAGATAGATAGATAGATAGATAGAAAGATAGATAGAAAGAGAGAGAGAGAGAGAGAGAGAGAGAGAGATTTATATCCATGTTAGTGTAATAC
Source organism: Sinotaia quadrata (assembly GCA_028829895.1). NCBI lineage: Eukaryota > Metazoa > Mollusca > Gastropoda > Architaenioglossa > Viviparidae > Sinotaia > Sinotaia quadrata. The sequence continues at coordinate 39,285,366 of CM054177.1, read as the reverse complement.
AACCATATCTAAAACATGTTTAATCATTACATTTTTCATTTTCGTGTAAACGAATGTATGTGTAATAGCAAATATATTGTGTCTAAACATCGTTTATTTCAGAAACATGTCAATGGTTGCCAGTGTGACTAGCTAATTTTAGCTTTTGTAAGAAAGACCTTTAATTGCGCTAGGACTGCCAAGTTATTAACGATGTACGTCAATTTTTAAAAAATCATTATTCAGCTTGACTTGAGATGCCAGTTTGCATAGCTGTCAATGAGTGAATTGTTTTTTTTCCAAAAGTATTAGTTCGCCATTGTACAATGTTAGAAAATAAGTAAGTGTTACCAGCTCCTAGAAGACAAGCCACTTCCTGTAACTATTGCTAAGAGTAACGCTAAGTGTTACCAGCTCCTAGAAGACAAGCCACTTGCTGTAACTGTTGCTAAGAGTAACGCTAAGTGTTACCAGTACCTAGAAGACAAGCCACTTGCTGTAACTGTTGCTAAGAATAACGCTAAGTGTTGATAAGGACTACGGTCAGTCTGTAGATCAGTAATTGAATGCCCTTTTCAAATGTAAAAGTCTGCTAGTGGTGGTTTTGTTGGGTTTTGAGGAGAATCTTTGTAGATGACCAATAACTGAAAATAGTAGGGCTGTTTGGGGATGTCATCAGTTTGTAAAGATCACTTGTGAATCATTTTAGTTTCTATTAGACTATGTTCCTTTTTAAAATGATATTATATCTATCTGTATATTATATCTCTATCTGTATATTATATATCTATCTGTATTTTATATATCTATCTGTATATTATATTTCTATCTGTATATTATATCTGTATTAACTTTTCTGCCTGATTTCAATCTATATATATATTTAAGAAATGTACTATTTAAATTTAGGAACTAACTAGTAACTCAGGTAAAATATTACCTGGTTTGCCATTAAGTAGTAACACAGGTAAAATATTACCAGGTTTGCCATTAAGTAGTAACTCAGGTAAAATATTACCAGGTTTGCCTAGTAACTCAGGTAACATATTACCAAGTTTGCCTAGTAACTCAGGTAACATATTACCAAGTTTGCCACATATAAATGTAACCGTAACTCCGTGAAATAGATAGATTACATTCTCCCCATCACCTTTATCATTAAAACGTACAAGTGCAAATAATATTTGATAACAATAGATTCATTATTATCAGTAAAATTATATTGAGACCATTAAATTATTTATGTTAGTACACATATAATATCAGTACCAATACACTAACATCATTTAGATCCATTCCTACCACTAATGCACTAATAACATTTAGATCTATTCCTACCACAAATGCACTAATAACATTTAGATCTATTCCTACCACTAATGCACTAATAACATTTAGATCTATTCCTACCACTAATGCACTAATAACATTTAGATCTATTCCTACCACTAATGCACTAATAACATTTAGATCTATTCCTACCACAAATGCAAACTAACAATATTTAGATTCAATATTAAATGCACCGACAAAATTTAAATAAATTTCTAACTGTACAAAAAACAATTAAATGTTTAGACTCTTGAAAGTGTTCTTTACATTAGCCGTTGTTAAACGTTTTATACAGCTGTTTATTGTTACTGATACAGTTTCTTAAAACAGCGGTCTACAATTGCCGTTAATAAACTTTGTATGTTGCTAAGACTTTTTAAAAACTGATATCGACTCTTGAAAGTGTTCTCTGCAATATCCATTATTAAACATAGCGTGTTGCTAAGATTTTTCAGTGTATATTCTGGCAAGTACGGAATCGATCTGTGACACTGAGAAACACTCCAAGATATTCTTCATTTTATTAGGCTCACCTTTAAGTGTAAGAAAGTCTTGCGTGCATTAAGTATACATTTCATTGTAAATTCATTTTATCTTGCATACGGCCGGCATACTTTAAACAGCCAGTTCATTTTATCTTGCATACGGCCGGCATACTTTAAACAGCCAGTTCATTATTTTTATCTTGCATACGGCCGGCATACTTTAAACAGCCAGTTCATTTTATCTTGCATACGGCCGGCATACTTTAAACAGCCAGTTCATTTTATCTTGCATACGGCCGGCATACTTTAAACAGCCAGTTCATTTTATCTTGCATACGGCCGGCATACTTTAAACAGCCAGTTCATTTTATCTTGCATACGGCCGGCATACTTTAAACAGCCAGTTCATTTCATTTTGCACATGGCCGGCATACTTTAAACAGCCAGTTCATTTCATTTTGCACATGGCCGGCATACTTTAAGCAGCCAGTTCATTTCATTTTGCACATGGCCGACTTACTTTAAACCGCCAGTTCATTTCATTTTGCACATGGCCGACTTACTTTAAACCGCCAGTTCATTTCATTTTGCACATGGCCGGCATACTTTAAACAGCCAGTTCACGTGTGCATTTAATTTAATTTCATTATATGATGTATAAGCTAGATACAACACTAAATTAATGTAATGTTGTGTAAGGTATATAAAATACACTTTAATTTTGCATAGAGAAGATACACATTTATTTAGTTCATTGAATGTTACCTAACTGTAAGTTCAATGTATCTAACCATAAATTCATTGAATGTAAGTTTACTGAATATTACCTAATTGTAAGTTTACTGAATGTTACCTAACTGTAAGTTTACTGAATGTTACCTTGATGTAAATTTGTTGAAAGTTACCTAACTGTAAGTTTACAGAATGTTACCTAACTGTAAGTTTACTGAATGTTACCTTGATGTAAATTTGTTGAAAGTTACCTAACTGTAAGTTTACAGAATGTTACCTAACTGTAAGTTTACTGAATGTTACCTAACTGTAAGTTTACTAATGTTACCTAACTGTGAGTTTACAGAATGTTACCTGTCTGTAAGTTTACTGAATGTTACCTAACTGTAAGTTTACTGAATGTTACCTAACTGTAAGTTTACTGAATGTTACCTAAATATAAGTTCATTGAATGTTACCTAAATATAAGTTCATTGAATGTTACCTAATTGTAAGTTTACTGAATGTTACCTAACTGTAATTTCACCAATTATTACCTAACTGTAAATTCATTAATTGTTACCTAAATGTAAGTTCACCAATTGTTACTTAACTGTAAATTCACTGAATGTTACTTATGTATACCTTTAAACGTACAACGCCTACATGTCTTACACAAATACCAAGCGCGTGCAATGATGAATGATATGACCGTTATCTGTGAGAGTCTTGTTGAATATGCATAACTGTGTATAACTGTTCTGTGTGAGAATTTTACTGGATCTGCAAGACGGATGTCATGTGTGGGTCTTATCACATCGATTGCATCAAGCAGAGGTGCACAAAACTGTGAGAGTTGTATCGACAGACGTTACATTGATGTTGTTTCAATCGTTAGCTGTTCATTTGTCAGTGTGGAAAATTGGATTCCGGTAAATAACTTAAACAAATTATGACTGAGGAGCCAACAACATGCATGAGTCAAAAACAAAACAAGAAAAAATACAAATGAAAACGAATGGTATAATATAGAGTCGTTCTCCGTGCCTGTATTATATGTTACAAAATCCTACTCGAAGTTTTCAATCAGTAATACGTCATGGATATAGTCCTAATTTAGACTGGCATTAAAGATTCTACTTTAGACTGGCATTAAAGATTCTACTTTAGACTGGCATTAAAGATTCTACTTTAGACTGGCATTAAAGATTCTACTTTAGACTGGCATTAAAGATTCTACTTTAGACTGGCATTAAAGATTCTACTTTAGACTGGCATTAAAGATTCTACTTTAGACTGGCATTAAAGATTCTACTTTGGACTGGCATTAAAGATTCTACTTTAGACTGGCATTAATGATCCTACTTTGGACTGGCATTAAAGATCCTACTTTGGGTTGGATTTAAAGATCCTATTTTGGACTGGCATTAAAGATCCTACTTTGGGCTGGCATTAAAGATCCTATTTTGGACTGGCATTAAAGATCCTACTTCGTACTGGTATTAAAGATGCTACTTTACTTTGTACTGGCATTAAAGATGCTACTTTACTTTGTACTGGTACTAAAGATCCTACTTTCCTTTTTACTGGCACTGAAGATCCTAATTTACTTTGTACTGGTACTAAAGATCCTACTTTACTTTGTACTGGCATTAAAGATCCTACTTTACTTTGTACTGGCATTAAAGATGCTACTTTACTTTGTACTGGCATTAAAGATGCTACTTTACTTTGTACTGGCATTAAAGATGCTACTTTACTTTGTACTGGCATTAAAGATGCTACTTTACTTTGTACTGGCACTAAAGATCCTACCTTACTTTGTACTGGCACTAAAGATGCTACTTTGCACTGGCACTAAAGATTCTACTTTACTTTGTACTGGTACTAAAGATCCTACTTTACTTTGTACTGGTACTAAAGATCCTACTTTCCTTTTTACTGGCACTAAAGATCCTAATTTACTTTGTACTGGTACTAAAGATCCTACTTTACTTTGTACTGGCATTAAAGATCCTACTTTACTTTGTACTGGCATTAAAGATCCTACTTTACTTTGTACTGGCACTAAAGATGCTACTTTACTTTGTACTGGCATTAAAGATCCTACTTTACTTTGTACTGGCACTAAAGATGCTACTTTACTTTGTACTGGCACTAAAGATCCTACTTTACTTTGTACTGGCACTAAAGATGCTACTTTACTTTGTACTGGCACTAAAGATGCTACTTTACTTTGTACTGGCACTAAAGATCCTATTTTACTTTGTACTGGCATTAAAGATCCTACTTTGTACTGGCACTAAAGATCCCACTTTACTTTGTACTTGTATTAAACATTACGGAATAGATATATATAATTGCATGAGATAATACGAAGTCGATCTTGATCTACCCTATACATGCATTACATAATACGACAATTGCATAATCAAACTTGATCTACCCTATACATGCATTACATAATACGACAATTGCATAATCAAACTTGATCTACCCTATACATGCATTACATAATACGACAATTGCATAATCAAACTTGATCTACCCTATACATGCATTACATAATACGACAATTGCATAATCAAACTCAATTCTTCGTTTAGATATTACGAAATAGCTATTTTTCTAATTTATTTTTTTACACTTGTTATTTACAAATAAATATAATACTACTCGATGATTGACTTAGATATCGATAAAGATAATTTGCAAATCTATATGGCTTTGAACTGATGTCTTTGATATTGTTGTATAGTTTTATTAGATGTGGGTGTTTGCTTGTCTGTTGATTTTGTTGTATAATTTTATTAGCTGTTAGAGTTTGTTTGTTGATTTTGTTGTATAATTTTATTAGCTGTTATAGTTTGTTCGTTTGTTGATATTGCCTTCAGGGGAGTTGTATAGTTAGAAAAATTACATTTCATAACAAAACTATTGCCAGTAAATGTTTTGTCTGGACAGTAAGATTAGATTTCCTAACAAAACTATTGCCAGTAAATGTTTTGTCTGGACAGTAAGATTAGATTTACTAACAAAACTATTGCCAGTAAATGTTTTGTCTGGACAGTAAGTATATGGAATGACCGATAATTCCCGGAGAGTGAAGTTTATGACTTAGCATGATATGAACTAATAAAGCGCAGGGAAAGTAGTATTTATTATATGCAATAAACACTATCTGATAAAAAGACTACTTACATTGTTTTACTGCTGTATAGTAGAATAGTGTTAATGCAAAGGGTATGAGAGTAAAGTATACAAAACTAATAAAACATTTTTCACTTCAGATTCGTAACATTCTGACCTATAGAAATTACGCATAACATATCATCTTAAAATTACAGATTAGAAATACAAATTTATATTTAAAATATGCGGGAGGACATGGAAATTGCATGGTCTAAAACTCTAAATAACTGAAGGACTGCACAGTATGGGATTTTACTGGCCTCATTCTAATCAGTAAAGTGCTGTCTTGTTATTGGCGTTGAGAAAATCAATAGAGTGTGAACTTGATAACTATATAATCCTAGACTGGTGTTATGTTGTTTTGTCACTGTCATCATCCCAGACAGCAACAAATTTTAAAATTGACTCTGAACCACAGTAAAATGTTCTCCATGTTCACTCTTTCAGTCGCCATGGGAGGTAATCTCAAGCTTCTTTCAATGCTTTAGTCATCGAAGGATGGTGGCCTAGTTTGGTGGGCAATAGGCACACATCGAGGCCTTTGCGTCCATCCATGATCATGCATTAATGAATTGGACTTTTTCAATATTGGACTTTTTATGTATATTAATATATTGGACTTTTTATGTATGACAGTAATATATTGGACTTTTTATGTATGACATTAATGTATTGGACTTTTTATGTATGACATTAATATATTGGACTTTTTATGTATGACATTAATATATTGGACTTTTTATGTATGACCTTAAGGTATTGGACTTTTTATGTATGACCTTAATATATTGGACTTTTTATGTATGGCATTAATATTGGACTTTTTATGTATGACATTAATATATTTGACTTTTTATGTATGACCTTAATATATTTGACTTTTTATGTATGACCTTAAGGTATTGGACTTTTTATGTATGACCTTAATATATTGGACTTTTTATGTATGGCATTAATATTGGACTTTTTATGTATGACATTAATATATTTGACTTTTTATGTATGACCTTAATATATTGGACTTTTTATGTATGGCATTAATATTGGACTTTTTATGTATGACATTAATATATTTGACTTTTTATGTATGACCTTAATATATTTGACTTTTTATGTATGGCATTAATGTATTTGACTTTTTATGTATGACATTTGTATTGGACTTTTTATGTATGACATTAATGTATTGACTTTTTCAGTGCACTTGTAGGAGAATGTGCAAACCATTCTATTGTTTTATGATCTCACAACCATCGTGCTCGGTGCCCATGTTTGGATAGAGCATATTGAATAGAAGTGATCCTATTTCCTCTATACATTCTGATCGATGTCATAAGATAGCAAATAGCGTGCCTGCTGCAGGTAATTTCACACGTCGCTTGAAGCTACAAAATGACATTGTACCCTAAACTTTTAATTGAGTGACAATTGAGTGTAGAGACAAAAATGTCCGATTGCTGGGATTATTTTAACTATAATAACAATGGTAAGTTTTAATTTTTCACTTCTGCAAAAGAAGGAGTTTTGTATCTATATTGATGTGTCATATTTAAGTCAGATGATAGCACTGATTGTAGTGTGATGTATCAAATGGCAATAATAACTAACTCACAATATCAGACAGAGTCGCTTTCAGTTCCTTAATATTTCGTGGTTAAATATCAGTTAGAATTTTTATTTTTACTTTAATAGCTTTGACTTTAATAACTGACGAATATGGTAACCATGTTTACTTTAATAACATTGATTTTAATAACTAATGAATATAGTAACTATTTTTACTTAAATAACTTTACATTTTAACTAATGAATATGGTGACTATTTTTACTTTAATAAATTTGCCTTTAATAACTAATGAATATGGTAACTATTTTTACTTTAATAACTAATGACTATGGTAATGATTATGGTTTGGGGGGGGGGATCTTTCGTTTTATTTCTTTACAATACAATGACAGGTGTTACAGTTGTAAATTTCAAGTCAGTCACTGACATATTTTAGTGTGTCAAAGACTTACAAAATGCTTTTCTTATGCTGATCAGCTATTTATTACAGTTCCTTCTGACATTATTCTGAAAACTTACAGTATGACTAAAATTTTATTTTAAATGATTGACTATACACCATGCGTGATCGACTAGCAAATTGTACTTGTTCACTAAAATGTACTTGTTCAATAAAATGCCTAGAATAACTAAAATAACTAGAATGAGATTCATGATTGACTAGAATATCACACACGGTTAGCTATAACTAAAATATCTAGAATAAGATTCCAGACTAACTAGAATACCGTATATCATTAACTAGAATACAATACACGATTAACTAGAATACCGTATATCATTAACTAGAATACAATACACGATTAACTAGAATACCACACGTAATTAACTAGAACAGCTGACTTCAGTGGCAAGAACAGCAAACTTGATTAACAAAACAAAACCCATACGTGATGGTTAATTAAACAATTTATATATGTATTTTTATTTATAACAAATTTCTTGTTTGTGAAAGTCAAACACTTTGATATTTTCGTTTCGTAATATCCATACATTTCGCTTACAACTGTAATGTGTGGATTTTAAAGTCAACGATTATGCTCGTGTATTATTATTTCTACAACGGTTTATAAATCCTGACCGTTGACTGTTATCATTTTGTATTTTACTGTAAATTCCTAAGTATTAAATGTTAAATAATTATTAATGAATTTCGTAAATCCAAATAATGATCGCTATTAAATTACTGTAACGTATTAAGAAGTTACTATGTAACAGTAATTTATAAAGAGGTTTGAAGGTCCTCATTGGTGAATGATTGAAATTTTAAAGAGGTTTAGAGATCTCAGTTTGAATGTTCTAAAAGTTATAAATAATGTTTAAAGAATTGAGATTAGAATGTTATTTAAGGTATAAAATAGTTTAAAGACCAAAGATTTTGAATGTTATAATGTTGTAAGTAGGTTTAAAGACCTGAGATTTGAATGTCATTTAAGTTATAAATAGTTTTAACGACCGCAAAAGGTTCGGAGTGATAAAAAACTTTTAAGATCATGATCTTTATTTCAAGACCTGGCATTGTCTTGCAGTTCAACTACAGTGTCTCTCACATTCATTCGCTTTAAGAATAATATGCATAGGAAAAAATATAAACATTTCACATGAAAAAAATATGTACTTCATATGATAAAAATATACGTATTTGACATGAAAAACATATACGTATTTGAAATGAAAAACATATACGTATTTGACATGATAAAAATAAACGTATTTGACGTGATAAACATTTACGCATTTACTGTGATAAAAATAAAAGCGCGTAGAGTTCTAAAAATGTTAACATCGATTATGTTTTAAATACTTTTGTACTATAAAACTAATACTTTCCCTGGCACAGCCATTGGCAAAATAATCTGCATCATGACTGGTCTTAAATTTTATAAGTAGTCATTGTTCAGTGTTACATGTCCAGTTTTTATTTATAGACCCTGTTTCAGAATTTAGAATTTATGTTAATTAAAATTCGTTCCTCCTATTCTGACAACAGACTGGCTGCTCAAATTCACCCTTCAGTCTGATCAATTTTAACGCTTGTAGTTTAAGCCAACAAATTTATAGACAGGCAAACTTGTGTACAAAGCACGGACTGGGAAACGTTAAACAATTATAGTTAATTATGCATTTCAATCTCCTTTTTCTCGACTCATTCACCCCCACCCAATCCTATTGGTCTATTTGCATAAATAACCAACTACAATAATTGATTAACAATATAAAAATGAATTTAAAAAAATTTAACAAATAACAAAAGATATTCAAGATTCAGACGACATTAAGTCTCTCAATACTATGCTATTTGTCTAACACATGAAGTGTTCGAATAGATTGCAGATATAGTTTATTTAGTTCAAGTACACTAGTCCTTGCACTTAGCTGGTTATCCAAATAGCAATGATAAATGAAGCACATGGTCCCCAACGAAATTCCTGTTGGATTACCAGACTCAACGGCCTAGTTATCACCAACTTGGTTGACAGTCTTTTATTAATTACACCCCTCTTCTGAATCGCATCAGGAGTTCAGACTCAGCTAATTGCTAGACACCAATCGAAGCAATATACAGGCCAGTTCACTGGGTGGTGAATTTTAAGACCAAGACATCAGACGGAATACATCAGACATAGACCAAAATCAAGAGACCAAGGAAAAACCCGCTCTGGAAATAAATGAATTCCTATAAGCGATAGTTCTCATGGTTTTGCAATCCAACACACGTGGTTGACAATAGCTATGCTTATTCCTTGACCATTCTAGTATCTTTACAATAATATTTAAATATATAATAAAAGATACAATGCGGTCACACATGTGCATTTTTTTTTACAATTAACATATACATGAGACTTATGAATTTCAAGGAAGCATTGCATTTTACAAATGAAATTCAATAAGAGGAAAATCAAAAATACAATTTAAAAATCACGCATATGCACTTTACAATTACAACAATATAATACACGCAAATTGAATTTAAATTGTTAACAAAAAATTTACAAAAACGTGCACAGACGTTCTGTGATACAATTCAGTTATTTTTAGTTTATAAAATTATTGTTTCTCAATTTAACAATTAATTTAAAGGATGTAACATTTCAACTTAGCCACACTTTTATCAAGCCACGTGTTTGGGAGAAAATTGCAATAATACAACTCCTGTAACAATAAAATGCATAAATTTGCAATATGATAACTTAAATGGAAATACAAACAATATTTTAAGAAATCGATGTGTTACCATGTTCAATACAACAGTATGATCAGCAGCGGGTCCTCGCATGATTCACGGAATTTCAGATGACTTAGACGCTCGTATCGGTCTGTCCTTTCCCTCGTGAATGCAGGTCTATAGCGCGATCAGAGTATTTAAGGGAATATACGAATTTATGGCGCGAATTATTAGTCACGTGATAAAGCTTGGTTCGACCTACAATTGGCCATTGTCTTAAATGTTACATAACTGGAGTGAGTTCTTTCTCTCCCTATGAATAAGGCCTGTGTATCAAAGCATGACGATTACGTCACTCTTACAAAGAACTGCATCCAAACAAGAAAAATAACGAATTTAAACGAAAGCGGGTTAAGAGGTTAAGTATAATTTGTCTTGACTCTGCTACATTCAGCTTAGTTATAATTAATTTTAAAGCATTGTACAGAATTCATTATTTTTCATAGATATAATTAGTTTTAAAGTATTATACAGATGTCTATATTCAGCATAGACATGATTCATTTGAAAGTGTTATACAATAAACTTTATTCAGCATAAATATAATTAGTTATTTTTACATAGGAATACAGTGAAACGGTCAACAAGATATGTTAGACCAAACTAAGGGAAATGTATTCACTTCTTTCTCACTTAATAATTATAACAAAATCAGATAATGTATATATTAACGCCTCTGGTTTTTCCAACTTATTTCAATGGAGTATGGTTGAAAAATTTATTCTTATTAAATAATATAAACTCCGTAAGTAATAATTAGTTTGTGTTGTGTGTGTCTGAGTATGTCAGACAGACCAATAAATGATAATGTTGTCTGTGGTTGACGTCCAATTCTTTGACCAGCTCGTGAAAGATGGCACTGCAGGAATGTGTTGTCAGTCTATCTCTGGAGACATTCACATTTCTGATTGGACAATATTCTAGAGGGCATAGACAAACTTGACCACATTGTTTCACTAACAGAACGACGACTGTAATCATTGAACATTTGTTCGATGAAAGCACCTAAAATTTCGCTTTTGTCTCGTCTGTGTTGGGCTGCACACACTTTGCTAAACGGACAATTTGAAAGAAAGCTTCATGAAAGTTGTTCGACTTTCACTTCCAGTCAGTTCTTAGACGCGATCATTAAGGCTCTACCCTCTGTTAATCCATTTCGTTATTTAAATATTATAATATAATACCTGATTTTGTGAAGAATCTTTGGTCAGCCAGTAACATGAGCTTAGATAATATAATTGTGTGTAGAGTTCAGCCTTTGTCTGGCCAATAACATCGGCATATTTGTCCTGTTAAGCAAATTCCAATGTGTGTAGAGTTCAACCTTTGTCTGGCCAATAACATCGGCATATTTGGCCTGTTAAGCAAAGTCCAATGTGTGTAGAGTTCAGCCTTTGTCTGGCCAATAACATCGGCATATCTGGCCTGTTAAGCAAAATCCAAAATCCAATGTGCGGCTATCCAGAGCCATCGGTTCAGATGATTTATGTGCAAAATCAAGTCTTTGGCAGACCAGTAACATGGCTCGCTTGCCTGAATGTAGAGTCCAGTCCCTTTTCCGGTCATTAATATCACCTCATTTGACCTGTTATTAACAGGATCCACTTGTTTGATGGCTGGTTGCTCTTGTAATATAAAGAATGCAGATGACTATTCACAGGCAGACAGTTTCTGCAGACGTCTTTGCCGAAAACTTCTGCACCAAGATGCTTCTGATGTAGTTTTCTTGGTAAAACGTCATTTCAAGCTATGTATACTATATGTATATAACTGATGTAGTTTTCTTGGTAAGACGTCATTTCAAGCTATGTATAATATATGTATATAACTGATGTAGTTTTCTTGGTAAGACTTCATTTCAAGCTATGTATAATATATGTATATTCCTGTTAGTTTTCATTGTAATTACTTTACGGCAAAATTATTTCGGAAGGTTTTGCATTTACTATGTTTTATTAGAGAAGAAGATTCTCATTTGAGAAGAAGATTTTGTTTCATAATCCAATTTGTGTCCGTGATCTGGAAAGACAAGTGGCTATTTCTTTATTTTCATGGCTTTTATTGTCCGATTGTCGCTCTCTTGGAATTGAAGTCAGGTCATACTGGAAGTTTAAGGGCTAGGACGCGAAATGAAGCTGGCAGGGAGACAGTTAACAAAGCTCTTCTAGTTACCGCGTGGAAATTGCTCTCATATCCGGATCGTAAACGACAGTGTGTTCCCCGTTGAATAATCTGCACAAAGATCGGCCAATCAGTCCTTCAACCAATCACGTTTGCGGGTAGTCTCCCTTCACCTGTCCTCTCGTTTTTTTCTCTCTCATGCCTTTGTTTCGCTCTCTCTCACGCATACACGCTTTTATTCTTCACTCTCTTGACTCCCGCATTCTGTGTTTCACAAGTACACTTTCACTATGAAAACATCATATAATTACAGACTTTACATTAATTACTTTGATTTATTGTGATAGATAGATAGATAGATAGATAGATAGATAGATAGATAGATAGATAGATAGATAGATAGATAGATAGATAGATAGATAGATAGATAGATAGATAGATAGATAGATAGATAGATAGATAGATAGAGAATGCTATTGACCTAATGACTAGCTACATAATTAATGTATTAAAACAATATTTTTAGTATCACATAAATAAATGTGAGCTGTATATACTATAGATATATTTATTTTTTATTTAGTTGTAATTCATGCACGATTGCTATTATACAGGTAATCCAAATGTTCACATTGTTCTTTCAACAAATTGATTTATCTGAGATGGAGTTAAACACAACTGAAATATTTCTAGTAATTCTTCATACATTTTTGTTTATCTGATAAAGCGTTAAGAGAAGCTAACTACCTTTAGTAAATTCTCCAGCATTGTCCTAAGAGTAGCTAAATATTTATAAGAGACATCGAGCGATAAGGTAACAACACTGGATTGTCGGCCTTTGAACACTACACTGACTAACACTGAAATACTGGCAAATTCCCCAACCGCTTTCTCATTTTCCTCTTTCCTCTTTCTATCATTTTATTTATCTTTGGCATTGCTGCAAAGTGAGAATAAAAGTCTTTTGTTGACAAATGCAGGCCTTGCCACCACATTGCCGGAATTCACTCATGCTTTCAATTTTGATCGTGTACTTTAAATAGATTCGATTTTCAGAACAGCGTTGGTTTTCAGCTTCCACTATTTCCCAGTGGTGAGAGGAAGACAATGGACATCCCATGTAACGTGAATTCGCTTGTTATGCTCTTTGGACCTTGCGTGTCCGGCCTATCGATTGCATAGCGATATGCTAGTCAGCTAGTAGTACATACTGCACACGGAAATTACATTTCTGTGGTAGTCGTGTCCGGCTTTTCGATTGCATAGCGATATGCTAGTCAGCTAGTAGTACATACTGCACACGGAAATTACATTTCTGTGGTAGTCGTGTCCGGCTTTTCGATTGCATAGCGATATGCTAGTCAGCTAGTAGTACATACTGCACACGGAAATTACATTTCTGTGGTAGTCGTGTCCGGCTTTTCGATTGCATAGCGATATGCTAGTCAGCTAGTAGTACATACTGCACACGGAAATTACATTTCTGTGGTAGTCGTGTCCGGCTTTTCGATTGCATAGCGATATGCTAGTCAGCTAGTAGTACATACTGCACACGGAAATTACATTTCTGTGGTAGTCATGTCCGGCTTTTCGATTGCATAGCGATATGCTAGTCAGCTAGTAGTACATACTGCACACGGAAATTACATTTCTGTGGTAGTCGTGTCCGGCTTTTCGATTGCATAGCGATATGCTAGTCAGCTAGTAGTACATACTGCACACGGAAATTACATTTCTGTGGTAGCGTGAATTGTCTTCACCGTCGGCAGATTTCAGGATTGCACATATTCACACCGTTTCGTATATGCACAAACATGGGCAGTGCATATATTTGCATATACCAAGACAATAAGCGCACAGATAAAATATACACAAGTTAATAGTCATGTTTAATCACGAAAACAATAAGCAAGTATAAAAACGCAAAAATATATAGTCAAGGTAAGGCACTCATAAGTATAGTCAATAGACACATAAAATTTAATAAAACAAAAGTTTAACAATATTTCGAAATAAGCAAAATACATTCTCTCCTATTCTCATCATAACAAATAATCTGATCAAGTTCAAGCTGGACTGTAGTCACCGTCCACACTCACGACTCATCTTCAGTGTTCAATACTCAAGCACAAGATAACATTATACTGTTCACACTCACGACTCATCTTCAGTGTTCAATACTCGAGCACAAGATAACAACACACACGACATCTTCAGTGTTCAATGCTCTAGCACAAGATAACAGCATACTGTTCACAATCACGACTCATCTTTAGTGTTCAATACTCGAGCACAAGATAACAGCATACTGTTCACAATCACGACTCATCTTTAGTGTTCAATTCGCTGGCACAAGATAACTTCACACTGTTCACAATCACGACTCATCTTCAGTGTTCAATGCTCTAGCACAAGATAAAATTACATACGGACCAAAGCAGAGTCAGAAACCAGCTAAGGAAAACAAGAATGATCGAAATAGAGGAATAACAGAAAACTCTGCAATTAGAGAATGCAGTAATAATTATTGTTTAACAATTAATTGATTGTGATCATGTATCAGAGCCAACCCACTGAGTGACAAAGTTCACTAACTCGTAAAGAATTATAGATATATAGTGTATATAAATATATAAAATTTATATAGTATTCTACCTAACATTCATAAATGTTTTAAAATTATTATACTCTAAACCACAATACCGGAGCAATATCGTACCTTTAGTTTCTGCCGACAAAAATAGTGAAAGAAACAATGTATCAACAATTTCCGATTACCGTTACAGTTAACCTTGTGGCTCAAAACTGACTTTATTTAACAGTTACCCTTGGGCTCTTAGCTGAATTTACTTAACAATTACTCATGTGGCTCAAAATGAATTTACTTATTAGTTACTCTTGTGGATTTACCTAGCAAGTACCCTTGTGCCTCAAACTGAATTTAACTAACAGTTACTCATGTTACTCAAACTAAATTCACTAAACAGCGGATCCTGTTTCTAATTAAAAATAAACATAAAGTATGTTCCGTTTTAATATTTAACTTTCAACAGCTACTTGCATTTATTATAGCATTATGATGATAAATACCTTCTATAGCGTCTGTGAACAGCAGTTCTTTTTAAATTGAACTACCAAATCTTGTTCATAAATGACTTGTGTTTGAAATGAATCGCATACAGCCAATGTTTGAAATGAACTCTCTTTACAGGTTTCAAATGAACACTCAATACACCCTATGCTGTAAGTGAATACTTAGCACAGCCTATGTTTCAAATGAACACTCAATACACCCTATGCTGTAAGTGAATACTTAGCACAGCCTATGTTTCAAATGAAAACTCAATACACTCTATGCTGTAAGTGAATACTTAGCACAGCCTATGTTTCAAATCCTATGCTGTAAGTGAATACTTAGCACAGCCTATGTTTCAAATGAACACTCAATACACTCTATGCTGGAAGTGAATATTTAGCACAGCCTATGTTTCAAATGAACACTCAATACACTCTATGCTGGAAGTGAATACTTAGCACAGCCTATGTTCGAATAAAGTTCAATCTACAGCGTATGTTTGAAATGAGAACTCTACACAGCGTGTGTTTCAAATGAACATTCTACATAGCGATGAATGCAATGAACACTATATACAGCCTATGTTTGAATTTAACACTGTAGCGTCTGTTTTTGAAATGAACATTCACTACAGCGTATACTTCAAATGAATGCATTGAGTAGAATATGTATGAAATGAACACTCAGTACATCATATGTTTACAATGAACACTCTGTATAGCATGTTTAACAAATGATTACTATATTAAATATTTGCATTTAATGCAGTATGAACTTAAACTTGATATGAGCACTTTACAGAGCCCATTATTTGTAATAAAAGCAGTTAACATCATATGTTTAAAATTGATACAACATACAATCTGTATGTTTAAAATGAACACAACATACAACTTATATGTTTGAATTTGATGCGACGTTCAACCTCTTTTTGAAAATATGCACTAATCGAGACGATATGAACAATCTACACAAGCTATCTTTGAAAAGAACACTCCATAAGCCCATTTTGAAATTAAACCAAACTTTAATCTGTTTATAATGAACACTCTACACAGCCTTTGTTTGAATAAAGTGTATTATATGTTTGAAATGAACTCTACATAGCCAATGTTAGTTCATTTTCTCTTTTTCAGATGTCTACGGCTTACAGAATGGAAACCACAGTTTTGGTAGCTGCCATCTTGGTCACGTGTTCCCAAGGACTCAAAATAGATTTCTCTAGATTGTCTCTACCTTCCAGAACATTCCTCAGTCAGCAGAAACGATCTATGTGTGAAGGTAAGATTGGCAAGCACAAAATACATATATTTACCATTTAAGGTGGCTGTTCTTAGGACACACCAAATGAATCTGTTCAAGATTATAAGCTATATATATTTACCATTTATGGTGGCTGTTCGTAGTAAACACCAAAGAATCTGTTCAAGATTATAAGTTATAAATATTTACCATTTATGGTGGCTGTTTCTAGGACATATCCAAGGAATTTCGAGCACAGAAGGCGAATAATATTCCGTTACATGTGTGTGTGTGTGTGTGTCTTTGTGTGTGTGTGTGTGTGTGTGTGTGTGTGTGTGTGTGTGTGTGTGAGAGGCCATAAAACACAGTTAGTGTCTAGTGTCTATAAGTGCTTGTAATTACGTACTAATGACTTCTGATATGTAACAGAAACACGACTACGAGTGCAGACACGCAGAAGAAAGCGAGAAAAAAATATTTATTAATTTTTAATTCAGTATTATGTGTATGTTAAGTTCACTCTCATTCTCTCCCAGAAATTACTGGCAATGTGTTAAATAAAAGACCTTTAAGAAACGTTAGAACAAGAAAGACAACATGCACTAGTAATACGTAAAATTGAAACGATTCAAGAAAATCCGACAGAAATACTTTAAAAATTAAGAAAGACAAAACGGTAAATAAAAACGACAGTACAAGGTCAGTTAGTGAAATTTTAAATAAATGAGTCAACATGGCTCATTACCGACGAATCTTTAGACAAACACAGGTAAACAATCTTGGAGAAAACAGTAAATTTGTCAAGATGATTTGCGCGCGTTAGAGTAACAAAAGTCTTAAACACAGTTATAGTTACGTATGTTAGAGTAACAAAAGTCTTAAAAACAGTTATAGTTATGTATGTTAGAGCACCAATAGGGTTCAAATGGATATATTGTAACGTCTTTTGCAGTACTAGTAAGGTTCTATATATATATTACCTATTTTGCAGTACTAGTAAGGTTCAATAGATATATTATTATGTAGGTTTAAGTGATAAGTTAATTAGAGATATTTTTTACTGTGACTGAAAGTTTGAAAAAGAGTTATTTTTACGAGTGTTACAATGACATTTTAGAAAAGTGCCGTAATACTGATAGTAGGATTAACAGAGAGCTGTTCTAATGTATGTCACACTAGGGCTAGAATAGAACTATTATTAAGTATGCTGTGATGACACAAGAATTAGAACAGAATTATCATTAAGTATATTATAATGACACCTAAAGTTTGAATTAGGGCTGTTAATGATTAATTTAAATTTAGTAGTTAACTTTTGAAAATATAACGATTAATTAATAGTTAATTTTTATTAAAGCAAAACATTTATAGTCACATAACTCACATTATAGTCGTATTTGTCGAAAATCGAAATAACACTGGATTGTCTTGTTCATACGTCATTTAATAACCAACTATACAAACAGACGAGTATGTTGACAGCATTTGGTGACGAGTGCAACCAGCAGGGATGAACAATCGTTCACATGGAACTGATGTAGCTGGTATGCACAGAATGGTCCTGGCAAGGAATGTCAATTTTGATATCGATGTTCGATGTTCATTAAGTTTCCATCATTGTAGAGGGTCAACCGATTCAGCATCTTTCTTCTCCATTTTATAACGCAGTAATTCATCAGAAGAGCTGTCGACATGATCTTTCGTGTCTGAGTCAGACTCCATTAGCTTAATACGCTTTTCATTTGGTTCACATAGAGTTTCATTGTCAATGTCTGAGTCAGACTCCATTAGCTTAATACGCTTTACATTTGGTTCACATAGAGTTTCATTGTCAATGTCAGTATCATTCATTGCAGCAGTCTCCATCTGCTCATCATGAACATCAACTGCTATTTTTTGTTCAGTACGTGACCAAGTTCGTTCTTTTGCATCTTTTGACAAACATTTCAGTATTTGTAGCGTGGATCAAGTGCTGTTGCAATCTGTAGTATTCAATACTTGTCATATTAGCTACACATTCACTGAAGTCATTAATCGATGCTGCCTTAAATTTAGCTATGTAGCCCGGGTCATCATCGTGTACTGTCATGTGCTTTGTCAACGATGATAGCAGTGGCAATACACAGCTACATGAAACATAATCTTGACCGCCAAGCAGGACCGTGGTCTTACAGAATAAGTCCAAAACTTTGACATATTTTATGTGCATGTTTTAAGAATAACGAACTGTCTTTACATTACTCCACTGATACACGTGTGACAGATATTTTTAATATCGAGAGGTTTCTCTTAAATTTTGAGAATTATATTATTTTTCATTTATAATATATATTGTACCTCTCAAATTTGGTCTTGGATCGGAAGAGTAGCCTCCCTGCATATTTACTTTTGTGAATGTTAGCCTTATGTTTATTGGTATTATAGGTACAAAGCGCGTAAAAGGCATGGCATATATCCAATTAAACTAGTAGTGGACACCCATATTCAATGGTCCATTATGTCCGACTTATTAATTATTAAACTATGCCCCACTCCTACTAAGATGTTTTCTTTCCCAAATACGTCACTCGGAAATCATAGATGTTAACAAGAAATGAAAATGTATTAACAATACGCAACATAATTTAGCTTGTTATTAAAACATAAACAAGAACGTATATAACACACACACACACACACACACACACACACACACACACACACTCATATCAATACAGTTCCAAGTTCAGAGATACACTTATTGATTGTCTATAGCTGAATAATTTTTACAGCTCGGCATTTACTATAATCTCTTAGAATTCGTTCAGTCCTCATAGAGTGTTCCTGAAATGTTTTAACTGTCAAGTAACATGTACAAGTATACCATAACATTACGAGAGAAACTGAGACAGATAGATAAGTTGTTTTTGTTTTTTCTCATAAGAAAGACTTGACTCAATCATGGCACTTCGTCTCTCCTGCCGTCTCACCTGAGGTAGGATGGAGACAGATGACGTCAGAGACAGAATGTTGCACTTTCCCGGGCTCGCTTGTGACTCAAGGTCAGTTGTAGCGCGCTTGCGGTGGAATCAAGCATAGAACAAGAAACAAAAGCGAGGAAACAAGGAAGCACTGCCAACTTCCTGAAAAAACAGTGTCGTGCATAAGCGTCGTGGCTGAATTTAAATTATCTTTCTCTCCCTTTAACAACACATCAGATTTGACTCTATGGAGATCCCAGTCAGTTGCTTAGACTTTCTACAAAGTTCCAAAATACTAGCTAAATACATATAGTTGTACAAATATTGGCTAAATACATATAGTTGCACAAATATTGGCTAAATACATATAGTTGCACAAATATTGGCTAAGTACATATAGTTGCACAAATACTGGCTAAATACATATAGTTGCACAAATACTGGCTAAATACATATAGTTGCACAAATACTGGCTAAATACATATAGTGGTACAAATAATGGCTAAATACATACAGTTGTTCAATTACTGGCTAAATACATATAGTTGCACAAATACTGACTAAATACATATAGTAGTACAAATACTGGCTAAATATATATAGTGGACAAATAATGGCTAAATATATACAGTTGTTCAATTACTTGCTAAATACATATAGTTTCACAAATACTGGCTAAATACATATAGTTTCACAAATACTGGCTAAATACATATAGTTTCACAAATACTGGCTAAATACACATAGTTGCACAAATACATTTCATTGAATTCTACATTTCTACTGAATTAAAATAAAACATAAGATGGTATCACAGAATTATAAAACTTCATACATAATTAAACATGAATAAAATACACTAGTACGACTTATTTAATTTATGGGAGCACTTCCAGCCTAGGCTTATTTCACGCTGGTAATTACTATTAGATGAAAAAAGCATGAAAGATTACAACTAAAAATGCATAAATGTATTTTACTCACAGTACATCATTATCACGAGACTGTTAGAGACACGTCTTTCTCTGCTAGATAATTCTCGAACAGTGATGAGAACAAGAACTATTTTACTCACAATACATCATTATCACGAGACTGTTAGAGACACGTCTTTCTCTGCTAGACAATTCTCGAACAGTGATGAGAACAAGAACTATTTTACTCACAATACATCATTATCACGAGACTGTTAGAGACACGTCTTTCTCTGCTAGATAATTCTCGAACAGTGATGAGAAAAAGAAATATTTTCCGCAAGCCCGGTCTGTCCCCTATACTTCTATTTGTCAGTTACAGTTAGCCAGGTTTCGGCCATTGGCCGGTTGTGACGTAACTTTTGCTCGGTTCTCTAACTACAGTCGGTCAGTATCACCCACTGGTCAAAATTAATGCGGGTAAAGGTAACAATGCCTAGTGGGCATGCCTGAATACTCCAGTAGACTTTGTAAAAGCCAGATTGTAGGAAAAATACTTGCATTTCCCCACTATGTTACCCCAGAGAATATTTTAGTTACACTATATGTTACCCCAGAGAATCTTTTAGTTACACTATGTGTTACCCCAGAGAAGCTTTTAGTTACACTATGTGTTACCCCAGAGAATCTTTTAGTTACACTATATGTTACCCGAGGGAATCTTTTAGTTACAGTTTAGGAAACATACCTCCATTTTTTAATTATATGTTAAAACCTAGCGTGCTGAGCGCCATGTCTCCTTCACTTCACTACATAAATGTTCCAAGAAGGATAAACGTGCACTATATTTTAGCGCATAGCGCATTAAAAATTAATGCGCTATGTACATATCAATAAGTGACAAATAGAAGATAAAAGTGCACTTTTTTTAGCATATTAAAAATTAATGCGCTATGTACATATCAATAAGTGACAAATAGAAGGATAAAAGTGCACTTTTTTTAGCATATTAAAAATTAATGCGCTATGTACATATCAATAAGTGACAAATAGAAGGATAAAAGTGCACTTTTTTTTAGCATATTAAAAATTAATGCGCTATGGAGGATGAAGTGCACTATATTTTAGCATATTAAAAATTAACGCGATATGTACATATCAATAAGTGACAAGTAGAAGAAGGGGTGAAAATATTTGTCAGAACGTGGAGATTTTTTTTAACATTACTCCAAGGACACAAGGTTCTGTCTTTGCATTACTCTACTGACAAAATGTCTGTCTTTGCATTACTCCTCTGACCAGTCTATCTTTGCATTACTCCACTGACAAAAATGTCTGTCTTTGCATTACTCCACTGACAAAATGTCTGTCTTTGCATTACTCCACTGACAAAATGTCTGTCTTTGCATTACTCCTCTGACCAGTCTATCTTTGCATTACTCCACTGACAAAAGGTCTGTCTTTGCATTACTCCTCTGACCAGTCTGTCTTTGCATTACTCCACTGACAAAAGGTCTGTCTTTGCATTTCTCCATTGACCATTCTGTCTTTGCATTACTCCACTGACAAAAGGTCTGTTTTTACATTACTCCAAGGACACAAGGTCATTCTTTGTATTACTCCTCTGACACAAGGTCTGTCTTTACTCCACTGACACAAAATCTGTATATACTTTACTCCACTGAAACACGGACTTTCTTTACATTGATCTACTGACACGCGGCGTTTCTGATGATTCTAACACACTAGTCTCTATACTGAGTCTTTAAGTGCATTCTTCCTTAGATGTGTGTTATATCTTAAAGTATATGAGTCTTACAGAGTATTTTCTTAGGTACGTCTTAATCTTTTAGTGTATGAGGTTATAAGTGCATTCCTCCGTAACTTGTAAGAGTTTGAATTGATTCGTGTATTATCTATAAGATTGCCAATCTGGAAGTCTGCTATTTTTAAGGCACTGTTCTTGATATATGTCCATAAGCTTTTAAGGGCATGAGTCTTTAAATTAATTCTTTCTTTACAAAAGCGATTCTTGCTGTTTTATTATCCCATAGATACACCATTTGCATTACGTGGGCCAGACTTCAGTTTAAATGTCATAATCCGTTCAATATTCTCCATAAACTACATTCTCCATTTTGATGATGATATTAATATTTTGAGATGATGATGACCTTAGGTTCATTGTTGCTAACAATATTAGAAACTAAATGAACCTTAGCAAGTAAACACGAGAAATGGAAGGAGTGATATAACACGACAAAATGGAAACTGTTGAAGAAAATAACAGGATATGATAAACTATAATAAAGACACAGTATATGTAATATGATACGACCAGACACAATATATTTAATAGCATACGTAAGTTGTAATAGAGAGACAATGTATGCAATAAGTTAAGTTGTAATAGATACAATATATACAGCATTATTGCTTGGTTTGTACTAGCATAATGTACAGTGTGCTATCTGCTTAGACACTAGCATTATTGCTTGGTTTGTACTAGCATATTGTACAGTGTGCTATCTGCTTAGACACTAGCATTATTGCTTGGTTTGTACTAGCATATTTTACAGTGTGCTATCTGCTTAGACACTAGCATTATTGCTTGGTTTGTACTAGCATATTGTACAGTGTGCTATCTGCTTAGACACTAGCATTACTGCTTGGTTTGTACTTGCATATTGTACAGTGTGCTATCTGCTTAGACACTAGCATCATTACTTGGTTTGTACTAGCATATTGTACAGTGTGCTATCTGCTTAGACACTAGCATCATTACTTGGTTTGATTTGTACTGGCGTGTTGGAGCAGTGTGCTATGCACTTAGACACTGGCGTGTGAATTTCACAAGTAACTTTTTCCCAAGTATAAGAAACAACCTTTCGCATTCAGAGAGCAGCAAAATCTACACACAAAATATTTCTTTCCAAGTCCCAGGATTTGAAGTTTTAATCAATGCTTTACCAGACTTTACGAGCTGTTTTAAGACAGAGTTATAGTATCGGATGAAACAGGAAAAATGGATTTCTACAACGCAAATTCCATCAATACCACACATTCCATTGTATTTCAGTTAGCAAAAAAGCGAACTATGCATAAAACAGGCGCTAAATATGCTCATTGCAGTCGTATCTGTGTAAAATAGTCTTAATCTTGAAATTGCCTTAATGGCAAGCGACACTGGAAATATCTTATTTAATACTAATTATAAGTCAATATTATTGCATATTTAGGTTTAGATACTTCAGTAAATAGAAAGTTAGTATTATGTATGTGTGCGTATGTCTGCGTGTGTGTGTGTGTGTGTGTGCATGTGTGTTGGCTAGATAGATAGACTGACAGACAGATAGACAGACAGACAGACAGACAGAGAGAGAGATAGAGCGATAGTGAGATAGACAAATAGATAGATAGATACATTTTATTAATATTATGTACTTGATTGTGTGAGTGTGCATACGTAAATATGTATGAGATTTTAAGGCATTGATATTTGTATTATCATATAAGTTATGTTGATATTAACTGGCAAGTATAATTACTTTTAGTGCTGAATATTTTTACAAGATTTGAGGAAATCGCAAACAAGTGTCTTTCTTTTTGAATAATTGGCATGGACATTAAATTCGCAAATGAAGGGTTTTCAATTGTGTTCATTTAACCTAACTCTTATAATGACATTGCAAATAAGACAGAATTCATTTCATTAGAATATCTTCACATGCCATTCAAAGAGATACAATTTCTGCTTCTCTCTTTCTTCATCTGTTGTATCAATCTCCCTTCATCTAATAACGTAATTACAAATCTCCTTATCACGCTGTATCATTTCCCTTCATCTCATTAGGTAAAATTTAATTACATTTGCTTTCATCTCGCTTAGTTACTCGCCTTTCATTCAAAGTAATATTTCCCTTTTTTTGTCTATACCTCGTATACCTTTTCTTTTGTACATCAATGTCATTTTGCTTTCATTTCTCTGTGTCACTGTTTCTTCCTTTCCTTGTGTCACTGTACCTTCATTTCCCTGTGTCACTGTACCTTCATTTCTCTGTGTCACTGTACCTTCATTTCCCTGTGTCACTGTCCCTTCATTATCATGTGTCACTGTACCTTCATTTTCATGTGTCACTGTCCCTTCGTTTCACTGTGTCAGTGGTCCCTTCATTTCCATGTGTCACTCACTGTCCTTTCATTTCCTTCTGTCACTGTCCCTTCCTTTCCCTGTGTCTGGACAACCCAGACAATTCTGAGACATTCTTTCTCTGAAGTCAAATAATTCTGTTGAGCGACATGTCCGGAGTAGTTTACTGGATACAGAATATCACCATGTTTCTGCATCAGTACAGCACCAAGCCTTGCATTACTAGCATCTGTTCTGAGTATGAATTCTTCATTAAGATCAGGCAAATGGAAGACAGGAACTTGAGGCAGGCAGTCTTTCAAACAGGCAAAGCTGACTTCAAACTCCTCGTTCCAAATCACTATCTCAGGTTTACCTTTCTTCATCAAATCAATGAGTGGTTTGGTGATGGCATTTAACTTGGGATGAATTTTCTCTAATAACCAACCAACCCCCAAATGATTTAACATTTGCCTTGGAGATGGGTGTCTCAATCACTTCACTGTGTCACTGTCCATTCATTTTGCTATGGCATTGTTCCTTCATTTTACCCGTAGCACTTCCCCACTTCACTGTGGCACTGTCCTTCATTTTCTGTGTCATTTTACAATTATGTCATCCTCTATATTTCTTTTTCTTTTTCTAACTCTTCAGAGTATTGAGACAACATCCTGTAATTGCAGACTTATAAAGTGTATGTCGGATTTATACTTTTAATTCCCATAAGTTATTTTCTGTACATGTATACTTAGATTTTGTCTAGCATACTCATAATTTGTTTTATTTGCAAGTGTATGTATTACATGAGTTATCTCTTTAAATCTTCAATACTCTATAATTTCTGTCTTGTGCACTTAAAGGCAGAGGCGTGGTTAAATAAATGTCCGACAACGCTTTCCATATGCTATAGCACTTGTCTTCAAGTGATAGGACATTGTACTGGTGTGGCAGGATATCACTGCAACCTTTTTTCTTCATCAGGGTATGCACTGGCCATAAATCACATTAGTGTCGGAGTTTGTCAGACGCCATTTTGCGTGCTGATTATGTCTGAAGAAATGAATTTGCAAATGGATTCTCTTTGAGTTGCGATCTTGGAGTCCCCCGGCATTTTACTTCTAGAGATAAGTGCATCTGCTTGAGATGAAGTTCTTGATGACAATGAAGGGATTTCCCATTATCCTAAGAATGCTCACTAAATTAAGAATTACTTTCTGCACAAGCCTCTTTAGTGTTGTCTCTTCGAGCACAGACAGAGAGAGAGAGTTGCAGACAATTGGCGCATTCGCCCTTTAGCGTTTATCACTGTTGTTCTCTGGGCAGAGTCTAAGTGCTCCGTCTGTTCGCAGGAGTGTGCGCCTGTGCGTAAGAGAGTGCATGTGTGCTTGTGTGTCTGTTTATGTTTAAGTTGATACTACAATTAGTTTTTCGTGTGTCCTGCATCTGAATCTTATATTCGCTATACGTTCTTTACGATGCCCTTTGATTAGTTCTGTTGAAGACCCAGTTTGTTTCTCTTGATGGGCTCTTCAAAGGCCACGGGATGGCTG
Organism: Sinotaia quadrata; assembly: GCA_028829895.1. NCBI lineage: Eukaryota > Metazoa > Mollusca > Gastropoda > Architaenioglossa > Viviparidae > Sinotaia > Sinotaia quadrata. The sequence goes on along the minus strand of CM054177.1, from coordinate 39,258,879 downwards.
TCGATCAGACGAAGAGCTCATTTGCGTCTGTTCTGTGTATACATTTCCTAGTTCTCTCTGCAGTTAGCTCAGTCATAATTACTGCATGATTTGGTTTACCGCATGGCGCTCCACCCACGCTTGCGCCGCATATAACCATATGCACACATCATTAGGTACATGAGACAAGTGGTCACGTGCAGTTGGACAAGTAGGTCAGATTGACACAAACATTTAGATAATTAGGTCATAGTATATGTAGCAGTAACAGTATTTTTCGCTATCTACAGACATTTAAATAGATTCATGAAATGAATAATAGATAGATAGATAGATAGATAGATAGATAGATAGATAGATAGATAGATAGATAGATAGATAGATAGATAGATAGATAGATAGATAGATAGATAGATAGATAGATAGATAGATAGATCGATCAAAGGATGGATGGATGGATTTGTCTATTAGCTGTTTCCATAAATATATAAAGAAGAGAGCTAATGGACAATGTTTCTTAATATTTCTCAACCATACGGTCATTCAATTATAAATTACCAAATTTTGCAAAAGTAATATCTCACTGAAGGTGATATCTTTCTTTGGGGCGAAGAAATGGTGAAGGAATAGATATTGAAAATAATCAGAAAATGTCTCGCTAGTGGTGATTTCATTAGACATCATTTCAGTAAACGCATTTATAAGCAATCCAATTCCTCAAATCTGTCCATTCTACATTAGTGCTCATGCCGCGCCCTGGCAAGCCCTTGGTGCCGGAGCTGCCCCTGAGATGGAACTTACTTTGTCTTTGGATTTGTCTGGCACTTCAGGATGCCAGTAGTCGATGATAATCGACGGTAAATCTTCTAAACGGCTCTCAGTTGCCAACATTTTGTCCACAATACTGGAGAGGGTGCGCTTCAAATTTTTTCTTGGCAACCAGGGCGTGATTGAAATGAAATATATTCTTGCAGTTGAAATCTCATTTTCTCTGATACTACCGTATACCTGAAATTAAATATTTTTTCTTTGCGACCAAGAGTGATGACATAAAGACAATTTTTTTTGTGCTTTTAGTGATTGTTCTAACGTGTATTTTTACCTTAATATTGCAATTTACTCTGATTTGTTTATTTTAAAAATCCAATTTTATATTGTAAATTGTGATTTTATATTAATAATAATATTTAGTTTTACTTGTTTCTTAACTATACAAAGAATTTTGTTTATCAATATGAAATTAACCTTATTCTCTTATTCTGGCGTGTTTTACTTTAAGATGCGAGATGTTTTATTTGGACATGTGAAATTTTATTTTAAAAAGCAATTTGAATAAATGTTATTAGACTGAGTAAGAAATCGTTAAAAATAGTGAGTAAAACGATTTTTAAACAATGCAAATATATATACCTAGAAAATATCCCTAAAATATATCTCTAGAAAATATCCCTAAAATATATCTCTAGAATATATCCCTAAATATATCTCTATAATATATCCCTAAAATATATCTCTAGATTATATCCCTAAAATATATCTCTAGAATATATCCCTAAAATATATCTCTAGAATATATCCATAAAATATATCTCTAGAATATATCCCTAAAATATATCCTTATAATCTAACCCTTGAATATACTTTTAGAATATATTCCTTGAATCTTAAAACTGCAGTTTTTTTAATATTTCCCCTCTCTCATAGTTAAATAAAGAGATTTGTCAAATCGCTCTCGTTATATCCATTGTTTAAGAAAGTATTGGTTCTGACTTACTTTCTGCTAGTCTTAATGAGAACGTAATGTGTGGACTTGACTGCAAATAATTGTTTCTGACAACCTTTCTGCTAGTTTAACGAGAACGTAATGTGTGGACTTGACTGCAAATAATTGTTTCTGACAACCTTTCTGCTAGTTTAATGAGAACGTAATGTGTGGACTTGACTGCGAATAATTGTTTCTGACAACCTTTCTGCTAGCTTTTCATGACAATGTAATGTTTGGGCTTGTGCGTCTGATTTTATGCTTGAATGTGTGGGTCTGACTTATGGTGAGGAGATTGTGGGTCTGACTTATGGTGAGGAGATTGTGGGTCTGACTTATAGTGAGGAGATTGTGGGTCTGACTTATAGTGAAGAGATTGTGGGTCTGACTTATGTTGAGGAGATTGTGGGTTTACGTGGATTTTAATATTTGAATTATTTATTTCTGTAAGCTGGATTTAGCTGTCATTATAACAACACGACAGGATCTGCGGGCGGTGCCTTTGACAATTCCTCTGTGATTTAAAAACGTACTACAATGTGGCGGATTAAATTTGCCTCTCCTTACTTTTAAATTTAATTGTTGTATAAATTGTTAATTTGTCAGAGTAAACCGACCTATGAAGGTATATTTGTAAGTGTCAGAGTTGGAAGGAAACACCCCAAATTGAGAATATGCTAGAAATTGCAGATGTAATGAATATTAGTTCAACTGGTGGAGTAATTTTATTTATCTAATGGTTAAGATTTATGTGAACGAGACCAGCCAATGGGCAGAGAAAAAAAGTTTACCTTCTGTAGAAAAGTATATTGCCTGTTCACTTGAATTTGGAGTGGCAAAGACGTCCAGACTTGAAAGGCGGCCATTAACTAACTGGTTTAGAAAATGGACATAGAAATATATATCAAGCACTTTTGCTATTGATATGTTATACATGTGTTTAGAGTAGAGGTGTATTATGTTAGTGGACTATTATTTCTACAAATGTTTGAACTAAGCTGTTCGTATGTAGTGTTCTCACACTTGACATTGTTTTGATATGATGTATGTATTATGTTGTGTGCACGTACAATAAATACCGTTGCAGGAAATTGTAAGTTAAGACTGGACGATAAGAAAGAATGGAATTATAAAGCGATAAAATGGAAACGTAGGTTTTCTCAGTGATTATATTTTCATGGTAAAGCAGCCTTTCTCTCCTCATGTTATTTGAATCTCCTAATTCACTGATTGTAAACTGATACGACTGACCATGTAAAGGGCAAGAAACAGTGTAAAGAAATACATTTAACTCCTTTGATGCATTGTGGCAAAGTATGCTGATTACATCAGGTAATTTCTGGTACAGTGAAGTTACTAGAAATCGCTACAAATGTTGTTCATCTTGAAGGGACTGACACAGCAAAAGAGGACGCCTTGTTGATTTCGAGAGAATAACAGCGCATCAGTATTTTTTATGTGTGTAGAGCGACGTCTTGATGTGAACAATAGACTTGTGACATTGCTGTGTGTGGAGAGCGACGTCTTGATGTGAGCAATAGACTTGTGACATTGCTGTGTGTGGAGAGCGACGTCTTGATGTGAACACTAGACTTGTGACAATGCTGTGTGTGGAGAGCGACGTCTTGATGTGAACAATAGACTTGTGACATTGCTGTAAAAGCATGCAAGAGGCAGCTCTTAATTCAGGTTATGTAAAATCTATTATCACTGTCTCTAATAACTCCATTTATGTTCCCTGATAACTATCCTGTGGTTTGTATTGAAACTATTGTTGAATTGTAGTTTAGAATATAAGGCAGTGTTGTACAAAAATTATGTGGATATGGTTTCATGGAAATATTGATGTAAAATAATATGTTTCATTGCATTTGTCATATGTATAATAAATAATCAATTTAATAAATTTATTGACCCTCTTACACATATTGATAATCTTATGATGGAGAAGAAAATTGGTGGAGGGCATCGCTAAATATAGATTAAAGACGGATTTGTCTTCTCCTTTAGTAAGAAGTTTTCCTTCTACGGAATAGTGTGTGATGGTAAATGTTGTGGAAGAGAGAAAACGTTTACAGTTCCCGCATATCCGTCAAGTGAGAGAGATGAGTGGTATCTGCTGGAGAATTATTAATAACCCAAATTACGATTCTCCTCACTTGTAATTAGTTATGAATGATTAATTAATTAATAATAATCATTAACTAACAGCCATGGCGTAACATACTATTTGAAAAGTAATGTAACGTGTTACTTTATTATTAAAGAGTCACATGTTATCGTTGTCTTAATGGTTTTCTTTATTACATGTTGCTATATTAATATCTTGACGTGTTTCTTTGTTATTAAAGGATGTCATGTTAACGTTTTCTTGAGGTGTTTCTTTGTTATTAAAGAATGTCATGTTAACGTTTCTTGACGTGTTTCTTCGTTATTAAAGGATGTCATGTTAACGTTTTCTTGACGTGTTTCTTCGTTATTAAAGGGTATTATTTTGAGTTTATTTCAACGTGTTTCTTTTTATTAAAGGGTGTCATATTAATTTTCTCTTGAAGTGCTTTTTGTATATTAAAAGGTGTCATGTTATTTTTGCTAATGTAATGTGTGTCTTTGTTATTAAAGGATGTCATGTTAACTTTGTCTTGAGGTGTTTCATTTATATTAATGTGTGTCATGTTCACGTAACATGTTTCTATGTTATTAAAGGGTGTTATGTTACGTTGTCTTTGCAAATCTTTCAAAACAATTTTCACTGTATTTGCAGTTTTACAAGAGGTTATAATCCATAGTTTTACCTATTCAAAATCAGAATATAATGATAACAAACGTTACTGGGAGAATGACAATAAACAAATTGGGCAGAGAGTTAAGTGATCTGTTTCCTCTAGCCATAATAGTATCAAATATAAAATTTTCCATTCAGTAATGTTTGGAATTGATCTATTTCTTTATGAAATGTGAACGTCACGAAAATAATATTCCAATGTATTCATGCGAATTGAAAAGCTCTACAATATAAGAAAGGTGGATTGCGCATATTTAATGGTATAGCTTTGAAGTTTCTAGAAAGAGTAAATAACTGAAAGCAAACCATTGAATTGTACTCAAGCATAAAATATTATATTTGGAATAATAAAACTGTGCTATGGCAAATTTGTATATCAGATGTTCTTCACTAATGCTGAGTTCTAACATTTTCTATTTTGTCTAATGGTTGAAGCAAATAAATAATTGAAAATTCTCTGACAACTGCTGAAACAGTGAAGGAGACGCTGTTAGAAATACAATGCCCTGAACTAACAACAAAAGCGTGGGCTGACACTGAAAATTGCTCGAGTTGAAAGAGATGCTGTTAGAAATACAATGCCAGACATAAAAACGAAAAACTTGGTCTTTCTACTCGAGAAATCTACTCGAGTTGTATATTGATATGTGTGTCTGTTACTAGTTATCATTATTAATATTATTATTACTAATCATCCATAACTAATTACAAGTGATGGAGAAGTCTTAATTTATGTTTATTAATAGTCTGACAGAAGACATCACTCATCTCTCACTTGGCGGATTATATGGGTGTAGTAAGACTCTTCTCCCTTCCACAACAATACGACAGACGTTTTACTGTCACACAATATTTTTGTAGATGGATGCGTCTTACTAAATGAATAACAAATCCGTTCTTAATTACATTTAATGAGCCCCCATAAACTCACTGTCACTCCAACATATAGTTTAATAATATGTGCAAGAAGGTTAATCAATTTAACAATAAATTTATTAAAACGACAATCAAAAAGCTAGCTACCTATCCCTTAGTCTTGTCAACTGTGGGGCACCACTGATGACCTGGCAACCAGTTTCCTCTATTCCATTCTGTTCTCTGATAATCTTACTGTATTCCTCAGTTTTAGTCCTGACTTTGCTTGGGTGGCATATAAGACTTATCGTACGATAGTTCTGGCATTGCTGCAATTTCCTTTTTTCGGGAGAGTTATTATGACTGACTGAGTCCATGGTGTTGGCCATTCCCCTGTCTGCCAGATCTTCTTGCAGATTGTTAGTAGGGTGCTCATCATGGCTTCTCCCCCTTCTTGGACTAGTTATGTTCCTGCTGCATTCCCCATTTTCAATGATTTCACCGTAGCCTCTCCTTCTTCTCCGAGGATAGGGTACTTAATAGTCTTAGTCATGGTGGGGTGATGAGTATGTCTGGGTCCCCTATAGGTCTGTGGTTGTATAGGTCTGAGCAGTATTCTGTCCATATCTTAAGAATGTCTTGGTCTTCTGTAAGACAATTCCCGCCACTATCTTGAATGATGGAGGAGCGTCATTGTTTTATACTGGTTAGATCTTTCACCAGTTGATATGCTTTTTGCTTTTATTTTTCTTTAGATTATTTTCTATATCTTTACACTGGTCTTCAATCATGTCTCCTTTGCCTTTTTCAAGCTTTTCTTGATAAACTGATTGATTTCCCTATATTGGTTTGCTCCTTCTACTTCTGATTTCTTCTTCTTTAGCTCTTGTCCCTTGTCACACAGATCATGTGTGTAAGATGTAACCAATTTTTTTTTGCTCGTCTATGTTTGCCAACGATCTCATTGACTGTTTGGATCACTGCGATGTTAAATATGTCAATCAATGTGTCTGTGTTTTCTGCACTAAGAAGTAATAGTGGTGCACAGTTTCCTCCTATCTTTGCTTGGAAGGCTTCTGATACCTCGGGGTCTTTGTTTGCTTGTCAAGGTTGAACTTGATTATTATAGGGCCATGTTTATTAACTTTTTTTAGACGTATTCGGAGGGTCATCATCACTAAGTCATGGTCACTTCCAATGTCTGCTCCTAGGAAGCTTCTTGTCTTGGCAATGGTTACACTGGTATGGAACGCCTCTTCACCATTGAAATAATCAATCTGGTTATGGTTATCTCCATTCGGGCTATGCCATGTCCATCTTCTGGGTGCTTTGTGTGGACCAAATGTATTCATCAACTTCACATCATTAGAGTTGGAAAATTCCGGGAGCCTTAAGCCTTTATCATTTGTCTCTATATTGCAGTAGCATCCATATATGCCTTTCCAGTTCTCAATGACATCCTCTCCTATTTTAGCATTCCAGTCTCCTTGCACCACAAGAATGTCTTTCTTTGTAGTCTGGTCCAGGACGTCTTGCAGTTGGTCGTAGAAGTTCTCTATTTCTTCATCATCATGGTCTGTTATGGAGCGTAAGCTTGCACAATGCTGATATTGACTGGGGTTGCCTTCAAGCGTATGTGATAAGCCTGTTGGAGACTAGCCAACAATTTATGACAGTGTTCACAATGTCTTTGTGGACAAGAAATCCGACCATATTTATCATCTCTGCCAGAGTAGTATAGATATGGTCACCCCGTGTTGATGTTTCCTCAAGATTCTTCTATCGTATATCGCACGATCCCATGATGGTCCAAATGTATCTGTTCATTTCATGTGTCAGTTCCTCTACCTTTCCAGGCGTTCTTAATGTTCTGATGTTCCTCGTAACGATGCTGCTGTTGTTTATTGCAAGGTGTTTTGATGGTGATGGTGATGGTGCACCAGTAGCACACTTAACACCTCTGCCCTGGTGCAAGACAGAAGGCGCAGACCTTGTTTTGGGCGACGACTGATCCTGTATGGTTTGAGGTAAAATTATCATTTCATGGTGTGTCTTGGGCAAATGAACCTGGCAGAGCCCATCCCTCTCCAGGCTGTTGACCCTAGCCAAAACTCTATATTACTAGTGGCTCGCTTTGGTTCTGGACACTTGGCCGTTGAGTCCTTCTTGGGAATCCTCCATCCTGGATGGTGACTTCAGTGAGGAAGGCCACACTCCAAAGCTGCAATATTATTCTAAATATTGACACGGCTAACTTACCACATCTGCAATATTACTTTAAATATATAAACTGTTACTTAAACGCTATTAAATTAACATTGATAATATTACTTTGTATATATATAGTCACAGTTGCTTTACCACTGTTGTAGTGTTACTCTAAATATAGACATGATTACCTTACCAATGTTACAGTGTTATTTTATATATAGACATATTTACTTTACCAATGTTGCAGTATTATTCTAAATATAGACACAGCGACCTTACCACTGTTACAGTGATACTTTAAATATAGACATAGTTACTTTACCACTGTTGTAGTATTCCTTTATATATGCACACAATAACCTTGTTGTAGTATTTTACTTTTTATAAAGACACAATTACCATACCAGTCCTGCAGTATTTCTTTAAACATAAACACGGTTAACTTACCGCCGCTGCAATATTATTTTATCTATAATTACAGTTACTTACATCTGTTGCAATATTACTTTATATAGAGCCACATAAACAATCAGCATTTTCAAAATACTCTCAGCAAAAATTTAACAATTTGGTCAAGAGCATGATGCAATACAACAACCTGTAGAGAGATGACCTAATTAAATAAATGTTCATGTCATCAAATCTGCTTTTTTTTGCTTTTGATGAGATTGATATACATTTTGTCCTACTTATTTTATATCATCTTGTAAGGTCTTTTGATGAGATTGATATACATTTTGTCCTACTTATTTTATATCATCTTGTAAGGTCTTTTGATGAGATTGATATATATTTTGTCCTACTTATTTTATATCATCTTGTAAGGTCTTTTGATGAGATTGATATATATGTTGTCCTACTTATTTTATATCATCTTGTAAGGTCTTTTATTGAGATTGGTATATAGTTTGATTCTGTAAGGACTTTTATTTTTGTCAGACTGGTGTATATTTTGTTTCATTTATTTCATATCTTTTGGTTATAATGTGTATTTATTAACCAATGATTATTTTTTAAATTATTTTCCTTTTGTTGAAACAACCTGTATCATTTGTTTTAGATCAAAGCATATTTTCATTAAATTAATCAATATATTTTCTTATATCAATCAATAGTCTTTCCTGCATGTTATCTCGTGTATATATTTTTAAGCAGTCGGTTTTTACCACTTCATCAGTCTGTACGTTTAATTTACATCAATATAATCTTTCCAGTAAACACGTCTATATTTTTTTCTCTTTTTCAATCTATATTGTTTTCATTTTTCTCATCCAATCTGTAAACTTTACATTAATTCAATCATTCTTTAAAATAAATCATTCTTTTTTATCATTCAATCTGTATTATTTCCATTAATTCAATCATTCTTTACAATAAATCTTTTTTTTCTCATTTAATCTGTAATCTTTCTATTAATTCAATCTATATATTGCCCTGCACCAATCCATAGTTTTTCTTTAACAATTAATCTTCTCTATCTATAAGATCGTAATTAGACTTTCCTTTACATCAAACTATAGTCTTTGCATTAAATCAATCTTATTACACTGTTCTTCTAAATCAGTATTCGCTTCCTTAAAGTAATTTATATTCATTAGAATTTACTAGACAAATTAGGTTGTGGTTTGGCTAAAATTATTGCATCTCCAAGTTTTACATGATTTTTTCATCAGTTTGACCTTATCACTGATGGATTTATTAAATGATTATGTGGAAAGGACACCTCGTGTAGACGCTTATCGAAATGCATTTTTTTTTTTTTAGGGAAGGGACGTACTTTAGGCTTCCTTTCTATAAATCAATATAGAGTTATTCATTAGTACATGCTATATTTGTTCTTTAAATCAATTTATAGTCTTCATTAGTACATGCTATATTTGTTCTTTAAATCAATTTATAGTCTTCATTAGTACAGGCTATATTTGTTCTTTAAATCAATTTATAGTCTTCATTAGTACAGGCTATATTTGTTCTTTAAATCAATTTATAGTCTTCATTAGTACAGGCTATATTTGTTCTTTAAATCAATTTATAGTCTTCATTAGTACAGGCTATATTTGTTCTTTAAATCAATTTATAGTCTTCATTATAACAGGTTTTCTGGAAATTAAGGTAAATCATTCAATACGTTTCGGTGATCATTTTATAGGTTTTCTATTTCTAATTTCTAAATAATTAATTAAACTATAGAAAGAGAGTGACTTACTAAATAAAAAATGCTCATATTGAAAGACGAGACAGACTAACTTAAGGACTAATGTGAGAGACTAATGACATACTGGATGCACTTACTGAAGGATTAAATAGACTGACTAAAAGACCACACAGACTGAGGTAATTAACCTGTGAAAAGACTTTAAGATGGGATAAGACAAACTGGAAAGACTGATTATAAATTTGATAGTTTACAATGAAAGAAAATGCTTTGTATATTCTTGTCAATGTAACTGAATAATGCAGCATAATAGCAAAACTGAATAATGAAGCATAATAGCAAAACTGAATAATGAAGCATAATAGCAAAACTGTATAATGAAGCTAATCTAATAGGCGTATCTTATCCCTTTATCAACTGGACAATTTAGGAAAATTTCAACTTGAATTTCATTTATCTGCGATCCAGAAGTGGCTCCAGTATGACATCATTTCTGTGTCAGAAAACACATAGGGGCGTGAACTCTCCCTGCGGGACCTTGGAGTCTAATGACATTTCACGTGCCAGGACATTTCACATTTCGTCACCATTTTCTTCGTGTTGATAGCCAGAGCATACGCGCCTCGCATTTTGATCAGCGTCGTGGCGACTTGCAGAAACCAGTTCATTTATAATGTATGCATGATTTACGTCGTCATAACAACAAACTGTGACGACAGAGGAAAATGTACATATCCAATAAGCCTTCAGAATAGATTGCTTTTCATTTAGAATGTAGACTGGCACAGATAATATATTCTAAAGGCTGAAGAAGACCCGATGTATTTCCTGGACCAAATAGTAGCAGCAGTTATGTTTAAACATTTAGATATATATGTCCTGGACCAAAAAAATAGCAGCCAGTTATGACCAAAGGTGACTTGGGTTTGGACAATTGCTAGGTTAATAGTAACTTGAATTTAGATGTAGATTTCGGCTAGTAGATATTTGGGTTGGAATGAATACTGGGTTTGAAGTTCACTTAGTTTAGATACCTACACGATTAGTCATGTCATTATTGCGGCTAGCTGTAGATGAGTAATGACATTTTTTTAATTACTTAAAGGTGAAGAGTGACGTAAGCTTGAATAGCTGCGAGGTAAGTGGTAAGTGAGTTTGCTGGACTGTTAGATTATCATGTTTGAACCGAACACTAAGCATAACTGTAGATAATAAACTGAACCATATTCTTCTTTGTAGCTTTTAAATAATCATCTGTTTCACGTCATGACTGCACAAACTTCTTTGTAGCTTACAATCAGCTGTTCAGTTCAAAACATATATTTACAATTATATAATAAATGCTTATGGAACTCTGTTCTGTTTTTTATGTGTAACATATGTTAGAGAAAATCAGGTTTGTTAGCAGGGAATTAATTTTTAATTAGGAATCAACATAATATTAAATGTTAATGGTTATTACATAAGCACTTTTATCCTTCTAAATGCTAATAGTTTAAGCGAAAACGTTCTCATATTCTGTAATAAGTTAACTAAACATGAGAACCACTTCACCTAGCAATTTATCCTTACACTGACGATGCTAATAAATTACCTCGGTATTTATTACCATAGATAGATAGATAGATAGATAGATAGATAGATAGATAGATAGATAGATAGATAGATAGATAGATAGATAGATAGATAGATAGATAGATAGATAGATAGATAGATAGATAGATAGATAGATAGATAGATAGATAGATAGATAGATAGATAGATAGATAGGTTTAGGTGGATGAATGGATGGGTAGGAGGATGAGTGGATTGATGGAGATATGGTTAGCTAGATAATATTTTAATCACTTTCTCAACAGTCAAAGACTATTGGTATCTCTTCTGGGTGGGTGTAATTTGTTGCGAACTGTCCAGACGTTTTACAGTGTGAGGCCAGCACTATATCCATAGCTTATAACCTTGCACGGTTGACGCAGCAGTAGTTGTCGCTATTGATTTTCAACACAGACTGCATTGTAAAAGTAGATGAGTGTTAGGACTAGGGCGTGGTGTAAAGACTGGATCGAAAAAAATGGATTGGTTGCTTCATGGTCTGTTGAGTGTTTATCCTCGTCACATTAACCAAGTTATTCGAATGTAAAATTAAGAAAACTATTTACATTATAAAATCTTTAAGCATTTTTGTGTCATGTTTTCTTCTTGCAATTTTATGTTGATTTTATTTGTTTAAAGTGAGTTTTTAAATCACAGATCTATAGATATAAAATATTTATTTCTTTGTTTGAATATTGTCATATAATTAAATGCTGAAATATTTATTTTATTTCCTGTTTTATCTTTCGTATTATACGAGTATTGAAATATACAATATCAGGCATTGCTTATGAAAGAATGAATAATTAAAGAATAATAAATAATCATAAGTCAGCGGAGTTATAGATCAGTTAAAAGGAAACACCAGAAAGAGCTCAAGTCATGTACAGTTCTCACATTTAAACAATGTCTTACACATACAGCTCTCTCATTTAAACAATGTCTTACACATACAGCTCTCACATTTAAACATTGTCTTACACATACAGCTCTCACATTTAAACAATGTCTTACGCATACAGCTCTCACATTTAAACAATGTCTTACACATACAACTCTCACATTTAAACAATGTCTTACACATACAGCTCTCACATTTAAACAATGTCTTACACATACAGCTCTCACATTTAAACAATCTTACACTTTATCCGTGTCCACTAGATAGTTACAATGAAGATAAATAGTAACATTTTAAAATAATCCTTCTGAAGTACTGAGGCGTACCCTAGTGTTCTTTATGTCTTTGATAATAATAGGCTGCGTGTTTTAAGTGTCTGGTAATAATAGTTTGTTGCTTAGAATGTTCATTAAGGTTTTAGGCAATAGTAGGCTATGTGCCTATTGTTCTTTTAGTGTTTGGCAAGAGTGGAATGTAGGTGCCTGCCTAGAGCTTGTTGAATGTTTGGGCAATAATATCCTGTATGCACATAGTAAAGTGTTTGGCAATAATGTAATTTATGAATACAGTACTCTTACAGTGTTCGGGCAATAATGTGATGTATGACTACAGCACTCTTATAGTGTTTGGCAATAATAGAATGAGTTTGTGTGTCTAGAGTACTTGTAAAGTAATGATGGGTAATGTACTGTATGAATACATAGTTGTAAAGTGTTTGGGCAGTAATGTGATGTATGACTACAGTACTCTTTCAGGATTTTGGAGTAATATAATCTAGATGTGTGCCTAGAGTACTTCTAAAGTGTTTGGGCAGTAATGTGATGTATGACTACAGTACTCTTTCAGGATTTTGGAGTAATATAATCTAGATGTGTGCCTAGAGTACTTCTAACGTGTTTGGGCAATGATGTGATGTATGCCTAGGGTACTCTTAAAGTGTTTGGCAGTAATAGGATATGGATGTGTATCTAGGGTACTCTTAATTTGGGTAATAGTGTTCTGAAAATCTTTTGCAAAGATAGAATATGTGCCTAGAGTGATTTTGAAGAATTTGGAAATAGCAATAAAATTTTAACCTGGCTTCAGCTCTAGGAAGAAATCACGTGACTTTATTCTGGAGGTTAACGTACGATACCATTAGTTTCCTTCTCAACTATTTCTAAAGAGCAGAATTTGTTGGACTTTTATGTATTTATGCTGTTAGTTGATTAGAATGGTGAAATGTGGTCAGTGTATGTGTTGTAGGTTGACTGTTGACTGAATAGTGATAAGTGCATTTTATTTATTTACGATGATTGCTTTGTGTAAAAAAGATGAATCATGATCAACGTATTAGTTTAATGATAAATGGTTTTATTACTTCTTTCAAGGAATAATGCTTTTGTACAGTGTACACATAACACTCTTATGATGTTGAGTCATCATAATGCTTCCTTCATACTTACGATACAATTTAAGTCATCATACTTCTTCTTTCATACTTACGATACAATTTAAGTCATTATACTTCTTCTTTCATACTTACGATACAATTTAAGTCATACTTCTTCTTTCACACATACGATATAATTTTAAGTCACTATACTTCTTCTTTATACTTACGATATAATTTTAAGTCATCATACTTCTTCTTTCATACTTAACGATGTAATTTTAAGTCAATATTTCACTTACTTGAAGTATCACTATGCAATTCAATTAATGCCTCTTGTCATTTTTACGACGTGTCTTTAATCATAATATCAGTACAATTTATTTTACATTTAAAATGCATCTTTAATCATAATATCAATACCATTTCTTTTACATTTACGATGTATCTTTAATCATAATATCAATACCACTCCTTTAACATTTACGACGTATCTTTAATCATAAATCCAATACCAATTCTTTCACATTTACGATGCAGCTTTAATCACAAATCTAATACCAATTCTTTCACACTTACGATGTAAGTAACAAGAGAGTAACTTAGCTTTTTATAGTACTTTCAAAACAGAAGTAATGTAGCAATTGTACAAGTAGTGCATTAACGGCTGAGTAGTCACTATATAGTACTTTCAGAACAGAAGTAATTTAACTGTTGTACTAGCAGTGCAGCAATTAAGTGCAATATTATGACAGTAGTTGTGTAGTAATATTACTGAATACTCTGGTAATACACTTGAATGACAATAGTAGCAGTAGTATACATAGACGTGTAACAGTATGACAATATTGGTAGTAATATATTGGTAATGTAATACATGAAAACAATAGAAGTAATAGTACTGCAATGGCAGTGCAATAGTATGACAGTAGTACTACAATACTAATGCAGTAGTGTGATGGTAGTAGTAGACAGTAGCACTATAGTCGTAATATAATAGAATGGCAGTAGTAGTAAAAGTACAGTAGTCCTAAAGTGATACTGCAAAAGTATGTCACTGAGCAGCATATTAGCTACAGACAACTAGTAGAATTTCCTTTGTGACTCAACATTAATGTGAAGTTGTATATTAGCTACAGACAACTAGTAGAATTTCCTTTGTGACTCAACATTAATGTGAAGTTGTATATTAGCTACAGACAACTAGTAGAATTTCCTTTGTGACTCAACATTAATGTGAAGTTGTATATTAGCTACAGGCAACTAGAATGCAACTGTGGCTCAACATTAAAGTGAAATTGCATTTTAACTACAGTCAACTAGTACACTCCTACTATGCTACCGTAGTTCAACATTTAAAGTGGAGTTCCATGTTAGGTATAGTTAGCTAGCGAATTACTGGAATGTTACCTGGCTCAAACATAGAATTCCATGTAAGCTACAGTAGGCTAGTGAATTACTGGAATGTTACCTGGCTCAAACATAGAGTTCCATGTAAGCTACAGTAGGCTAGTGAACTACTAGAAATTACCCTGGCTCAAACATAGAGTTCCATGTAATCTACAGTAGGCTAGTGAACTACTAGAAATTACCCTGGCTCAAACATAGAGTTCCATGTAATCTACAGTAGGCTAGTGAACTACTAGAAATTACCCTGGCTCAAACATAGAGTTCCATGTTAGCTACAGTAGGCTAGTGAACTA